>CM063109.1:36314573-37574609 GCA_031841125.1 Acanthococcus lagerstroemiae
ACAATATATACAAAGATAATGAAAAATATCATCCGAAATATCGTTTTTTATGAAAAACTGAAAAGAACAAAAACTTTTCATTCAGTTATTTTCTCTCTGTAGAGTCCTATTTTGAAATTCTTGGAGAACATTTTTTGTCACTTTTCGCACATGATCACCTTCTCAACCAAATCCACCAATCAGCAAGCCGCATTTCGTTTTGCCAGTAGGGAGCGCACCCTTCAATTTTATACGCGAATGATAGAGAAAGTAAGAACAAATGCCGGGTGTCTCTTTTGCAATGACCAAGCCCTTCCACCTGGTAGTAGGCAACCTATCCCGACAATATGTAGATACCTATGTTCGCATACTCTTACTTTTGAAGGGGCTGAGTTATGGTCAAGAGAAGTTTTCTACCTTTGAAAAGTTTTTTCTTCTCACGGCTGGAGACAGACAGAAAAATGGTATCCATAGGTAATACGTAGTAGAAGGCAGTTGTGGTAACCACAAAAAAAAGGTCGGAATCGATTCAACAGATAAAATCAGTTTTAGTACAAATTACATCAGAAAATTTTCACATTTTTTCAATTTCCGGTGAAACTTTTCCTCTTAAGTTACTGTTTCTTTATTTGCAATGGATTGTACATTAAATCTTCCATGAAAAAGAGCAATTTTCTCGTATCTGGATTAGAACGTACTGCTCAAAATGGAGTTCAAGATATCCCCGTTAAGAATTATTACTTTTTACAAATACGAGTAACACAGATGCAAAGACCTTATGAAGATAACAATCATCTTCTTCAGCTATTTTACTACTTCACAGAGTTATATCGTTAATGGGGCTTATTCACCTCCCTCCTTTCATCTATTTACCCCACCGTATTTGAAATTTAAGCATATGCAATGAAGGGGGGGGGGAAGTTCTAGTGTTTTTTGTAAAGTTTAATATGGACATAATTGATTCCACCGGGTTGCTAAATACGGTTTTGGTAACATTTCGGCCATATTCCCGAACTGTGGCGTATACCAATGGAAAAGAGGTGCAAGATGACAATTATTGTGGTAATCACACAGAAAAAAATTTAAGATCATGGAAAGTGGTTGAACATGAATTTCATAAAATAAATTTCACTTAGTACATTTTTTTATTGTTTTTTCATGAAGCTGAATTTTAATTAGCAATAAATTCTTCCTGCACCTTCTTCCCCACTCCAATATCTCACTTGCTTTACGGATTAAACAATTTTCAGTGAAAGGAATTTATTCCTATTCGTACATTTAAAAATCTTACAAAGTAATTGTTTTTGAGAGATATTTTAAACATTTTCAGAATATGTTACAAAAATTGTTCAAACCGTTTTTCATTACCTTCTAAACATATTTTGGCCCGTCGAATTACTAAAATAGTAGACGCTTTCAGTGCATCTGTAATATTTCTCTTACCTGTTTTATTCCTTCCTGTATCCGCGTTAGTATTTCGCTCCTCGACTGAGGTCTTGTGCTACGGTACGCTACTCTCTTCATTTCACCCCATACAAAAAACCTTATGGCGTCATTTCAGGTGAATAACTGGACCAGAACGTTCTATCCTCGGTTTAGAAAATTCTGATTTCCTAGTTGATTTTTCACAATAACTCCAAAATGAGCCGGTGCGCCATTGATTCTCCAAAGGAAGGTGAATAAAATCATCCTTTTTCTTGAATAAGAAGATCGTCATTTCATTCATTGATGGATGAGAAACTTTTTCAGGATAAAACGGAGGTAGAATAGCGTTTTTCTTCTTGGGGAAGAAGAAACATAGTCATTTTCATGAGATGTTAGAAAAAAGTCGTCCTTATTTTCTTCTGAATGAAAAAAACGTTGAGCGAAAAAAAAAGTTTTTCTCCTCAGAGAAAAGAACTGTCCACGTCCTTCCTTCAAGCAAAACTTCCTCTTTTCTTCTTCTATAAAAAGAAAACTGCGTCTGCTCTCTGAAGAAAATAAATGAAAAACGGTGCATTTCCTCGGAGGAAAATAAAAAAATTATCCCATTCTTTTTTTAATGAGAACGTCGGTACATTGCTGATCTTATGTCCGCGTTTGAGAATCGAGCTAACTTTATCCTTTTTAAGAACAGAAATTTCGATTTTGGAGAATGAATCCAAGACTGGATCAAAAATTCGGATGCGATATTCGGAATCAGTTATTCAAAAATCCCCTCTTTCAATATTTTGTTCCATTTCATAATTCGGGTTTTAATTTTGTCCTTTTCAATTGTAAAATTCCGATTTCAGGGCCTAAATTGACGCCGAATAAAAAATCTGGTACGATATTTGAATCTGGAGACCTCGGATCCCCTATTTCGACAGTTAGCTTTATTTTACAATTCGTTTTTTTTTGTTTTTTTTTTTTTTTTTCGAGTTTGAAATTTAAATTTTGAAGTCCATATTTTGGGGTCGGTTGAAAGATCTGATGTTATATTTGAAATCGCTGACCCAATCAGGATATGTTCTTCGATTTTCTAATTTGAGTCACTCCTGAAAAAAATGTTTCATAATGCTCCCTGGGCAGTTGAAATAAATGTTTGAAAAAAAACATTACCTTGACAAAACCAGTTTGGATTAATGAACTGATACAATCTTCTGAAATCAGCGATTCGGGAAACTTCCCTTAGTTCGATAGTTTGCTAGTTTGCCTAGGTATACCTTGTCATTTGAAAAACATTCTCAAGTATTGGAAATATTAATAAATAAATTTAAAAAAAGTGGATTTATTTCAGACGCCGGCAGTTGTTAGTTTTTTTTTGTTTTTTTTTACGAACTAGGATTGGTGTACATGCATGTCTACAATTCACGCTACTGAAGCATCAAAATTTCTAGAAATCCGTGGTTGTTTTTTTTCCTGGAATAATTTCCTTTTCATTTCTAATTCTGATCTTGTGATCATTTTATTTATTCACGTGCTTAACTTTCCGACAACTTCGCAAGCATTTCCAACTTCATCATAAATTTTTAAAGCCAAAAAATTCTCCAAGAATGGGAGAGGGGTAAGTGAGACATCTTTCTCATCTTTTTACACCCAAGTGAAGTCGGTATAAATCAAATATCAAACATAACGAATGAAACAAACTCTCTCAAGAAGGTATCTGCTTAGGCAAGTATATTGTTTTATACATTTATTTACTACTATCCATTTCCATTGCTTAAATTCGGTGTAAATACAGAATTGTGAAGAGAGGGTAGTAATGAATCCATACAAATAAAGCACACGAGTAGCCTATATCTAGGTATTTGGAAACCATCGGTACAAAATACGTGACTTCTTATTATACTCGTATTAGGAGTAGCTCCTCAGCTCAATAAACGTATACAAAATGTTTATATGGAGTCGAAAAATGACGCTTGCAAGAGGATGCTCGCTCCCTTCCATTTTACAAGGATCTGAATAACTGACCCCACGAACAGTAGTAGGTACTAGGTATACTCATGCATGCCGTTTATACTGAGCAAAACTGTTCATTATTGATGACTCACATTCCATAAAAATTTGTATGATTATTCAGCAATATTCTGTTTTATATTTTATGAAATTCTGTCCTTGATTCTCAGAGTTACGGAATCACTTCTGGAATGGTTCTGCAAAAAATATAAGTATGTCACCTCGAATCGTCGACACTTCTCGACCAATAAAATCACACCCTCGGAATGACAGACGTCATTGTAGACGAAATTGTAACTTCAGATAACTTCTTACTCCTGACCAGAAATCGTGTACAGAATAACGTAATTGATAAGGTGAAACAAATTAAATATACCAACATAAGGGCAGTGACATTAATTACAGATACTGTACAATATCTGTCATCATTCAGGTAGTAAAACAAACATAAGCAACACATGATTCCGGCCATCATGTGGACAATTTCCAACACAATCAAACCGGCAGCCACGAATCTTGGTGTCGATACTCCGCACGAACGGATCGTGCCGTACAGGTAAACCGGAACATGGGTGAGATTTATGATCGCAGAAATCCAAATGGCGACCGTAGGATAACACGGATATAGGTACCATGTGACAAGTAGAGCGCCAAGGTGATGTGTCCAATAATACGTGACAAGGCGACGTTTTTGAAGCACTATCAAAATAGTATCACCTAGTTCGATGATCTTCATGTAGGGAAACATTCGCATCCAGAAACCAGTAACAGGATCTCGCATGAACGATCTGAAATGAAATGCAACCACTTACATAGGTACGTTATACCACATCGTTGTAGATTTGGCAGAAGGTTTTAAACCATAGAAATCAAATTTCTCAGGAAAGAAAACATGCTATTAAAAAGTGAAAATGCCTTTAGGGGAAGTGCACCTAATGAGGCCATGACCCCTAATTAGGTCTGACCTGCCTATCTTGGGTGGAATGCTTTGTACTGCAAAATGACCTGAAAGTTGTTGTATTATTATCTGGCAACGCCGCGCTATTATTTTCATTATGATATTAGTCAGTAGTAGAACACTAGAATATACCCAAGTGCAGACATACGCCATTTTTAATTCAGCTTGTTCTGTGAAACAAAAATTGGTCACAGGGTGTTTACCAATACGGCCGTCTACAACTCTACAACTAACAGGGCGGAACATGGAAAATATTTGGCAATGTCTGAAGAGGGGGGGAGGGGGTAATTAACACAGACTGATATGGAGATTATTGTAATCTGCAGCATTTTCTGTAAATTATTTGTTAAATTTGCATTTTAAATAAAGCTGCCTCAGAATAGCATTTAAAGTGCATATTTTCCCCCTTCGCATGGAATTAAAATGGTCGCGGTATGTTGTAAGGATAAATTGTATTGTTCAAAGAAAATACGTTACTAGTGATGGTATTCTACACACTATAGTCAGTAGATAGGACCAAGATAAACATAAAGTCTGGTCCAGTTGAGAAACATATTTTTCTCACGGCGCTGATAACATGTTCTTGAACTCGTCCTTCCCCTCTAGCTTCAAAATACCCATATATCGATGTGTATTGCGGGTAGCCAGTTATGTTTCTTAACTGGACCAGACTTCATAAAGATAAACAGACTACGTACATGTACACAGGGACGTCAGATAGATCGGTAGCGTGCTTGTGTGTGCAATCGTGACGTCACAAGAGGAAGTTCTGAATTTTCGTGGTATTGACATTTTCACTGATGACTTTAAAAGTTCCTTTTTGGAAGCTCTGATCCATTTTGCGGTTGAATCAGTGTTGATGGTTTTTAAATGTATTGCAAATTATAAATTCATTATTCAATAATCGTATAATGTGAGTAATTTCGAATGTAAATGCAATGCCGACGAGTTGTGCAGTTGCGGTATGTAAAAATACCTATTCCAGAGGATTAGGAGTTCATTTCTTCTATTTCCCGGGCGGGACTACGCGTATTCGATTAATATTTCTTAAACTTTGGTGAGATTTTCGTCGTATAGAGCAACAAACCGTACTGCAGCAGGGCTGCCAACTCAACAGTAACACAGTTTGCATTTTTCTTAGGAGTTATGACTTTTGTCCTAGTTCATGTCGCAATTTTTTGTGGTTAGATTAATTCTCACAAATATAAACAGAAAATAATGTTGTTTTTGTATGACTATTTTTAACCGTTCCGTTATTTGTATTCGAAGGATAATACCCAATAATAATTATTAAGATAATTATTTCATCATTATACCTACTTCCTTCTGAACAATAAATTGGCTGTGCATCGATCCTTAGGTTCAATTTTTGCACCTGAATATTTTTGAATGATTTTCCGCGCAATCGGCGGACTGTGATGTAATGAGAGACAACCGAAATTTCCCCCAGATCATACTTCATTGTTGTATATATGTATACTCAAAGCTCATTGATTGCATGCGAGTGAGATGTTAAATGTGGACAGTTTAGTTTTGTTGAGTGGTTGATTTTGTAATAAAGACGTCTCTGCGAGTAATTCGTGTATTTTATCTTGCAATCGTGGTGCACACGCAGCAAGTCTACATACAACACGGACCATGCTTGTAAAAGACTGGTTCAGGTAAATGGACTCCTACTCGGTCAGTGGTTTTTCCCTGTGCCTTGTTAATGATTATGCAGAATTCTACTTTTACAGGAAACTATCTTTCCGTAAATGAAAATGCATCATTATTTGAAGAAATCATACGTCAAGTTGAATTTCCGCTCATGATTCTCCTCAAGTCATCCAATTAAAGTGAATAACAGCTCAAAAATAAAATAACTTGATTTACTGAGTGTTCTTGAACCAAAACAAACAATGTATCTTGCTTAGCACTGTGAATATTCTTCTTCCTTTCTCAGGTCATGGGCTTTTATAACATGTTACGAAAGATTTCACAATGAAGAGAGTCCAGAAATCTAAACTGAAACAGCTTTCTCAGGGCTCATTTAGTTGACCAGACTACGCCTTTTTAAGTCTATCCTCTGACATATATTCAAGAAAGTACCTAGGTATATAAACGAAATTATAGACTGCATCTGCGGTAGAAAACATTAGCGAAAAACAAATTATGGAGTAATAAGGTTCATTAATGTAAATAATCAACGAGGATGCTAGAGCATCCATAACATGGAACGAGCATTTAAATACTGACATTATTCCAGCCCCAGTTGTTGTTATTTGTAGTCTATTTGAATATACTTATTCAGAGAATATGATCTTCATAAAATTAGATTCACGTGGTATTATAAGTTCTTCCTTCAAACTTTGACAAAGTCGATCAATAATTCGAAATAGTAAAATATGAATCGTGTATGAACGGTTCATATGCACTTCGTCACCTTGGTTTAAATACCACGTAAGTCCAAAAATGCACAAACGTCAGAAAACACAAAAAACTAAACAGAAAATTCATATGAATGACCTCCAAGACGTCTAGTTTAACTGCTAAGAGTAGTGAATTGCGCTTTCGATTTACGAGGATTTTAAATTTAAATTCCTCGATTCTTTTTTCAATATTAAAAAAACCAGGTAAACCCCATTTTTCATAAAAAATATGGACTTATGTGGTATTTAAACCGAGGCGACAATATGTAACTATAGGAGTTACGAATGAGTATAGCTGTTTGTTATCCTCTTGTGACGTCAATTTACCACTACCCGCCCCAACATCGTTTTCCAGGTATAGGTATGTATATCTTGGATAGAACCATAGTTTGTTCGGTAATTATGTTAATGATCATATAATCCTATCATTCAAAATGCTGTCCATAACCTACATAGGGTTACTAACAAACATGTTTGCTCTTTTCATGTCGCATTTGCTGTTTACTCGTGTATACAAAAGATTCCCAATTGTTTGCGGATTTCCACTAGTCTAATATTTTACCTACTTAAATTGCAGAAATTTAATTCAAAGTTGATTATCAGTTTCCATGACATTATTCAATTTCTCATCAGTTACGAGTATTTTTTCTATTTTTTCTCCTCCAGTGTTTTGTAACACTGTCTACTGGCAGTGCTCTCGAATTTCCAACGTAGGTAACAGTAAACCAGAAATGTTATTTATGCTCAAAAAATTGATAGACATAGGTCGATGCGAAGCTATTCTGAAAATGTTCCCAAAGAAGAAATAAATAATGTTTAATTCAATCTATGTCGAGAATCCAATTCAGGATTTGAAAACAGCGATTCACGAACTACAGTAATGCGAGAAGACATCCAGAATACATGATTGTTGATCTGCAATTTTCAGCAGATATAAAGACAGCTAGAGATTGTCAATGTTATTCGTCCCTCCATTTACAATTGTACAATAATTTCAGAAAGAAATGTATTCAAACAGCCATGGTGTTCCTCGTCTTGAGGGTATAGTAAGTACTTTAGATCTTATGTTACCTTTCATAAATGAAATATTGTCTGACTGAAATTTAGCATCTGAAGACAACCCTGTCGAGAGGGAGAGGGAAAGGGGGGTAATACCCCGGGCCCGGACTTTCAGGAGGGCCCGATATTTTTAAAAGACCTGAATTTCAACGCTTACGGCTACATCATACTGTACATCAAATCAGCAATCACTCCTTACATCATCAAAGAAACCTCTCATCTCGCAGCTTATAATTTTTTCCCTTCTGACAAAAGAAAAAAAATGAACTGGAAGGAGGGAGGACGTGGAAATTTCCCCAGGCTCTCTTTTTCTCTCTACCGGGCTGTCTGAAGAAGCCTCGCACTCAGTAACTGACTACTTTTTCAAATTTGTTTAATTGAAATGAAAAGTTATCAAACTTATCATGAGCCCAGTTTTAAGAGCTGATGAGTGATGAGTTCGATCCCATTATTATTAATGAAAGAGGGATGATCGAAATATTATATGGCTGGAAATGTTGGGGTTTGAGAAAACTCACGAATATTTGTCTGTCTGCCTTCAAATCAGTGGGTCAAAGAAGAAAATTTACGCAGTGCGTAGCCGGAATTTTTGCAGGGGGGGGGGAGAAAAATTTGTTAAATATGCCTTTTTTCCCCAATCAAGTTGCTCTAAATTTACCGTAGCAAAAAAAAACAAAAAACGTAGCATAGTTACGATGCTCATGGGAGAGAGGCTATGGCCCCTTACATCCTTGGCTATACCGCTGAATTTACGAATACTATAAATATAACACACCTTCTCAATCTTCAACATCCAATTATATTTATTATATTTATAATGATAACTTGTTTTAGTTTCGTCCTATTTCCTTGAAAATACACCTACTCATTAGAACGAGAATTTTATGATCTTCAATTTTAATTCTTACCAGTTGCGGTTACGGGAGGGGGTACGAAATATCTAAATTTATCTGTAGCGGCCTAGAGCTATATTTTGTTTCATCTATAACATTTTTCATTCGGACTCCCCCCCCCCCAACCCCGAAATTATTTTTGTATTCGCCTCTGATACTTACTTCTTTTTCTTAAAGTATGTGTGATTCTCATACCAAGTAATTGATAGAAAAATGTGAATGTCGCACAAGATCCGATTATATTTAGAGTAATAACTTGTGTTCTTCTCTATTTTATTTATCGAGAATTTTATGAGTTTCAATTTTAATTCCTACGCATTTTTCCTGAAAGTGTGTAATTCTCGAGTAATCAATAGAAAAACGTGAGAGTCACGTAAGATACTGCGTTAAAGTCGGCCTATTCATCAAGGTTGGAATGTTCAAAACAAAAGTGTTTTAAACTTGTTTTAAACCACAAAAAGAAATAAACATTTGTTTAAACCTTTTTTTTCTCTCAATTATTTCTTGTTTTAAACGTTTTAACAATCATTTCTTCTTGCATTTTTTATCGTTATTTTAGCAAAAATGGAAGGGAAAAAAATATATTATTTATTTATAAAAATGAAAGGAAAGCGTTGTGATGTTGATGTGAACAATGTTAAAAAGCCGTAAGATAAAGCTTTCACTTTTGACTTCAGCTTTCAATTTTAGCATAGAAAACTTTTGGTTCTTTGCTTTTCACTGCAATATTTTCCAGCTTTCGATTTTTGGCTTTATCCGATATCAAAATGTTACAATTTTTGATTTTGACTTTAAAATTTCAGCTTTTGAGGCATTGTTTATTAGTTTGTTGAGAATAGAACTTGATGTCGCTTTATGTTGGGACAGAGAAAAAAGAGATTTGGAAAGGGAAAGGGCGAAAAATGAAAGGAAAAGCGAAATGAATAAAACTTTTAACTTTTCGCTTCTCATCATACTGTTTACGCTATAGGATCACTGGCCGCACTAACGATTCCCACACTCATCGTCAGACAACGTCTACAATGATCCTATTGCGTAAAAAGTGTCATCAAAACTTTGAACGCGTTTTTCTCGCATAATTGGTTTTAGCACTAAGCATCCTTTCATCCTTTCTTTGGACAGGGTCACAAAGAGTTCAATCATAAAATACTCTTCAACTTTTGACTTTTGGCTTTTTACCGTCAAAATTTTCCAGTTTTAAGCTTAAAACTTTCAACTTTCAATACCTAAGTATAATAGGCTAATGCGCCTATTCTCCTACGTGTTTTTTTCCTCCCCCCTCCCACAGCAACTATTAGTAAGTTCAAACTGCATATAAAAATGTGTAGCGTCTCATAATCAAAATTTTTCTTCCTTAATATGTATAAAAGTGTTAGCTTTTATCTGTGGGTGGGTGTGCATGTTTGTTCGTGGTTGGCGGGTGAATCATAAGAGCTGAGGGCAGATGCGGATACCCGGGAAAAGGGTGGGGTCCGGACCCTCTCCCCCAAAAGATCGAAATACCTATATGCGGTATCAGTTCTAGCGATGGAGATCCCGATAGACACATTAGGCAAGTGCCTAGGTTGACATATTTCGAGGGGCGGCAAAATTTTGTACAAAAACAGCGGGAAAAAGGAAGGAAATTCGAAAAAAGAGAAAAAGAAGAAGAGGCAGATTTAGCTGTGCAAAGAGGGTGAAGTCCATGGGCGACAACCTTTGTTTTTCTCACGTGGTACTTGACTTGGTTCGACTTTCTTCTCCACTCTTAGAGTTTTTTGAGGTACTTCTACCGTCCTCATCCACCTAAGATCTCATGCGCTGCTCGAAATCTTTCATCAGATGCTGGAGCCTGTGAGCACTGCTGAAGTTGCCGCCCATGGTGAAGTCTGTGAGTGAGAACCTTTTGCCATTCTTTCTGCTCGTTAGATTGAGAGTCAGAACTTTTTACTGCTTCTTTTACTCGCAAGGTTAAGGCTTGGAACAATCTTATGTAAAGGGTTTTAGAATCTTCTGCTCCTATCAAGTTTAAACGGCTACGGGTTAGAACTTATAACAAACATCAAATTGAAATTACGTAAGGTCTGTTAAGAATCCTTGGACAAACGACGTACAACGTCGACCCGAAACGGATATTCATCAAAAACACATTTTCCCAGAAACTGAGGGTATGAGTGCCTACAACCAAAACACCGATGATACGATGAATATTTGTTTTCGCTTAAGTTAAAGTCGACCAGCAAAATTCGTTTCTTTTTCCAGAAGGAATTGCGGTCGAATTCACACATATGCTTATAATTTAATACGGAAGTCGAGTTATCAAATCGACATCGACTTTTGGATTGAATATTGCTTCGATTCCAAAGAAGAATTCTACCCAAATGTCGCCAAAAAATGATTTTTGTGTCTCAGACTGAATTAGAAATAATGACTGAATTTGTCACTGGATTTCAAAAATTCTCACCTGCTCCATTTGTTTTTTCTTTTTCATTTATTTTGCCTGTATTAGTTCAAATTTTATTCGAAAAGAAGAACATTATTTCATTCTTCGAATAGTACTTAAATGCTTGAAACGTGATTCTCGTCTTATGAAGGTTACGCAACGTAAGAACTGCGTAGGTACAGGAATTAATTAATATCATATACTTCTATTTTTTTTTGTGTAAAATTAATTAATTGATATGTGCGTTTAATATGCCTCTTTCCAGTCACTCTTTACACTTTTTTGAAAGCGACAAAAACCAGAATGGTAGATAGGTTTGAGAATGATTTATTAATCGACAGAGGGAGTCTAAAGTAGCCAAGCGAGGCGATAAATTTCAAAGTTTCCTTTATATTTCGTCAAATGTGAGACTTCGGATTGATATGGATATTTGTTAGTATAATCACTGAAATAGGTTTTGATTTTGTTGACCGTCTTCATGAAACATGTTCGATATAGGTAACAGTCGACTCTTCGATCGACATTCAAAATCTGTCACTTTTTCGATGCGACATGATGGTCAAATGAGTTACCGGCTCAACATTAATTTCTGTATTGAATTCTACATCGACTTATATAAAAGTCGATATGGGTCATGGCAACTTGACTCTTCTGCATCAAATTCTATTACAAATTGGACCACATGTCGCGTCAAAAATTGACTGATTTTGCATGCGTGTCGACATTTGTTTTGAAATGGTCAACGTGTCTATCATAAGAGTTGATAATCACTAAGGCATAGAACAGCCGTTGAGGGAATAGGAGCATGAAAGCAATCCCCCCCCCCCCACACACACACACAGAAATACATATTTTGTTCGCACAGCTTTAAATATTGAGTGAAAGTACTCGTAAAAGTATTGCGTACTCAAACAAAATATCAAGTCACCGGAAAAGAAATTATGCCGCTTTTGGTAAGGGAATATGTAGCTCAAGAATAGCCGCTACAGTTGGAGCACATTGCCGGGGGAGGGAGGTGTCTAAAACAAGTTTAAAAAGAATAAAGTGGGTCTCACTACGAAGAGAGGTAAAACTTAGGCTCCATATTCTTTGTTGCATTATGTAGAGATAATAAGGATTTAAATAAGGGCGCAACCAAGTAGGGGCTAGGGTGCTCTAGCCCCTCCCCCCCAAAAAAAAAAAATAATTTTAAATTTTTTCAAAATTAATTTTGGAACAAAAAAAATTGTTGCCGACGGTCTAATGCGGTTATATTTAGGATGCGTCCCAGGTTTGTACAAATTTACATCTCATGAAAATAGATAGGTAGCAAATCAGATGGCAACGGCCGAATTGCGCCAAATATATTTGTAGGTTGAATTGCGCCTACTGCTCATGGGAAGATAGGCTGAAATGCGCCAACTCTGCGTTACATGATAAACCGAAGACTGAATTGTGCCGCGAACGATTAATCGGAAAGCTTTATAGAAGAATCATTCTTCTCATCACCCTTTATGCTGACTTCGAACTGCCAGAATAAGCGTAAATTGTATATTACACGGCATGACTCGGAAAGTGTGTCTTTACATGACGAAGACAAGTTTACGGAGCGAGCGAAAGGCGAATGTAGCAAATGTCCGAGACTTCGAGTTATGCCGTGTAAAGTACTTTTTGTACTACTTGATCAGAAAGGCAATGTTTACGTTGGTGTTTTACAGACGACAAGAAGCGCCTATCATTCATGCATCGAGTGCTAACAAAACCTACATGTAAAGTAAACGTTCCTCAATGAAAAGCGTTTTTACATGAAAAAATTGCTCGCCAGTAAATTTGTACCGGGGAATCGACAGATAGGTAATGACTATATATTGGACTTCAAAAATGTTTAATTGTACGAAAATTTTGGCAAATTTTTATTACGCTACATTTAGTGGTGAGAATCTTTACACAGTACTTTCCATGACTCGCGGTAAGAATACACTTTGTTGCCTGTCTTTGGTATTAAGGGGGTCTCACGGTAGCCCGAAACTGAGGCGCAAAAATGTTTTGTAAAATTATTTATTCCAGTGTCCCCATGCTTCTAGTCTCTTCAATTCTTAACATGGGCAATAGGTAGTAGATGTACGTCAATTGTTGTATTCTCGAGGTACTACTGATGTAGTCCTTTGAAATATTTTAGCAATCAAATATTTGAAACGAGATTAATGAAAATTCTTAATTTCATAATTTTGACCTTCAATTTAGATAATTTTATGTTTTGACACAGTGTTTTGTTCGTCTAATTCAATACTACCCAAATTACGAATTGCCTATATCGCAGCTCCCAGATTCCCTTACGTTGTGTAAAAATATAGGTACATCTACAAATTCTTATGAAGTTTTAAACATACTTGTCGGTGCACACCGATGCATAAAACGAATCCTCCGTCACCAATCTCAACGCATGAGGCAGTATGCGCACTGCAGCTACCAAATTCAAAAATGCTAAGAACAGGTTCCATGAGATAGCCGTCGATTTTAGTTTGTAGCCGGTTCGATTCCTCATCCACCATTGGATTCCGAAAACCGAGCACACGTACACGAACCCGCAAGCGAATCCGAACCACTGATGTCTTTCGAGCACCTCGTCCAAAGCATAAGTTAAATCTGTATTTTCAAACGGAAATATAGCAGCTAACGGACCGGAGAAATTCATATCGACAGCTTTCTTTTAGCTCCGAACTTTCAAGCACAATCATACCGCGAGGAAATTTTCGGGTGAAAATCGCAGTCGAAGAGCTTCTACGCTTAGGTCCGGTGCCAAAGACGCGACATATGGAATTGTCCAAAGTCGAAGTGAGAAGAAAATAGGCGAATCAGGAAGTTTATATGATGATGCATAGGATAATTGCTGCCATTTTTAATGAAACTTCAAAAATACTATAAGAGCCCGGTAACAGACTTTCATTCCGGCAGACTTACGTATTTGTCAACTCATTCGATTTATTTGAACGTTTTCGCTCAATATAAACGAGTCTAGTGATGGCCGAGTGCAAGGTTGAATGGTCGGTGTAATTTGCATTGGTGAGATGTGAGAAATTGACGAGTTGTGATGAGTAAGTTCAATCTGACAATCTGTATTTTAAGGAAATGAATCTAACGATTAGAATGGCCCTGGTTACAGCACTCGAATCTGCGGACAGAAAAAGTAAAGAAATATTTACTTTAAGAACCGCAAATTTAAGAGAACTGCACACGAAAATAGAGGGTCCTTCGAAAACAGAGGGTCCTTCCTACAGGGGGCGTTTATATTGTATGGCCAGAAGAAGGTATAAAAATGAAATATTGAATTGTAAAACATACCCGCGAGCGGAAACGGATAATGACCAAAATTTCCCGTGAAAAACACTGTCAACGTTGATAGAAGCACGGATATTTATATCAACATCATTTTTATCCTTTTTTTTTTTTTTTTTTTTTTTTCCAGGTTTTGCATCCAAATATCTCAGTATAAGTTGGTCCTCATATTTTGTCCTTGAACGCCGCTAGCGAACCTGTTTTTCAAGGGTCTTCACTTTGCATATAGTACCCGATGCGCAATCAGTTACCCTCTAGTTACCCAGTTACCCGCGGAGAAGTTACCATTTTGCAACCCTCGGGTTACTCTCAAATTACTCAGAAATCCATCAGTTCCCTTTGGTTCCCCATTAGTTACCCGGGTAGCTGGTGGGATTTTGCGCATTGGGTAAATAAAAGCGTTTGCACACTCGAGTCATCCCATTTTCGACATCTCTGAATTCAACTCTGTAAGTAATATTTTTACATCCGACTGCCAAGATACTATTGGCGGGGCAGGGGTAAAATATTTGTAATTTTTCCAAAATGGAGTTCGATTTATATGTATCGAAGTTGGATTCAATTCTGGGAGTACCTACTTTTATGTTCAACCCCATGAAGTATCACTGCCGACACAGGGGACAAATACTTATTAGTCATTTTGCAGATTTAATGCTCGATTTTCATGCTTCGATAATTTTACTGGAATCCAGAAATTCGTATTTGAAGACTTTGGAAACGTCTAAATCGAATATTTTCTTGGAAAAATTACAAATTTTAGACCCCGCGCCAGCAATGGTACTCCGTGGAAATGATCATAGTATCACCAGAATAAAACTCAGCGAACTCAAAACCCTGCAGATCGAATACTATTTTCGAAAAATTACTAATATTTGACCTCCACACTTGCAGTATAGTCCGATCTTGTGCCAGCGCAAACTGGCAAGAGGGGGGAGCGAGCACATTAATGATCCAGATTATAATCTTATAGAATTTCGTTGACAAAAATCTCTATTTTTCTGATTGATCTCAGAATCTTTCGACTTCTCCAACCTTTCGGTCAGCGGCCTTCTGAAATATTACAAGGTTCCGAAGACAACCAAAAAGAAGGAAGAAAGAAAAAAAAAAGCTTCTATCTAATTGTTTCCCAGCGAATGCACACACGTGCAGAAACATTGTTTTGCTGCCGTCCGTTCTTGCTGGCATAGTTTGTTGTTCGCAGTAAAATCTGCGATTAAGTTCATCTTTAAGGTGTGACGTGCTGAGCGGAACTATACCATAAGTCAGAAAAAACAGGTTTTTCAGGAGATACAAAAAAAAAAAAAGAACGAACATGAAAAAGATGCGATTTTTTTGCAGAATTGGTCTGCGCTGAATTCGTGTCTTAAGTGAACTCGGTCCATGTGCTCGAAACAACTATTTTCGTGTAGAAAGAACTAGATGCAAAATTTTAATCTCTTCGGTGAACTGTTCATAACTCGCGAATTCTTTTCCTACTACACAGGAACTATTTTATACACTTTTCTCCGCCATAAAGTCAAAGAACATGAAAAAGAAAAAACTCCGCTTAAGAACTGAAGTGTAACGCAGGTACTACATGTATTTGTACATACATACATACATACATATCTGTATAGGCTATACTCACTCCACTATCATCATACATTTGAGGAGCGATATTCCAAAACGGTCTCTGTTCACTTTTTAAAACTTTACAGGAGAATGAAAATAACGTGGTACTCTTCTTCATATACTACTCAATATGAAGGCGTGACGTGCAAAACATCCTATGTGCTAACTTTTGCAAAAGTGGTTTTGTGCATGCAAACTGTTCTAAAAGAACCACCGCCCATACAATACTAAACATCCTAAGTGTCCATAGAGCTTCAAAGTATGTACTTCTAATTTCAACCCAAAGATCGCAGCCCGCACATGTGCGATGTGCCGGCGAGCGATCCATGCAAAACATCCTAACTCCGTTTGATGTTGATGCCGGATGTTTGGCTTTGTCTTTTCCCATGGACTTGGGATTTGCGCATCGTCAACCCTCATTTTCTGAGCTTAGGCATGAGTATGACCAGGGTTGGCATGTTTTAAAACAATGAAAAAAACAATCATTGTTTTAAAACAAATATGTGTTTTAAAACTTTTTTTTAATTTAAAACGTGTTTTTTAACTTTTTTTTTTTTTTTCATTTTCTTTGGGATTTTCTCACACAGAACTTACAGGGACCAAAAATTTGTCAAGTACAAATAAATTTCAGAATTTTACGCAAAAATTTACAGAATGATTTGATATCAGTGCGATAATTATCAATACATTTGTTGGCCGAACAATCGACGGGTATTCTTGCTAACAGTAACTCACTGTGTGACGTCAGAGTTGCAGGTCGAATAACGGAACAAAAAGGTAAGACCAAAGGTCGGAAATAGGAAAAAGAAACAAAAAAACACGTTTTAAAAAAGTGTTTTTAAACGTCTTAAAACAACGGAAAAAAAACATTAATAACAACACGTTTTAAAAAAAAAACAGTTGTTTTGTTCTTTTTTTTTTAAAAAAAAAGATTTTTTTTCAACCCTGGGCATGACTGAGCCCTAAAATTTATACATGGACAGGTGTATGAAGCTTCAGAGAATTGGCTGAGCACCCATTTTGCCAAACCCACCCCTTTCACCTCAGCTGAAACAGTGTTTTGCTTCTCTTGTAAACGTTTGACATTGCTACATTGGGATTTAAACCTGCTCTAGAGTGCGCTGTAAAGTGAAAATGAGTGAGTCATCATGTATACTTTCAAATAGAAACACTGCTATCTTCAGAAGGGTAAAAAACCGAGTAAAAATTATACTGCTAGTAGAACTGATTATAATTTAATTTTTTGGTGATGACTTTATTTTTATCATAATGCACTATATTTAACAATGGCTATACTATTTCTTGTACTCACTCAGATCTTCTCTTTTTTCCTCATGCTGCAATTCACATACTCAAGAGTATTGATTGTTGTCTTATGATTTTCAAACCAGTTTTCATCCTTTACGTTACCTATATTTCTTTCTTACATTCTGGAATTTACCGCAGTTTTTGATGGCGTATTCTGACTTTCGCGATTTACTTTATGTCTACATGATTTTCAACCTAAGCAGTAAGCACAGTATAATGAATGTGGATCTACGAGCGATCGAGATGAATCTATTAACACAATGACGTTGAAAATTTATTTTTCTAGGGCAGTACAGAAATTTGGAATTCAAGTCGGCAAGCAATTATAATAAAAAAGTTCTCTCATCATTTTTCAAAAGTGGAAGTAACAAGCAGAAAACGTGTAATGGAGGATTTTCTGAAAAGCACCTTTTTTCGTGTTACAGACTTGGTTTAACTGTGGAACTAACTATACGAAATTATTATTTTAATAATGTGTTAGAATGCACTCTCCTTTAACCTTTCATTCATCTTTGAAACCTCCAACATCACCCCAAGTTCCCAAAATCTACAATGAATTACAAGATCTTCGCGTTTTTTCTATCAGTCTGGTTGTCACACGGTTCATTTTTCATCGTGTCCCCCCAAAGAGAGCCGCATAAATGCACTCATTAATTGTTTTCAATAATTAGAATTAATAAGCAGGGTTCGAACAACAAGTTCTGAGGCTTCATATTGACACTGAGTGTTCCATGAGGCCGTCTGAGAACAAAATGTCTTTGTCACACAACTTTTTTCCATCGGTCTGGCACTTTTTCTGGCTGCTTCCGTGGCAGCACTGAGGTTGCTTCGGATATTATTCACTGTGAGTCAGGGATGGAAAAGCTGAATCAATTAGCTTCGCTTCCTGCTTCCAATATTCCCACATTGAAACTGCTTCCAACTTCCGACTTTTTGCTTCAATACAAAAACTTTCAGCTTCCTGTTTTTTGGCTTCCAGCTTCCATCTTCATGTCCATCAAAATTTTGCACAGGGAGTTGGTGGTTTTTAATTTTTTGATTGGTTTGGTCCTAAAACTTATAATATTCTAGCGTGAGTACATTAATTGACCCAGACTGAGGTAAATGGAAAAAGTAATGAATAAATGTAAAATTCGCAAATGTAAAAGAATGAAGTAGCAGAAAGAAGAAGCTAAAAGAAGTTGAAAAATAATTGGCTTTCGCTACCAGCTTCCAATCTTTTACATCAGGCTTCCAACTTTTAGCTTCTACAATTTTTAGATAAAATTCATCAGCTTCTGGCTTCCAGCTTCCATTTCCATCCCTGCTGTGGGTCCGATGGCTTCATTCTAACAACATGAACACTATCTTCATTTGAAATTGTGAAACTAAAGTTGATGAAGTACGTTCCACAGCACAAATCTATCAAAATTTTGAAATTCCCAGATTTTGTGTTCCATTGGTCTGAGTTATCGTTATCATATCTTATCAGATACACCAAAATCATGATCTGAAACGAGGCAAATGATACTACTCGTAGTATTTTGTGTTCATCTGTCTTTCATTATCCCTTAAAAGGCAATTCGCCGATGACGTGTTTTCACGCACATCGTGCGTGTATGAACGGTAGTATATACAAGAATGCGAGGGCGCTTAACGACTTGCAAGTTACAAATGCAGCAGGATCTAACCTTAATTGTACGATGTTTGGACATTTTGGAGTTGGGGGAAATTCGAGTCTTCTACAGAAGTTAAATTTTTTAAACGTGTTTTTATCTGTGTAATTGTTTGTATAGTGTATTTTGTTTTGATGTTTATGCCAATAAGCCTTGTTTTTTTCTGAAAAAAATATCACCCTCCTTTGGAGTTCCACAAGGGGCTTACACCAACACGAATTCTTAGCTAATGTTGAAATATTTACCAAATTTCTTATTATTTGACTATTGAACAATCTAAGTTATAACCTTATAAGTATGAATCTATTGTTATTATTATTACAATAAGTACAACTTACCTTTCAGTTCCTTTCCTAGATATAATGCCCATGAAAATGACTGCAATCTCAGATTGAAACTCGAGAGCTTGATGTATGCTTATAACGTCATAACCTTTATTTTTCATGAATATCAATTTAAGAAAGCGGAAACATATACATAAATTAATTTTTTCTAGATACTTACTTGTTTTAAATGTAATTATTCATGTGCTTACCTCCAGGTTTGATTGGGCGAGATCAATGGAATTGTACGATTATGACTAACTTTCCAGGTACCAGACCCAAGGAATTCCATCGATCTGGCTAAGTTTTCAAGTACCAGACCGATGGAATGAAAATTTAGAACGTGATGCATCCCTCCCCTTTAAGCATGAATTGAGCTAAACTGCATTTTTGGCCTTTGGGATACCTCAGCAATGGACCCCCCCCCCCCAAAAAAAAAAAAAAAACAACGAAAAAATGAGTTTTTAAAAATTATTTCTCACTACTTAAAAATTGACGCTTTTCGGAGAATCACACCCTAAAATCTCCGAACATTTCGTCAATCTTGTCTCTGAACTTTCACAAAGCGCCTTCTATCACTTGCTGAATAGGTTTTCAATTTTTCCCAATTTTGGGAGACTACATTGTATCAAGTTCAAACATCACTGTACATGCACGTAAATGAAACGCAGTCAATGCATTGCGAGTCAGCGAGTCACGTTTCGAAACCAGCAAATAGCGCGACTTGTATTGTTTTGATCGAACGTGCATGAAATACGGTAAAAATACCACGATGTGTAAGAGTAGGGATTATCAAAGTTCGCTGATACATAAAATTCCGGTATTCGAACACAACACTGCACAGTGACAGTAACAGTAACAGTACAAACTGTATTTATTTACGATACTGAAGGTGATAGGTATATTTTGCTGTGACGGTTGTAGATCCTCGATCATTTTACTCTGAAGCCAACCAGCTGAGATAACAGTAAGTACAATATTCAAGATTCCTTCAAACTCTATTCGATATTTTCAGTTGAAAGGTTAGTTAGAGTTTCTGAAAACTCGCTTAAATTACATTCAGAATATTGTAGTTCAAATTTCTTGACCTCGAATACGCTTCTGTAAGAACATGCAGCGGTGGGCTTATACATTATGTACCTATATGTGTGCAAGATGAATATCATACCTACAAATGTTTGGAAGCTGAAAAAAACAATTGGGAAAAAAATATATATATATAGCTATGGAAGTAAGAAAACATTTACCTACGTAGTTTTGAATTAAATTCAAGGTCCACGTACTCACTGACAGACTGGAAAATTAAATGCCATCCACAGTAGAAGCACTGCGTTTATCAAATCGAATATGTACCTATACATGTCATTTGATATTTGATTTCAGATGTCGAGTAGCAGCGTTCTTGATACCGATTGTATGACGCTGACGAGATTCGTTCTCGCAGAGCAGAAGAAAATTCCCTCAGCTACTGGTGATTTAACTCAGCTGTTGACATCAATTCAAACTGCTGTAAAAGCAGTCAGCACTGCTGTCAGAAAGGCTGGAATTGCTCATTTGTTAGTTATAACAAATATTTAAATATTTAAATACGAGATCCTCAATTGCAAGGAGGCATGATAGTGAGATTATAACAAACGAGGGCTTAGAATATCAATAATAAGTTGATGAAAGTTGGTTTTTTAGCAGTGATAGATAACCAACATCCAAATAATTTTGGTTATCATCAAGGGTATTAGAGGGTTGCTCACTTCGAACGCAACCCGAAACATGTAACATCACTAATGTGATAGATTTTTCGCCCATAAGAGACAATGTATCTTTAGTAACTTTTAACAAATTGTCAAAAATCGGATTTTTCATACATGTAAAAATGGGAAAAATTGGGAATTAAATTTCAAAACCTCCTCATAATAGGTATATCATAAAAGAAAACCCACATTCATCTATTAAAAATTTGTTTTAAAATACGAGCTAAGAAAATTGTTCTTCATGTATAGTGCACTTGCTGGGTGTAATAATTCGAGGTACAATGGCGCTCGTTCTGAATCTGGAACTGTGCTACTAATTATAGGTATCAAAGTTAGTCAAAATGCATTGTCTTTTGCGAATGAAAAAAATCATTCACTTCAGTGAGGTCACAGTATGGTGATAATACGCTGCCCCTGGCGAAATGAGCTAACTAAGGCGCTGTAGTACAATAGGCATGATGGACTGATAACAGGGCATCAACAACTTCCTTATAATATGGACGCTGCTAAGCAAAAACCGGCCAAGCGACATTTGTTGACAACATGAGTTATTAGCATCCTTGGAAAGATAGTATGAAGTAGATTTTTGTAATTTGGCCTCCGATACAAAAATGTGTATCCACATTGAAAAAAGCTTATCAGTAGGTAAACGCTATGTCCATAAATCGGCATTATTCATTGGCTTTTAATTTAAAAAAATAGATTTTGTCGCTTGGCCGGTTTTTTTGCTTAACAGCGTCCGGATATACTAAAAGAATCCGCCCTTTAGAGTATCAAATTTTATGTTTATTTATAATGAAATTGTATATTTGGGTATATCTAAATGCTTGAATGGACCATTAACGGACCATATGTTGTCGATTTTCTGGTATGAACTTTTCAATGAAATGTCGCACAGCGGTGTTGAACATTATATCTGTATATAAATGAAAGAACGGCCTCTTAAATTCGCGTTACAAAGACAAATATCGATTTAAATCTAGGTACCTATATAATTATAGAGTAACTACAGTGAGAACTGTCTATAGTGGACTCATCTAATCTGGAAAACCTGTCACAGTGGAACAAATATGTGGTCACAGTGGAACAAATATGTGGTCCGTTGAGAAAACCTGTGTATTTCAATGTATAATCTGGAAAACCTGTCTAACGTGGAACTGGAAACTAAAAATGTAGAAAATAACTGTGTAAAATGGAAATTGGCACACGTATTTTATTGATTTTTCCATGTTAGCATAGGCTTCTGTTCCGTTATCTGTCGTACTGCACTGCACAAAATTCTTTGCTCATATAGGTGAACTGTATCATCCTCACCAGTAGTGTCCAAATGTACAGTACCTACATGCATCACTTATACAATACTGTATAGACCTGTTTGTTGTTTTTTTTTGTTCCCTTGTATTATATGGAAAGCCTGTCCGTATGGAAATTTTTGAAGTGGTCCGTTGAGTTTCCACTATACACAATTTTCACTGTAAATAAAAGAAACCTAGGTAGGCTAAATTCATTCACATCATGTTATAGTGTTGGATAAGGAAGTTGTCGCCCAGTTATCTGTACTACAGCGCTTTAAGCTAACCTCTTATAACATTGGGTATCGTAGTTTGTTATTCATAGTACTGGCGATAAGCTATTCAGAAAGGTTAAAGCTTACACCAAAAACTAGTGATCTTGACTGATGGAACTAACCTTCCTTCACTCGGCCTGCACTGCCATATTAGATATTACTCGATTTTTACAAATATTCACTTTTACGAGTCTCGAAGAGACCTTAAGTGAATTTGAAATCCTTTTCCTCCAGACATTTTTCTGGACAGAGTCAAAATTTCATGCCAAGCAGATCTCATAAGTGGTTTATATGTAGGGCTGGTTTTCTAAAATAAAAGTATCCAAATTCAAAACACGCAAAAAACAACAACAATATTATAGCCTCTTAATATAACACAGTACACGTACTTACTCGGAACTCGCTTCGCTCGTTCCTCGCGAAATCAAGATACTGTCGACACGTTTCAAGTCGTTAATAACGTTTTAAGAAACGCAAATGTCGACAAGGACTAGTGGTATTCGGCCGAAATGTTTAAGGCCATTCACGTTTTAAAAAACGCAACTCTCGACAAGGAATAGTATTATAAAAATAGAAAACTACCCGGCTATCAAAATTAGAGTTCGTATAAATTTAAAATCACAACGTTCAAGGCGGAAACGTGTAAGACCGAAACATTTGTATAATACAGAACTACGCGGCTATCAAAATTAGATTTCGTATCAATTAAATCCCAAAAAAACATCGAGTACCTAAGTCGCCTCGCGCTTCTTATGCTGAACTTAAATTGAGGAAACTCGTGAACGACTCAACGATTGTCATCAAACTTTCACCTGCACAACTTCGAGTATTTCTCTATATCTACCAAAATTTAGAATCAAATGATTCAATAGTTCCTGAGATTTTCGTGCCACAAATTTTGTCCTTAAATTGAGGAAAGCTCACGAACGGCTCGACCGATTGCCTTCAAACTTTCTACTGCACAATTTGAAGTACTGTCCCATAATATATCAAAATTTGGAATCAATTGATCCAATAGTTTATTTTGAGATTTTCGTGCCACAATATTAATGTGTACATACATACATATGTATATATAAGGAAACCTGAAATTCAGCCACTATTACAGTCGTGTTCTAAACACTCTGAAACGCAAAACAAAACATTGCCCCGCCCCCATCTTCACAACTGTGACGAGTATAATACCTCCCTTTTCCCCGAAAAGTCGGTAATATAGATGATATCAGAATAATATTGATATTATTTAATATTAATATCGATCAAAATTTCAAAAAGTTGAAACAAAATTACGAAAATTGTTGCCGATTTTATTTTCTTAAAAGTTTGTCTGTTACTAAAAATAAGGAAATATAAAATTGACTATTTTTCTGTAAAAATTTTAATGTTTTCTCGAGTAGACACAATAAAACCAGTATAATTTATTAAGTTTTTTTTTTTGTTTTTTTTTAAATTAATTATCTATCTACAAAAAACATCAGCTCTAATTCTACCTACCGATTTGTGGATCCATCCAACTTATTCATAAATTACGTTTTTTTCTTCTACACATTTCAGATATGGTATATCTGGTTCCACAAACATTCAAGGCGAAGAAGTAAAAAAATTGGACGTACTATCCAATCAGTTATTCATTAATATGCTGAAATCGTCGTATAAGACTGCATTACTAGTCACCGAAGAAAATGAAAATGCTATCGTGGTAGGTTAGCCAACTCATCTTTGTCTAATCTTATATTTTATTAGTAAGTTGACATTTTGCCGATTACCGTTCGTTACTCATATTGCAGGTTGAGACCGAGAAACGGGGTAAATATGTGGTATGTTTTGATCCTTTAGATGGCTCTTCCAATATCGACTGCTTAGTATCGATTGGATCTATTTTCGGCATTTACAGGTAACACAGAGCTCGATTGGTAATGTTCGAAGGTTTCCATGCCTGCTAATATAGGTAATACACTTTGATACAGAAAACAAACAGATGGTCCTCCAAATGAACAAGATGCTTTCCAGTCCGGCAGAAATTTGGTTGCCGCCGGATACGCGTTGTATGGAAGTGCAACGATGGTAGTCTTGGCTCTGGGTAAAGGGACTGGTGTCAATGGATTCATGTTGGACCCGGTGAGAATTCACTAAAATTTGACTCAAAATAAAGCGTTCGTAGCTGGTAAAAATTATCGCGAAGTTTGAAATGAACGAAGAGTTCTTCAATGACAAAACTGCTGAAAGTAGTTTCAGTATATATTATTTGTCAAGTTGCTTTCACAAGGTTCATTTAGTTTTAAACGGTTATTAAAGAGAAAGCACAAACTACCGACAAGTTCAGGAAATGTGAAGTAGAACAATTCATATAAGGACAAACTCGGGGAGTTGCAGCGACCATAACACTACGTCATATTACGAATTCATTGCAGTAGTCAAAATTATTCTCTGGTGCAAATCGCTAAAGGTTGTTGCGAATGTAATTTGCTTTCGTGAAATTTTGCAATACATACATACCCACCAAAAATAGAACACTATGTATAATGATTCGATTAAGTAATGGGATGAATTTCCGTCAACAACCTACGACAATATCAAGTCTTCAGTGTTGCTCTTCTCGAGACAAAAAAAGTGCTTCACACAGGTTTCATAAAATAGGTAAGTGAAAATCTTGAAAATAATTCGTATTTTCATGTTTTTATATTGAGCACGTGGTTAAAATGATTATAAGGCCAAGTCTGGGTGAGGTCTTATTTATGTTTACTTTTAAATGAAAAACCGGAATGTTACCCTGACATTCGAACACTAATTTGTAGATGATGAATAATTCAAAATCAAAATTCTCGTCAATACTTCTCGGTACATTGGCCGAAAAAAGAAGAAAAATAAAACGGATTTCATCTGAATCGTTCATTTCTACAAAATATCCGAAAACATTCTAATCGCTCGATACGGTCTACTGCCAAACATGAACTTGGAAGAGATTGATATTTGAACAACGGTTCAAGGTATATACTTATAGAAATCGACAAAGATTTTCCGTTATTATTCTTATGGATAGCTCTGTTTACTCGTAATTCTGCTCTCAGAAATTGATAGTTTTATCGGTATCGGTGCTAAGGTTTATCATACTAAATTATTGACAAACAGTTTCGGAATTCGGGCACCTACTATATGGTAAATATGATGTAGTGTTTGACGTCAACTAAACGATAAGAAAACATGCATATATTATGACATAATATACGATGTTCGGATGTTAAAGCAAATTCTTAGGCAGCTTATATTCCCGTAATTATAATGGTACCGGAAAATCAAAATCACTGAAGAGGGCGGGGATCAATTTTTCAGTGGTATATTATATACATAGATACCTATAGGTAATAGGTTCTGTTTTATAATCGGCGAGTGAAAGGACATTGAGACATTGCCATCTCCCAATTTCTCGGAAGTTCGAAAATAGTATTTTCCGGACTTACAGTTTCGCGTTCGTCTTGGGATGATTCAGATGCACAATTATTTCCATCTGTTTCGCTTGACATTGCAAAACATCCTCGTTGCCATCATCTTCCCAATGTGATTTACATGGAACATACTTCGAAGACTGAAAGAACAAAATATCAGTACTCCTCTCAGGCATTTATGTCAAGTCCGATAAAAGTTAATTTTCATCCAACTCAATGAAAATTTACAAACTACTCTCTGACAGGAGTCCAGGATACTTCATTTTTAGAAACGAAATTTGACTTTCAATTTGGGGAGGTGGAGAAGAAAAATTTGCCGACAAATATTTTTTTTTAAACTAAAAATTCGCCGACAAAATTTTTAAAAAATTAAAAATTTGCCGGTTTTTTAATCGAAATACTTTTTAATTGAAAAAATAATAAACAAACAAAAAAACATTCATAAAAAATGAAAAAGTCAAATGAACAGTTTTAAGATTTGCCGACTGCCAAATTATTGGGGGATGTTTCAACCCCTCCTCCTATAGTTTCACCGCTGGCTTTATGACAGACTGTACCAAGCGCCACTGGAAATCACTGGGAGTGTTAGTATATGTAATGTCTGTTAGCATATAGTCCTCCATCTATTCACAGTGGCGCCTAATACACTCAGTCATTCCACAAAATTAACAGAACAAACCGTAGTAATAGATGTTCTTACCTATACATTTTGCGATCGGAGAAACCATGGAGGAGATACGGCCCATCAAACCCCCTCCCTTCCTTTCCAGCCCTTCATTTCGCTGAAATTCTACAGTGTTTTATCCCTCATGGTACCCATCACCCTTATAAATTTTGTTACAGTTGTGCATTACTTCTCGACCTAAGGGACGGACAAAATTTAGTACATAATATAAAATATATTCACCCCACCCCACCCTCTTAGTCGGGTCAAGAGTAATACTGATTTCTTGAAGCAGAAAGAAAAACACAACTAAAATTGCGCTTATTTTAACGTTATTTTCAGAATTCCAACGTACTTGTGTCTGACTTGTATTGATTTACAAAATATTTTCGCAAAAACGTAAACCAAATGTAAAAAGTGTGGGAAAAAATCAAATATGCAAAAACATGCAACATAAGAAAGTACAAAAATGTGTAACATGAAGTTTTACGGATGGATACCCACACGTGTGATCGACGAAATTTGTTTTTAAAATGTAAGCATTCGCACCAAAAAATTTGCAAAAATGAAAACCTGATCTCTAAGTATGACCATTTACGTTAGGGTCACTCATATTTTTATCGAATCCAGTGTAAATTTACGTTTCTGTCGAGTCTGCTAGAAGAGTCATGGAATCTTTGACCAAGCATATTGAAACTAAAAATTACTTAAGGAAATATATTGTCCATAAATTTACTTCGTTGTGTTGCGGGCTTTTTATATGAAGTTATTTTACGACAGAAGCCAACATTACTGGTAGTAAACTAAGAAAGAATTTCTGGTAAGGTGCTACGAGGATGAGCACCACTGTCAGTAGCGTATCTAGGATGAAATCATGGGGGGGGGGGTGACTTTTGATTTTGAGGGTATTCCTAAAAAAAAAGTGTTGAATGAGCATATTTTTGATATTTTTAGAGCTTTTTTGGCCACGGGGGGGTTGAACCCGGACCCCCCTGAAATACGCCACTGACCACTGTAGTCCTTAGTTGCTCATGGGGGGGGGGGAAATCATTTTTTGTTTGCATACCCCTAGATCTGGTTCAAACATTAAATGTTCTGCCAAGTTTGAATAAGATCGGTGAAGGATGACTCGTGCCCCAAGGGGGCTGGCGTATTTACGGGAATTAAGATTAATTTTTGGAATTTAGCCTTCAATCGAAGGAGAAGCCCTCCCCTATCTGAGTGTTAAAACTATGTTCCTTCTCAAATTGGGCAAGGCGACTAAAATTTATTTTTAAGACCCTTTCCCCTTCTCCTCTTCTTTTGGGATACACAAAAGGCTGATTTTTAGATTTAAACTTCATGGTAATTTCTACATTATTTAAAAAAAATTTTTGGGTCGCCAAATTCATTTTTAAAACTTTTCTTTCATCGACTTATCCTTTAAACTCCACATAGGCTGATCTTTAATCATTCTAATTTCCACGTCCTCGAACTTTACATTGCTTCGTTTATTTTTGGAGTACTCTTGCGCTTCACAGCAGTAGCGTATCTAGGATGAAATCACGGGGGGGGGGGTTGACTTTTGATTTTGATGGTATTCCAAAAAAAAAAAGTTAGCGTATTTTTGATATTTTTTAGAGCTTGTTTTGGCCATGGGGGTTGTTGAACCCAGACTCCCCCCCCCCTTAAATACGCCACTGCTCCACAAGGGGCTAATCTTCTGTTATTCCTATTTCCATGTTCTCGATCCAAAAAACCCGTACTCAGATATATCCCGATCGAATAATTCGTTCCACTCACCGTTGCAGATGATTGCAAAACAACTGCCTGATCGTGATTTGGTCAGCCAGTCAGAAACCAGTCATATGTGACCCCAATTTTTCAATGAAGTTTCAAGAATGTGTGACTGAAAATGGGTTAGAAACTTTCTCAATTATTCACTTTCACACAGGGACGTACCGAAAAGTTTTTTCCAGGGGGAGGGAAGGGTGAAAGTCCCAACTGATTTAACTCAAAATTCCCAAGTATCAAAGCAAAAAAAGAAGAAAAAAACTTTTGACTTGTTGGATTTTCCCAACTCTACCGAAATTTCCTAACTTCGGCGGCAGACTAAAATCGTAAATTTTCCCAACTGCTGAGTAAAAAATTTCCTACAGGGAGGGCTTTCCCCCTATCAGTGCGTCCCTGCTTTCTCATAACATGACTGGAAAATAGTCTCAAATTCTCACCCTAATGGTGATAAGTCACTTAAATGTCAAACGAGATAGAGCGTGGTAATTATTGGAATAACTGAAGATCATCCCCTAGAAAGCTATTGGGGAAGGGGAAAACTCCAAAAATGAACTCAGCGACCCAATCAACGCTTTAATGAGGAAATAGGAACAAAACTGAAGGAAATACAGTCCCTGCAGAACTCGAAGGAGAGGAAAAGGATCCCAGGAATATATTTAATCATACAGATAATGCGATAGGTAATCGGAATAAAATTACACTATACAACAATTTGAAATTTTTCAAAAAAACAATGGCTTCTGAATATACCATAATTCTATATGATGTATTTTCAACGAGGAATTTCATGCCGATGTTAATTTTTTGATTATAGTTCATTATTTTTTCCTATGATGCAAATAATTTTAGTATCATTAAGGTAATGTGGTGAGACGTATGGCGATGCACGCATGCCAAAGTGGCCCCTATGACACCGCACCCCCGGCCACGGGAACTACCCTTTCGAGTATCGCGTCAGTGACCGGCATTAAGATGATGATGATACTACTGATCGAACAACTATACACGTTCAGTAATGTTATCGGCAGGAAACATTTTACGTCCTAAAAACCGTGAAATATGCGCATATAATATTCCCCAAAAAAGGCCAAAATATGTTAAAATATTCCCTCACGTGTAAAATATGCTCAAAATATTCAGTAACATAATATGTGTATCTAAATGCAGGACTTTTCAAGCTGAATAATTGTGTCACCATGTCTATGGTCAAAAATTATTACAAACACAAAAACTTAGTCCACCACAGATAGAGAAATCAACACATGCCACAGATAACATAATTCAGAAGTACAACTTCATGTCCGCATTCGGATTTGAACCATAAAAGAATGTAGGAGCGCTAATGTACAACCAACCAGTTTCTGTCATTCCATTTCCTATCACATTTTCAGATGTTTTTAATGTTTTCCAGCAAAAAAGTAGAAATATTACCGAAAAGTTCTCCCAAATGGCCAAATATTCCCAAAATATACCAAAAAACCGAGGAAAATAATACTGATATGCATTTATATGCTTTTAATAGCAAAATATATGTCAAAATATGTCCAAACAAGTTGGGTCCAATTGACTGCATATTACAGGAATCATAAAGATAAATGATGGATATTCCCTATATGAATCAATAGGAAAAATATGTCGAAACATAAGATAATTTTCCCTGGTTATCGGCATTAGTGTAGCTATTCCTGCAAGACGAAAAGGAATAAATAGTGAAAGTTTTAATTAGAGAACGAGAGGTTCTGGAGAAAAATGGATAACGCCATCGTATTCAGCATTCAAAATACAGCTAAAATCATATAATCTCATGTCATTGTTTTTTTATGCCGTTGTGTAGTGTTATTGAAATAACTGAAAATTAACCCCCTATAGAGCCTGAAGGAGGAGGGGAAGGGAAAATATAAATTTTGATCCCCTTCCCAGTTCATTTTTTAAATACCTCTTCCAAAATTGCATTAAATAAGTTGGGTGATAAGGGATCCCTGTGTGCCTTTCCTGGGGGGTGTAAAACCACCGAGAGTCAAAAGTTGAGAAATATGGATCATCTAATGGGAACGTTCAATGAAATCACCACTTCTCACTCAATGAATGAAATTTAACATACAACCATGGCCGGCATCTTGCCTTTCCCCCACGTGGTGCAGAATATTTTTTTTTTTGGAAATCAAATAAGTAAACATTTTTTTATTTTGCCTTGAAGGTCCAAAAGGAAGGGGGAGGAAACAGGGTCGGATTAAGGTCGTGAGCGCCCCTGGGCACTCGCTTAGAAGCACCCCCCTTCAAGCTGTTGCTAAAATAATTACTTACCCTTGCCCCCCTCCCTCAAAGAATTTTCAACACACAAAAGTTGGATGGCTGTAATTCGAGTAAATGTTTAAGAAAGCGTTGGGAATGAATTTTTGTATATATTATACTCGAAAAATTTTCCGCCTCTCAAAAATGTTCCGCCCTGGGTACGGACCATTTAATCCGGGCCTATGGGAGGGGAAGAATTAGAATACATTTTCACAAGTAGAATAAAATTTATTGAACGTTTTTGAAAATCAAAATTACTATTGCAAAAAAAAAGCCAATGCTTTAGTTCGCACATTCACGCAGCGCCGCATAGAGTGCATTTCCATTTCAGTCATTCTTGACTGAAAAAATGAAAACAAGAAAAAAATTAATGATGAAAATGAAAGCGCGCTCTACGGGTGCAGCGTAAAGGTGAGATATCAATTAACGACTCTATAGCAATTTGTTTTTTATTTTTCCCGTGTGGTGCAGAGTACTGCACAAATGGCTCTGTGTGGTGCAGGTTGTGCACTGCACCACTCTTAATGCCGGCCGTGCATAAGCCTTTTTTAACAAGATTTTTAGAATATTTGTTGAAATTTCTGTACTCCAATGCTTCATGTACCCTGGAGCTTTATGGGAACGAGATACAGAAATCCGTTTTCATGATAGTGAAGCACCACGAGCAAGATTTTATAATTTCTATATTTCTATACGAACTTTAATTTGCCCTCCGGGGAAGAAAATAGTGTCCAGTGACCGAAGCTCAATAACACTGGAGTCCTTTCTGACATCCTTCCAACAAGAAACAGTAATATCCGCAATGCCGTCTTTTGTGTTACAGGCCATAGGAGAATTCGTGTTAACTGAAAGAAATATCCGAATACCAAAACAAGGAAAAATCTACAGCATAAACGAAGGTTACACGAGTTTATGGGACGATGCCATTTTAGAATACGTGAATGCAAAAAAAGATCCTAAGGTATGACCGTAAATGAACTACAACAGTTACATGTACCTATAGGTACAACATATTATACTTTCCGCTGTATTTCTAAGGTTACAACTAACCGAGGCCTAAACATGTACATGCAGTATTACATTGTCTTGTTCCGCATACGTTGCGCAGTTACACCAATTTGTATAAATCAACACGCATGATGGTATGACGTATGTAATCATTATGATTGTATCGTTTCGATTAGTCATCATGATTTGAATTTTCAGCATGGCAAGCCATACGGTGCTCGATACATCGGTTCAATGGTTGCTGATGTGCACAGAACGCTGAAGTATGGTGGAATATTTATGTACCCTGCGACCAAAGATGCTCCTAACGGAAAAGTAAGTGATAACACTTCTGAACAAAATGAAATTTTTGTTTGCAGAACGCATTTAAGGAGGATTGTGAGCTGACAGGAAGAAAAGGACCTCAGCGCGCAAAAAAACATTTTTGTGATAACTGTTTTTGACTAATTTTTAGCCGCTCTTTCGCGTGGTGTTGTCGAAAAAATTCTAAAAAATTTTCCCAAACGGCTGTAATTCTTCAAGGTTGAGTGTCTCCATAACGTGAAAACGTTATCAATTTTGTTTATCCGCTCTTCTGTAAAATTTACATTTTTGCGCTGAGGTCCCTTTTTTCCTGTCAGCTCACAGGTGATTCTTGCGGTACCTTTCAACGTGAATACAGTGCCGTCGGCCGTTTTTCTGTATCACGTCTAGGTTTTCTGATCAAGAACTATAAAAAATTCAACTAAACGTGTTCAAAAAGAGGTTTAGGAACTGAATGTGGTCATACTGATTCGTGTTGTTGTGTGTAGTGGTGTGTACTCCATCTGTTTGTTTTCTGGTTTCGCGTAACATTGAAAGTGGAGGGCTGGGCGCAAAAGCGATCAAATCCATTCTTCTACATTTTTTCATAACTCCATTACCTTTTTGACCTGGATATGTCAAATGGCTCGCCACGCCGAAGAGAAAAATTCCGCAGAAAAACGTTACCATTGTAACGTAATTGCGTATTCCTTTTTACGCGGTCATTCGTTTCACCACGTTTCGGCCGACCGACACCGAGAATGTCGACCGGCTCCGAGAATGGACGACTATAGCATTCAGAAGATTATCACGATGACATCGATGACTGCATGCATAATCAGCAGGCAGTGTCAGTGGCGTAGCCAGGATTTTTCCAAGGGGGAGGGATCAGCAAAATTTTCGGGGGATACACCTAGTATGAACTATGTATATGTTTTTACACTGACATATCAGAATGTTGAGCTTTTCAACTTCAATTATGCATCTGAATTTAAATTTCATTTCGCGCATTTACAATGATACTGCCAGCATATAAAAAATTCCCGTCTCAAGGGGGGGAGGGGGAATTCATTCCCCTAATCGTCCCTCTCTTAGCTACGCTACTGGGCAGTGTATAGATTCTTTGATTTTTTTTTTAATTTTCTCCAAAGCTATTGAAATTTGCGAAATTTCAACTGCCTAAATAGTTATTAGCGCAAAAACCTGGTTGATCATTGTCTCAGTTGATTACCGCGGTTTTCAAGAAGGCGCTATCGCTAACAGGACAGGAATCCTCAAATTTCTTGAAAACCGGCACTCAATTTTCAAAATGCTTCAGGTATGCGAATTTTGCGAGATTTCGTCCCAGCACTAATCTACACCCGCACTCATACTGTTTTCAGCTGCGAATGCTCTACGAAGCCATACCGATGGCACACATAGTCGAGGAAGCTGGCGGCCTCTCAACCAACGGATCCGAGTCCATACTGGACATCGTTCCAACCAAACTGCACCAGAGAACCCCGATCTTCCTCGGTTCTGAAGCAGACGTCAACGAATTACTCGAGATCATTGCCAAGCACAAGAAATGAGCCGGAAATATTTTCACACAGTTCGCTCTTCGTTCATCAGTTTAATAATGTAAATAATACAATGGCGTACAAAATCAAGACTACGGATGAGAATCCGAAGAATTATTCATCTGTACAGGTTTTTGTTCAGTTCACAAAAATTCGAAACACTCTTTATTTTGTACTCGTTCCCAATGCTCTAGCTCTTAGCTATTAAACGTTATTCGGTTCGCACTTTTTTGTTTTTTTCAATGTACAAACTTGAAATTTACGAAAGACCAACTTATTATAACGATACACAATGCGTCAAGAAAATTAGACGAGTTGTTCCATCTTCAGGTCTCTCAAATTTCATATATTTCAAGTACGATTCAACATGCAACGTAGGCCTACTCGGCAATCATTTCCCATGCATTTTCTGACTTCCACTCAAATCTCAAAGTTTTAACGTTGCACCTTTCAATATGATTACCACTTTATCCTCATAATTAAATCAATGCAGTATGAGACCACGGCTGTTATAACAGCCCTAAATCAACGCAGTACGAGACCATGGCTGATGTAACAGCCTACTACTATACTTCGACTAATTAAATTCATTTCATACTCGACAAATTCATTCTCAAATAGCATCTCTATTATACAAAATGAAAATGAACAAAAATACGATACATAGAAAAAAAAAAAAATTCATTTCTTAAAACTAGCAAAGGCTTTTCCGGAAATCAAAGTACCGATACAACGCAGCAACATAAATCCAATAACTGAATGTATTCGCTCGCTCCTTCTTGAAGGCGCCACGAGCAGATGGCTATTTTCTCACAGATATGAGACTTTTGAACATCATTCATGTCGCTAAGATTTATCACCAGATCCTGGAACTGATCTAGGATTTGCGGCGCACAAAATGCATTACACAGTAACATTTCGACGTAACTCTCGACTTTATCGTAATTACGTTGTCGACAAACTTCCAACAATTCCACGATGTGCTTTTCTGGAATAACCCCGGTAACTTCTAGGATATCTTCGTACACCAAACCGACATCTCCTTTGAGTCGAGCACAAGACTGCAAACATGTGATTGCTCGTCTCAAATCGCCACCAGAGGTGTCCACCAAAGCATCCAATGTCCTTTGATCGTACGAAACTTTCTCTTCTTCGCATATCATCTTCAACCTATTGTACATTGTATCTCGACTAAGCGGTCTAAATCGGTATTTCGCACAACGAGAGGTTAAAGGTTTAATTATACAACTAACATAGTTACAAATTAAACAGAATCTAGTTGATCTAGTCTCCTTTTCCATGGTTCGTCTCAGCGCAGACTGCGCGGCATGAGTCATTGAATCAGCTTCGTCTAGAATGATTATTTTGTAAGGCGGACACGGCTTACCATCCGGTCTCACTGAAGAAACTGTCACCTGAGAAAAAGTTTTGACTTTTTCTCGAATCACTTGGATACCACGGTCGTCAGAAGCATTCAGTTCCAGAATACGATCTTTGTACATGTCTCCGAATAGTTGTCTAGATGCTGCGATAATAGTGCTCGTCTTCCCTGTACCAGGAGGGCCGTAAAATAGAAAATGAGGTAAGTCAGCTCCTTCGAGACATTGCTTCAAGGTCGCAACAATTTCAGATTGTTCAACAATATCATCAACCGTACGTGGACGGTATTTTTCTACCCATGGAGTCGGCTTCTTAATCTTTTTGGCGCTTTTTTTAGACGATTTTGACGATGACGCTTCATCGGATGCGCCGCCGAGTTTGCCCGATTTGAGAAATGCTTCCATAACGGAACCTGAAAAGATACATCGTAAGTCAATATACCTGAGATTGGAAAGCAGAAGGAAACACTGAACTATCACGAAACAAATCACTTACTAGACTATATAACTACATTATCTATGCACTTACGTTTTGATACGTGAGAACCGCCAATGAGTTACAGTACTGTAGATCGATCAGTTTCTTTTAAGAGATTAGAGATACTAATACACACAACACACAAGCACATTGAAATTAATTACTTGTCGAATATTAGTTCAATTACTGGAAACGAGAGAAAAGGTATTGGTTTTCATTTCATTAAGGATGAACTAACACTTATTAGACAATCTAGACGATAAATAATAATCTCCAATCTTCAAATTACCGCGAAAAATGACCGCACTTGAATCCTTTGCGGATTGTTTGCTTGCATCTTGCATCGTTGATTGTGCAATGCAGCCAGATGCAGGCCTGATGTGAACAATAAAATCACAAGATAACGAACATTATAAAGGACCTTAAGAATTCATATTTGAATAGGATTCAAGGTCTCTTATGAACTACATAAAGATCCACTCATAATTTTGTATATCATGTGTACGCTGTTTAACAAAAGGGAACTAGCCCACAGAATCCGCTTTTTGAAAACACGTGATTCGAAGTTCAAGAGCCATATAGAAAAGAAAGCTAGAAAGTAGAAACTATATGGCATTGCGTTTACTGATAAGCTTTTTTCAACATAAGTACACATTTTTGAATCGGGGCCCAATTTTGAAAAATTCTACGTTTTATGCTCTTCCCAACGATACTAATAAGTAATAACTCTCATTTTGTTTACCATTGTGGGTTAGTTCCCTTTTGTTAAACAGCGTCCATGTGATCATGACGTCATAAATCAAAACGTCATGGTGAACTCATGACCAAAAAGCCAAAAGCGTTTTCGAAATTTGGATTTATTTTATATTAATTTGAGTTATGTGATTTCAAATTTGAAATTTACCATCGCCTTTTACTTTTTATTTAAATTTCTAAACTTTTACTTAATTATCGTCGTATGGTTATTGGAATACCAATTGTGTTACAAACCCAATACGGCAAATGAAAACCGTATGACTGGACCTCTGTTCTGTGCTAGAAACATGCGTGATAAAAATATCTTCTCCGAGCTGCCTATCGAAGAGGTGCCTGAGACTGATAAACTGAAGTCGGTGTCGTTCGAAAATGAAAAACGAGCTCCACGAAACAGGAATAAACAGCGGAAGAAAAACGTGAGTAAAAATGTCGAATCAGCTAATATTAAGGAATTCAGTAAGCTGTCCATTAGCAAGCAAAATGTCGACGATCAGAAACCAGAAATGGCTGAGAAGAATCCTAGTAATGTAGCCAGTATTGTTCACAAGAAAGTCACCGGCGCTAATAACTGGGAAGCATTCTTGGAGAAGTCAACTCAGTTGGGTTTAATCAATGCTAAAGAGAAGAATGAACTCCTGTTGAATGTAGAAATGAATGACGAAAATGCTAATAGCAAAAAAGTGAATCATTGTGTTGCTATTGATTGTGAAATGGTCGGTATTGGTGAAGGTGGCAAAGAGAATATGTTGGCTCGCGTATCAATTGTCAACTCCTTGGGTGAGTGCTTATATGATACGTTTGTTAAACCAACTGCCACTATTACAGATTACCGTACGCCAGTCAGCGGCGTCAGAGCCTGTGATTTAGTGAATGCTGAAAGATTTTCAGTCGTCCAGAAGAAAGTATTGGAGTTACTGCGTGGGAAAATATTAGTCGGTCATGCCGTGTACAATGATTTAATTGTCCTGAAAATTAGACATCCGAGACACAATATCAGGGATACCACCAGATTTAAGAAATTTTATTCAATTGGTTCCGGCACACCAAGTTTGAAGAAGTTGACGTCTCATTTCCTCAAGGTTGATATCCAGTGCGGCGAGCATAATTCGATTCAGGATGCCCAGGCTGCCATGCAACTGTATATGTTGTATCGTAAAGAATGGGAAGCTGACTTGAAAAAGCGGAGACACATACATTTGCATCATCAAACAAAGAAAAAATCGAAACCATCTCATAAACCGAAACGTTTCGGTAAAAATTATAAAAAATAATTACCAGTGTTTCATTATGTTTGGATACCTAGATAATTAAATCTGATTACCCTGTAATTTACTATAAATATATTTATTTACATTGTTTATTATGAAATGTGTTGATTTATCGTGAGCACTGGAAAACACTTTACTGAACCCAATTGCCATGAGTGCTGAACAGTCTATTTGTTACTAGTTATTCGCATGTCGGCATTTGTTCAGTAACTTTCATATTTCGTTATTATTGTGCGACGCCTTCTAAACAAATCTTTATTTACCAGAGAGTACAATATACAGTTAGTAAATGAGTACGGTAACAGAAAATTCAATCGGTACCCTTACTCAAGATCAACAGGTTTTAACAGAGTAGTTCTATCAGATTCGTAAGATTCTGAATTCCCATAGCGGGTCACAAAAATGAAACGTGCCACCGAATGTTCGACTTATTTTGGACCTAACATATCTTCGGGTCTAACCCATTTGTCGAATTCTTCTTCAGTGAGGAATTGTAGTTTCAACGCAGCTTCTTTCAACGTAGTACCTTCTTTATGCGCAGTTTTAGCAATTTTCGCAGCCTGTAAACAAGCGTCAGATTTTTAAAATAGTTTTCTTTACTACAATAGTACACCTAAACTAAACGTCAATAATTATTCACCTTGTCATATCCAATGTGCGGATTAAGAGCAGTTACCAACATAAGGGACTCGTGAAGTAATTTGGCGATGCGTTCTCGATTCGGTTCAATTCCAACAACACATTTGTCAGTAAACGCAGCGCAGCTATCGGCTATCAAAGTGATCGACCTTAATACATTGGCAACGATCATAGGTTTGAAAACATTGAGCTCGAAATGACCATTACTGCCTCCAATTGAAACGGCAACATGGTTTCCCATCACTTGCGCAGCTACCATAGTAATAGCTTCGCACTGAGTCGGATTCACTTTCCCTGAGGAAATATTTCAAATAAATGTAAATATTAAGATAGATCTCTTGATTATCAGAACGAGTACTTTCTTTGAAACAGAATGAATCGGTTCGTTAGAACAGAATTCAGGACATTCTATACAGAAATGACTCAGAAAGATGTGCACTAGATAGATATTCGTTCTCAAGTGTACGCACGCGTAAATGTATCGACTTATTTCACACCTGGCATAATACTGCTTCCAGGTTCATTTTCAGGTAAGCTAAGCTCTCCAAGACCGCATCTCGGACCTGATGCAAGGAATCGTATATCATTGGCGATTTTCATAAGACTGACAGCAATCGTGTTCAGCGCACCGGATACTTCGACCATGGCATCGTGGCAGGCGAGAGCTTCGAATTTGTTAGGGGCTGATTCAAATGGTAGATCTGTTTGAAGAACACAAACGATAATTTTTAGAAATGAACTGGTACCAGAATTGTGTATTCATAGATATCTAATAGGCATGAAATACAAGGCGAGGCAGTCAATTACTGAGAATTGGGAAGATGGATTCAGACTTCCTGAACACTACCTTGATCGTAATCGTGAGCGAGCCAACACAATTTGAAGGGAAGACCATGAGCATTCCATTTCCAACAGAGGTCCAAATCCTTCTTCCACCTTCCATCAACTCAAAGTCCGTATCATCTTCTTTGCCTACCACCCTAAGTAGCATCGTTAAATTCCTCCTTACACGCGCTCTAGTGGACTATCAATATCTAGATACTGGATAATACAGTTCGATATCGTAATCTCACGAATAAACCATCTCAATTACACAATAATGTTCATCACGGTAAACTAAATTTTTTACGCTAGTCAACTGACGAGAATAATCGATTCCGAACTTACTAGTCAGCTCTGCAATTTTTGCAGCACATTTCTCAGCGAAACCGATGCGTGTATTCAATCCAGTTCCGACGGCCGTTCCTCCTAAGGCCAGCAAATACAACCTTGGCAAGGTCGCCTCAACACGCGCAATACCGAATTTAATTTGTTGACAGTACCCGCTGAATTCTTGACCAAGAGTTAGAGGAGTAGCATCCTATTGAAAACACATATCATAATAAAAACTGAATCGAACGTATAATTAAGAATTTCAAACCGTAATGTAAGTAACCCACCTGCGTATGGGTTCGGCCAATTTTGATAATGTCATTGAACTCGTCGGCTTTTTTCTGCAGTGCATCAAGCAGACATTTCAAATTAGGCAACAGCTTGCCGTTGATTTCGTTAGCGACAGCGATGTGCATGGCAGTGGGAAACGTATCGTTCGAGCTCTGGCTCTTATTGACATGGTCATTTGGATGTACCGGGTTTTTGCTACCTAACGTACCTCCCAAGATTTCGATAGCTCGATTACTTATGACCTGTAATGGGAACAATAATTATTCAAGATTCTGAGTCACATTTAAGTATATTATAAGATAATAATAATAATAGCAGCCTTTATTCCCGATGTAGGTACATGGTACATCTTATACATCTACATTCATAATAAACTTACACAAAATGTAGCTATATCGGACGCCCTTCCTGGGCATAGGCCTCCCCAAAAGCCATCCATGCCTGCCTGTTTGTCGCCGTTCTGTGCCATAATATTCCCGCCTTCGCCGTGATTTCTTGTCTCCACCTCATGCCCGATCTTCCTCTTTTTCTGACCTTCCCGTATGGAACCCATTCGGTAACTCTTTTGACCCATCTGTTATCATTGTTCATTCTGGCTATATGTCCTGCGAATTTTATTTTTCATTTTCTCGTCATTTTGCTAACATCCTGTGAGCCCGTCCTTTCCCTGATCACTTGATTCCTCATTTTATCTCGTCTCTTCACTCTCAATATACTTCTTTCCAGCCCTTTAGGCAGATCGAAGTTTTTCCTCCTGACTTTTGGTTAGGAACCAGGTTTGAGCAACGTATGTGAGAATCGGGAGTACACATGTTTCAAGTATTTTGATTTTTTCTATTGTTTTCATATTACTTTTAAAGATTTTACCAAGCAATTGGGCGCTAGGTATATTATAAGGACTAGTTGAATAATTATGAGAGCATTAGTGAGACAACTGATTAGTTCTTCCATAATACAATTTTATTCAGAATTTTCATAACTGAATGCCGCCCATATCACCCAAATCAAGACCAGAAATATTTCACTAAACTGAAGGAGGACTAGTTCAGTTGTCCACCAATCTGACTTTCTACCAACTCTGCCAATTCTGCATTCGTTAACTCGATGGAATAATACACGTTATAACGATAAAAAGTCAAGGTAATTTAAACAAGTTCCAATGCCAATTTTCACCTCGTTTGTATTCATGTTTGTTTGGGTACCAGATCCAGTTTGCCAAATCACAAGTGGAAAGTGATCGGCGTACAATTTGCCCGAAATTACTTCATCTGCTGCTTTGCTGATGGCGTCCGCGATTTTAGGGTCCAAGCCATAGCTTTTATTCACTTCCGCGGCAGCTTTCTTCAAAATGCCCATAGCTTTGATGACTGGTTCCTGCAAATAAACTTCAATCGTTATAAGGAATCAAACGACGAAAAATGAAATATTTGCAGGATTATACAACAGATCTATCACACGCCCAAACTGCTAACAAAATCTGAAATCCCATGTTAAACAAATATCAGAGCACAGAAGCTTAAGGCTGAAGTGTATCTATGCTCATCAAATAGCAATTGGATCCATCCAACATCCAGAAAACTAATGATTTCGACTTTTGAAGAATGACTGGTTGGGTAGTTTTTTTTTCACAAGTCAAGCATCTCATTAACTAGGTTTGTATTTCGCACGAACATAGTCTTGAGAGTGAAGTCTCTCTCAAAATATAAACATTTTGGTCATCCTTAAATCGACTTAAATGAAATAAAAAAAAGTACTAACAGGCATCCTTTCAGGACATCCGCCGATGGGAAAATTCAAGGTGGATCGAACAGTTTGCGCTCCGTAATATTTATCATCTGGAACATCTAATTCTCCAAATGTATCGGACTCTTTTCTAGGCTGAAAATGAAGCAAATAATGTGAATTTTTGAAACACAAAAATAACCTCATTACTCCACAAATCTGTAATGGATACTGAGATCAACAGTGTCCTCATTTCCTTATATCTTTATTAGTAATGATAACGATACGTTAAAAAAAATTGTGAAATACTTCGCAAATTCAGTGAATTCAGTAAAATACTACTGGTGATGAGGTTTCACCTAAATACTGAGCTTAAATGACTATATTCTATACGCCACTCAACTCAACAAACATTCACTGCGAAACTGATACAGCCGGTACTTTTTGTAAACGTTCCATGATCACGTTTTCCTTGATTCTTAAACCTAAAATAGTAATGCAATCCCAGGACATGATTATGCTGAAACCCATCTCCAAACCCTGCAGTTCGATTACTGGCACATCCTGTTCAATGAGGTTACAGTAAATCACTCAGTACAAAAGCACAGCAGTATTGATTTTTTCAAAGTAGAAAAGTGGAAATATTTGCAACCTAGGCGAGAAATAATAATGTACAGACTAATAAAATAAATTCATACCATGACTGATGTCGTCGAAATACCAGCTTTGATATGATCGATCAAACTCTTCGCGTACGTGATGCGGCTTCGACAACGGCCGAGTCGAATCTGTCTGACAGTGCTGAACGCCATCCTAGGTAATACTTTTAATACTATGCAAAAACTACACGGTTATAGAATAAAAAGTTACATTAAATGAAAACTAGTAATAGTAACTGACGGTCACGAGTTTACCGTTTAGGTTATCACCTACTATCACCTTCCTATCATTCCTCTCCTCTCCGACCGCAAGCGACCGGTGAAACAATACACAACCTTCCGAAACGTGAGGTTACATATATTATGAAGTTGACAAGAAATAAGAATTAGACATCGCAAGAAAAATGTTGATTCCTCTCCGTATGTGGAAAAAGTGGAAATCATTCTAATCAGCATTCCCTTTTCCACAAAATGGTACATAAAAGTCGAACAATGAAATCAATTTCAAAAGCAAATATTATGTAAACCGATCCCGTCTCCGAAATTTGTGTTTGTGTGGAGTATCTGGGGTAGTATTATTAAAACGTTTTCGCGATGTTACGGATAAGGGATAACATCCTGTTTCAAGTACATGGTATGGTATGCTATCCGTAACATCACTAAAACGTTTCAATAATACTGTCCCAGGCGTCTGACTACAGCAGCTGACAGCAGCATTGTAGGAATTTGTGCATTTTCCCCCTGCAAATATATTTATCTGAATTTCTATCTGTTTGCAAGTTCGTATCTCAAAAGTGTAACTGTTATCAACAGAACCTCTGCATTTTGAATTAATTAACTTATTTTCAGCTGCTCTGATTTGACGCCTGTACAAACCAAGATGATTTCTGAGGAGCTAGCTAGCTGGCTACCGAACTACTTCTTCCCGCTGGACTCATCAGAATTTTCTACATTAGAGTTGGGGAAGAGCGCTGCACTTATCCTCAATTTACACCGTTGTGAAAATGATGGTCTCCATGTACATAGTACATTTAGGTGAGATACGCAATGTGGGATGGCGGTAGCCCGCGGTGTAGATGAGCCACAGGACCGTATTCAAGCGGGGGTTAGGGGTCTGACCCCCCTTGTACGGCCGTGCGCTTAAAAATTCAGGAAAAGACAAATCTCAGAAACATTAGAAAATATAAATTTAGTTTAAAATACCCCATATGTTAGGTCAACACCCCCCTCGCCATATTCCTGGATACGGCACTGATGAGCCACGAAACGGGTCAACTAGTTATATTATAAAAGTGATGTCCTTTACATTCGTTAAAAAAAAAAAAAAAATTATTTCACTCATCACTCATGTAGAATAATTTTAAGTACATTTTTTGCTAGGTCTGTGCAATGGATAATCGTATTAAATTGTTTTCGTCATGAGTTCGATAAGTGGTGGACGCTTGTAAGCAAAACAGAACCAAGCAGCATTTGTTGACAAAATGAGATTATAGTATCGCTGGAAAGAGCGTAAAAAGTAGAATCGTTCAAAAATAGGCCCCCTGATACAAAAAATGTGTACCCACGTTGAAAAGGGCTTATCAGTAAACGCTTATGTCATATAGTTTTTATATGGCTCTTGAACTTCGAATGATGTGCTCTCAGAAAACAGATGTTCTCGCTTGGTTCTGTTTTGCTTAACAGTGTCCAAGTATACTATATTGTCCACCCCCCCCCATGTTTAGTTTAAGTAATAAATACATTCGGTTTGTTGTCACTTTATATTTTATAATACAATAATACTCCTACACAACAGTATCAGATTATATTATGATTTTGGCTATATTTTGAATGTTAAATACGACGGCGTTGACTATTTTTCTCGAGAACTCTCGTTTTCCTTTTCCATATTCAAATTATCAAATTTTTGTATTTTATTCTTTTTTGTCATCCATGAATAGCTACACTGTCTTTGATCAGTAATATTATGGACGCTGTTCAGCAAGAAGGAACCAACTAACAAAATCCGCTTTTTGAGAACACGTGATTCGAAGCTCAAGAGCCAATAGAAACTACATGACACAGCGTTACTGACAAACTTTTTTCAACGTGAGTACACAGTTTTGAATCGGGGGGCCCAATTTTGAAAAATTCTACATTTTACGCCCTTTCCAACGATAATAATAACTCATTTTGTTTACAAATGTTAGTTGGTTCCCTCTTACTGAACAGCATCCATATCAGATATCACCTTTTAATGATACTAAAATTCGCATTAAAAGATAGAGGATAGAAGGGGGAAAAAAAGGAAAAACTATAATCAAAATATGGACGCTATTCAACGAGTGGGAACCAACTAACATTTGTAAACAAAATGAGTTATTATAGCATCGTTGGAAAGAGCGTAAAAAGTAGAATTTTTCAAAATTGGGTCCCCGATTCAAAAATGTGTACTCACGCTGAAAAAAACTTATCAGTAACGCTGTGTCATGTAGTTAATACATCATGGCTCTTGAACCTCAAATCACGGGTTCTCGAATAGCGGATTTTGCTAGTTGGTTCCCTCTTGCTGGAATAGCGTCCATATTAACATCGGCATTAAATTCCCCTTTGAACATACATTCTCGTGTCATTGTTTTTAAAAATTTTCAGATTGTTGTGTGGTGTAATAATTCACTATTCCTCCATATTCGCATATTAGTTATTACCAAGAGGATATTTTCAAAAGAAGGGGTGGGGAGTTTGGGGTTAGTCAAAAGGTCAAAACTGTGTCAAAGGCCAGAAAAAATAGTGTCAAAAGAGTCAGCCAAGGAAACGTCAGTAATCAGTCACAATATTATTGTCAGTATTAAGTCAATCGGTCAAAAGTCTGTTAAGAAGTCAAAGATGCATCAGAGTGCCCTGATTGGTTGAAATATCCATCAGAATGTCAAAAAAGTGTCAAAATTCGCAATATTGACAGGTGTTATTGTTATTATATTCCTTAGTTTCTCAATTAGTAGGTTCATAGGTTGCGTGCTAGAATCGTTGATGCGTGCCATAGTAAACTGATATAAAAAAAAAGTACAATTATCTTCTCATTTGTTTGCTCCTGCTTTTTTGGGATCATAATTAACTTGCTTTCCTAAAAATCTATTAGCATGTCTCCTTCCTCATACTCTCATACATTCTGCGTATTAATTCATAAAAATTTAAAAAAAAAATACTTCTCTTGCATTCCTCAATAGGTATAACTCATTTAACAAACTCATCAATAACTCCTGCTTTACCCGCGTTCATTCCTTTCAGAGCTTTATCAAATGCTGCTCTCCAAAAAAGGATCTCCGCATTATTTTATCCTTTAAATTATTTATTTGTTCTTGTTCCAAGATGAAAATATTGACATATAGGTCAAATTTTCGTCAATCTTTCGAGATCGGATGGGCAAGTGACTGTGATTAGTGCTAACATAAGCGCGTCTAATTCCCCGATGCGCAAAATCCAACCAATTACCCGGGTAACTAAAGACCAAGGGTAACTGATGGGTTTCTGGGTAATCTGAGGGTAAGCGGGGGTTGCAAATGGGTAACTTTTCCGCGGGTAGCTAGAGGGTAACTGGTTGCGTATCGGGATACGCAAAATCCCGCCAGTTACCCGGATAACTAAAGGGGAACCAAGGGTAACTGCAGTCTTCTAAGTAATCTGAGGGTAACCGAGGGTTGCAAATGGGTAACTTTTCCGCGGCTAAGTTACCCATTTGTTACCTTCAGTTACCCTCAGATTACCCTTGTTCCCCTTTAGTTACCCGGGTAACTGGTGGGATATTGCGCATCGGGGTAATTACAATTTTTATTATGTTTGAGAACAAAATAACAATAAGGTATAATATGGGGAAAACTTTTTTTTTTTTTTTTCTTTGTCTCTGTACAACCGACTGATCTAGCTGTTCTCCCTCGTCCCTCATTTTTTATTTATTTATTATTTATTCTTATAATGTATCTGACGGATATTTTATCATGAGACTAGTTGTACCTGCACAGCGGTACCTACGTCTATACCTATAGTATTTATAATATTACACCTACTAAATAGGTTTTCCATCTTCTAAATTCTTATTATTTCATTCTTATACTCTTCCGAATACTTACATAGTAACCATGCACCTAACATGCACCTCTTACATATGTACAACGCAGATGAAAGCTAAAATATGGACATGTGTGGAGATGCGAAATGATGTAAGAAATATTCCCAACTTGAAACGCAACTGAAACTATTCTGAGAAATCGAGGGAAATAAAAATCTCATAAATTTGAATATTCGCTTTACTTATACTTATATTAGGAGAGTTTAATTTAAGAACAAGGTGAAAAAGTTATGAACTGCTCGCTCTTGTTCCCATAATATTTCCTGCTCTTATGTAGGTATATAATATATTATGTTGATGTTTTCGTTAATGTATAGTTTTCCCTGTGTAAATAGGTATAATTGACATGGTACAAAGAAAAGCATATTCGAAATTTTAAATTTGATCTCGGCTTCGTCGTCATTACTGTTTTATTTCAAGCTTAAAAACTACTAACCTCGGTGTTAATGCGTAATAAAGATTAATGGCGCATCTCAGAAAGACTTTGAGCAACTTATCGATAATTAGTATTTTCGCAATGCTCAGCAATAATGCAGTAGAGATTTTTGCCCAATAAAAATACGTTTATACAGCCATAAATCATTGAAAATTTGCAGTCTCTACAATAAGCTCATAAATCGTGAACTTCATTCAAGATTAATGATGCTACACCGTGCCAGACTTATTCCATTTAGAATCACGAATTTCTCATACAAAAGTAGCATGTAGTGCCCTTGATTTCGGTTTGTGATTAATCCTATCGCAGCTTTCTAACACGTTCTCATGCTGATAATTAATTCGGTCGATTTTGTTCTTCTCAAGACAAGAGCGGAGGATTAGCGAGTCTATTAGCCCAGTGGCTATGAGCAAATCATCTTATTCAGTTGATCTACTATAATCATCCTCTTCAGCTCGTCTTGTTAGAGCAGTTCATTGACACGGTCGCTGTGTAGAGTGCATGTACTTTGCAGTTAGTGAACAGTATAAACAAAAGAACATATGATTTCTGCAAATTGGCACGGCTTCATCATTATTAGCGCATATGTGATTTCCGCAACTCGTGGCTTCTTTTGTTCGATTTTGCGTTTTTAATTAAACCGTGAAAAACTACTTCGTACATTCCGTCTACGTTCTAATTTTGCAGCACACTGAATGGTAATTTCGGGTGAGTATATTGTCGCTTACCGATGTGCGAAACGTCTTATTTAACAAACGTGTTACTTCGTAGTTCGCGAATATGTCTCGTCTATCGTACAGGTAAAGAATCTTTATTTAAGAATATTATCATCCATAATTTCTGGACAGTATTCGTCATCGACTACTGCAACCACTTCATCGAGAAAAAACCCAACGTAGCTAACGAAAAAAAAAAACCTGTTGTGATTGTAAGTCGGGAGAATTTGGGCAATTTGTGTCGTATTTTCGGTTAGTCGAATGCTCGTGAGTATTTCAAAATTACAGCCGGTTTCCTCGTAATCGCAGAGATGATGCATTTCATTGTGTTTCTGGATGCTTATTAGCTTATTCATTCCAAGTTTATGTTTTCGATCTCTTATCATGAAAGGCTCTAGTATCTGTGTGTCTGTTGAATTGATTATTACCGTTGAAGTGAAACCAGCAAATGATTCCGAGCTCCGAGGTAGTCTTTATTGTTAATTATTTTGAAGAAGTGTGTGTAATAGTAATTCTGAATCAGTTCGGAAATCTTCGCTCGTGCTACAGACTGGCAAATCTATCACATTATTTCATATCATCGTACTTTTCTATGCTTTTGTTTGAGAGTTGTAAACTCAATTTACAAATAAGCTAATCGCGATAGTACATTATGCTTTAAAATTCGTATTTAGGTATTTCATAATTCGACTGTCGTGCCGACTCTCTAGTTTAACTATTTCTAATACGTTGCTTGCATTGGTTTCAGTAGCAGAATGCCTTCATACAAAAGCGACAGCTCTGATGATTGTTTGAGGTAAGTTGGAAATAAAGAATTCTGAATTATTATTTTGTTTTAAAACAAATTAATTTATACGCCGGGTGATGTATATTGGAGATTGAAAGCCGAGTATAGTCGCTATACGTATAGAATTCCTGGTATAATGTTTAATACTGAAAACCTGGAGAGAATTCCTGTCTCTTATTTCCATTTGTCTCCTAAAATGATCCACTGGAAGACCTGATGGACCTGTACTCTGCTTCACACAATTTCTAACACTTAATTTAAATATTTTCTAGATGATTATTCGGTATGCCGACATGAATTAAAATTTTTCACATTTTTTCAGGACCATTAAATCACTATATAAAAGTGACAGCTCTGAAGAAAAGTAAGTTTCACGTTATCCGAAAATTCTATCCTAAAACGTAACTCACGTTGTATCAATTTTTGTTTTTTTCATATCTGTATTCGCTACCGGCACTTGGTAGTTTGTACTTTATCTCAGTGCCGGTGTCTGTAAACAATATTTTTTTGTTATTTATTTTTCTGTACTTTATCTTAGTGCGGTAGCTGTAAACAACATTATTTTTTTGTTATTTATTTTCGTTATAATCATATAATTTATTGTTTCGGGTCAGTTACTAATGTTATTACGAAATACTTCGTTTCAGGAACGGAGAATTATCGATGAATAAAAGTTTCTCCGAACACAGTCTCAGTAGCTTGTCATCCAGAGATGAATCATTCAAGTATTACAGACATGCTGAAGTCGGGTTCAGTCGCATGGAGACATATTTTACCCAGAATCAACTCACGGATGTGACACTTCTCGCTGGTACGATTTTATCACATCTCTCCGGTGCTCTGGATGTTATAGCTTCATAAGCACTTCACCTGCAGATTTGTAAATGTTCATATATCAGTCAGCAAATTTAACATTTGATGGGTGCAAACTGTTCATTGAGGATCTTATGTGGATGTGTCAAGTACTCGAGTTTATATTTTGTTCACGTTAAGAAGTCCAATGTTCTTGTCCGCAAAAAAAAACCATAAACAAACCGAAAAAAACATGATAGTCCGTTCCAGATAAAAGTATCAAAAACTCTGAGACAGACCACAGACTAATAATACGTTCACGAGTTCTATTTTGCAACCGATCACGTATCACTTCCTGAGAACGTGCGCTGCGTCTTCTATGCGTTCAGTGTGAATTTCTTACTTCCCTTTTCCCCTGTGATGCCGCCACGTCTATGGGTTTTTGATTTTGATACTCTTATCTGGAACGGACTATAGAGGAATGCAATCAGCGTAATTTTGTTTTGAAAATGTTTGGAACATTTTCCTGATAAGAAATTGGATTTCTTAACGTGAACAGATTATAGAGCTCGTAAACTAAGCAAATTAGGGGCTATCTCTTTCGGGACTGGGAACAGCGAGGCATCCTGAAGTCAATCTTTTCAAATCTAGATTATGAGATTATCTATTCGTGTGCTTATGCTTTTCAAATTGTCCTCGGATGGTAGTCAGTTGAGTCGTAGAACGTTCATCAGATGTTCAATAATTTTACACATTAGGGTTCTTGAAAGTGTCACTGATGAAGAGGACTTGTATATCTTAGCTTACTAACTTCAGTTTTGTTGTTTATGCAACTTTTACTCCTTCTTATCAAATAGAGCCAAATATGTCCAATGAATTTACGCCCAAGTGTACTGAGCTGAATTGAAAATATCTTACTTGAATTTCCCTTAAGTAATGGTCCATTGCAATCACGAGAGGGAATTTTGTAATTGGAGATAAGTGCGTACGGGGGAGGGGATGAAGTAATTTGCAATCAGAAAGTTTTTAAATTCTTAAGAAATACACGTAAGTGCCGTTTTGGGAGCCTATGAGGGCCAGAGGATCTATTCGCCTAATCCCTCCTATAGCTGCTCCACTGATGTAGCATTCATTGATCACTAAATTGTGAGCGAAAACCCTTTTCCCCCTTGTTTCGTACTATATATTTTGTACTCATGAAAATGCATCCCTCGTCGCTTTTTTGTGTACGTATCATATTTGTCAAAATGTTGTCAAATTTCCTAGTGAAAATATCAGCTGATGTCGTTGCCACTCACTTCTCAGTAGATTCGTAAGGAAGTATTCACTTCCTTTCCTGTCCACGGAAGGAAATAGCTATCTCACTCCCTGTGTCATCATATGAAAAGAGTTGGAAAACATCACCCTCTGAAGACTAAACTCATAAGCGTAAATAGCCGACCTGGGGTGAAGGGCTCATGTGGGGCTAACAACTATCAAAACAATGCTAAAATTTCTTTGGCTCGTATAATTTTTCAGTTTGTTGGGGGGGGGGGAGTCTTTCAAAAGATTTTCGGGCCTAGGCCCCCAAGCTCCTCCTAGTTGCGTCTAATGTGAACTGTTCTTAGTACATTTTGAAGAAGAAAAAAAAAGTCCTATAGCCTAACAGAATCAAAACAAAAACTTTGCTTTTCTTCGTTTACAATAGACCTTTTTCAAGTTGAGGTCTTACAGATCCCTAACAGTACTTGGTTTTTGTTAGCAGAAATACTCACTGTACGCCAGCAATCGTTTTGACTCCCATAAGAAAACACACGGAGCAAAGATCATTATGTTACTACTTGAGAATAAGAAATTTGTTAGAAAATAGAAGTTTATTAGTAAATGCTAAGAGCCTTCTGGATGAGAAATAGATACCTTTAGGTTCTAAAAAATTTCTTATTCTTAGCTAGTAACATAATTGTGTTTTCTTATGGGAGTCGATGCGCACAATGGGTATTTTTGCTAACTAATAACCAAGTATTGTAAGGATCTGTGTGACGTCACCAGAAAAAGGTCTGTTTAATATTTCTGAGGATGACCTGGAACCAAAGACTGAAAGTCAAATGGTAAGACTTTAGCTTTCGGCTATTGGCTTCCAGTTTCAAAAATAAAGATTTCGCTTTTGGCTTTTGACTTCTTAACTCTTTCTAATCTTTAGCTTTTAGCTTTCGGCTTTCAAGAAATTCACTGGCTTTTAGCTTCCAACTCTCCCCCTCCCCTTAACTGGAAGTGTGAAATAAAAATTAAAACGGGAAAGTGGAAACTGATAGAAATTAGCAATGTAATTTGAGTCAACTGAATTTGCCTGGACGCCTCAGCAGTTAGCAATTGAAGACCGGCATTCCAAAACGTGCTTTGTCCAAAATTTACATTTCTGAGAAATCAATAAAAACTGCGTCCGCTGCCTAGGGATTACCTTTTTCGCAAACTTTTTTTATGGTTGGCAACACTGAACCTTCCTGAATAAGACGTCGTTCACACAATTTCTAACCGTCGAAGTAATCCTACGTTATGCAGCAAACAGTATGAAAAACGATGGACTAAGTACTTTTTGGAATGACACCAAGATGATAAAAATGCTAAAAAATTGTTTTCGGCCGAAATTGATGAGTATATAACGAGAGCCGGTGATAAAACTGGACAAAGTACTTTTTGGAACGACGCTTTTCCCGACCCTCTTCTTCGAACATTGATTTACGCATAGAGAGAGCATTTTTTCGTATTCTGGTGATGAACATATGTGGAGGACTACGTTCCCTAACAGATGGCGCTCGTAACTCATTTTTCATGATTTTGGACAAAGCACCTTTTGGAATGCCGGTCTTCAATTATTAAATTAAAATACTTAAAATTTAAAAAAACAACTAGTTTTCAATAAAATGTTACAAAACGGAAAATAAAACTTTTACTTTTAGCTTTTGCCTTCTTCATTCTTTCTGACCTTTCACTTTTGGCTTCCAGGAACATCGGCTTTCGGACTTTAGCTTTCAGTCTCTGCCTGGAACAAAGGGAAAATTTCAAGTCAGAAAAACTTTCTTCCTCTTTCTTTCGTGTTTCCCCCCTTTCTTTCTTTCTTTTGTCAGTCTTAATTGGGTATCAATTCAAAGCAGCTGCAGTGTCAGCTGTCAAGGTAATCGGACTGTTGACCATCACTTTCGATATGGTTGAGCTGCCAATTGACCTTAGGGCAAAGCCCGCTAGTGCTTGTCAACAAACTACGTAATTAAGGCAAAGCCCGCTAGTGTTTGTCCACAAACTACGTAATTGGAATATGTGCTGATAAGAATCGATAATGCTGGGTGTGAAATAAATGATTGCGCATTTATCATCAAAATCATCTCCGATTCTCTTTCACATAATCCTCTGAGTACCCTGGCATAATACTTCAGCCGCTGAGTGACAGACCGTTTTTCATTTCCCGATTATATCCGGTATTCGAAAACTTTTTAGTGTTTTCACAACAAACTGGAAGAACTTGGTTATTGATTAGGGACAGAGTTTCAGCTTTCAAAAACAGCTGCGTCTGTCTTCCAAATTATATCTGCTAATATGTAAGGAGAGTACCCTCACAATTGTTGTCAATTGACAAAATTGAAGACATTTAGAAACCTTATATTTGTTCTTGTTAACTAAAACTTTCTTACTTTGTAAAGAGAGAGGCTCCGAAACTGGGCTGCAATCGATAAAATTTATCAAATATATTATTGCGATGTGAAAATGATGGTTTTCGAAAACTCGGTTTGGAATAATTAAATTCGAGCAAATTTATGAATATTTAATGCTCATTTATCGTAAATATTCCTCACTTTTATTATGTTAACATATTCCATGTTGTATATTATGTTCCAAACCGAAGGCATTACACAGAACATACATTTATCCATCATATGTGAGTCTTAGCTTTTATTTTTTAAATCCTTGAGCGACGGTAGCTTTTGAATACAAATGCGTGCGTCTACCTTGTTTACTTCCATTTTGTATATTAATGATTTTCAGGCATCGGTGCATTGTACACGTTTAAAATCGACGATATGTCAACAGACTGTTAAACTGTTTTTCGCTTGTTCGACGTGCCCTTCCGGGATCGTTTAGTTGTAGTCTGATCAATTAATTTCTTGGGAGCAACACTTGCATTCATAATACATGCACCGGCATTCATAATGAATGCATTTCTTTTCGCTCCAAGATGCTTATGCCTCTCTTTCACGTGATGCTGAATACCTTGTAATGGACTGGAGATCTGTAATTACTTGAATCAGTGCTGGAGTGTCGAATGTGTATTTGTTACATTTTTAGCTCAGCTTAAAAACTGTCTGGACACGTTTACTCGATATTAATTTTAGTTTATCCTTTGTTCTCCAGGCGATAAAGTCATCAACGCCCACAAAATTGTACTATGCGCGGCCTCCGACTATTTCTCGGCCATGTTCATGAACAATCTGAAAGAGTCTAATCAAAAAGAAATCATGCTCCATGAGATGGACGGCGAGATTTTATGGAAGCTGATTCATTATTGCTACACCGGTGAGTTCACTGTTCTGTCAAACCATCATGGTCTAGTCTATCGTGTCACTTCCTCTAAAATCTTGTTACCTTGTAACGCAGGTAAAGTCGATTTACACGAAGACACCGTCGAGTCGATGCTCGCCACTGCCTCAATTCTACAGCTCAGTGAAGTAACCAAAGCCTGCTGCGAATTCTTGAAAAAGCAACTCCATCCATCGAACTGCATCGGAATTTGCTTATTCGCTGATCGTCAAAGTTGTTTAGACTTGAAACAAGCAGCTCACAGTTATACCGCGGTATGTACCCTAGTTACCGTGCTGTAACAACCAACATTAAAAATTGTATTAAACGTTCGCTTTCTCTTCAGGACTGTTTCATGGACGTTACTCAAAATCAAGAATTCTTGGGCCTTCCCGAAGACGAAGTGTACAAACTACTTTCATCAGACGATCTCAACGTTCCTAACGAAGAAGAAATCTTCAAAGTAAGATCCTGATGTGCTGAGTAGTCGACACGCTTAAAAACATCATTAAAGTCTAACACCTTGATTTTGTATACAGGCGTTAATGAAGTGGATCGAATATAACGAATCTGTGCGTTCGGAAAACATCGGAAAGTTATTGGGTCTCGTCAGGCTACCTCTTCTGCAACCATCGGTACGTACATTACCGAGTTTTCTCCCTTTTTTAGAGACAATTCTTCCTTTGAAAACATGGCATCCATCTCTACCGGCTACTGGTCAGAAAGGGGGGAAAAGTACGCCAGGAGCGGAGACGGATAGACAACGAATGAGATCAGATATGTAGGCATGTAAGCAAGCTAATAAAGACGGGAAAACTGAATGACAAGCCAGTAGACAGACAAACCGGTTGACAGATGATAGAAAATCAATAACAGAAAGCGAAAGGCGGTGCACCGATCACTGTACTACGCCGCTAACAAGATCAGAGTGAGGGTCAACCCATGAAGCCGTCCAAAAGACGATGTTTCCTCGTATTTTGAAATCACATTCTTCGGAATTTCAGTTTATCGCCGCTTACAAGATCAGAATGAAGGTCGGTCCACGAAGCCGTGCAAAGAACAATGCTTCCTCGTATTCTAAAATCGCATTCTTTGGAATTTCAGTTTATCGCGGACCACGTTGATACGAGACCGATGCTGCGGGACGATCCAGCTTGCCAAACGCTGATCAAAGAGGCAATGAAATATCACCTACTACCCGAACGTAGGTCCCTTCTCCAGAACCCACGTACCCATCCTAGAAAATCGACCGTCGGCGTTCTGTACGCAGTCGGTGGCATGGACTCGAGTAAAGGTGCAGTGTCCATCGAGGAGTACAATCTGAGAGCGAATACGTGGCATTACCGAGCCAACATGAGCGGACGCCGTCTCCAATTCGGAGCGGCTATCATCGACACGAAAATGTACATCGTCGGTGGCAGAGATGGCTTGAAAACGTTGAACACCGCCGAGTGTTTCGATCTGAAGACGATGACGTGGAGCAATATGCCATTCATGTCGACCAGTAGACATGGACTTGGTGAGTGTGAAGCGAGGAACCAAGTATATATGTACTTTCGAGTATGACGATATTTGTTACTTTTGAAATTGTTATGAATTTCAGGAGTGGCTGTGTTGGAGGGACCTTTGTACGCAGTCGGCGGGCACGACGGTTGGAGTTACTTGAATACGGTCGAACGCTGGGATCCGGATTTGAGACAATGGAGTTACGTAGCGCCGATGAATATGGCTAGGTCCACCGCTGGAGTCGCTGTGCTCAATAAGAAGTAAGAGACTGTGTTTCACTGTGGTATCCTGTGGAGAAGGGAATGGAAGGGAAGAGTTGGAATATTACATATGTGCTAGTTCTTTCTGTGGCGTCTGTTTGTCTGCGGCGAAATTGAAACGATAGCCCAATTCTCTTTGTATTCGAAGGTAGAAATGTACCTTTGATGAGAAGAAAACGCCAGCGAAGTAGGAAAAAGAAGGTAAATGGGTTAGCAGGCGTATCCCTTCCACTAGTGAAAAGACGACGCGAGGGGCCAAGATCTCTCTAGATATCTTTGTGTTAGTTAGGCAGACATGAGGTCGAGCGCCGAAATTTCTGTGTAGTAATAGCTTCTTCTGCCTGGTCGCTTTTGTATTCAGAAATAAACATCAAAATCCGGAACAGAGAGACGGCCAATCAGCCTGCCAACTGGCTGGTTAGATAGCTGATCAGGCTTCCTGATTAACATTCGGTCAATCGAATAGACAGACTCGCAATCCGATAGATAGAAAGACTCACTGGAAGAAAGATAGACAAAAAACTAATTAACAGACTGGCAGAGAAATAAAAGCGTAATGAGGCAGTTTATCGACAAAGTGGTCAGTCGGTGAAACCCTCTAGTTTTAATATTTTGCGTTCTTCTCCACATCCCCAGTTCATGTTTCGCCGGTTGGCCGCCTAGCTTGAAAAGTGTCAAGTCTTTTCGTCAGTGAATCTAGCTACGCCCAGCAGTGCAGTTTCGAAATAGACACAAGTTGAACTGGTTTCAGATTATATGTGGTCGGTGGAAAAGACGGAAGCTGTTGTTTGAAGACAGTCGAGCAATACGATCCTCATACAAACAAGTGGACCCTGTGCGCCTCGATGATCAAACGACGTGGCGCGGTCGGTGTCGGAGTGTTGAACGGATACTTGTACGCTGTCGGAGGACACGATGCTCCTGCATCCAATCCTTCATCATCTAGATTTGAATGCGTTGAACGGTAAGTTTCTTCTCATAGAATAAGGACAACCGCCTCGTCCAAAATTGTGAATGGTTACCCAATATAATATGGTCAGGTCTGGAGGTTGAAAAATACAGAATTATCTTTACCCACAAAGCCTCTACTTCATGCACCAGGGGAAAACACCTTATCTATGACATAAATGTCAGACAGGACACTAGTTACGATTATCAACCTGCTCCCATCACTTAAAGTCAACATCTAAGTGCTCTAATCGGTATCTTTCTGCGCTGCAATGTTAACAGTGTTTAATTGAGTCTTACCAACGCGTGAATTAGTCCCGACATAATCAGAAAGCGTCTTGATGAATCCTGACAGGATTTGAGTAAACTTTAACAAATCTTTGATGAATTGTTACCGAATGTGAATGAGTCTTAATAGTCTTGACGAGGTTTATCAGAGTATGATGTTAACCAGCTTAGACCCGATCTTAATGAGTTTGAACGAATCTTAGCACAATAGAAATAATTCTGCATAAATATTGACGTCTGTACCTGGAGATGGCGAGTCTGAACATAGTCCGAATTCAATTTAAAAATAGCTGAAAAAGTTTCAAAACATCAAAATAAGTCCCGATGAGTCGTTACAGAAGCCGAATGAATCTAAGCGTTCGAATGAGTCTTAACAAATGTTAAAGTGAGTCTTAGTCTTGAAAGGAAATGGAATCTCAACGGGTTTTGATTGAGACTTGAGTGGAATGAACTACAAAGAAATTTCAGTACCTTGATAGAAATCAACTGATCTGGTAACATCCTCTGATTTTGGAATATATTATGCTGCAATAGTTATTGCCTGCTCAAATCTGTATACAATCTGATCCAACCGCAAAATATCTATCAATTGGGACTCTGTATATAATGTACAATACTTATGTCAATCACCCCTTAACTTTACTCGTAATCTACTGCGTTTTTCTTAATGCTTTCTGTGAGGTCAAAATCAAAATCTCCCGAGGAAATATGCAGGTCCTTGAACCTTATGAATAATTATGTCGAATTGTTACCCAGGAGAGCGAAAGAACGAAAATTATTTTCTCAGGGTCAAATGCAGATAAGATTCTTGAAAATTGTTTCCAAGTTCCAGTAATGGTATTAAGAATTATTCATTATTAGTACCGTTGATCTCCAGAATGGAAAAAGTTAGTTTTGGAAAACATGGTACTTGAACGGTTACATAATTAGTAGGACGATATTGCATAATGAATTCTATTTACAGATACGATCCGAAAACAGATTCGTGGACAGTCATTGCGAACATGAGCATCGGACGTGAGTCAGTCGGAATTGGTGTTCTAGGCGATAGGTTGTTCGCCATCGGCGGGTACGATGGCCAGACTTATTTATCTTTGGTGGAGATGTACGATCCGGCTACCAATGAGTGGAAACAGGTTTGTTTTTTGCTTGGTGGTCATTCCAACCGTTTACTGTAACACGTATTGACAGATTTACAAAGATACGGTTCAATTTTCAGGTATGCCCTCTGAACACTGGTCGAGCCGGATCCTGCATTGTCACGGTTCATCACGCCAGAAAGGAATAATTGAGATAATTGTCGTCCAACTTGCACTGTGCAACTTTGTTTTTTTATTTTTGTACTTTTTTCTTTTTTATCATGAATTTTTACCTCCGGTTTTTTTCCTTTTGTTATGTATATTGATGTAGATTTAATTACGACGCCGAGAAGTTGTAACAATGAATTTTTATCATTATTCTACGATAGCAATAATTTAACATAGCCAGTCGTGGCATGTCAATGCTTTTTTCTTATTTTAAAATAAGTATCACGTGCAATATTTTTCCTTTTCAGTGAGTATTAAGTAGCAATATTAGGGTTCTGTAAGTGATCATGTGTCATTTTGACTTACTGTTTGCGTTTTCTCCCATTTGAATATCGAGTCATTTTCAAATTTGTTTTGTGATCGGTGTGCGCACGTTATGTATGCGTGTTGGAAAACTAGGAAACTTAGTGACCATTGGTGTTAAGATGAATGATTTCTGTAAGCGAACGCCATCAGAAATGGCAATTTGAAGAATTTCGACGTTAGCATTTGAGCACATCAGTCACTAAACAAATTTGAGAGATTCCGTGTTTAAATCAGAGAAAACAACTGAATCAAATGGCGGTTGACCATACTCATGTCTGTAGTGCACTAACAATATCAATTCGAATTGAATTTTTGCATGAAAACGTGTTGTAATCTAAGAGTCACCATTGACAATGTGGTTTAATTTAAGTCAATTATTTCGAGATTATAATATCGTATTTAAAATGTATCTCACTCGAAAGCAATAACTATATACTCATAGGATGAGTAATATGATTTATGATTTAATTTATGATTTTTGTTTTTAATAATGATTGTTCCTGTACCTAAAAGAAACCTTCCTTGTGATAAATGTATTTTGTAAGTATTCGATGGTCTTTTGAGTTTGTACTTTCTGTTAACTTCTCTGCTATATCAAAAGCTAAGACAATGCATTCAGTGAGTAAATTTTTAAATAGAATCAATAATAATTCAGATTCGGTTTGATCCCTTACCAAATTGTATCTGAAAATGATATTCGCAAGGTTTAATTCCCTTGACCCAAGTAGTAACACCTACTGGGAATTTCAAAAGTAAATTGTGACCTGCCAGGAAGAAAGGAACCTGTACACGAAAAAATCATTTTTGTGATAACAACTGTTTTTGACTGATTTTTGGCCGCTCTTTCGTGTGGTGTTGTCGAAAAAATTCTAAAAAAAATTTCCAAACTGCTGTAAGTCTTTAAAGTTGAGTGTCTCCATATCGTAAAAACGTTATCCGTTTTGTTTATCCGCTCTCCTGTAAAATTTACTTTTTTGCGCTCAGGTCCCTTTCTTCCTGGCAGGTCACAATTCCTCTTGTTTGCAGCTCTCCGAGAATGCATTCGAAAAATTCAGTCCGTATAGGGGAAGCAATGGAATCAATTGCACTTCCTAGAAAAAATACTGAAATAAGGAAAGATTTCCACTTGACAACGTCTTAGCTGTCTCCAGTGAGCTTGCTGGAGTCTTTTAGAATTACAAGAAATCCTAATGAAAGAGTATCGAACGTTGTAGATGAGTCCGCAAGAGTCGAAGTAAATTCTGAGTGAGTCTAGAAGAGTCTTACAGAGACTTAAACGAGATTTAGAGGATCAAGCGTCAAAAAGTCATAATATGATCAAGTTTCGAAAAGTTTTATGATCATAAGTGCAAACAGCCTACCATTGGGGGAGGGGGGATTATTAAAATAATAATAAAAAATAAAAGTCTTTAAATAATAATATTAGATTTAAATTAATTAGATCTAATTTATTATTAATTCCTAAAGGGTTTGAAGATTTAGCTCATGCTGACTGACACGTACCGATCAAAATAATGTTCAGTTCTTTTGCTATAGTATAATTTTTCAGTTTTTTGGATGGCTAAACCTACCAAGTTCGTACCAAGTCCCTCTCCCGAATTGACAATTTGGAGAGCACTCTCAAAACACGTTACAAACCACTACCGTTTCGAGACTTTTGACCATACTCACATTTTTGGTGAGTGTTCAACATCTCATCATTTTAAAATAGTGTTTCCGAAGTGATGCCTCAGCATTAGTTCACGTTCACGTCTTGTGATTACTGAGCGATGTTTACAAATGCAAGTGGTCTCAATCGGGCTGTTCTTCTATTTGCGCCTATGATCATGATCAAAAGTTTAGAAGAGGGATGGTCTTAACGCATCTTAAAGATGTTTGAAAGAATCTTAAAAAGCATCTACTTGGTTCATACAAATACTTACCTATGGAAGAATCGAAGGATATTTCTAAATCTTAATCCAGTCTTAAAGATGAACAATCTTGACAAAATTTTACAGTCAGTGTGTTAGACAGCAATTCTTCAAAATATGTTTTAAACAAGTCTGGGAGAATAGGAGTAGATCGCAGTATACCTGTTGAAGAGTTTTATTTAGTTTTAAGAATTCTTTTTGAGAGACTTTATACAGGCATGGCCGGGCGATTAAATTCTTGGGATGCGAAACGTGAGGGGCCCGGTTAACAAATTGAAATTTTTTTCAGTGATGTAGATTGCGACAAAAAGGACCCACACAAGGCCACAATAGGTCGAAAGGTCCGGGATGCATTTGAATCTCCGCATACCCACTTATGCGAGCTTTAAATAGCTGCGTATGAAGTTCTAAGAAGTTTTGATCATGACTGGACGAGCCATAATCAAGCCTGGAAGATGAGTCATATAGAGAGTCTCATGAATGAATTTTGAACAATATTTATGGAGTCTCAAATAAGTTTAGGAAAAGCCTGTTAGAAAGCTGTAAAGAGTCTAAAACATTCGAATGTAAACACCGAAGACTGAATAATCTTAACTTAGTCTTATCACTTGATCATTGCTCCTTCTACCTTTTGGTGAAGGGAAAAATTAGATGGTATCGTGATGAAAACTGAAAATTTTCCAAAATTCGTAAACCAGAGAGTTATCCTGACATCACACTTCTGAAGAAATTTTTATTTCCAACGTCAATAACAGTGCTGTATCCAGGAATATGGCGGGGGGAGGGGATTGACCTAACATATGGGGTATTTTAAACTAAATTTATTTTCTAATGTTTCTGAGATCCGCATTTTTCTGAATTTCTAAGCGCACAGTCAACCCAAAAGGGAGGAGAGTCAGACCCCTAACCCTCTCCCCTTTTTAACGGTCCTGGTCAATAAGCAAACAGAGTCAGCACAATTCAAATAGTTCAAAAGTCCAAGTGTTGTTCTCTCTTATCGCTATTCATCCACAGTACCATCGGAAGGGCGAGAAACTGATCTAAGTACTCAGAAGGAGAGAATTAGTTAGCGTTGCCGGTACTCTATCGAGAACATCGAATTATCGATAACTGCGCTGATGTAACAATAATTTTTACATTGGTATTTTGGTTTTGACAGCTATCGATGAGAAATATCAATATTTTAGGGAAAGGTCAATGTATGTTTCTTTGATATCGGCATCGGTAATAATTATTCTTCCATATTTTGAATTGTCCCTTTCAGGATGGCCCGCCCTCAGTCCACCACTTATGGTAATCCAATCATTTATTAGAATAAGGCAGCAATGCAGTAAATCGTGGAAAAATTGTTATATGTGATTATTTATAATATCTTTTCTGTCATCTGGCAAAATTTAATCTTAGGTATTAACCCGTCCAAAAATTTATATTCTCTCGTCTTGGTCACTGTTTGAGTAATTTTATCAGTTTCCTTCGAGAAAATAGAAAACGAAAAAGGAAACATAGCGAGTAAAGGCAATATACCTACTTATATTCATGCAAAATAACGAATATATTAGAAGAACACCGAATCCTTCATCGTTTCGTTTAGATGTTTAAGCACATATACGTGCTCCTTGATAGGCAACAATTTAATTACTTTTGCTATCTTAAGAAGGCTATCAAGGTCATTCATTCATTCATGAAAAATGCGATATTGATTTCATACTAGTAATAATTGCTTTCTATCATATCTGATATACGACGTGAACTTTAATACTGCCATCAGCTACATTCATATAATCAACCCTAATAACAAGAAAACTCCTCGAACTAACCTCCGGACTATTTTTTGATATCCTATTTTCAATGATTAATCATCAAAAAGTCTTAACTGTTTGCGGGAGGAAGGCGGGAAGATTGAAAATTGCTCGGTAACCAGCTGACATTCGTCATAGCACAAAAGTCCAAGCTACTTATTAGTCTGGTTCTTTCTCTCCCCGCGTTAACCTCCTGCTCTATCTTACAATGTTACCAAATCAACTACCTATAAAAATGGTTCCCGAAATTTCCTTGTTTTGATTATTTCTCTTTTTACATTCCATCATCATGTTTTTTAAACTCAGTGCAGCAGACTTCTGAAATTTAATCCAATAAATTTGAACCAAAAACCGATACAGCCTGCCATAATCAGTAAACGCATTCCAAATTTTCTAATTACACGCAACACCATTCGACGATTCGAACGGAATTCCTCAACACTGCGGGACATCAGCTGGCAGATGTTTTGTTTATGACAGCTGCATGTTGATTCGTATCCGGACGTTCCTTAGTTCCTTCCCCCCTCTTCCGCTTGCCGGTCACGTAACTATTCGAGAAAAAAATGTGTGGTCTTTTGCCGGTGCCGGTTAAATACTTTGAATAAAGGAATTTACGCACTTCGGTTGTGTTCGATATTATTTAGTTCTTGGATTCTAATTCGAATCGATAAGACTTCGGAGTGCAATAATACTCAGTTTTTGACAGATTCCAGTAAGTTGATGTTTCTTATTGGTAAGCATGGAGCATGGCTATGCCCGAGAATCTATTGTTCTCTCGTGGGTCGTGGCCTATTGATAAGGCGCTGAAATTGTCGAATTTGTTGCAGAGTACTGATTCATAATTCTTTCCACTGATATGCACCAATTGGGAGACAAGGATATTATGTTCATCGGCAATTTGAATAACGGGTTGAATTATGAGCAGTTATTCGACAACAGCATCAGCTCGAATTTCGATAATATGAATGTCATTGGAAATGGTAAATTTTTCGTTTTTTATATTCGAGTAATGAAGCTGCGTTATGTTCATTTCGACGTATTCCTACCAAGTGAAAAACTAAGTACTTACTTTATATCATCTCGTGTAGGAGCGTATGGGACTGTGTATAAAGCACGTGAGAAAGCAACAGGTAACTACGTCGCTTTAAAGAGAATCAAAATTTCGGTCACCGAGGATGGCCTCCCGTTCTATGCAGTTCGTGAAATCACAGCTCTCAGGCATCTTCATTACCACAATCACCCGAATATTGTAAAGTAAGTACAATTATTTTATTTTCTCCAACTCATTAAATTTGCAGACGTACTCCATTTCTTATTTTCCTCTGTGCAGACTCCTAGATACTTGTCAGGCTCGCTATGCCGACACTTGCGTAATACTGCTCCTGGTATTTGAGCATATCGATCAGAATCTAGCTGAATATATCACAAAGTCTCACTCCAACGGCAAATTAGAACCAGAGGACATCAAGGTAGTTCGAAATTACATCTCAACTATTTAATAGCTGGATCAATATCCGATTGAAATTAACCCCCTTTTTGCGTTTACAGGATTTTTCGAGACAGTTGCTCAACGGTGTCGACTTTCTACATTCTCATCGCATAATTCATAGAGATTTGAAACCGCAAAATATACTAATCTCAGATAGTGGCCAACTGAAAATAGCTGACTTCGGTTTGGCGAAAATTTATGATTACGAAATGAGATTGACTTCTCTGGTATGGGTCCTTCTTGCTTGGTAAAGATCTTACTTGAAGAAGAGCTCGTGCTATCATGGTTGAATCTGTTACAGGTACAAACTCTGTGGTACCGAGCTCCAGAAGTAATACTAGGTCTAACTTACTCCACGGCCATCGATATATGGGCATGCGGTTGCATCATAGCCGAAATGTTTATGAAGAAACCACTGTTTCCTGGCACGTCCGAAGTCGACCAGTTGGATAGAATCTTCCAGTAAGTTGACTTGTATATCTAAAATGATTGTAAGAATTCATTGCAAGTTGCTCATAGAACTTTCTTTCTTTGGCTGCATCATTTATATAAGGATTGACGTTAACTGGTAAGTGTTAGAATTATTCAGGTAATTTAGTGGGATACTATATCAAACTTAATTATCTTCACAGAGTTATCGGCACGCCGTCTCTTGAAAATTGGCCCGATAATGTATCATTAGAGAAGAGCGTATTTGTCGATTGGCCTCCAGTTTCTCTCAAGTCACGGATGCAGAGACTGGATGTTAATGGTTCAGATTTGTTGTCCGTAAGTGATTGTATAGCTACAGTGATGTCCTGTACTCCATTTATCGAAACCCGCATGATCCATTATATATATTTTTTTTAGAGCATGCTGGCATTCAACCCTGGCAAGCGTATAAACGCGAGGAATTCGATGACACATCCGTTTTTCGATTTTGCGAGCTAACCCAGTGGCTCTGCCGGGAGCGATATTGTATGTTGTACATACACAGAAAAAGGAATTAATTGTAAGTGGAATTGATTTGAACAAGTGTGACTGACTCCCAGTCATGGTCCAAAAATGTGTTCCGCCGTGATAATATCTTCGGTGAAGTTCAACAGTTCCAAAGAGATTTGTGTGTAAGTTGTAGCTGGTGAAATGAAACTAGACTTCAAAAATTGAAATAACCTTGCCATGTATTCTATTAATACGGTTTGTGTACCGTGATTGTGCCTTTAATTCGGAAAATGTACTAAGTGCCTTAGAATTTGAAAATATTTCTTGAATTATTTAGTTATTTGTATGTTGTGAATTGTTTACCATTAATTTAATTTCGGTTTTCAGAGTGAGCTTGTTTGTTGAACAAATATACATGAATGCCTTGGTCGGTTAATTTATAAAATTGATAATTGTACAAATATTACATTGTAAGTTGTGTTTTGTATGTTTCTTTATATTAATTATACAGTTGTAAGTAAATTCAGTTCTGTTTTTGTGTTACGAAAATTTTGAATTTGAATCGAATAGCCTGATATGGCAGTATCACGTGGAATAATGTAGAACAATTCCTTGTCATCTGTTTCTCTTTGCGCCTAGCAATACCCCAGTCGTTTCGAAAGCTTTATACGAATAAGAGGGTGGGAGTTGAGAAATCAATTGAGTAAAATCTACTCCTCCAAAGCTTGTTCAGTTACAGTCGGCATTTACTGATGCTAGTGTCTCCGAAAGTTGAGTTCGGTTTCGATCCGGATATTCCACCGTCGGGTTTCAATTGAGGACGTACATATTTTGCTCCTAGGAACGTACCCATTGCTTTATTAAACGAATCTTGAGTTTACTTCTCTGTGCATCCGTCTTCCGAGCACATTCATTTTCAAAATAACCAGAAATCACTACGCCGTGCGCAAAAGGGAGGGTGCATGATTATTCTTTACTTTAGCTTCACTAATGCAGACGTCGGCATAATGTGATTTTCTTAATCCGACAGAAGAATCATTGAACAATTTTTCATCTAAATTATACAGCTTCAGTTTACTGAGGGAAAGGGAGGCTTTCTCACTTATGAATAAATTGAAACCCTACTTGTGAGAGCAACCGTAACTGCTCAGGTGGATCGAATTACCTGCTTGTTTTCATTCTCACATGATGACTGATGAAATGAACTGTACTTCTTTTTTTTTTTTTTTTTTTTTTGCATAATGGGTGCGAATATAGCTGAGTGCTCAGTCTGTCATTCAAGTCAAAAAATCAAAACTAAACTTTGGTTGTTTTCACAATTAGGGTTTCAATTTAATTTGAAAAACAAGTGAGAAGATCTTCATCGGCAAAGTTTTCATAAATTGATTGCCTATAATTGAGTCGATTGAAGTGGAAATGATATATACATCGACATTTTTGTACGGTTCTCACAGCTCAGCTTTTCATTCCAGAAAATTATCATATGGACGAGTGTTCATCGTTTAGGAGCGAAAATGACCGATGGCAGCGAATTGGATGGAACAGAAAGAAGTAATTACTTCGAAACGGAGGAACACAGGCGTGCATTGTACCCCCTACGAAAACTGAGAATCCAACGTATCCTTCAAATTTCTCAAATTATTATAGTATTGCATCCTTTAGCCATTGAATTTCGACTTAGTCGTAAATGTTAGTCTGAAAGTTGTCTTGTTGCCGCCGTCTCTCGGGGAATGTAAACAAAATTACTGGCGACGAAGTTCCTGTAAACGGGAATCGAGTGTATCTTACTAACGCCCGTAACATACACGTCGATACGCCCAGAAATACGTCCTGTATTTGTGACTGTAGATGATCCCGTCTAATACGTTCATTAGTTCATGATCACAATAATAGTTCACGTCTTCCAGATTACAGAATTCGAATTAGGTTCATCCTTTCTCTATGTACACATCTGTTGAACAAAATATATGGGCCGAGGTTATTAAATGAGTGATAGCAACTCATCTTTTGCAGCTGCTCAATTTAAGCCATAAGTACACCACTTTCAACAATCTCTTTTTGCTACAATGACCCATTTACGCCGCGGATGTAAAGTTTCGTATACTGTTTCACCATCCTATTTCATTCGACAAAAATTTTTAAAAGAAAAATTTACTGTATTTTACATGATTAAAAAACAGTTTGTAACCATAAAAAATCAAATATTCTACATACTACTCAGATCAGTATTGCAGGTACACCTGAGTACAATTATAAACGTTTAAATTAAATTGCACAATTACTTTCAAACTCAGTTAAGCTTATTTTTTTACAAAGTTTTAAATTCAAGCGATAGTTTACTTTTTTGTTTCATTTTCAGTTTGCTGTCCATCATCGCGCATCGAAATAACAATTTTGCCTCGTAGGTGTCCTGCCTTCATCTTTGCATATGCTTCCGGTGCTTCTGCAAATGCATACACTTTCTCTATTTCGGGGTTCACCTGCAGAATACAAATCAGACACATTCTCAGGATTCATTTACAAGTTGAAAAGTAAACTAAACATCGAAAAATACGATAAATTCGAGTAGCATGACAGTTATAGGTCAGTGGGATTTTCACGCCGCGTAAATAATGCCCCCAATAAATTCACGTTCACCTCCTGACTAACGCAACCGACTGGTTGGTGTATGATTTGTTAACTAGTTCACGTCTAACAGCTGATTAACACATCGTATGAAATATTAAATAAAAATTCGAACACCGGGTTGAAACAGAATGTGAATACAAGTAATCTCATTATCATTAGTCATATTTCATCACGTAGACATATGTACCTTGTTCAGGTTGACTAAATCCGATATTTCCTTTACTGCTGTGCCGCACGGTATGAAAAACGCCCACTTAATGAGAGCGCCTCTTGTTAAAATACCAGATGTGATGTTCGGCAGAGCCAAGTCGACTGCACTCTTCATAGATCCGCATAATAACCCGTAGTTATCGATATTCTCTAGCAGAGGAGATTTTAGCGTCACTATGGATCCACATGAGTTGACGTAGTCAGCGAACTTCTGTAATTCAGTTTCTCCCAATCCAGCTGCATCCAGTATAATATCGTACCTATAGAAAATAGATCGCTTTTCAGAACAAGTGCTCCTAAATTCGGACCAAATACATTAGCGTAAACTTGATGCACTTGAATCGATTGAAATTGAAATACGCAACAACATTTTCAGTCTTATTTCTTGTTCTTTAAAATATCATTCGGGCAGGAGACGCATTGGTTATGGGAACAATCTTGGTACAACGTACAAGTTAACAAGTTATCACATACACTAAACGCTGGATCCAAGATAACAACTGACAGAAACGAGTCTCGATCGATTTTTCCAAACGGTGGAGCTGTTCATCCGCAGGCTCGACATTCATGAGAAAAATAGAGGATCAAAGCAAAAAATTACTGGCGGGTTTGACGGGTTTCTCTGCTTCAATCGCTCTACTTTCGGCATTTAGGTCTTCATTTCCGCCTTTTTCACGAATAAACCAACCTTAAATATTCCAATTCAAGTAATATGCAACAAATATCTTCTAGCTTTCGGGTCTGTAAATACGAGTCACGTTCAGAACGTCTATGTTGAAATAAACCCAATACGATTTCGCAAGCATTTCTAATGACACTGCGATATCAAAGCGTTTTCATTCAATTGAGTCGCTTGCTTCCGGGAACTTTTCGGTGGCTAAGGGTTTACCCAAAAATGATATACGTTTTAGAGTAAACTACTAAAAACTATCATTCTTTAAACATGCTGAAACTTACTTTCCAGCTGATTTCACTTCCGACAAATAATTCGGTGAGGTGTAGTCAATGATAATCTCCGGTGATAATTTTTCTACATGGGATATAGCATCTGTCCTGCATGTAGCTACAACCTAGCACACATTTTGCATACAGTGAACTTCGTTACAACTTTATCATGACAAAAAGACGAATTCTCACAATAATTAGTGATTTTAACAATTAACAACAAACAGGCGTCAACATCAACTCACTTGTGCTCCCCATGCGTGCAATAACTGAATAGCTGCTTGGCCAACTCCACCAGAGCTTCCGAGAACTAATACACGTTTATTCACAGGGGATGTAATAATCAAGCCACCGGATATTTTCAAAGCACTCCACGCGGTTAATGAAGTGTATAATATTGCGCTGGCTGCTTCCATTGAAATAAATTCTGGTTTTCTAGCAAGCTTCAACATATTCGGATAATGTAAGGCAACTGTATTACATACAGATTCTTTCAACTGCGTTCTGAACGATAAAAGAAAATGTAAAAAGAGATACACGTACTATTGTATTCGACGTTACAGTGTATTCAGCATGACATCCAGGGTTCTGCGGTTTTACAACACCGTACACCTCGTCACCGATTTCGAAGTCAGTGACCGAACTTCCTTTGCCGACGACAACGCCCGCGAAATCCCTGCCTAAGACTAATGGTAACTCAGAGGTACTGCTTTGACACAACGAGTCAATCTGCCTCAAGTTTTTCAAGAGCACGGAACCGAAGCCACCTGTAAAAATGCAAAATTATATGTACGTGCAAGTCGGCTCAAAGTAAAACCAATGGTTTAACTAACAAAACTAACGCATCATTTCTACGTCCAGAGGGTTTACTGATGCCGCCGCTACTTTCACCAAAACTTGACTAGGATCGTCGATAATAGGAACCTCAACATTATCCGCAAGTTGTAATTTTCCGCCATCACGATACGAGGCAATCTGCCAGGCAGACATAGTCGCAGGATACTCATAAGTACATGTTTTTTCCAGTACTTGAGAGTGGCAACTGCGTCGGGTGTTCAAGTGACGACCGAGGATTTTAAACCGGCACAGAGTACCCGTCAGAGGCTTTAAGGACATTATTACTTTAGTTTCAGCGTTTGAATAAACAAAATTACAGGACTCGCATCCTGTACTCAAACTGAGGTGATGAAATCAAAAAAATCAAAAGTACATTACGGCGCTGTAAGTAAGTCAGTAATACGCGACAATGAAAATCAAATATAACTTGTATTTCAATAGATTTTGATTTAACGAAGCACAATTTTCACTTTCATTTCATAATAATACCCAAGTTTTTCACTTTCCACCAAAATAAACAAGAATTGATACTGATAAGAAGGTATCGATCAGGGTAGCCAGTTACGTCAACACAAAAACAGTTTTACGTTTTCTGTTGTTCATTTTCTGAATTCCAATTTTCGGAGTAGATTAGAAGAAGACTCAAATTTAGGTAGTTTATTAAGAATTCAAAATAACTATATTATTTTCTATTTATAATAACCATCTTGCAGAATGTCACCACCTCACCACGCTGTAATTGTAATTCCAATTTCATAATTTCAATCTTCCTTAGCAGAACAAAATATATTTGTCTTCAACCTACACTGAAATGTAAAGTTTTTAAAAAATTGATAAGACCTGAACATGTTGTCATCTGCACTTCACTTGTGTGTTGTGGCTGATTCATTCTCTACTTAAGATAAATAATTTTTTACAGTTTGTTTGACTAAGGTTTGGCCAACCAATTAACTTTCAACAGTGGAGTATCTAAGATAAATTCTTTACACTGTCTGCCCAACAAATCAACTTTCAACTGTGGAGTATTACTGACGAATTTTTTCTTCGCTTTCAAAAAATTGTTTCATCTTTCACAAGATGTCCGGTGTACCTGACTCGATGCGATCATGGCAGATTTTAGCTTATGATGGTTCATTACGTTTGGGAACAAGTCCGTTTCCCAAAATCAACGGTTCTCGTGAAGTGATCGTGAAAGTTACAGCTTCTTCTATTAATACGCTGGATGTTATGATGACAGGTAAGACTGCATCATTTGGGTATCCTTCTAAGAATTCTTTTAGACGTGACAACTTTCATTTGTCGATGCTTTCATTTGTAGATGGGTATGGGCGAGTTCTGTTGAATCAGTTTTTGAAGAAATTTGCATCCAAGACACCGTATTCCGAGTTTCCTGTCATATGTGGCCGTGATTTTGTCGGTGAAGTCATCGCAACCGGAGCCAGAGTCAAGCCAGAATTTTGTAAAGGAACAATGGTTATGGGAGTTATAATGCCATCGAAAGATGGAAGTCACGCTGAATACGTAGTCGTGGATGAAAGTTCTGTGAGTTATTTTCTTGAAATAATCATCTGTTCATTGATCTCACTTTATCACTATGCTAATCGTGTGATCTATTTTTTCAACATACAGATTGTAAAGAAACCAGAAAACGTATCACCAGAAGATGCAGTTTCATTTATATACGCTGGAATGACGGCGTGGTCAGCATTAACGATCACCTGTCTTTGCAAACTCCGACCAAAAAGCTGCAGAAAATTTCTTCTGATTGGAGCGTCTGGTGGTGTAGGGACCGTTGCACTTCAATTGCTTAAATTATGGGACGCCCAAGTAATTACCTTATAATCCTACATTCATTGTGTAGCACAGATGGGTTAGCGAAACTTTGAAAATACTGGTATAATATTCTAATCAAAACAGTTTCGTGTGTATAGTTTTCGTATTAAATTATAAGTCTTCTATTTTGATGTTTCAATGTGCCTCAGAGATGATAACAAATTCTATCCGAACGACCGTTTGAAGTGGATGAGTCCAACTTTATTCGTTATGCTTGTTTTCATTTTGCAGAGTAATTTATTTTATTTATATTTCAGGTAGTGGCAACGTGTAGCAAAAGTGCTGTACCTGTAGTCAAAAAATTGCATCCATATGAGATTGTAGATTATACAGAATCAAATTTCCTGGATAAGATTAAACAATTCGGACCGTAAGCGTGATTCTTTCACTTTGTTCTCCATTGAGAATTGTCAAACAACCCACATCAGTTATTCCAAAAACGTTCAAATTTAGAGTTCCCGCATTCATTCATGTTTGCTAGAATCACGCGTAATAATTATGTTTTTCTTCTTTTTTGTTCTAGGTATGATATGATTTTCGATTGTGCCGGTGTACCCAAATCTGAGATATCACAGTACACGAGCTTTCTGAAATCATTCAGTTTCGCTCAGTTTGTGTCTTTATTACCACCATATTTACCTAATACCGATGCCTATGGTGTATTTTTGGGATTGATGAAGTCAGTTTTCGATCACACTGTGCATTGTTTCAGTCACGTTCCATTTTACAAACTGTGTTCGTCTAGCTATGCAGTATTCCTTCCATTGCACAGTGCGCTCCAAGACTTAGCTGATTTTATGGGAAAGAATCAGGTAATGATTGTACATATTTGGTCAAGTTTATTCCTCTGAACAGCGGTGGTGCCCCGGAGGACCGAAAACCCTGGAAAAATAAGAGCGTATGTAGACGTTGTCTTGATATGCTCAAGTATCATGTTAATTTTATCAGCAATTCAATACTGTGGTTATAAACCCTGTTTTTTGAAGACGCCCCTTCCCATTGATGTTCCTGGATGTGTTACTGGGGAGGGACTTTGTCTACCTTCGGTTAGTTTCTATCCGTTCACTTCCCAGAAAAATGACAAATTAATGAAGAATTTGATAATAAAGAAAGAAGAATGTACGTGTAGATTGGAAATATCTCTGTATAGGCTTAAATTTTGCTCTAAACTTCAAAATGCCCGTTTCCATAACTATGCCATAGAACCACATTCAACTACCATTTTATTATAGAAAATTAGTAGTATGTATTTTGTGTAATCCTGCATTTTTTTTTTTTTTTTTGTCTTCCAACTATATTACATTTTCATCGGGAAAAATATGAAAATTTCAATTGTTTCTATCAATAGGTCATGAAGCTGGTTCAAATCTTACGGTGACAATTTTTGTTCCGTAAGTATGAATAGAAACATTCCATTGTTGGTTCATAATGGATATAACGGCCGTCATTGCTGACTTTCCTGTTGCACCCAGCTCTGATCTAGCACTTTTTTGGGTTGAAGATAATCCCTTTGAGAAAATTTAACTTTTTCCAGCTTTTTACTCATTTTTTGACCACTTTTTAACCCTTTTTCACTTTTTGAAAGCATTTTTGTGTGACCTTTCACAAAGGAACGTGTACGTCCCTCAAAATTTTAATTTTACGGGCGAGCGTTTTCAAGGTCATGTGCCTAAATTCAGAATCAATGAGGTACCATTTCAGACGTCAAAATAATGTAGTAGACACTTCAGGGTAATGTATGATGGCGTTTTATCACAAACTATGTGGAAGTCAACGCTCGAGGGTTTCAGTCTTTCAGTTATGACTCGGTTAGGATTCAGAAACGAAGAGCTTTGTTGCGAACCTTTTGTTTTAGTTATTAAGCAAAGCGTGTCCTCCAGAAATCGGTAGCTAGGGATTATTTTTGAAATTTGTGATTTCATGAGAAATCGAATAATTTGGATGAAAAAATTATTTTTAGTTGCAGCTCGGTAATATGGTCTGGTTGGCCGATTGGATAACGCGCTGGTCTCGGAATCCGAAGGTTCCGGATTCGAGCCCACTTCAGACCTAGGCTGGTTTTTCGGCAAGAAGGGAAAAGAGCTAAGACAGCCCTAACAGCCTCCCAGACGTCTCTGAGATAATGCTCGGAAGGGCGGATTCCAGGGCTCGGGTCGAGAGTAAATTAGAAGAGAGATGTGTCCCAAAAAAGCAATTTAAGTGAATAAATTGTGAATTCTGAATTCTGATCAACTTTTTTCATTTTCCATCATTCAAAGAGAGTACAAAGTAGCCTAATTTCTTAACCCCCTTCAGAAAAAATTCATCTTTTTCTTCAGCACTATTTGAAGAAAAAAAAAATCTAGCTCTCTTTAGCACTTTTTTGGAAGATATCTAGCGCCAACAGTAATTTGCGATCTGGTAACACTGTTTTATATTTTCGTTATCCGCAGTCAGTGGGAAACAAGAGATTCACATGATCGCATTTGATTTGCGTACCAAAAGGGTTTTAGGAAAAATAAAAACTTTTTTTTTTACTCTTCACGTGCAAGAATATCTGGCTCCTTAAACTTCATGTGACCTTCTCAGTTCTCTACATTTGATTTCCGTTTTCCTTCGGCATTAGTGTCTAAAATGTTTTGTGTGTTCAATAAGCTGAAGATTTCTTTTGTGAAATAGAAGAACAGGAAACGTGGACAGGAAGTATTCGAGGTCAAAGCTTTTGTCCCACCCATCGAAAAAGAACATTAAAACAAGTCCACTTAATCATTGGAAACTATTGAACAGGCTTCGAAATTTCTAAATTGGCTCTTTCGTGAACGCGTACCAGGGCCATTCTAGTTCTGGTTTCATGTTATGTGACCGTGATGATTTTATAAAGGGTATTTATCTCAAGGAATACGTTTAAAAAAAGTTTGAGAACAGGCAATACAAATTTAAAATGTAAATTATTGGCTCTAGTCTGTGGTAGAAGAGCCTGAGCTCCCTGCTTGTATTAAAATATATCGGTACTCAAGTGATAAAAATATCAGAAAATACAATTTTGTCAGAAATTGCAGGACTTCGTCTTCCACTCACCTCGTAGTTGAACCCCAACGCAAACAATTTCTTCGTATTAACCAGCCTAACGGCCTGATGTTTGACTCTTCATCCCTTTGCAGATGTGTATCTGGTGACCTCCATTTGGTTTGTGCCTCAGGCCTTGTAATTCTGTTGTGTTTCTTTCTTTCGATAGAGGAGACTAGGCGTTTAATGCATGGAAGGGAAAATATTAGTTTTGTTGGCAAGTTCCTATTGTGAAAGCAATCTGCCTGAAGTTGCGGAAGAATCTGTACCAGTCTTGTAGTTGTCTTGTAGTTACATCAACCAGACTGACTCCGAACTGCGGTTACAGCTCCTGGAGTGATTAAGAATTGGCTCCGGTTCTAATTCCAGGGAAAACTTACAGGTTCATAGGCAAAATAGATTCAGTAATCTATGACCAGAATAAATCATTAATTTTATATATTGAAGAGGATCATGGATTCATAACAAAAATTCATTTTGAAAAAACGAAGATCTGGCATTGTGAAAAATATAATAATCTCGTGATCTTTTTGATCTTCGGGTCATGATGATCTTACATCATTTCTGAAACAAAAAAAATCATGTCCATGATTACATTTGTGGTTAAATGGGAACGGGTTATCACACAATGATGAACAGAATGGTGGATGATTATATTCATAATCTAGTGTGCTCTAATATAGTCACTCTTTCAATTTGTACGGCCGATTTTTGTGAAAGTAATAAGTTAATGTAGAAGAGTCATTCTACAGAAACTGAGAATATCAAGGTAGCATTTCTGTTCTCGTTGGATTCCCCCCCCCCTCTTCCATAATAAGGTACCTACGGGTAATCTGGCCATGTTTTAATATGCCCCCCCCCCACACACACACTCATATCGAGAACTATGAAATATTTGAAGCATATGGCTGCACTGATTGATGTTGGCTATCATACCATGACCTAGGCAATCCGCCACAATTCTTCCCGTCTCACCCGTGCCGAAATTCACTTCATAAGAAAGTAATGGGAAAACTGAATTTTTGTCGTAAAGGGCTCTTTCTTTTTAACGGTAGTTAATTGAATGTTGTACGTGGTAAAAATAATAGAAAAATATGTTGAGGGCATCAATTACGAGCAAAGATCAAAAAAAGCGTATTCCCATGTATAAGTCAAAGGCAGTCCTACTCCAGTGACGTCACTGGTGTTGTTGCGCCTACCGGGCAGTGTTGGCATCGGGAATTCCCAATTCTCGTTCCCGGGAAAAAATTCCCGGGAATTCGATTTTCATTCCCGGTTCATTTTGGCCTGGAATTCCCAATTTTCGGGAATTTCGGGAATTTTAATTTTTTTTTTTTCATGAATAAATTGATCGCTGGTAGGCTGGATTCTGCATACTGTGTCGATAAATAAGTAAAAAAGGTTGAGAAATCAATTCCATGTGCGGAAGTCAGTAATCAGTAAAGATTAGAATTTAGAACAATGAAATAAAAACCCCGGCATTCGGCTACTGGAGTTTTGGACTTTGGACTTGAAGCAACTTTCCTGCAAATCTATGCTTGTTTATTGCTTTCTCTTTCTCCCGGGAATCATGATCTATTTGCTATCAAAAAAGGTTGACAATGGTCTGAAAATGATGTATTTAACGCATAGAATCCAAATCGCAGGCGATTCCCAGCTGGGATTCCTGTTCTCGGGAATTTGTTGAAAATTCCCGGTCAAAAATTTCATTCCCGGGAATTTGCCAACACTGCTACCGGGACCATAACACTGTACATCATTGCGGAAGTGATCTATCCACGTGAATTGCATCTGTGGAAGTTTGTTTGAAAAACGGAATAAGCAAAATCGTCGAAGTTGAGAAATCACTGGTTTTCAAAGTGCGCCAAATCTACTTTGAGAAAACCTAGGTACGATTTTTGTAAATGATAATTAGGGAAATTTTATGAGCTTTCCGAATATATAAATAATGAGGGGTCATTGAGCTCATTTTATCCTGGAAAAGTAATTTTTATGAAAAAAATCGTAAATGTGAATGGGCGGGTTGAATGAATTTATTTATTCACAAGTGAGCCAAGAAAAGTAATTCATCATTCTTATGTACTTATATTGTCATTTTCCATTATAGAAATGCATCACGGGCGACTTCGTAAGAAATTATGATTTTTATTAAATTGTCGTTCATCTTTTCAGTGACTTCAAGTTTCGAGAGAAAAAGGTTTATTATCAGTTGTAACCTGAATCAGCTATTGCTAAAATACTGTCCCCTTCCCTCTATGAGATAATAATGTTGAAAAATCAGTCACCGAAAAAAATGATGTATTTCCTAAATCCCCCCTCCCCGTTTTTCAGCATTACAGAAAAAATTAAACACCCATGGCCATATTATGTGCCTTTTGACTTTAATATGGGCCACCCAAGCCTTTTTTCATTCGGCTCCGGATGGTTGTAAATTGACTTTCTGAAGTGTTTGTGCGCGTATTCTGATAGTATATTGACCCCACTACACTTTCCATTTTGTGCATTGTAAAAACTTGGCTCACCAGAGCGATTCCCTCTTAGGGGGCCCATATTATCCGTCGGTACCTTACTTTTAGTTTGTATGAGAATAATCAACAAGTGTACGAAGCAGGAACATCAAAATTTAGGGAAGGAGACGAATTTTGTCCACGACGATAGACATCTTGTCCATGACAAAAGCGCTGATATCCACAACTGTGGACAGAACAGCTTCAAGAATTTCCTTTTCCCGGGAATTTTTGAAAAGTGCTATCACATGCACCAATGATCAAGATCTGATACCTGGATCATGTTCAGGGATCAAAACTGTATCAGCATTATTTGTTGTGCTGAAAAATGTACAAGGCACATATCTTGCACCAGTCAAAGATTGACCACGACAACGGACTGAAAACCCTGGTGGCAGAACTTTACGCCATCCCTTCTGGAAATGTGAAGTCACTGACAGCAAATTGAATTTATTAACTATAGTGCCAATCTTTTTGAATAATAATATCACTTAATCACTTCATTTGAATAAAACAACTTGACACAAAAATTTAAAAAATGTATATTATATATAACAGGTATTGAGACAAGGTGGTAATATCCACGATGATATACACCTCCCTATGCGTTTTTCATTTAGAAGATATGAATATGAATTTATTTTACTCCCCCTACCAACAGCCGAGAAGACCAATTACAGGCAGGGGGAAAATAAAAGCAGAGTACAAGGAATTACATATATTATGTTGAGTACGTACTCTTATACTTATATACATTGTAAGCATACCTTCAGTATTCTGCTATTGCTCAGCTACTCACCACATTCACTCAACATATATGCTTGCATATGCCCGCATCCTATTCGGTTCAGGCATAACCTCATTTTATTCAACACCTGCCCCTACTTCCAACACGATCACAATCCCTCACGCTCACACATTCTGTCATGTCATGGATGCTCCCTCTGCCCTCTATCTGCCCTTTCAGGTAATCTAGTCTTAGCGAACTGTTCATCGGCGAATGGATTTAAAAATTCCTCGAAGTCAGGACCTGCAGTCAGTTGGAAGTTGTTGTAGTCACACCATGACACTAGAGCATCTAAATCGTTTTGAAGTAAAGTAGCATCCCTCGGGGATTGAATGGCTTTAAATATTTTGAGGTCATCGGCATACAGAAGAACCTCAGACTCTTTGACCATTTCCCAAATGTCGTTACCAAAAATGTTAAATAGGAGGCCCAAGGTGAGATCCTTGTGGCACTCCAGACAAACTCCTAAATGGTGCAGATCGAGCCCCTGCAAACTGAACAAACTGGATCCGATCTTGAAGATATGAGCTTATAAGCCATGTCAGGCCCCCAGAGAATCCTACCCGTTCTAGTTTCGAGAGCAAAATCTGATGATCAACTCTGTCGAAAGCTTTCTGGAAGTCTGTATAAACGGCATCTGTCTGCAGTCCAATGTCAATGGCCGCGGCCAGAAAACCAACAAATTTAGTCAAGTTGGTAACGACTGACTTTCCAGTAACAAAGCCGTGTTGCTGATCTATGAGTTTGTGTTTCACTTGGTTGTAAATTTAGGTGTATAGAATAGTTTCAAAAATTCTGCTTGCAGTAGGTAGTAAGGCAATGGGCTGATATTTTGAAATTTTATTGCTGGGATTACCCTTCGGGACGGGTATAATTTTGGCTATTTTCCTGGCTGATGGGTAGGTTGATGTACTTCATACCAAATTAAATATATGGCGGAGTGGAATTGCCAGAAGTTCTTTGCAGGCCTTATAGATGAAGGGAGACACTCCGTCTGGACCAAGGGTCATCTTGGGGGGCAGTTTCTCAAGAACTGCACGGATATCACGAAAGCTAATATGCTCAACATCGACTAGAAAACTGAGATATTTACTAGTATAATGGGTAGAGCTATTTGTAGGCTTGGAAAATGAAGAAAAGCGAAGGTAGCTGCAATTTCTTCAGGGCTAGTTAGAGTTTTGTCGGCATCTCGAAAGACACGATCGGCGGGCGACCTATTCTCTTGGAAGCTACTATGTATCTCTAGGATTGCTTGTGGTTGTGTCATACATTATTTTCAAGATCAGATGGTAACTGACTTGCCCGATGAATTGGCTGTATTTGTTACGGGTGTAATTGTATAACCTAAAAATAACGCGCCCTCACAAAAACATTGAAAGTTAGGGTTCAAAATTTGCTAGTAACAAAATATTATTAGTTTCTGGAGAATAACCCAGAAAAAGTTGAAAATAATGTGGAATTCTTTCAATGTGATAAGAGTGATACTGTAACCGATTCGAATAGCAACATAATACCATTAGCTTAATGCGTTTTTGTGTGTAAATGCTCTTCAGGGCTGGCGCGAACTTCTTCATTTTTTTTTGGGGGGGGGGGCAATTTTAGATGTTTGCTAAATGCAGAGCCAATTTCTGGCTCCGGCTTCGACTTCGGTTCTAGATATACAACCTCTGTCTTCCGCCCTCCTCCCCGTGAATGCCTTGTACATCCTTCCATTCTTCCAATTTACTTGAAAATAACCAAAACTGGAGCAAAAACCCAACGTTTTTCATGGAGCTAGAGTTGATATTAACTGTATTTTGGGAGACGTTCGAGTAGGAACCGGCATGTTGTGTGTTATGCTTCAACGAATTTTATGAGCCGACAATTAGGCCTAGGCTAGACTAAAGGTTCCATGAATGAGAATTCTCTGGCTAGGTGTCCAGCAAATTTGAGCTTGAGTTTTTTAATGGTGACGCCCACACCTTTGGCTTTTGTTTTCTCGAGGATTTTTGAAATTCGAACTTTGTCCTTGATTTTGATCTTCAGAAGATTTCGCAGCATAGAATTTTGAGTTGTAATTAATTTTTCCGTTTGTTTTTTGGTGTGTGCCCAGGTTTGGGCGCCATAAGTTAGTACAGGGATGACGTTGCTTTCGAAAATTTTAATTTTTGCTTTCAAACTGAGTTTTCCATTCCAAAAAATTTTTTGGCCCCAAAATGCTTTCCAAGCATTGGCTCTTCTGATTTTTGTTTCCTTTTCTGACCTATTTTCAAATGATACCATTTGGCCTAAGTATTTGAATTCCGTGACCTTCTCAATCTTCTGGCTGCTAATTTCTATTTCCCCCAGATTCTGAATGTTTGACATAACTTTTGTTTTCTTCCAATTTATACTTAGGCCCACCTTTTCGCTTTCTCTCCTTAGGTCTTCCCCCATAAGCCTAGCTTCTTCGGCGTTTTTGGCGATTAACACAATATCGTCCGCGAATCTCAGGTTGTGTAATGTTTTGATGTTGTCAAAAATTGAGCCCCTAATTTTTAACCCCTTGCCCTCCCAATTTATACTCCGGAATACTTCTTCCAAGACCGCGTTGAATAAGTTAGGGGAAAGAGGATCCCCTTGTTTTACCCCTCTGCCAATTTTGATTTTTTCAGTATTTTTGTCCAGAGAGATGATTGCTTCTGAGTGAAGGTAGATTTTGTGTAGCATTTCTATAATTTTTTCGTGGACTCCTTGTTTTGCCAAGGTTGACCAAATGCAGCTGTGTAGCAAGGAATCGAAAGCTTTGTTGAAGTCCACAAATAGTAATACAACATTGATTTGAAATTCGTTCGTTTTTTCTATTAGCTGATTTATCGCGTGAATATGGTCTATCGTGCTGAAATTTTTCCTGAATCCCGCTTGCTCCGCGGGCTGTTGGGCATCCAGAATATTGTAAATTCTTTTTTTAATGTTTTTCATGTATAATTTGCAGACGTTTGAGGACAGGCTAATGGGGCGATAATTGTTTATATCAGCCCTGTCACCTTTTTTATGTAGGAGAATTATTTCTGCCAAGTACCACTGGCTAGGTGCAAGACCTAAGGAGGTAACGGCGTTGAAGAGAGAGGCCAAAGGATGCGCCAAGATCTCACGAAAGTCTTTTAACATTTCGTTCCTTATCCCATCTGGCCCTGGTGCCTTGTTTGACTTTATTTTAGCAATCTCTCTAGCTACCTCGTTTGGAGTAAACTTGGGGACCTCGTCGCGGTTAGACAGGTGGTTGCGCCAGTTATTGTTTCCATTATGTTCAACGGAGTAGAGATTCTGATAAAATCTGGCGGCTGTTTTAGCTATTTCGTCGCGATTTGTTATCAGCTGATTGTCTTCGTTCCTAATTCTGGGAAATAGGCATCTCCCTCTGGCCACCGCCCTCCGAGCTTGTCTGGTCGACCAGTTCTCTTGAACTATCGACTCTGCAATCTCTTCTTCATACTCTTTGACATCTTTTCTTATCAATTTCTTAATGAGTTTGTTCAGTTCGCATACTTCGACACGGTCTTTGAGGGAGGGGTTATTTTTTTGTTTTAAAGTTGTGCGCTTATGGATCATTTCCTTTGTTGCCCGCCTCAATTTGTCATCGGTTTTGATTTTTTTAGGGTCTTTTCCAAATTGGTTGTAGATTTTGTGGATATTGTCTATAAGCGCTTCGTATTTAGTCTGAAGGTTTGCAGGGTTTAGGTTTTCCCAATTTATTGCGGTAATTCCGCTGTCTAGGAGGTCGGTGGCTTCGGTTCTGCTGCGAAACGGTATCCATTTTGGTTAAAATTTTTCCAGGATAGGTTTAGTGTTTGTTTTCTTATGAACTGCTGACTTTATGGGGATTATTACCTTACATTTTATGGGCCTGTGGTTTGAAGAGAACTGGAATGTCGAGATCGCGCTGACGTTGCTAAAAATTTTTAGGTTGTTTGATAACGTGTGGTCAATTTCATTTCTCGTAACACCGTCAGGCGACTTCCACGTCCATCTGTTGTTTTTCCTTTTTCGGAAGAAGGTATTGATTATTTTGAGGTTTGTTTCGTTTGAGCAAAATTCTAACGATGTGGATGCCCTCGGGCAAACGTAGAAGAAGGAGGCCAGTGACGAGATGGATCGATGAGGTTAGGCAGGTGGCAGGTCACCAATGGCTAACAAGAGCTAGCAATAGGAAAAAATGGGCTGAATTGTCCATGACTTATGCCCAGAAATGGGCGGCTGAGGGCTGAGTAAGGGGGAGGTGCACCTCCCCTGTCTACTACACTCGTTTCCTTTTTTGTGTATTTTTTTTTCTCTTTTTATTTATGCACAGTACCTATATATATGTATACACGCTTGTAGCCCCAGCGGGTCACCAAATAAAAAATAATAATAATAAATAAATAAATAGACTAAAGGTAGTCCATTCTATGGCACATTTTAGGAGGCATCTTTTTTGTTAGAAACAATTTTCTCTATAACTCACCTACCTTTGCCGAGATATTCGCCATTTGTCAATTTTTCGACATTTTTTACTTTGAACGGTGATTGTAAGCTAAGGATTAGACCTAGGCTAACATGTGATATATGCGTTTTGTAGCAAATGTTATGAGGAATCTTTTTTGTCTGACACTTTTGTTTCTAGAGCTCCAATTTTCTGACATATAAGCCAAAAACTGAATTTGGAGGCTTTAACGTGCCACAGACAATTTTGCGTAGCATTTGAGGGCTGGGATTTTTAGGAGGTGGTTTCTGGCACCCAGTACTGCATTTTCCAACAAAGTCCCGCTTGTTACCTCAAAATGTTTTTTGAAATGTCTGTATAGGGCCTAGACTATAGGGATTTTTTACTCTCTTGTGATTTTGGCGATCGTATAATGTTACCAATTAACAATATTCACAATTTAATTTGTTTCCTAAGAAGGCAGATTGCACCTGTTGATGAGTATCCTCGAAGCTCCGTCCTAAATTACTCTCGTAGACCCAAGTGGAATGGTTCATCTTACTAAACTTTCGGGTGATTTTTATTTTCAGTTGCAACCAGTCATTGACTCAGTGTTTCCATTTTCCGAAGTCGACAAAGCCTACGAAAAAGTGAGGCAAGGCCATCTGCGCGGTAAAGTCATCGTGAAACACGAATTCACCAGAGAATAATTACATTAAAATATCGTAACAGTACGTGCTCTCGCGTCAGCCTCAATTATTCTGAGACATATGTATAATCTATTCCGTCCGAAAGACGTACGTCCGGATTAGGGAAGCCGATAAAAATAATTTACATTATTCCAGCCATTCGGCAGCATGTAACCATATATACCTCTAATTAGCAACATAATAACGCTGAATACCGAAATTACTCAACTCTGTCAGTGTTAGCATTATGTAACGCACTCGCAGAACGAGATAACAGAATGGGAGTTGAAACCAGTTTCAGTCAATAAGTCAGAGAAAGTATGGAGGAAAAAAAAGAACAACTGTGAAACGTCGCTATTTTCCCCCTTTGCACAAACTTTATTACGTGTTCGCGGTAAAACCACGAATTATCCTTCAAAAGTCTAAAAGCGAATGACCCGCGACGGTCACTGAGGCAGTAGAGACAATATTGACCTAATTTTTCGACTTCACAACCCGAAGCGATCAATATAATCGCGTTAATAAATAACAAAAACGAATTTCGACTGGTTTTGCCATCATTACCATCGCGTCAATTTGTCCATCAAATAATTAATACCTTTTCGCTACCAGGTCTACTAATTTGGTCCGACTTAAATGCGTATTTTGTCAAAATAAACTTCAATATATATTTTTTTTAATTACCCATCGCAGATTATATTCGCTTGTATATAAAAATCGAACCGGTTTCAAAAGGATTTAAATCAAAATTATTTTCTACGTTTACAAAAACGAAAGTTAATTAATGCGACACGGTGTCATAACATCGCTGGCAGGATCTATTTACCGAAATGAAGGACGATAAATAGATAGAGGCTTTAATTTTACAATTTGATGTGATTACAATCAGCGAGCACCGTGGATCTTCAGATTTCGGGTTGGGGTTATGTGGCTAATCGGTGCTGGTTTAAAGATAGGAACATATACTACGTAAGTAGGACTCTGTATCACGTGTGTTCAATCTATCCGCCATTTTGATTTTAACTTATTCGAGATTTTGATGGAAATTTTACTGTGCCTATTATGAGGTGCCATTTTTCAAATCATTAGAAAATGAAGAAAGCTGAAACGGAATGTCAAATAATTATCTAGAAATAAGGTAAATAGACTTTTCTTTGTGTCTTATGAGTATAAAAATCGTAGGTGGCCGATTTCGATTTTTAACTCTTTTTCGAAAAGACTCGGATTATGACCATCGACAAACTGTGTTCTCCTAATGTGGAGTACCAATGCCACCTTTTTTCCGGCGGAGCCGTAATATTTCTTGACTTATTCTTGTTTGTCTACCTGCCTAATGGTTACCCATTTTTGGGCAAATGCCTCCCCGTGAGTCGTCCATTTCTTCCTTCCCATGCTATATTTTCCCACTTTATCCACTTCTGTGACTATTTCATTGCGCTACTTGTCGCTGGCCTTCCTCTCAGCTTTTTCCCGATTCCCTTGGTGTCCATTCCACGATTTTCTCGGTCCACCTCCCCTCCTGCCTGGTTATATGGCCTGCGTAATTCCACTTTAATTTTTTAATCGTGTAACTCACGTCTCTTATTCCAGTTCTTGCTCTTATCTTTGAGTTTTCTATTTTGTCGGATTTTTTAATACTCAGAATGCTCCTTTCCATCGCTTGCTGGGTTGTTTGGAGTCTACACACACATAGGCGTCGGGGGGGGGGGGGGGTAATTTCTACCCCCTAAAAAGTTTAGGGGTAGAAATAGTCACAATTACCACCCCCCCCCAATGCAAAGGTCAATAATTATATATAGGTACTTGGAGTTATAAAAAATGTGTAAATGAATTAGTGCCGTGTGATACCATAATTAATAGTACCGTGTCATACACTTAACTCGCAATACACATACACAGAGTGTCTAACAAAATCGAAATCTGAAAATAAATGACCTTAACCCCCCCCCCCCATTTGCTATAAATGCGCCAAAATAATAAACTAAAGCTAAATATACTTCTTCGTCTATAATACTACATTTTCGGGGGGGGGGGACCTAATTTTATTGCATAAGGTAGATGAGCCCGATGAGGCCCGAATCCACAATATAAGGCCCACTGTACCGATCTTAACTGCTATGCTTTAGACTGCATTAAAACATACAGCAAAGTTGTTCCTTCATGATATGGCAACACTGTCCAATTGTTTTTATCAAGATATTAGTCCACTAGTGGTGCGAGATATGCCGGTTGATGATTTTCCAATAACGTAAAAAGTGCTCCGATATGTTTTTTATGTAACTTGGAGGATTTACGAGTATTATGTTAGTCAAATGGAATCTATCCAGAAATCAAACATTAGATAATTGTTGTAGTGGTACTTAATTAACGATCGACACTAGAAAAGTGAAATTTGAGCAATTTGTTGAACCATGCTTAACTTTTTATTTATTGAATTTCAGGTCAGGCTTATTAGATATTAGGTTGGGTCTTATTATTAGGATATAGGCCCACCCTTCGTTGGTGCGCTGGACTAATCAAGTTTTGAAAAAGGGTTATTTTCATTAGAAGATCTGAGGAACGTGGAGCAGTATGGAGAAATTTCAAGCTACCCAATTTTTAAATATTGCAGTCGACGACTATAACATAAAAAAGGAAAAATATGAAATCACTTCCATGAAAGTCTGGAGAGCCAAGACCTTAAAATTAGGACCTTATTGAGCTCACCTACCTTAATACGCGCATGATGATCACGTCTCACACGACTCAAGTGAGCATGTCATACATGCAAAGACTCTTGTAAGCTGATATCTCGATTTATCGTCATTATCAGGGCTGCAATTTTTATGCACAAAAAATAGCGAAATATGCGCATATTTTATGCACTGAATTCAGGCTAAATAATATGCCGAAAATATGCGCCAAAATTGTAAAATATGCGTAAATATGTAAATACAATATGGGTATTAGGTATATCGTTTCAAAAGAAAAATTAAGTTGGGTACACTGAGACAATTTTTATCATACTTTAAAATGATCCAGCAAAGGATCTCCTTAAGAGTCCAATCTTCTTTTAATAGGAGATGCACCCAGAATTTCTTGATGATTGATGAATGTGATGCGGGCAAGAGAAAGGTTATCTCACGTGCAAAAGAACTTATTTTTCTAAACGCTTTTCTACTGATTCATTAACCATTAGGTCTTCACAATTTTTTTTGGAGTCGGACGTCATTCTCAACACTAGAAAAATAATTTTTTGGGGGGAAGAAATTGAAAAATAAGCAGAATTGGTGCAAAATATGCGGTAAATGCCAAAATATGTGAAATATGCAGGATGAATTGTTGCTCATTTGACTCAAAATTCTGTGATTCGTGAAGATCTTTTGAAACTTATACGCCATAGATAAAAATATGCATTCGCATACAAATTGCAGCCCTGGTCATTATAATAGAATTTTCCAATTCTAAATTCTTTGTTTTCTCTTTCATGATATAATTTGCTGATTCTTAAATTTTTAAATGACCATGACTGAAAATAAATGACTTAGATGGACTGTTATAGACACTTTGATACAACATACTAAACCCCCCCCCCAAAAAAAAAAAAATCCACCAACGCCAATGAATGTAGATCAACACTACTGAAAAAATTACCCCCTAAAAAATTTTCCAGCGACGCCACTGTACACACATACGTCCTCATGTGCAAGTCTATGAAGTTCATTGCGTTCTGAAACAATTACAATCGATAGGGCGATAATTGTTACCATAGAATGATTTTTTCCCCACAAAATACAGCCGTAACGAAGCCAGTTCATTGAGATGCGAGAATAATAGTATATTACTATACAAGAGGGTAATGTAAACGTTTACCAAAGAGGGCGAGTAATTCGCTCGATTTGGTTAATGCTCGCGGTATACCCTCTTGTATTATTAAGCTATTTTTCTCCATAATTATCGCGTCTACGTTTTTGAAAATAGTTATGCGGTTATTGTTTTTCAAATGAGTTATAAATATTTACTTCGAGTAGCTTTCGCCCTGTCAGTAATGGATTATTGTGCGTCATCGTCTTCGGAATCGGATAATTCAAAATCATTACACTACACAACAGTTTTTGAGATTTTTAAAAAAACAATGGCATGAGAATATAATATGCTTCTGTATGTATTTTCAACTAGGAATTTAATTCCGATGGTAATTTTTTGATTATAATTCATTTTCCCTCCTCTCCATACCTTGAATGCGAATTTTAGCATCATCAAGATGATACCACTGATCAAAAAACTATGCACGTTCACAGTGGCGTCGCTACCGGGGGGCTAGAGTCGGCATTTGCCCCCCCCCCCTCCCCGTGAAAAGAAATCTGGGGGCATGGAGGCACAGACAAATTTTTCCTTGTTGGATGTAAAAATTGCAAATAATGCATAATGTACCCATAAGAAGAACAAAAAACGGACGAATAAAAAATAATAAATATTATTCAATTCTCGATCTTCTTGCTCTAGAATTACGGGACCGATTTGATCAAGATCTAAAAACATTTGCAACTCTGGAAGTTTTGTTGAACGATGCATGCAGTGGAAATGTGCATTCAATAGAGGAGTTGCCATCAAAACTCGGTAGATTTTGATATAAACATGCTCCATGCGCAGCTCACACCACTGCAGAATGTACCTTATAGTTCCAGTGTACCAACGCGTGTGAAAGATGCTAGAAATATATTTGTTGAAAATTCGTCCACCCTGAGAGTACTACTCAATGAAGTTGAAAAATTACTGATTTTGATTATGACAATTCCAGCATCAGTAGCAACGGCCGAACGGTCATTCAGTACTCTAAGGCGACTAAAAACTTACCTCCGAGCCACCATGACCCAGAAACGCTTGACTCACGCGCTAATATTGCATATTCATAAAGATTTAAGAAAAATTTTGAATTTAGTAGATATAGCTCGAGAATTTGTATCACGTTTTGACAGAAAAGCTGTGTTTGGTAAAATTTAAAAATTATCTAATAAAACTTCGAAAAAGAAATTTCAGCTTAGTTTTTCTTACAGCGGAATCAGCCTCCCCCTTTTAATATGTCATTTTGTCCATATAAAAAGTCTGCCCCCCTGGAAAAAATTATGTAGCGACGCGCCTGCGCGTTCTGTATTTTTATCACTATCAGTGTAGCCATTCGTGGACGACAAAAAGGAATAAAAAGTAAAAAATTTGAATTTGGAATTTGGAAAACGAGAGGTTATTGAAAAAAAAAATTAGTTAACGCTATAACGCCACTGTATTGAGTATTCAAAATATAGCTAAAAATCATATAATCTCATCCCATTGTTTTTTATGCTATTGTGTAGTGTTATCGCTACCGACTAGGGATTCAGTATTCATTATTGAGCATTCACTGACAGTTACATACAGTCTCAAGTAACAGTACTGATTAACGGGCGAACCGAAGCACAGAGGAGACTGCTAAATACGTAAATAAAATACATACCATCAACTGGGGCAATATTGAACACTGGTGGTAATATCGGCCTCTCATGACCTGTTATAGGAGCGCCAGTATCGTTATCAGTAAAGTCAACTTGGGTGCTATCAGACACCGGTGGTAGTATTGGCTACTCATGATTTGTTGTAGGAGCGTCATTGTCGGTAAACAAGTCACGAGTAGCCAATACTACCACCGGTGTCTGATAGCACCCCAGTTGACTTTACTGATAACGATACTAGCGCTAGTAGACGGTACACGCCTGCTAAAAATTAGAAAGAGAAGACACAGTAGTCATGGGCGCCCGCAGAGGGTAGCGGAGATAGCGACGGCTACCTCATAAGCCTTTCATTTTTGTGCAAAATTAGGGATATTTGTGATTCAGGTAATTAAATCGTTCAATAATACGTTTATTTACATTAAAAAAATGAAGTCTTTAAAGGTGAAAACAAGAAACAAGCTACATATACTTGAAACTTAAAACCTTCTTGAGAAGGAATTGCAACCTTCCTGCTTTTGTTTTTTTTTCGAAATCGTTGATCGTATTATCGACAACATTTTTATCAGTACCCTTTTGCGCCTGTTCGTTTTTTCAGTCATCAGCCAGTGACTCATACCCATGTAACTATTCATTAATCTCAATTCAAATACAAAAATCAGGGTTAAACTATCTTGCTACAATTCATAATAAGTTGTGTTTTCGTATATAAATCAGTTGAAGTATACAATTTTATTAAAATGCTCATTAGTTTCTAGCCCATGATTCTTCCCCTTACGGAGTAATTGGCTAAAAATTTTGAAGGTCCTTAACTGTCATCTGTTTACACAACAATTCAAAGTTTCAGCCTCGTTGCTTTGAAAGAACGCCTTCCAAGGGCTATGAATTGTGACAAATCAGGGCTTTTGATTGTTTTTGACCTCTGTATGATGCTCTTTGAAATTGGCAGGACCGAAATTTCTAAATGAGGTGCGGACAAACGAAAACTGCAGGTTTATTGAGTTTTCACCCCTGTCCGTCAAGAAGACAAAGAATGAAGGACAAAAGATGGGTAAAAATATTTTCTGAAATTCTACACTTTAACTGATTAAACACATTAACGGTAACATATACATGATGAGATGATGATACTAATGAACAAATCAAAACTCCTCACTCCTAGTCCTTGTGCATCCTTCACAATTGAGTGAAGTAGCCCCCATTTTGCAAATATTTGCTTATAACCCTTTATGTATAGGAGATAACCGAAAAATGTTGGATAAAAACGATTCCTCGTTGAATTTTTCATGAAACAGGTCTCTTCCATTTTTTTAGTAACTATGACCGTAATTCCGCTGAGCGACTCCAAAGTGTTCTACTCAGCGTTGCAGCGTATTTAGCTACGCCACCAATACGGTGTGAATTTGCGGTAATTTGGTTTCATTTCAAAGAGAGGAAAGTTCAAGACTATTTAGCGGGGTTTTGGTGGCAGTTACGTGAAAAAATAAAAGAGGTTTTTTTATAGATAATTTAATGAGCCATCTTGTGTATCTGAACATTTTTCCAGTATCTTCAACACATGAAGATTATACGTAAAAATGAGGAAAAGAGGGGCTTTTCACCCCCAGTTATGGAGGAAGCAAAGGGTTAGGGGTGAGGAATTTCAGTATGTTGATTAGTATCACCAGCCCATCATTTCTACCATAGGTCAGTTTATTTGATTTTTTTTTCTGAAAAAAATTTATTTGACTGGACTACAATTTGCGAAAATGTGAAGTATTGTTCTGTTAGTTGATTTGCATTCCAAGAGGTACTTGGTGTCCAATTTCATGTAGCACCCAAAACGTCAAGAAATATTTCGGAAAAATTAGAAATTCTTGAGAAATGACGAGATCTCTTAACTGGCATTCTGCAATCAAAATGGCGGTCCGTACAGAGGTCGACTTATTTGGGGCGGTGGTTTAAATGTAAACATATACTACGTAAGCGGATTATTAGCTCTTTGGAAACAGTAGCTCAAATTTCAGGATGAAAATCAAACTAATGGGACTATGTTTCAACGATAGCCAATTTTACACACACAGTGGCGTAGCCAGGGGGGATTAGGGGAATGAATCCCCCCTTGAGATGAGAATTCTTTATATGCTGGCAGTATCACAGTAAATGCACAAAATGAAATTTAAATTCAGATGCATAATTGAAGTTGAAAAGCACAACATAAGGATACGTCAATGTAAACATATGGAGCTCATATTAAGTGTACCCCTCCCCCCGCCCAGTCAGTTAGATTTTTTATAATTTTTTACATTTTTTATTATTAGATAAAAGCGTATTTGTCATGCCTTGATAATTTACATTTTCATTGTTGGAAAACCAGCCTAACTACATTATAAAAAATTTTTGCTGATCCCCCCCCCCCTTGGAAAAATCCTAGCTACGCCACTGTACACACCTGATTGTTTATTTGAAACATGATGTTCATTAAGTGAGAATTAGTACAAGCTCAAGTACACGTTTCGCTTTGAATCGAAGTGGAAAACTATGTATTCCATGTTTGGAAAAGAATTTGAGCCATCGAAGGTTCAAAAATGGGATTCCCATGTTCGTATTCTTTCGATTGAAAGGAACCTCCCTTGTTTTCCAACAGCGGGCAATATTTCAAACTGTCGAACAAATGTATTTTTAAATGGGTCGCCCGTATCGTTTGTTAATTAATATTGATGACGAAAATTTAATGCAGCTCAGAACGAACATAAATTGATCGCGTATTGTACTTGAGTCGCTATTATAATTTCATCGACCCATAATTCATAATTTCTGTAGTTTTATATTTGTTACATATTTTTAAGTAGATTCATGTAATATTATTGGTTGTTTGTTTTATGAATACGATGTTTTAAACATTTTTCGACGCAGTTTTGTAGATTTTTCTTAACTCGAACCACGTGCATTGGTTCGGGTTGAGGGCGGAATACCGCGTATGGAAATTTATTTAACATTTTTAGCGGTAGCGGTGAAAATCGTGAGGTATTGGTGCAACTCTGTCCTTCCCAAGAAGGAAACACGAAAAAAAGTCAAAACATTTACAAATGAAAATAGAAATGTTTAGACTCAAAATGTCTTCATTGAAGAAAGAAGTAAAAGAAAAAAGTGGTACCGCCGAGTTGAGTCCCAAGACTTGTTTTTCTACCGAGTTGAATCCCAATTTTGAGGAGGCTTATTAATATGCATATCCGAGTTAAGTCCCTAAACTGAATGTTCTATCTCCTCCTTATTGTGCAAACTGTGGGGCTAATCATACTGCCAACTCCAGAGACTGCCCCCACTACCATTCAAAAATTACAGCAACAAAAAACTAACGGGATGTGACCGCAGTTGACAGAATCTAGAACGTGTCACCAAGCATCCAGAGTAGCAACCTGCCCCCCTTTCCGATGCCGCAGCCGCAGCGCCTCAGCGAAAACAGCGTAGTTGTCCAAGAGGGAGTCTGAGGCAGCCAACAATTCTACCCACTTCACTGAATCCAGCCAAATTTTAGAAATCCTCTAGCTAAAGCCACCTATAAATATGAGTACTCGCATACGCCAATCTGGAGCTCATCGTGCCCGTCGATGCCGAATTGACTACGCGGTACGCTCCGCATAGTCGGACTTGGTATCCACGGGCATGATGGGCTCCAAAATGGTGTATGCGAGTACTTGTGTTTATAGGGCTCTACTCTAGCGTATGAAATCCTTACAGGAAAGATTAGAAGAGAAGGTTATAGGGACCGCGGAAGTGATTTGTGACAGGGGGGAGGGCAAACTTTTATAATCGCCTTCAGTGATTGTAACGGGGATATCCACTCCCACGAAAATTTGAAATGGTTAAAAACTTATATTCAAAAATCGGAAACTTATAACACAAGCAGGTAATAAAAATATATGCATATAAATAAATAAATAAATAAAAAACAAGCAGGCGATCATACATAACCCAGAGTGCCTGCTTTGATATTACACTGCAAAGTACGCTGCAGTAAGATTAAGTTACTTGATCCCAAAGACTTTACGCCTTTCAGGCATTTTTGAAACTATTTCTTCAAGGATTTCATTTTTAAATCTAATGCAAATATCTCTTCCCTGTGCACGTCTAGTATTGCCAGATGGGTTAGTCTTCTTTGATTTATTGGCAGTCGGAGGTACGTTCCGATGTGACGGAGGGCACTCAAGAGACCGTTCACATGACGTAGATGTAGCTGGTACGGTAAGGAGAAAAATCACTAACCTTTCTACCTGATCAATCATTACCCTTGATGTTTTGGGTAGATTGGCTAGTTCTTTTGCATACTCCCGAACAGCCTTCACTTGACTTCTTGGGTCTTGGTACACGAGATCATGAGGGTTGTGCGATGGTACTGCGCCGAGATCATTGGGGTTATGAATTTGTGAGTCTGGAACACGAGATCACGAGCGTCGTAATTTTGTGAGTTCAGGTGGGAATTACTCAATTTTTCAAGACAAATTCGAATTCGTTATCAAATTTGAGCGGGAATGAAGCGTCACCGCCAAATTTGAACACTGAATTCGAACTCAGCGTGAAAAATTGAGTAGAAAACTGTAATTCAAATTTTTTTGATTTTTCATACTTTGAAAATTTCTCCATATGTACTATACATATGTCTTCGGAGAGCTTCGGCATCGGCATCGGCGCTAGTACTAATTACTCAATTTTTCGAGACGAATTCGAATCCGTGTTCAAATTTGAGCTAGAGTCATTCTTTGACCCATTTCGACCACATTTTCGAATTTATTTCGGGAACGGAAGCGTCACCGGCAAATTTGAACATTGAATTCGAACTCAACGTGAAAAACGGAGTTGAAATCAGTCTTTAGTCCAAAATTTTTGAGTTCTCAAATTTTGAAAATTTCTCCATTGTACATCATATCATTTTTTGGGGCGAAAAAATTTTCGGAGAGCTTTGGCGTTGGCGCTGGTACTAATTACTCAATTTTTCGAGACGAATTTGAATCCGTGTTCATGGCCGCCGGCAAAATTTTTTGGTGGGTAGCAAGAGAAAATTCTGACGACCATAATTTAACCCTGATTTTTATATTTGAATTGAGATTAGGGTAAAGGTGGCAAAGATGCCGCACCTTCCTGCGAATTGCCATATCTCGTGGTTATAAAGTCAAACTGAGAATATTTTGAAGTATATATATACTATGGTCTGTAGTACCTCATATAATATGATGAAAATAAAGTTTCACGTTTGAATTACCAAAAAACAATGACGTTGTGCGAATGTCCAACTTTTGATGAAGTGTTTCTGAGGGCGGGTAAGATGCCGCATAGGTCGGCTAAGCTCCATTAAATATGCGACGGCGCCTTTTTAACTTACCATAACGCGGCTAGCACAAAGGAAAAGATACGCACACGAAGTACAAAACACAACCTTCACGTTGCTCTGCGTTTAACCGTGTGACAAAAAAAAATGAAAAAATTCTGTCATTACAACGAAATTCTGGCACCTTCTGTCAACGATTACTCCGGTGGGCAGAGTTTCAGCTGTGACACAGGGTCTGACTCGATTTGGCTCAATTTGTCAGTGACAGATTGACAGAAATTGTGATTTTTCCGCAGCGGGAAGTGCGGCATCTTAGCCTCCACTCATTTTTGCCATCTTCACCAACCTTACATTGTTGACGTCAGTCATCAGTGATTGGGCAATTATGCACAATAAGATTGCTGAAAATCTCAAATGTTATGTCCTCATTGTATTCTACAATAAATTTACTTACTTTTTGCTTTCACGCGTTTCGCTTCACCAGAATAAATATATTCTCCTTTGACCAAATACAAAAACAGTCGTACTGATGAGAAAATTTTATTCACGTTTATTGGGCAGTAATTTGTAAATAAAGAATCACGGAACCACATATATCTTTCGCTGTGAAAAGAAAACGCTATCTGGAAGTCAGTGTAGCCTGGGGCATATAATGACGATGTCGTTTTCATGGTTCAGTGTTGCCAATGTATTTATTTTAAAGGTGCGGCATCCTTGCCTCTGCGGCATCTTCGCCACCTTTACCCTATAGTGAATATTTACACGGCCATGAGTCTCTGTCTGATAACTGAAAAAACGAATATGCGCAGTCCTATGTTGACGAATTTAATAAGCGTATTATTGAACCATTTCATTACGTGAATCATAAATATCGCTATTGATTAGGGATGGGATTTTCATGTCATAAAAATCGTGTTATATGCGCATAATTTATGTTTTTCGCGGTCTGAAATATGTCAAAAATATTCCTAAAAATCCGACCATATGCCAAAATATGTTCGATAAAAAGGGGGCAATATGGATATCAAAATTCAGGGTGTTTGAAGGGGAACAATAATACGACAAAATCAAAACGAAAACTTCCATCATTTATTCGAAAAACGTAAAAAGAAAAATTTATTTTTCATTTTATTTATTTTGTGCTCATAGGCTCAGTGAGGCATACTATTACTACATACATATATTTTAGGTAAGTGATGTACCTTGTTCACGTCCCTCACCCAGCCACCCATTTCTGGGTATAAGCGTAGGTCAGATCAACCCATATCTTCCTGTTGGCGGCTTTGTTCGCCCAGTTAGGGCCCGCCACCTCGACCACCTCATCGCTCCACCTTTTCCGTGGCCTCCCGACTTTTCTTTTACCATTCACTGGAGTCCAGAAGGTGGCGACCCTATTCCATTTATTTCTGGATTCCCTCGCAACATGCCCTGCATAGTTAAGTTTTAGTTTTCTAATGGCCGAGACTATGTTTTTTGTTTTTGATCTTTTGAAAATTTCCGGAATATGGACTTTATCCTTGAGTTTTATACCCAAAATACTCCTAAGCATGGCATGTTGCGTGGTCTCCATTTTTCGGACTTGTTTTGTAGTGCAGGCCCAAGTTTGCGCCCCGTAAGTCAGAACAGGGTAGACAGTACTCTCGAGGATTTTTATTTTTGAGCTCAGATGTCTTTGAGCCCAGAAAGCCTTCCAGGCATTGGCTCTTCGGATTTTTAGTTGCTTTTTTATTCTGTTTTCTAGTGACATTATCTGACCCAAATATTTATATTCCTCGACTACCTCGATTTTGTTACCATCTACGAAGATATCCCTAAATTGATTAATATTTGTTATAATTTTGGTTTTGTCATAATTGATTGAAAGACCCATCTCCTTGCTTTCTCTCCTCAAGTCCTCCGCCATTGCTTCGAGTTCCCCACTATTTTTCCCAATTAGGACAATATCATCTGCAAATCTTAGATTGTTTAGGTATTTATATTCGCCGAAAGTGCTATTTTGCCCCATTACTAGTCCCTTCCCTCTCCAATCAACTTTTCTAAAAATTTCCTCCAGAACCGCATTGAAGATATTGGGTGATAATGGGTCCCCCTGTTTGACCCCTCTCCTGATTTTAAACTTCTCCTCATTCCCTTCTAGTTTGATTATGGCTTCCGATTTAGCATATAGTTCTTTCAGTAACCTAACAATTTTGAAGTGTATTCCTTGTCTCATAAGACTCACCCAGATTTTATCATGATATAAAGAATCGAAAGCTTTATGAAAGTCAATGAACATCACTGCTATTTTTGATTGAAATTCGGTAGTTTTTTCGAAAGTTTGCCCTAAAGTGTGAATATGGTCAATAGTACCAAAGTTTTTTCTAAAGCCGGCCTGCTCGTTTGGTTGTTGTGCATCCAGCACAGGGTAAATCTTTTGTTTTAGGATTTTCATAAATGCCTTACAAACATTAGAAGACAAGCTGATAGGACGGTAATTGTTAATCACTGCTAAAAAGAAAAAAACAAATGTTTAAATCATATTATTTCAATATTGTAAAATATTAGCGATCACCATATGCATTCTAATAGTCTCGACAGTCATACGCTGGCAATTTTCTCGTAGAAGACCCTTATGATTAAAATCAAAGAAATTAAAAAAATAAAAAATAAAATTAATTTAAAAGTAATTAAAATTATTTTATAAAATTTTTGGAATTAAAGGAATTTTTATTGTAGAAATTTTTTATTAAATGTTTAAAAATGATTAAAATAAAAGAAATTAAAAGAATAATAAATAAAATTAATTTAAAAGTAATTAAAATTATTTATACACGGTAAACAATCGTTCCACTTCGCAAGAAACAAAAAATCACAGAAAAATATCGATTTTTTTTCTCCCAGGAGCAGATTTTGTCTAAAAGCCAATTTTTCAATTTTTTTTTGTCTTTGAAAAAGTGGATTTTCGAGTATATTGCGAAAAATGTCGTGAAAATGGAAAAATGGGTAAAATATGCCCAAAATATGTCAATAAACGGTTAAAAACACCAAAAACATGCAAATTTATGCCTTTTACAAAAAGTATTAAAAATATGCTCCTACAAATTGCGCTCATTTTACTCGGAATTAATTTTATGGTTCGCGAAGATATTGTAAATATTCCTAACGGTAATCAACCAAAAAAAAATATGTCAAAACATAAAAATCCCATCCCTATTAATGATGCACAGAAACAAAACAAAACAAGAAAAAAAAATGAAAAGCTTATGAGGTAGCGATCGCTACCTCCGCTACCCTATGCGGGCGCCCATGTTGATAAATGTGGATTTGTGAATTAGTTTGAGCCTGTAAAAGTTGGAGAAGGATATTTAAAATGGATTCAAGTAGGAATTATACGATATTTTCACCTAATAATTTTTAAATTCGACAAAAACAGAACTAGTACAGTATCTCTCATCTTGCTACTTTGTGACACCTGTAGAAAACACTAATACTGATGAGCTGAAACGACTGTACTAGTTTTGTGACAATTGATAAAGCGCATTCATTTTCATTCATTTTCATTTGTTTCCTAGAAAGAAAGAAAAAAATTGATTAATATTATTCTCCGAATAAATTGAAAAAAGCGATCAGAGCAGTCATGGAAGTACAATAACAGACAACAGAAGAACTTAATTCATTGCCAAAATACTACATTTAAAAAATGAGAAGTTTATTGGGAAATTTTTGAGAACCGCGGATACTCGAGAACACGCTGGATATATAAATATAAGTATCCAGTCATCGACGACATTGCCAGCTTAAATTTCACTCAGATAAAGAAAACATAACTTACCTAACCCAGAAAATTATGGTAAAAGAGGTCTCGTAAAATTCGCGATTAATCATAAACAATTAAATTCTTTGTAAGTAATTTTCGACAATAAATAGGTACAAACTTTTTTTAATTGTCTTGTCTTGTTAATGCATGAGTCTTACTCCATTTTTAGTGAATTTTCCCCTGAAATAATAAAAATAGCAGAGAAAGTTCTGATGTTCAGTTTTAAATGCTGGGAGAGAAAGTGTCACAAATTTGTTCCAACCATGTCAAAGTGAGTTGTCCCGTGGTGTATCACAATCTAGTGCATTATTATCAAAAAACTAAGGCAAGTGGTGTCACAAATAGGGATGTGCCTTGGAAAGAAATTTATACATTTTTCCAAATAAATGTCTTTCCGGAAAGAAATAATAAAAATTTATAGAAACTGGAAATTTTCAAATTTTTCTATGAAAACACACTGTTCTTTCATGTACACACCTTCTTTGATGAAAATCTGAGCCATTAAATTAAGATTAAAGCTATTTAACTATCTTTTGCTCTCGAGTTGAGTGTAAAACTATGGAAGCAGTTCTCGATTAAACCTCATTCAACAAGTAAGGGAGTTCTATGTCAAAAATTCTCCAATACTTAATGGATTCAACTGAACTAATTAAAGTCCAGTATAGTAGCTAGGAAATGGAATAAAAATTGATTCTTCAGTCTTCACTTGGTACCTATTTTTGTGAAATAATTTTTAAAAATGATAATAATTCGTATTATTCTCTCTCAGGAAGAATTACAATGTCTAGAATGTACAATGTACGAGAAGAAGAATAATTATCAGTTAGACTTTTTTTGTGGTAGTAGGTAGTAGTACACTTAGGATCTAGAAAGGAAAAAATATGAATTCCAATAATATACATCATCTTCTACAATGTTCTAAAGCTTATTACCGATTGTCTTGAATTCATCAGTGTGAAAACTCTAAAAGAAAAAAATGGAAATTTTGGAAAGAAATAAAAGATATATTTCATTCCAAAAATTTCTTACTTTTCCAAGTAATATTTCCGGAAATATTTCCGAGACACATCCCTAGTCACAATGTAGTACTTTTCAAATTCTTCGCTATTCTTAAAAATAATTACATATCAAAAAATCTTTAACTGAATTGAATTAAATTTCTGAAATCTATACATATTAATCTACCTATATTTCCATCATCAACTATTTATACATATTTGTGATGTGAAATATGACGAAGTGGAGTGAAAAGTTTCCTTAAAGTGTCACAAACTAGTGCTGTTATCTTATTTTTTATAAACTAAAAATTTGCCGATTTCTTAATTGAAATAAATAAACAAACAAACAAACAAACAGTCATAAAGATGAAAAACTTAAATGAACAGTTTCAAAATTTGCGACTGCCAAATTATTGGGGAGGTGTTTCACCCCCCCCCTACAGTTTCGTCCCAATCTACCCTTGAACACGGGGAGAAAAGACTGGTCTCATCATATGAGGATTCCACTTGTTGATTTGTTTTGATGACTGTTTTAATTTATTGGAAGTCAATTTTACAGAAAAATTATTTCCGTAGGCATTTACCTGCAAATAAATTCTTCAAAATTCAAAATATCGAATCATCGCCCGTACATTTCTTATGGGAGCGATTAATTTGATCACTCAAACTAGACAGGTTCTTAGCTCTGCCGCTAGTGTCGCTAGGTGTTAGCCACTTAAATCTCGTGTCCCAATTTGATCTAATGGTTGTTATTATCTTCTTTTTTTTTTTAATTTAATCATCTGGCAAAGATAACAGATCAAGGCGATCTGCGGCGTATTTTCTTTATACGGCAAATGGGAGTATTAAGCGAAGTGAAATCGTCATATTCGGTCTCGGCAGGTTCAGTTTAATTAATGTGAGTGCACTGACGCACTTTTGAATTCTATGTGAGTACATCGGTCCCCGAGCACCCTCGAAAGTCGACACGTATGGAACCCCACGACCATTTTCCCCTTTCGCAATAAGAAATGTGGTTTTAACGTGATGACGAATGACTAGCTAAGCTCTTCTAACTACTGACAACGTCGTATAGGAAGGTATCAGTCCGGGGGGAGGGGGTTGTTAGTGGACACATATCCATTCAGTCATCCTCTTGCTGTAATTAATGTGCTGAAAATACATTCTGAAGTACTCTTTTTGACAATGTTGGTGGTTCTAAGCCGAACCCTCTCCCATTCCTATACCGTTGTGTACAATGAAATGTTTTTTTAACTCCTGTTTCATTTTGTTTTTCCTAAAATCATACTATCTCGATATTCGGATACTTGTTGATAAATCGACTCCCTTCTCGTTCGAAACAAGTTACGTTCAAGGAAAATATTAATTTTCCGATGACAGGTTTGTGACTTCGGGAGCGGGTGCTCCACTTATGCTGCCTTAAACAAGCGGCTACATCGACCGCGTGTATCATATCCACAAGTGGGATGGTAGAAAGTCCGCATGTTTGGTCAAACTCTCGTGCTGTTTCATATGCGAGCATTTAAATCGCATTGAGTGCAGTGAGTAGCACATCTCGTCGCTCGCCTTTTTTTTTAAACTCTGTTTTTTAAGTTCCTAGAAGTGAAATTATTTAATCATGTTTCATATACCATGTAAACTGTGTATCATAACCGTTAGTTTTGTGTCGTTAACGTTGTTCGTAAATTGTGAAGGTGAAGTACCGGCGAAAGTAAGTTCTTTAAGTTTTCCAAATTGGACTTGCGCTAAATCGACCTTCAATTGATAATAATGGGGTAACATGAACAATCAATCGAAACTAGTATTTTGGATTTCGTTCGCTTTCGAAATTTCCTGTTCTAGTGTTGCTGAAACAGAGCGAAAGAAATCGATAAAAGTTACAGTAAAATTCTTTAAACTTCCATTTTCATCCGACTTTTTTTTAAATATTTAAATTTGAGATTGAGAATCCACCCTCGCCCTTTTTTCTTCTGACCTCTGGAATATACTGAATGTATTATTGAGCCTTATTTCAAATAGGCATCGAAAAGTCAATGTTATACAAGTTATAGAGAAAAGACATTCAAGTAATGTCGGTTGCCGATTTGATTTAAAAGAGTGTTAATCTTGTGACTTGAAATTCTGCCACTAATCCCCTCGTAACAGCAGTAGTCCTCTGGGAATGCCGAACCTATGATATATTAAATCTGTAACTGTCCATTACTGTCCATTTTGACAGTATGAGTGATGTGAATTTCTTAAAACTCATTTAAACTCTCGAATTATTGTTTAACGTAAGTCTCATTTTGTAATATTCACGAAAAAAGAGGCAAAGGTAAAGACTTATTTTTTCTGTTGGTTTGTTGGTTAAAAGTTTTGTTTTGTCCCGAGTTTGCCCCCTGCCCTATAAACTAGATCTGTAGTCGCATGAATTTCCAGATCATAACATTTACTCCCACGGTAGCACCGATTATTGTCCAGAGTCGTAATAGGAACGTAGTTAAGAATTTTTTCTGAAAGGGCAAAAATTGTTAAATTCCCAACCGACTCGAGTAAAAATTCCCAAGTATCGAAATTTGTTTGTATTGGCTGAAAAAAAAATTTTAACTTGTTGGATTTTATCAACTTTTGATCCATCTACTAAAATTTTCCAACTCCGGCGGAGGCTTGGGGGGACAGGCTGCACCCGTGTTCCCTTATCTTCGTCTTTGAAAGTGGATTCCGTGTATTTCAATTTTGGTCTTTTGACCAAGACGTTTATATTTGTGGTACCCAATAAGATTCTATTCAATTAAAATTACTGCATGTTTTACTTCATAATCAGAAGAGTCAATGAGCAAATACGCTGGACTACCAATATTGGAAATCCTGGTGGCAGGGTTTGGTACTTCATGTATTTCATTCACTCCGTGTGTTTTCGCTGTATCTACATTACTAAATTATCATAGTAATAAACCCTGCCGCTAGATGTTGAGTCCAAAAGATTTTAAGTGAAGTTTCCGATATTGGTTGTCCAGTGTATTTCAATGAGGGCTTCCAAAACTAGAGCACCCAGAAACACCCGAAGTGCTGAGATCCGTCATTTTGAGTCGCTTGTTGCCCGACGATTCACAATTCATTACGCGGAACGAATTGTGAATCGTCGAGCACCAAGCGACTCAAGATGGCGGATGTTAGTGCTCGGTGTTTCTAGGTGCTCTATACTAAAACTAGAGTGCCATATAATAGAATATGTTAAGCGGTCATTTTGATTTGCTGTGCAACCCCGATCTTTGTCGCGGGCAGCCTCGACCGTCACCCGTGACGCGTTCGCTCACCGACGGAAAAAATAAGAATAAAAATGGTGGCTTAGAATATTCGAGTTTATATAGCACTCTGCTGAAATAAGGTTCCAACCTTGCAATATTATCATACTTGAAGAAACTTCTACATAAACTGTCAAATCTTAGAACGGAAGAACGAGTAAACTTTCTTAACTGAACTATCTGTGACCTCTTCTACTGGTGGTGCACTAATTGGGAATGTTTGATCAAATACTTCAAATTTCCGTTCAAAGGCTAGTGATATTAGGGTTTTATGGTTCCACATAGGTACAATCAATCCGCCATTTTGAGTGCAGAATATTAGTTCTAAAATCTACCATGCCTAAAAAATTTCCAGCACTAAAGCGAAAATATCCACTAGATATCGCCTAGCCAATTATTGATGCAATGATACAAGAGTAATAACAGTATCATGTAAGAGGTGTTAGATTCGACTGCGATATCTTAACCTAATCACGTCAAATTTCACGAATCATAAATACGTGTAAATGTTGATAAAACAGTCCATGTAATAAATAGTTTAAAAAAAAAATTGAAATTGCGATTCAAGTTTTGGATTTTACTTTTCAAATATACCTACCTTAAACTATATGGCAATTACTATTATCCGTTCTGATTATTCACTCTAAAAATTTTCTGAATACATAACACCAATCTTCAAATCGCGAAATAAGAAAAATCACTTGCATTATTTTGATAAGGTACCTACTTAGTGTTCGTTTCCAGATAGAATCCCAAACGTCTATCAAAATTTCGAACAAGTTTCAAGTTTTTGAGACATAACGTCTATTTTTGAATTAGGTCTACATTCAAAATGGCAGAGATTGAATCCATGTGAAAGTGTAAAGCGCAAGCGGTACATAGAAGTACCACCGACTACGAATGCCAGCAGGGTAGGCAAATGCTCGAGCATTTTCTCTCTAAGGTGCTACAACTGCGCCAATCAATTCAGAAAAAATCTTAGAAATAAACTGAATTTGATGACTGTTCAGTTCATTTTCCGCAGCATTTACATCTAAAGTTGAATTTTCATCTGCTTTTGAGAAATTGCAAATTTACTACTATACCTAGGTAGTAGTTTTAATCAGAGGCGAGCAAGATCAATCATTCAGATAAAAAAGGAGAAGATCGCGATCTTAAGATCGTTCAGATCGCCATCTCTTGCGATCTGATAAGCTGGGATCTTCTTCTGATTTCCGACCAACTTGGCGGACCGTAAAAGATTATTAAATATAGATTAGCAACAGATAAACTGTAAATTCATGAATAGGTAAAAATAGAACCAATCCCTCCCCTTCGGAAAGTTGTTTCAGTTACGTCTCTGATTCCGCTAACTTACCCAGCAGGTATAATATTGTGAGTACGAGTATACAATAAACTACCCACAACCTAATTGTTTTTTGAAGGACTTGAATACGAAATTATCGATGGAAGAAACATGTAGATGGAAGTAAGGTACGCGACTGGGGGTTGAGTGCTTGGGAAATTAACAGATTAAGGATGCTAAGCTAATAAGTTACCCATATCGATCATCTACACAGAGGATTATAACGAGGCTGTTGTACTCTTGTGTATACCATACATGTGCCACCAATGACACTAACTTAGGTTGTACTACCTATAGTAGAGCGCCTACCTGAATATTGGTGGGTTGACAGTGTAAGAATGTATGTACAATACATCTTCCATCAGATGACGCTATAAAACGAGTTGTGATAATCAGTATACGATCAAGTATATGTGGGTACTTATTATCTTACTCAATGCTTTTGTTGTTTTGTGTTTTTTTTAGGTATCACAACGATGCAAAACGCCAACCATAGCTCCTCAAAAATTAGAACGAATTATAGGACAATGTCAAGAAGAAATAAAGACTTTATTACTTCAAGGTAATTTTTAATACATATTTTAAACAATACTATCCGAATGATAATGCCGAATTTGCGGCATCTTAATCAGCCTTGACCCCCCTCCCTTCGTTCAGCCCGTAGTTTGGGCCAGACAACGAAAATTTTCCTATCATATTTTGGGCATTTAAAAACTGTGTAGGCAAACTTTGCGGAATCTAGACGAGCGATCTGGCAATACCGCAGTATTTCCTTTGTGTTTATGTGAAGAAAATCTCACATCCCACTTCAGTAGAATTTTTAGTAAGTAGACTAGCTGAACAACAGCGAGTACCGTCTTTATCAGTTTTACAGATCCGCGCAGTGTTGCCAACTTTTTTTCCCCATACAGAGCTAGACTGCCTTTCAAATGTGCTAAATGGGTGCTAAATCGCCTCCCAAAAAATGCTAAAAATGGATGCCAAATGGAATATCTATTTTTTGCTACTTGAAAACAGAAAAAACATGAAAAGTCCGCCAAAAGTAGGATGCTAAACTTCGAATAACATGCTAAATTAGATTTAATTTGGTATAATTTTGGAATTCTAATGGTAGAAAATAGAAAGGAACCAGTCCAGTCAGTTCTCTGACATTTTTTTGCTTAAAAAAAGAATTATGCTAAAATTCTATAATATGCTGAATTCAGATGTAACTATGCCGAAGAAAGATGCTAGATTCCAGATTAAACATTTTGGAATACTGTAAAATTGAATTATGCCAAATCTAGCATCAATTATGCTAAGTTGGCAACACTGGATCCATCCGCGTCATGCTTGGTTTAGGCCTGGTAACAAAAATATTCTCCGCGTGTTTTGGGCAGTGAACAATAATCACGGTAGTAAACTCGAAAGGGATTTGGGCGATTAATCTGACAACACCGCAATGATTGTTTACATTTAAGAAAATCTCAAATCACCTCAAGTCCTCAGGTCAGGATAGCGAGGTGTTTTAGTGTGCAGATATTTACAAGTTGGTACTTGTTGAAGACTTTATTTCCCTCGTGTGTGGAATCTAAAACCTCCAACCATTTGGAACTCGATCATTGTACATACATATACCTCTAGCTCTCAATGATGGCGGGCCATAGTTTTTGCGTTCTCGAAGTTTTCACTGGTTTGAGACAGGGCCGGATTTAGGGGTGGATCCGGTACCCAAGCCACTGAAGGCCCCATCAAATGAAGAATAATTATTTAAAATAATATCACCGATCGATTACCCATATGCACGAAAAATGCCGACTTTTAAAACAAATTCCCTGGAAAATTACCTATCCTAAAAAGTGGAGAGGAGACTCCAATAATCTTAGGTCCCAGGGTCAAAAAATCCTAAATCCGACCCAGGTGCGAGATTCATGTAGAAGATGTGTAATAATCTAAACATATGAGTATACCGGTAACATGAATAATTTTCCAAATTCAGACCCGTAGCGTGATCGCTTTTTCAAAGTTGACAGCGATTTTTTCAGGGTGGACGGCGCAACATTTTGCAAGGTAACGTGAACAAAAAACTAAAGAAAAACAACTTTAAACCTCTTTTCCTTTTGGTTTTTAAACAAAACTAAATGTTCATAGCATGAAATGTGACTAGCAACATTTCTCTTCATAGTTTATTTTCAAGAGCTTTTTAAGAAAAAAATGAGTGAAAAATGCCCCGGTGAGCAACCAATTGTCTCAGGATGGTCTGAGACTCCACCCTCAGATACTACGAGCCTGCCCCAGCTCAGGAGTTCTATGGTTCCGAAACGAGCGAATGGTCTTCGTCTCTCGTGTTCAATATAATCGCTTAGAGACCAAGATACAGTAGGAACAGCACCTATTCTAAGCTTTTTTTGGAGTGGCCCAAATCAGAAAATGGCCAGTTTAATTTTTTTTTGCTTTTAATCCCCCCCCCCCCCAACAAAAAATCTAATTTCAAATATGTGATATTTTTGATCAAAAAGTTATAAAAATAATTACCTACGGCAGACAACGTATCTTTTCGCCAACACATTTCTTTTTCAAAACTTTTGTTTACCTTCTATTTGTGTCTGCCGAATCCAGTTTTACCTGATGCTTGAAATCTGTATCCTCTATTTACATTGAGAATACGTACATTTCAAACGCAACAATGAAAATTACCAAACGTATGTACTTTCGTTGGAAACCAGTTCAAGACTCGAACTAGTTTACCGGCACGCTGTTCGATTATTACGAAACTGATAGTGACCATCTAAATGACTGAAATAGCCTTAGGACTTCGGTATTGCGGTTTTAATTTTCACTTCATTCTGGACACTCATCAATTACCACCAGGGTACTAGAAACGGGGGGTATAATCAACGTTCTCCATGCTTGTTTCTGGCGTTCTCATTGACGAAGAAATTAAATGAAATTGAGACGAAAACTTCCTGAAATATATCGTAAACCAACTGTACACAATCATTCAAAGATAACATCAGAAACAAACATGGCGGACGTCGATTATACCCCCCCCCCATTTCTAGTACCCTAGTTACCTCCACTCGTCAGGTCATCCCTGTAGTATCTCTTTCCCGTTACAGTGTAGTCCAATTCTGTCGAAATTCTCGAAGCTGAAGACTAACCCTAGATCTAGAGAAGTATGGGACACAAACTGCGAAGCAAAATCTGATTTGGTCACATTGTTATTAAGCGTTCTTCGGTATTGTGGAAATCGTCGTCATTCTCAAAAATTGGGTTCTGACTGTTTTGGGAACCCTAACATAAGCCTTGCATCAGCCCTTGACATACACTTGATACAGAAATCGGCTTTTGTTGACATTCAAAATTGGTCACTTTTTCAACACAATATTATTCGATACAAAAGTCAAGTTACCATGTTGATAGCGATTTTGAATGGAATTCTAATCGAAGTCGACGCAAAATTCGATTTACAAGTCGATGTCGACGTAGTGATTCGATTTTTGTATCGAATTCTGCATCAAATTTTACGACACTATATCATGCCAAAAATTTATGGAATGTATGCGTCGATATTTATTTCAAGGAAAAGTGTAAAATAAATTTTGTCAATTATTGCCCCCAATATCGAATCTGTTTGTGAAAATCCCTTCTAGGCTTAGCCAAGTGTATTGTAAGTAAGGTAAAGTGGGTTAATTGCAAACTTGGTGGCACTTTAGTCGAACACTGTGATAAAGGTATCGCACCAATGAAGGTCTAATTTATATTAGACACATTTTGAGAGGGCGGGGGGGGGGCTGTTAGATTAAACATTTTGTATCAATAAGTTTGCAAATTTATAAGAAATTGCACTTTAAGAAAAAACGTCGTATTTTTGCATTTACCCCATGCTGAGGTAAAAGTCAAAGTCGTATATCATTTTTTAATGGTTTTTCTGCAGTTTCAAGATACGATATTCTTCGAGTCATTTACTTCTGTTACATTTGGGAGCTTGATTCGATTAAAGATTCTATGAGATATCCACTTCCTCGCAAATTTTTCTAATAAGTGAAAAACTTTTAAAGGAATATAATTTTAAACTGCTGCTTCTTTGTTGTTTTTTTTTGTGACTTTTCTTGGAGCAAATGCATAAATGTAATTTTCTGCTACCATAAAACGGGGCCACTTCGTGGCAGCTTTTCCATTGAAGTGCAATTATTTCAGACCTATACTGGGGAGAGTAGCTCTGAAATACATGAAATGACAGCTGAACCCTCGGCAAGTGATTCGTCAGTACATAAAAATACATTGAAAGGAAACGCTGTAGGCAGGTTTTTTCGTTTCAATCTTATTCCACTGAGTAGAGTAACTTTGTAACACATTATCTTATGGCCCTTTAAAGCAATGAAAAGCACATTCCAGTCACAAAATCAGACCTAATATAAAAAGTACCTATGAGTATTACCAACGTATAGTAACAAAAAGTGTCTTGAAATATAGGTGTAAATGATCTTTTTTTTTTAAGTAAAACGGAAAAGAAAAAAAGAGAATAAAATAGGTAGGTATAGCATTGTTCGAATGCAGGGACTGAAAATATTGTGCGACAACATTCCAGGATTAGGTCTGAATAATTCTCTTATCTTTTCGGCTCCTAGCGTTGTTTTGTACCTATGAGTCATTCCAAATGTTCAGAATTTAATTTTCGTCAGTAAGGACACAAATCTAACGGGTCCAAAGTTCTCCTCCAATTACTTAAATCAGAACCTTCATTCGAACGTAAATGGCTACACGAATTTCATATTTTGAAGTTCCAAGAATTTTGTCTTCGCTCTATGTAATGAACAGGGCTGTGAATTCTATGCTTTTGCATATTTATTGCGCATGACTATTGCCGACAATATCAATGTTATCTTCATGAATCTCGGTATTCTTAGTACAATGAGCCCTGTTTGATGTGGCATATTTTGGCATATTTCCCTATAAAAGCATATGTCAGAATAATATTGTAGCTAATTTTGGAGGAATATTTTTTAATTTTCCATTTTTATAGAATACTTATTTATCCGAAAATACAGAAGATATAATCTTTGTATTACACATGCATCGAAACAACGGTTTAACAGTCTCATTTTGCAGATTAAAGTTCACGTTATCACAATAGATCGCAGCTGCGTTTGTAAATGCTACGGCACATGCGCAGAAGACTCTTTTCAGTTCTAGGACTTGTAAAAGGACTGAAAAAAGATGACGTCACATATTTTTCTTTCACAGATGTGTACAATCAGCTGTTCGATGCATTTGTAATACAAAATATCTTACAATGCAAGGATTGAAGCGAGTTATCACGCCTCCGCACGACTAGCTTCACTCGCCTTCGGCTCGCTCCGCTAACAGTCGCACTCGGCGTGATAAAGCTCGCTTTCAATCCTTGCAGTGTAATAGGTATACAATATTTTGTTAGATTCAAAATGTTCTTATACCTCGCGTTCTCTGCACAACACACAGAAAACTGAAAACGTAAATACTAGCTCGAAATTAATTTTCTACACTTTCATATCATACCAGTGGCTTATGTTTAGCTATTAGCTGGTTTACTTGCCTACACCAATAACCTCTGTGACATCACTGCAATATTTCTGGGAAATGTCAAGTCTCCCAACCTAGTTGTTTCCTTTTGAGTTTACATTATATCATTCCATTATTTCTGAATGTATCAATTTATTTGAAGGTATTATGATTTCTATTCGATTAGAGCTTTAAAACGATACCCATATCGATACGGAGTATTTTGGAATGTTTCTAATTTGAAGGGAATTTTTTGGGAATATTTTCCCTGAATAAAGGAATTTTTATGCGCTTATTTTCCCAGTTTTGATGGAATAAATTTCACAGCCCTAGTAATCAAATAAAGCTGAAACCAACGTATTCTTCAGAAAGCCGTATCACGTTTGGATGCTAAAGAGTCGCTCTCTTGCGGTCTAATTAAATGTGGCACGCTGACTGGTGTATTTGGAGGAAAATATGATCAATGACAAAAATGTTCTAAAAAAAAAAAAAAAAAAAAAACTGAAGTTGGGCTCATCTGTAAGGAAATGATGTGGGCTGACACTTAAGTTCTCCTTAGTTTTCCATAAAAAAACAATATTGAATATGCTAGAGCTCGCATTTTACTTGTACATGTTTTTATAAAATACCCACATCATCTTTTCGTCCACAATACTAGCGCACCTACAGGAATGTCCAAACGCCATTGATTACCGATTCACCCTATAGAGAGCATGTTGGTCCTGTTTGCTAGCTAAAAGGCATTGCAAAGGGTGCGCGGCAGCTTTGTCACAAAGTTACTCGCCAGTTACAATGTAGTCCCGTTTTATGGTAAGGTAGCGAAAATTCTTCAACATGAAATGCCTTACCTTGAACTTGTATCTATTTTATGAACACAAATCACGTGAATAGAGCTCAGAACGATTTCAATATACACATTTCTGAATACTTGGTACTTTGCATACGAATGATTTTGACATGTGTTCATAAAGATAATTCTACAGAGTAACTGAATGTACAGAGAATGTTCCGGCCAAGTGAGTATGAAGGTAACATAAGTTCCTTCAGATGCCACTACATGACATTCTGCAATTACCCTGTTTTCGCAGTTACCCCACTTTACCTTACCTACGTTTTTTCCTTCTGAGAAATTTGGTTTTCTGAAGGCAGATTTATTCTTGATAATAATGAAATGTAGTTGACTAGTTGTTCATGTATAGTTTGGTTATCAAGTGATCGCATTGAGATTGAAGATGTCCAGTACCGGGCACCTTCAGTTATAATTCGAAAAATCAAATTCCCAAAAAACCTTTTTTGGGTTTGTCCTCGTAGTACAACACGACGAATGCAGCCAATATCCGATGTACCTTACATGATAAAATATCGACTAGATACATTTTTTTCCTCTTACAGAGGCACTGGATGTAATTGGCATCGACAATCAGGACACAAGTTTTAATGTTCCACAGCGCACAAAACGACAAACCAAAGAACAGATCCAGTCATTTACGAATGAAGAACGACGGGTGGCTGGGGTAAGTTTTTTTAAAAAGAGTATGTTTGTCAAAATCAAACGTAAATGTATTGGTATTTGTGTTGTTGACCTTCAGTTTGGCATCGTTTACGATGTCTTGTCTGATGTTGGAGTGGAATCGCTGTGTCGTCTAAGCCTGCCTATTTATAAGTTCACCATTGACCTGATAACTGGCATAATATTATATCAAATATTTTGCTAACTTGTTTACTCTATGCTACAGTAAGTGTTTGAAGACTGACACCGACGTAAGCAATGAAGGAAGGTTGAAGCTGCGAGAAGAGGCAACGTCAGGAATTTTTGCCAAAAGAGGCAATTCTTCGTTAGGGGTGGCCAAGTTGAAAAATTATTGTGTTTTATCTAGTACAAAGCACGTGGTTTTACCATTTTATCTAGAGTGTACAGTGCACCATTCAAAATCTTAATAGTGGGGCAAATGCCACCGCTCCTTTCTGACGGCGTTCACGTGTGAGATGTGAACTCTGGTTGCAAAAAAGATAACCGTTTTGAGAACGGTGACAGTGCTGTATGATAACATTAACACGGATCTCTCCAATATCGATGTTATTAACAGATCCTTATAATGATTCAAAAGGCATTTTAGAACTGCCAGCACCTATCAACAGTTTTAACCTTGAGTATGTTAGATAACTACGATTACACTGGATCAAAGACATACCGAAATAACGGACACGAGTGTAACTTTTCGTCGTACGAAAATTAGGTCGATGACAGATCGCGAGGATGCCATCGCCGGTCGTGGCCCTCCTGCGAGGTTAAACTCGAATATCGGGCGCCAGTTTAGGCACCGTAACATTTTTATAGTTTTAATTACATTATACTTCGATAATATTTACGATATAGCGGAAAGCATTATTAGGTAATTTAATTAAACACGTTATATTTTATGTTTTCAGTGTCTGCTGCAGTGCGTTTACAAAAAAGTGAAAGCCGTAAGTACTCTCTGCTCGTGTGTTTATATTTGCATACTCTATTTATCTTCTGCCCGTCGAACGTTACGCTTCGTACTTTTGCTGTCTGCCCCAACTCGTGTGTGAAATGAGGAACTCGTTAGCGACTTAATGAGGACTCACAATGAGTTGCCCCACTGAAATGTCTATCTCTTCGTATACCTACGTTGACGATCTGCTTAGATTGTTATCAGAATTGGGTACTTTTGGCGAGATCGAAACAGGGTAAGAGGGTATCGAAGAGCGCAATCGTGAATGGCACGTAATTAAGATTGTTGGATTGACATGAATAATGGAGTATATATTTCAAAATCACCACGCTTCAGTGTTTACATTTACATATACGTAATACCTTAGGTACATGCAGGAACGACATACGCGAAGTGTACAACACGCAACTTAAATCTCTGTTCAGAGACGTCGAAAGATAGTAACGACCTGGTGATGTGATTGATGAGTTGTTTCTTGGATTGAGAACGGATGGACTTACCATATGACATGGACACCTGAAAGTTGAATCGAACCTCGGAATTTGACTTTTTATTTACATAATTCTGAAATTAGTATTGAAATGCTACTAAGACAAGCAGCTCTTGACTGGGTCCGTCCTTGAAGAAGGTAAATGTTCTATTTTCTCTCGGTGTAGAATATCTTTTATGCCTTCATTTCTGAACTATAAATCACCGAGGAAAGACGCAAATGAATCCTCACGAGTGGCTAGATCGACCGGATTCTGGTCCCCGGGAACGTGACGCCAACGATCCTTAGGGAGTGCAGAGGTTATTCGTCGAACTCGGTTAGCTTCATAGGTTTTCCAGTGGCCTGGATCCTTCGCTAGATAAGCTAGCACAATTGTCGAGTCCGTGTACGCGTAACATTTCACAACTGGGTGGTGTAGAGCTACTGGGTAACTTCTTGTAACAGCTCAACCAGCAAGTCGGCCGCGGTACTGTACGGATCTGGGATAAGGGAGCGACTCGTGTTTTGGCATGTACTAAGCGAACCCTGATTTCGCCATTGCGAATACTTCGAACATATACGCACGCAGCGTATGCATGCTTGCTAGCATCCCCAAATCCATGGATTTCGAATTCTGCAGTCGGATTATCGGTACCGAGATACCGCTCGATCTTTATCGCCGCTGCTACAGTCACTGCCTGGCAACGCGCTTCAAATTCGCGCTGAAAGGGCGCATTAACTGGTGCGTCCCAATCGCTCTTATCATTCCATAATTTATGAATCAGAAGTTTTCCGGCGATGGTCAGTGGACTAATCAAGCCCATTGGATCAAAAATTTTGGAAACGTGAGACAGCGCATTTCGCCTGGTTAAGGTGTCTTGATTCCAGGTAAGGTCTGCAAGGTTGGAGAATTCAAGTACGTCATTCTCCGTTTCTCAGTTGAGACCAAGTACGCGACCACTTTGTAATTTCAACGCAGAGTCCTTATTCGAATTTTCTAAGAGTAGTTCGGGGTGGTTTGCTCGCCATTTTGAAGGTGAGAATTGTATCCCAGCTGTCTTGAGAAGAGCCACTAGGTCGTCGCGCAACTTTTTTGCATTCGTTAAAGAGTAGGAACCAGATAGGCAGTCGTCCATATATGTTTCTTCCCGCAGAGCAGCTGCTGCCTCCGGTAATTCTCGCTTGCCATCTTCGGCAAGCTGATTGACGGATCTAGTAGCTTCAAATGGCGCACAGTTCTCGCCATACGTTACAGTGTTGAGTCGAATATCAACTAGGACGCCGTCAAGTATCGCTACTATCCGCTGCAAGTCCCGATCCTTAACCGCTCGCAGAAACTGCCTGTACATTTTCTCAAAGTCTCCAGTAAAGGCGTAGCGATGAGTCCGAAAGTACGTAAGGACCACGGATAGCTTATTCTAGACGGTTGGGCCAATCAGTAAACAATCATTCAAGGACATACCATTGGAGGAAGGCATCGATGCGTTGAACACCACCCTGATCTTGATGCCATTGTGGTACACGGCATGGTGCGACATATAATAGGTCTCCTCACCAGGCTGAGGTGGTGGACAGCGTTCCATATGGCCGAGCGCCTCGTATTCTCGGAGGAATTCTGAATACTGTTCCGTGGATTGACTACGTTTCAAACGCGCAATAGCTCTGCTTCGAGATTCGCCGAGTGTAACTCCAGGACGGCGAGGTAGCGTCAAAATAAATCTGCCAGAAGCGTCACGCTGATATGTATCTCGATAATGCTGCTCGTAGGCTGCTTCATCCTTTGTGAGGACATCCTTAGCAGTTACTGGTTCGTCGATACCCAAAAATCGACTAATCGTGGCTAACTCGACCTTGTGAATGGTCGCAGTGAGACAGCGTAACTGGTATCCGTCTACACCCCAGAAATGGTCCGACAACCAACCATCCTAGCCGCGATCAGAGCAATGTGGGTGCAGATGGTTGTTTTATCATTTCCGGCAGCATAATGTCATAAAGATAATCGGCTCCAATTAAAATATCAATGGGCCGTGACTGATTGAACACCGGATTGGCAAGAGTAACTTGGTTTGGGAAGGCCCACGATGCTGGAATCTCGAACGAAGTAGCTGGGAGGGGATCTGTAACGTGGCCAATGACCATAGCGTTTATCATCTCGGAGATTACCCCATTGCGCGCAGTGATGCGAATTGTCGCAGCGGCTATCGCCGCTGATTGCTGGTCACCAATGCCAGAAATCTTGATTGTTGGATATACTAGTTGCAAGTGTAACTGCTTGGCTAATATGCTGATGTTATCAAGGTGATATGCGAAGCTCCGTCCAGTAACTCTGATTCAATGAGCTAACACACACTTTCACTGGTTAAATAGTATTTTTACAGCAACGCTTATTTTGCAAGGTAATATTTTGGTCTGAAACAACACGTTATCGAAGATGTGATATTTCTCACAGAAAAAGTTTGCAAAGTTTGAAGTTTGGAGCTCAAAATGAAGGTTTAAGGCCAGGCTACACACTGCGGCATTCACAAACTCTTCATAGTACGTTATATTGCCACCAGAGCTCAGCAATGAATGAATACCTACTTCTGCCAAGCCACCTCGCGTTTGCCAAGTCACCCCGTCCGACGGAATATAATACACACTGATACATACTCGCAAAAATTATAAAACTGTAAACAAAAACCAAAATGGCGGCCATCGATTCTACCCATCTTTTACAAGATTATTAGACCATAGAAGGTTGGCCGGACCTGGTAGACAACCCGCAACAATTCTTCCCGTCTCACCCGTGCCGGAATTCACTTGATAAGAAAGTAATGGAAAGATTGAATTTTTGTGGTAGAGGGCTCTTGTCTTTTTTTAATGGTTGCTAATTGGATATTTTATGTCGTAAAAATAATAGAAAAATATGTTGCGGGCATCAGTTATGAGTAAAAATCGAAAAAAGTGTATTCCCGTAAGCGGTGATTATGATTTGCACTGCAGTGACGTCATTTTCGTCTTTGTGCCTTTCTCGTCCGGCCAACCTTCTATGGTCTAATAATCTTGCATCTTTTATTATACTTAGTGTAGGGGAGCATGGGGAGAACTGAGACACTTTATGGAAAACCGTTGTAAAATGACGTATAACCACTATGGAAAGCTTTGAATAATTGCAACCTATAGTTACGTGACTGAACTACAAACCCTCAGAAATTCAACTTCCTCGGGCCATTTCTAAAAATCCTACAGCCCTTCAAAAATTTTGTCTCATATCACCCCACGAGAATTTCAAAGGGAGCATTGACACAGTGCATGGGGAACAATGAGACAACACATGATATACAGAAAATTCAATCAAATGATCATGTTACATAGTACAAAAAAGTATAAATTTATTTTATATGGACATTACAATTATTAAATTAAACTTGACATTCTGAAATTGAAGAGGGGAAAAAAAGTTGGGAAAATTGTAAATAGGGACCAATGAGACAAAAACTGGGCAACTGATAAGGCCTCTCTGCGGGATGGTTTTCAAGTTTGGTTCAAAAAAATTTCCTGCAGGTGTTCAATGTATAGTAGTCAACACATTTATTCAGTTTCGGTGGGTAAGATATTCAGACATCGCAAAAATGCTGCATCAACGAAAATTTCCGATATTTCATCTAAAAAATCGTCTTATTGCTCCCTAATGCGGCAAAAATGTTCAATCGCTTATAACTCGAAAAAAACTTCCTGAAAAAAAAAACGGTTTGGTACAGTTTGGTTACTAAATAAATCATATTTTAAAAAAGATATGATTTACTTCGCAAATACAAATTTTCTTTCTTGTGAACGTTTTTTCGTAAATGCTGAAAACTAAAAAATTGACTAAATTTCCATCACGTTATCAATATCACAGCTACTAATCGATAGAACTGAAAATTTTTCTACGATAGTGTTAGCTTACTGGATAGTGATGAATATGTGATGCAGTGTTGCCATTTATAGTTTGTAGTGTCGGCTAAATCAGCACTGTCTCATTGCTCCTTTGTCTCAGTTCTCCCCATGCTCCCCTACTCTACCGACAGCAGCCAATGAGAGAGAGGTAACCCTGAAACATCTTTAGCAGTGTTGTTGGCTACTAGAATTTGTATCAATAATTGCCTTCCCTCAAGTGATAGACTTTCCTTCACAGGTGCTCACTAGCTGAAACATTATTTTGCATATAAAAACAAGTACAATGGTCACTTAGCATTAAAAAAATCTTTCTTGTGTAAATCAGGGCTGTACCAACAGGAGGAGGTGGCAAAAAAAACACGGAAAAATAATGGGTTGAGATGGAGAGGAGGGCGGATCTATGACTGATTGTACCCGTAGTACTCAGTAAAGAACTTGGCTTTCTAACCCGAAGGTACCGGGTTTGATTCCCAACGCCGGCATCGTTATCAGTAATGCAAGAAAGAACTCGTCACACAGTCTAACACCGCATTCTGATAACGTACACAGAGTCACAACCACTTACAGCAGAGGCTTCCCAGAAGTGTGTAATCGGTCGCCAGTATTTGAAAGTTGTAAATGGGTAAGGCGCTACCTGCCGGTGCTCGTTGAACTCACCGTCATAAACCACGGGGCTAGTGATACGGGCTTTCGACAGGAAGATAGCGCAGTTCACCTAGGCCCATTCCCGGCAAGAAGAGAAGAGGGCTAACGCAGCCCTAAGAGGCTTCCCGATGTCTCTGAGGTAATGCTGGAAGGGGCGGTTCCAGGGCTCGGGTGAGAGAACATGAAAAGAGGAACCCCTAGTACTCAAATCTCAGAAAAAAAATTATCGTAATCGCAACCTCCCCCCTTACTTAACTCCTGGGTACGGCCCTGGTGTAAATCCTAGGGGTGTCTGAAAATTAACTGATACGAAGAACAGAATGTTGGTCACAGATTGTTGAGATGGCCTCAGACTATGAGGCAGTGGTATGAATATTTATTATCCAGTCAACATTTTTTATTAGGTAACTTACCCCGGTCAAATTTATGTTGTAGTTTTTTTCTCTCTCTTTTATTGAATAAGAAGTTGATTTGGACCATTTATAGAGTGAAACAGAGAGTGGTTACATCCACTACAAAGAAAATTAAAGACTATTTTCTTAGTTTTTTGCCTGGAGAATATTAACCAACGAGCGAATACATTATCATCCTAGCGCTCCTTGTTTTGAAAATAAGTAGTTTCTAATAAGCAAGGTGTGCATGTTTGGAGAATCACCCAACAGTAAAAGCAAAGATGATCGGAACAAAAAGCTGGTATCATGTGAAAAATTAAGTAATGACCATGTTAGAGATGATGGTTTCTTAGCCATCAACACTATAGCGTGATCATCATTCACCTACAAGATTAGCTCCGATTCACAAGCCGCATCGTGTCCAAATCGCACTTCCTTATCTCCGCATTGATCACCAAACCTGGTCAGAGATGGTCTAATGGGAACCAGGCTAGAAGTGTTGGTAGTTAAATTGTTATTGAATCTGCTCGTGACGTCACGAGTAGATGAATATATTTGGTTAAAAACAATATCGTACTTCATGTACGATTTCCCTTTCGTCGCAACTGAACACTTTCAGTGTGGGCGATTCAGGTGACTAATTTGATCTATATTTGGTCTGAGACTCCTTGAATCATAAACTGAATTCAATCACGAAGTACTCGAGTTCGAACACGCAGACGTCGTAACCCAAAAAGCGCGCCTGTAGAACCCGTTATGAGACGCGAGTGCGTTGCGTAACTTGTGCGTTACGTTACCGGTTCGGTTTACTTCTCGTAAGTGAACAAATTATTCATTTTTTTCAGGTTGATGAAACAGGATTCCCGCAAACGGAAGGATTAGTTCGACTGTATTCGGAAGGAGTGCAAGACAGAAATTACTACTACGCTGCTTTCACAGCAGTCCAGCAGTGCGTCGGTATTGCGGAAGCTGTAAAACAACAACAACCGAACCACAGATTCGGTAATACACATCGAGTTTCAGATCTTGAACTATTAACATACAGAGCGTCTCGTTCTATTTGGATATTAACCTAAAAACAGCAGTTTAATCTGGAATTAATTTAACTTTACAGACGGCGGTCAAATTTGCGACTTGGCGTACGAGATGTTCGACTGTGTCAGCGATAAAATCGATCAAGTAAGAGCTGATATAAATCACCTTGCTGATTCCAGCTACGTTTTTTTAGTAAGAGCGAACACCACCAGCATAGGAAGGCCTTAATCCTAGGGGGGGGGCAGTGGCCGCTAAAATACATATCCAGTCATCTTATTACTGTAATTAATGCTCTAAAATACATTCCGAATTGCTCTTTTAACTGGGCCGGAGGGGGGAGGGGTTAACCCGAAACCCTTTCCTACGCCAGTGGAGCGAGCTGTTCAGTGGTCTTATCCGACGTCAGAGTTTTCATTATGATATTATTGAAGAAAGTTCGGTCTAATAAAGCGAAAAACATTGGTACCTAATGACAGTTGCTATACCTTTAATCATAAGAGGCGACGCAAAATTGTTAGGTACCCGTGGGTAATAACGCCCTAAGACGATTATCTCCCCTCAAAAATTTTTAACGTGGATTTTGTAACGTGATGTTGTCAGGGGATGTATTTTGTAACATTTTATGATGTTGATTTTTTTGAGACCTTCCGCTTTTGGCAGGAACCAAAATTGGAAAACTTACTTTCTAGCGTTATTACACAAGTTGGAAGGTATGAACGCCAATTATTTCCCTTATCAGTTTTATACTTTTGCAATGGTTTTCATGGGATTGTACTAACGAATGTCAATTTTAAACAATTTTATGAAAGAAAAATTGTAACACAAAAATATCTTCCTTTAATAAAAGAATAAATAACAATAAGTAAAAGAAAAAGAAGAAAAAACAGCGTGTCTTGTAACCCCCGCCAGTTCACACAAACAAGGCATTACAATCGCAGGGTGTGTTACCACCAGATCAGAAAAGTTAGCACTGTACGTGCGCACGTCGTGGACATCTTACTCAACATCGTGAAACCACGTGGCTTGTAAACGAACTGCGGCTGCAACGCAACAAAACCGCGGGGGAAGCAATGGCAAACTACCCCTGCACTAACAATTTTGTCCAACTCCAGCTAGTTAACGAAATCATATTTCAATTTCTTTTATTTGTGCAGACTGATAGTCCAAGAAAATTACGAAAAAAAGGATACCAAGTTCGACAAAAATGTCACAATGTTAAACTTTGGTATAGTTGGCCAGTAGGGCGTACTGAGAACCGATTTAGAAATCTCAAGGAATCCCGCTGGAACTCCATCCTCTAGGGGTGAAGCAATGTCTCATAAATTGAGTTATGTCTTGAAGATTGCAACGATTCTGGCAGGTGCTCCCCCTCCTTACCCCCACCCAAAAACGTCAGACGGTGTTAATCCGTTAATCAGTTCTACGGATTGGGTAATTTCTTTTTTTTTTTAATAGTAAAGGAGGACCACAGGAGTCCTTTTAGACAGAGACCTAATCAGCAAATGTCCACCTGATGAAAGTTGCTGTGATTGATGACTAAATTAAATACTTATTTTGATATACGGCGTTGTTATCAGCCTCTACTAAAACCGTAACTAATCTACGAATTCGCCTAGAACTTTTCATCAATTGAACTTTTCGAGGGGGATAATAATCATCGTAAATGAAGTAAGCTTTTCAAATATGTATAAAACATTGATGTTACCTTATTTCTTCATTCCATAATTAATGTTTACCAAAATTTGTTATTTCTTTACGAGTAGGAAAGAATAGGTATTCATCTCATCATTTAAGAAGAGACACTTTCCCAGTAGTAATGAAAATAAAAAGTAACACCAGTAACAGAAATTGCAATAATAGTATCCATAATTGTAAGAGCAATAGTAAAAGTAAGTTTTCTGGTATTTTGGGCCTCCTTCCTGAGTATGATTCCCCTCTCATACTTTGCAGCGAGCACCTTTCTGATCTGCTGCGGGACTTCGGCTGCTCCTTACTTGCCTGCTGGCTCTTGTGCCTTTCTCTCCTCCTCCCTCTCTTTTCCCATTTTGTATCATATTAAATTAGTAGGTACATACATTTTTTAGTGTATTTTCTCGCGATGTAAATGCCCCCCCCCCTGTTATTGGGGCCTTCGGGCGCTTGTTGTGCGGGGACATAAATAAATTACTAATATGTTTTGAAGCTAGGTATATGGCGTTACTACCCACATGGCGTTCATAGCCGCAGGCACCTTAATTTAAAGCCTCCTAAACTTCCCCAATAATAAACTGCCTCTGCGGTTATTCCACAACCAGTCAGAAAGCTCCGTGGTAGATCGGCCTTGTTACCTCACCGGAAGATCATTATATTGAGGAGTCGGAGGTAATCTAATGGTAGCCATTTTGTGGGTTTTCTGAATACTTGTAAATCACCGCAGTGGGGATCCATAGGTGGCGTTTAGAAAGCTTCAAAATTGTGAGATTCTGACTATTTTGTATCACCTCTTATCAGTCAGGTATAACTAGAGATGATCAATGGTGAAAGACAATGCTACAGTTATCAAATTAATTCCTCTCCTAATTAAATAGTTTCTGTAATGGTTTTCATTATTTGTTCCTGTGACTTCATAATAACCGCATTGAGCATCTTCGACAGATGTGGCAAAGAAATGAGAGCGTATGTGAGTAATGTTGTTGTTTAGCCAGGGACAGATTTAGGGGTATATACCCACGGAGCCCGAATCCTGATGCCTCACCAACAGGTGGGCACGCACCAAATGAAAAAAATACAAATAAAAACAAATTATTTGCCGATTACCGATAGGTTTACTCATATGCACAAAAAAAAATGCCCTCAATGAAAACACCCCCCCCCCCCAAAGATTACAAATACTTAAACACTACCGTGAGATATCATTATCAACTAATAAAATCATTGAAACTCAGATTTTTTTTTCTTATAAGTAGTAAGTATACACACACTATTTTTTAGCCCTCAAGTTTGAGTTATTTTCTGCCGGAGGGGTAGGAGCTCCTGGGGCTCAAAAATCCTTCAGTTTTCGGTAGATATACGCAAACCTTAAATATGTCTTATAGAAACCTTCAGCGTATATATATTTTAATTCTCCCGGAATTTGAATTATCACAAATTCTAAATCAAGAAAACGAAAAAATGAAAAGTTTTAGGAAATTAAATCTAATTTTTACAATAATTTTTCAATTGGAATCTTAGAATTTGTTTCATCACATTATATAATTTCTGTAGCTTAATGCTTTCATGCAAGACGATTTGTACAAATGTTATCCTATTGGGTTAGTTACCTTTTATAAAATGAAAACCATCAAATTAATATAAAACACATTTAGTTCTCTGAAACGCAAAAGAAATTTGAAAATATTTTCCAGCTCTATATTCGAGTCGTACATTTGGGAATAAGGATTATCAACAAGTTGGCAAAAATTATGTTTCTGTTATCGTATATCTATGCCACTTGCTCGAGTCTAGAAGGATCGATGCCTACGACTATGCGAAGCTTCACAGCAGTTCATTCATATCGCATAACATAGTTTGTCGTGTTTCGGGATGTTTGCTTGTCTTACCCCCAGATCCAGATGTACTTTCATGACAAATAGATACCCATTAGGGTGTCCCTTATTTTATAAGTTTTCGCCAATTGATTAGGGTCGCACTGAAATTTGTTTCATTGGACCTATAAACTCGCCATAAAAAGTTTAGCTCAATCTGAGGTCATTAACCCGTGGCGCTTTGACCCTAAAGTTATGTGCAATACTGAAATTTTACAAAAAACCACGAATATCTCGGAACATATCAACTTCAGCACCAAAATGTATATAACATAAAATGTTTCTTGTTAAATTTCCTATAAGAAAGATTCCATACAACTTTTCTCTAAAACGCATATTTACCAAGATAATTGCAAAAATGTGTGAAAGTTTCGAGGAACGTGGATTTTTATTTTTTCTTTCATAACCAATCTTCACTCGCTAAATCGCAAATATCTAAAAAAAATATATCCACTTTAGGATCAAAATGCAAATAACATAAAATGTTCTTCGTTAAATTTTCTGTAAGAAAGATTCCCTACAACTTTCCTCTAGAACGCGTATTTACCAAGATAATCGCAAAAAAGTGTGAAAGTCTCAAGGAACATGGCTTTTGTTATTTTTTCTTTCATAACTGATCTTTACTAGCTGAATGGCAGTTATCTAAAAAAATATTCGCTTTAGGACCAAAATGCAATAACATAAAATGTTCCTTGTTAAATTTTCTAAAAACAGGTTCCGATAAAACTTTTCTTTCGAAAACATATTTATCGAAATAATCATAAAAATGCGTGTAGTTTTCGAAAAACATGGATTTTTTCATTATTTAGCAGCTGAAATATCTATTAATGTCGGGTAATGCATTCTACAATGTAACTTCAGTTTCTGTCTGCTGAGGCAAGGGCCCCAGTTTTCCCCCTCCCCACCCGGCTACACCAATGACAGTTTGTTGGGCATCTACTATAGAGTAGACCTCGGATTATGTATGTATATCAACAAAATAGTCAACATTGCGCATAAGATATAACATTGTGCTGTTAAGGAACAGTCACATGTTCTCAGAATTCATTGTCATTTCCTATGGGCAAATCGCTGTGATTTGCCCACAGAAAAATTCTAAGAACACGCGACTTCCCTAATAGCATAACGTTATATTTTATGCGCACATTGTTGACTATTGTTGATATACATACATACATAATCCAAGGTCTATTCTATGGTATACACCTAACAAACTGTCATGGGCGTAGCCATGCGAGGGAGGGGGTAAACTGGGGCGCTCACCCCAGTAGACAAAGACTGAAGTTATATTGTAATGTGCGTTACCCGACATTAATAGATATTTCAGCCGTAAATAATTTAGAAACCTATGTTTTTCGAAAATTCCACGCATTTTTGCGATTATCTCGATAAATATGTTTTCTAGAGAAAAGTTATATAGAATCTTTTTTACAGAAAATTTAACGAGAAACATTTCATGTTATTTGCATTTTAGTCCTAAAGTGAATATTTTTTTTAGATAACTACAATTTAGCGAGAGAAGATCGGTTATGAAAGAAAAAATAAAAGCCAGGTTCCTCGAAACTTCTTATCTCGGTAAATATTTGTGTTCTAGAGGAAAGTTGTATAGAATCTTTTCTACAGAAAATTTAACGAGAAATATTTTATGTTATTTGCATTTTGGTCCTGAAGTTGATATGTTCCAAGATATTCGCGGTTTTTTGTAAAATCTCAGTATTATACACATAATTTTAAGGTCAAAGCGGCACGGATTAATCACCTCAGATTGAGCTCAAATTTTTTATGGCGAGTTTATAGGTCCATTGAAACAAATTTCAGTGCGACCCTAATCAACTAGCGGAAACTTGTAAAATAAGGGACACTCTAATACCCGTGGATAAAAGAAATAGTAGTATTGTCTAAACTCAAAACTGCATTACTTATTTCTGCAATACATAGTTAGCTGGTTTTAAAATTTAGAGAATAACCCCTGCCACTCTATAACTGTCTAAAATAGGTTTTTCCATAGAAATTTTATCAAAAATTGAAAAAAAAATTTTCACTTTGTTCACAAACTAATGTCTTTCCTCACTTTTTGAGGTTCAATATCATAGGAAACCCTTCTCCCGTAGAATTCTGACATCAGGTCTCTAATAATAATTTACTGTTACATTTACGTATATTTTAAGCTTCTACGCGAAACCAAAAACTTGGGCTATCAAAAGCCGGAAATGTATTTACAAGCTTCTTATACCTAAATTATTTTTTAAATGAGTTTATTATGTTTACAGTTCTGTGGTCTTAGTGCTGAACGCAATTAATACGAAGAAGTGGAAGAACCGTTAAATTAAAAGAAATTCGTACAAACAAGCACAAAAATTTCACTTCGGTTACCATTATGAGAATCACGTTCGTTTTATTTAAATTAACTGTTTGACGAGGTGTTCGTTTTCTTCTCGATTTTTACCTATATTTTCTATAAGTTATTTTGTATTTCAATAAATTATTGGTTTTTATTTTGTAAATATCTGAGATTCACTATCTTATGCGAGACTGTTGACTTAGGAAATTATTAGACACGGAAGTGTTGAGCACTCTTAAAGAATCGGAAAGCCTGTAACGTAGCTACTTTCATTCAGAGAGGGTGGCGTAACTTGAGCAAATACAAACACCTTCTGAATTCTAGTCAATAAGCTAAGCAGAAGGAAAGAAAGAATGATTTCTGCTTCGATCTTGACGCCCAATTTAAAGTAAGAAGGTCCTAAGGTAAATTGTGTTAAGTGGGGGGTAAACCATCAACGCAGAGAGAAAGACTTTCAACGGGTCTTTGAGAGGCCAAAGACCTAGACCCGGTAGATAGTAAAACTTAAGATCGATAATTATATATGGACCAATAAGAAAGGTCATTATTTGAGCTACTTTCATATAACTCCACTAAATAGCATATTTCTGCTGGGTAGCACTGCTTCATGCTGAAGACCATGGATCTCGAATCATAATCAAGGCTGAATTTTTCATTTTGAAAATTAGCTTCTAAGAATGTACCACAACGGAAGGAGACCAGGGGGCCTTCTCCCAGAATCTTTCGTTATTTGGCAAATTTAACGGAATCTGCCCTCTCCGTTGGCAAAATCTGAGAGTTAACTTTTTCAAATTTTTTCCCCTCTTTTTTTTTTGTCAACTTCAATCATTTTCGTTATTTGGCCGAATCAGATTCTCAGTTGGCAAACTTAAATTTTCAGTTGGAAAAATTCGGATCCCCTTCCCTTGCATTCTTCACTACAGGGCTAGCAATCCTTCATTTTCTCACCTGGTGTAAATACAAACTTCTAAGTAAGGAATCCTTGGAACACCCCTCCCTCCTTAAAACACAAAAAACATCCAATAAGCACCGACAAGTTTTAAAAATTGAATTTGTTTTTTTTTAATGTGAATTTTTCCGCCTGGTACACTTGCTCCAGTGCAACTGGACTTTCCCCGGCCCAGCTTCACTGTAAAAAAGGGAAAAAATGTCAAGAGATGTCACTTGCATCCGTTTTGCTTAATAGCGTCCAAATATAAGCAAAAAAATCTGGCGCGCGGTAACACTGAAAACCTGGCCTTGACGTCACCAGAAAAAGAAGATATTCGGACCGGGCAAACGAGAAAAAACAACAATAAGGATGCAATAAAAGAAAATCACTCGGATTTCGATAAAAATTAGCTCATCTGAAAGGAAAATCTATTTGCTGGCATGTTCTTTTCAATTTTCTGTTAATCGCATTCATTCTCGAGATATTTTGAAAAAACTTTAAAATCGCCAATAACTGTTGTGATGAACACCCCCTTTTCGTGCATTTTCCTTATCAGTTTTTCTTCAATCGATGCTAGCGAACCTACAATTTGCCCAGTCCGAATTCATTCATCACACTTCAGGCTGCATGCCGTTTGCTGATTTTATCATATCATTTTCTTATGAAAAAGTGATAAGAGTGATGATGTATTTCCCTCGTAAATGTCGTAATTCCTTCTTTCCTTCAAAAAGCACGACTGGCAGCTGCAAAATGGCTTAAAATGGTGAGTGTGCTTCAAATATTGAGAAAATAAGTGATTTCAATGAATTATGGCTTCTATATTTTGAATATTCAAGCATTCCAAAAGAGCACGGAAAACATGAGTTTTTCCCGTTTGCATGCGCCTCGTATGCAATGTACACTTATTTCATGCAACAACTGGCTCATTTTATTTACATAGGTAAGTACATGCCTATTGCTTTTACCAAACCATCTTAATATGAATATAAAATTTAAAAACAAAGGGATCAAATGACTCGTGAAATCCCAGAACAGCAAAGTCTTTCCGAGTTTTTAAGAAGCCTATTACAGTCTGAAAAAATGTTTTAAGGAATACTGAACAATCAGAAGAGTTTCTAAAAGTCGTAGTGGGTCTTGGAGAGCCACAACGAGTTTGAGACCAGTTTAGTAAATTTCAGTAGCGCGTCTCAGGGAACCCTTTTTTGTAGTTTTTTCCCCCTCCGACACACCGACTATTCAAGATCAGATACCAAGAGCTTTACAAAGTCTTGAATAAGATTCAGATTTGAAATTGATCCAAAAGAAAAAAATTTACAGTCATTTCCGCAAAAGTGGTTTCACTTGTCCTAACTTCCCTTATATATTTATGAGATTCATAATTATGGTTCACAAGTTTTTCACTCTTATCTAATAAACCACTACGGTATTGAATGAGATCACGTGCCCGTCAAGAAAATCCGAAGGTGGCACGTTCGTACTTCATTCCAAAACACAGTCAAGCCATCCTCAGTAACAAATAAAAACCGCCAATACCGTCTATTCTATTTTTCTGGAATCTCTCGAACAATGGCTATTTAAATTTCACGCTAACCTTATGAGAACTCAACACGAGAACTTTTACCTTCGATAACAGGAAATTACTCGGTATCCTAATTAGACGCGGAGTCGCATTCGGATAAATTACGAGAAAAAGCATTCCAGACTTTATTACTGCAGTAATGGTCAAGGATGGAATTTTGAGGTGGAACACCCATCACAAAACAAATGCAAAAACAAACCAGAGTTATACTACCTCACTTACGTTGCTGGTAATAACCCAGAAATTGAATTGTGTGAAAGTGAGTCTTTTACGAGCTCTGTAAGTATTATTTCACTTTTGCATTATCGTTACATCGACATTCATGGAAGCATTACGTCCACTTCTGCAATTATAATTCGGAGTACATTTCGTACTTCCTTTATGGACGACATAATACATATTGAGGTACCTAATCTGTTCAGGGAAACCTGGATGAAAGGGATGAAGATGTAGAAATCGATGAACATGGAATCATAATGTTGACGAATTCAAAGTTGTATGTATCTAAGATTACAAGAGAAGTAGAGCGTACCTACAATGATGGGTAGAATATTCACCAAAACGGTACTTAATACCTGTGAAAGACGTACTTAGACCTAGAATAATATTAATCAAAAATTACTTAGTACTAATCGATATAACATCTTGGGTATGTAATACAGGAAACTACAATATACGAGTACATTCTTAGAACGCGTAGGTAGTTCTTAACCGCAGAGAGGGGCTATTTGAGAAAGTCGTGTTTCCTTGCAAGATCGTGGCACTGACAAGAAGATGCACAGAAGTTTGAATGCGGGAGCGGGGACTATGTAGAGGGCGTCTTGGTGAGGTCCATTCAACCCCCCAAGTGCATTTAAAAAAAGTAAATATGGGGCAAAAATTAGTGTACAATTTGTGTAATTTGTGTATCAATCTCCCCCAATTTGTGTACCTCGCCAACCCCTCTATGGACCATACAATATGAGTTACATGTTTTGGTGCAGCCCCTCCTTTCCTCCGCAAGATGAGATGGAGGTCCGGAAATGGGGCAAAAATTTGTGTACAATTTGTGTAATTATTGTATCTACTTTCCGCAATGTCTGCGCCCTTCTCTCCCTGGCGTAAGCTCACAAATACTGTGGACACTGGAATTTCAAGCCAACTTCTAATTCAAGCCAACTCCTAAAATTGGGTGATTATGAGAAATTTTGCCCCAATCTTTTTATGTTTTTTGTGTGTATGTGTGTAATTCGTTCGGTTCTGTTGGTTTTAGCACCCTCTACCCGTCTCTTAGACGCAGTAGCAGGGCCGTATTACTGCACGGGCCCTGCGGGCCCGTGCCCAGGGCGCAAAATTTTCGGGGGGCGCAAAATTTTTGAGAAAAATAAAAACGGATAGAACAAATCACAGGAAAAAAATGATACTGAGGAGAATGAGCGAGGGCGCGTGAGAAAGATGAAATAAAGCGCGAGCAAAAAATAGCAGTAAAAAATTAAAAAACATACATTGGGCATGGGGGAGGGGCGCGTAGAAGAAAGGGCCCAGGGGCGCTAAGAGTCTTAATCCGGCCCTGCGCAGTAGTATGCAGAACCTGGGCATGTACATTTTCCCCCGTTTCAGTTAGTAAGTCTTTGCTGAATGAGAGGCCTTCAAATTTCTGTGCAGGAATGTAGGTAATTCAGAGAAGTAAATTCTACTATGATTCAAGAGATAGTAGTTTTATGAAGTAGCTATTTTCGTCGATTATTGAGTCTGCATTTCTGAGAAGGAATACATTGTACACAAATTGTTGCCCCCATCTCCAGACCTCTATCTCACCTTGGGGGGGGGCAGCACCTAACATGTAACATGTAACTCATACTGTATAGTCCATAGAGGGGTTGGTGGGGTACACAAATCGGGGAGATCGATACACAAATTATTCAAAAACCCAGTGGCGTAGGAAAGTTTTTTATAGGGGATAAACATTTTTAAGTTAGTAGCGTATCTAGTCCAGTGCTCGGGGATGAGGTTCTGCTATTGACCAAAGGGCGAGGGGGTGTTAGAAGAAGGCTAAAATTAGAAAAACCAATACATGAAGAAGTCGCTACGAGCACCCAGACCCATCACCCTCCCTTCTGGCTACGCCACTGATTTAAGTCGAAAAGAAAAAGAAAAAAAGAAAAAGGTTCTCTTGTACTTTAGTCGCTTACAAGTGAAGGTAACAAGCAAAAAAACTTGCAAATCTCCAAATATCTTATAAATCTTGTCTTTAAAATCTCTCAAGGTGCCTTTTATTAACTTGTTAAATAGTTTTTCAATTTTCTTCATTTATTTATTTTTTTGGAAGGAGGATAATGTACCCCTGTATTCCCCTTCCACCTCATTCTAATACCACTGGTTAAACTCTCAAAATACATGTCGACATGCTCACCAGCGTAGGAAGATCCCAGTCTTCGGAGGGTTTTTAATATTTTTCGAGGGGGGGGGGGGGTAGTCGCTATAGCACATATTAGTAGAGGTAACATGTATGTTCTGGCGCAGTCTTAGATGTCTCAGTTTTTCCTCAACTTTTCATCACTTCTAAATACCTTGTAACTTTGTTAAGTTTTGACGTATAATATATTTGTCAATTTTTCAATCAAAATTAAACTATTGTCACTCAATTTTTCATAAAATCGAGTAATAAGTTTTTGAATGTTGGTATCAATTTTCTATTAATTTCCTACATTTTTTCAAGTTTTCTTCAGTTTTATATACCTGGAGATTTTCATTGTGGCACAGTTGAAGATTTCTCAGTTTTAGCTCACATTTCATCACTTGCATAAATCTCAAAAATTCCTCAAGTTTCTATTGTAAAAATTCATCTGTATTCAGCAGACTAATACGTCATTCTCTCCCAATTTTTTCTGTAAGTCAAATTATGAAGTTTTCAATTTTTTGTATTTTGTATATTTTCTCTATTTTTCTACCTCCTACACAGATGATAATTTCCGTTCTAGCGCAGTGAAAGATTTCTCACTTTTTCATTCAGTTTTCTTCACTTTTAAAAATGTCAAAAATTCTTCACCTTTCCACATCAAGATTCCCCTCATTTTCATAAGAAAACTAGGTCATTTTCTCACAATTTTTGTCTGGTCGAGCTATAAAATTTTCAATTTTTTATATAAATTTTTATAAATTTTTTAAATCTTCCTACACAGATGATGATTTTTGTTCTAGCTCAGTGACTTTTTTTCGTATACAAAAATCTTATAAAATGTATCATCTTTTCCTCACAATCTTCTATCAAGTCCGGTTACGAAATTTTCAGTTTTCTGTATCAATTTCATATCAGTTTGATATAAAATGTATCATTTTTACTTGTCAAGTCCAGTTATGAAATATTCAATTTTTGTATCAATTTTTTTTTAAATCTACTTTTCTGTATTCTATATCCAATCAACACAAGTTACTAAAATTCTTTTTCTATAAATGGAGGTCTATAAAGATTCCTTTTTAGATGAATATTTCATTTTGAGAATATTATACCATATTTTAAAGTACCATTTGAGCGGACAAGATCAAACTATGAAACATTGATGGATCCAGTTTCAGATAAAATTCAACATTTACCAGAATCTAAAAGAATAAAATATACTAAATTTATGATGAATATTATTGCTCACCTGAGTGTCTTATCAAGAATATTATTGAAAATGAAATAGAAAATTCAGATTTAAGATCAGATGTTGAAATAAATTATACAGAAAATTCATCCTCTTCTGATTCAATATCTGATTCTAATAAATCATCCTTTCTTATTGGTGTATATAAAACTTGAAAAAATGTAGGAAATTAATAGAAAATTGATACCCACATTCAAAAATCTAATTACTCGATTTTATGAAAAATTGAGTAAAAATAGTTTAATTTTGATTGAAAAATTGACAAATATTATACATCAAAACTTAACAAATTTACAAGATACGAGTATTTAGAAGTGATGAAAAGTTGAGGAAAAACTGAGAAATCTAAGATTGCGCCAGAACATACATGTTACCTCTACTCATGTCCCGTCATCTTTTTGCTGTAATGTGGCTGTAATTAATGTGCTAAAACACATTCTGAAATGCTTTTTTTGATAGTTGGGGATTTTAACGCTCCCTCTCGTTCGTACACTGGTAGACATGCAAAATTTATCACTTTGTAGACACGACATTGCGATTGAATTTGATAGAAAATTCGAATTACTACGTCGACATCTTACTTTTACATCGAACTTTGCATCGACTTCGACGCAGAATTTTATTCAGAAATCGACTTTGACATGGTAACTCGATTTTAGTATCGGATTCTACATCAAATTCGACCGCAATGACGTATTGACTACATGATGGATTTTAAATGTCGACAAAAAGTTGATTTTTGTATCGACTGTGTTTCGAGGGGAATCACAGAAGGCAATCTGTTTTTCCGAGCTGAATGTACTTGGAAACTGACAAAATGACCTTTACTTCAGGAACGTGTTATAACCTACCTAACAAACTGGTTTCCTATTGTTGCCGATGTGAAAAAACGTTATTGCGTGAATTGCCACTGACCTATGCAAATTTCACGCAAATATTGTTGCGTATTTCCTTTCCTAGAACTGTGTCACTTCTTACAGTACAGTTTCCTGCGATATTTACCTATACCTTAATGTATGCTTCATTGCTCGTGATATCATGATATTAAGGATAATATTCCGAAGCGGAGATAATGAAAGAAGGGGATGCAAATCCAACTAGCAAGAAAAAGGGGAAACTGTAAAGCTATAGGTAGATATCAGTATTTTTCATGATCCCGTGGTACTCATATATAATAACTTAATATCTGCGAATTTATATTAGGAAGGTATTCCCACATCACCAGTATTACCTGGATGGTGGATTATTAATGGAGATATCACAGTGGTACTATATTACCTATTGAGTATCCAGGTGATTATTTCTTTGTAAACATTTTGGGACATCAATACATCATCTCAGCATCATACTGATACTTTACAGTTTCCCTTCTTTATGCTAGCTGAGAAGAAAATAAGAAAAGTCAAGCACTACCGTGAAAGTCAGTGAATAAACACATAAGACTAAGAACTGAATGTTGGGGGAGGGGCGGGGAAGGCCTGAGTAATGACTATTGAGGGGGGGGGGATAATGATCGATGCAAGGGTCTCAACCCCATCATTACACTACAATTCTAATAGTTCGGTAAACAATACTGAACTTCACTATAGATAACAAATTTGTTGCAGACATTACCTATATAATGTAGGAAATAAAGCCTATAAGTCCGTAGTTAGCCCATTTCTATAAGAAAGTATCTAATTTTCTTTATATGCTATCACAGGCGTATCACGTGAACAAAGAATTTTCTCGAGTGGCCAAGTCTTAGCAAAATATAGGGACGGCCTCATTTTGGGAAAGAAAATCAAATAGAAAGTGGGAGGGAGATGAGAAAGAAAATAATTGCATTCTCAGTTAATATAATATGTATACTTCCCGATGCGCAAAATCCGACCAGTTACCCGGGTAACTAAAGGGGACCGAGGGTAATCTGAGCGTACCTCGAGTGTAACAAATGGGGTAACTTTTCCACTGATAACTGATTGCGCATTGGGTTCATACTTTGTAATATGTATAGCATTTTCCTCATTGTATTCGCTCAAACTTAAAAGATCGGATGATGTGACAATTGAGAATGACTCAGAATAGACTTCAGTAGCGTAAAAGCAAGTTCTCCTGGGAGGGGAAGGGAGAATAAATGAATACGCTTCTGTTAAAATGGTGGCACATCTACAAAATTTCACCCAAATTCAACTTGACAAGCAAAACTGAAAAGAAAATAAATTTGAAAAAGTGTCTGGAGTCTAAAATGTTAGTTGACAAGCTCTAGAATTTTACGTATCCCCTTGCCTCTGAAGGGGAAATACATGAATACATCCCCAACCCCTGTCTCTCCTTCATTTACGCCCCTGATAGACTTCCAGTGCAGAGTACAGTACAGTCAAGTAGGAGAGACCGGGGCTAGTTGTCCGCAGGATAACTTGTCTCAACCTTTATAACTCCCGTGTAAACGGTGCTTTTTCAAACCTAATGACATCACAGGACTCCGTAATGTACCAACGCATTAACCATACTTGGTAAACCTCGCGATTATGGAACCGACCTAAGTTATTGTGGTTTGATACATTTTATAAGCAAGAAGTTCCCTCTCATGAGTGTAATATTTTGTACTAGCAAAAATCAAATACTGTGTGGTACGTAGAATTTCTTCAGCTATCTTTGGGTGTATTAAAACCTAAAATTACATTTATCCTCCCCCCCCCCCAAAAAAAAAAAACTGTACTTTCTAAACCCCTCAATCCGGGACAAGTTGTCCCGTTCCAAAAATTATCAATTAATGCGAATTTTGTTACATGTTTTTAGAAAATGGTACGAAAATACGTTCCTAAGACATTTCAGCACATTATTAGCGCAAGACTTTCAGACGTACCCCATCATGTATGACAACTTACCCGGGTATGGGTCAAGTTGTCACAAAAAAAGTAGCCGCGCTTAAGAATATTTGAGGCCAACCGTATGAAATTTTTTTTTTTTTTATACGCCATATTGTAGCCACAATTTAAGCCTAATTTGAAGTTTTTCGGTCCAAATAGTTTCTGCACATTTTTAGCTCGAAACAATTTACCCCATCATGTGTGACAACTTACCCGGGTATGAGGCAAGTTGTCACAAAAAAAGTAGCCACGCTTTAAAATGTTTGGGGCCAGCCGTACGAAAGACTTTTTTTATACGCCATTTTGTAGCCAAGGGTTGTAGATACAATTTGAGCCTAATTTGGAGTCTCTCGGTCCAATAGTTTTTTCAGAATTTTGAAATTTCTAAATATTGTGACAACTAACCCCAGTCTTCCCTATACAGTCTTATGTACTCATAGCATTGTTACTCAGTATATATCTTAGTAGAAAGAGGAAATCAAAAATGAGTGGTAACCAAATAGTTCTCTGAGACAAAGAAACTAACCAAATTTTTTTCAATTTTTTTTTTTTTTTCCTTTAAACTAAAAGACTTGAACAAATAAAATTTACAATTAAAAAAACTTACCCTCACATTTTGATAATGACTTCAAAGATTCTTTCAATAAAGAAACGTAGTCCCATGTTCGATTTCTGTTTAATGCGGCAGGCTGAAAAATTTTTTAATCTGAAAAACTAGTTTTTGATCTTAGTTGGACGCTATTCAGCAAAAGGGAACCAACCAACATTTGTAAACAAAATGAGTTATTAGTATCGTTGGAAAGAGCGTAAAAAGTAGAATTTTTCAAAATTGGGCCCCCAATTCAAAAATGTGTACTCACGTTGAAAAAAGCTTATCAGTAAACGCTATGGCATAAATAGTTTCTACATGGCTATTGAACTTCGAATCACGTGTTCTTAAAAATCGGATTTTGCTAGTTGGTTCCTTTTTGCTGAATAGCGTCCAGTTGGCAGTGGGGGTCTGAAGTATTTATCCTAGTGTCGATATAGTCCTTGAAATTTTTCTTTCAATTAAGTACATTAATAAACAGTTCTACTGAAATTTCATGTTCTCCAACAATAATTCAGAATTACTTGAGAACATCTTTGTACGCAAGAAAATTTTAATTCTTACACCTTATCAAGTATGAATCACTATTTAACTACGAATTGCGATTATGATGATATAATCAATAACACTCTGCAACACCGAGAATTCCCTGAGAAGAAAAAACAACTTTTCTAGGCCTAGAATATTGAAATGTGTCGATTAGTATGGAAAATATTCAACAACATATCCCGATCTGCGAATTTTTCAGAAAAAGTGCTCAAATGTGACATGATAATTTCAGCACTTTTTTGTACAATTTGTGACAATTAATTCCACCAATCAGAGACGAGAACGGGTTTTTGTCAGTCTGCTGCCACCAGTGTCACAACTGGGCAGTTTTTAATACCATTTGTGACAGAAATGTGCTCATTTGTGACAGAAATGTGCTCATTTGTGTCAATTTAAAAAATGTCACGTTTAAGCAGTTTTTTGCTTACTGGGCAGTTTTTAATACCACTTGTGACAGAAATGTGCTCATTTGTGCCATTTTAATAAGTGTCACATTTACGCAGTTTTTTGCTCGCCTCTGCAGGCGCTGGTTATAGCCCCCGCTGCACCCTCAATTGTGAGCATCGCATAGGTATATTACATATATTACAGAAATATATTTCTGCCATAAGAATAAATAAATACACGATACCGCAAAGCGAGTGTGGTAGGAGCGCGATAACAATGTAAATAATGTAGTCAATATTTACAAAAAGCACGTAGAAAATGTATATTTTACATACATACAACAAAATAATAATTATAGATAGGTACTAAAAATAAAGTACAGGACTATAAAAACAACCCCTGACTAAGTTGTTCAACTTAATTGGACGCTATATTCAGCGTCAAGGAACCAACCAACATTTGTAAACAAAATGAGTTATTAGTATGTTTGGAAAGAGCGTAAAAAGTAGAATTTTTCAAAATTGGGCTGCCGATTCAAAAATGTGTACTCACATTGAAAAATGCTTATCAGTAAACGCTATGTCATATAGTTTCTACCAAAATATTGAGTTCTTATTTATATGCACTTTTGGTTTTGGTTGATGTTGGAGCGCTCCTTCTCAGAATACAAACTGCCAGCAATTCCAAAATGCACGGATATTATTCTCTCAGCGCAGTGCAATCACAAAATACAGGTATCATGCAGCTATGTTGATTCCAGCTTATCTATCAGGTGAACAAGCGTAGATACTTATAAAGGATGTTATTCTACAGAAAAATTCCGCCAGCAAAGATCATCCGGAGGAAGATTATTATATACTTATCCTGTGTATTTTTTCCTCTTTCAGCCTGTTCTGTTATTTGGAGAGCTTCATCGTCTATATACGATCGAGTATATTTTGAAATCACTGGTGAACAGCGTGAGGAACATACACGCGCTGTTTACCAGTGATTTTGAAATATATACTCGTATATATACTAAGAAGCTCCAAATAACAGAACAGACTGAAAGAGGAAAAATACACAGGATAATAATTATAATTAGGTAACTTACTCGTTTTCATTGTAGCCATGTATTTCATTAGCACACGTGGTGGTCAAGGAGCACAGCAACACACGAACGAAATATATTTAAATATAAAATCATAAATTATAAGTAGTCGTCAAATTTCAAATTAAAACACAGAAATGAGAGCACAATCACAATCCCAGTTAGTACAAGACAATATATGTTCAAAGTTGAATTTAAGTATAACGATTAATTATTTAATTTCTAGGTTCTCTCAAATTGCCACAAATAAGCAGTTTTCTGCTTAAATATTACAACATAAACTGTCACACATAAGCATATGTGTGACATATTTCCAGTGATAAAAGGGGCGGATCTAAATATTTACCACACTTTTACCACAAATTGGCGAAATTTACAGACTTGAGCACTTTTTTTTGCCACAGATAGTGTCACAAGCTTAAAAACGCAGATCGGGATGTATATGTAGGTAATCGGCGAATACTGAGACATCTAATCTTAAGTATTTAAGAACTACTTTTAACGTGTCTATATTTGCTAATCACCTTGTTCTAGATCTGCTATTTACATTGATTCCGAATCTATTTATACCGATTTGACCTAAACATCCTCAGTTCGTCCGCAACATGACCTTTGAAGTAGCCAAAAGAGTTATTTTTGGTATTCTTCGAGTTCATTTCTAACCCAGTTATAAACTGGTAAGAAATTGACGAATAGCAGTTTCTAGATAAATAATTTTTCGAGGATATTCTCAACCATTGATGATTACTTCAGTTATTTTCACTCTTCACCCCTTCCTCTCAACAAAATTCTTCGGGCGATGAAAAAGTACAGGGGTGGCCAATGGTATGTCGCCTTGAGTGACCTAATTCGCCCCTGTAGCATCGGTTCCGTGTTTCACATTCGGCCAAATCTAAAATTGTAGATGGCACTGATGAGAAATATTTCTGATTGTTGTTTGAAATTACTGACACATTGCCACATTGTCAGCGTCACTTTTTCCACGTCATATAGGAGTCACACTTCGTTGATTAGGTGAACAATTTCATCTTGCGTACCACTGTATAAGAGTATCGTTGGGATGGAGATGAAAAACATTACTTTCTGAAAGCTAAACTGATGAGATACAATGAAACTATCTTCATATATTAAAAAATATATATATTTACGATTTAAAAAATATTCGTCGGCAGTGCTACCATCAATAGGAACATTCTATTTTTCAGATGACGGCAATACCGCAGGTTTCCTTGGCTACTAATTACAAACATGCTTATTGCTCGTAGGTATTTCCTTATAGTAGGTATCTAACTGCGTTTTAAGATTTTCGGATCTCATGTACACACATTCTGATTTATGTAGGTTACAACTTTCTTATATAAATACATCTTTCATCAGTAAAATATTCGTATCTGAAAGAAACAATAGGTAATGTTGGTTCACTACTCACTGCATGGCATCGAATGGAGAATTGCATTTTCAGAGTCAGTCGTGGCGAATGGCAGTGGACCAAAAGAGAATGGACCAATGAAAGTTTTGCTTTCGGCTTGATCTTCACCGTCAGTTACATAGTCGCAGCCGACATTTTCTATACTCGTACAATCCGTTGCTTCTGCGCGCATAAACCAGACATTTAAATATCAGAAAGCAGTAACAACCATTGGTACTTGAAACTTACTGACTCCTACACAAACTGAAATTAACTATGGTACGAGGTAGAATGTTTCCACAAACACTTTTGTAAAAAAATGACCTGAAACTTTGAGTTTCTGTGTAACAATGCAGCAGTTGTGACTAAGATTCTGTAAACTTTGTATGGGCATTCTCATCCGCCATTTTGATCCCAACTTTTTCCATTACCTGAACGCATATCCACGGCCACCTCTATAGAAGGCCGTATAACTAGATGTTTGGCAACGCTGCGTGAAGGTCTATGTTTACACATGTTGTTATGGAAAAAACATTGAAAAATACGAATAATCGGTTCTTTTGCAAATACAGTGAGTTTCGCGAAAAAATTGAAGAGAAAATAATTTAAAGAGCAAACGATTTTAAATTTTTTGAGCCAACTCTCAATGGAATCGGTTGATTATGGAACAAGTAGCGATTGCTTGAAAATTAAAAGTCGGATAGAGGACGAAGTGCAGTACCGTTACACTTTGCCTCTCGCACACCGAAACGTCTACCGTAGTAGGTCGAATTCAGTGTTGTCACATTAGCTTATAGGGCCTTCTATAGAGGTGGCCGTGGCATATCACAGAACATGTCGCAAGCAATGAATCGAGGTTGCACTAAGGCGCTGTAGTACAATTATAGAGCCGTATAGTTTCACATAGGTGTGCTAGGCCGCCATTTTGGTTCAGGTTTTGTTGTTACCAGAGATGTCAGTAGGGCTGTCAAAAATATGCCTAAAAACAGGTGAAATATGCGCATGTTTTTTTTTTTTTGGTCACTAAATATGCCAAAAATATTCTGTAATAAGTCGAAATATTCCAAAATATGTTGCTTTAGTATGGGGGTATCATTTTTGAGGGGGAAATGAGTAGATTACAACGGCAACATTGTTCTAGGAGTTTTCTCTACTGGCGCGACAAACAACAGTGAACTAAACAATGTTGCCACAACCAAATAACTTTCATTTTCTCCAACGTTTATGACTTACTACTAGTGCTGTTTGCAGTAAAATGGGGAAAAAATTAATAAATACAACATAATGTAGTCGTGGCTGTTCAATATGCCCAAAAATGCAAAAATTTAGAAACTTTGATAAAAGTATGCTCAAAATATGCCAAAAATACCCACCAAATATGCAATTTTAAATAGGGCTTATTGTATTCAGAATTATACGTTTCGCAGAGATATCTTAAATATGCTCAACTTGCTTCATAGAGGAAAAATATGCCAAAGTATACTTTTGACAGACCTAGATGTCAGCGTTCCCCAAAAATATGAACGCGTTCACATCCGTTCTTGTTCATGTGAGGAGAAGAACGCGTTCACTTCATTCTCATTTGTGGAGGTGCTCCATTTGTGAACGCGTTCTCATTTGCAAACGGGAGTTGAGCAGTTGACATCTCTGACTGTAGTCATTCCTATCTCCGTTTTCTGCGTTCTCGTTCACAAAATGAAACGAACGCGTTCCTGCCCGTTTTTGTTCATGTGAAAAGAAGAACGCGTTCACTTTGTTCTTGTTTATGGAGGTGCTCCATTTGTGAGCACGTTCCCGTTCGCAAATGGGAGTTGACATCTATGACTGTAGTCATTCCTCTCTCCATTCTTGTTCACAAAATGAAACAAACGCGTTCCTGCCCGTTTGCGTTCATGTGAGAAGAAGAACGCGTTCACTTTGTTCTCATTTGTGAAGATTCTCCGTTTGTGAACGCGTTCCCGTTCACAAACGGGAGTTGACATCTCTGATTTTAGGATTTTACCAACGCATTAAATACACAGCATCGCGCAGTATCATTCGCTCTAAAAGTTTTCAAAAAGCTGAACCAAAATGGTGGCCTAGCATACCCGTGCGGAATTACATAGCCTTAGTACAATAGGTAGGACGGACTGATAACAAGGGGACAACTTCCTTATCATGTATAACGGTGAACATGCTGAACTAAAAAGGGAATCGTTTCCTTTTGAGCAGTAAATTTCACGTTTGTATTGAAATTGTACATTTGGGTATACTGCCTGAGCTTCAGAAATAACGGGTTATACCTGAATGCTTGAATGGTCTTTAACCCACGTTTCTATTTTGTCAGTTTCCTGGAATCAAACTCCCAATGAAATACCACACAGCGGTGTTGAAAGTTAATCTGTATAATATAATGAAAGAACGGCCTCTTAAATTCGCGATATAAAGACTAATATCGATTCAAATCAAATGATTGTAGGGTAAGTAAATAAAAGAAACCGGCGCTAAATGCGTCCATACCATTAGATGTTATAGTCTTGTGATACGTAATGAAGTTGTCGCCCTGTTATCAGTCCATCAAACCTATTGTACTACAACGCCTTAGTTGCTCGGGGAATGAAAGGATAGAAATTGTTGCTGAGCATACCTACACGAAGTTTACAAAGCCCTTGTTGTGACTGCTTATTTAAGTTTATTTTCTTAGCTCGCCTTCTTCCCGCCCGATTCGCCACGACTGCATCATCTTCAGTTTATATGGGACAAAATCAACACTCAGACTAGATCATAATTATAGGTATTCATCACCTGTCTCGGCGCATCTCCTCGTATAAATGTCGCCGCAGCGTTTCATCCGGCGGTGGGATTTTCGACCCGTACGGCAGAATATCCAGAGATTGAACGTGAGCTCGAACGGCAACCCCCGGAGGCAGTCCCAAGAAGTTTCTGTTCGTCTCGGAGTACCGATTGTCGTTCTGGTTGGAATTGCCGCGATCAGACTCTTCGAAACTCTTGTCCGGCTTCGGATACAAATACGCGTTTGATGGCTTCTTCTGGCCATCGTACTTATTGTACCCTCCAGCCGAGGGTGGCTTGAAATCGTTGGCCGAGCTGTCGTAACCCGACGATGATTTATCTCCGAATAAGTCGTCGTACGGTCGGTCCGAACCGAACGATCCGAATGCTCCTCCTGGAGGACTGTAAATAGAACCACTGCCCGAGCCACCTGAAGAATCCTCCGACGGCCGATAGGAATTCGAAGTAGTGAAGTAATCAGGCGCATCTAGTTTCGGTGGTTTCAAAGTCGTGTAGAAAGGTTTCGGTGGCTGGTTCCAGTAATTGGGCCGCTCGGTGGAAACGTCTGGAAGGAAAGTAGTCGTGGTGAACGGCTTATTGGCCGGGCCGAGGAAGTCATCGACGTTGTCAAACGGCTTCCCCTCGCTGGGTTTGGGTATATCGACGCCGAAATTACTCGGCGGCTCGAATATGTCGCTCGTGATTGGGGGCAACGTGGTTGACGGTATGCTCGGGAGGGTGTTGTCTATCAGTGGTGGTGCTAAGAAGTCCGGACCAGTGTACGGATACACGGACGAGTAAAGAGGCCCGGATCCCTTGCGTATTACTTTGTAGCCGATATTAGGACCGGCTATGTAGTGAACTGATCGTTGCACACCCTTGTCGTCGATGTACGTGTAAGATCCGCGAACTCGGCCGAGGGAATCGCTAACCTCGACTCTTTTTTGATCGGGCCCGGATGCGGTAAACTGGTACGATCCGTCGATGCCTTGCACGATAGAGGAGTGGCCTCGGGGTGGGCTGCCCGCTTTGTTCGGACCGGTGTAAAAAAGCCCTCCGAACGGATCTGAATCCGGGAACGCAGTTTTGACGTGGAAACCCGTACTAGAACCAGCTTCGTATTGCACGTCGTGCCGTTTGCCGACGTCGTCTATGTAGGAGAAGGCGCCGTTCACGGTGCCTTTGGAGTCGGCCGTCTCGCCGCGAGAGTACGTGGGTGTTTTTAGGCTGAATTTATAGCTAGGGTCTTCGTTCGGATCGTGGTAGCCATCGTAAGAAGGTTGGTAGTTTGGGGAATCCGGAGGCACGGGAGGCTGATACGGGATTTTCGATTGCGAAAGGTCCATCTGACGGGCTATGTTTGGTCCGCGAGCGCGGAAGCCGCGCTGACCGGCTGTGTATGTGGTCTGAACGACACGACGGTATGCTGGATCTCGAGCACCGAATCTGCAAAGACGAAGGTGATTTAGGCGGGGCTGTAGGTTTTACTTTGCTGTTTGGAGTTACAACGCTTTCTGAACGGATATAGTTCTGTGACTTTCTTCGGAACTGGAAATTTATTTTAAGACTTGGGAGATTGAATTTTACCTGCCGGATACGGTATTATCCCTGGACGCGGCTGCCGTGTGGAAATGACTCCCAATGTCTAAATTCTTGTATCCGAATTTGTAGCTGCCATCTTGACCTCGGTCGATGTAATCCTCGGCCGGACCTTCCGGAACCACCGTTTCGGTCGTTTGCTGAGCAATGACGCTCGCAGTTATAATCGAGAGTAAGATTACACGGCGCTGCGTTATATAACAAAAAATAATACATAGGTCAGTAACAGCGATGCAATTGAGCTCGCTGGCCCGCAAAATTAATTTCAGTATTCACAGCGCGTTGCCGGTAAAACAAATATACTCAGTTACTAGAGAGTAAACATGTGTACTTTTAAGTGTTTCACACCGGGGTGAAACGTGAGGAAAGTGTCATTTTGCGTGTCACTGATTATGGCAGCAAACAGGTCCGTAGCCAGCCTTGTATTTCAGTCAGGGCAAATGGCATTGGAGCCAGGGCAATATTTCAACATTTTTTAATATTAATTCAGTCGTCCCCTACCCTCCTCCAATTTTATTATTTTTTTCATTTTCTATTTTTTTAGTTTTTGTATTTTTCTTGGTGAAGTAGCCTAAAAAAGAAAAAGAGGAAACATTTATTTTCACTCATTTTAAAAACAAGACTGTAAAAAGAATATTGGGGAAAAACTACATAAAATGTTCAAGTCCTGCTTGCCGGTATTTTTTCTCGATTTTGATGAAAAAACTTTTCAAATTTCAACCACGCCTCCATTGTGGTACTGATGTGTCTTTGATGTTCTTTTCAGTTTGGTAGATCGCAGGAATAGTAAGCTTTAATTTTTTATTCCAGTTTAAATCAATATCAAATTTGAATACAAACACACAAGTAGCGACGTTCAATTCAGGCAATCATTGATTGTTGATATTCTTATCACGAATAATTATCATTGATCTTTAGAAGCATCGAAGTTTCGAAGCTGTGAAGCATGAAATTAGTGCTGAGCATCAGCTCTGAGTTGCCAGATGATATTATTTTTTGGACAGCCAAAGCAAACAGGTTGGTCAACCAGGGCAATGCCCTGATTGCCCTGGCTTAGCTACGGGCCTGGCAGCAAAGATAAGGGAGGCTTGTGTTGGCTTACCCCTTTCTGAAAATTTGCAAATTTCAGGGCGGAGCCATGCTACGTAAATCCGCGACAGTTTGAGCCCTCCCACCACTCTTGAAAGCGCCGTGTGATATGGACGCTGTTAAGCGTAACAGAACCAACCAACATTTGTTGACAAAATGAGTTATTAGTATCACTGGAAACTGGAAAGAGCGTAAAAAAAACTGTTTTTTCAATGTGAGTACACATTTTTGAATCGGGGCTCAATTTTGATAAATTTTACTTTTTACGCTCTTTCCAACGATTGTGTAATTACTCATTTTGTCAACAAATGTCGGTTGGTTCTGTTACGCTTAACAGCGTCCAAGTATTACGTACGATATTTAAGAGTGAATTCCTACTCATTATATAATATTTAATTAAAATGGGGCGTCCCAAAGAATCTTTTATATAATCCGCAAAAATACATAGGCTGTCGCTAAGTAACTGACACTAAAAATCGTACGACCCACCAACGCTACCTATCGGCGTTTCAGCGCAGTAGGGGAATAATTTGGTTCATCAGCTACTGATTGAAACCACGCCGAGCTCATTTGATTAAGAACTCGCTATTCCAGACCAATTTGAAAGGAGGTCTGGTTGGCCGAGTGGATAGCGCGGTGGTCTCGGAATCCGGAGGTCCCGGGTTCGAGCCCATGTAGAAACTCGTCTGAATTTTCGACCTAGGCCGGTTTTTCGTTCTGAAGGGAAGAGGGCTAAGACAGCCCTAACAGCCTCCCCGACGTCTCTGAAGTAAAGCTCGAAAGGGCGGATTCCAGGACTCGGGTGGAGAGCAAATTAGAAAAAAAAGAGACCAATTTGAAAGAATCCATATGAGGAGCGATATTCCAAAACGGCCCCTGTCTATTTTTCTGAAAAATCGTTTTATAGCGCCATCTGGTGAGGAATCTAGTAATGCGAATTTAACACATGTAAGAAGCCAAAATAGACTCGCAAAGAGAAGAAAAAAATTGTTCCAAAACGGCCTCTGTTCACATATTTTTATCACAATAGAAGGGTCGACATTATCTTAAGAATTTTATTAATTAGAATCTACCGAAAGACACAGCATGTCTAATTTTGTGCCAACCCAAAACTAATAATTCAAAAATGTTGTTCCAAAACGGCCTCTATCAAGGAAATGCCCCACTTCGCGACTGTCATGCGTGTCTCCTGTACAAAGGACATTCAATATTTCAATGAGATAAATTCCTGTAAGTATTCTACTAGGCAACCCGACTATCGTAATATAGGGATACACCATGTTTATTCTTCCCCGTGAAAAAAATATAAAACTGGACAGAGGCTGTTTTGGAAAATTGCTCCTCATATTATGCGTTAACTCCTCGAGGTTTTTTAAAGATTTTTTTAAAGAAGGAAAAAAAGCATACGATTACAAAATTTTTTATTAATCATCATCTTCATTAAGTACACGAATATCTTTTTCAAAATAAGCACCATTCATGGCTATACAGGCGTCCATTCGTTCTTGCCATTTATCGAACATTTTCGCGGATTCCGCCGCCGGTAACAAGAAGAAAAACATATGCGCTGCGCTGCTGATAATGCGCGTCCACATACGGCTCGAACATTCCAGAAGTACACAGAAAACAAAAAAAAAAAAATCAAAATTCACTCCACCCCCATATAGTCCTGACCTTGCCCTCTGCGACTTTTGGTTATTTCCTCAACTGAATGCAGCCATACGCGGTCGTCAATTCAACACAAATCAACAAGTCATCACCGCAGCGCAGATGTTTTTCTCCTCGTTATCGGCGGCGGAATCCGCGAAAATGTTCGATAAATGGCAAGAACGAATGGACGCCTGTATAGCCATGAATGGTGCTTATTTTGAAAAAGATATTCGTGTACTTAATGAAGATTATGATTAATAATAAATTTTGTAATCGTATGCTTTTTTTCCTTCTTTAAAGAAATCTTTAAAAAACTGGGAGGGGTCAACGCATATGGTTTCTTTCAAATTGGTCTAGAACAGCGAGTTTTCAGTCAAATGAGCTCGCCGTGGTCTCAATCGAAAGCTAATGAACCAAATCATTCCCCTACTGCGTTGAAACGCCGATAGGTAGCGTTGGTGGGCCGTACAAATTTTAGTCTCAGTTACTTAGCGACAGCCTATGTACTTTTAAAATGAAAATAAAACAACAAAAGTGAAAATATACATAATTATTTCCCATTTTTTTGGTGTTTTTAAAGTTTTAAACAGTTGTTCTTGGCTGAAAAACTTAATATTTCACTATTCTACATTAATCTACACTAAACGTAGGATAATGTAAAATAACTCAATTATTCTACGCGAGTTATTTTACGTTATTCTACGCGTAAAATAACTGTAAATTTACACCAGTTATTCTACGAAACAACCCCGCTTCAGTGTAATAACTGAAAACTAAAATTTATAATCTAAAAAAATGGTACTAAAAGGGGGTTATAATGTTATGTCATGTTTCCAGCCACCCCTAATATTTTTCAATCCACCGTTTGCACGAGCAAGGATCTTCAGGTACCTACATAGCAATACTGATATTTTTTGCCTTCACGAGTGATTTCGGATTCCAGATAGGTTATTGTACTCGATACGAGTCAGGATAGAACTGCCGGAACGTCTAATTTTCCGACCACGTTGAACTGTTCGTTATAGGAAAGGGTCGGTGATGGCAGACCCAAGCGTGACCACTTTCCTAGAAAGAGTCAAATTTCATATCGAAAAAAAAAGAGTATTGGTCCTTTTGGCTGATGAGGGAATAGAGAGCAGACCGTCGGTTCAGATAGAACGTTGTCCTTGTTTGCTCTTCCCTTCGGGGTTCAACAGGCCAGGGTGGTAATAAGCGCTTGAGCATTTCCTAGAGAAAAATGAACCCAAAGTTGACCTAATTTTATTAACATAGTAGGGGAAAGGCTTTTTATGGTACGCGGGCGCCTTTAAGTACGCAGCGGGTTTTTTCGGCCTGGTAATACTGTAAATATTTTTGAACGATTCATCATGCTGCCTAAAAAATTACTCTCGCAATCCTAAGAAAACGTTTTTTCAGATGTCAATTATAATTTTGCGCTCATGAGAAGTTAAGCCGGTAAAAATTCGATTAAAAATCAAGGAATGCTGTAAAAAGTAAGTGTACCATACATCATCTTATTGAGAATTTTATCCTCTTTCAGAATATCACAACCGTTAACCACTTTTACCGGTCAGAAAATTTTTTATCGTAACTTTTGTGTTTTGAAAAAATTATGACTTCTTTCAAAAACAGGGGTCCCTGGAGTACGCACCTGATGATATTTTTGGTTTCTTACACAATGGCTTGTTCTAAACCAGTTCCAATTAATAAAAAGTTGGCATTTACTGAAGAATCCAGCCAAAGCTTACTTGAAACAAGGATCGAGAATCACATTCGTAGCTGTTTTATTTCAATTTATAGGGTGGTACCATCAGGGGACCGTCTGCGTACTTTCAGGACACCATTTTTTTGAAAGTTCGACTCTGACATTTTCTACTTCAGCTTCTATAACATGAAAATCTTTAACCCAAACTTTATGAAAATTTTGTGGAAGATGTGGGATAAGTGAGGCAACAACCAATTAAAATTTCAGCCTAATCGGATAATTCGGAGAGGCGCTAGAATTTTTTAAGCACTAAGTGCGTCGTATAAGGAGCCTTTCCCCTAATTGATTCATAGGGTTTCTAGGCCACAGAATGTAATTTTAATGATCATTTTTCATTCTAACTCTTGAGCGCTTAAATGAAAGTCGGCCAATTTTATCTGTAGGATATTAAATTCATAATTAGACGTTATTACGAAAAAATATTCAAGCGGTATGAAAATTAAATGGCAGATGGCGCTACAAACAAAGATATTTGAGGGGGGACCACCGACTAAATTTCCAAAACATTTTACAGAGGAGCAAAATAATGACAGTAATAATAATAAAGAATCCTCACTTTCCCACTTTTGCCAAAGGCTGCTGCATTTTGCCAGAAATTCCGCGAAAAAATCGATTTGGAAAACGATTAAGGGTGTCAACTTTTCTTCATCTCTCCCCGGAGCCAACCCTGGCTAAAGAACAAGAAACAGATGTTTCTTAAATAATCCTTGCTTTAAGAATAGGTATCAATTTTTGTGATCGGATCTAAAAATCGTCCTCAAAGTTGGATTCAGTGACCTGAACCCCTGCGAACTGAATACCCATTATCGAAACAAGGAGCTAATTTCTATTCGTAAATTCTCTGCAGTACCACTCTGGAATGTCAGATTAAATAACCCCCCCCCCCCCCCGAAATCGAATTCAATGAATACGAAAACACAGAATAAAGTATCATTTGGGGGAGAGACTATATTTAAGCATCCTGTAACAGTCATGGAGGGGGATCTCATTTTTGAAGAGCAGCGAAGTTAATCCAAAATGACTAAACAAGCGTTGAAACAATGTAGTAAGGAAATAGAAAAAGGGATTTGGAATTTCAAACTTTACCTTTTCGCGTGTGGCAGTTTGGGTCATTTCCGATTGAGTTGAAATTTTGCCATAAACAGACTTTGATTATAGTGTCTAAGGAGACCAGGAGGCTATCCTGCCCAAAAAGTCACTTCTAGCCCCCTTAAGAATAGATTTTTAATATATTTGAAAATTTTCCGGGGGCTAAATCACCGGGGGGTAGTCCTCTAGCCTGCCCCCAATAAGTTCACTAATGGATTTTCCATACGTTTATTTGCCACAAAATGACGGCCGCTGTCCCCTTGTCATTTTTAAAAGATGAACTACCTGCGGGAATTGCTTCTTAGCAACATGGTTTGCCTCCCTAGCAAAATTTTGCCGCAGAACAAATTTCTGCCTTCAGTTTCTCCATGTGAATCCCCATTCCTCTTTCTATAGATAAATATGCTCATGCCACTGAAACTTAGGGGGAAGTGGCCCAAGATGACATCGCGAATATACCCACGCGAAAAATACAATTCTTCGCTTCAAATGTTGGTCACATTGTAGCGAGTAAAAGCCGCTATAAACTGATCTTTCAACTGGTAATACTAAAAAAAAAGTCTGTTTACATTTTTTGCGACGTATCGCATATGTATGTTCCACCAGGAGCGCTAATGTCAAAGACGAAAACGTGATACGTGTACATTACACCATAAGAATGTGTGCTCATAAAAGTGTTGCTCGCGGCTTTTATATTGATTTTTATGAAAAAATACTAAGAACAAAAGTTGTAGCCCTTTTTATTTCCTTTCAGATGAGCTTAATTTTGGATTTTTTGCCATATGAAACCACTTCGGTCCGAGATGTTGACGCAGTTCGTCCTCCCACCTCATCCGGCCTCCCTTTGCCTCGCTTGCCTTCTTGTGCGACCCAGGTAGTTAAGACTTTATTCCATTTATGATTTGGTTCGCGGATAATATGACCTGCATACTTAAGCTTCAGCTTTCTGAGAAGAACCCCGATATTTTTGACTTTAGTTTTTTCCATAATATCTTGTACTTTCGTGTGGTCTTTTAATCTGATTTGGAGGATACTTCTCAACATTGAATTGTGCGTGGACCAGATTTTGTGCATTTGTTTTTTTAGTGATGGCCCAGGTCTGGGCTCCGTAGGTCAATACTGGAAGGACTGTGCTTTCCAATACCCTGATTTTAGTATATAACTTCATGTTGCTTTTCAGTATTTTTCTTTGGGACCAGAAAGCCTTCCACGCGTTTGCCCTGCGGATTTTTAACTCTTTTTCCGTTTTTCTTATCAAAAGCCAGAATTTGCCTTAAGACTTATATTCCGAGACCACCTCCTATGGTTTTACAGTCGATTTTAATTTCTTTTAAATTCTTGACATTTGTCATGATTTTTGTATTGGATTTGTTGATTGGTAGGCCCACTTTTTCGCTCTCTCTCCTCAGTTCCTCCGCCATTACTTTTAGAGTTCTTTTCCGTTCTTCGTGATGATGACCATATCGTCTGCGAATCGGAGATTATTCAGGTTCTTAAAACGTAATAAACTTTCTCCTCTATTTTTGATTTTTGTCCTTTTGCCCGTCAATTTTAGTTGCCGAAAGGCTTGTTCTAGTACTGCATTAAAAACATTGGGAGAAAGAGGATCAACTTGTTTAACACCTCTTTAATTGGAAACCAGTCTGCTTTTTAGTCAAATTTTATCTGAACCAGAGAGTTTGAATAAATGCTAATTAGAATTTTGATAATATTTTCGGGGACCCCTGAAAGGCTAGAGTATCCCATATTTAGTTGTGGTGTAATGAATCGAAGACTGGAACTTACTTTCCCTTCAATTTTATTTACCTCTTTGATACAGCAGAAACTCATTCCAGTCCATACCTATTTCGACAAATTTCAGGCGCCCCCTTTTGCTCCTTAAAAATCTTCAAATTTTTTTTTGAGTTGAAAACATTTTATTTTGACTTTCTTCTTTATTCTGACACCTGTTTCGCCTCCCCCACCCACCCTACGTATCTATTTCTATTTATGTCTAATATTTCGACTGACACGAAAAGTAAGATTTGTTTTGATTTAGTTAAAACTCACCATAGAGAAGAGACCTTGAAACAATACCCAGAAAATCAGTTTTTGGCTGTATTTTGATCATTGTACCCAGGGATGTATGGAAAAGAAAGCTTCCCCCCACCCGCCTCTAAAAAGGCTCAATTATTGGCTTCACTTGAAAAATCTCTCAGAAATTTGAGATTTTTTGAAACATTTTTGCCTGTTTTACGATTTAAGCCAGTCAAAAAATCTCAAAAAATATTTCACTTCGCCTCGCTGGTGAACTCAAAATATTCCCAGTAAAGAAGTTTTCGGTCTTTCCAACAATTTTTTTCGGTACATGCTGATTGTATGTACTATTGTAGAAAATAATCTTAGGGGTTAAGAGATTTATGTTTTGGTAGAAGATGATATAAAGCTACCAAAAAAATTTAATGTTCTTACACAATTACCACTGGTGGATTTAACCGGGCGCAACAAGACAGTTGCTTATCGGGTGCCTATAATTTAAAAAAATCATTAATATGAAGTAGTTTTATACTGTGGTCTGCGAATCTTAAATGGTTTAAATTTTTCCATCGATCTTAATCCCCTCTTCTTCCCAATCAAGTTTCCTGAAAATGCTGAGCGGGGATACGGGCGAGCTACAGGAAATGCTCGACATGCTGATCGCAGTAAGCGAAAAAGCAGGGCTTGTCATTAATATCTCCAAAACCAAGGTGATGTGTAACACCACAGGGGACAAAATTAAGATTGGGGGAGAAAATTTGGAAGAAGTAGAGGAATTCACCTACCTTGGACAAATCATGTCCTTCAATGATAGAATGAAAAAAGAGATCGATAAAAGAATAAGCCAAGCTTGGAAGGGGTATTAGACCTTGAGGACGGTGTTTAAAGGAGACTTGGCAATCTCCTCAAAAAGCAAAATGCTGGAGGCTTGTTTCTTCCCAATACTGGCGTACGGAGCACAAACGTGGTCTCTCACCAACGTTCAAGCCAAAAAGCTAGCAGTTACTCAAAGGGGGATGGAAAGGAGTATTCTGAACATTAAAAGGAAGGATAAAATCAGAGTTAAATCTATCAGGGATAAGACAAAATGCAGGGGAATCATATTTATGGTGAAAAAATTGAAAATGAAATACGCGGGGCACCTAGCGAGAATGGAAGAGAATCGCTGGTGTAGAAGAACCACTTTCTGGGTTCCGTACGGACGCAAGAGGAAGAAGGGTAGGCCAGTAACAAGCTGGGGAAGCGAAATCATTAAAAGAGTAGGAACAGCATGGTGTAGGGCGGCACAAGACCAGAGGGTATGGAAAAATATAGGGGAGGCCTATGCCCGCGACATGGGGGCTCGGTATGATGAGTAATTCTTGCGTATTTATGTTACGTTATCTTCACGTTATATAATAGTGTATTAATTTGTCATACCAATAAACGCTGTTTGATTGATTGATTGAGTTTTATACTGACAGTTACTTATATGGCGTTGCTAGAGACTAATTTTGGGGAAGAGCCTTAGTAATTTTCGCATTTTTAAAGTCTGTTTTTTCGGATGTAAGAATTCGGGGGACTATTATAAAAATTAATCCTTCAAGATATTTGCCCCCTTGGTCTTAAATCTGGCCCCGGACAATTGATGTTCTCTGTAATTTTATTAAATGAGCCCTTCTCGCTCAACACCATAAGCCCCGAAATCACAAATTATTTAAGAAGGAATTGGGTTTCAAAATGTCACTCGAACAATTTAATAACATGGGGAGTTCTTACAACATAACCAAGCGAGATAACAACGGATAGCGAAATAATGAAAAGAGAAATCGTCTATCAATAAATCATCGTTGCTAATGAATAAATTTTCATAAAATTTTCATAAAGCGAGATATATTATTTTTTATTTTTCATTTAGAGGTATTCCTGTAAAGCATTGCTCATTCAATTTTGACGTAACATACTCGTACATTCTTTTTAATAGCTGGCGCAACTGTTCACTGTCATAGCTGTATTTCACAATTTTAGAGGAACCACTTGGAGTCAACAAAACGGACTACCGTTCAATCTGAGCAAATGCGAAAAAATTACATTCAGAAGAATACTAAAAAGAATCGAGCATGACTATCATATAGATGGAGCCACGTTACGGGAAGTTGACAGGGTGAGGGATTTGGGGGTAATTCTAGATGCAAAACTTACGTAGGACCACCTATCTAACATCGCATTGAAATCAAACAAAATGGTGGGTTTTATAATCAGGAGTGGACGAAATTACATTGATGTTGATACGCTCAAAGTACTATATTTCTCACTTGTGAGATCCCATTTAGAATTTGCGTCATCAGTCTGGAACCCAACAACGCAAACGGGAGTGAAATTGATAGAGAAAATCCAAAACCGTTTTCTGAAATACTTATACTTCAAACTATTCTCTTACTACCCTACTGATGTAAGCCACACCGAATTAAGAACAGGTTTCGGGGTCATCAGCCTAGAAAAACGCAGACTAATAACCTTCCAATTACTGCTATATGACATAGTTCATAGTAAAATATGCGATGAAAATCTACTGCGACAAATCTGCTTTCGGGTACCCTCGTTCCAAGCGCGATCAAAAGATCTATTCGAAACAATAACTGCCCACACAAATAGACACAGGGAGTCCGCTATGAATAGGGCGGCACGTCTGTATAATAACATAGTATCTAAAAATCCCCACGTCGATATATTTTTCTTAAAACGTGATAATTTCAAAAATATAATAACCAAAATTATAGCGGCTCCAAATTTTAAATTTTAAAATAACCAGACGCGTGCTCCGAGCTCCTTACAGGACGGGGAGGGGCAAGTGGTAACCCTGCGTGCACTTTTTTTTCTCTTTTTTTATGTTTTTATTTTCGATATACTTTTAAAATATTTTAATTACTTTACTTTCCTATTACTTCTTATTATTTTGTATTATTTTTGTTTCATTTATCATATAAATTTATTGTATCTCTCTGCCTTGCTCCTCCTGTAATTGACCGAAAGACTGTTAGAGGAAAATACATTATTATTATTATTATTATTATTATTATTATTATTATTATTATTGGTCCACACGAAAAATGTGAATTTGAAATGTCACTTTCGTTCCGTAACTACATCCAAAGGAGAATGTCTACCTCCTTGCCATGCGCCCTAAATTGCGAACTAACATTTGGTCAAATTCTGGAATATTTTTGCGACCCATGAGCAGGGGTGCTTCGCTTCTTAAGAATTTAGTAATAGTGTCTCAGCTTTACCTGAAACACAATCAAACCCCGCCAGGAAATCGTGGTGCTAGTCCAAATTCTGGCATCGGCGTCAGATATACACCAGATTTGCTCTCGATTCTAGCGCAAATCGAGCACCGTTCGAAAATTGGCGCTCAATTTGCACCAGGCGCCACAGTCGTGTCAAATTTGGGCCGGCCCGAATGGCCCAAAATTTTGGCAACAGTGCTTGCGTGCATCTCAAATGGGAATGCGCTAGCACTAACCTGGCTCAAATTTGACGCTGGCCCCATAATTTCCAGGCGAGACATTCATTTCGCCAATCCACCCAATCCAGCTTTCAATTTCAAATATATAGGTGTACTCGATACTGAAATCGAACTTACCATTCTCGAGCTTGAATTCTTCACTTCAGGCAAACTGGATCACAAATCGCTAGCTGAGCACAAGAATGCCAAAAACGAATCTAAGCATCCATGGCGTGCACATAGTCGTATTCGACGTATTGCATAACAACTGAACTACCTATAGCAGACAACAATTCCAGTGCAAACGTTTTTACCTAATTTTTTTCGGAAGTCCGGTTACTCGAAATACCCCACTTCATTATTTATATTTTCATTTCTTCCACATTGTCTAGGTCTTTGTTCCATGCCCGTGATGCGGCTAAAACAATAAGAATGGAAGGACTTCAGCTGACCGTTAAGATTTTCATCCACGATAGGGTTCTCGGTTCCGGACATAGTAACCTTGTTTGTACATGTTAACGATAAGCTGGCTGTTTCTCGCAAAAAACTTTATCTTCTCGATCACGTTCGAACGTTAAACGGTACCTCGTATAGTCTGTTGTTGATAAACGCCACTTCCACCATCGTGAAGGAAATCCGAAAGTAAAGTGGGACAAAAACCTGAGTAAAAGAGTTGACGAGTTAAGTACAAACCTATAGCTCGAACTTGGGTCTAGAATGGGGGTAAAAGTACCTAGAAATTGGTTCGCGATTGGATTGAAACGCAGTGAAGCTCGAGGTAAAACTAATTTTGTGCACTAGTTGGTATGATAGGCTGCTTATGGGTTTAATCTTGACCTTATTTCCCACAACAAACTACGAATATCATTGTTACAATGGGCCATACATTATTTAGCTGGCAGTGAGTGCAATGTCAGAAATCTATAGACTGGAGTTACTAATTTTTGTCGATAGAGAGTTGGGGGAAAGCTGAAACCCCGTAACGGGGAAACAGTAGATCGGCAACAGAGACACACACGAGAAATGTTAACAAATATAGGTAGGTCTCTACGCATATACTTTCACTGTATGATGATGTTTTACTGTTGATTTTTGTTATCTACCTGCTCGTTCTTCATGTGTCATACGTTGTTACACACGGCTGTGGACTTCGAAAACGTTCTTCCTTTGACCATCTAAAATAAAAAAATTCATAAAAATTGAAAACATTTTGCTCGCTTTGCTCGCAAGTAAGTGTTATCACACACGAACTGGCTAAGCGGGAAATCGGGAAATTTCCCGGTGCGCCCCAGTGCTAATTTGCGCCCCATTGCTTATTTGCGTCCCAAATTCAAATCTTAACTTGTTTAAACGTAATAGCCCAGGAGAATTAAAATCAAGAAAGAGGTTCAAATGGAAAAAATTTGCACAAAAGGTTTGAATGTTCTATTGTTTAATTTACGGTCTTTTTGGTCCTGGTGAATATTCGGGCCGTACATCCGTCAGAGCGCGTCGCTATCGAGTCGAAGAGAAAAGTAGCAAAAGGTAAATCTATACATGTTTTCCATTGTACTCATTAAAGTTGAAATATCTCGAAAATTAATACGTTTTTGAGGTACTTAAAGAGAGAAACGAATTTTTTGAACAAAGAATTTTCTTTCGATTAGGACTATTTTTATACCTAGATTCCAAAATTTTGCTACATGTGTCAAAAACTTCACCTTTTGGTCGCTGATAAGAGTAGTCGATACTAGCGCTGTACGGCCCGATATAGGAGTGAAATTTAGTCTGGAACAAAAGTCAAAAACTCCATGTATTTTTCCCATAAGAACGAAAGGGAACTTCTGGCACGGATTCCCTTAATCCGATCGACAGGAAACGTTGTAGTTTATTTATTTATTTATTTGATTTGATTTTATTGGAATCAATTTAGGAGAAGAATCAGAGGAAATTCAGAAAAAAATATCACCAAGAGTAAACAACGACCACTTCAATGTGTAAAGGAAGTTGTGTGTTCCTCTCAAGTATTCCTAACATCCTTCTACCTTATCCTCCCAGAGTCGGGTATTGCTCATGGGCGCAAATGTGAGTGCTTGGGGGATAAGGTTCCAATCTGCATTTGCAGGGACGAAACTATGGGGGGGGGGGGGTGAAACACCCTCAATAATTAGGCAGTCAGCAAATTTCGAAACTATTTATTTGAATTTTTCACTTTCTAAAAACGTTTGCTCGTTTATTTTTTTTTTTTCAATTAAAAAATATTTTGATTAAAAAATCGGCGAATTTTCAAATTTTTAGAAAATTTTGTCGGCAAATTTTTAGTTGAAAGAAAATATTTGTCGGCAAATAAATTTTCCCTTTCTACTCCCCCCCGCCCCCCCCCCACCAAAGTGAAAGTCGATTTTCGCCTCTGTTTAACAATTTTATTTATTTATTTATTTTTAAATATTAATATTTATTAAATTTCAAATTTTTATTAATATTTAAGTAATCTTAATACAAAAAGAACTTAATTTAATTAATTCTATTTAATTTTTAATTTAAAAATTTTCATAATTTTTATTTATAAAATTATTTATTTATTATAAAATTAATTTTAAAATAAATTTTCCAATTCGTTAGTCTTGATGTGAGGAACATTTTCGATACACTGCCTTGAAAGCGTATCCTGAAAGCGATGGATGAGTGGGATCTCCCAGGATACCTACGAGCGATCATCAGGAGCAACCTAACAGACAGAAAGATAGCGTATATGAACGCAGAAGGTCACCAACTCCAGAAGCTCATCTCGGTGGGTGTGCCTCAGGGATCGGTCTTAGGACCCCTGTTGTGGAACATGTCTTTTGACAGGGTCCTGCCACTCACATTTTTGAGAGGAGCCCAGGCCATCTGCTTTGCCGACGAATGAAACCCTTCTCCTTGTAGAGGGGAGGTCGGAGCAAGAAGTTCGCAGCCGGTCCATACTCAGCATCGAGATGGTGTCTCGCTGGATGCAGGCAAATGGCTTAGAGGTGGGTGCCTAGAAAACAGAATCCTTCCTTTTGCACAGACGAAAGGGGGCAGGCCATGGCCATTTGACCTAGCGGTACTGGATGAATCGGTATCCCTACAGCTCCGGATGGTGTTCCTGGGAATGACGGTGGACAACGAGCTGTGTTGGAAACCGCATCTCCGTACAACGGCAAATAAAGCAGAGCGGACGCTGAGAGCGTTGAGTCAGCTTATGCCGAACCTCCGGGAGCCGAGTGAGAGTCGAAGAAGACTGTATTCGACAGTGATTCATTCGGTTCTTCTCGATGGGGCCCCCAGTTGGGCACCAGTCGTGACAGTCCGCGAGAACAGAGAAGACATAGGAAGGGTCCAGCGGGCTACTGCACTACGCATAATCTGCGCATATAGGACCGTCTCGTATGAGGCGGCTCTTGTACTAACTCGAATGCCTCCTATTGATCTGCTGGTTAGGGAGAGCGCTACTCTTTATCAGCGCTTCCAGAAACTTCCACTAGCTGATAGAAAAAAGAAAGGAATGGAGAAGAAGTTTAAGAAAGAAGTCCGGCGGCAATCAGTTCAAGAGTGCGTGGCTCGACTCCAAGAAATCACCCATGGCCGCTGGACATTGAGGCTAGTACATGATGTGAGCTGACATACCATCTTACACAAATGCTCACCGGGCATGGGTGTTTCAGTTGTTATCTTAAGCATTGGAACCACAGTTGGAACAAGGTACCCAGCCAGTGCTCGTATTGTCCAGCAGAGATCGAGGATGCCCAGCATACCATCTTTTGAAGCACTGCGTTGAACGACGCACACGCAGCATTCGAGGCGTCTATCGGCAGCCACATCACTCCCGAGACGATGGTTGAAGTGATGCTGACTAGCCTGCAGAACTGGTCAGCGATGATCCAAGTCGCCGGCACAGTGATTCGGGTCAAGGAGGATGCCAAACGCGGGAGACAGCGGTCAGCATCCGCGCAGCTCACGCAATCCACGTAGCAGGTCTTGAACGACGAGGACTCCCCATAAGTAGGGAAGGCTCCCCCATCGGACGGTCGGCTCTGCAGCTGAAGCTCGTCGCCGTGTCCGAGAAGAATACCGAAAGATGATACATACCAGGATGCGGCGGCAGTAAGGGCAAGGACGAACACGACGACGACAGTAGAACCGCGAATAGAGAGGCGTGTGCGGTCATTAGGAGTAAAGAAAGGGGGAAACAGAGAAAGAGAGAGAGAAGAAAGACGCGCAATCAGTTACCCTCTAATTACCCGCGGAAAAGTTACCCAGTTTCAACCCTCGGTTACCCTCGAATTACCCTCAGATTACTAAGAAACCCATCAGTTACCCTTGGTTCTCCTTTAGTTACCCGGGTAACTGGCGGGATTTTGTGCATTGGGTAAAAGAGTCCTAATTTGTATTTTTTATTTTTCACTTTTTTCGAATCGAATGAAATGAGAGCACTCTGAATAGATGAACATTTCCCATGAAAACTAATATTTTGGTCGGGTAAGGGGGTCCGCTTTTCTAAAATTGTTCCTCGCATCTTATTGCGCCTTATTTGAACTACATACCTACTCGTATCTTCAATGAGCCAGTGATATAATAGCCCATTCTCATGCTAGCTTGAATTACCCAAATGAATGCCGAATTCCACGGAAATAATTCGCTGTAAATTCGAACACGTAAAACGAATTACATACTAATTATCGAATTAACAAGGTACCAATGTACTCGTATAAGCCATGTAACGCATTCCATTATGTTGCAGAGTTGCGAATGAATTTTTTAATTTTAGGATGTGAGAAAAACCATTCAGAATTGAATCATTTGAAGTCATTCTAAGGACACGGCCGGTGTACAATCAAGCATTTTTGTTTTCCAGATAAGTAGGGTCCGGAATCTGGGTGAATGTCGAACCAACCCAAAATCCTACGAAGGGACTCACCCGATGCGCAAAAACCAGCTAGTTACCCGTGGAAAAGTTACCCTTTTGGAACCTATCGATTATCCGGGTAAGTGAAGCGTTTCCGAAGGTAACTGACGGGTAACTGCAGGGCTACATGGGTATCTGGTAACCCTCTAGTTAGTTACCCGTCAGTTACCCTCGGAAATCCTTCTGTTACTCGGGTAATCGAAGGGTCACAAAAGGGTAACTTTTCCGCGGGTAACTGGCGGGTTTTTGTGCTCGGGCACGTTCAAACATTCACAAAGTTTCAAACATTTTTGGAAATAATTTCTGCAGGAACCGGCTTACTAGGTATAGTTAGGCACTCGATCAATGGTGAAATTTTTCTTCTGTCGTATTCACTCGACTGTGTAATGTTTATATATCATAGTCGACTAGACAGTGGTACTGCCTAATTTCACACAACCTTGAACGATAAACACAATAATTTCTTTTCATTTCGCGATGATTTCACAGCACGGTTGAATGGACCCATCCTGCAGTACCATCACCATTCACTCGGTGAACGAAACCCCATTCTGTTGATTTATTAAACAGTCACTAATTCATTTTTCGTTTTCAATACCGTGACCAAACGGTGTTTTCCATCTACTGGTTCCATAATTAATACCGCAATACGACTAGTAGTCGTAGATCTATAATATGTTCATAAGACACTGCGCTCATTAAGTAATAATAATGGTACGTATTTCGTAATATGTTAGTATCTTCCTCTTCAACAAAAGTCTTCCACATTAAGTGTATTAAAGAAATTCTTAGTGTCTTCATTGTCTATCAATTTTCTGATTACATGTGTGTTTTGCTATCAGAGAAAAATATTGTTGGTTACTTGCTGTATTACATTATCTAGTGAAAACCCGCTGACGCCTGAGAGCACCACCGAACTTGCATTTGCAACACAACCGTTGACAGGTACCTGTTTTGTTACCTACTTTTAAACTGACACTACTGGAGTGCTGAGTATACTTATTAAGTAGCAGAGGTACTCCCAATAATACATAAATAACTAAGAATACTACAACAAAGTTTTTTTGTGTTTTTTTTTCTTTCAATAGTAGAAGCCCGATGCGCAATCAGTTACCCTCGAGTTACCCAGCTATCCGCGGAAAAGTTACCCATTTGTTACCCTCGGGTTACCCTCAGTAGTTCCCTTGGTTCCCCTTCAGTTACCCGGGTAACCAGCTGGATACTACGCAATTAGTTACCCTCTAGTTACCCGCGGCGGAAAAGTTACCCATTTGTTACCTTCGGTTACCCTCAGATTACCCCTATTTCCTTTTAGTTACCCGGGTAACTGGTGGGATTTTGCGCATTGGGTCTCATTTATCAGAACAATCTATCAAACTAATGGAAATACTTGTTCCCAAAAGTCCCCAGTGTGCCCCAGTATACTAAAAGTTCCATCGTCGTCAACATAACTATTTATGTTTTGTTTTTTTTTAAAGCAGCATATGGGTTTTAGAGATGTATTTTTCTCAATCAAAAATATACATGTATGCTTTATTTGAAGAGATACGTCGTGGGAATCATTTGAGGGCTGTACGCAAAATTTTGGTACCTTATGAGCGACTACCGGCCATGACAAAGTTGAGTAATCACTTTTGTTCCTTCGTAGCAGTGGCGTAGCCAGGAGGGGGCTTAGGGAGATGATCCCCCCTTGAGATGAGAATTTTTTATAGAAAGGAAAAGAGCTACTTTAAAAAATTATAACCCGAGATGATTCACGCACGAGATATTCATAGGTGTCAACGAGAAACCAGAGTTTACTGCAGCGCGAAAAAACATGAATCATTGGAAAATGTTGAGGATGTATGAGAAACGCGAAGGTAGATGGGTTGACTTCGACGACTACAATGCTTGGCGAACTGAAATTTGGAGGATCATTGTAACACCTGCTGGCATTACATGCACATGTCCGTTTTTCATGAAGAACAGGCAGTCAGGGACGTAACGAAAAGTTTTTCCTGGGGAAAATTTGTGAAAGTCCCAACTGACTGAACTCAAAATTCCCAAGTATCAAAGCAAAAAAAACGAAAAGTTTTTCCTGGGGATAATTTGTGAGAGTCCCAACGGACTGAACTCAAAATTCCCAAGTATCGAAGCAAAAAAAAAATGTTTTGACCTGTTGGATTTTTCCAACTGACTCAACTCAAAATTCCCAGGTATCAAACCAAAAGAGAAAAAACCTTTTAACTTGTTAGGAGTTTTCTCAACTTCTCAACTCAATTCTCAAGTATCAAAGCAAATAAAATAAAAAATTTTTTAAGCTTGTTGGATTTTTCCAACTAGCCAGACTGGAATGGTAAATGGGTGCCCGAGCCTCAGACACCCACTGAAAAAATCAGGAAATGTGTAAAATCTAGACACTTTTACATTTTGAAGTATCTAATCGTCATTTTATCGACAAGCCCCCACTGAGTGTTAGAAAGTTCGGCGCCTGTGTTAGGGACTACTGCTAATATCCATTTTTCCATTCAACTCTGTACTAAAAATATCAACAATACCTAATCAATAACTTCGAGATATTAACTCTTTTGATAGTGTTACATGAGTTGATAGTCAATAAAATTACGTGATTTAGTGACGGTATTTATAAATATTAACATTAATCTGAGGTCTAACATCGACAGCTGTATGGTAAGATTGTAACCTCAATTGGACTTGGTGGGGGAAGAGACCTAAAATTAAACAGAATAACATACATACAATCACACCCTTCATACTTCTAGATTGTTTTCATTTGAAATTGACAGTCGGAAATTTAAATATCAGCCCTTAGTCTGAAAGTACACACCTAATCGTAATCAATAACTATCATACATGTATATTTTGAACAAATCACCAGTGTCTATAGGTATCTACTTGAATGTGCCGATGACTGCAAGTTTCCACACGTTGAATATTCTTGAAATCCTGATGATCTGAAGAATTTTTCCTGAGGGGGGGGGGGGAGTAAAAATTGTGAAAGTTCCAACTGGCTCGACTCAGAATTCCCAAGTATCAAAGCAAACAAAAAAAAAACTTTTGTCTTGTCGCGTCGTTGGATTCTTCGAACTGACTCAACTCAAAATTCCCAAGTATCAAAGCAAAAGAAGAAAAACGGTTTGACTTGTTGAGTTTTCCCGACTTCTCAACTCATTTTCCAAGTATCAAAGCAATGAATGAAAAAAAAAAAATCCTCCTAACTTGCTGGATTTTTCCAACTCGTCTGACTGAAATGATAAATCTTCCCAACTGCTGAGTAAAAAATTCCTACCGGGGAGGAGGTGGCTCCTTACACCCCCCCCATCGGTACGTCCCTGGAAGCATTTTTCCGTAGCCTATATCGGGATATAAGCCTGCACTAGAGTGTGCTGCAAAATCACCTGTGCGGATGAAAATAAATGAGTGATCATGTGATCTTTCAAATAGAAAAATTGCTCTCTTCAGGCGGGTACAAAAACTAGTAGAAATTATTCTACCAGTAGAACTCATTATAATTCTAATTCTTGGGGACGATGCAGTGACATTTAGAACAAATTTTCTTTGAAAGTGAATTCCTAATCGAATTGATGATAAGTTTGCTACACGCTTACGGTAAATCATACGTGATCACCTGATCACTTAAATATATACAGGGCTGCCAACACTTGAAACTTTAAGTTTACATCCCAATAACTCCTGTGTTATGAAATCGCGATTTCATGCTTACATGAAGTTCATGTTTTGCCAGCATCAACATGCAGTGTTGCACGTTGTAAAATAATCAATTTACCAAACACTGATTCCAATAACTAATTTCCCCAAAAAATTTAGATAGCACTATTTTGCTCTAAAGTGTCGACATATCAGAGTTCAAGGCACAGGTAACTTTCTGTTTCTCATATTTACACGTATTTCTGCCACAATGAGACTTTGTTCAGCAAAATCGTTTTATAATACCAGCCTACATAAAAATGAAACATGAAATTATACATTTTTTAGATAAGAGATACCTGCTTACAATACCTACCTACCTACCTGTGTCATAGGTACCCACTCCAAGTACTTTCCATTTACAAATAAACTATAATACCTCTCAAATTTACAGAATTCGCTTCAAAATGGCCGAATCTCAGCGGCAAACTCGACAAATTCGAGGCGGTGAATCCGGAAATAGCGGCAGATGTGAAGACTAATTACCGAGAACAAAATGGCTTCAAAAATGAGTACGGCTACACCGTGTCCGAAGTGTACAACAGCAAACGCGATACTCCAGATTTGCTGAACACCATTCCAGACTCGCGTATAGTCTACCACAGTCTCAACAATCCGTTATTTAAAAGCAAGAGTTTGAATCTGGATCCGCACGGTGACATCCACAAATTCTCGAATCCTTTCGGATCTAAATGGATTGTCCTACCAGCAGCTAAAGAGATAGAAAAACGCAAGATCCCGAGTCTGTCATCTGTGTTCAAACGTAGTGGACGACACCCGCTCGAAGACTCGCATCTATCGTCATCTGATTTCAAGTTCAAGTTTGCGACAAACGCGAAACTAGGGAACGGTTCTCTCTTAGGAAATACGTCTTTTCTTGGAAACACGTCTTTTCTTGGCAACAGTTCTTTCATAGCAAAACCAAACTACGATAAGCTGGAGACATTCGCCGACATATCACCGAGGCTGCTGGCCACTACCACAACCGCAGCAACGCCAGTCACACAAAAGGCATTCTTCGGATATAATTTCAAGGAAGTAAAGACGTCCGACGGCAAGACACAGGGAGTGGTGCAGGTCTTTGACAAAGATGGTCTGAAGGAAAATATCGAGTTCAATGAGCACGGAGTGGTGAATAAATTAACAAATGGGAACGTGACATTACCGCCACAGCTACCGGAGGCAACCGAATTAAATGACACCGTTTTGCAAAAAGCAATTCAAAAAGCTGTTACTTATGTGTATCAACAAAATAACGCTAATAACTCCACTGCCGGTGCTGAAACGAATCACACCGCTACAAACAGGCATCCTAAAAGTGTCACCACATTCTCGGAAACGCAGTTCAATAGTTTTGCCAATGAGGAGCCTCCAAATTCTAAGAGTGAATTTGAGTACATCAGTCAGCCCCGAGTCAGCGAGTTCGCTACTCCTGAACTCATTTTGTTTGATTTTCTGGGACAGCTACAATCTTTTCCCTATGTTCATAGAGACGAGCATTTAATTAGCAATGAACTCGGTTCTTTTGATGAATCGATAAGCGAAAATGCATTTTTCTATCGGCAGTAGGTAATGAATTGAGAATAACAATGAGATGGCTCGATGGCTGTTAAGTCGAAAGCGTGTGTTGACAATGTGTTCGTGAGTAAAAGGGAGTCGTATGGGGAGGAAAGAATGAAAAATCCGTTATTTATAATTACATACATAATTCGGGTGATAAAATCTAGGCGTATATATGAGATAATATCACAAGATATAAATTAACTTGGGACACTCAAGAGTTTGCTTGTTACCAGAGGGTCACTTGTGAAAATGAAATCAAAGTGTCATCCAGATCATGATAGTGAATGATAGTCCTCTACAGTAATTGTTATCAACGTAATGCAAAATGAATTTAGAATTTTTGAAAAGTATATTTTGCCGTGAGGTTGACTAACTACTCACGTCAGGTAGTCATAGTACCTATACGTTGTCATAATCATGTGAAACTACACATAAATAATTGTGCTTTACTTTTGTCTCTTGATTGTTTAAATTATACTTATAGTTGGTGTCTTTGATTATACAGCGCCGTGCACTAAAATACATGTAATAAAGTGGTAAGTAACTTCAAATAGCTAGGTACTAATAAAACAACCATAATTGCTCAAGTTCACGTCACAGTTGTCACTGAGTATCGAGGTGCGACTTATAAGTTTTTCAAAACAATATTGCTTGAAGTAGAAGATAAAATTAAATATAGAACTATACCGAGTCATACATGGACAGATGATGTTGTAATATACCTCTATGTCTTACACATATAATAGAGATATGTACATATACTCGTATTTCCGCGATTGTATATTTTAGTAAGACCATAACACATTATCCGAAAATGGAGCACTTGGCAAACCAAGAAGTCGCTTTCCTGTTCTGCTACTGATTTTAGCCGAATACTTCCTTTGGGCGGATTTCATGTTTTTCCTGCAAAATCAGAAAACGCTACGATAGAGATACCGTTGTTATGAGGTGTTATATCGGAGAACTCTAGTTTAGCGTTGTTACGGGTGGTTACCAGCGGTTACCATAGGCGCCGACTTGGCTTTTTTTGGGGGCACCCCCCCTCCTAATATTTTCAACTCAAAATTGGAAAAAGTACAACAAATTTTACCATCAATTTTTATATTTAGCAAAACAGAAAACAAGAAAAAACGAATAAGAACAGAATCTAAGAAAATCAATAATTTTAAATTATTTAAAATAGTACTAGTAAAATATGATAAGTAATAATGAGAAGATTATAGTTTTGGCATCAAAATAGATGGAAGACGACCATTCGAATTTTCAAAGAGAGGGATTTTCGACCGCTCCTAAGAACCGTGATCAAAATTTTCCATAAGTCGACGCCTGTGGAGGTTACAGAATTCGTATGTATTCTTTAACTCTTCAACATCCTCTGTTGCTCTTCTTGTTGTTGATGCTTATTTATATTTATATCGTTGTTGTATTAATTTCATCTTGCATAATTAAATATTGATTTGAATTTCAACATTTACGTTTAATTGGGAAACCACTGGAAAACAAAACAAATCACAATGTCAGAATCGAAAAAAGCGGCTATCGCGAAGACGAAGTAATATTTTAAATATTTTATTTGAAAGTAGTGTTATTAGTTTCAGAGATGTAATGTGATGCTGTTAATGACTGTTTATGAGAAGAGAACTGTTCTAATTAAAAATATTAAGGTGCCGAAGGGCAATACGGCCACCCTAAGCAAGAATCTCTCTGTAGCACACTTTTTTTTTTCTTCAAGAAGTTAAGCCTGGAATGTGTGGTAGAGTCTATCTACTTTCAAAAATCTGCTTGATTGTGTGTAAAACTAAATTCTCTGCATCTATGGCCGAGACAAAAAAAAAAAGCCTGGGTGACCAAATTAACAGCATTTTCTGGAAATATGGCCATACTTATTTCCCCATTTTGTTTAGCATTGAAAAATGTCAAAAATTAATAACTTAACTCATTTCTCTTCCCTATTTAACTTATTTGGTGCGTTCTGTACATGTTGAGGGACAAAAGATTCAAATTTTACAAAGTTTGCTGTCTTTGTTACTAAAGGGCAAGGAAACTTCAGAATTTCTATCGTAGTCTGATTTGTACATGAGTATTAAACGAAGTCCAATATTTCTTTGCGACTTATAGGCAGTGAAGATGAAAAATGTTTCGAGTAAGATGAGTTGGACTCGCACCCTGAAGAGCGAAGAAAAGTTGTACCCATTCCGAAACGAAAGAATCTTAATTGCTTTCTTACTTATAGGAAAGTGTACAATAAGTATAACTTTTCTTAATCTTTGAAAAACTTGTAAATTATGGAGAGAACACACTCAGTTTCTCTTAAAAACTGAACAACAAGTATATAGGCATATAAGTTGGTCGCTTTTTTTTGTTTTTTTTTTAATCCTTGAAAATTGAAAATCAAATCATAATTCCTGTACCTACTACATTCAGTTCTGATTTTTTCCCTTTTCGTTTTTTTCCCCGTTATAAATCTTAATAAATAAAAATAGAAAATGACGTCAATCTTTGTTGTAAACTTCTAAAAATATGAGAACAGCAAGGACATACCGAAGAGCTTTTCCTGGGGGGGGCTGACAATCTCAACTGATTCAACTCTAAATTCTCAAGTATCAAAGCAAAAAAAACGCTTTTGACTTGTTGGATTTTTCCAACTTCAGCTGACTGAAATGGTAAATTTTCCCAACTGCCAAGTAAAAAATAGGGGGAAGTTCCCCCTCCTACTATCGGTACGTCCCTGGAAAAAAAACTTTGGTGCTTCAGAAATTAATCCACCACAATTTCTCCAATTTTTCGAACGATTGAAATGCAATCAACCACATGGCCATATTAAACAAAAAGGCAGGTTCGCGACTTTTTTTTACTAAATTTCATTTTTCTCGTGGAATATGAACGAATGATCTGTGGCGATGCACAAAATCGGAAAGTTCATAAAATTACCCTTCACAGGACATAAAAGTTTTTATATTTACGCTAAAATGATGTGGAATGCTGGCACCATGGAGCGGGCACTTCGAATTTGTCACTTTTCTTATTTTCACCAAAACTCTTCATCACACTATTTGGAAAAAAGTTCCATAGCAGTTCAAAAACAGTCGAATCAGGTTTGAACTTTTTATAATGTAGATAGCGCCACAAGCTCTTCCTAACAGTGCAGCCATATTTCAAAAATACCCCATAAGTGCTAATATCTGATTGGGTGGCCATATTAACCAGGTGGCCATATTACCCTTTCGGTGCCTTATCTCAAACAATCAACTTAGCTGACAATAATCACAATTATTCTTTGTATTGTGAATGCACCATGTTGTTACTAATTACCACATACACGTGGAAGTGTTCTCACCCATTCCCATGAAATTGTTCCTATTGCTTCTTTGTGTAAAGCATCTACTATATAAAATTGTAAGTTTGTGTGTTTGTTTGTTCGAGGTCGGCGGGTGAACCGTAAGAAATGTTAATATCTCATCAGTGTGATGTGAGTAGGTACATAAATTTACACTTTTAGTAATCAGATCTTTTTCTAGAGTGATTTTGGCCCTGAAAGATATTATAGTAACCTTGGGTGGGATACTACGCAATTAGTTACCCTCTAGTTACCCACGGCGGAAAAGTTACCCATTTGTTACCCTTGGTTACCCTCAGATTACCCTTGTTCCCTGGTGGGATTTTGCGCATCGGGTGGAGACCTGTTAGGGGTAGGGGTACGGAGGAGGCACTCACAGACGGCGCAGTGGAAGCTCTAAAAATTAGAATATCAAAGATAATAACAAATAACTGCCGCTTACCGTTCGCGTCAAGAACGAGCGTTTTCGTTCCTCTGGTATATACAACTTAAATCTACAGGTTCTGTTAGGGTTTGTGACCGAAATAATTTGAAACGGTTAACAGTCATCGGTCAAATTTCCTTCAGCAATTTAAACGGTTGTTTTGTACTTACATATTTACAGCGAGAGGGGCGCGGCTGGGTTACTCCGCGACCATCTTTTAAGGTTCATCATCTAACGGGCACACAGAAAGTCGCCCATCAGTTTCTCAAATAGAGATGTGAGCAAAAGCTCCTTGCTCCTTAACACATAATATGTACGTCACGAACACTGTCTGAATTACCAGTAGAGTCGAACTTCAGTTCAGTGAACACTGAAAATGCACCTATACTTCATGAAGTCCACAAGGGGGCGAGCCCCTAGACATCGTCAATGTCAACAAAGAGGGGGTGATCAGAAGCAGGCATCAATCAACAGTCCAATGGGCCAAATTCTTTTTAAAAGGATTTGTCCGCACTCGCCCTCCAGTTGAGGGGGGACTTGTTCACCATACTTGGAGGAGGAAAATCAACGGATTCCTCCAGGAAAATTGAGGGGAGTGTCAGTCTACCTCACCACATTAAGGGGCGCAGCCAGATGTAACCCTTGAGGCACTAACATTGTTTCTGTTTCTTGAAACTTCGAAGTTCAAACGTTTGAACTTTGAACTTGGGTTTTAGGTCTGAATTCGTAAACAGAGATGTCCAAATAGGAATGATGAACCCATTTAAATATAAATAGATTCGTAAATGAATTTATTTACATTTATATTTCAATTATTTCTAATAGGGGAGCTAGCAATTCATTTAAATTGGTGCATATCGATGGCTACCAATACACCTGTCATATGTCCAAAATTTCCAATTTTTGGGTTTTGACGGTTTCGGGTACAGTGTTGCTACGTCTTTCAAGTAGATTGGTCTAAAATTGAAAGCCAATAAAATTCACCGAGTTCTTCCCTAAAATACAAATGTGTTATGTCCAAAGATGAATTTTCAGCACCAATACAAATGTGGTATGTCCATAATTTTCTATCAACAGGACAGAGTACAATTTTTTTATTAATAATATTAATATTATTACTGCTGCGTTATCATCCAATGATTACACAAACATTCTGGAATCTGGATATTAGGCCGGTTTGGAATGGAAGGCCTCAATAATTATTTAAACATCTAGGTAAACACGATAAACATTGTCTTTAATCAATGAAATGATTTGATGTGCGGAGAACAGGGATGATGAGCCAATCAATAAAGCTTAAACTTATGGCTTTTGCTTACGACCTTGAAAATATGGCTGATGCTTATAGCTTATAGCTTATGAATTGATTGGCTTAAGCTTATGGCTTATAGCTTAAACTTATGGCTGGCTTAAACTTATGGCTTATTTCTATTTCCAGCAATTGGTAGGGCTCTATAGTTTCACCTGGGTATACTAAGCCACCATTTTGGTTCATACTGCGCCCGTCGATGCCGAATTGACTACGCGTTACGCTCCGCATCAAAGTCGGATTCGGCATCCACGGGCGCAGTATGAACCAAAATGGTGGCTTAGTATACCCAGGTGAAACTATAGAGCCCTACAATTGGAAAACATTGTGCTATGAGTATAAAAGAGGGCCGGAGTTACAAACTTTATGACGAAAATTATCCAAAATCCATCGAATGTTAATGTGTTATTCGTGTTATGTCTGTATCATTAAAATGCAAATGAGCTATGTCCACACCTTACATTTATTTTCATTCATTATCTCCATTCAAGTGTAGAAATTTATTTTGCGATGTAAAATTATTAATTTCAAACAGAATGATTAATCATTTAAATAATTTGCCACAAGCGAATTATCATTGTAATTAAACGAACAGCATTGTTGAAAACTTCATTTGCGATTATCTCAAAACTAGCAAAAGTGGACATACGACAGGTGTATTGGTAGCCATCGATATATATTTCAAATAGGTCTCGTTTTTAAGGCATAATATGGACGCTGTTAAGCAAAACAGAATCGCAAGCGACAAAATCTGTTTTTTGAGAGCACGTGATTCGAAGTTCAAGAGCCCTGAAAGCGCGCAAACAGCGGAGAGCTCTCCTCGCTGATCGGCTTCACCAGACTCGGTCTGCGGGTACTGTTGCCTACTCTCATCCACCTAGATTTTTACCTCTGACGTCACTCATCAGCACATCCGTCACATCAGCTTTGTTCTATTTGCCAAAATTTCCGACACTTTTAACACCAGTGTTACACCAGGACAAGAAAAAGCGTTCTATTTGTACAGTAAACAACTCTACAATGTGTTCTTTTTAGTCATGGGGTAACACTGAGGGTAACACCAGGACGTAAATTTCTGCACCTACTTGTGAGTAGGTGTAAGAAATTGGGACAGGTGTTTCTTTTGTTTTGATAACTGATAAGCTGGTTCTCAGGCGGTATTTTGCTTTTTGTATGGCCGGAATATTTTTATTTTTAATAACTGTTTTATGTTCTTACGTATTTTGTATCAACCATAATTTGGTGTTCTTTATAGACCAACACTTTTTCCATATCAGTTGTTACCCTACCCAGACCTGTGATGTAACGATGGTAACACTGCCCTGACCATAACACGGCAAATTTAATAGAACCAGAGCTATCGTTTTGTACAAGCTAGTAATAATAGGGCTCTATAGTTTCACCTAGGTATACTAAGCCTCCATTTTGGTTCGTACTGCGCCCGTGGATGCCGAATCCGACTATGCGGAGCGTAACGCGTAGTCTTTGACTATATATAACTATATGGACTGATCAAGACGACACTACTACAAGGAAATCTTGCACACGACCCTGTTTCAACATCTTTTGTGCTATAATGATTAGAGAAGACCTTGTTGTGATTTCTGGTTATCAGTTTGTTCTGTATCCTAGATCCTAACGTTGTAATGTTGAAAAGATGCGATTTATTTGCTAAAAATCAGTCCACTTTTGAGCCTATACATCAACCAATGTATTTTTCAATTATATGTATATACCGTATTTCTCTATTGATACAGCCAAATATTTTTGCACAAAAGGAAGAATGAGAAGAAAAACGGAGAAAACAAGGCAAATCAATACGTCTTTTATTCCATAGCCTGCTTCAGCGTTTGTTTTACAGGAATAATTCAACCGCTCCCAAATTTAAGTTGGAAAAGTCTGTAACAAAAGCAGCCGTAAAATTGTATCAAAGCACAAGTTTTCTTCACAAAACAAGAGTTCCTCACGAATGTTGTTTTAGCATTAAACGCCACAACTATCGTTTCGAACTCAGTAATTGCTGTCAATGGGAAACAACTAATCAAAAAGAGACTAAGAATATTCATCATTAACATCAAAAACAATCCTTATGGTAACAGGAATTATTTGAATCCGCAGATCTTTGTATACGTACATTACATAAATTACAGGTTATCACCTGTTATCATTCGCTGAATCATTATAGCACAAAAGATGTTGAAACAACATTTTATCAACTTGATCAGTCCATATAGTTATACATATATAGTCAAAGCGCGTAGTCAATTCGGCATCGACGGGCGCAGTACGAACCAAAATGGTGGCTTAGTATACCCAGGTGAAACTATAGAGCCCTAGTAATAAGTACTACTCTGCGGCCTGCGTACTCAAGCTTTAACTCGTGCGTTTCTGATCTGATCACTTTTTGATGTCTATGCCTAAAGACCTAAAGCTAAAGAAAGTCGAAATCGAAAATAGTCGACATTTTCGACTCTGCCAATGTGCCAACCAAAGTGCCAACGTAAATCCGAATTGAAGACTTGACAGTCGAGGGACGTGTTCCTCGTACTATCTGCTAGTTGAACGCCAGTTTTCGAGCTTTCTCCGACGTTGTGGAGATTCAGTAGTTTTATTTTTCATTCTTTTCTACTATCAAGTTCATTTTAACGTAATTTTGTAAGTTTATTATTGTTCATATTATGGCTCACGGTTTTTTGTTGGCTGCTGCCGTTTTGGTCGGTTCAGTTGCAGCTGCCTTCTATTTTTTATACAATGAGAGTAATACTTTTGAGTCTTATGGTAACGGTGGTTATTCATCTGGTCGAGGTTCCTCATCATCGTCTTCTTCTCGAGGTGGATATTCTTCGAATCGTAACTCGTCCTCCAATCGAAATGAAAAACCCCAGACTTCAGGAACCTTCGTTTCAGGCTATGACACTGCACCCGATGTGACTGATAGAAGGAGGAAAAAGAAGTAAATACAACTTTCTTGTTCAGATTAGTAACATACAGTGTGTGGCGGAATAAAATTTTATTTGCTTACACGTTGAGAAGCTAGTATTCTCGTTTATGTTTTGATGTCCAGTATTACGCGGATACGTGAATTCCACGTTCCTTTGGATTGGATATCTTATTTAATACATGTATACTACGTATATCTCACTGTGCGTGTTGTAGTTGAGAGCTTATTCTTATGTTTAATGTTGAATCATAGGAGAGAAGATAGAACGTGCGCGATTTGTCTCGAGTCTCTAGAGTCCATCGGGTTGGTTTCCAAGACTTTACTATGTGGCCACATATTCCATTTAGACTGCATTAATACGTGGAGTGAAGAAGTAAGTAAAGTTAGGTAACCATATTTCATTATTTATCTTTAATTTAATCTAGTCAGCACTCTTATTTACGAAGGATCTCTAAATAAGTTTCCCCAGTTTGACTTCTAGCCATTCAGTTTAATTATTCAAGTAGGTAAAGCTGAATGATAATGAATAATATTGTTCCAGAAACACGAATGTCCGGTGTGTAGACGCGTAATGTAAATAATCGCCGCCGTTCCCATGCGGAAGCCCAGATGAATATCGTGTAAGTTACAGAGTAACTAGAGTGTGCGGTTTCACGTTTTTTAAATTTCTGGTGTATGAAGTATCACTATTTGGATCCGGTTCATTTTCGAAGGGAGTGTTTGAGATAGATTTTTTCATCATGAAATGGTTGTGCTTAGGGCTTTGGTCTACTTTGAACGCGTAGAAATCGCGATGATAGTTTGTGAAATTAGCAGCAGTAGGCTCATTGCTCTTTTAAAACATATTTGAACTAGCAGAGCTGATCAGTTGATGCATTATTAAATTATTTTGCGAAAATCATTGGTAACGGTTTCTGTATGCTTCGGCTCGAGTGTAGTTTGATTTGTAGCACAGATTCAAATTTTGGTAATGAGCAACAGTGTGCCCATTGATCTCTTTTAAAAAGATATTTAAACTAGCAGAGCTGATCAGCGGAAGAACTATTGAATTGTTGAACGAAAGTCATTTGTAATTTTATCTGTGTTTAAACAGAAATGTAATTTGATTTCTGACACAGGACACAGATTCAAACTCCTAAGTGTTCTTATATTGCTCCAATTTTCTCTATGTTACGTTATAAAAACTAGAATGTAAAGCTCAAGCTTGTAATGTGTCTTCAACACTCCCTACGTTTTTCAGCTCTTGTCAAGACTCGATCGTTCTCTTGACCTATTCAGCTTTAAAGCAGTGTTCTGGAGGAGTTGTTTTCATTGTTGCCACAGAAAACGATACAGTCCAATGAATCTAAGAAGGCACTTATGCAATTCGGAGAACGAAAATAAGTCACGAATTCATTGATTTCGCATATGCGGAAAACAGTTTTTTCAACTCTTTAGGGTGGCAGTAGCACTGAGATGGACAAAAAACTACGATGCACGCGATGAATCAAAAGAAACTGGGGTGAAACTAGTTCCAGTATACATGGTACGGTACCTGCTCAATCAGGATGTCTGGTGGGACGTATAGCGATGCACCAGGGGCGCAACCAGAACTTCTTTTTAGTGGGGGCTAGAATTTAGGAAAAATCGTCTCCCTCTTTAAATATGCTTCGTAAACTTGTTGAATATTCTTTACTACATATTAACTAAATATTATTGGGTAGTAGCCGGAGGTGGAAGAAAAAAAAAAAAAAGATGCGACTTTAATGTTCTCAGTTTCTGGAGGATGGCTCCATAGTCCGAAGTAAAACGAGAGTGGTTCCGAACTAAAAGACCAGGGAGAATCCCTTTCCCTCATCCCGCAAAAAATAGGTCTGAACCGATTTATGGACGGCATCTTTTGGGGCCGCAGGATCTGGAGGATTCTACAGAAAAAACGAAACGTCTTAGAAACGCAGCTGCGGCTCGATGACCGAACTCGCCGATATTAAAATGTTACCAACTCACAACTTCAGAATTGCCTGGGATTATTCTATAAAAATACTGTTTAAATTCATAATGATCATTTTCTCGTCAGTCAAAAAACGAGATTCGAACTAAAACGAACTTTTTATTTACACTACCAACAACGTGAACATTAAGACACTGACGTCGGTCACAAACTATGTGGAACGAACAAAAAACCGGGCCGTGAAAAGACCTGCATCGAACCGATGCGTATATATCTAACACAGATAAAACTAATATCGCTTCGCTTACAAAAGGAAAAATCTTATCAATAATGCATTAACGTATTCTACCCGAACATCCTCCCCCTTAAAAAACACACAGTGTTTTTTCAACAAAAAATAAGAATTAACAATTTCAAATTACACTAACTACATTTCTCAATCATTAGCGGCACAATCTTCTGAATTGATCGTAGATATTCTCCTGTAGTTGTCTTGATCCACACATTTTGAACCTGACCATTACCATCTGGGAGGACTTTAGTCACCCGACCAAGAGGCCAATTCAGTGGATCCGTCTCCTCTCCAACAACCAACACAACATCTCCAACTTGGACATTGTCTTTCTTGCTTGTCCATTTGACACGTCGCTGCAATGTATTGAGGTAATCTTTCATCCATACATCCCAAAATGATCGGACAATATCCCTTGTGAGCCTTAATCAACGTTGACGACTAACACCATCTAGCTCTATGCCTTTGGGATTAGAGAGCAAATGGTCGCCAATCAGGAAGTGTCCAGGTGTGACATACTTCCCTTCTTCGGTGGAGCATAAGGGGCGAGAATTCATAATCGCCTCAATCTGGCAGAATGTAGTAGCCATCTCTTCAAATGTGAGCACATGAGTCCCCATAACTTTCTTCAGTAATGTCTTCCCTGTTTTCACAGCGGCCTCCCACAGGCCTCCCTGATGCGGGGACCTGGGAGCAATGAACTTCCACTTGATACCCTCAGATGAGGACCATTCGGTGACCTTTGTACATGCTGCAGCCATAGCATTTGCCGCGCCAATAAAATTTTTTCCATTATCGGACCAGATCTGCAGAGGGGGACCACGATATGCGATGAACCTTTTCAGTAGCCTATTGCAACCACTTTCTAGGGTCGGGTATTAGTAGCCGAGCCTACTGTAATTGAAATTTCATTTCTTTTCCCGGGTGAGTTGAGTCAGGGTGAGTTCAGTAAATAGCAGGGATGGCAAACAAACGAAACGAAATTACGATTGATGTTTGTCAAAAATATTGAAACGAAATAACAAAACAAAAAAAACGGTTCTGTTTGCCATCCCTGGCTATTTATTTTCGACATATTTATTGACAAAAAAGCATAAAATATGTATTTCACCTGCTTTTGGGCATACTTTTGACAGCCTTAATTATGAATATTTTCCCTTTCAGTTAGGCATACAACTTGGAAAGATGATAATAAAAGATTCTCATTCCGGCGTATATTTTGGTATTGTGTCTGAATATTAGCTTCAAAACCTCAACATTTCAGATTTGGTTTCGTTTTATCAATACCAGCTTAGGAAGTTGGAATTTAAAATAAAGCTAGCGAAAAGCTCATTTTATTGACTTTAACTTATTAGCTACAGTCAGTGAATGCAGTAAAACTCCCATAAGCCATAAATAAGCAGGTAACAACCTTTGTCATAGAACATGGCAAACACCCTTTTACTACCTCGCTATCTGCGAGGTAGCTTGTTTTACCCTCCTGCAGATGGCAGTTTTTCTACTTGAAAGAACAATATGATCACTGATCACTCATTTATTTTCACTCGTACAGGTAGAGAGCTCTATAACTTCGTGTGAGTACAATCCTCCGCCATTTTGACGTCAACCTCACCCGTGGATGCCGAATTGACTACGCGATACGCTCCGCATAGTGGGATTCGGCATTCACGGGCGCGGTTTTAGTCAAATGGCGGACAATCGTACTCATACGAAGTTAGGGCTCTATAGTTTCACCTGGGTATACTAAGCCGCCATTTTGGTTCATACTGCGCCCGTGGATGCCGAATCCGACTATGCGGAGCGTACCGCGTAGTTAATTCGGCATCGACGGGCGCAGTATGAACCAAAATGGTGGCTTAGTATACCCAGGGTCCCGATTACGACCGACGGTTTAGCGTGATAAAAAATTTTATCAATTTTTATCAACGTGATAAAACCACGATAAAACAGATTTTGTCAATGTTTTATCAACTTCTTCGTGGCTGTTGATAAAATGTTGAGAGGAGTGACAAGGTTGAGAAAGCAGGGAAACTGAATCCTTGATCGTAATACATGATATTTTGTCGCTGTATCTTTATCACGCTTATTGGTCGGTCGTAATCGGGGCCCTGGTGAAACTATAGAGCCCTAACGAAGTTATAGAGCTCTAGTACAGGTGATTTTACAGCGCACTCTAGTGCAGGTATATATTCCAAGGCCAAGGGCCAAGGGATAAAAGATGAGCGCCGAACGTGTGACCAGCGCAGTTTCGGATGCTTAGAATCGGTTTTGGGAGGAAACGGCAAACAGGAGGGGATGCAGTCGTTACTGGTTTCGCGAGGGGGCCCGGGGCACATAACTGCAAATTAGTTGGGCCGCGCGATTATCTGCGGATGCATTCGGACAGTTTTGTTTACTAAATGGAAAACTTAGGGCGAAAAGTGTGTTGTCATTATACTTTTCAAATGTTATTTTTCCGCTAGGTCAAAAGCTTGTAGAGGCGTTTGAATGTCTCGTAAGTAAAAACTGATGGCGGATTCGAATTCTGCGGTCACTTTACATAGGAATAGCCGGTAAAATGAAAGTCGATTTTTTTTTTTTAAATCTATTCGCCTAGTAATACAGTTCTGTATTCTATAAAATATACTCGAAATGCAGTTTGCGACTCTAATTTGATCGGGGGGGGGGGGGAATAAATGACATATTCGAACTCAGCGGTCAATTTTACGTAAGAATCAATGGAAATAATCAATAAATATAGAAAGCGGGGATTCCCTCACCATGCTCCCATTCTAAGGTCTTCGTTTCTATGCTCTCATTTAAAGGTTTGTCGTTGATGAGTGAATGGTTCTTAAAAATGTACATATACGTAAACTCAGTTCGCCTGTTACTGCGAAGTAACCAAAATTCCCATTGAGCCCTAATAGTGTTTCACGGAAAAGATTAATTCCAAACAATACAGCGTCACTAGATGGTTCTAGTGCAGTTTATGAAGATTTGCTTGCTAAAATGATGCACAACGAAAACCTTGAATGCCTTCTTAGATTTGTCGGGCCGTACAAATCTTCAATCTCGCAAAACTATAGTTTTTATTGGTATTATTCAAATAAGCCGATTGAAAATTTAGTTTAATGTTGAAGGTTCTTTCAGGAAAAGATTTTATTACTCATGTTATCGCCTATGTTCATGTATTTTCATAGGCGCAAATGAGAGGTGGCGCTTGAGACCTAGCTTCCGAAATCTTTTAAAAGCCCCCACCTCCTCATTGTACAAACGAAAGAATTTTCAGCATTATTTTGATAGTTGTCAACTCCCTTCTCCCACACTCTAGGTAAGCCAGGCTCGTAGCTAACTGCTTGTGTGTGCTAGGGCATTTGATATTCAACCAGGGCATAAGCCATAAGGGTACTACGCAAACGAGTTTTTTACTTTTAGCTATTTTTATTTATTTATTTAAATTTTATTTTATTATTATTATTATTATTATTATTATTATTTTTTTTTTTTTTTTTTGAGAATTTGCTAGCCAGGGCGAGCGGGCGTTAGCTACGGGCCTGAGGTGAGCTATTCGCGCGCTTATGTTTATGATGTACTACAAGTACATTCGCCGATGTCTTGTGTAACGATTAAGTAGAAAAAGGTATCGGAGTTCGCTTCTATCTCAAAGTTATCACTGAAGTTTAGATTGTGTTTTTATGATTATAGTTCTATTTATTTTCTTTTGTAATAAGGTTAATATTTTCGAGTCAACAAGTTTAACTAAACATAATTGTTTATCGAGAAAATGGTCTCTGATCATTTGTCTGAAGATCTCAGCTGTAATCAACAGTGCCTTTTAAATTTTGTTGGTGAAAATTTAAGTCTATGTGGAAGCAATTTACAACTTACACCAATATTGTAATTTTGTCGAATATAATGTATTACTATATTTTTAAAGAATATTCGTAAGTTAACGGATAAATGTTTGAATAAAACGTTTCTAACACAATCAGTTACTATTAGCTATTAGCATTAGATAATTTTTACATTTTTAAATACAATTTTGTGATATTCTAGTTTTTAATAAATTTGAAGCCATTTATACACGTGTTGATCGTTATACTTGTATGCATTAAATCAGATTGATGCATTGAAAGAAATAAAGACAACATTTTCTCTTTTGTATTCTTCGTACATCCGTAATGTCAAGTATTCTCTTTCGTTTCCTCTCAAATTCTTGTACTGACTATTGAATCAAAATCTTACAATCACACGGAAACGACCTGAACCAAACCTACACCACTTTGCTTAGAAGAAGGGTACTTTTATCTACATTTGTATGGCATCGATTATCTCACTCAAATGACGATAGGGGTATGAATTGTGTGTATCAGACATACAGCTCGAAAAAGCTGGGCATCTCCTGAGTAAAAATGCGGTATATTCGCTAAACGTGGCATCGGTAAACACTAAATTGTACGTACTTGACTCATATAGACGCTGGATGGCCGTAATTGGGCTATTGGGAAAGAGGATGCTCAATTCGAACCGGACTCAACTAAACAATTCACAAGTCCGAAATTGAAAAACGAAACCAGCATGGAGTTTTTCTTGATAAGCGAAACAAAACTGGTGAACAAGAAATTATGATTTGGAACGTAGAGGGTAAATATGCTCCTTTATTTTGAAAAAAGTGTATTATTTCAACTAAACCGTTTTGTTTTTTGTTCCGAGAAAAGATATTATCAGTTGTCCCCTTCAAGAATTTTCTTCATTTTCCCGCCACTTTCAAAAAGTCCGGGCTGCCCCATAACGATGATCAAATCAGGAATCGCTTGAATTTTGAATTTGAAAATTGATAAACAGCTTTGATGTTGGAATATTAGGATGATGTTCTTAAGCAGAGATATCCGAACTAGTTAACTTTCAAGTATAAATATACCTAAGTATTTAAAACTAAAAATAAATAAAACAAGACGGGATGGGATGACCCCTCACTCAAGCCCCAAGCCTGCTGTACTATCCGACTAATAAATTCAAAGGGGCCACATACACTATGAAACTTCAATTTCGTACAGGGACGCCACCAGAACCTTTTTTGATGGGGGCTAGAATTTAGAGAAAAAACATGAGCAGAGGTGAAAGCTCAATTTGGTACCTACCGATTTTCGTGCACTGCAAATTTGTACGAACCTACGACGCATCAGGCCATATGCATCAATTTTTTCGTTTCAAAATTGATTTTGAAAAAACGAATTTTTTGTTGGGAGAGAGAGGGGGTATAGCCAGAGATGGGCGTTGCTCTTGAAGAGCAAGTTGTTCACTTGCTCTTGTTCACAATTTGGTGAACTTAGTTCTGAACTAATTCATCTTCCCAAAAAAAGAATAAGAACTAGTTCACGAGTTTTGGACCTGATCAACTTGTTCATTCTTTGTTCATCTATTTTTTCGTAATTTTCTTTTTTGGCTTTTTCTTGTATATTTCCACTTTCCAGACTTTAGTTTCAACTTTCATAATGGTTTCAGTTATAATTAGAAATTATAACATTATTGAATTTTTATTTGAGGTTTAAATTTTATCAACGATCCCATAGGATTTTAATAGGGATTTAGAAAAAAAATTGTTTGGGCAACAGCCTAGTTTTCAGTTGTAGGCTATTACTCCAAAAAAGAATTTGCTCGCAATTTGTTTGTACAAAAACCCTATTTTTAAATTAGCAAGACCAAGAGCGAAGGTTCTTTTTAATGAACAAACGATGAACTAGATCAGTTGGAAGACCAAAAGTGAACAAGAGCAAGAACTAGTTCACTAAAAATGGAAAAGAACAAGAGTAAGAGCAAGTTCATTAAATAGTGAACAACGCCCATCTCTGGGTATAGCCGCCTAGCCTCCTGCTTGGTTGCGCACTGGGTTTTGTAGATCATTAGTTTCGCATGATTCCTGTTTAAATATGAAGAAAAAACTTTGAAAGCCTATCTAAATATGGACGCTATTAAGCAACACGGACTTAAAAGCGACATTTGTTGTCAAAATGAGTTATTAGTATTGTTGGAAAAAGCGTAAAAAGTAGAATTTTTCAAAATTGACCCCCCCCATATAAAAATATGCACCAGTGTACCTGTACCCACATTGAAAAGTGCTTATCAGGAAACGCTTTGTCATGTAGTTTCTATATGACTCTTGAACTTTGAATCACGTGCTCTCAAAAAACAGATTTTGTCGCTTGCAAGTCTGTTTTGCTTAACAGCGTCCATATTATGCCTTGAAAATGAGACCTATTTGAAATATGTACCAATTTAAATAGATTGCTGGTTCCTCTATTAGAAATATAAATGTAAATAAATTCATTTACGAATCTAAAATCTATTTATATTTAAATGGGTTCACCATTCCTATTTGAGAAGTTATCTGTCAAAAGGGCGCTGTACATGTGGGATTCCCATATTATGTCAAGCTCCCTTTTGACAGATAACTCCTCATTTGGACATATCTGTTCACGAATTCAGACCTAAAAGCTAAAACCCAAGTTCAAACTTTGAACTTCGAACTTTCAAGAAACAGAAACGATGCTAGTGCTCCATTTGACCATTACAAACGATATTCAACATGCCTTGTATTCAGGGATGAGAAGCTTAAACTGTTAAGCTTAAACTTTCGCTTAAACTTAAAAGTTTTTCCAAAAATCTCATTCGCTTAGCTTCAGCTTTTTGCCCTTATCATTAGTTTTTCAGCGCTTCGCTATCGGCTTTTTTTTCCACATTATACTCAATTCCGCATGAAATCGACCATAGTGAATAATTCATCAAGTATGAACTTCGTATGTAGTACTTAGTACTTACTGGTCAACGTCAACATCAGTCAGACGTGAAACGTGAAGCGAAGTCGACACTGAAGCACTGAAGCAGGAAGCACCAAGGAAACAGGCGAACACAAAAAGAACAACCCAGAACCCGCGGCCCCTGACATGATTTTTCAACTTAAAAAATTGAGTGTTGTGATTTTTTTCGGCTTTTTGATAGAAAATGTGAATGTCTTAATTGAGCTGCTCAGCGTATCCTTTTTGGCTGGCTTTGCGCTTAATGAACAGTGAATGGCTGACTTTTTCATTCGCTTAAATGCCATTCAATAATGAGCTTAAGCTTCGGCTTAAGCGGTTATCGGCTTAAACTTCTCATCCCTGCTTGTATTCAACATCATCAATCTAACATAAATCCAAATTAACCAATCAGCGTTGAGGTTGAGATTAATATCAAAAACACAGATAAAAACCACATAAAAACTGATTGATAATGATTCCGAATTTTGTTCTCCGTTCTCTCTCGTTTGGTCGTTTGTCTGTGGTTTCGAGAGTTATCGTTATCATATCAATTCGGTACTACATTTGTGACTTTTGTAGGTTATTGCAAAAACTATTTGAAATTCTTAATTTAACTGCTGTAAAATTTTAAGGTAAGTGTTCAGCTAATTGCGCTATTTCGTTTACATTTTGTTGTACGAAGACTACAGAACGGTCTGTGGATGCCTTTCCAACTGTAATTAAAACTTGTACCTGCCTGCTACTTCCAACTTATTTTTTCATTCATGTCTGGTAAAAAACAATAAAAGCCTACCATAGATCTATTTGTAATAATATGATCTCCGTATCGAGGACTTATATATACTCCGTAAACATCAAGAATACATGAGTTTTTGAGTGTTATATCCATGATATCTTTCCAGATAATTCTTTACAATGGCCTCATTAGTACGAACACAACTGTCTTCTAAGTTATTCTCGTTTCAAAGTTGTAAAACCTTGCGTAGAATTATCGCAAGAAACTATTCTTCAGCTGATCAAATGAGTTTCACATTCGTAGCTGCTAACCAGGTATGTCTGTGGTACTGTTTAAGCATTAATCGTATTTTCTTAAGAAGAAAAGCCCGTCAGTATACCAACTAGTTTCGCTGACCGCAATTTATATCAAATTTAAATTTAAACATAATCAACCTCTTCATAATCGTAATCAATTTCGTATTCTATTAGACTTTTTATGCCAATCAAAGTGTAAAACAAGTAGATGTTCCATCATTCAATGGCGCTTTCGGTATCCTTCCAAGTCACGTTCCAACTATTGCAGTATTGAAACCCGGTGTCGTTGTTGTTTACGAGGATGATGGCAGCACGAAAAAAATTCTTGTATCCAGTGGAACAGTAGGTTTTTTTTTCGTTTAGTCCATTCGTAGCGTATGTTTTTTAGGTATCACCTTCATTGATCCGTATTCTCTCACAGGTCACCGTAAACGATGACTCGTCAGTTCAGATATTAGCCGAAGAAGCGCACCCTCTTGAAAATTTTGATTCGAGTTCTGCTAATGAAGCCCTTAAAGAAGCAGAGTCGAAATTGAATTCAGCGAAAAGCGAACAGGAAAAAGTAGAAGCTCAAATTGCGGTTGAAGCAGGTCAGGCAATCGTCGCTGCTATTCATGGATAAGGGGAAATATTAAATTTGTGTTCTAGTAATTTAATGGAATTAATAAATTGTTTAATCTACTGTGTGTTACTGTTGATTTATAAAAGGCAGTTGGATTACGATGATTGGTTTCCTAATGAACTCAAAATTACTTCTTGAACAGCATAGAAGAAATTTTTAAGATTCTGAGAAGTGTAGGACTGACCGGTGAGACGTTGAGTCATAAATCTGTGACAGACAAAAAAGTAATGTACCTAGCAAGGTTCAGTGTATATCTGAAGGAACACTCAGTATATTTCTCGTTAAATGAGCAGCCATTATTCTTGAACGAAGCTGACCCTTGATAGTACCAATAAGCACCTTGGTTCAGGGTACACCAACGACTATTTTCGAGTTATGAGAAAAACAATGAATTTTGAAAATACATCGCTTACGTGGGATGGTGGTATCTTTTTCTAGTACCTATAACTTGGTTTTCGAGAAAAATTATTTTACAGTGATAAGGTATTTTCATTTGACATTCTAATGATAGGAGTGACTTCGAAGTGACAGAACAAAAGGTGACCCTTTTCAATGAGCTTTTTTTCTACTCAATATTTAAACAGAGTTTTTGCATTCTTGTACTTCCTAAAACGTTTCATGAAGTAAAATGTTTGGCGAAACTTGATACTCAAGTTCGAGGATGTGCAAAAATTGATTGCGATTATTCGAAACCAAAAATTGTACTATTTGCCCAGTTATCATCTGTACTTGCAAAAAATTCTATAAATTATTTTTTAACCTACATCGCAAGAAAGCTATATCCGGCACCCGTGTTAGTACAGCCACTATATGACTGTTGATGTAGATTCCAAAATCAAATGTATAATTGAAAAACCGGCATTTACAGCATGAGTATTACACTCACGTTCGGATTTTAGATCCCGGTATGTACTGAACCCACCCTTCATAAAAAAGTAAAAATCCATTGTAAACCTGTAATAAGCCGGAAACAGGACAACGGAAATTAAACAAACGTACGTGTAAAATTACAGTTACCAATCGGAAATCGATCCGATAACTGTTGTATTTTTGCCGGCATGAAAATTCAGCGCCAAGTGCAATGCCAATGAAACACTCCATTCAAGCTTGATTAGAAACTGACAACATCCGTCATAAACATATATATTTTCTGTTTTGGCAACCAAATTTCATAGTTATGCACTCGTGTCTTCGAATTGTAAAACTTAAATAACAAAAGTAAGACAGCGATAATCCCATTATATAAATCGGTAAATTTGCACAAATAAAATAACATTAAAAACAATCGAACAACATCAAAATAAACATCACGTTAACTATTTCAACTTTTCAGTACAAGGAAAATACAATAAATGAAACAATACTACAATAATTAGGAAAGCATGTCACTTATTACATAATCGTCCAACCGTTTACTTCCGCTTGTCATAATAAATTACACTTACAAACCTAAAATTAATTAATGTAGAATTGACTACAGTAAAGTTAAGGGCGAGGTTTTTATAGAGCATTCACGGAATTACCCGCTGGGGTTTCTAAATTCTTTAGTAACTGAAGTAGGAAATGCTTTGTGGTAGTGTCTTCTACCAGGCACTGAGAAAAGGTGGTATCACGCAATTGATCAGGAAGACATTGACGAAGAGCCTCTCTAGCTCTGCAAAATAACAAACATTCGATAGAAATCTCAATACAAATATTATTTCCCGTGGACGCGGTCAGTAAGAAATCGGAGTTATTCGATTACATAACTAAATTACCTCGCGTTGTCCGACAGTCTCAAATAACATCGTATGACATGTTTCAACAGTCGTGCAGACTGATCTTTCACTAAACAAAGAACCATTTTACCCTACATGGAAAATAAAATAAAATTACATTCAACACAGTAAGAAATACATTCATATGAATTCCAAAATTTCAGACACACTTACGAGTATCATGGCAACATGAGAAAACCTATCATAGGTCTGACAGATATAATTCAAACCGCTATCGTCGAGTAATATTTTCTGCAGAATAAAGGTAGCAACCGTCTTAGACAATTCAGATCCTGCCTCCATGATACGTAGACATAAAGGAATTATCTCCGTAGTCAGCAAAAACGTTATCACTTCTTGCTCATCAGTCTATGACACAGAGTATATCTCAACATTACATGTCCATGAACTGCTAATATTAAGGAATTCGATATTGTTTGACTTACTTTAACCAAAGCTCCAATTACACCTAAACTAGTTAGTCTCAAGTATTCGAATGGCCTAGTCTTCGAAGTGGTATGCAAAAACGGGTACAAAAATAGAGGAATATTAGCTTGCAGAAATACAGATCTAGTTTCCGGATGGCTGGCCAAGCTTTGCAACAATGCCAAGGCATTACACACTCGGTTTGATTGATACGCCGTCAAAGAGGCTGGACTTATCGCAGGATAGATGTTAATTATCTCTTGAAGCAATGCAGCAACTGTACCAAAACTATTCCACAACATGGGCGCCAGATCCGGAACCGATTCTCGTTTTTTGCTAAATAAAATTTAAAAACCTCAAATGAACTGCGATTTTTATTCATTTTCTAGAGAGCAAAATAGATATGACTAGGAGGGAAATAAAACAATGAAAAAGCTTTTCATGTGAATTCAATTTGTTGTTCGAACGAACAGCAAAACTGTCACTTGAAACCTGCAGTGTGTTATTTACCTCAATTCGGACAGAGCTATCTCTCGCGTTTCAGGATTAGGAATGTCAAGTACCCATTGGTATATTTTCTCTCTCTCGACCGCTGTATTCTGTTGTTGACCGGTGGTTTGACTAGGCTGAGTGGTCATCGACGTAATCTGCACCCAAAACAAATTCAAATTTAGAATCAACGCTCAACTGACAACCAAATATTAAACATATTATCGCCACAAATCTTCAGCAAAATTAAAAATAAGAAAAAACTTACCATAGCAGCAAGTAGTTTGCAGAATGATTAAAGTACTCTCTACGACACACAATACCCGTAGGAAATTGTAAATTCGTTTAGGTTTCGAGATTACTTCGATGTCACACAAACCTTACAACCGCCAAATACTTTACTTAATTCACCATTTTAACACATCATCACAAGACAATTTCGAGTTCTGAAAGCGAATGAAATAAGTAACAACTGCAACACGAATATTACTAAATAGTTTATTTTCTTTTTTAAGAAATGACTAGAAAAGAAAAAGGCAGATTTGCCGATCGCCGACAATGACAGAATCACAAAACTTTATCTCGAAATGAATGAACATCAACCATTGATGTTTTGATCGAGAGCAACCATCAACTACTAGCGATGGATTACTGGATCAAACATTCGTTTGTTCATAAAGATGAAAATCAGAAAGGACCTTACTACTGGGAATTTTCGAGGTAAGAAGGTCTTTATAATACTGAAATCGGTGATGTTCTCAACGTCGTGCTTGGTTGCATTCTCGTATACAAAGCCAAGAAAGTCAATTTGAAATTCCAAACTGAAGAATGAACCAAGGGACCTTTGGTCTACATGATTTGCATACAGTTGAAGGACTTTTTAATTCTCGCGTGTCTCGCGTCTTCAGATGGAATCTTTCAGTTTCAAGTGGTCACTCCAGTAATCACGGTCAATTTTGGTCTGTGGCCATTTTCAGTGAGAAATTCGATTTGGTCTTCGGTCTTCTCAGGAAATTTTATTTTGTAATTTACCAAATATTACTTTCTCTTCTGTCACTGATCGCACTTTTCTAATTTTTCTTTTCACTTAAAGTTTAGGCATCTTTCGAATTCATTGTTATGGTTTGTGAAAATTAATCTGCATGACATTCCGGTGTCAAATCTTGGCTGTTATAGGTTTCGCTGTTTGCAATTATGCAATTCTGATCTTGAGTTTTTGTTCTATTATTCACTTGCAAATGTTCAGCCCAAGATGTCTTTAAGCATCAAACTCTCTTAGTTCGATTTGCCTGCAGCGGTAGGAAACTTAACGTTAGTGTTCCAAGTCACTGAACCACTCGACTTCATTCTTACTTCATACTGCAGTTGTGTATATTTCACGTACTGCAACTGGATGTACAACAGTCGTGAAATAATATTCCAAAGTTATCAGCTTCTCTTCGTTTTACTGTATTATACTGATGCTGAAATCCTATCGTAACGGATCACCATTCTCCTTCAAAGCCTAACCATAAAACGATCATGGACGACGAAAATGACTCCCATTCCTCGGCATCTTACAATAAGGTAGACGTTCGCTCAAATTCTTTATTTGTACCTCAATTTTATAGAAATATTAATTGAAGCTTACCTCTATTTACAGGTTGTTAACTGGCTGAATGAAGCGCAGTTGGCGTCTGATAATGAAAAAGTTCAACTATTACAGAAGGTGACCGAAATTATCGTCAATAAAGAACCAGAACTGTTGGAAGAATTCATAGATCATATGATAGCTTTTCAGGCTGACCGTAATGCCGATGTGCGAAAAACTGTCATCACGTTTTTCGAATTAACGGGGTTTGTGTCACTAACTTGTCGCTCTCCTGGCCTTACTATAAATGTGCAGTCTTCTTTAATTAATGTGAATGAATTTCAGGAAGAAACATCACTCTTACTTGCCTAAAATATTACCTAGTCTGCTGTTATTGCTAAATGATAGTTCGTTGCAAGTTCAGAAGAAAGTAATTCAAACTAGTACCACTTTGTATAAAGAAGTGATTATCTGGCTGTCTGAATCGACTGAGGATTCGAATGAAAATGCCTTGCTAGAGGCATGGAATGCGGCTAATTCTCTGAAAACTAGTATCATCAATTTATTTGATAATGATCATGATGGGTATGTTGTGTGATCGTTCAGTTTAACCGTAATTGGTTATGTCGTGGACGTACTTGCAATCATGGTACCATTGTGAATGTATTCGTTTTTCAGAATATTAAATCTGACCGTTAAATTTATGCAAACTGTTATAATATTACAAACGAGTCGAGAAGCAGAAGATAAACAAACGGACAATATATCAATTTATGACGTACCACTGACGATGAAATTTACAAAACGGCGGAAGCTGGAAGAAGAAGCTATGTGAGTACAATTTTTTTTGTAATTTTTAATGAGTAATGGTAGCATGTTTAGCTTTAGCTTACTTATTGAATGTCGTGTTCACAGGGCTGTTTTTGATCTTCTCGTCAAGTTCCATGCATCTGAACACATCAGCAGTACGAGTTTGATGACTTGTATGACAGTACTGACTGTTATTGCTTTAGCCAGAGCTCAGTTTCTGGGAAAAGTGATCGCTGCTCTCGAAACTGTGCACAGTAAGTATTGATGGAATGGAGGTTCCGAGAAGGAATCGAACAGTTAATTCTAAAAATGTATGAAGAAATGCAGTTTGTGATGTAAAGGTCATTTCGTTTTTTTGCTTCGAGGAGTAAAGTTCCAGACGATGCAATTCTGGGTTCTCTCGGTTCCTCTACATGGAATGTATTGGAATTTAATTTCGAAGTATAACTTATAGTGTAGATTCCCCTTGATAACTAGTTTCTAAGTTTGCTTTTATTAATGATGATGAACTTTCTTTTCAGCTCACTTACCTCCTGACCTATCTGAAAGTCAGGTTAATGCCGTCAGAAAGCATTTAAAATGCCAGCTGCTGGCTTTGCTGAAGCACCCGTCTTGCATCACGTACCAGCAAAATATTATGACGTTACTGACCGATCTAGGAGCAACGCATTCAGAGGTAAAATCTTGCACAAGTTCTAGAAATTTGAGATCCAAAACTCGACGTATGCTCATTTTGAACTTTGTTAACAGGTGATGCGCATATTACCCAAAGACGATGACAGAAAACGAAAGCATAAAAAACAGCCGGAAAGTAATCAGGTCGCTAAAAAACCAAAACAAGAAGAACCACCACCGGCGCCTGTGACTTTCTCAGGTTTAGATTTAACCGAACAGTGGATTAATGAACGGCTTTTGCCAGTTGTAGCTGCACAAATTATCATGGAAACCCTGGTGAGAATTCAGAAGCTACCTGCGCGGTGGGGATTTAAGAAGAGACATTGAGGGGTGTGTGCTCTGTGGCGTAGCGATAAGAACTCGGCTTCATACCTGAAGGCACCGGGTTCGATTCCCAACGCCGGCATCGTTATCAGTAATGCAAGAAAGAACTCGTCACATTCTAACACCGCATTCTGATAACCTACACAGAGTCACAACCACTTACAGCAGAGGCTTCCGAGAAGTGTGTAATCGGTCGCCAGGCGCGTAACCAAGGAGGGGCCAGGGGGGCCAGGCCCCCTAAAAAATCTTGGCCCCCCCCTGTGGTCCCCTCCCCCGCTGAATTTGAAAATTTTGTAAAATTTATAGTATTAGATAAAATAAAGCGAAAGTTTTTAAAACTGGGAACCCCTTCAAAAATTCGTGGCCCTTTCTGCCCCCCCACCGTTAAAAAATCCTAGTTACGCCGCTGTCGGTTGCCAATATCTGAAAGCTGTAAATGGGCAAGGCGCTACTTGCCGGTGTTCGTTGAACTCACCGTCATAAACCACGGGGTTAGTGATCCGGGCATTCGACAGGAAGATAGCGCAGTCGTTCGACCTCTCACTTCACACGGCTGGTCACCGAGTGAAGAAGAGCTGCAGACTCACATATAATGGGAATTACTCCCCGCAGACGGGCCGATAGGCCCACTCGAAGAAAGCAGACGACGACGAGATTGGGGGGTTATGACGAAAATGCATTGTAAATGGTAAGACTGAAGGCAAACCTTTCAAGCTTTGAAGCTCTTCCTTCCTCAGAATTTCACATGACCCCGAATTCCTCCCCGCTGTCTTCAGTGGGAAAGCGAGCGAGCCCATGAAAAAATATAAAGTAGAATTTGCCGAAGTGCTGGGATTCAGCCATCATGAATCTTACTTTATTTTCACCTTCGGTGCTTTGATGCAAAATTTTTAGTGTGCTGGTACTCTTCAACCTTTTCTAGAAATACGTGACTGGCGTTAATTCGGGCTTGAAAGAATAGTGGCTGACATCTGGTGGAATTTTTTTTGCAACTTGCATGTAGGTAAAATGGAGCGCTGTTACACGCACTACTACTAACACACACAGCCCGCAGAGATCCATTTTACCTACATAGGACAGTTGCGACGCTAGCGCGCCACCGACCCTTCAAGTACGAATTTACTTTCTGCTGTCATATTATAGTTGGGAATCAAATCAAATTTTTCTGTATGGCGTAAAATCAATTTCCACTTTACCCTTCTCTCCTGCCATCCAGTCGGAATGAACGCTGCGTGAGCTCTCTAATTGAAATACGAAACAGTGCAGGGACAGGTCTGTTGCCCTAAAATCTAGCCAAACAGACTGACAGCCTCTTCCCTAACTGTCGGAAAACACGAACCCGAGAGCCAAGGTCCCGCCAGATTTCCGCATCCATTTAATAGATCATTGTATCTATGTGAAATAACTGAGGAGTCAACCGCTGAGATCTGTTCAATCTCGAAATCCCATGTTTTTGTATCTGCGTGTCTCTTGATTTTTGTTCCTTTATTTGTCATGTCTTTTGTATGTTATGTGTCTTTTTATGTAACGGCTTTTTCTCAAAAACTTGTTCCACTGCCCAAACTACATACCTTCTTGCATCCTAAAACCATGTCCCTTTCCTCTTTTGGTGCGTGAAAACTCCGAAACTCCAAGTTGAATGGACAGGTATTCAGAGAGACAAAAAACGCAACTGAAAAACAGATCAACAAACCTAAAGATTGTTGGATTGACCGACAATTGGAGTGACGGACAAGCAAGGTGTGAAGTGCCGAAAAGGGAGCAAATACGAACGAAGTGATTGAGGTCTCGAAATGGCCGCAGGGCTTTGTTCCCAGTTTGTATTTTGAAACTGCAGATATTTTCCAATCGTACCTGTGACTGAGGTATTTCTGTAACATTGCAGCCCATTCTGCCGAATAAAATGCCGCCATTGTTCAGCTCCGCATATACGCCGATAGCTGCAGCTGGTACTCCCGCTCAAGTGAAGCACGTATCTCGTTTACTAGCCACTCAGATTCACGCTGCTGGACTGGGACCAGGATCTGCGCAGCCCGCCATTCCAAAAGTAAACTGCACTCATTCCTTTCTGTGCTCGTATGATTCTTCTTTTTGTTTTTGCTAAAACTCGATTGATCTGCCAGGCGCCAGAAATTACTGAAGACGTGGACAGCGATTCCGAAGAAAAGAAACCGAAACCTACTCAACCGGTTCCAGTGTTCAAACCAGTCTTGAAGCTACCGCGTACCTTAAAATTATCTGAGATTACGAAGCCGTTGGAAAATGACGTGAGAGAAGAAATGGCCGTCGAAGCCGTGAAGCGAATCTTGGAAGCTGAAAAAGACGCCGCTCAAGGCGGTGCTCTGAGAGCGAGAATGAAGATTATTACGTCTATTGCGACCACGTTTGGTTTGAAAGTTAGACAAGGTAATGCATTGAAGGTACAATCAATACGCAAGACGGTTGTCGAGGGTTCTACTGGTGCGATAGCGATCCAGTTCACATTTTCGATTGAATGCCTTTAGGTCATTTTAGCTGTGAGATTGATGAATGATAATCATGAATAAGTTTATGCTTAAGTGAGCGAACGTCGTATACTCGTTTTTAATTCGTTTTCATTTATGTTGAGCTATTTATTTCCGCGGAAAAATCTACTCAAGAACTGGGAGCTTGAGACTCTTCGGGAATGTGTATCACCTTTGTTCGGCAGAAAGTTTTCATATTCACCATTTCTGAGGAATGAATGTCCCGAAGCTCTGAACCTATTCTAAAATGAACGTACATTTGCTCGCTTGATTCTGAAGTACTCACTTTATTTTTACAGCTATTTTGGATCACATCTTGGGTGACGTACGACAGAGGTTGAACCTAGCTATGGCATGGTTGTATGAAGAATACAGTATTTTACAGGGCTTCTATAAATTGCCCGAAATATTACAGCATGATCAGAAACCGGATCACAATTACAATACGTTACTGTGCTCGTTAGCTGTCACTGTTATCGATAAACCTGAGTATAAAGATAGAGACGCGTAAGTTTTCAGAAGAGATTTGTTTGTATTTTGATTTGACTGGACAGGGACGTAAATTAGTATAGGTATGCGGATGGTATAAGAGTGGGAGATTAATTAGCATATTCAGAAATGGCTTGACTTGGCTCTATCAGTTTTTCGAAATATCTGAGTTTGGACTTTACTGGAACATGTTTCATAAGAAGCAAAGATGTCGAACATGGGCGTAATTAGAAGGGACCCCTTATAATACTCGAGCTCCAAACTGGCCCCCAGAAAAATTCCCTCAGTCTCCTGCACACCCACTTACACATTCATAGAAGTATTAAAAACATGCCCCAAAAACAGTTTGTGGTCCGTTTTGGTCCTCTGGGAATTAATTTCTAGTTATGTTCCTGATGCAACATTTTAATGCCAGTATTGTTTCTTTTACACTGACGAGACAGAGGGAATATATTTTGTGCAGACCACTTCAGAGAGGGAGGAGGGTTCTATTGTCCTTTAACGTCGGAGCTATTAAGACTAGGAGATGGGAAGCCTTGGCAATCAAATGATCCAGATAACCTGCGCCCTTCTACTATATTTCGGCGAGAAATGTTATGCTGTCCTGAATTATATAATTTATCTTTCAAATATTGCAGATTATTCGCTCGGTTATACTTGGAAGCTCCGCTGATAACTGACAACGCTCTTGATATACTGAAGCAAGTCAGTGCTCGTGAAGTGAGCGCCATCCATCTTTTACAACAATTGGTACTTAAAAGACCTGCAAAGCAGTTATTGTTTCTGAATATTCTCTTGGAGCAGACGTCTCATCATGTTGCCGACGTAAGTCGAATCCCGTGGTGAATAATATATTTTCTTACGAATGTGTCCATAACATTAATGGAATAATGGACAACATAACTTGGTGTGAATGGGAGAAGGGGAGTGGATTTAGGTAACGCCCTTCTCTTTTTAATTCTTATTTGAAACCAGCACGTTTTTGAGTCTTGACTGAAAATTTAGAGTGATTGTGAGAAAAGGTAGTCTAGCTGAAAGACGGATATCAGTTATTATTCAGAGAAATTTTGGAAAAGAATATGATTGATAATAGGTAAGTTTCTGTCCTGCCTCTCCTCTCCTCCTCTTTTTTTTTTTTTTTTTTTTAATCCGCAATCCCTGGCCGTATGCTGTTTTGCATTATCTGGTTATCTTCCTTTCAGCTCTTGATATTCTGTTTATATTGTCCCTTCGTCTCTCTGTCTTTTAGTGTCCATGTTGGAGTGCGAGTGAACTTGGTAAATTCTATATTTAGGGTGTGCCAATTCACAATTTCTTTCTTGTGTAGTCCAGAGCGCTTTCGGCTGCTATGCCATCAGTCGTGGAGGGGTTCTCCACTGATTCGATATTTTCGATTAACTTCCTCGGAAATTATCTTCGAAAATCAAAGGGATCTTTTTGAAAATTACTTAAAAAATTATTTAGAAATTATCGGAGGTTTTCCCCGAAAATCCAATGCGATTCTTTGGAAACTATCGGAATTTTTTTCCAAAAATTGCCGATGAAATTCCTAAAATCATTAGAATTCTGAAGTTTTCGATAAAATTCTTCCGAGAATATGGAACATTTTCCCTGAAAATTTCTGACAAAATCCTTCAAAAACTGTCGGAGTTTTCCCCTAAATATTTCCCAAGAAAAGTTATTGGAAAATTTTCTCGAAGAATTTTGATGAAAACATTGGAAAATTTTTCAGTCAAATTTCCGATGGGATTCTTCGGAAATTCAGGGTCGCCACTTTCTGGAAAACCGGAAAAAGTCAGGGAATTTTCATTTAAGTCAGGGAAATTTTCTGAAAATAACAAACGAGTTCATATTTTCCACTTTTTTAATTCAAATTAAGTAGTGTTGGAATGGACTCAACTTTCTTTGAGTATTTCTAATATTGAAAAATATTACATAAATTACATCTGTACCTTCTTCTTCTCGATAGCGATTTTTTTTAAATCTGTATTGTAAAAAATTTCTGTGACTCTCCTCCCTCTGGGCTTTCTCGGAATCCTGTAAAAAAAGTCAGGGAAAATTGGAAAAGTTGGCCTGGAAAACCGGGAAAAGTCAGGGAAAACCAATCCTGAAAAAAAGTGGCAACCCTGAAATTATCGGAATTTTTTCCAGTTATTTCCTATGAAATTCCTTAAAAATCATCGGAGATTTTCCCTGAACTTTTCTGACGAAATTCTTCGGAAATAATCGGTAATTTATCCCAAAAATTTCCGATGAAAATGTCTGGAAATCATCGACTTATTTTTATGAAGAAATTGTGCAAAAATCATCAGAAATACTTCTCAGCGATTACCGATAAAATCCTTTGTTCTCTAAAAATTCGAAATAATTCTCTTTAAATCATCGGAAATGAAATTTCAAAAAAAAAAATATCCTAAAATCATCGGCGATTCTTTTCAATGATGTCCGATAAAATTCTTTGAAAATAATCGGAAATTTTTCCTCAATATTTTCGATTAAAACTCCTCGGAAATTATCTTGGATAATTAAAGGAATCTTCTCGAAAATTTCTCATGAAATTTTTTGGCAATTATGGGAGATTTTTCCCGAACATTTCTATTAAGATTCTTCGAAAATTGTCCGCAATTTATCCCGAAAGTTTCCCATTGGATATCATCGAAACTTTTTTCTCAAGAAATCCTTCAAAAATCATTAGCGATATGTACTTTTCAGTGATTTCCAATATTTGGGATGATTGCAGATTTTCTCTAAAATTTCCAGAAAAACTCTCCTGAAATCATCGGAGTTTTTTTTTTTTCAATGAGGTCCGATGAAACTTGTTGAAAATGATCAGAAATTTTTCTTCAATATTCGATTAACTTCCTCAGAAATTATCATCAAAATTTCCCAAGAAATTCTTTATTTTTCCCGAAAATTTCCAATGAGATTCTTCGCGAAATTATCAAAATTTTTTTCAGAAAAATTTCTGATGAAATTCTTTTAAAATCATTAGAAGTTTTCCTCCGAAGTTTCGGATGAAATTCCTGGGAAATTATGAAACATTCCTCCAGAAGATTTTTAATTAAATTTTTCAAAAACTGACGGAATTTCCCCTCGAATTATTTCCTATCAAAAAATATCGGAAAATAAAGGATTTTGATGAAATTTGTGGGAAAATATTGGAAATTTTCTGTAAAGATTTTCAATGAAATTCTTCGGATTTTTCCCGCAAATATTTCCGATAAAATTCCTTGAAAATTATCGGAGATTTTTCCCGAACTTTTTTGATGAAATTCTTCTGAAATTATCGGCAATTTATCCCAAAATTTTCCGATGAAAATCTCTGGAAATCATCTTTTGAAGAAATCCTTTAAAAACCATCAGAGGTACTTCTCAGTAATTTCCAATAACATCCTTTGAAATGATTGCACATTCTTCCTAAAATCTCCAAAAAAATTCTCTTGAAATCATCGGAGATTTTTTCAATGAAGTCCGATGAAATCCTTTGAAAATGATCGGAAATTTTTCCTTAATAATTTTCGATAAACTTCCTCTGGCTTTTTCTTCGAACATCAAAGGAATCTTTCTTGAAAATTTCTCAAGAAATTTTTTTGGAAATTATGAGGTTTTCCCCGAATAATTTTTCGTTGCATTTTCTGTCGTCCGTAACAGCCTCACACGGAGCCCAGAGAAATGTTGCGTTTTAATTTGAATAGACAGCCATCGTGTGCCGGCTTATTCATAGCACCACGCAACAAACGGCGTTTCCCCATGTTGCGCGATAAACTGAATAACCCTGTATATATATCGTCAGCTTAATTATAAAACCTTCCAAGTGCCATTATGCAAATTTTACAGGAGAGACAAAAAACGTTCAGGAGGGCCATTTATTCAAATGTTAAACATTTTTTTCATTCCTTCTTTAAAAAATTTTAAGTCGTTTTAGAATGTTTTGGCTATTGTCATAGGGAGCGGTACGGTCACTTATCAACAAAAAAGTCATTCTGCCAAAATTGGCTCTTAGAAGTTGTTACTAGCAAGTTTTTTTTTCTTTGGGAAGCGGGGAGGTTGGAAGAGGGAGGGTACACAGTAGTAAAATTACCGATTAAAATTTAAAAATGTTTCTTGAAACTTGGAAAAAAATCCTTAGTTTTCCAGTTTTGCTGACGGGCAGGACACTGGAATTAGCTGAATGCCAGCTTTTCGAACAACACGAGTGAACCTCCATTACGATGGCTTCGTTGTTTGTTCCATGCCGCCTCATTAGAAAGCAAGATTCTAGTTGATCTGGATGTTCATTCCCGACAAAAACAATATACTGTTTTCATTTCAAAAGGGGAAATGGTCTTCTGAACTCAAGTTCCCTTTTCTTCGCAGTTAATCTCCAGAGTTTCCAGAGTTGTCGCAGGAACACTAACTCTGAGCCTAAAGCTTGTAATTGATGGTCGTCGTTATTGCTCCTTCTCGCACCGAGGATTGGGGCCTTATTATCACTGTGGTGTTTGTCTTCGGTGGGTCTTCCTATACCTGATGAGCCTCCTCTATTCATTTCACTATGTAACTAACTGTTGCTTAGGGATTCATATCTTCTTCCATGCGGTGGACTTACCCTATCCAGTGTAGCGAGACTTCAATAGGTGGTGCTCAATGCTTTTTCAGTTGGCACGGGTAAGTACCTTGGAGAAGCACCTCGGAGTGTGGTATGGTCTTGCCATCTAATGTTCAGTATTCTTCTTAGACTGCGCTGTTGCCTCTCAAGTGCCTTGATGTGTTTGTGGTAGGGCATCCAGCATTCAAATCCATTTAGTAAGGATGATAGGACTACAGCTTTGTACACTATTAGTTTGGTTGATGTTGATACGGTTAACAGTGGCGTAGCGTCCGGGGGGGGGGGTGTAATATTCTTACATTAAGTTATAGTAAAGAAATATCGTTTGTTATCTACCTCGGTAATAATTCTGTAGAGAAGCAAGCTAGATTTTCTGTAGTGGATTGGGCGCCCCCCAATCATGTTAAGCACGCTACGCCTCTGACAGTTGATGTGGCAGAATGATAATCACGAACAACAAAATCGCTCGTCCAATACAACAACGTCATAACTCAAAAAATTGCATTTTTGAGTTAAGCACATAGGAGTAATGGTATGAGTCAAACCTTGTCAATGCAAGAATGACATTTATAATGTTTCAATTCCAGCTACCAGAATGCGTTAATGTTATACATTAATTATTCACGTCTTAATAGCACTTTAAACTTTCAAATTGCTCTCCTGAAAAATTGCGTTTTTTGAGTTATGACGTTGTTGTATTGGACGAGCGAAATGTGCAAAAACTCAATCGCTAAATTAATGTTAGTAGTTCATCAGGGGTCCTCAAAGTTCAGTATCAAAATTAATCTAATTTTCTTCTGACAATACTATTATTATTATTATTAGTGAGTGTACCTAACAGCATTCAATTCTTCTTGTTTTGTAGATCAACAAGTGCGCCGTGAAACTAGTATTAGATTTGTACAGTCGCACCGAGTTGCGTAATATAATCGAAGAATACGCCAAATTCTATTTGGGCTTCCTGCGACTATCGGCGCCACCGGATGTGCTGTTCGGCGTGGAGAAAGGCCTCGTAGGACCTTGCGAGAAGTGGAACGAAAACGTTATCAAATGCTGCTTGCGACTCTACTTGGCCTTGCTACCGCAAAACGAAGAGCTGATACACGAGTGAGTAATCGGTACTTGTTTTGGCATCCCAAGATAGAACGAACTCCGTGTTAATTATTTATGGTCTGCGTCTAATTCTCAGCTGTGATGCGTTACTTGCCGAGTAACGAGTAAAAGTTTGCCGAATCACGATTAGTGTGGTGCGTCTGTTTACGAGCCAAGTTACTCGCTACTTCCCATTTGTCGTCAGTAAAGTGACACGATTCAAAGAGCACGAATATTCGTGCAAGCCTATTTGTGTATCACATATTCGTCTATATTCGCGTAGTAATTCGTAGTATTCTTTTCAATTTGCAAAGTAGTTTGCACACTTAACCCTGACGAGAGGGGAGGGGGAGAAAGGGGGAAATAAATACTCTGGGGTGTGGACTTTCAGGGGGGGCCGATATTTTTGAAAGGCCTGAATTTGAACGCTTACGGCTACATCATTTTATTTTATTACAGCCTTGAATTAGGTAGGTAGAAGCGTCCCCACTAATTCGCCCATCTTTGGGCATAGGCGTCCGTCATCCGTTTCTATGCCCCCCTCTTTTACGCTGTACTTGCCCAATGAAGACCCACAAATTTTATAATTTCGTTCAGCTATCTTGTAGCTGGGCTACCCGTACGCAGAGGTGCTTAGCTAGCCATTAGCCATTCGCTGTTAGCCGTTAGCTTGCAGTTTTTGGGAGATTCTTAGCCAGCCGTTAGCTAGCCGATTTAAAATTTTTTAGCCATTAGCTAGCCTTAAGCCAATGAAAATTCGGAAGCTAACGGCTGATTTCTTTTTGCTAATTTCTTGCCTTCTCCCTTATGACTACATTTAAACTGAATTTTTTTCCTATTCCTTTTTGATGGATTTTAGTTTTTTGGATTGAAACTGCAAACTTGGTCAAACTCAGACTCAGAATTGGGGGAAAGAAAAAGAATTGGAACCAAGTAACTACTTCACCTATTTTATATTTACCCGTGGAAAGTGCGAGTTATATCTATATGGTAAGAAACTGGACATTAGTCTTTAACCGTTAGCTAGCCAATCAGCGTCCTGTAGCCATTATCCGCTAGCCGATGCCAATTAATGAAAAAATATAGTTTCAGCTGTTAGTTTTAGCCAATCTGACTGGCTAAGCACTTCTGCCCGTTCGTCTCTTTTTGTCACATGGTACCTAATTCGGTCGCGTCACGGCGATGGAGCGCTAGTGTATTTCATCCCGTTTTGTGTACTTCCATTTTTGGCCATCATTTGTAAAGTAGATGGCGCGCTATGTATTTCATCCCGTTTCTGTCACGTTTCGGTAGCTTCTGCATTTGTCCACCAGATGTCAGCCACTTTGCTGACGCGTCCCAATCCATTGCGGTTCTGCTCCATTTTCCTCCTACCTCCCTGGCCATATGTCCTGCAAATTTGAATATCAATTTTTTGATGTATCTATAATCCCCATTCCTTCCCTGATTTTTGTTGTATTAATTTTATCCCTCAACCGGATACCCATAATACTTAATACCATTGAATTTTGAACTACGTACCCTAAATTTTTGTATTTGTTTTCTTGTCAACGTCCATGTTTGGGCCCCATACATTAAAATGAGCAAGTACATAATTTTGTAATATTTTGGTTTTTGTTTTAATACTGAACTTGCCTTCGATTTCTTTTTGCATTTTATTTTTAAATGATAGCATTTGTCCTAAATATTTAAAGTCTTTTACGTTTTAAATTAGCTCCCCATCTGAATATTCCACTTGTTTCTTCATTGTTTGATAATATTTTTGTTTTTTGGGCATTCAGTTCCAGTCCTGATTTTTGGCATTCGCGTTTCAATTCCCTTGCCATCCCCACTAGCTCTTCATTACTTTTACCTGTTAGAACTATATCATCAGCAAATTTGAGATTGTTGCACCATTTTCCATTTATTTTGATTTCCCTCTCTTCCCAGTCCAATTCGCGAAATATTTGCTCTATAATCTGTCCCAAATAAGAATGCCGAAAACAATTGCGAGTACGGTGGCATGTGGGAAAAGGAAAAGGTAGTTATTCACACAACACTACAAACTGGAGCATAGATACTCTCCAAATTAAATCAAACAGTACTTTATTTCCTGTAGATTTTTTTTCATACTTCTTTTTCAAAAAATGTAATGCGATCTGACATACCCAGGCTTGTTGCGAAAAAATCGATTTTGAGATCTGCAGCAAAGTGTGAACGGTCTCAACTGTTTTCGGCATTCTTATTCGGGACAGACTATGGAATACTATTGAAAATGTTGGAAGAGAGAGGGTCCCCTTGTTTGATATTGTTTAGGGATTTTTCCAGTATATTATCAATCAAAGTTTGGGAGATTCTTTCCGAAAATAACTTCAAAATACCATTATCAATTTTATCTGGGCCTCATCCGGATTTCTCAAGTTTAATTCCCATTTCTCCATGTCTTGCCCAGTTATTGCTTCCTCTTGTACCCTACACAGCTTTTCATGAAATTCAATTGCTCTTTTCACTATTTTGTTCCCTCTCAGATAGGAAACCATTACTACCCTTGGTTTTGGGTACGATGTTAGTACCCTTTGAAATTGCTTTTTTTGCCTTTTTTATTGACCATGTTTCCTCCAGTACTCATTTCTTATCATTTCAGTTTCGTATTTACTAATATCTTCTTTAATTTTTCTTTTGACTAGCTTGTTGATCTCTGTGAGCTCAGTACTTTCTAATCGATTTTTTAATTTATTTTCCTTGAGTGTCATTCTTGTTTCTATAAGGTCTTTTGTTTGTATACTCAGTTTGTCATCTGTTTCTGTCTCGATAATTAAACTCCCCACTCCCACATCGTTTCTTTAATGCATGTCTCAATTTTATCGTATTTTGTTTGTATCCTCCCAATGATAACTACTGTTTCCAGTTTTCGTGTAATATGTTCAAAGCTTGTCGTATTTTACAAATAAGGATACTGTACCTCTTACTTTCATTTTTACTTTGATGTACTGAAATGTTCTTTTTATTTGGAAATTTTAATTTGCACCTCCCCATCCTGTGATCTGAATTGAAGTATAAATTTAAAATAACATCCACGTCCATTATAATTTTCATTTCATTGATCAAAATATGATCTGTTTCATTTTGTGACTTTCCATCAGGTAACTTCCATATCCCCTTCTTGTTACCACTCGTTTTGAAAAACAATTCAGCTATTTTAAAATCATATTTATCAGCTAACCCTAACATCCTTTCTCCATTTTCGTTTGTTTCTCCTTTAGTGTATTTACCAACATTTCTTCTATTTCCCCTATTTCCACCCATCTTGGCATTAAGTTCCCCATTATTATTTTATAGTATTCTCTTTCATTTTCATAAATTTGGCTCAGTTGGTTGTCAAACTTTTCGATTTCCACCACTGAAGAGTCTAGTGTTGGAGCATAAACTTGGATTATCGAAAGTTTGGTTCCTTTATTTATTCCAATTTTCAACACTGCTATGCGTTCACTTATACCTTTTATTTCCTTTATGTGGGGTACCCACGACTCAAAATAATGAAAGAGATTACCATTTCTCCTTTTGGATAAATTTTCCCCGTTGCTTTTTGTTTCTGATGCTCCAATTGTATCCCACTTTAGCCCCTCCCAACATATTTTTCAATTCTAAAAATCTTCTCTCGTTCGCTAATCCCTGGCAGTTGAAGAACAAAATTCTCATATTTTCTGTCTTTAATTTTGTTTTCCCCCATTTCTTTTGTTTTGTGGTTTGGGTGACGGATTTTGCGGGCTAACAGCCCCAAGGTGCCCACTTCCCTGGTTGGGGCTCTATTCCTTTCGTGTTACTTCTCCTATCATACCTTTTTTTTTTTTTTTTTTTTTTGTGCCCACGGCTATACTGTACATCAAATCAGTAATCACTCCTTACACCATTAAAAAACTCTCTTATCTCGTAGCTTATAATTTTTTCCCATCTGACAAGAGAACAAAATGAACTGGAAGGAGAGGGGGCCTGTGGAAATTCCCGTTAGGCCATCTTTTTCTCTCTACGGGGCTGTGCACACTTGTACTCGTGCTCGCAAGACGAATACTTGATATTCCAACATTTTACTTGTTCGGCAATATTCGCATATGTGTAAGTATCACTGTGCTACTTGCAATTCCACGAATACCCCGACGAACTATTCGCCACTCGGAGAATATTCGTTACCCGGCAAGTAACGCATGTGTAGCGCTGGCTTAAAAATTTTAGCTAAAAGTCGATCATTGATTCTGATAAATGATAATGATGTCCCGGCTAATAAGTAACAATGTTAATTTCAAACTGATGCACGTATTTTCAGGCTTGCGAATGTATACGCATCAACCGACTCGGATGTAAAACGTATCATCTTGCGTTTGATCGAAGTTCCCGTCCAGAGGATGGGCATGACGTCTCCCCAATTGCTGAAATTGGTCGACGAGTTCCCGAAAGGGGCTGAAACATTGGTAACCCGAGTGTTGCATATTGTGACTGACAAACGTGAGTATTAAATTCGCATGAAGTTCATTTTGTAAATTGACTTTTGTAAAACATAAAAAGAGACCAACATGTGCTGAAATCTGAGAAATGTTCGAAAAAGCAACCAAAGCTATTTTTTTGCCAACGACGCTGTTATGTTATTGTTCAAAAACGACTCAGGTCAGCATGGGCATCGCTAAGGGGGATACCCCCGCAAACAATTTTTTGGGGGAGGGGGTAGAAAATATTGAAATCCCCCGCCCCCAATTTCAAATGCCAATTATATTTATACTCGTAGTTATAAAAAATTTGCTAACGAATTAGTACTATGTGATACAGCAATAAATTAGTAGTACCTACCATACACTTAACTCGCAATACACATACAACACACTACACCTGTAGACCCCCCCCCCTCACACACACACACAAATCCAGCGACGCCTCTGCAGGTCGACCTACGTTCTCTCTGGAACCTCAGTAACTCCACGTATTAAATACGTCGACTTGTTTTTTCAGAGCCACCAAGCGAAGAACTTGTCACCCGGGTTAAAGAATTATATCAGTCTCGAGTATCAGATGTACGGTTCCTCATTCCAGTATTGAATGGTCTATCGAAAAACGAAATTTTCAACGCCCTTCCACATTTAATAAAACTCAATCCAAATGTGGTGAAGGAAGTAAGTGTTTGTTCAGCTCCACCCTCTTGCCATGTCCTCCTCTCGCAGTACATTTACGCATTCTCATTTTCATTCTAGGTGTTCAACCGATTAATAGGAACCGGTGCAGACGACTCGAATTGCCCGGTCAGTCCATCAGAGTTGTTATTAGCCTTGCATAAAATAGATTCGACGAAATGCGAGTTGAAATTCATCATTAAAGGTGAGGCTACTTGAATAAGTGGACAGTCAAGAGCTAGGCTCGTAAGCAGGAGAGTTGTCTTTCAGAAAGTTGATAATGGCGCGATGTATCGCATTTCAGTCATCTGAAAGATTTCGAAGTATGACGAATTCGGTCGTTTTTTTGTTCGCAGCCACGTCCATTTGCTTTGCGGACAAGACGAATTTCACCCAAGAAGTGCTCGCCGTTGTGATTCAAAATCTGATGGACATCACTCCGTTGCCGACGCTGCTGATGAGAACAGTCATCCAAGCTATCTCATTCTACCCGCGACTCATCGGGTTCGGAATGAACATTCTGCAACGTCTCATACTGAAACAAGTGCGCTCAGTGCTATTCATATGTTCCCCCTTTCGCTGTGTAATGTATTCGAGAAAATGGTAACCCAGTGATGTTTTTGTGTAGGTGTGGAAGTACAAAAAGATGTGGGAGGGATTCATCAAATGCTGCGAACGTACGAAGCCGAACAGTTTTCAAGTGCTGTTGCAGTTACCCCCGGAACAGTTGCAAGAGGTGTTCCAAGAGTCGAACGATTTGAAACCGGCCCTGTTGGAGCATGTGTTGAGTTACACCGAGAATCAGGTGAGTCGTTCAGTTTTCGAGGTTATGTTCAAAATTCAAATCGATACTGACGCTGGACGAGCCCACGATGGTGGCGGTGACCGTATTGATGATAATGGAGGGATGAAAACGAATTGGTAACGGGGGTGCAAAATCGGCGCGGATTAATTACTCACGGCGTAGGGGACAAAGTCTCATAGTCCTGGTTGGACTGATGATCAATTCGTGATCCGGGTCAAGGAATTAGTGATTCTAATCATTTGTTCTTCGACAGTCCATGATGCGAATTAATTTTCCTTGATCCGCATCCGAATTTTTGGATTAGTTTTGAATTTTGACAGTATTACGCTCATTTGAGAAAAAGGTACCTGGTTTATTTTTTTTAGGTGATCCGTTATTCGAATCATTATTACATTACGATGATTTGCCCTATCCTGCTCCTAGTTTCTTAGAAAAGGAAAGGATGGGACTGAGGATTGTATGTATCCTCTCTCTCTAAAATGCGCGATGCCACTGACTCCAAAACATCCCTCATTATAAAAGATATTTTGTCATTCGCCAAACATTACCTCATTTTCTGAAGATAGAAATCCGCTACGAAAAAAGTTACACACTTTTAAAAAAGTGTCCGTATTTTGAAAAAGGCACTCGTGTCTTCTCGTTTTCTTTCCCCTGTCTTATCCGCTACCCCCTCCCCCTCCCTACCGACACCACCCGAATGCGGCTCACAAGGTCGGAATGAGAACATTTCTTGATTTGGAAACTGATTCCCCAAGTATCTTCACTTAAGGAAAGATGAGGCGTTCTTAAACTTAAATATGTGCGTTACAAAACAACATAACCTCAAAAAAAAAAAAAAAAACTAACAAAAGTAAAGGAATCCGTTTAACGAACTCAGACATTAATTTAATTACCTATTTTGGAAGATAATGCAAATTAATTTCTTTTCAACAGAAAACCAAGTCTGCAAATGTCTCTTTCTTCCCTGCTTTCTTCTCCCATCCTCATTTGTCTCACAAACTCAACAAATTATTTTATCACCTCTTAAGGAATGACATGCACCACTTGGCCGTAGAGGCTCTCATTTTAGTGAAAGAAAGTATTTAGAGTATTTAATTCCTTCAGCCCTACCCCATTTTCCTGAGTAATGTTGTTCACGAGCTCATGAACCATTTTCTGTGCCTTATTTTGTTGGAAAGTGAGCTTCTTATCTAAAAACAGGGCCGTTTTGAGCAATTTTTGTGGATTATAAAAATGCCGAATTGCCGAATAGAAATTTTAGTCACATTTTTCCGATTTTATAAACTGTCGAAGCAAAAAAAAAAAAAAAAAAGGCTTAACTTTTTTGGAGTTTCTTAACTTTTCTTAACTGAAAATTCTCAACTGAGCTGCCAAATAAGCCGTAAAAGCAAAGGGAAAAAAAAACTTCCGAATTATCGAATTTTTCCTACGTTTTCATTCGGATTAAAAAAAAAAAAATGTAAAATCGGTATGTAAAAGAAATATTAGTTTCAAAAATTTTGCCAAAATTGCCGAATGAAAAATGATTGGACACCCCAAACTCTTCCTTCGCACTGGCCCTGGCTAAAAATGTCTTTACTGAAATGGAAACGAGTTACTTACAGTATTGTTGTTCAACAGAGGTCACATATTCCTCCAGCGATTATGGATATCCTGTACGGTGTCAAGATTCCTGTGTATAATGAGTTCAACGTGAAGAATGAACCGGTGAGTATATCAGATTACGTTTAAAATATGTTTCGAAAACAACTGTTTTCACTAGATTTCCCTTATTTTACTAAGTTTTTCAGACCAACTTCGTAACGCCCCAGCTTTATTACTTTTTTCATAACTGAAAACTTCGCTCAAAAGTTCCGCCCCTTGATCCACTTTAACGTGTGTCAACTTAGCTAATTTTTAGTGGGAGTGTCAACTTAGCTAATTTTTAGTGGGAGGTCCATGTTATCGTTGTTCCAGTATTATAAAAGGGACTTGACCTGTTTCTTCTCCCCCCCTCCCTGTGACTAGCTCATGGTGGATTTCCCTATACGCCAACTACGCCCTGGCGTAGGGCGGCAGGTTTTTGGGGCGGTAAATTTTCGTTTTTTTGTATACCTAAGTGTCGTTAATTGCGAGCGAAGCGATCGAAAAAATGTTTCCCCCTATTTGGTAAGCCTGAAATAGGCAGCAAATTGCATCTGGCGTAGAGCGCAAAATGTGTAAATCCGCCGCTGTCTCCCCACCCCCTGTGATTAGCTCATTTTAAGTGTAAGGTCCATGTTATTGTTTCTCCAGTATTATAGAAGGGACTTGGCCTGTTTCTTCATCTTCTCCCTCCCCCTCCTATGACTAGCCCATTTTAAGTGTTAGGTCCATGTTATTGTTGTTCCAGTATTATAGGTATTAAAAAAACATGACCTGTTTTTTTTTTCGTGTGACTAGCTTATTTTAAGTGTAAGGTCCATGTTATCGTTGCTCCAGTATTATAAAAGGGACTTTGTACGTGGTTTTTTTTTTTTAATATCAATTAATTGAATGACGATGGTTTTCACTCTCGTATGGTTTGAATTCAATCAGTGAAGTACAGACCTCTAAAACTGCCTCGGAAGTAATAATAATTGTTTTCATGTGTTTCTGTGAGAGTGGTGGTAAAGGATATAATTTGCTTAATGTCTGTCGCTCAGTTCAATAAATTATAAAAAGCCTTATTCCTAAATCGACCACTTTAAAACCCCCAAATAGTTCGAAAGTTGCCTGTTTTCAGCTTGAACCACAAAGCAGTAATAAACCCTCGAAGGAAAGGGAATTGTACTACGAAGTGATTTCAAAACATCGCGGTAGCTTTCTGCTTCTTCTACCTCATGTGCTTATTACGATTTCGGCAAAGTTCAAGGTTATTTAGGTTGTCACGAATATAGGGGAATATAATATAACTGGTGTAAAAGATGTCACACAACGACCATCTACTTTTATATTATGAAAATTCGTGTGCACGAAATACACCAATTTTTCGGGTACCTAGACTGTATTTTCTGGGCTGGTCTTAGTAAGAAAGCAAGCTCACGAATATAGAAGTAACGTATGATTAACAATGAGAATTCCAAAATTGTATCCCTGGTGAGCCGAATTATTATTATTATTATCATTATTTATTTTTATTTTCTTTTTTCAGATGTCGCCTCCCGAACTGACGATCGACATTAAAGAGGAACCTCAGGAGGAGGCCATTTCCGCGTAACAAATCGACTGAACTTATCCAGTGCATCAGATTCGATGTTTAGTTCTCAACTGGTGTGGCCCGTCCCAGTATTAAAATTTACGAAATTCGTCGCCTGTCGTGTATATTCGATATTTCTGAACATTCAAAAATGCCATTGCCTCGTTATTATTATGGCGGTTTAGAAAAAAACTTGATCGAAACAATCTCTCTGGTCTCTGATCTGTAACTCTGTACCGTGTGCTTTGTACATGCTGTGATGTGTTACGTCAAGTACCTATACATTTTGTGACCTATAGTGTAATGTATATGAGTAAAATATATTTGTTCCATGTTTAATTGCTTGTTCGCTTGTACTTCGTGAAACATTGAAAAAAGCGAGACAACTCACGAATTACTACGTTTTGTATTAGATCGAAAAACTCCCAGGAAGGTAAATGTTACTAGGGTAGGGAAAAGCAGCTATAAATTTTCGAGTCGACTTCACCCTTCTTCCAAAGTACAGGACGAGTGGTGGATTCATTTTGCAGTTGTATAAGATACTCGACACTCATGAGCTTAAACGATAAATCCAAAAATTCTAACTAAAATTGCGTGAATCATATTCAATTTTCTAAAAATGTATATTTGTTTATTTTCTTAATTTAAAATTGAAATATTGACCCAAATCCAGATAAAATTAAAATATAAATTTTCGGATGATCAAAAAACGAAAATAAGTTGAATTTAAAAACAATGTGAAGACTTAACAGCAAATATGGGGGCTTAGCCACATCCCAAATGTGCTGCAAATCTTCCCAGAAAATGTGGAGAGTGGAAGAGACGGAGTAATGAAACAAACCTCAGCTATTTGCACTTGAAGACAAAACACATACCACTCCCCCTTCACAAATCTATCCATTACAAAGTTCTGTACTAATTCAAATGATACCGACAAGATTTTAAAATTTATGACCATTCAATCTTGCATTTGCAAAGGGTAAATTTAACCAGTATTCATGGTTTCGTGCCAAGTTGTTATTACCGCGATGTTGTTATAGTAACCAAATCAATAAGGAAAAATTTAAGGTGCTCTACCATCGTAATCAAAACATAAAGGCCCAAAAAGTTTATTAATAATTTTAGGTAAATTTACTACGACATATCAGAGGAAATGAAATTCGTGAAAGTTGTTTCGGGAAAGCAACGTCGTATTGACGACTCCGTGATCGCTGGATTCGTAATTCAGGTACGTGTGAAACCTGCTCGGCTTTTGTACAGCATTTTCGATGCTCGTTATCAGCAGCGCAATGCTGTTCATGATACCCCTGGCTTTTAACAATGAACTAAGTAATCGATGCGATAGAATGTGTGCGATTTGTAACAGTAATTCGAACGATCAAACCTGCGCCGCATTTTTAGATACTTAGTGATTTCCTGGAGCTGATCGTATCAGTCAGATCCGTCGAGTTTCGAGGTATGATAGCCCTTAAGAAGTCATTTATTAGCGATATATTTGAAGGGTAGTAGCTGTGGGAAAACGTTGGACTGACGGAAGTCGTGAACACAGTATTAGTGGCAAATATTCTACGGAACAGGTGCGACAAGAAACCAATTACCAAACCGGACTGCTATTTATTATATCAAGAGAATGTATACACGGTGTAAACTCTACAGCCTCCGTTATATTTTTCGATGGGCGGGAGGGGGAGAGGGTTCTATCAACATGCAAACGAAGAGGATCTTCAAAGGCACTGAAAAATTCTCCTGCTCAAAGACAGCTCGAGCATATCACAGACTTAAATTTCAAATAAGAAGGAAAGTACACAAATGAGCAGATAAATGAAAAGCTCGTGTCATCTGCTACTAAAATTTGTGAAAGAAATTGACCCCTCCGTTAGGTTATGGCGAGAGAGCTGTCGACCCCTCCCTTCGACCATTTAGCCGATATGCACTTGGGATCATCAGTCGGCAAAACAAAAGAACCGTTGACCTTTTTGTTGAGTTTTTTCTTCTTTCTTTCTTTCTCTAATGAGGATGTTTTGTACAGTCGGCATTAAGTTTTTGTTTAGTTTATAGCCACTCAATCGGGGCTCCAGCACACTGGCGCAGTCTATGTCTGAGACCGTGCCAGTGTGCTGAGGCTGAGCCGGTACAATGTGAAAGTAGTTAACCACTTTTTTTTTTTAGTTTTTGTTCGCTTATATGTTATACCAAGACTGCAATTTTCAGCAATTTTTCGGTCATTTTCTCGGTATTTTGAACACCTGTCGACAAAATACAGTAGGTTTGCTGAGTCGGTATTTTTGACCTGTTCTCATCCTCCTCCTCATGGCAATAGGGCTCGGAAGCTCGAAACGCTCTGTCTCTCTTCTACGCAACAGGTCGAAAGTCGAACTAAGCACATATTATTCAAATAATAATTTGAGTACGGAATATAAAAAATATGATTCCACAGCTACATGTTCCACGCATTACCCAAGAACTAAAATACATATTAATCAAGTGAATACAGGACGATCTAAAAGAAACACAGTCAAAGGAATTGTAGAAACTGAAAAATTCATAACCAGTTCTAGGAGGGGGGGGGGAGGCTGATCGTAATAAAAAGAAATTTATTAAGTTCAAATGATACAAAAAAAAAAAGACGGAAAGCAGGTACCTACTAAAAGAAGTTCATTAAGTTCAAATCATACAGAGAATATTGAAAATTGAATAAATAAATGAAAGAGGCGAAACAATTAGGTAATGATTTAAAATACTTTTATTTCTAAGTACGAAAACTTTTCAGAATTCAATACTGAGTCAATAATTTGAAATTTACTAAGAAATTGTAAGGATCAGCACTTGACTTAACAAAACTGACTTGAAATTCAACATTCATTTGAAATTTAAAAATCTTTACAAATATTTAATGTTAAATAGTTCGTACCATTAACATTTTGTTTTACAAATATTAAACATTTTCATAAAAATAACACTTTTTTTTAAATTTAAGTACTGGTGTAACTAACAACTTCTAAAATAATCAATTAACTTGATTTAACTTAAATTCAATAAAATTCTTAGCTCGCTTCAAAATTTTTAACTGGGAAAAATTGTAATTTTCAGAAATTCGAAGTGCGAAGCAAAATTGAGATAAATACATGTATAAAAACGTTTAGAATTTTCGAGGTAATATCGAAATAGCAGTACCTATCAAAACATTTGAAAAGGCAGAACCATAGGCGGCAACTTACAATTTTTCGGTTGGCGTGCTCGTGCTCAATAGTCAATAAGTCCCAGAAAAAAAAGCTTTTTTCATTTCAGAGACGATATTTACGAAATTTTTTGCTTGTCAACTCAGTTCAGCTTCCGAGAAATAATAAAATTCCCATTTTCATTTTTCATTTGTAAGAACTGATGCATGCGTTTTTTCCGCTTGTAAATTTCAAATATGTTTGTAAATTAAGATTGAAGCAATGGCGTCGAAAAGTATTTTTTGTAGGAAGAGGGATGTACGAGAATTCGAATTGACAAGAAAAGAAGAAGATGAAAAAAAGTTCTCATCCCCGAGATGAGTGGCTAATCCATCGAGACTTAGGGATACTGTTCACATACAGCGGCAAAAGCATACAAAACGAGGGGCTTCCCCCGAAGGTTTGACAATTGACTTAATTTGGATCAGTGGCTCTGAATTAGAAAATCATGGATAATCTGATACTTGAAATTTGTTGTCTATTTGTACGGCTCAAATCAGCAAAAGAACTTCAGCATTTTTTCCGAACGGAGCGAGCGAAATAGCGGTCTTTCTAATGAGAAAAATGTATGCCCCCTCCCCCATAGCGATTTCGTTGGTATGAATCGGTAGGTAGGTAGGTAAGTAGGTACCTATAGGTCTAATAAAGCAAAAACAGTTCGTACTAATGTCCATACTGTAGGAAAGTCGAGCATATATCCTCGTGTAAGTACATCACAAATATAATATTTGTAATACACCGAGTACCTTTTAATGAAGTTGTTCATTTAGACTTAACTCACAGTTACGTTCAACTTTTCAGTGATATATGGATAAATTCAGAGATCGAATGAAAAATCCAAACCATTTACTGCCGCTGAAAACAAGTTCCGAAATAATTAAAGAAGCGAAAGAATCGTTACCTTCGAACCCGATCATGAACACTAGAATAGTGAAAACTAATCGACCATTCACCCCTAAAAATAATCAAAGGATTCTATTTGAAGAAAAGCGATCGGGAAGACCGTCCAGTTCTGTCAGGTATTTATCTATAACATCGACGGTTTAGGATGTGAGAATTAAAGATGAATTATATTGTACAGGGACGGCGCGAAGAACATGTTCTTGGGGAGAGTATAAACAAAAAAACCTGAATTGAAATTTTACAATACTTCAGAAGATAACAAGCCAAAAAAAAGCTCCTTATCTTCTTAGTTGTTCTGACTGGGTTCCAGAATTTTCCGATTTTCGATTTTTTAGTAAATAATTAGGTACTGAAATATTACTATTACCAATTCGATAAGACAAAAAAGATCACGGTATAAGGTATACCTAATTTTCCGGGCTGTGTCAGAATTTCCGACTTTTGGATAGATATAATTTCATGAATGGAGGGTAAGGGAGTCACACCCCTACACCCCTCCTTCGCGCTGGCCTTCTAAGGACTTACTTATCGAATGAGTACACATGGAGTAAATCAGCATTGTATTTATAAACTACGTGACCCCCGGATGCGTATCAAAATGCCTGTTGCCGGCACATTCGTTCAATTCAATAATTATCTTATTCATCATGATAACATATCTACTTTGATCATGAATAGAGACATTCTATGTTCAATTTTTCAGTTTTCAGAACATCAAATACGAGGAGACGACTTTGCGCTCAGAAACCAATGACCTGAAAATGGTAAAGCGTTCGAGGACGAAGTTACCATCACTGATTAATCATAAGTCCATGACATCACTTGAAAAATGTTAGTAACTATATGGCCTCTGAAGCGACTTATCTGGGAAGGATCTAAAGTCAACTGGAAAATACTGAAATCAATAAACAGACAAAATAGACAGTGGCGCCGGAGTCAGGAAAGCAGAGTGGGACAGTACCCCCTCCAACTCGTGAAGCTGGGGGCACTATTATCATCCCCCAGTTTCAACGAAAAAAACTGTAAAAATAAGAGCTCGCATACGCGAAATGATATATAACCGGGCAAATAAGCTGAACACCCATTTTCCTTCGAACTGGAGAATAAGAAATGGCTTTGAAAAAACATCAATTACCGTCACTGTTGTGGAGGGTAATAGGTGAGGGATATCTACTAGGGTGTCCCTTATTTTACAAGTTTTGGCCAATTGATTAGGGTCGCACGGAAATTTGTTCCAGCGGACCTAAAAACTCGCCATACAAAATTTGAACTCAATCTGAGGTCATTAACCCGGGCCGCTTTGACCTTAAAGTTTCCTATAAAAAAGATCCTATACAACTTTTCTCTAAAATGCATGTTTACCGAGATAATCGCAAAAATGTGTGAAAGTTTTGAGGAACGTGGATTTTATTTTTTCTTTCATACCCGATCTTTACGAGGCAGTCATTTAAAAAAATATTCACTTTAGGACCAAGGTGCAAAGAACATAAAATGTTCCTTGTTAAATTTCCTATAAAAAAATTCCATACAACTTTTCTTTACGAAAGATATTTATCGAAACAATCGCATAGAATTTTCGAAAAACATAGTTTTTTAATTATTATTTTACGGTTGAAATATATATTAATGTCGGGTAATGCACCCTACAATATTAATTCAGTCTCTGTCTACTGGGGAAAATGCCTCAGTTCGCCCCCTTTCCCATCTGGCTACGACCATGACAGTTTTTTGGGTACCTACCAGAGCAGTGCAGGATACCGATATCGGTACTCGGGTATCATATCCTAGCAGAGGGACTACCGATTACGTACTCGGTAGTCGGTTTCACCGATACGATACCGAGTAATACTCGGTCAGGAATCGTTTTATGATTAGCGCTGTATTTTAGGTGGTGCAGTAGTGATGCCTTATCAGTGATACTTGTTATCGCCGATACCATATTATCACGAAAACGACTACCTGTCGCTACAATACCGAGTATACTCAGTATCGGCCGATACTATTCGGTATCGTTTTAAGCGATACGATACCGAATACCACATGAGTATATACTCACATCGTGCACTGCTCTGGTACCTACAAAAGAATAGACCTCGGATTATGTATATATATTAACAATAGTCAACAATTTGTGCATAAGATATAACGTTGAGCTGTTAAGGAACAGTCACGTGTTCTTAAAATTCAGAGAAACTGGCATGGGCATAGTCGGGGGGGGGGACTGGGGCACTTGCCCCAGTAGACAGAGACTGAAATTATATATTGTAGTATGCATTACCCGACATTAATAGATATTTCAGCTGTAAAATAAGTAATTTAAAAAAACATGTTTTTTGAAAATTCCACGTATTTTTGCGATTATTTGATACCTAAATAAGTTTTTTAAAGAAAAGTTGTAAAAAAAACAAATAACATTTTATGTTATTTGCATTTTGGTCCTAAAGTGAATATTTCTTTAGATAACTTCTATTTAGCGAGTAAAGATCAGTTATGAAAGAAAAAAAATCCACGTTCCTCAAAACTTTCACACATTAATGTGATTATCTCGGTAAATATGCGTTTTAGAGAAAAGTTGTATAGGATCTTTTTTATAGGAAATTTAACACAGGATATTTTATGTTATATGCATTTCGGTCCTGAAGTTCATATGTTCCGAGATATTCGTGGTTTTTTTGTAAAATCTCAGTATTACACATAATTTCAAGGTCAAAGCGGCACGGGTTAATGACCTCAGATTGAGCTCAAATTTTATATGGCGAGTTTCTAGGTCCATTGGAACAAATTTCAGTGCGACCCTAATCAATTGGCGAAGACTTGTAAAATAAGGGACACCCTATAATATCAACTAGTGACATGACACATGAATATTCTCACCCACCTTCCATATAATCCTGATTAGGATTGGATTTTCAGCAGAAAAGAAGCAAAACAGAAAAAAAAAGTCAGCCTGCAGAAGTTGGAACTTGCCCCCCCCCCACTCATGATTCTTTTTTAGCGCCTTTGAGTATAATACACAATTAAGGGAAATATGGTAGAATACAAGTTGTTGTTTGCAACACAGTTAAAGGCGAGGGCTACAACACAAGGTTCTTATATATATTTCACAAGAGGGTGGGGGTTGTCAACTCCCCCCTATAGTTTCGCCCCTGCTTTTATTACATGGGTATACTTGAACAAAACCGTAACAAAAGCCTAACGCTTTCCCGATACGAATTTAGTGGTTGATATGTACAATCTGCAGCTGTATAGTTGCTACGCGACTGCAGTCTGCAGCCGTGTTATTGATAGGAATTGCCTCACCTCCCCCCCCTGACACGAAGCCAGTCCGTATGACTTACCTCTTCATTTCTTATTCGGGTACGAAAGCATATAAAATTTTTGACCGAACTCGATTTTTTTTTGGAAACCTTAAAGCAAAACTACAGATTGCTTTGTAAAGATTTAGACTAGTGGATCTGTAGACCCAATAGAACAAGTCTTGCTTTCAAGAGCAAAATATTTCAATTTTATTAGGGTATGGTAGCATATACAATGTTACACTATTTTCTCATTTTATTGGAACCAATTTAGGTCACGAATCAGAGGAAATTCAGAAAAAATGATCACCAAGAGTAAATAACGACCACCTTAATGTGTAAAAGAAGTTGTGTGTTCCCCTCAAATATTCCTAACATCCTACATTTTACCCTCTCAGACTAGGGTATGCTCATGTGCGCAAATGTGAGTGCTTTCGGGGGATAAGATTCCAATCTGCATTTACAGGGACGAAACTGTGAGGGGGATGAAACCCCCCCCCCAATAATTTGGCAGTCGGCAAATTTTGAAACTGTTTATTTGAATTTTTCGTTTTTTAAGAACGTTTGTCTGTTATTTCTTTTATCAATTAAAAAATATTTTGATTAAAAAATTGGCAAATTTCCAAATTTTTTATTTTGTCGGTGAATTTTAAGTGAAAATAAAAATATTTGTCGGCAAATTTTCCTTCTCCACCCCCAAAACTGAAAGTCAAGTTTCGTCTCTGAATTCAATAGTTGCAAAAAATATTTAGTTATTAAAAAATAGAAAACATTAGTCGCCACAACAGAACATGCACATTTATGCATCACTGTCACAGCCAGGCAATCAACGATCTCCATCCATTGCAGACATCCTTCCTGACACGAATTTCAATTAAAAATCACTTCAAAGCAAAATACCTGCATCATTTTTTCCTCAGATTCAAAGGGGTCCAAATTGCCCACGCATGGCAGTCGAAATTAATTTGATCCCTACTCTGAAAAGCTAACAATTTCAAGAAGCTCACCAGCGCAATGTAAAACCAACACACCTTTTGCCAGTATACTAAATTTCACCAGACAGTTATTTAATATACATGATTATAACAACTTGCTACATAAGAGGAACTTAGCAGAGCGTTCTAAAACAAAAATATCGAATATCTCCTCAAAACATTATCTCGGGAATTGAAGATGTTGTATTCAGTTGTTTGGATGGATGCATATTCCATTAAGTCAGTTTCCGCCAGAGCGCGCTCAATACAACTCGAGATTGAAGAGGGGTCCACATTAACCTCAGAGGTCCAATATTGTATCACTTCCTGTAACTAATTTTAGGTATGCGATCTTCCTCTCACTTGGGGTAATTTCGCTAACTGACTCATGTATCTAGGAACCCCCTTCATTAAAAGCGTATCCCGCCTATGGTACAAGAATTTTTATTTGCTTATTTCTAGTAGCAGAATAGTATTTTACACCTAATTATGAAGAAAGCAAATGTAATACCTCTACCTATTGTACTTATTTACTTGTTTTATTCACCGTCCTGTTCCAGAAAAATGGGACTCAGAGTATTAATCTTTACCTTTGATAATTAACTGAGTTGATCTGAAGACTCTATTCGGACCGGGGAAGCAACAACAACAACAACGAATTAAATCATCAACAAAAAGAACAACGATGAAATGCTATTTTTGTGCGAAAAAGAAAATCACTCGGATTTCGATAAAAATGAGCTCATCTGAAAGTTAATTTTGTTTGCTTCAAAGCATGTTCTGTTCAATTTTCCGTTAACCTCATTCACTCTCGAGATATTTTGAAAAAACATTAAAATTACCATAAACTGTTGCGTTGAACTCCCCTTTTTCGATCCCGTTTCCTTATCAGTTTTTCTTCAATCTATGCTAACGAACCTACAATCTGCCCGGTCCCCGAAGTACTCACTCCAAAAACAAATTCGTGAGGAATCTTTCCACTTTTACCGTTTTGCCATGCTTACGTTCACTCTGAGTTGGAACTGGTTAAGTCAGATTACTGATAGGATTCAACTGATCTTTCTTTTTCAAATTATTTTTTCAGTACCTGAAGAATTTTCTGAAATAATACCGGAACAACGAGAAATTTACAGTAGTCCTGCCCTTGGTAGTCAGCCAACTATTTTTCATAAGAATGGCCATGTTTGGTTTCCACTGGTTCCTGATTCCATCAATACTCACAGGGGTCGTAAATCTGTTGTTTTTTGCGAAAACAATGCCAAGAATAAACCTAAGGTAAGATCGAGGTTCGCATTTAGTTCAGTATATTGAAATTGGTCCACTCATACAACAGCATATATAACCAGTGAAGTAGGTATATTTTTTAAAATGTAAGATATTTCTGTATTTCTGAATCCTAAACGTTATTAATATCATTGAAAAATAGATACTCTTCATTAAGTAAGGATAAACAGTAATCAGTGGCATTGGAACGTGATTACAGGTTATATTGTAGCGTCCCCACGCCCCCAAAAAATGAAAAATTCAAAATGTTTCAACAAGTTGATGACAAAGAATCTTCTGACAGATTTCTACGAGATTTATGGTTTTTGTAAGCTCCTTTTTCTTTCTTTTCTGTTGACTCACATTTTGGTACCCCCCCCCCCTATTTGTTGACTCAGAGTCGTATACGTCCCTCCTTCCTAAAGAACCCCGCAACAAATTCGCTGTCAGTTACTGTGTCTAGCCCCGGAAACTGAACCGAAGAGATTTGATTCCTTGAAAAGGTCTGACGTTTGAGATGAACAAGATGCAGAAATTTAATATTCAAACTACCGATACTAAAGATCTCAGAATGTAACTATTAAGAACGGTTTGAGGAACCTACGTACTACCTCAAACCTGAGGAAAAAGATAGGGTAAGCTGGGGTCAAATGGGACGATTTTTGTATTCTCATTTTGAAGAGTAATGTTTTAGCTTTGATTTCCCCTTATTATTTTTTATTTTAATCAAAATGTTTCAAAGAAAAAATTTTTGAATGGATAAGTGAAAATCGGTCTACTTATCCTGCCGAGTGGGTTGAGTGGAACAAGGTGGTATAGGTTAAGTAGAACGTGGTATATTCTGCATAAGAAAATGATGCGAACTTCATCCGTACAAAATCGAGTTTATGATCTACTAAATTACATGCATAATTCACATAACAGTCTTCCGGCATATCCTTCAGGATGTTTTTCCTAGTTGGCGGTCCTTTCTCTTACTCATGGCATCTTATCATTAAATTATAACACATTATTATGCAAAATTACACGTTCCACTTAACCCCACCTCCGTCGTCCCACTTAACTTAGAACCTTATTTTTTAACTAAAAGTTAATACCTCGTTTGCATTTATAATTACCAAAATTCAATTAACGCACGTTAAAATAGGATACTTACTCATCATGTATCAATATTCATTTTGGAAATTAAATATTTTTTACTTTTTTTTTTACTCATTAAAAAACAATCATATTTTTTCCGCTATCAAAATCACCGGAGAGTAAATAATGATACAGTGTTACCAACTTAGTTAATTATCACTAAAATTAGTTGAAAGTGCGGTGAGATCACGAGAACGCGAATTGAATTGTTAATTTTCGAACCACTGTCACTATCCTACTTGACCCCACGCTACCCTACATTATTTCACATGTACTCGTCGATTGAGTATATTTTGAGTTCACACGTCACGCTCTTTTCGCTCGTCTGTTAATCCACTATGATTCAGTCACGTGGCTGTTTGCAGACAACACTCGAGTGGCTTGATATGGAGAAATCAATTCAAGACAACAAAATAAATGAAGCTAGAGTTATACTCCATACAGGACAAAAAGAATCGGTGCAAAGCGTCATTGCAGCTATCAATAAAGCGTCATTAAGAAGTAAGACAGTGTTTCATTCCCAATTGTACCTGTCGGGCTGTGTCGCAAAGCTCGAAAAAACAATTCCCCGTAGATTTCTTACGCTTCGTAGGCGGGTATATCCTCGTAGTTTAAAAAGTAGGCATGTACAGTAGGTAGACTATGGTCACTTTTGTTTACATTACTGAAAATTACATATTATACTGATTATGGATACAACGATATTCCAGAAGAACACACTTAGTTAACCTGTTTTCTAAGTTACCGTAACACGGGGTGACTTTGCTCACTTTTTTCTGCACTTTTAAGTTTGACACCGTTCAAATTTTTTCACAGAATTCGAAATAGGTGTGCTAAGTATAACCGCCATAGGGTGACATTGCACATGTTCATGAATGAAGGGGGGACGTTGTAAATGTAGTGTTTTCTATTAAAAGTTCCAAGTAACCCCAAATCAATATACTGTGTATGCTGAAGTATACAAAAAACCAAAGAAAATTAACCATGAGAACTGTACTTTTCCTTTATTCCACATATCATAAGAAAAAAATCAAATGAGACCTTTCCTCTTCGAAAAGCCGAAACTCTAATACACAAGCATATGTCCTCGGCATCTCTAAGATGCATAAACATACATCCGGTTTGTACGTCTTCATTCACTAGTAATAAGACAGAACATCGAAATTGATCACTTACTAGCTTGAAGAACAAATTAACAATTGTATGCAGTCACCCCTTCCATGTTTTTTTCTAGTTTTTCACCAATTTTTACGTCACTATGTTGATCAACACAAAACAGTTTACTTTATCATAACCCAGGGGCGGAAATAAGAGGGGCCTAGGGGGCTAAGCCCCCCGGTTTCAAAATTAGCCCCACTAAATTTTATTTTTTAAATTCATCTTAATACAGTAAGACTTTTTTTCTTTTTCTTTTTTTCTTACAAATGAAATATTACAGAGAAAAGAAGTTATTTTTCATCGTTTGTTTTTTTAGGGGGGTTATGATTTTTGGATTTTTATTAAGTTATTTTAGGCACTGGGGCTTCTGCCCCCCCCCAAGTTTTCGCTCTTTTTCCGCCTCTGCATGACCGCGATTAAATTCTGCATGTAATGATACCAAACACATACAGTTCCCATTGATTTTCACTCATTATCTGAAACAATTTCTGTAATGTAGTTTTAAAATACGTTTTTAAACTCTGCACAAACGACAGAGTTGGTTTTACGCGACAGCTACAAAATTCTACAATACAACAATTCACGTGTCAGTGTTGTCACTCGTTCTATTTTTTCCCTCACCCTCTTAGGAGTAATGAAAACATACGTGTGCCAAGTCACCCCGTGATTGCAAAGTCACCTCATATTACAGTAGTTTGCATAATTGCGCGACGACGGGGGCAAACGATGAACTGACCAAATAAGTGAAGAATAAGCAGTAGAACTACCACCTCGCAATTATTAATTAAGCACTTAAATTTTTTTGCTTTCGTTATTTCGTTCATTTTCTCTATAGAGTATCAGGTATAGAACTTCGGCTTTATTTTACTCAGGTTACAAAGATGAAGAAATGATAGAATTATTGAAAAGACTGTACAGTTGTTTGGAGAACGAGCAGCAAATACGTTACAGCAATGATCAGCATTTAGCTAAGAACCTAATTTTAAAATCAGTTTTCAGTTTAATCGACTCTGCAAATGAAAGCCTGTTATTACACGTCGTTCAAATTATTCTACTGGTGAGTTAGGAGTTTCAGAATATGATTACCAAAGTCGGTTACTTTTATTCTCTTATACTCGGAAAAAATCCCTCCGACCACTGATGCGATCGATACTCGAAAGGGTAGTTTCTGGGGCCGGGGGTGCGGTGTCTCAGGAGCCACTTTGGCATGTAGTTTTTCCTACGGGGGCCAAAATTGTGAACGTCCCAACTGACTCAACTCAGAAGTCTCAAGTATCAAAGTAAAAAAAAAAACTTTCGACCTGTTGGATTTTTCTAACTGACTCAACTCAAAATTTCCAAGTATCAAAGCAAAAGAAAAACTTTTTGACTTGTTCGGTTTTCCCAACCTCTCAACTCAATTCCCAAGTATCAAAGCAAAAAAAAAAACCCTCTTAACTTGTTGGACTTTAACTCGCCTGACTGAAACTGTAAATTTTCCCAACTGCTGAGTGAAAAAGTCCTACGGGGGGAGGCCCCTGCCCTCTATCGGTACGTCCCTGTTGGCATGCGTGCATTGCCATACGTCACACCAGACAGTTATACTCGAAACATGTTCAAAATCCACCAATCTAATCAAATTCCCTACTCAAAAACCGATCTATTCTCTGTTCTGGTTTCAGTTGCGAGTGACTGATACTAATTTAGCGACAGTGTGTAAACTAATTTTCAAAATCTCAAGATCAGACAGAAACGACGAATCATTTTTAGAGAAAAATATCATTGGTAAGTAGACTGGTTTGTACCTGAAGTTCAGCGATGAATTAAAATCTCAAAATGTTTTCATTTTATTCGCTATAATATTTCAGGTTCATTTGTCGACTGTCTCGGTCTTGCTACTCCAGATGATGATTCTGAGGCATTAATTTATGGTTACGGTGCCTTGAAATTCCTTATGATGAACTTCAACATTTTACATTTTGCGTTGGACAACGGTATCTTGCAACTGATGGCTTTACATTTGAAAATGATTAACTTAGCTGTAAGTATAACATGTATTCTCCTTTCATGTACAAATGTACCTTCGATGGAGAAGGGGTATCAGAAAATTTTCGAAACTAAAGATTTTTTGTTAGTCTATCTCAAGAATTAATTTTTTACAGCCACCCCTCTTACAGAGAAGTCGCTCTGGTATACTTTAATACTCCGGGTCTGAGTATAGGTTGCGGGGGCATAGAGCATCTGCTGCTTCCCCGCTAAAATTCAGAGGTATTTATGGCGAGTAAGGATACTTAAAAAGAGAATACTCAAATATAAGTGCCTATTTTCTTTGTCAAATTTCAACAGACTTATTTTTTGTTCAATCTTTATTCTTTGCTTTGTCATTCTCCCTTAGGACAAATACTTTCCGTGAGGGCATTTTTTAAATCGACCTGGCCATTATGAAAATTTAGGGCCGTAGTAGCTATAAGGGTACTGGGGCGGTTTTCCAAACAATTTGAAATCTCAGAAGAATTGGTACACTGAGCAGCTGTAATTTAAAAAATTCAAAATGTTGGACATTTTCTTTCCATTTTCTATTTTTCTTTTGAACATTTTTTGTGTGTTTTCTTTTCCGTTTGCACGATAATTTTGATTTTTTTTTTCGGTTGAGAAACCCTCCCAATAATTTAGAAATGTACAAGAGTTGGTAAATGCAGGCGCAGTTGACGAAATTATAAATGTTAAAACCTGTTTTTCGGCTCGACAATTCTGAAATTTAATTTATTGTTAACACACCCCTTTCCAAACATAATTTGAAATATTTTTTGAAGCATGGACTTTAAGAGTTCGGATATTGAGCAGCTATAGTTAACAAATAAAGCTAACATTTATTTTTTGCTTGACAATCTTGAAATTTGAATTTTTGGTTAGATAATCCCCCAATAATTTCCGATAATTTGAAATTGTACAAGAGTTGTTAACTGTAATAATTAGCAGCTGCAGTTAAAATTTAAAACGTTCATGTTACGAGTTCTTTTTCTTTTATTAACGATTTTGAAATTTGGATTTTGGTTAATCCTCCCCTTGATTATTTTAAAAAAACGTCGGTCGAGTTACGAGTTGCAGTTGGCAAAATTAAAACTGTTACAAGGTGTTTTTTGTTTCTTTTTCCTTTGGTTTTCAATTCAAAAATTTTAGTTCTCAGTAGAAATCTCCCCCTCTCCGTCCCATAATTTAACATATTATTTTAAATGTTGGTAAAATTGAAATGTTACCAGTTTTTTTCTGGCTCGACAATTCCGAAATTTTAATTTTCATTTGGAAACTCTCCTCCACTTATAATTTAAAATTTTTCAAGAGGTGGTAAAACAATTTTGAATTTTAATTTTTTACTTAAAAACTCTCCACCTCCCCCATAATTTAAAATATTTCATATGTTGTCTCTCTCTCTCTCTCCCTCTCCCTTCCCCTCCCCTCCTACCCCTCTCTCTCCATCTCAACAAAATTAAAATATGTTTTGCTTGGCAAATTTGAAGTGTTATTTTTCAGTTGAAACCCTCCACCCCCAATTTAAAATTGTACAAACGGTGGTAAATTTAGGAATTATTAATAATTCTAGTAACTAAAATTTAAAATGTTGCAGCATTTTTCTTTGGCTGGGCAGTTTCAAAATTTTAGTTTTTAGTAAGAAAATTTTGAACGTGTCACCTCTCCCCATTCCTAAAAAATTGGCTTTCTTAAAATTACAATTTTTTTCTTAATTCTGGAATGAGACGTAATGTATCTGCTGATTACAACACTGCTGGATGTATCTCACCAATGGTTCCAGTTTAGATTGGGTACCTGTATCACTTGAAGTCAGTGGCGTGGCCACCCTGGTGCTCGATGGGGAGGGTGCTAAAATTAGACAAAGCTCTATTTGACGAAATCGCAGAAGGCTCTAGATTCCCTGGCTACGCCATTGTGTGAAGTTGAAAGTATATTGACTTTACTTGACAGCATCAAGCAGGGGTGCTGTGACAATGTTTTTTTGAGGAACGATCCTCAGTAGAAATTTTGGGGGGTCGTTTTTTTGGGTGTTTTTTTTTCCCTTAACCACTTCATTGATTTTTTTAAACATGCATATTATAATGGTGCAAATTAAATTAATGAACCAAAAAATAAAGATAAAATTATTTATTTCTGTAATAATTCCGAATACACAAATTACGACTTCTTAGAAAAACGGTCAATGATCTCATTAGTAATACTATCCAAAATATCTTGCTTGGAGGCAAGAATCATCATTGCTGACAACCACTCATCCAACATTGTGCTTCTCAGCGGATTTTTGATTGGTTTTTCTTTACTCAGCGCTCGTTCTGCTGAGCAACTGGTAACCGCGATGGACAGCAGTATTTTATACAATACGGTTAAATTTCCAAAAGTGGACATTTGTCTGACGAGTCTATATGGTTTAATGAACCATTTTAGTATGAAGAGATCGGCCCGTTTTTTACTCTGATGTCTTACGTCTTCTTCGTCCTCTTCCTCACTATCCTCGGCATTGGAGCAATCTTCCTCTTTTTCGTCCGTATCTTTCTCTCTTTCCTCTGGAACCAAATTTTCAACGTTGATATTTTTCTCCATTAACTTATACAGCTGTTTGACTTCTTTTAGTTCTTCCTCTCCTAATTCCTTTCGTGACAAAATATTATACTCATATCCTTCATAATTTGAATCGTGTTTGCTTCAAATCTCTCGCTGATTTGCATCAACAGCATGTCAATCATTCTATAGTAAGTTTCGACTTTAAACTTCATAAAAATATCTGGCTGATTAGGATTAGGAAGATCGAACGTATTTTCGTCAAAGAAACGTTTACGATGAACATACGCCTAGGTTTGCAGCTGTTTGCAGAATATCTTCTTTTAATTCAGTCCACTTTTCATCCGTTCTCTTTGCTCTCAATTGTGCGATTACGTCGTTTATTATGATGTTTGCTGGTCCAAAGTCGATGATAGTGCCTTGAAGAATAACTGTCACAGGGGCTAAAACGTCAAGTATATTGCCACGTGAAACTCGGAAAGAGTGCGTCTGAAACATTTGAAATGTGTCGGAAAGCGTTTGGTGATGAGTGTTTGTCTAGAGCAAGAGTTTTTGAATGGTATAAGCGTTTCAGAGAAGGGCGGGAGTCCCTTGAGGATGACGAACGAAGTGGTTTCTTTTGCACGACAATGCGCCAGCTCATACCGCCGGGATTGTGAGTCGTTTTTTGACCAAAAAACAGGTCGCAGTGTTGCCCACCCTCCTTACTCTCCCGATTTAGCCCCGGCGGACTTTTTTCTTTTTCCAAAAGTCAAAATGCACTTGAAGGGGCACTTTTTTGATGACATTGCGAGCATAAAGAAAAGTGTGACGAGTGCATTACAAGCGATTCCAGAAGAAAAATTTTTCAAGGGCTTTTCAGTCGTTATATGAACGAAGTAAACGTTGTGTTGATGCTGGTGGGGATTATATTGAATCATTAAAGTGATATTTCTCATCTCCCTTCTGTGTATTTTATTTTATCGCGGTAGTCTCGGAACTTAATTGTCGGACTGAACCGCAGGTCCACAGTTTCGCGGGCTTATAAGTTTGCTTCACTTTTTCAATACGCAATACCTACCCTTAATTCTTGTCCATTCGATTGATTAGAGTGACGACTGTGATGAGAATGAGAAAACTTTAGAACTTAGGAGGGATTAGAACTCTATTTATGGTCAAAAAATCAAATTTTAGTTAGGTTTTAAAAACTTGTAGTTTTTGAGAAAAAAAAGTGGGGTAATGAGAGAGAAAATTTTTTACTTTTTTTTTCCATAAAGTAGGGGGGCCGAGTTCTGAGATTTTTTTAAGGGGGGGGGGGGTTCCTCAGTAGCTCAGGGGGGTCACAGCACCCCTGGCATCAAGGATCCTCTATACATATCAATTCATGTATTCATATCATCGAACAAATAAATAAGTATAGAACTTAACGTTTACGAGTATTAGCTGCTATAGCAAGAGCTCTAACTTCATTTTCAGAATGGACGATTACACTGCGTGAATAAAATTCAATCAGGAATGATAATTGATATTTTATTTTTCCTCAGAAAACCGAAGGCTCGAATTTTCCAGAGCAAACCAGCCACGTTCTGTTCCAGTTGACCGGCTGTTTACGAAATGTGGCCAACGATGAGAATACTCACTCCAAATTCGTCACCAGCGGTACACTGCCAGCAATCTGCAGGACAATTAAGTTATTCATCGCCGATATAGACTTGGTTGTAAACGTGGCCAGGATCATGAGGTACTTTTATGCACGCCCTCTCCAACTGACGAAATGTGAAGGGTAAAGAATCAAAACTCACATTTGCCATTTTACGTCAATGGCGTAAATAGGCAAAATACTGTACACGGGTGCAGGAATATCTTTACTGCGCCTGTGAATGTGCGATATGTATAACATACTCCACGTTCACAGGCGCAGCAAAGATATTCCTGCACCCGTGTACAGTATTTTGCCTATTTACGCCCTTGAAGTAGAATGGCAAATATGAGTTTGGATTCTTTATCCTTCATGTCTCACTTCGAGGAACATAATGTTTTTAGACACAAACTGCCTCATAATATTTGCGTCAAACTGGGCCTTGTCCGCCCACATTAAGATATGTCCCTGCCTTCTAGAGACATTTTCCTGCTACAAGTCTCATTTGGGCCATTTTTGTGTACTGAGGCTCTGTGGCCAAATTGGGTCCTTGATCTGAACATTTCAATTTTCCCATCAAGTCCTTTCACATCTGAACCGGTTTGGTTATAGCATACTATCGACGAATGAGGAGTGCTGCAATATCATCGCCGATGACGACTCCACGCACACATTACTAAGAATCTGCAAACGCTACCCCGGACGTGAGGACATAATTGTCCGCATAATGTACGCGATTGGAAACGTGCTGGCGAGATGCGATCGAGTGCGATTTCAGGTGACCAACGATTTCTCCGTCACTCAGTTATTCACGCCTTACATTCCATCATACGTTTCTGATGTTCACGTATTTCAAAACTCGATCGTTCACATTTTCCTTAAATTTTTTTAAACAGCTAATGACGTGCTCTCATTGCAGTTGTACTCGAGTCCGGAAGGTACCTTGGAGGTGATTCTGAATTTGCTGCAGTTTTATTTAGAAACCGATTTGAAACTATCTTTGGAGAACACGTTCAACAAATCGCATCAGCTGTCCGTCGAAGATGTTTTCATTAAGGTCAAGAGACTTTTTTTATTAGTCGGTTTTGCATCGATATTCGCCTACTCGTTTGATCAAATGCGACATCGGATGAGGAAATGAAATGTTTAACCCAAAGAGCGAAAAATGCGCGTATACGCGAACTTTATGTATGCTGAATCGCTTCCGCGAGGTTGAAGGAACAGGCGATGGCAATGACTCGTTATTGTCTGCTGGAAGCAGGAAGTGAATACATTTCCGAAAAACCTTGGAGAATAGTTTTTTATCGTCCACTGTTTAGACGAATCGAAAAGATGACTACGTACCCTGACAAAGTGAGAAAGCAAGGTTATCCAGCCGGTATCCGTTGTAGCCCTCCTGATCAGGCTCATAGAGAAGCAAGTCTTGAGGAGGGAGAGGGAATAGGAGATCAAATTTTTCCAATTAAAAATTAAAATTTCAAGATCATCGAGCAAAAGAGAAAAGAAATGTCTGTAACATTTTTTTAATTTTCTAACTACAGCTGCTGAGGTAGCTGTGTGGCCAAGTGGTAACGTGCACTCTTCGCAATCTTTGCGTCTTGGATTTGAGTCCCACTAACGCCGGAAAGCTAGTGATATTCGAATACCCCCCCCCCCCATTAACATCCTAGCGAACCCAGTGATTACAGTATCAATTGAGGTGGAAATATAGCGCATCCGATAACCCCGCTAGTTTGCACGAACACGTCATTAAAATCGTGGGGCGTGTTACCACCAGATCAGAAAGATTGGTATTGTGCGTGTGCATGTCGACAGCGCTTACCCAACGTCGTGAAACACATGGCTAGTACGCGAACTGCGGCTGCACACTCTTCGGCACAGAGAAGGAAAACTATAACACAACAAAACCGTGAGGAAATTAACGGCAAACTATCTCAACTAACCTGACTAGGAGAGTCGCGAGTCAGAAACCGCGACCGCCAACGTCCGGCATCGATTGGATGCGGCACTCAAAGAAGACAGCTGCTGAAATCGCCAATTCGTGTACAATCTCAAATTATTGGGAAATTTTTTCGACTAAACATTAACATTAAAAAGAAAAATAAGAAAAAAAGAAAAGCTCGCCACATTTTTAATTTTGTAAACTACAGCTCCCCCTTCCCTTGTGTGTGATACCTTGATATTGTGAGGAGGCTTAAAGAAGAACTAAAAGCACATAGGAGAAGGACATCCCCGACAGATAAACCCTGATGAAAGCAAAGGGAAACTACATCAGTATTCCTCCACGAAAATGCATCTCCACCACCACGTAAATAATCATTTAAGGTTTCCAATAGATACAAAACCCTATATTTTGTTAGAGATTTGTGGTAGGCAGGCCCCAAAATACACCGCTGACGACTGAATATTTATTTTGTTAAATTAAAGTCTCCGTGAACCTTAGGGTACCCGGACTTCCAGGGGCTGCATTCGAATTTATGGCAATTTTTATTACAGATCATCAGAGTGGTCGCCAATATGTGCCTTGATGAAGAAGTCGGAGTAGCTATGGTTTCCTCTAGTGACTCTTACGAAGTACGTTTTGTATAAATATCGATGATACTGCCACTGAGTCTTCAGTTCACGAGACAAAAATGAGTTTAGTGATTTGGAAAGCTCGGCATTACTGTGAAAACTTGAAAAATCCGTTATGAAAAGTGTATAACAAAATCCTTCTCAACAGTAGGGACGCGTGGACGTACCGAAGAGTTTTGCCGGGGGGGGGGGGAGGTTAAAACTGTGAAAGTCCTAACTGACGCAACTCAGAATTCTCAAGTATCAAAGCAAAGAAAAACCTTTTGACCTGTTGGATTTTTCCAACTACTCAACTCAAAATTCCCAAGTATCAATGCAAAAGAAGAAAAAACTTTTGACTTGTTGGGTTCTTCCAACTTCTTAACTCAATTCCCAAGTACCAAAGCAAAGAAAAAACCTTTTTTGGATTTTTCCCCCATCGGTACGTCCCTGTTCAACAGTGAACAGAATGAAAACTATTCTGAATATGACTCATCCTTGTTTTACAATCTACTATTGGCCCTTCAAAATGGAAAATACAACTATAGCATCATATATGCCAATAAATGAGCGTACGTCAGAATAAGATTTTGTTTCATTTAGAAAATCAGCGAATTTCTCGACTGCTTGTTGATTCTGCTAAGACGCAAAACGATTCACGAAAATGAAGAGCTGGTCATTTCGACGTTAAGCACTTTGAACAATTTATCGTATTACTCGCATCCGGAATTGAAAGGACCATTTACAGAACGATCTCTGGATATTTGTGAAGGTAAGCTGTGAATGGGGCATTCTTCAGAAATAGAGAATATTAAGGTAGTATTCCTTTTTTGTTAGACTTTTTTTCTTTTTTTTTTTCTTGTTCTTGTTCTTCTTCTTCTTTCATAATACTTAGTTTATACGTAGAAGAAATATTCAACAAGTCTACAGAGCAGGAGCATCAAAATTTATGGCAACATCATCAGCGCTGATATCCACGACCACGAAGAAACAGTAAACAGTTTCAAGACTTTTCTTTTCCGGGAACTGAGCTATCATATGCGCCAACGACTACGAGCTGGCCCGTGGATCGTGTTCAGAGATCAAAACTGTACCATTATTGCTATTTGTTGGGTTCAAAAATGTATAAGGCACATTCGCTCGTCCAATACAACAACGTCATAACTCAAAAAACGCAATTTTTCAGGAGAGCAATTTGAAAGTTTAAGGTGCTATTAAGACGTGAATAATTAATGTATAACATTAACGCATTCTGGTAGATGGAATTGAAACATTATAAATGTCATTCTTGCATTGACAAGGTTTGACTCATACCTTTACTCTTATGTGCTTAACTCAAAAATTCAATTTTTTGAGTTATGACGTTGTTGTATTGGATGAGCGATATCGTTGCCCCAATCAAAGACTGACCACGACAGTGGACTGAAAACCCTAGTAACAGATCCCTTCTGGAAATGTCACCGACAGCACTTCCCAACGTATACTTCCAATCTTTCTATAACCATACCACTTTATTAGGAAAAAACAACTTGAAACAAAAAGTTATAAAACTGTAACAGATATTGAGACAAGATGGTAACACCCACGACGATGGACACCACCCTATGCTTTTTCCATACAAATAAGGTAATTGTCCTGTCTGATGAATTGGATTGGTGGAATTTGTTGTGGATGTTATTATGGAACCTAAAATAACTCCGCCCCTTCTTCTAAGAAATTAAAAATTGGGATTCAAAATTTGCTAATTAAAAATATTCTCAGTTTCTGGAGAATGACCCGAGTACAATTATATCGTTTAGATTCGCGGAATTATTCCAATCTATTTTTCAAGTTTCATAAATTCCAAATTTTAGCTTTGAATTCGCTGATATCGACGAGACACGAAGAGTGTGTTCTGGAGGTCGGCCGTGTTTATGGAAATCTCAGCAGATCGGCTGGCGTTCGAAAGTATTTACTAGAGACCGGTAGTGAGTATGGCCTAACAAATCGGTGTTATTTTTTTTTTTTTTTTGTTTCTCAAGCACGTCTGAATGAAGTTGCCAACAAGCAAGTTATTTTTGAAACCTTATTAGCACGCTACCAGAAATTAATTTCACTTTTCGGTTGCTATGGCGTCATACTTATAGAACTCTTGTTAGAGATTTCCCCCTAATTTTAGATAACCACTTTGTTAATGACGTACGATCGGATTATATTTGAGCTTACTCCTCAGCATATGAATACGAAAAATGAATCTCGTGTCTTGAATACGTCTTCATTAATAACGAGAGAAAATGAAGTTAATGTCAACCTTAATAATTTTTGCAATAGGGCAAATTACTTCCGCCATTGTGAATGATTTTAATTAATGCTTTCGTTTCTTTTTAAGGCTTGAACTACGTGATTGACTGGTTAGACAGTGCGAATAAAGATTTATTGTTGATAACCACCGGTGTCTTGATCAATATGATGGTTGAGAAGGAAGCCAGACAATTTCTGAAGTTCACAAAAGGTGTTGAGAAGTAAGATGCAGTTATTATTACCGGATCGAATTCAAGATGTGCCGCCTTGCGGTCCATTGTTGGAATACCTAGAATTGTGGACCTCACTGAAGAGGAAAAATTCCACTCATTCGCTTCCCTGGAACTGATTGCAAATGTATGTCCAAAATTATAGGTTGATAGACAATTTACGCAGCCAGGCTGAAGAAGATTGGCATCTGGGTAATCTAATCTGCCAAGTTATTTGGAACTTCGGTGTTGACGAAGAGGATCTATTTGCGACTCTCGGATACCCGCAAGCTCAAAATTTACTCAATATTCTGATAGATCTTTTAGGTAATCAACCTTCAATTAATGCTCCTTGTACCCAGACTATTATGTACTTTGATGGAAATCACAAATCAGGTCTGATATATTTCAAGCTCTGCTCCAAGGTCGAAGTATTAGTGCACATCTCATCATGTCATATCTGCAAGTTTCGTGAATGCGAAATACAGCAAACATATTATAATAAAAACCAGTTTTTTTGTCTTTTTTATTATTCACTACCAATGGTGACCTGGCGGTTTTTACTGGATTCGTCAATTCACGTATGATAAAATAGTGGACTGAAAAATTGGGAAAAATTACGTCCTTGTAATACTATATATCGTAATTATTTGATTTTTTTTTTTTTTTTTTGCTTTTAGACGAAGATCGGTTCTTCTCCGGGTTCAAAGATCACTCGAAAACGATGGAGTACAAATTATGGGAGGAATTCTCCATTGTTGCCACCAATCTCCTGGAAAGGATGGAGACTCGGAATAGCTCCGAATAATCAAAATAACAATCAAAACAAACTTGGCGGTTATTTTAGTAACACCAAAGTTGCAACGTATTTTGTGATAAAATAAACTCATTTCTTTGAACCTTTTGCGCATTTTGTAATTTTGTATACCTGTAGTCAACAACACCTACCCATCTATTTAGTACACACCAACTGCTCGAAAAGTAGACTGCTGTCGATTTTCATTATAAATTATAAAGCTGTTTAGCCAAATAAATGTTTTTTAAAAAAAGAGAAAAAAACCGCCTTTCTACCCAGATATACAAAATAAATCAACAAAGCCTCCATTCAACATAAGAAGACTTTTGTGGACTAACAGACCGCTTGGGATTCTCGGAATCTAAACGGGAAGAATTGTCATTTTATTATCGTTTTTTTCTTCTTCTTTGGCAAGACAGGGAAATCCGTGAACATCATAAATCACTTACCTATTTTACGTATGAAGTCAGTTTCTTAAATTGGGATTATTTAGTTTGAAGTAAAAAAGTGGGCCTGTAGTGCAGTCGGAAGTAGTGTACGTTGAAATTTTTTACGATGGCAGTACATCATACATAGATTGTATCGGCATAATGGGTGAAAATAAATAGATTTTGAGGTTTTAAAATATCTCTCCCATTTTTGAACGGAAACACGTCATCCAGTCTCGCTGTAAACATTTGATCTTTAGGAACAATACTGGCTGAGAAAAAATCCACTGCCGAGTACACTTTTTTTAAGTTCAAAATTTGTTCGCCTTCGCCTCACTATGTGGGTGAAGATGAACTCATTTTTTTTTTATGGTAATTTTCTCCGAATGAGTTGTACGGGTAACGGCGAACAAATTTCAATGTTTAAAAAAAATATGGCGAGAAAATTCGTGAAAATGCATTTAAAGGGTAGTAATAATTATTCCAAATTATATCATTAAACATCAATAAGTTTAAGGGTAAGAACGTGAACGCAATAAAATCATTAAGAACACTAAATGATACATGGAGCATTCATAACCACGCCCGTAACCAGACTGAATCTTCAAGGGGCAAACTGCAGACCCACGAGGGCAATATTTTTTCATACATTTTAAATACTTCTAATTGTGATTTTCTCACCACCCCCCCCCCACACCAAAAAAAAAACATTCCGAACATTAGCAGTGTTGCTAACTAGAAACGAGAAAACTGTAAAAATTTTCTACGTATAACTTAAAAATTTTTCATGAGCGATTTTTTTTTTGTTGAGATTTTTATTTAAAGTGGCTTGCTGGCAGAGTTGATTCGAACGCTGCCTCCTAAACCACGGAACGCGGGTTCGAATCCCAGTACGAACGGCGAATTTTAAAGATTAAAATATGATAAGAAAATAATAGAATACACGAATATATGAACAACTCTAACATCCGACCAAGCCACACCAATTGTAGCAAGAGGTGGAGATCAATGTCATTGTTCCGCCGGAATTCAAGAAGACTACAGTTGGGTTAGCCACACCTATATACTACTAACACCTGACTAGTCCGGTGTGCCATGTAGGATGCATACCCCTTATAGGGAAGGAAAAACTCTTTCATAACCATTCCCCAGTAATGGCTTGCCACCAAGGGGAATTAGACTATAACCCTTGTATCAAAAATAATTGATCAAGGAGGCCTATGTCCCAGTGGGTGGACCGAAACATCTGTTTCAAGGCTGTATTTAATTATTTATTATTTTATTTAAAATTACACAGTTTTGCATGAAAAATGCTCAAAGATGAAAATATCATTTCTATATGTATTTTGATGTCCCGAATTCGAATCCGCCCTTGAAAAATCTCCTAGACATCGAGAAACTTCTACAAAAGAAAAAAAGTGTCGAAAACAGCAATTCTTCATATTTTTAGCTTATACTTATTTTATGTTTATGACTTTTAAATGAGTTTGATAATTATGAGGAATTTCTCGAAATATCAGGAAAACGCAGCAATTTGGAAGGAAAAATAAGTTTTCAAGATTTTCGCTGTTTTCAGCTTGATTTCTCATTTTAAAATACAGTCAACTGGGGTAACTTTACATACTTCTTCATGTTTCTGAAGCTTTAACCCGCTTTAGCGGGTTGAAAATGAAGGGAACGGTGATGTACTATCCTGGAAGAGCTGCTGCAGCTGCTACGGACCCCCGGGCAGGGCTCCCCCGCCGTTACCACCTGTCTGCGTCGCCATACATACCACGACAAGGAGGCGAGGGGTGAGTGAAGAGGAAGCGCGTCCGGCTGTGGGGGACCTGAATTCCAGGCTAGTGCTCGCGGGGAGCGCGAACCTTGGTCAGTAGGGAACCTCATGGTGGCCCTTGTAGGACACGCGCACCGGAAGCGGAACGGCGAAATGGGGGCTCAGGCCGGCCTTAAAGCGTTCCTCTGGCCACTGATGGGATACTCGAAAGGGTAATTTCCGGGGCCGGGAATGTGGTGTCTTAGGAGCCACTTTGGCATGCATGCATCGCCATACGTCTCACCACACCGTTACTGTGTTGATGGCCTGTCTTGCTTTCTTCTCAGATTATACGGTCGGATATTGTAGTTGCTTAACTCCATTTGTCTGTTCTCTCCCTTCCCAGTTTCCCCGCAAATTTAAACATCAGATTTCTAATTACACAGTCTATTTTTTTCTTCCTTTTGTAGGGTGTGCCAATTCACTTTTCCTTCTTCTGTATTCCAGAGCGCTTTCGGCTGTTATGTCATCATTAGATTGGCACACCCTACAAAAGGAATATTACCAAGTTCACTCACACTCCAAAATGGACACTATTTTTTTTGCCTTACTTTTTTTAAGATTTCTTTTTTAGTGACTTTATCAAGTAGTCTGATACGTTTAAGAAGTTACGTAGCATGGAAAATTATGTGATTGTTCATTTTTGAACCACATGTTTGATAGGTGCCCAAGTTTGAGCCCCGTATGTGAGGACTGACATATTACACAGCTTTCTAGAATCTTGACTTTTGTATGAATTTTCATTTTGCTTTTGAATATTTTCCTGTCCGACCAATAAGCCCTCCAAGCGTTTGCAATTCTGATTTGTATCTCCTTTTGCAGTTTATTTTCAAACAAGATTATCTGATCTAGATATGTGCGTTAATCCGATGGATTATCAAGTTGTCTATGAGAATAGGGCCTATCTCTCGCTCCTTCGCCATAAATTTGATTTTGGAGTTGTTCATAGTTAAATCCACTTCCTCACATCCATTTTTCAATTCTCTGGCCATGTCTTTATGTTCTTCAATACTGCTTCCAATAAGAATAATATCGTTTGCAAATCTGAGATTGTTAATATTCTTTTTCATTAATCCTGATACAATTTTATGTTGACCTTTTGGATATCCGTTACGGTTATGTTATAATTATTTCACACATTCATGTATTGGGTTATTCGGATGCCGTATTTCCCTAACAGCCAGTGAAGCCGTGGCTTCGAGCGGCAAATTTTTCGATAATGTAAATGATAACAATACAATGGTAAACTCTTTTTTTTAATTTCTTAATAATTTTTTTGGGGACATAGAGACGACAAAAACCTTTTGGCCCGAGGAAGCTGAGCCTCTTAATCCAGCACTGTTCAGATATCCGTTCTTTATACATTAGGTAAATTTATGATTACTGTTTCGGTTACGTTTTTACAGCTCTGGTCACCAACTTGTTTATGTACTTAACAGCATTAATAACTACTACAACAGCTACCGCACGTTAAAACCAACTCCGGAAAATTAAACAGTAAATACAAAGGGATACAAAACTTTAACAAATTAGACTTACAGGATAAAGAAATAATTACTAACGCAACAATTACTCAATACAAAAAAGCTATACGAACTGTAATAGGAAACCGAAGAAAACGTAGAACGCACACTGAAACAAATAATTGATAACTATCCGATATCCAAAAATGTGAAGAAATAATATTAATGCACAAAAAGTGTAAATATGTATGTTCAACCTAAAGCCCCGTCAACACGAGCTTAGCTTACTAGCTCAGTGATGAGGGAAATATACTTTTTCTAATTCTAATTCTAATTGTAATTAGTGATCACCCATCTTCCCAGGTTCTCTGCAGCAGTGACCCGGTCCTTTTATCCAGCTTAAAGGTGATATACCTGTAGTCACTACCACCTGACTCCTCATCCAAAACAGGACCAACCCGCCATCTACACAGTAGTCAGACGAAATAAATAAATAAATAAAATAACAGGACCCTGATGGATGAGCACTGTCAGACGAGAGCAGATGATGAATACTCATGCCTCACAGTGAGCAGATTAGACAACAATTGGCCTCTTACTTGATCACTATTCAAAGCTAAAGAGAATGTTTACTGTGGCTTGTCATTTACCTAATCAGAACTGTAAAATAAAATAAAATAAATGAACGTGTGAAATATGTAACAGTAACTTAACCGTGACGGATATGCAAAAGGTCAACATAAAGTTGAGAATATAATCTGTTATTTGGCCTGATTTGAAGTCATTAACCATTATTAACCTTTTTGCCCACAACATAACGTTATGGGCCATCATCCATACATTGCGTAATTGAAATTTAGCCCATTTTGACTTCCTCCCTCCTTGTGATCCACTGTAATTATTTGACTGACTCCCTCCCCCACGGATTATGTAATCATTTGTACATATTCCTTAGAATTTAAAATAAGAATATGTTTGACCGCTTAGCTGTACTGGTTATGATATAACGTAAAAGGTGTGTAATTATGTCCATTACTGTGAACAGTCTAGTTGGCTAGTTACAAAGTGATATTACCTTCATCTTCACCCCTCCCATGCCTCCTTAGAGTTGAAAACAACACAAAATGTAAGTCGAGCGCGAGCCGTGATGAGTCACTGGACCTCGCTTTTGTGCCTTGTGCAGCACACAGTCTCAACCTCGTTGGTTATAACGAAAGAAAAAAGAAACAACGAAAGTAAAGGAATTTAGCCTCTTCTGCATATTTCACTTTGAGATAGTTTGAAAATGTTTTCCACTCCAATATATACCACAGCACGGTTACGAGCCAACCATCAACATAGTTACGGAATTTATCTGAATATTCTAAGAGTACGCCATTTTGATGCTGATGCCGAGGTATAGTCATCCAATGAATAATAAAATATTCTTGGAAAAAATTCTCTCTTCTCACCATGTAGGTATACGAATCTACATAGACAACATATTTTTACTGAATACGATGTTTATGCGTGATTAAAGGTATAATGTACATGGTATTCTTGTTCAATAATTCGCTTTCTTCGTGAACGGATCATTTTAAATGTTTTAAAATTAAACCCATGGGAAAAGTAAGTACTTGCCTGCTTGTAATTTATTCCACGGACAGGGACCCATCGCAAGGGGCTGAAAATTTCTATCAGCTACTAGAAGTCAACAAAATGGAAACGTGAGAAATTATCTCGTCCCATATCGAATTTTTGAGACACTGGATTCAGATTGTAACTGGGGAAACAACCACTTGCGCTGAAATTTGGAATCATACTCGTACTTAACGTTTATGACTGCTGGAAGGAGAATGATTACAAATCATTACATTCGAGAAGCCAAACTTCAAGTTCCCTAACCAGTCTTCCCCGAAGATGAGGACAGTACCACGAGCATAGGCAGATCCAGGAGGGGGTACCCCACCCCCTCATACGAGCTTAATTTTTTAATTTAAAAGTACAGAATAACCCGCCACTAGATAGTTTTTATGTAATATTAGTATTATTATTCATTTTCCCAAGACGGGAGGCAGCCACCGTGGGGGGAAAAAGACTGTAATACCTACACACCTGTTTTCAAGGAAGAAGAATCGGAAGAAAAATGCGAAAAAGGTCTGAATTTATCGTATTATAATTGCAGGGGGATGGCAGGGGAAGACAGGATGGAATTTGAAAAGGAGATAGCAAAAATAAAATGGGATACAATAGGATTTGGGGAAGTAAGGAAATGGGAAGAAAAACTAACACAAAGAAAGAACGGAAAATCCATTGATTATTATGGGGAGACAAGAGGGTTCAGAGGAGTGAGGTTTTATATCCGAAAACCAATAATGAGAAAAATCAAAGAAATTGGAGGAGTCGGTGAACGGATTCGCGACCTCGTATTCGCAGTGGAAGAAAAAGTCAATGCGTTGATAGTCCAAATATGTGCCCCAACAATGGAGGCTAAAGAAGGGGAAGGGAGGAGTTCTATACAAAGTTGGAAGAGCTTTTGGAGCAAAACAAAGAGTAGTATAAATATAGGGAGTTTATTGACCCCGTCCATTCATAATGTACGCGGAGACGTGGCCTAATTCTTCTTCTTCGGAATAGAATTCGGAGGTGACAAAATGGGTTAATTTGACCTTGGAATCAGCTGATCGAGAGTGTGTATTATAGTACGGGTATAGCTGGCTACAGGACCCGCGGTGAAATAGCGACACGTTCTGGATCGAGAGTCCGATGTAATCCATGTTTCGATAACACCATTCAAATTCCAGTTGCTTGGACAGACCTGCGAGTTATTCATATTCTTCTAATACTCGAATCGTAAAACAGCCAATTTTCGAGCATAGGGATGACGAGGGGGAAGGGAGAATACCTCCCAGGGCAGGGGGAGGGTGCGTTATTGTACCCTAGGGGCAGGGGCATAGGTATCTATTCCCTTCCTCTCTGTAGTCACCATGTGTTAAATTTCATATCCCAATTATGATACATAAAATCGAGTAAATCTGGAACGAGGTAATAAGGGGGGGGGCAATGTGGTACCCTCACTCTTTTTCCCTCTTGTCGCTATCTCACCGTGGTTCCTGTTGCCAGCTATACCCGTACTATAATACACACTCTCAATCAGCTGATTCCAAGGTCAAATTAACCCATTCTTCACCTTCGAATTTTATTCCGAAGAAGAAGAATTAGGCCACGCCTCCCTATACATTTTAAATGGACGGGGTCAATGCACTCCTCGTATTTACACTACTATAAGGAATTATACAATGATAATGGGGGACTGGAATGCAAAAATTGGCGGAAACGAGGGAGGGTCGTGTGTCGGGAATCTTGAGTAAATATTGTTCAGGAATCAAAAATAAAAATGGAGACAGATTAATAGAATTTTCATCCCAACAAAATCTTAAAGTAGCAAATACATTCTACAAAAAAGACAAGCCAGAAAATTCACGTGGATATCCCCCGATCAAAAAACCAGAAACGAAATAGACCATTTTTAAACAAATTATATGAAGATCATACAGCACGTTTCCACATTGACTAATTTCAACTTTTCGTCGGACCATAGAATATCACGAGCAAAAATAAGATGGAGAAAGAGGATAAAATGCAACAATTATAAGAAAAAAGAAAAGTTTGCAATAAAAATTATCCCAGTGCACAGGTGCGACAAACATAATAATAATAATAAGTTTTATTTTATTTCCCTCGTCACAGTCGTATGACCAATTACGCCGAGGGAAAACTGAAGGAAAACACACGAAACAGCGAACAAACCAAAAATATAAATATGAAATGAGAAAGGGTCAAAGAAATTATTGAAAGGAGACAACAAAAAAATGGAAACTCAGTGCAAGAAAAATATAATATCATAGAAGAAGCTATAATTGAGTACCAAAATTCCAAAGTGACCTTATTGCATTTATTAAATTTTTCAGGAAGACTTTTAAACTGCTTCCCACCAAAAAAATAAGGTCACTTTGGAAAAAATGTGAATGTTTGAATTCCGCTAACACGTTAACAGAGCCATCTAGCGGCGATGTTTAGAAGTACTTCACTAAACGAGCCTTCACAGAACGCATTTCCGTCGCTAACTCGAAACCATGAAAAATGCAATAAGGTCACTTTGGAATTTTGGTACTCAATTAAAGAAGGTAACAACGAATATGGAGTGGTTAGAGAAAAAGAAATAGCGGATGATAAACTAACAGAAAACAACAAAAAGATAATCAAAGAAAGGGAGCAACTACAAAGGAAAAAATTTTTGGCACCAAAGGAGAAAACAAAATTGACAGAATTGAAGAAGTTAGCCCGACAACAAATTCGTAATGAAATAAGAACATTTAATGCCGCAAAAGTGGAAAGCAGTTTGAGAGACATGGATCTGTAAAAATGGCAGCAAAAGAACTGAGCAAAGGGAGAAAGTTGGTATTGAAGGTAGAAAACAACCAAGGGGAGGAAATTAGGGACCGGGCGCAAATTGTGGAAGCAGCTACGCAGTTCTATGAAAACTTACACGACAAAGAAAATATATAAAAAAAAAGAGAAAGAAGAGGAGAACGAAGAAAACGAAGAAGACGTACCCAAAATATTAAAAAGTGAAGTAAAATACGCCCTTAAAAAAACTAAAAAGTAATGAAGCTCCAGGCCCCGATAAAATCAGCAATGATTTGGGACAAACAATTTAATTTCATTACTAAGTATAGAGGCAAATCACTCCAAAAATCAATTACAATTTATTAACACGACGTTTCGACATCACTGTCATAATCAGGTAACACAACACGTACAAACTATGCGACTCTGAAATCCATGGTCTAAACGCTAGTTACACGAAACATAATACAAAAGAGTGGGGGTATTTTAAATTCAATTGGCTAACTATACCCCCATCTCCTTACTGGTTTACTGTATTTTATATTCAATTGGTTAACGTTTCCCCCACTTTTTTGCAGGCCTGTAGCCAGGAATTTTTTCAGAGGGTGCAATTGAATTTTCAGGGGGGGCAGTCATTAATGTCGATAAATATAAAGACGATGTTTCGTATGGAATTTAATAAATGCACAGCTTTTTTGAAATGTTATTTACTAAGATACTGAAATAAACAGTCGGCGGATTCTTCCTGGGGGCAAAGCTGAAAGCCAGAGGGCAATGCCCTCTGGCCCCCGTTGGCTACAGGCCTGCTTTTTTGTATTATGTTTCGTGTAACTAGCGTTTAGACCATGGATTTCAAAGTTGCTTAGTTTGTACGTGTTGTGTTACCTGATGAAGACAGCGATGTCGAAACGTCGTGTTAATAAATTTTAATTGATTGGGAGTGATTTGCCTCTATACTTAGTAATTAAATAGATATCTTCTTTGTTTTACCAATTTCATTTCAAAATAGGAGCAAAAAAGAAATATCCAAAAGAATAAAGGGAGGGTGGAAAAACTATTGGGCCAAAAAAGAATTCTGCAAAAGGAACATAGCAAAGGAACTGAAATTCAAAATCTGAGACAGTTGTACCTTACCAGCACTAACATACGGATGTCAGACATGAGCGGCAAGAAAAGCCAGTGTGGAAAAAATTCAGTCCACTAAAAGAGCAATGGAAAGAAGTATCTTCAGAATCAAAAAGCTGAACAAAATCAAAAACACGGAAATCAGTGAAAAATCAGGACTAAAAGACATCTTAGGATACATGATCAAAAAGTTAGAAGCAAAATATGCGGGACATGTAATTAGGCAAGAGAACAGATGGGGGAGGAAAGTTTTGAACTGGATACCAAGAGAAGGGAAGCACAACAGGGAAAGACCACGAACAAGATGGAGAGAGATAGTTCAGGAGCGGGGACCAACTTGAAAGAAGAAAAGCACGAGAGAGGAAAAGAAGGAAGGGATTTGTGGAAGCATTGCCTAGAAATGAGCCAATATTGGGGGAATAGAGTAGAGCCTGACAAGAGTTACATAAATATAAGAGTTTTTATTAATCAATATGCTAATTATTGTTCATGGTTTTTTTTCAACCCTCTCCCCCTTGAGAAAATCCTGAATCCGCCTATGACCTCGGAAACTTGAGCCCGCTGACATAAGTACATATATTACTTTGCATACTGAGTCAACAACCCAGTCAATTCGATGAAGTACTAAAGATAGCTTCAAGCAAAAAAGGAAATGTGTGAAAGCTTTTCGAATTCTGACTTCAGCTGTCAAGCTTGGTAACTCTAACAGCCCATTCCTGAAATTCGTTGTCAGAATTACACATACATAAGTCTTGTTTACTATATCCGCGTAGATTACTGGATTTTATAATTGAAACTGAAGTAACGTGGGGTATTATCATGCTCGCTGTACAGCTGCAAACATGTCAGTTGTATCGGCAGAATATGTTTGTCTACAAACCTAGTTATACCTTCGTTATCGCGCTCTTAAAAATATTATTTGCTAAAATTAGATAAAGGTTATCAGTTTTACATTCAATTGTCAGAGACTTTTCCGGCAACGTTCTCACGTTACATTGCATAGATACGCGCAGAACGTTTTTTTTTCTTCCTCGATATGAATTTATGTAGTTTAACCGTTGTCAGTAGAACTCTGCCTGGCCTTTGACCTTTGCACACCTGATTCGTCGACTAGGCCATCTTTCAGGAGAGGGCTTGCACGTTACAAAATCAACCAATGTTTATTGCGGGTAAACCGTAAGCAACCGTTCATCAACAAGAATGTGAACGACAGTTTATCCTCTACAGAAATGGCAGACAATTTTAATGAGAAGTTTGGTTTGTGTTCATTCTTACTTTTGAGAATGGGTGCAAACTGTACTGCAAAATCGAATTCGAAACATAACGCTTTATCCCATTACAATAAAGTAAGTGTCGATAAAAGATGTATCGCCGGTATAACTGAGAAGTACTACCAAGTAGACCAGTGGCGCAAGCCTTTTTCCCGATCCCCCAGGCCCGTGGCGTAACTGCTATCCCTGGAAGACAGTTTGCATCCCAAAACAACAAAATGGTGCAGGATTTGATGTTTGAGCATGTGGCACGGAGAGGAGCCAACGTGATGATAGTGAGCGAGCCCTATCAGCTGAAAGACGTAGTTAAATGGCATATGGACTATACTGGCTTAGTGGCCACTGGCGTGAGTCCCGATTGTCCATTGGCTCCGAGCAAGATAAAGAGAGGTTATGGTTATGTCGCAGCGGACATTGAGGGAGTAAGAATATACAGTTGTTACTTCTTCCCCAACAGAACGCCGGTAGAGTTTCAGGCCTACCTTACTCAGTTGGAAGGTACCACTTCCAGGCGAGGCAAAATGATAATGGTCGGTGATTTCGGTGCTAAGTTGGAAGAGTGGTACGCCGGCCGCACAGACGTTAAAGGAGCGCTGCTGGGCGAGTTTGCGATATGCAATCGCCTGGTGCCGCTGAACAGCAACGCCGCCTATTCCCGCTTCCATCAAGGGTGTGGATTAAACATCGATGTGACGTTTGCTTTAGAAAGCCTAGCCAGACAGATACAAGCCGGGCTGGGCTGTACTGGAAGAGAGTCGGGAAGCGAACATAGTTACATCGCCTTTGCTGCGGTAAGGGAGATAATGGTCGTTACTCCAAGAAAGCTGGGAAGATGGGCGACTAGCAAGCTGAACAAAGACCAGTTAGAAACAGTTTTGCTAGTCAGCGGATGGGGCAGAGAAGAGGTGGAAGACAGCGAGAACGTGGAAGAGGCGGTGGAGAAGCTACACCGAAGGGTAACCGCCGCCTGCAATGTCGTAATGCCCCATCATGGTCCATCAAGGGAGAAAGGAGAGACGTATAGGTAGACCACGGACGTTGCCCATCTGAAGGCCGAGGCCAATCGGTTGCGCAGAAGATACCAGCGTGTACACGTCGCCGGGAAGAGGCGCAACTGGTGGCTGAGGAATACCAGCGCGCTCGGAGAAGCCTGAAAACTGCAATCAGACACAGCAAGCTGAGATGCTGGGGAGAGCTGTGCAACCAGGTGGAGGAGGATCCCTTTGGAGAACCTAATCGGATAGTGATGAAAAAAGTTGGGGTCCTCCCATAACTGAGCGTATGGAGTCGGGCACTGTGGAACGGATCGTGAATCATCTATTTCTGCAGCGCCCAGCACTAGTTAACACACCTCCTGAAGTGGACGCCGTACAGCTAAAATCGACGCGACGATGGACCACACACGAACAAAAGCAAAAAAGACGCCGGGACTAGATGGGATACCAAACAGTGTGTGGTACGTCATACATCAGGCGAACCCGGGAATACTCGCTGCTTTCTTCAATGCAGCGTTACACGGAGCAGTATTCCCAGCCTGATGGATGATAGCTCGCTTCGTGTTGTTGCCAAAACCAGGATGACCAGTTGGTGAGTTAGCATTTTACCGGCCGCTGTGTTTGCTCGATACCATTGGCAAGATCTTTGAGCGGATCATCGCAAACAGGCTGGAGAAACACTTTCAGGAAGGCGTGCGGTGAGTGCCAACCAGTATGGGTTCCGAGCTGGAAGATCGCTGATTGATGCCACCGCCAATCTGAAGAGGCTGGCACAATCAGCGACCCAAAAGCTCCAATTCGGCGCAGCCGTCAGTTTCGATGTACAAAATGCGTTCAATACGATGCCGTGGACGCGCATATTGGAGGCGCTGGAGAACGCATCAGTACCCGCGTACCTGCGCGAAACTATCCGGAACTACTTCCGAGGCCGGATAATTATCGCGGAAGCTGCTAAAGGCGTGGTGCAGGGAGAGATGTCGTGCGGCGTTCCACCGGAATCAGTCCCTGGTCCACTACTGTGAAACATCACGTTTGATGGAATCCTACAAGCAGAGATACCACCAGGAGAGAATATCATCTGTTACGCCGACGATACCTTGGTGGTCGCAGTTAAAGACGACACAGCCAAGCTCGAACGCAAGGTGAACGCGGGACTGGAGGCGATTGCCCGCTGGATCAAGTCAGTAGGGTTATGCCTAGCTGCCCAGAAAACGAAAGCAGTGCTATTTACACGCCGTAGACGATACAACCCCCTTCCTTTCGCCTAAGGGGAAAGATTATTAAGCCCTGTGCAGCCCTGAAGTACCCTAGGCTGTGATTCGACGAGAAGCTGTCGTTCCGAGAATACGCCAGGAAGACAACGCTGAAGGCGGAATGAGTCGTGGCGAGGTTGGGCCAACAGAGAAGAAACGTAAGCTGCTGTCGAACTTTGCCATGTCAATCCTCTTACATGGGGCTCCAATGTAAGCATCCGACGGAAGACTGTGCTCAGGTGCGTCGGCGCCTATCGTACTGTCTCCACAGAGACAGTTTGTGCTCTAGCAACTATACCACCCGTGGAGACAGCCGCCAATGAGTGGGAGAGAATATACAGCACGACGCAGAAGATAATACCACCAAAGAGCAGAGCATCGCTCCGAGCCAAGCAGGATATAAGGCAATAGCGGCTCTCACGCAGTACCAGGGGGTGGTTGGACAGACACCATGTCCATATGAACTTTTAGCTTACCCAGGTGATGCGTGACCATGGCATCTTCAACAAGTACCTGTACCGAATGGACATGGTAGACAGTCCACAGTGCTCCAACTGCCCTGGAAGAGGGTGAGATGATGAGGCCTAGCACACAATGTTCGCTTGTCCAGCATTCGACCAAGAGAAGGAAAAAGCGACAGCCGCTTTTCAAAATATGGATGTTAAGCCGCTTACACCCGAGAGCCTGGTCTCGATAATACTTAAGAGTAAAGCGGGATGGGTTCTGGAAACTGCCTTTGTCAAGAAGACACTATGCTGCAAGATGAAGCTGGAGTGGTAAAGACGAAGGCAGCGGTCACAGCACCGAATGTCGGACCTCGCTATCCCACTAACATCGACGATGTCGCTGCTGCCAACGACAGAAGAAGAAGAAGAAAAAATCCAGCGCAATTCGAGAGTGAATAAGTGGCCGTAGATTCACCAAGAAGAGGCGAGTGGAGAAATGGGGGTAGACGAGTCGTCTACCTCAAAGCGTTTCCCCCTATTTTGACGCAAGCCCAATCGGGGTAATTCCATGAAAGAAAGGGAGTGCGGTATCAGGGGCCAATTTGGTGCGTGTGCACCGCCATACGCCCCATCATCATCGAAACCTTGGGCTTTCAGAAGAGCCAAAATCCATTTTTCGAGCTTTCACAAAAATACAAAGTTTTACGAATACCCTGCGTATCCTCTAATCGTTTATTTTTCTTGGAAAATAATATGTGATGATGTTCCAGTAACAGTTTCTGTTCTTCGATATAATCCTGGCCTCAATTTTATTTCATGGCCACCAAAAATGTTCCAGCTACGGGACTGATTGAACTTTATCGGTGGCTTTCTTCTTTATGCCGAGCTCGTTGCCATAAAGCGATCTAACAAGCTATAATAATCTGCGATTGGATTTTAATAAGTTTTAATATCTTGAATCCTAAGAAAGTCTCATTGAATCTTGAATAATATTTAAGGATGCTGAATAGAATTTTACTCAGTTTTACTGAATTTAATCTCAACAGTTTCTGAAGAACTCTCAGAGACTCATATAAAAGGAGCAATTTTCTTACTGTTTTTACCTTTTTCAATTTGGTTCAGGCATTTAAGCCGGTAGCCAGGGGTTAGGCTGTGGTGAGGCTACGAGTTACAAGCACCGTCAGATTTTTCACCGTAGGGGGAGGAGAAAAAGAAGGCAGAAGAAACGAGACACTTCCAAGAGGATGTAAACCCTAAGAAAAAAAGATATACAGTAAATTCTTTGGTAGAATCAGGCAATTTTGAAAATTCAGGAGGTAGCTGCGCTAGTTGCTCTCTTATGAGGTACTTAGCGTCTATGGACTTATTCCCAGTTTTCTATTAAGAGTTGTTTTACCCGAGCAACTAAATAATAACTATTCTGATGACCCCACCCCTTCCTCCCTCCCTGTCTGCCTTGAGTCACATTAATTACTATTACATCCGCACCCCCTTCTCCCTGCTTTCAAATACAAATCTTGTGATCTGGATTGATTGAGCCCCCGTCTGACGTCTAGTTCAGAAACGTGGCTTATAGTAAGATGCCGTTACAAGAGGTCTTACTTTCTTAATAAATCTGTAGGTCTGGCAACCATGCCGATCAGTAATATTGAAAAACTGTTAATACGTATGATTAATAGTCGATAATAGCAATAATATAGAAACTATGGGTTGAAACACTCACCGATCAAGGTCGTTAGAATTCAGGTCCTCACTTCCTACCCATCAGCGGCATTTTCTGAAATCTGGACGGAACAAAACAAATTGGAATAAATCAAACTGTCGTGATAGTCACTGGGAAGGTGAAACTTCTAATACCTGAGTTGACATTGCCATATTAATTGTAGTTCGTGATTTTCGTGAAGTTCAGTGCCATTTTAGACAACTATTTAAAAGAATATACCTGTTCCTTTTAGAGGGATTAGTTTATTGCTCCTTTTATGGGAAAGGACAATATTTTAAAAAGCACCCACACAATTTAGACGGTAATTTACTCACAAAGGCAAAGCGGATCGGCGTTTCCTTTTTTGTGAAAACTGCTACATCAGCGTAGGTTATAAACCTCGCAAAACAATCATGGCTGATAGTTAACGTGTTATAAAAGATTCTTTTGAAGAAATAAAATTCGCGGCGGAAATATTGCAGGTGCAGGTCAGCAGCACGGTCGTTTTGTCTTCTACACGGAACCGAAATTCGGTTTGAACAAAAAGACTTGTCTTTATAAGTTGACCTGCGATTTTAGGGACAAGAAACGTGCCGTTCACTATAACATGCATTCAGGTAACTGACCTCGCACTAAGGATAATGCCAGCGAAATACACACAAAAAAACAAAAAAAAACCAGTATATATTGATTTTTTTAGTCCCTAATAAAATCCCTTAGTAGTCCGATTGTCCGAGTACCTTTCAAAAATGCCGAAATGATGGCAACGAGCCGCCAAAGAAATTAATTGTTTTCTGTGATTTTTTTGCACTTGCTGTTTTCCTCCCTCAGTTTCCTCAACGATCACTGTATTTCTGCTATAGCATCATGGTTCTGGTTCGGCGCAAAATATCACCAGGCAACTATACTAATAGCCTCTAGGCATTATGCGCCTTGGTATACTTTAAAATTAAAATAAATCCCAATAGCTTAAAGAGGCGGTCGAAAATAAGGTCGATTGAAAAGAATAATATCTAAAATTTAGCAAGTTTAATTCCAAACACTACCGACGCGGAAACATAATACGGATAATTTTGCCAAAAGAGCACAGGTTTCAGCTTATCGCAAACAGTCCAACCCGCACTTGAGATACCGCTATCCAATAAATTTTGGACGTCAAATTGAGATTATAGCCGAAACCTCCGATCGATTTTCAACCACATATTTTTTTTTCCTTCTTTTTTTCATTGAATTCAACAGGCGAAGAGAGAGAGAGAAGAGAGAGAGAAGAGAGAGAAAACAGAAAGCATTTTCTTTATCATTCACCTCTTATGTAAGTACATACATATAAATGTGCCTCGACCTTTGACAAAAGAGAAAAGTACAAGATAAGCCAGCTAGGAGTTGTACACTTATTCGCCAATCGACTGTGTGTGTCCGAATTCATTCAAAACTTGGTACGGTCAGGTCTAAATGGTCTGAATCTTGGGTCTCAATTTTCAAAACCCATTAAATAGTCTTGGCCTACTTAGAAGAAAAATAAAAATGAGATAACAAGCAGGACTTCGCCGAAAAATGTCGAATATGATGTGATATCCTAACCAAAATATTGAAAGCCCCATTCTCCGCCTCGTCTGCTGATTTTCGTATGGAGTTTCAAACTCCCCCTTTTCCTCGAAGTTTTCGAGATCACTGGCATTTACGAAGAAATTGTTCTAGACCGAATTCTTCGTACAGATTTTCTCTTGTACGCGTATGGTATCTGCCCTGGACACATCGTAAACTGGGGTTCGAAATAATTTTCTGTCCTTGTGCAGAGAAACCAGATTCTCTCTCGGCAGGGTACTGGGAACGAAAAAGGGATCTAAATTTTACGTCGGCCAACTGGGAATATTTGAAGACCAAAATCCAAAAACCACCCATGTCATTTTTGACATTTCAACTTTGTCATCAAACAGCAACGTAATTTGCTGCTGTTCTGCTGGATGATTGCTGCGAATGAATAAATAGATATTGCCTGAATACTCAGTGCCTCTGTGTACGGAAGTGTTAGGGGTGTAGTCACTGATATAGGGCTATCTGGCGGCAAAATCGTAATTTCAAAAATGACATGGGTGGTTTTTGGATTTTGGTCTTCATTTGGGCTTCGCTACTTCCAACCCGTGGGCATCATGAAATAAATAACTTTTTTTTTGCGTTTTAACGATCTGCGAAGAATACTGAATGTGGGGCATTCAAAGTGCCCCGATTAATTATTATGTTACTCTTAATGTTGACCTTGCGTTGAAAATTGTAGCACCAGGGACAGGGGCTGGGGTCTAAAATTGCAAAGAATACAATATAGGAATGTACCCATCAAATATAGGATTTTCAAGGTTCAATGTCACTGAATTTATTTCGATGTCTTTTTGGTTGTAGGCTCTCCCCCCCCCCCTGTATTCCCGGCGAACGCTCAGGAAGCGCGGGCATCCGTCAGTAGGGAACATGGGGACTCGCCCCAAACCGTCCCTCCGACCACTGTTGCAATACTCGAAAGGGTAGTTTCCGGGGCAGGGGGTGCGGTGTCGTAGGGGCTCCTTTGGCATGTGTGCATCGCCATACGTGTCCCACCACACCATATTTTACAACCTCATTCTCCTTCTGAAGTCCCTGCGATAATTCCAGTCAAAGTACTGAAACTCATCGCTAGAGTGATTTCTCAGCGCTTTACACAAAATCTAACACTAATTCCACGTCAATTATGCCGAGCTTTTCTATGTGGCGAAAAAATCAAATTAATTTTTCAGCTTCTACTAAGCTTACCGTCCCGGAGACCAAGGCGACCAAATTTTCTCCGTTCGATTGAAATCATTTGAGACCATCCACTAATGATCCTCAAATTCAAACTCGAGGGGGGGGGGGAGTAATAAAAATTTTCAAGTTTTTTTTTTTTACAACATTTAATATTTTTGTAGAATTAAACGTACCACCCTTGTATGTAAACTCGGGGGTTTTGAGGGACGGCCAAAAATATTCAACTACATGTAGATAGCCAAGCCATGTGCGAAAATATACTACTGTAACCAATTATTTCATTTGATATAAGTTAGTGACAGAGGAGCCAGGAGGGACCTTCTTTTTGAGGGGGAGAGGGGTTGATTTCGGTTTAACCAACAAAGTGTCAAATCTGCCAACTGCTGTCAATTTTGTCAAATGAAACTATGATCGATTGAGTGTTCTCTGTCCTTCGGTCTAAGACTACATATTTTATCCGGATTAGAGGTTCGCGGTAACTGTAAAAATGATTTTTGTGTAGCAGTAACTCAAAGATAAATCAGAATATCACTGACTGGAATATTGTAGACAAATATTCAGAGCTGTAGCGAAGCAATTACTTTTTTTTAGGGGCGGGAGAGGTAAACAAATTTCTACATGTTCAGAAAAAAATTAATTAGGTAATTAATAATAAATAAATAAAGATCTTAAAATGCGTGAATTTTCCAAAGAGCAGCTGAAATTGCCAATTTTTCGACTCTCTAATAGAGGATAGACGGCTGCCCCCTTGCCCTCGTGATTACTGCTCTGCAAATATTTGTTGAGGACAGTCGAAACCGCGTTCCTTTCCATAATCCTATTCTCCGTGCATTAGATTTCAAAAACATTGTACATACGTGTACTATACCGATACATTTACATAGAAAAAGCAAGAAACGTCTACGTGAATTCGATTGCATGGCTCATTTCCTTTTTCGCGATTTATTGAACTTTCATACTTCTAACTGATAAACGCCAGCCAATATAACCGCCTTTATCGCAAAGTCAAAACGCATGAACCTCGGACACGTTCGAACTTGCACGGCATTTCAGTATTTCATCATTATTTTAGTTTTTTGCGACGAACTACTTAAAATTGGAGGTCGTCAATCGCAAGTCTACCCTACAAGTGAAACTTTCCTAAAAGATCGATGTGCGACAGAATAATACAGAAAGAGACTTGACATGAGCCAGAAAATCGTGACTGAGAACCAAGACCAAACCTGAATAAACGCGGTCTTAGTGTTCAGGTAAGGAGCATGGTGGGTCGAATCGCATTGGGGAAAGGGCAGACAAATTTCATAACTAAGGATTTTTTTTTGAGGATTTGAGTCGTATGCAGGCCAAAATGAGTATTTTTTATTTTCTTGAAGTTGGACTTTTCCATCTTGAACGGCATTTCCCCAACTTTACCTAACTAGTCAACTAATTAAAGGGGAGGCTGTGGTCGGTCTCCAGGCTGCCAATAGGAGGAAGAACACCCCCCCCCCTACAAGAACATGCTCTTCGCGTCAATCTTGATTGAGTATGGGCTAGGGTTACCAGATTAACTAAAAGTAAAAAGAGTATTTAAATTCAAGTTCAAAGTGTTTGCATAGGAGTCAAAAATGTTATACTCGTCGCTCGCATAATTTATAGTTCACTCCACTCACAATTCAGCAATTTTCACTGTGTTATATAATTACCGCCATCTAACATCCGGTGATTTAAAAAAAAAAAAAAAAAAAAAAAACACGGGTCTTAAACGAGAAGAAAATGTTTTTTAAAAAAACAGGTACAAAAATAAGTATAGTAAGAAAACTAAAACAAGGTAGCTACAAAAATGTTGGAAAATTTGAAAAACGCAAATTTTTGTGAGTTCAACTTAAAAATTCAGTGGTCTTAAGGAAAATCGATTTTTCAATTTAAAACTAACTTTTTTTTTAAATTTTGTATGAAATGCAGTCTCTTACTGTTTTACAAGATCGTTTTTCCAATTGGAAACCCTGTTGTAACATTCATTAAATTCGCACAGAAAAAGAGGGCTTCAGATAAAAAAATTTTCAGTGCATCTAATAGAAGTCATGACCATTTCTAATTGGAGTTCGTGATCCGAAGTAAGAGATTGAGAGGTAATAATGAAATATTATGGATGGATGACTGACTGAATGCTGGCACATTTTAATTTTTTTTTTTTTAATAAAGAAAGTTGAAACTTGAGAAAGAGTAATAAAGAGTACTTGGAATAGAAAAGAGAGAGCACTTCATAATCACATGCCAAAAAGAGTACATGAATTCTAGTAGCGCGGCCAGGATTTTCTCAAGGGGTGCGCTGGACTATTTTATTCTTAGTATATACCCACAGGGTGTTCAAGAACATTGAATTCCACAATGAGGTGTTTTCGGTGAGTTGCTATAATGTTTACATTGGGTTAATGTTGCCACTTTACTGAAAACATCTCACTGGGGTACGAGTACTCGATATTTTTGAACCTTCAGTATTACCCGCCTACTGCATATGGACGCTGTTCAACAAAAGGGAACCAACTAACATTTGTAAACAAAATGAGTTATTAGTATCGTTGGAAAGAGCGTAAAACGTAGAATTTTTCGAAATGGGGCCCCAATTCAAAAATGTGTACTCACATTGAAAAAAGCTTATCAGTAAACGCAATGCCATATAGTTTCTACATGGCTCTTGAACTTCGAATCACGTGTTCTCAAAAAGCGGATATTGCTTGGTTCCCTTTTGCTGAATAGCGCCCAAATACCTATCTATTCAATTATTTCTGGTTTGGGAACAAAAACGAACCTATATAATGTAGATTTAGGGAAGAAGTTTAATTCGATGTAATAGAATTTATTTGAGAAAATTCAAACAAAGTTTAAAAAAAGATTGCTCATCCCATACCAGGTGTAGGTGTATTGACTCTAATGATTTACACCACACGATACAAGTATGTACACAGTGAAGTGTAAAATTTTCGATTTTTTCCATTCTTTGGAATCTTCTGCGTAAATTTGAAGTATTGGTTTAAAAAAAGAAAGAAATGACGGCCTTCCAGGGATAGCTTCAGCCCCGCAAGCCACCCCCTTGGCTGCGCCACTGATGTATTCTTTTAAGAGTACATCTGGTAACCTAACTGTAATACAAGTCATCGAGTCAAAATCCGTTCTTGTACACTCCATGTCCACCCATTGTGCCTGCGACAGTTTCAAAATACCGCTACCCAAAACGAAGAGGGATGATTAAAATTTAGAAAATTGATACAAAATAATGTCGAAATTGTTTGGCGACAAGCGGTTTCTAGGGCACGTACAGTCTAGCTAATTTCTTCCAGCCCCACAGGTTCGCCGAAAGTCACCATTATTTGATTCTGGAATATGTTTTATTGGAAGTTGAAGCTTACAGTGCGGGGATCAACTTTTTTTCCTGGTTGAAAAAGTGAATTAGTGTATTTTAAAACTAGCTAAAAAGTGGCAGAACATCTTAACTGATACAGAAAAGTAGATGAAGTATACAGTGCTGTCCAACTAAAACGCTGATAAAAATGCTATCACCAATGTAAAGAATTGTAGCAAGCAGTTCACTGTTATTTCAAATTCAAAGTGACAATTCTTTGGAAAATTGGAAAATAATTAAGGTACCTAACAGTCCAATAATACTGAATGCAAAACCAAGATTATTTCTCTGATGAATATTTACAGTAACAGGTTAAACGATCTTTTTTCTTATCTATTAACAACTTTACTGAAATTTTCAACATCTTTTTTCAAAACTGTTTCCTCTTCTTTTATTTTATTGAAACAATCCATAAGCTACTGAATCTCAGCCATGTTATTCTTGCACATCCCATCCTTCAGTCGTTTATTGGCTGCTTCGAAAAGTTTCCCAGAAGCTGCTCTTTTCAAGGATTTCTTCTTCTTCCTTCTGGACATCTCTTTTTATTTATCTTCAATTTTATGGGATACCTGCGTAGTTTTACTTTGGAAAGCTTCCTTCTTGCTTTTTTTCTTAGTTTTACTCTTTCTTCTTCCGTTTTTTTTTTCAGCTCGATCTGCAAAATAATGTTGATAACTGGCACCTCTTTTTTCTTCTTATTTGATCTCAACCCGAGCCCTGGAATCCGCTCTTTCGAGCATTACCTGAGAGACGTCGGGGAGGCTGTTAGGGCTGTCTTAGTCCTCCTCCCTTCCGGCCGAAAAACCAGCCTAGGTAGAAATCTGCCGAGTTGCTACATGGGCTCGAACACGGGACCTCCGGCTTCTGAGACCAACGCGCTATCCACTCGGCCAACCAGACCTGCCTTGCGTGCTAAAGTAATCAATTTTTTTTTGGAATGATGATAGGTACGACCCACTTTATTATCGTACAGTTTAATGTGAATTTTTTTTTGTCAATATGCAGTCCAACCTTCTTTCATTTGAGCTCGTTCATCAGAAATAATGCGAGCTGAATCTGAAAATCTAAAAAATCTACACCAGTAATGAGGGAAACGTCAACGTCAATTTGGACAGAGTCATTTTTTCGTATAGTAAACTGCTACTTACATCATATTATCAATTTTAAAAATTGTTTCTTCTTATTCACATGCGTCATAATTAAAACTGAGATTCAGGTTTCTAGTTATAAAAACTTATTGTGGTTGATAAACTAAATAAAATAGTATATCATGCAACTATCAGAGAAAAATAAAAATGAAAAATGACATTTGAGTACGAATTTTGCGAAACAAGGCGAAGCCGAGTGAAGTAAATCTCAGGAGAAGTCATTTTTCACTTATTTGCATGAGCGGCATACGATATTTCACTATACAAAGAGCGATAAAGGTTTAGAAAAGCGCGGCAAATCAGAAGAAAGTTGCAAAAGTGGCCCATGATTCAAAGGTAATGGTGAAAAGTGGATAAATTGGAAAAAGTAGCTTTTAGTGGAGAAAGTGGCACAATCCCCGCACTAAGCTTAGCTTGGTGTCTACAGGTACTCTATTTAATGTCACCAAAATTGTTCCCAAATTAAATAAGCTGCCTTCATACTTAGTTACAAACATTTCTCATGGGAGAAATCGACCTACCGAGATAAATTCTACGTAGTTTACCGAAGTTTTCAGTTGAGATATAACCGTGACCTTCTGCATCGTCTTTCGATTTTGCGTTCAAGATAAATCGAATCAACTGTATAATTATTATGGCCAATGATGATAACACGTCTGTCTTTGTTTAATTAAGACCGAGCAGATGTTATCGTCGTGTAAGTGGATACCAGCTCACTGCATGATGCACATGCTTTACGTAAAACCGTACAGGGAGGCTTAGATTTCTTGGAATCAGTCAAGGTGCTGATTCGGTTATAAGTCTCGTCACAAAAGATGAAAATTCGTTGATTAATCGTCAGTACTGTATTGCCCAAGTGCTGATAAATGATTAAAATATTATTTGTTTGTTTCTCTTCTTGGTGAAACCAGGAAGCCGATATTTCTGCGGTGCGTGCATATGCCGCCGACTCTCAGTAATATCAAATCAGAAATCAGTTCAAAGTGCACCTGCTGGCAATAACCAGTAAATAGATGAAATGAAATTGTAAATTAGTTGGGTTACATATCGAAAGATAATCCATTTTTGGGAAATGATCATGAAGTACGCCCAAACTGACAATCGGAAAATCAGAAACTACAAGGAGGAGGGCCACGGCTACATTAAGACATAGGGTTGCCAGAGTCGCCTCGGTGGCGTAGCGGTAAGAACGACGGCTTTTGAAATCCAAAGGTCCCGAGTTCGAATACCGCTACAGCCAGCATTTCAGGTAATGTCTACGTGCATTGTACAACTATTACCTGGAACATACCGAGGCGCAACAGTTAGCAGCAGAGGTAATGGAAAAGCACGGAGTCTGTTACCAGCATCTAATGTTAACTGGCCGGAGCGTCGGTGGGAGTGCTCCATTGGAACTCAGGGTTGTAATAACCCGGTTAGTGAAGTTGGCGTAGTACTACACGGACGATGTAGAAAGCAACCTGGCGCTACTACATATGGCTCAACACGTTAGAGGCATAATGCAATGGACATTAAAGTCTGAGCACTCGGTGTAACCACCGCCTCTCCCACAACATTTAACATTTAACATTAGGGTTGCCAGACTTACCAGAAAAACCAAGGCATCAACATATAGTACATTCGCGTATAAAATTGAAGGGTGCGCTTTCTACTGGCAAAACGAAATGCGGCTTGCTAATCGGTGGATTTGGTTGAAAAGGTGATCATGTGCGAAAAGTGACAAAAAATGTTCTCCAAGAATTTCAAAATTGGACTCTACCGAAAGAAAATAACAGAATGAAAAGTTTTTGTTCTTTTCAGTTTTTCATAAAAAATGATATTTTGGATAATTGGATGATATTTCTCATTTTCTTTGTACATATTGTTAGGGTGAAATACCCATGATCACCTTTTCAGTATGTGCACTAGCGCTCCTGCAGTGTGCTTTATATGCGAATTACATGAAGTGTATAACCTGCAACAGACATCTAGTACTGCTATTATAAATATGGATGGAATATGAATAACTGCCGGCATACTTTGTTACAATGGCCATATTGCTTCAACTGTTAACTTCGTATTAAGTTTAATCATTTCAGTTTCGTCTCATAGCCGAGTATCACTAGTAATACGTTATAAGATATTAAGTACTTACCCTCGTTCATTTGGCTGGATAGGCATATTACTGGAAACAAGCATGAAACACGATAAAAATTTTCCTCAGAAACTCTAGAATGCACTTCCACCCGCGGACTGGCAAGGGAATTGTAAAGGGGGAATACTGCGGGCCCCAACCAGTATATTTCCATTCCTGGAACAAGTCATATTTTGGGTGGGCCCGCAGTCCAAGGGGCCCAGCCGGAAATCACTCCATCCACCCCCGTCAATCCGCGGTTGTGCATTTCATAGACAACAGAAAACACGAGAACAAACCAGAGATGTTGATAACAGAACACAACAGCGTAAAAAATAATGGGATATTATATGATCTTAGTTATATTTTGAATGCTAAATACGATGGCGTTGACCACTCGTTTTCCATATTCAAAATTAAAATTTTATCAAAACTTTCGCCTTTTATTTCTTGTTGGCCTCCAGGAATAGAGCTACTCTGATACTGATAACAATACTGAACAGGGGCATAAAGTAGTGACACATGATGAAAGCACATGACGTCACCGGAAGGCTCGTTCTCAATATTGGGGGAAAGAACCAAAATGAAATACATGTAGTCCAATGGGAAGATCATGAATTTTTCCAATTATGTTGAAATTTCTCGAAAATAAGTGGAATTCCATTAAAAATGATAAGAATGAAATTTGTAGAAAACTGTATTATTTACATTTTTACAAAGTAATTCCTTATAATTTCGAACATTTTTTCGCGAATTATTACAATCTGAAAATTGACTATACTAGTAATGGTGGCTTTACATTCGAGTCGGCGACATGTAAATCCACCGTAAATTGCTCAACATTTTGAATTATGTACTTCGGATTTACGTTATTTCTAATTAAATTTAATAATGTAGTTAACGTTTCACCACCGATTGCCAAAAACTCGGTGAACGTGAAAACCGTACAAAATGGACGCTGTTCAGCAAAAGAGAACCAACTAGAGCAAAATCCGCTTTTTGAAAACACGTGATTCGAAGTTCAAGAGCCACGTAGAAACTGTATGGCATTGCGTTTACTGATAAGCTTTTTTCAACGTGAATACACATTTTTGAATCGGGGGCCCAATTTTGAGAAATTCTACGTTTTACGCTCCTTCCAACGATACTAATAACTAATAACTCATTTTGTTTACAAATGTTAGTTGGTTCCTTTTTGTTGAACAGCGTCCATATTATTATCACTTTTGTTATCAATCTTATCAAATTGGTGGCGAAATATGTAAACACAAAGCCAAAGTGCCATTCTCCCGTAGTAGTTGTTGTATGATCAGTTGTATTTTCTTAGTGATACTAAAATTCGCATTTAAGGTAGAAAATAGGGACAAAATGAACTAGATATAGTCAAAAAAATTAACTTTTGCATTAAATTCCTCGTTGAAAATACATGTGGAATCAGTTATATTCTCATGTCATTTTGTTTTTAAAAAAATCTCAGATTGTTGTGTACTGTGATCAAAATTTCTCAATCCGACTTCACAGGAAAATTTTTAGCGCTGCCGCGTGCCAGATTTTTTTATTTACATTCATGGGACAGCACAGTCCATTTCTGATGGAAATTGTGATATTAATTTATCATTTTCATTAATTTCAATTATATTAATGAATTCTATGAAATTTCAGTACCAATTTCATGTATAACACGTGTAGAAAAAGTCAAAAATGAAAATATAATAATGCAGTATAGAAGACGAAATTTCGATGCTTCAAGAGTCCTCATTTTCACCTCAATATCTACTCAATTACCATAAATAAGGTAAGAAAAATACATTTAAATCACCGAACAATAAACAAATGTACGAATCTTTTAAGCTATTAAACATTAAAATATACCAAACAGCAGCCGAGTAATAACCTTATCAGTTCCAGCAATAGTGTTTCAGAGCTGTGGAATTGCACCCGGCTGATATCTTCCAATCTTGGCCGATATATCTTGCGATCTTGTTACCTTACAGTTATCTTGAGACCTGCTTCTTTTCAGCATAATAAGTTGAAAAAAACTGTGTATCATGTATTGAGATTTATGAAAAATGTACTTTAAAGAACTACTAAATCTGAAGTACAAAGTACAATACTGGAACCCACGAAAGTTACATGCACATACTTAAAATTTCCATACAATATTAAATTTATTTATTTTTTATCCACTGATCTTTCTTTTCGCGTCTGTAGGAAACTTTTCGAAAGTGTACAGGTGCACATCTGAATGATAGCTACGATCTGGCGCAAAGCGGCAAACCATTCTATCCTGTAATATTTCGGAACTGCCCTGTTTAAAGCGAGATTTTGGTGATGATGCAATGGTGACAGTATCAGAGCTGTAGCTTTTTCTGCTGCTTGATGTATGCATGTATGAACTGATAAAGAAATTACTCTGCTGCTATTCGGTATATATATATCCCTTCCCACCCTACCAATATTATTCAAATTCTCTAATCAACTTGTCCCTCCACCTTGTCGGCAGTCTACCTCATCTTCGTTTCCACTCCCCTGGCGACCATTCTTCGGCTACTTTTCTCCATTTGTCCCCTCCTATAACCATGTATCCAGCGAAGCTTGGCTTAGCTTTTTTTACCCTCTCTCGTTATTTTTTGAATCTCCTAGTTTATTTTCTCTTTTATTTGTATTTTCATTATGCTCTAATGAACCGGGTGTTGGTCTTTGTCTCGACCGTCATGAAGAAGAAGATGCAGACAGAGTGGTCGAGGCAGAGGGCCGACGGACAAGGCTCGCCCCACACCGTCGAACACAATAACTCTGTACCATCCTAGAAGAGCTGCTGCAGTTACTGCGGATCCCCCGGCAGGACTCACCCGCCGCCAGCATTTTCCTGCGTCGCCATTTGTACAAGGAAGATAAAGCGCGTCCGCTTATGGTGCACCCAAATTCCAGGTTAGTGCTGGGTGAGGGTTAACCTAGATCGATAGGGGGCCCATGGTGGTTCTGGCAGGACAGCGTGCACCGGCAATAGAACGACGAAATGGAGGCTCGGGCCGGCCTCAAAGCGTCCTCCTGGCCACTAATGCGATGCTCGACAGGGTAGTTTTTGGGGTTGGCGGTGCGATGTCTGGGAAGCCATGTTGGCGTGCGTGTATCCGTACGCTCCACCAAACCACCATGCTATGTAGCATCCTGAAGTGGGGTTTCCTCAAAGGTGACTTTGTCAGAGACCAAGTTTGAACCCCGTAGGTGAGGGTGAATATCAAACACTGACTAAAATTTTTATTTCTGCCCACATCGGAAGATTGCTTTTCAGCATTCCCTGTGTACTTAGTTTTTCCAAGCTTTCGCCATCCTCGCCCTCAACTCCAGTTCCCCCTCCCCTCGGATGCTGCCATCTGACCAAGGTAATTATATTCTTTCACAATTCCAGCTTTCTTCCTGCCCCCACCGAAAATCTCTCCTCGCGTATGTTAGTCATTACTTTGGTCTTTGATGTATTCATTGACAATCTGATCTTCATGCTTTCAACAGTAGCATAACTAGACTTAATTTCGAAAGGCTTGGTCTTGACCAAAGGGAGGGGGTGTCAGAGGGAATGCTAAAATTAGAAACACACTTTATGACGAGGTCGCAACCTCCCTGGCTATGCCACTGGCTTTCAGTGTTGAGTTCCTCGGGCATAGCTTGCAACTTCTTCAGGTCGCTGCTCAGTAATACTATATCATCAGCAGTGACGTCGCGAAGCAGTTTTTCAAGAAGGGGGTATCCATGTTGGATTTTGTCCAATAAAATTTATGCATTTGTCGACTAAAAATTTTGAAATCTTCAAATGACAGTCGCAAGATGAAATCTACTATAATTTGAAATAGTATATGCTATAATTAAGCATGGTTTATGTCTTTAGTTAGTGTTTTAAAAAGTGAAAAACAGTAATATGAGTATAATTTCAGAGTATGTATTATTAGGTAGAGTATTATTCAAACTTATTACAAAAATAACACAATTCAATAAAAACATTAAAAATTATAGTCAGCTGGAGGTTAGGAAGATGTGTGAATACAGTCTAAATTTTTATATTTAAACGAACATATTCACCGGTAAGAACCTTTAGATGTTTTCTTTCATGCAATGAAACTTATTTTCAAGGTACTGATCAGTGGTCCGCTGAAGGAAATGTTTGAGAGCATACGCTAAAAATGGAGGCTCAAGTTCCGCTCCCAAAAAAGTTGTTTTTGAGCTCCCATCCTCAAAAGCAATATGGGTCTCATTTTATCAGGTTTAGGAAGCCAAGTTTATTAATCAAAATACTACTGTTTAAGAATTCGAAAAAATCGTAGACTAAGTATCAAAGTATGTTTTTTATTTGTCAGTAAATACTAGTAGTAAAAATTATCAACTTATTTTAATAAATTTAAAAAATAATAATTCTTAGCGGGCTTATCTTCATTTTCTTTCTTCGTGACTCCACCCCCTCTCTGGTCATCGGCACTTCGATGAGTCTTCAACCAAAGTTTTGCTTATGGCCCAGGATTGAAGTCCTCGACTGTTGGGCCATTCAATGACAGTAATAATAAATTTCAAGTGCGTGGGATAGTTAGTCTGGTCCGTAAATCAGTCATGATACAATTCATCGCACTGAATCCGTGCTCACATTCTGCTGTTGAGCAGGTAAATGCGCGAATCAGTCTGATGAATTTTGATTTTGTGTCTTTCAATCTAAAGCCAACAATAGGCTCAGACTCGTGCAAATGAAATATTCGCGCCATGTTTCTTACTTCCTTTTCGCATTGGCTCGTATTTGTTGGTGTCTCATTTAATAATATTTCCCGAATGATGCCAAGATCTGCTATTAGTATCTTCGGTATCCGCCGATCACTGCGACATTCTATCAACTAAGGACTGTAGAAATTGCTTTTGGTTTATATTCTGTTTTCCAGAGTTTTTCAGTAAAATTTTGCGAAATTTGTCATTATTTTCAATGACATCAAAAACTTCAACAGTTTTTTCTCCATTTCTTTCCTTGAATGATATCAAAATTCATACGGTTCATTGAATTTCTTGATTAGCTTTAAAAATATAGTAGTTCCACGATGTTATAAAATTTTACTCAGGTTGGATAGTTCGTCCAATATATCGTACATGAATGCTAAATCTTGTAGAAATTCAGAGGATTCAAGTTTCTTTTTTAAACCCTCTGGAAAACAAGCACGCTCTTCCGATTTCTTTTTTTTTTTTTTATTATTAGGATCAGCATTCCTTAAAAAATGTTCGTGCAGCACTTCATACGATATCCACACAGCTTTCACAGTACGAAAACAACAAAAACCCACCGCACCCCCAGCACTCGTCCAATTTTTAGAAATTTAAAATGAAGTTCAGAGGATATTTCTGTAATGCGTGTGCGTTCTTTGGTGACATGGAATATAAAGAGTATAATTTGTCCATGAAGCAAATAAAGCGGTTCGTACCTGTAACATCTGTTTTGACATCATTTACTGACAGTTCCAGTCTTCAAAACAAGCAGTGAAATGTGAATATGTTCGGATCTTTTTCTTTTATTTTGACCCAAACGCCACCTTTATTTTCGACCATAACAGCCGCTCCATCAGTAGCCAAGGCGACCATATTTTTCTTACTAAATTCTTCACTTAGGCCATTCTTCCTAAAACATCCCCATATTGTCCCAACAATGCACTCTGCATCTTGGGATTCTATTTTTCGAGAACGAGAAGACTTATTTTTTTCTTTTCCCTGAATGAGAGTATACGAGTATACGGCGTATACGCTGTTTTTTCCACTTTGTTTGTGAGAGTATACGGCGTATACAGCGTATACCCTTTCAGCGGACCACTGGTACTGATGAATGAGTTAATAGGGTTTTAAAATGTATTCTAACCTTCTTCAACTTCGTAGTTGTACAGTATATTTTTGCTGGGGTCATTTCTTATTTCATAAATCAAGCACAATCTTAATCAATTTGCCGACTGCTCTCCAAATTTCCCAATTTACCGACTGATTCTATTGGCTGGGGGGGGGGCCTCACCACCCCCGGTCGTGACGTCCCTGGTCATCAGCAAACCGTAAGTAATTCAACCATTGACCATTGATCTTTACCCCTAACCCCCTAATTTAGATTTCTAAAAATTTCTTTCAAAATTGCGTTGAACAGGTTCGGAGGAAGCGGGTCTCCCGGTTAAAGGTAAACACGGCGGGACGAGTTCTCATTTCATGGACCGAACTTGCAATAAAATGGGGGTCATTACACCCGTGTAAAACCAGAGGTACGGTTCTTCCTTTAGTCGGCATTTTGAACATTAGTCAGAAGAATGTAAAAATTCGAAATATTGTCGGGCTTCCCCCTCACCCTCCTTCTTATCTGATTTCGCAGCCAGACGTAGGTTGTGAACGACTTCGGCGTCACATTGTATCGGGACTGTAGTTCTCATAGCTGACCTAATCTGTATCATACTCGCCCTCGGCTCAACGAAACAGCGACAATATTTATTGGAAAAAAAGAACGAACACGTCTGAGTTGCGTCAGCATTCTTCTTCATTTCATTCCGAGAAAAATCAGACTGGACAATCGTACAGACCTACCGACTAATCGTAGAGATAGAGCTAAACGCTATCGTATTTGCGGACATTTGTTCATGCGATAAGCGAAAAAACGAATATTACCAATCGAAATCAAAAGAGAAAAAAAGTACGTGTCATGTCACCGAAATAAGATATACTGCAAGATACCGCGTTAATTCGCTGATTAACGCATATCTCGCTGTTATCAATTTTCTTTCAATCTATTATTTTCGAGTGTATCTATACGTGTAAACATGTTCGAACGAGGCAATCGACCATCAACCCACTCGTTTTCGATAATTTCTGCGTTTGTAAATTAAGTGTAAGTCGTGATTGTGCTTAGGTCGAGTGAATTTGATATATTTACAAAAGAAATAAACAAAAAGAAAAAAGTACTTTAATGCACCAGGCCCCATATATATTATCTTCTCAGGAAATATTGTTTAGATTGTTTCATAACATAAAAATACTTGGTCTGTTAGAAGAAGCGTTGGCGTCGTTGCTATCGTCGCGAACAAAAAACTCCTTTTTATCAACACGCATGATGAAAAAGATTGATAATGGGTCCTAATGCGGGCACGGCGGCGCTAATTAAAGCAAGATAACACCGCCATAAAATAATATTATGTGGGGAGAACGTACATAATACAATACGGTATTTGAGTTCGCATTTCCAATTTGAATGGCTTAAGAACATCAAATCAATTAGTTTATCAAGTACGCCTGGATTAAGTATAAAATTATAACTTCGCGCAGCGGTCAGTTTCCAAAGGAAGGAAACGAACTGGGTACTATGATTCATTTTACGCAGATGAGGCTCCAGGTTCAGTTACAAGTCTTTTGAAACATTCAAGCGGATGCGTATTAACCCAGGCAGTTGACCAAATACGCAAACAAAGAGACAAAGGTCATCTTCCAAAACTGAAATGCCACAGAACTTATTATAGAAGTGGCGAATTCATCTGTAAGAAATGTGGCTATCCTATGCAGTCTGGACGCTATTTGCGTAATATGAAAAATCAGGGTCGGCGCACGGGCCATGCGAAACATGCGGCCGCATGGGGCGCCGGCCTGGCTGAAGCTCTGGAGCCGGAGCCGGCGTTTTTGTTATTTTTTTAGTTCTAAAATCATAATTTTGATTTTGCGTCAAAGCTAAACTTAAATATAAACTTTGGCGCCCCTAATATGTAAAAATACTGAGTTTTTCAAACATATTAGGGGCGCCAAAGTTTATATATGTAAATATATTTTTTTTATTCTTTCTTTTTTTTTTTGGTATACAACTGCTCCTTCTCCCCTGGTACTTTACAATTGTTTCTCGTGCCAGGGGAGTCGGGGGTTCACAATCTAAGGATAAGTATATTTATGCTTACTCTACTGGTGTACAGTGTCTCTAAATTACTTAATATTAACTTAACTTAATCCGATTTAGTTTCATTTCATTTTATTTATTTACTTTATTTAATTAATTAATTTATTTTTATTTTTATAATTATTCTTGTTATTGCTATTTTATTATTATTATTATTGTTGTTATTAATGTTACTACGTATTATTAATATTACCATTACTATTACTACTATTATTATTGTTTAATTTCGCCCTTTGTTTCCAAAATTTCCTTGACGTATTTTCCTACTTTGTCATGACTCTCCCTTTCTTGTAGACATTTTTGCAAGCCCTCGTCTGTGATGCTATGTTTTTCTCCAAGTTAGTTTGCATTCCCTGAAAGTATGGTCTGGACTGTCTTCTGCTTCTTTACATTCCCTGCAGATACTATTGTTTGTAATTTTGAATTTTTTCAGGTAAGTTGCGAATTTCCCATGTCCCGTTAAGTACTGCGTCATATAATAGTCGGACTTTAGTTTCTTATATTTTAATCGCTTTTCTATGTTGGGTATTAATTCTGCTGTCCTTCTTCCCGTCCTTTCGTTGTCGTATTGTTCCTGCCATTCCTGTGTTATGTCATTTTTCGCTCGATTTATCATTTCTTTTGACTGTTTATTTGTGAATTTTCCCTGTCTGCTTTTTTCTTTATTTTTTTTTTATTTGATTGGTTAGTTTTAGTTGAAGGTCTATTAGTAATTTTCCTGCTATTACTTGGGTGGCTGTGTGAGGGACTGTTTTATAAGCAGATATGACTCCTATCAATATTGTTCTTTGCAGGGTTTTTAGTTTTTCAATGTCTGATTTTCTTAATTTCTCACTATAAGCTAAGGATCCGTACTCTTTTATTGAGCGAAAGAGGGCATTGTATATTATTTCTCTATTCTTTGTGTCGTAGCCGTATAGGGTGCCATATAGGGATCTGATTTTATTGTTGTATTTTTTTAGTTTGCTTGTTATATATTCTACGTGTTTATTATAATTTAGTACCGGGTCTAGGATTAATCCTAAATATTTAATTTCTGTTTTAAATTGGAGATTGACATTGTCCATTTTTATTTATTTTTCTATTTTATTTTGGAACTCTGCTCTGTTATGTCGTCTTGATAGGAACATCATTTGAGTTTTATTCATGTTTAGATTCAGCCCTAGTTTCTTCAGTGCGTTGTTCACTCTTTCTATTTTTCTATTTATTATTTCGGCATTATTAATTTCGTTGATCCCTACAATCATTAATAAATCGTCTGCATAACTTAGGAGTTTAATTCTTTCTGTTTCTTCTACTTTTCTGTGGATTTCTGACATGGCAATGTTAAACAGTGTTGGGGGAAGCGACGATCCTTGAGGCATACCCGACGATAATTCGTATTTTGGTTTTATTTTGTTGCTGTCGTCGAACCATCCAATTTCCCTGCTTTCTAGGAAACTTTGTACTATTTTGACGTTATTAGGGTCTATATATTTTTTTCTCCATGACTTTGAGAAGGCTAGACCACTTAATTTTATCAAAAGCTCCCTGTACGTCAAAACTTATTATCACGATGTATTCATACTCTTTCTTCATTTGGTCCATTATCTTAGTCATCTCATACAGTGCTGTTTCTGTGGATCTTTTTTCTCTGTAGCCATATTGGTGTTCGTCAAAAATCTTATTCTATTTTATTTCCTCGTTCAGATAATGTTTTATAATTTTTTCGTATACCTTTGCCAGGGTGGATAGTAGTGTGATGAGTCTGTAGGCGTTGATTTCTGATGGGTCTTTGTTGGGTTTATTTATTATTTTTATTTTTCCTAGTTTCCATATTTGTGGGAAATGATTGAGGTTTAGTAATTTTTCGTAGATTGTTTTGAGTATTTCTGGATGGTTTTTGTGGATGATTTTTATCATTTTATTCGAAATGTCATCGGGGCCGTTCGCCTTTCTGTTATTTAGTTTTTTGATTATATTTGTTAGAATGGCGTTATCAATAGTTCGCTCTTTTTTCCCCCCTTAGATTTGTGTTTGTTTAGATTATCGGTTGTTTTTGGGAATAGATGATTGAAGATTTCCTGATATTTTTCTTTCTCCTCCGAGATGATTTTATTTGCTACCTTAAGAGGGGAATTCGAATTTTTAAAATTTTTCCATAACTATTTTGTAGGGTTTGCCCCATACTTTTGTTTCGGAGATAAGCTTTCTCCAGGCATTATTTTTGCTTTCTGTAATTTCTTTTGCGTATTCTTGCTTCAGGTTATTCAGCACGTTATGTAGTAATTCTAGGTGTGTTAGCTTGTTTTTCGCTTTATATCTATATTTCAGCCTGGTTAATTTTTTTATTACTTTTTTATAGATTTCTAGCTTACTGTTCCACCAGGTGTGATCTGTTATTTCCGATTCCACTATGCATTTTCTCCTGCTTTCCTGTATCGTTTTCGTGAATTCTTTTAGCATGATCTCCAGTTCCTCCCTGTTTGTGATTTTTTTTATTCGATTTTGTATGTCTGAGAAATTACTTTTTTCAATCTCTGCCTCAAATTTTTTGTAGTTTACTATCCACATTTTTTGGGGATCTTCTTTTGTGTTTTTACTTAGTTCTGCTATTTCGAAATTTATTGACTTGTGGCAAGTCAGGTTCTCGTTTTTGATTTTAATGTTCGTGATTTGATTTTTTCGTTTGTGATTAAAAGGTCAATTACACTTGAGCCGTTTTTGTTTTCGAAGATTTTTATATTGTATTGATTTTTGACAATAAGGTGATTGGTTGTGAGAAAGTTTTCAAACAAGTTACTTCTTGCATTGTTGTAGCTTATATTTTTAAGTTTTTCGTACATGCTAGATCTCGTATTGAAGTCTCCTATTAATATTACTTTCTCCTTTTTACAGTTATCGTTTATGATCTGTTCTAGGTCCTTGATTTTAGTGTTGATTTCTTCATTAGGCTCGTTGGGGGACCAATATATTGTTACAATGACTATGTCATTAATTCTGGCTATTATCATATCGTCTGTGTTAATGATGGGTTGTATTTTCATGTTGTTTTTGTAGCATAAGGCAATGTTTGGCATCGTTACTGCTGTATATTTTTGGGTTCTTAGGCCAAAAAGTTTCTTCTTCTTCTTGTAGTTGGGCTCTGCTAAAATTAGTAAGTCTTTGTCTTTGTTCAATATTTCAAATTGTTGGGCTTTTTTCCTGTCTACGTTTAAGTATTTTACTTTAATTTTACTGTTGTTTGTTTTATTAGATATTTTATTGTGACTGTTTAGACTGTCGATATTTTATATAATTGCTCAGCACTTGGCCAAAAAAAGAAAGGCAATCCATTGTAACATTCACAAAAACCCTGCCAAAACAACGACTTTGGCTCAGCGCATACTCGTACTGCATCCGGTATAGTGTCACACTAAATCAGGCGAGAGGCGCTCGCACGGCTGACCTTAGCCGATTCATGAGTCACGAGTTGCGACGACCCCTCCCCTCTCCCCACGCACGTGAGGGAACATTTTCTTGCATTTGTTTTGGTCTCGGATACATCTGGACAGGGGTTGACAGCTTGCTTGTTAGACAAGATCTCAAAAAGAGGAGTACTCTTACATTAAACATGAAGAGAAAGAATGTAGGCGTACAAAAAAGGATGCGTGACCGTAACCCACGAGCTTTTTTTGTTCCTTGTGGAAGCCATTCATTCACTAAACTTTGTTGTCAATGATGCAGCACTTTCCTGTACTGTAGCTGTGAACATCTTCAGCAATATTCAGGAGGTTTATAACTTTTTTCTGGATCTACCTATAGATGGAGTATATTAACAAATCATGTAAAGAATTTGACTGTAAAACCTCTAAGTGAAACCCGTTGGGAGAGCAGGATAAAACGCCCTTGAACCTTTGCGATACCACATGAAGCAACTTCAGATTCCAAGATTGATGCTTTTGGAAAAAGTGCTGCTATGGGAGTTGCAAAGAAAATCACAGATTTCAAATTCCTCAGCTGTTTGGTCACTTGGCATGACGTCTTGTTCAAAATTAATTTAGTAAGCAAAACCCTACAGAAGAAAACAGTGAATCTGCAGAGCGCTTTGAAACTAATTGAAAGTGTCAAAACTTTTTTGGAGAACATGAGGTCGGAAAATGGACCGAATAAGTAGTGTTATTACAGACGCAAAGGAACTGTCCGAAAAACTGGAAATCGAACCAGAGTTCTCTGATGAAGTTTTGTGGTCAGGTCAAGAAAGATCGAAAGGCAATTTTCCTATGAAGGTAAAGATGAACCTGTAATGTCGGGAAAGAGATCTTTCAAAGTAAACTTTTCTTTTTTTGTAGTTCTTGACACTGCAATTAACTCATTGTCAGAAAGGTTTGAACAGATGGAACATCGCAGTAAACATTTCGAAATCCTCTATGACATCAAACAGTTAGAAAAATGTGAAAAAGTTGCAATTAAAGAAAAGTGCAAAGCCCGCAATCAGTTTTGACAGCTGATGCCAAAAGTGACGTCAATGGAAATGAACTGCTGGGTGAAATCATAATCTTAGCTCCAATGTTATCCAAAGATACCTGCCCCGAAACAATACTGTCTTATATTACAACAACCCGTCTCATTGACATCTTTCCCAATGTATATGGAGCACTGAGAATTTTGCTTACCCTCCCGGTATCAGTGGCCAGCGAAGAAAGGAGTTTTTCTAAATTAAATATTATCAAAAATTATCTTCGATCGACCCTTTCTCAGGACCGCCTAAGTGGGAGGGCCACATTGGCAATTGAATACAACTGAACCAGATTCATTTTTGAAAGACTTTGCGAAACTTAAGGCAAGAAAAGTTTGTTTTTGAATGTTTCTAAAATTGTGTTTGTAAAAGTCTTTTATTATTCTATTGGTCATTTTTTTATTTAATCTAAATATAAAATACAGTGATAGGTTTGCTATTTATTTTGTTAAAGAAAAGACTTTTATGATGCTTATTACTATGAGTCACTTTGTATTATTTAAATATAAAATACGTTGTTATAGGGGTTGTTATTTTCTTTGTCCATAAAAAGTCTTTTATGATACTTACTATTCGATTAGTTAGTTTTTATTTAGTGTCAATATGAAATGCACGATATGTATTTTGTAAATATTAAACAGTCAAATAAAAATCCTTTTTAGAAACTTCAAAAAATAAATAAGTTTTTTTCATAGGGGGGGGGGGGCGCCGAACCCTGGTCTCGCATGTGCCAAAAAAACCTTGAACCGGCCCTGTGGAAGATACCCTGCATTTTTTGATGCAAAGGTACCATTTGACACATTTGTAGTTAAATATCTTAAGAAATGTTGCCACGTTTAGCCGTGTCAGGCAGTAGCATAGCCAGAATTTTTATAAGGTGGAGGGGCAAGCAAAATTTGTTAAATATGCCTTTTTTTAATCGATTTGCCCTAAATTTACTGTGGCAAAAGAAAGGTAGTATAGTTAGGATGTTCATTGGGGGGGGGGGGGTGCATGGCCCCTTAGTTCTCCTCCCTTGGCTACGCCACTGCTCTCAGGGGGTCATAAGTTTCCTCTTCCTCAGTTTTTCCTCAATAACTTCTGAACCATAAGTCGTACTGGAAAAGTATAAATAATGTCAAAATTATTCTACACTAAATTTCATGCACAGGAAGTGATGGAATAAAAAACGAACATATGATAAACCGGGGGGGGGGAGAAGAAATGATTAAATGATTAATACACTTTCTTCCCTTTTTTGACCATATTTAATTGTGTTACTTGGTTATTTTATTCAAAAAGTGGGGTAGGAAGACTTTTTTTTGCAATACCGAATGATTTTCTGGTACTATCATGTGCATTATGACGGCAGATTACAGCAATTACTAATAAAATGAATTTTTAGAACTCAAAAAACAGATTTTCTCGCTTGGCCGGTTTTTGCTCAACTGCGTCCATTTGATTGTAGGTACCAGGGACGCAGCGAAGAGTTTTTTCTGGAAGGGCAAAAATTGTCAAATTCCCAACTGACTCAACTCAAAATTCCGAAGTATCAAAATTCTTTGTATTAACTGAGAAAAAAAAACCCTTTTAACTTGTTGATTTTCTCAACTTTTGATTCATCTACTAAAATTTTCCAACTCGGGAGGGCAGGCTGCCCCCCGTGCCCCCTTATTTTTATGCTTGGTAGATACTCTTCTTTTGAATCAGTCGTATTCCCGAAATATTTTCAGCAGATGAATGTGTCTTTAATTTTGTTTTTCTATGATACGATCCGAAGAGTATGAATTGAAGTTTCAGAGGAAAAGAGAGAGTACTGTTTTTCCACTCTTCCAAAAAAGTACAATACTCTTGAAAAGAGTATGTTAGATCAGCCTGTTAGTGACTAAGAGAATGTATCACCATGTAAAAGGTGCCAGATTTGGCCCTTGTTATTTCGGGATTCGGGGTAGCGTCTAATTCAATCATATCATTTCACTGATTTGTACGTACATACATGTGTAATTATTATCATAAGTCAATAGATTGTGGATCAAATCGAAGTTCCAGATTCGCAGCTTTCTAATCACGCCGTCGCTAGATCGTAACTCGACATTGTCCACGTATCCTTCACACTCGTCTTCATACCGCTCGGTCGCATAATGCGCTAATTACATAATAAATTAATCTGGCAGTCGTAGACAAGCGTTCGTTTCTCATTAGCCATTCATTCCAGAAAAGCAGACATACGACTTACGGCAGATATATATTTTTTATAGGTTAGCGTTGCATCGACGCTTAGAGAGAGACAGCGTGAGGAATAAGCGGGACATCGATAATACAGATCACGAAAGATTCGATTTATAATTTGTGCGGCCGAACGAAAACGAAAATAAAAGCGAATAAAGAAGAAATGACAGCGCCGTGGCCTTGAGAAATTGTTTTGATTGGTGATCGTCGTATCTTCCCCCCCACCCATGACAGCAGCATCAAGTTGGCGTGGTGAGAGAAAAATCAAGACGGTCTGTTGTGGTTGCCGTGTTGTGTCTCACCAGTAGTTCGTCAGTTGTATAGTTGCACGTGCTGTGTTGTTTTCCGTTTGCTGCCCCGTAGACGGTACACTTCAGTGTTTACGATTTTTTACGCCGTTTTGAAAAATCACTAAATTTCCGGGTTTTTGAAAATTTTAGTCGGCTTAGAAAATTCGTTTAAACGTGAAAATTGTTCGCGTTTAATTTCGTCGAGTGCAGTGCTGTGTTTTTCCGAGCTATTTGTATTTCACCATGACCACCGAATTTGTTACAGCTCTACAGTTGCCGGTAAGTTGCATTCACGTGTGTTACGTTGCCGGTTAGGTCTGGTGGCCGGTACCTGCCCTTCGTTGTTTGCGAAATTTTGAACTCGTTGCAAGCTCTGGTGAACCGAATTTAATGTCTGTTAGAATTTGACGCCTCAAATGCGATCTTATTAATTCCATGGCGAATGGTTTCGAGTGCTTGCTCCAAATTCGCAGGTGTTTCGGTTTTCGAAATCAAAAATGATGAAATTTGTGTTTCGTAGGTGACATTTCAAATTTTCAGCAGTTTGCAGATTAGATTTTGCGTTTCTCAAGTTACTGAAAAAGAAGAAAAATTTTCAGGAAAGTCTTTCAGAAAGTGACCACTGTTTGAAAAATTCAAAAAAGGTCAGTAAAAATGTGCCGGGAAAGATCACTGCATTTTTGGCGATTTTCGGATTTCTTGATTTCGTGGATGAGGCTGGGTCAGGCCTAACATTTTTAATTTTTGGGAGAATTTTAGTGAAAGTTCATTGTTGACGGTGATGAAGAGTTCAGGTTTATCCCCCCCCCCCAAACTCAACTATGGGCCAAGTATTTCAAGCCTGAGACTTCACACCTTCAAAATATGAATGGACTCATTTTTGATGCGCATAGTTGTTCACATAACTGGTAACTGGGTAATAGTTGCTATTGGTTTGTGAAAGGGAAAAATTCCAGAATAAATTGAATAATTTTCCGAAAATGGCAGGCTCGGTACCAGAATTCTTCTATTGGCGGGAGGGGAGGGGGTATGGTGTGAACTCTTAGGTGATGAATTCCCTTCTGAAAACCGGCTAGGCAAACTTCGCGTTCAAAAAGCCAGTTGGACTTGAAAAACTGTGGATAGAAATTACTTAGAGCAGTATGATACAGAAAAATTGCAGATTAAATAGAGTAATGTTACAATAACGGGTTTGTCCAAAATTCGATTTTCAGAAAACGTGAAAATTTCTTTATCCTGTTGAACGGTGGGGATCTTTGAACTTCTGTATCTCGTCTGCTCTCTGTTGTATTTGATAGCGATATAGCAGTTTGATGGAATTGTCAGGACCGTATCTAATGACACGACTTAAAATTTGAAATTTTTCTCAAAACCGTTTTCAGAAAAGTACTCTTGACTGTTTTGACGAAAGTGAATGTTTGTAATTCTGAATTCGTGCCACTGTGATCGTACAGGATTATGAGTCCTGATCAGCGATAACAGGTTGTCTTAGAGCTAAGTTTACAGACGAAATTGAGTCCTTTTCGAAAAGAAAGTTCTTACAGTATTTTAAGGTAGCACTTAAAGCTTCCTAGAACGATTCATGAAAAAATTACTTCGACGGATTCGGGGTGGCAGCTATTATTTATTGTCCACAGGCACAAAGATTTATCTGACCACCTACTCAGTTACAGGAGACAGTTTTCAACACTCTTGAACTACATTTAATCCTGAGAAAATCATTTCCATTTTTCCCTACTGAACAATTTTATTTTTGACACTTCGATGGATTTAGAATTAGTGATTGATTCGTGTTTTCATGGGACCTAGTGAATTGTTGATTTTTTTTTTTTTGGGGGGGGGGAATAGGATCCCTCCCCTATTCCTTTTTGAAAGTGTCCGAGGTTAAGTCTGCTTCTGTGTTTGTATTTCACCCTGTGTTAACTGTTCTAATCTCCTGACCCTTTTTGTAAAAAGTTTTGATGGACCTCTTCTTCTGTGTCTCTTTCTGAGTAACTACCACACTATGTTCCAAACCGACGATGTAGGGCTATACTTGAAAGGGTGATGTGAGTGGTCAAACAGTTGTGATGATGTGCAAATATTTGGACCATAAGTAACTCCAAAGATGTGTATTTCAGGTAGCTGAAGCTTTGTGAAAGAATTCAGCCCCCCCCCCCTCCGATCCTTGAACGTACGTATTTTATTATTGAACGGGCCGAAAATGTTTCACTTTTCGTATGAAGTTAATGTTTCTATGTTCGTGCTAATTTGATGCCCCCTCCCTCCCCACTTTTTATCTCAGTGTGAATAACTACCATTGTTGAGTGTGTACTACCAAGGCTATAGTGACCAAGTTACCACGTCCTCCAAACTTGAGCCGTACTTCTAAGGATGGGGCATGAGATGTCGGAAATCTAACTTGGCCAGCTGTTCGAAAAGTTCAGTCTTTTCATAGTTCGTGAAAATGTCTTACCATGGGGTTGGTCAATTAAGTATGTGTTTCACCTTATTCTAAACTCATTTTCCATTCTTTACTCTTTCCTCAAACAACTCTTACGGGCTGCTCCCTTTTGGGCTCCCTACATAGGTAACTGCTGTTGTACCCCAAACGAAGGCTGTGATTAAGGGGAGGGGCGTCGGCGAATCATAAAACATGCAAATGTTTGTATGTGCAGTTTGCCAGGTGCGGATTTCAAATGGCTGGAACAGGTTCAGTTCCCAATCCCCGTTCTTGGAATGGCGTTTTCATGAGCGAGTCTTCTGTGTTTCGTTGACCAGTGCTATAGGTGAAAGGGATCTCTCGTATCACTGCCTCCCAGTGGCAGATACGGGGGGTTGGGGTCCGGATCCCCTCTCCCCAAATATCTAAATCTGTCTATAGTGACTGATCTAGAGCTATTATGTTTTGTCGTCTTAACATTTTTCATTCACCCCCCCCCCCCGGTAATTATTTTCTGTATCCGCTCCTGCTTCCTCCAAATTTTATTCAAACTTTCGGGGTCTAAGGTGTTTGAAATCTAAATTAGTATGTTATTAAGAAATTCAGGAAGCCCAATCCCCTTTTTGAAAAGTCTAGAGTAATTTTTGTGTGGGGCATAAGATGCCTGAAATCTAGACAGCAAATTATTTAATAGTTCCCTGGAGGCCCTCTCCCTTTCTTACAAAGTCTCTTACTGAATGATCTACTAAATGCGTGTGTTTTTCGTAATGAGGTTTTATTCATCAGCCTCACAGTTTTGATGGGGGAAAGATCCCCCTCCTAATATAAATAATCACCGTTGTTTACGAAACCAGGGGTATGGTCAGAGGTGTTCTGTGAATTGTATCCTAAACTGGCAGTGACTAGTTACTGCCTGGCGAGACTGAGAAGAAGAAATCGTCTCATTTCTACTGCCCACAAGATATTTGAGTCGTAAAGTTTGAGTCAAAGTTCAAGCTACTTAACATCATTGCCTCTCAAGCCCTTTCTATACTGAATATGAGCAAGGTAAACGTGTGTAATTTGTGTGGAATTTTCATATTTCGAAGTTACTATTGATTACCGCTGTCAAAAGGGTCTTGAAAATGCAACTTTTTCAACAAAATCTAGCCTTAAAATTGTATTCCTGACTTCTATCCGAATTCCTTGAAGGTTGAATCAGAGAAGGTCTGAATTCGTCGTGAGATCTATGTGAACATGGGAAATTTTGAATAGTTCCCAATCATTGAACCGAGTTATGTCCGTATGAGGGAATGGAAGAGTTCTGTACAATTTTCTAAACTGGTGGAGTACTTTGTTATGATTTTGGGTGTTATGGAACTCATTTAGAAGATAATTTTTTTAAATCACGAAATTGCAGGTCAATTCTTTGGTTATTAAGGTCAGACTTACGTACTATTTCATGATGGCTATTACCCGTACAGATATCTACATTATTATAGTGAATAATGCTTTTAAAGAAATTCTAAAAAGTTCAATTTTGTAGTCTATGGCTCAGTAGGCAAATCGTAAGGCCTCTAGAAAGCGTATCAGTGCAGCAAGTCGTCAATAAGACTAGCAGTGTCACATCTACTTTTATGCACAATGCTGAAAATACCGTTATCTCAAACAACCAGTCTGATTTTAGTTCACCTAAATATCTACTGGAGGAAACTCTTGTTTCGGATGCACCTGGACAATCGATGTTGATAACACCTCCAGATGCCCGTTTTCAAATTTTGGGAACCTCTCGCTTGAAAGTTCTTGAACAATTGGCCATTGTGTACACGAGCTTTGTGACCATCTTGCTCTCAACTCTCCGTAGAATTCCAGGTCAAGCCTTGGACAGCCCTAGTCTGGAGACAGAAGAATAATGTTTGAGAATTATTCTTTGGGTTGCCAGAGAAGAGTGGTGTCTGTAATCTTTATGTTCACTAGTGACACCTATATTGCTTAGTAGAACACAGACTTGAATATTGGTACTATGACAGTGTAGGAATGTATGTTCATATATTTTCCACCAGATGATATAAAACGAGTTTTTAAAAAAATTGGCTTAGGCCGTTTTGGAATATCGCTTCTCATATGCAGCGTATTCAGCAGTCATACAAAAGGACCCCTCCCTTCCTCAGCTATAATTATGTTTTTACATTTCTGGTAAAGCATAAGGTAGAAGTTGGCTGAAGTAGAGCTGATTCAACAGTTTGAATCCGCTCTTCTTAGCAGTAATGACGTCTGCGTTTCTTGCTAACCAAGAAGACAACTCGTGTTCCGTAGGGTTGACCGTTTTGTTCTTGCAAACACAAATCACCTCCGTAGGATTCGAGTAGCCAGAGCCTTATTGCGATTATGATGAGTCATACTCTGAGGTGCTATCCCAATGTTCTTAAGGGTTTTGAATTTTAAGTCTACTCGAAGGTCAAAGTCGGGTTGCTATAATTTATTCAGCCTGTTGAACGGCCCCCTCCTTATTTTAGAATATATGAATTCCGAGTACACGTGTTGAGTACAAGTGTGTAGCAGACCTGTGATGTATTCCCTTTTCACTCGCACCGGAAATTTGGCTAATGTTCTGCAATTTCACTCCAGTTTAACGATCGGGCTTTTAACAGAAATTTTACGCTTCGCTCGGCCCAGAGATTCAGTGGCGCATGACTGCGTGTCGTCGGATGCAAATTATCTTGTGTTGAGTCTTTCATTATGGATGGTATTTTTATTATTAATTGGAGAATTCATTAGACGGCGTGTATTATTGTTACGATCTGAAGCCCAGTATCAAACATGTTTCGAAAAAACATTTGGATTTATCCATTTTGCGAGGGTTTTTAACGAATAGTAGTTGCTGCCTTGTGTGTTTCATGCGCTGAAATTTTAAATCAACTTCTCAGCTGATCTGCGTGATTGATATTGATTCTGTTCGCGTGATCATTGATTACCGAGGACGTGTACGTTTGCTACAACTTGTGTAGATCTTTGACGTCTTGTCATTCGCGATTTCTTCAGAATATCTTCGTATAATATGTATAGGAACGTTTGATAGCCTTACGTTTTCTGTAATGAGGTGTGTGTGTGTGTTCTCTGTAGGTATGTTAAAAAATTATTGAATTTCAATAAGCACGATCCATGTGACTTCTCACTTCCTCTTTTTCTTGTTCTGTTTCGAAGGTTGCAGGTGTTTGTTTGTATTACGACGACAACGTTGTCGTAATAATGGTCAGTGTCACTGTAGTTGAGATGTCTGAGTTGGTATACGGAAATATGTACATAGGTATACCTGTTTGCAGGTGTGCGGATTCGAAAGCATATATGTTTAGGGTTGTATATAATTTTCGAAGTTAAGGCTATCTGAAATACGTGTTAATAATTGAAGTACACCGGGTTTCATTCGAAAGTAGGAAGATATTACCGGAATAAAACTGATAGTACGTCAAGTAGCCAAAGTTTGAGGCAGGGGTTCCTAAAGACGGAAAGTTCGTTCCTCAAGCATTTGTTTTGTGGTTGGTTATTAACGAATGTCAAACTAACTGCTCACGTGATGGGTAATGCCGACGGAGGACTACTAAATATTAGCATACGTTTCGTGAACAATCTTACTATTTCAGAGGTATCCAAAATTTGAATTTTTCAAGGTATTCTGGCTAAATAATGTCGTAACGGTTCGCTTGATGAGTAATGCTGACAGAAGGATACCAGATCTATTTACATCGGTTTGGTGAACAATCGTGGCTATATGTTAGGGATACCCAAACTTTGAATTTCTGCAGCTCGTTGACAGAATTTTCAGTACTACGGACTCTTAAAAACAGAAAAGTAGAGGATTAACATGGGTTTCATGAACAGTTGGTATTATGTTAGGGGTTCCAAGATTTGAACTTGCGTGCTTAGAAATTACCAAGTATGAGGATCTCAATCATCATAATATAAGACCTGTTTTGACCAGGGTGGGCATTCACATGTAAAACGTTAATTGAATGTGAAGTGTACGTAAAATGTGGAATGGCGAGAAACAACATGATTGATAAATAAGTTTATTCACTTCCTTGTTTCGACTATCGAACTCCTTATAAAAAATCACATTGTATGTTACGATTACAATCCATTTTATATTATATGATATTATGACCGTATATCTCTCTATATACTAAAAAAGTAAAATCCGCCGTCGCTACCACCGGGAGAAGAAAACCACTGCGGGTTGCGTGCCCCTTAATTGCTCATTTCTCCATGGGTATCCTACCCTTGGGAGGGGGTGCATGGTGGAGAAGGGAGCTTAGCGAAATCCGCCACCGCCTCCGTGAGAAAAAACCCACTGCGGGTTGCCTACCCTGCCCCTTAATTGCTCATTTCTCCAGGGGTAGCCTGCTCTTGAGAGGGAGTTCATGGTGAGAGGAAGCTTGGGAGGAGGAAGGTGTACGTCCTCCTTCCCCTCCGTGGGCATAAATTCCTGGTGGCCTCCCCTGTACCTTAATCTCACGTTTCACCAGAGGTACTCCATCTCAAGGGGGGGCTTCTCGGTGGAGGTGGGAGCTCCTGGAGAGGAAGGGCGGCCATGGTAAGGAAGAGCGTCGCGGTGGGCGAGGAGGAGCATGGTGGGGGAAAGTGACAGTGATGGAGGACAGCTGTCGTGGGGATTGGCAGAGGGTAGCCCACCCCAAGGGGGTGTCATTGGTGGAGGAGAGAGCTCCTGGATGGTAAAGAAGAAAGATTAGAGTTTTCAGTTACTTACGTTAGAACTGTATGATGGTGTTTTACAGGGTGTAGTTTTTTAACAAGAGTGCCTTATCCTGGTATTCACGTAAACAATTAACATTACAAGTCCGAATTCTCCATCCTACAGGCATTAAGAGGGGCTACATGGCAGTTACCGCCTCGTGGTGAACCTGGGAACTGACTGAATTTTCTATTTTTTTTAATAGTAATACTTTTCCAGCTTGCGAAATACTGCAGATCGGCACGAGCGAAGCGAGTAACGGCGGGGGTTGGGCCGCGAAGCGGCCAATTGGCCCTTCATATTGGGCGTAGGCCTCCCTCAATCTGGCCCATTCGAGCCGGTCATACGCCACTCTACGATATAATTTGTTTTCCAGCAGCCTTTCGATATCCTCCCCCATCTTGCTCTCTGCCTTCCTTTTCTTTTCTTTCCATATATTACCCAGTTTGTTACTTTTGCTGCCCATCTTTCGAATCCCATTCTCGCCACATGTCCAGCCCAATCCCATTTCAATCTTTTCACTTTTCCTTGAGCTTCCTTTTAATTACCGTTAATTTTACTTTATCTCTTAATTTTATCTTCAATATCAATCTTTCCATCGCATTTTGGGTTGTCTTTATCCTCCTGCTTATCCTTTTGTGAATGTCCATATTTAGTATCTACGTACTTACGTCGAAATTTAAAAAAATAAGGTGGAAATAATTAATATTAACGCTGTGGGAGGGAGTTGTCAAGGGTCAGGGTCAAGTACAATGGAATGATTAAGTTGGAATAAGTTTTGAAAAGCCGGGAAACATAAGCTTAAAATCGTAATATATAAAACATTGTACTTTCTTGGAGTTACTGACTGTGAATTTGAGGAGTATAAATTATAAAATCGAATGATAAAGGAGACGGCTATTTTTGACTGTAGTTCCAGTTATGTGCAAGTTTTGAGAAATTTCAATTGAAAAATTGAAATTTAATTTTTTTTACTCATTTTTACATTTTACCGACTATTTTACTTGTAAAATGAGCATGTAAAATGTATCCTACCTGCCAACCCTGATTTTGACTGTATTTTTCCCGGGTGTAAAAAATATGCAGGGATAAATGGAATAATAGAAAATGTGGAAGTTTGAAAATTGAAAATATTTACATTTTGGTGTTTGTTTCCACTGCACTCCTAATTGCCTAATTAGATTTATCTGGCTTAATATCACGCACACAAGGCACGAATATTAGTATTTTCAGTCATTATAGGAGCTTTTAAATTTGATCAAAGTTCATTTGTGTGCTGAAGTAGAGTGCCAGCTGATTGCTGATGAGTCGTTTCAGAAAAAATGTTTGTATGTGAAAGAAAATAATTTATTCGTTTCTTATCGTTTTAAACATGTCATTTGTTGAATGACCAGTCTTACGGTGCTCAGAATTTATGAATAGGTGGAATAGTGTATTTTATATTCCTGGGGCGGATGCTATCCGTCACGGTGTACATTTTAGGTTAAAAATATTGGCATGTCTGAAAATTGACAGGGAAGTAGTAATGTTTGTTACGAGAGCGCTGTTGACATACATTTTGTGATAGTAGTGATGGTAGTGACTAGTGACATTTCTACAAGCTGCCATGGGGCGCGATTTTAAACATTGATATCGGCTAGTATTTAGGTAGATTGAAAAATGTTGTGTCAGCTAATGAGTTTCATTCTTGATGATTTGCTTGGGAATCTCTGGTCTTTTCAAGAAAGCTGTCTCGCTTTTAGCAATAGACCCAAACAGGTGTGACTTCATCATTATCAGGCTGTGTTTTGTGAAAAACCGATGTTGAAGAAGAAGCCTAAAAGAAGCTTCACTTTTTTTCCTTGCTTCGTTTCCTCGGGCCTATCGTTATCGTAGGTATAAACAAAGTAACAGGCTAACAAACTTGAGAATTTTTCTACTCTGTAGATTCATGTGGACCAATTTCTCTACTCTATAGATTAATTTAGACCCTGTTGAAAGTCGTATCAACAGTTCTCTAGGCAGTGAGATTCTGTCAGTACCGGTTAATCCTTTCAAAACTTACGGAGATACTATCAAGGCTTGTTTTTGAACTCTGCAACTCTTCAATTCAGACTTGATTAGTTTCAGGATTCTTCACAGCTCTCGTCTTAAGATTCTTTGATACTCTGTTCGTACCTGACCTCCTCTAGACCTGTCTTAATACACATTGCGATTTAACTAATTCTGTTACGATAAGATTCTGTTCAAATTTCTCAAATTTCTTAAGATCATTAGATACTGCTGAAGGCCTGACTGACTGCCGAGATTCTCTTGCACAGAACTGATAGCCGAGCGCTTATTAGCAACATTGAAATTACCTGTGTGGCACTGAATGGCTGACTCACTTTCTATGGGTTTAGTAGCTTGTACTTTTGACTGACCGGTTGGCTGGTTGCCTGTGTATCACGAATTTCAGAGTTGTTCCTCCGAATGCGACTGAATGAAATAATAAGTTTGTAGTGTATAGGAAGATGATAAATTTTCCTTGAGGACCTGGAGACTTAGTTAAGACTTTCCTGAGGCACCGTAAGACATTATTAAGAGTTTATTAGGACTCTAGGTTCTGCTTAGCTCTTAAAATCAGGTAAAATGTTGGTGTATGTTCGCCGGATGGTATGTCTTGTGCATTTAATGGAAAAGCTGGCTGATTTGCTGTCTCAAGTCATATTATGCTGGCTGGCTCGTTGACTTGCCTCCAGGTCTGCTGACTGTTTTTGTGGATGAGTGAATTTTAATGTAACCAAGAGGTGGGTGTATGGCAAGCAAACCCCTGATATTTCTTTCTAACCAGGGAGGGTGGAGGCTACAATCTCGAGTGTGTAGACGGAAGGCAGTTAGAGAGATGGATTAATTTTCGCGAAATTAACTTACGAAAAACGAGAGCTCACTGACTATTGACTGTTTGTCTTTTGGTCTGTCTATTTGTCTATCTGCTTACTTGTCTTTCTGACTGGTTGAGCATTTTGTTCTGCTTACCTGTTTGTCTCTCTGACTAGTTAGCTCACTAACTCACTGGCCGACTCACTGACTGACTGACTGACTGACTCACTCACTCATCAACTCACCCTCTTTCGTTTTTCCGTCAGCAGCGACTGAATTTTGTATTCTAGTGTACAGAGAAAAATGTATACATGTCATAAATACTAGCGGGAACTGGGCTCACGACCTAGTATTCTTTTTAAATCTAAGGCCCAGTGGCGTCGGGACAAAACACTGAAATTCGAGCGGACACGCGCAAAAAAGAAAAAACCCGAAGTGCCTTTTCATTAGTTCGGTGAATTGTGTGTGTGTGTGTGTGTGTGGGGGGGGGTTACATTATGTACCTGTATTATCCATTCCGACGACACTGCTGAGGACAGATTTGGAATTAACCCTCAGACCTTGAATCTTTGCTTACGGGGGAGTGAGAAGGTGGATGCAATTTTCCGAGTGGTGGTAGGGGGAGAACTTACAGGCTTCCTCATCGGATGTATCCTAGGCTTTCGGTCTAATTTTTCTTTTAGATTGAGGATGCAGGTAATGCTACATGATTAACGGTTAGGAATACACAGACAGGAGTAGGCTGTATATAAAGAGCGGTAGAAAATTTGGCTCTCTGATTGGTTTCCTCTAGAGATGTAAGGAAGAGAAAGCTGATAGTTTTAGACTGATGTGAAAATGGATTGGAAATTTCAACTTTTTATGTCATTAGTATGCCATTGATTTTCATGAAATTTGTCGTGGATGATACAGCGCCATCCGATACATCGAATAATGTTCTGCGAACATGAATCTGTTTCTCATTGGTTATAAACCTTTTTTTTTTTTTTGAACCATTCTACCTTGCATAATACGCGGACCAAGTACGAGCAGTGGTCAAATCCGATTTCTTGCTGTGAAGGACTATGCTGATTGCAATCATATTGAATGTTGGTTAACGTAGTCTGTCATAACCAGAGAATCAACTTGACTACTTCTTGCACTAAACCATCCATGTGTACTTCGTAACCTTTCTCGAAATCGGTGCATGTACTTTACCTATCGTGATGCCGATTGCGCGGTTTGGAGGAGCGCCACTGTAATCCCCGTAACCGATAATGTCGCAGTTTTTTGCTCCCTTCCTCATGTTTGCTTTCATTTCCTAGCCGCCTCGATGTCTGTCCTAAAATGAAAACATGTACTGCGTTCTAAGCTTTGTTTGCCAACAGCTTTTTGTATAAGTGTGTAGCGCACCAGACAGGCGGGCATGCTTCGGATTTGATTGATAAATACTCGACAAAAAATGAGCAATACTACTCTCGAACGTACGTATGCCTCACCTGTTTTACAACTACGGAGATTTAATTGTACTCGTGTGCCCGGGTTAATGCGTACCTATAAATCATTTCTCAAATTCGCCTGAAGATGGAAAGAAACGCGGAAATGGAAAATTAAAAAAAAAATTAGCAGAGAGTGTTTCAGCATTTTGTCACAAAAGACTTAACAAACTTATTCTCGGTATATCGGGATACATATTATTTTTTCTTGTCTTAGCGACAGCACCACCCTCTGTAACGGTTCGTTCTGTGTTTTCGTATCACCTTGTTCTTTAGGAGCAGCAAAATGTACAGTAAGTCGGATTATAAATGGCGTTTGTGTGTCGCAGTCGTGTGTTCGTTCAATTGGCGTTAGTTATTGTTGTAAATAGTCCTGGTATATAGGAAACTTTCCGCAATTTAAGAATGTAATGCGATATTTTTTGTTGTCATTAGCCATTTGAGAGTCATCAATGAGACATGAGTTTGTAATTAGGGTGATGTGCACGCAAGGAAGTCGAAGATAGATTGGTTTCTAATCTAGAATTGAAATTGCATTTCACAGTGTTGTGATCTTAGACTGTGTGTGGTGGGCGTGAAAGCTCTTCCTATTACAAAGTGTCCGTTGACCTTCAATCTATAATGCCTTCGATCCGTTATGTCCCTTCAGTGAGCGATGAATCGTATAGAGTGTCCTAGTATAGAAAGGAGACGAAGTTTGGAGTACGTATATGACCTCTTTCAGAATTGAAGGGGCTAGATGTATGCGTCAACAACTTTTGGTTTTGACAGATGCGGCATACAGTCAAGCTGTGTTGTATACCATATTGTAGAAATGGGTGCCACCAAGAATTTTTCAGAGAAGGCTTAGCGTACAGTATTTTTAGTGAAATAATGCATTTTCTGAAAATCTGGGAGGTCGTGGGCAAATATATTATTTTTTTAAAACTGGTTGTAGTCGCCTGGTTTATTTTTGACTGCGCTTAAAAACATGGACTATCGCTGTAAATAAAGTGTCCCCGTCCTCGTTATCCCTCACATTGACCTTATTATTGAGGTATAATTTTAATAATAATAATGATAATGATAATATTTATTACCCCTTCCAACAGCCTGTCTGCCTATTACATGAGAGGAGTACATATAAATACAATGTTTCATGATGATTGATACAAGAAAATTAGAGTGATTGTGTAACTGAACAGAAGGGGAAACTCCACTAATAATAATAATAGTAATAAAATAGGAATTGAGAATTGAGGCTAACTATCCGCACTGAGTGTCCCCTTGCCCTGCCCCCCTCTCCTCTTGGAACCCATCGAGGTCTGCCGTCTTTTCTAATCTTCTCTAATGTTGGAGTTTAAGTTTTGAAGTTTTCAGATTCCACAATCCTGGCAACTCTTTTTTGGAAATTTTTGCGATCTAAAAGAAAAATGTCAATTTCGAAATTTTTGGATTCAGTTCTATTATACAGGTGACTGGCTCTGTTCATAGTAGATTCTTTATAACTGTTGGATTTTGCCTTTACTGTCTCAAAAAGATCACGGGATCGTTGAATGAAATGATGGGACTCGAAGATATATTTCTTTTAGGATATTCTCATTACTTATCTTATTATGGATAATGTCATGCAGTAGTAATAACAAGTTGATCAATCTACGTTTTTCCAGGCTGGTAATTTCGAACCCCGAGGTATGGCTGGGTATGGCATGTATAGCTCCACGTGCGGCGAAATTTCTCTGAGGTGTGGGGCAAGTTCATGCCACACCTATACGTGGCGCTTATAAAGCTAGAAATCTTCAGAATTCGGGAAACATCGAATTTCAGTACAGAATTTTTCTTTGGCAATATAGTCACATTACAAAAAATTACATAACTACTTATTGTCCATCTTCAGTACCGAAAGGGCGATATAAGTTGTAAAATTCGAACCATGAAATTTAAGTACAAATTGTGAACTCATGAATTTTCACTCCGAAGCCCCTTCAATGTTCAAGATGAAAAACCATTAGCAATTATGATTTTTGTTGCTTATGAATTTTCACCTAGAAGCCCCTTGAATGCTTACGATGGGCAGCAAACAGCGATTATAATTTTTATTACGTTTTCGAAGTATATGTAGTTCACTGCTAATCTTCCAGTCAATGTGATGCAGGGCAGAATACCCCACCAAAGTCAGGAAAACATCCCCCCCCGTGCTTTATAAAAGGAAAGTAACAGTGTCCACAGGTTTATAACATCCAATTCGAGATGATCCATTTTTATGCCATGCAAAATGGGTCTGAAGATTGCATTTATATGGTCTCGGTTGTAACAATCCTGGAAGACCTCAAAGAATTTGAAAGATTTTTTGCTTGTATAATTCTTTCAAGTTGTCATACAGCAAATTTATGCTGTACAGCAACATGATTTTTTGTGGTATGTGAGTAAGCAAAGAAATTTGTCTCTAACCCCTCCAAAAAAAAAAAAGAAGAAGAATAGCGATCGCCCCCATTGTATGGTCTCTTCCAAGAGAATATTTTCTACCATTGCTCTCTTGAGGGAATTTGTTTTTTTCTCCGACTTACAGTAGATTTCCTATGCTGTATCACACATGAAGAAATGGTTGAGCGTGAAATTTGGTTCCAAAAACTAAAAATTTGTATAAAATTTTGTGAACGTTGTAATTTTGAGGTGAAATTTCATTCATAATCCAGGCAAAAGTAATAGAGTAGAATTTGCAAATATTTTGGGAACAATGGAAGTTTTGTGTACCCATACATTTGATCTTCCTGATTAAAATATTAAGTCTCCAATGATTCCGTTGTTGTTTCTGCTCCCAAGGAGCTGAACATACCTCTGAAATCTAAATTTTTGCCAAGATGAATTACACAAAAATTATTACGAAAGGTTTTATATTTTTTTCTGTACTACCCTTGACATGTCGTAAATGGAGGGAAGCATGACTTGGTAGTAGGGTGAAGAGTCTCGTGAAGTATTGATATCATTTCAGGATCTCGAAGTATCATTAAATTCTTTTTTTATAACAATTTGGTCCTGGTTAGTAAACGGAGATACCTGTGAAGGAGGGGCTGGAATTTGAATATGTCAATAAATACAATAATATGTACGTCGTTTCGTAGGGTTAAAGGATCACTGAACTCATTTTTGGTTACGGTTTGTTGACCCGAAGTAGTAAATGGCACCACCTATTGGGGGAGGGGATACTAATACATGCAATGTATTATATGTAATTTCATGAGTTGGAATCGTCGCGGAGCTCATGAATGACTATTTGAGTTGAAGTAGAAAATCGTGATTCCTCTGGAAAGGGGAGTGGGGTGGATAGCAGTATCTACCATGAAAATTTAACAAAAAAGTCTGACACTTCTATTTATTTTGAATCCTGAAATGGCTACCTTTATTAAAATTGATCCGTTACATATTAGTTTCGTAAGTTCATTGAAAACACTTTGTAATTGTAAAGTTTTATCTTTTTCTCTTGCGAAAATCCGCCGTTTTCCACCTGAAAGCCCTTCAATTTTGAGAATAGCCTATATGTGTACTCGACGTTTCTTGTTCCTTTCGACTACTATAAACCTGTTTCTCTTCTTTCGCAACCGCACTAGACTACACCTCCCCCTCACACACGGTGGCGCACGTGCGCATCCATCCGTTCATCTCAAGTTGAAGAATACTCATACGGTAATGCCAACGGGGGGGGGGGGTGTCCGGAGGCTCAGTACAGAAAACAAAGCTGGTATATCTGTATTATATGTTACCGTTCATGCGTATAATTTCATAAAATACGTATAATTTCATAAAATACTTACCAATTTTCTGCCTGTCATTCTCTTATTGCCGGATCGGGGTGAAGTTCAGCAAGTCAGCAATTTTCATTTGTCTTCACCCTGTCGACTTGAAAGAACATCATATAGAGGCCAAAACAAACAAAATTCCTGGTTTCTCACAGTTCATAGCCCTTGGAAGGCTTCTTTTCAAAGCAGCTAGGCTGAAACTTTTAATTGTTGTGTAAATAAATTAAAATTAAAAACCTTCAAAATTGTTGGTTAGGTACTGCGTAAGAGGAGGAATCAAGGGCTAGAAACTAGTAAGCATTATAAGGTAATATATTGACTAAATTTCCTCCCTATTGTGACGCAGGCCCGTTCAGGCGTTTCCGGGATAGGGAGGGCGTTGCCTCAGGGCCAATTTGGTGTGTGTGCATCGCCGTACGCCCTTCTATCATCGATATTGACTAAATTTGAAATGTGAAGCGATATTTAAGATATTTCGAAATTTCCTAAAATGGCCACGATAAGGCCGGAGTTGATGTCCGTCCAAAGTACTTCGTAAATAGAATTTGTGTCGCCTTCCAGTCACCCACTTGTACCATACAGGGGTCCCAGTTTTGGAGGGTAGGCTGGAAAGATGTAGAAATACCCTTTAAGAGAAATGAAATCTTCAGTAGAAAGGGCTGCCTGAGTTTGAAAATTAGTCTTATAATTTAAGCGAGAATTTGATCACGTCAATTTAGACTTGCATAATCCCGTTAAGACTGAAGATACGCCACCAATAATGTTGACATTTCGTTCCGTTTTCAGTTTACTGTTTCCTGCTAGGGTGCTGTAAATAAGTTTTCTTGAATAAAATTCGATTTTGAAATTGTGACAATATTCTAAAATTTAAAGCGAAAGTTACCTTTAATATTGACTTCTTGGTTACCAACACAGGGTGTCTGCAGAGTCATGTAAGTCAAGTAAAAGTCGAGTGGTAAAGTAAAAGTCACGCATTTTCTCAAAATTCTTGCATAGTTCAAGTAATGTTACTTATATGAATGACTAGGAATGATGAATGATCTAAAAAATAACAAAACTGGAGGTGAAAAATGTTGTTCTAATTTTCAATAATTGCAATTTGTTCTTCTGCATTATGTGTGCGATGTGGCATATTATACTAATTTTTGCAGTTTTACAATTTGCTGACCTACTTGCATGTTCCTGCATGAGGGGCGCCTTTTCGCAGTTCTTATAACGTTAAATTTATAGGTCAAATAAAAGTCAAGTATATTGATTTTCTAAATTGGGTAGACACCCTGCAACAGTTCTTTGGAAATGGAACAAACTGTGTTGAAGCTGTCGGTTGCTCACCTTGAGTCTTGAAGGATTATCTAAAACTAAATTTATGTGGCTTGAGTTTTCGCTCAAAGTTCAAACTCGTCTAACAACTCGCTGCCACAGTGGGAATATTTTCTAAATAAAAACCTCACGATTAAATTTTATAGGAAAATGCACTTCTTATCCAACTTCAGAGTCCCATAATCAAGTTTTTTGTTTTGATAGATGCTTTGACATCCTTCTTCGAGTTAGTTTTCCAAATGAGACATTCTGTAGAGTTGGCAGTCCAGCTTCAGTCTTCTGTAGGAATCCTCAAATAATAATGTTTTGAAACTTCTTGCAATTCAAGTCCAGCTTTTGCTTATTGAAGGATTCCTCATGAAATTTATTGGAATTCTTCTCAATAGCTAATTTATGAAAATTCGAGCCCCTAAGATTGTGATTTTCATTCCGCATTGGGCCCTCCGTACACTTCCCCTGTAAGAAGATCGTGAAACATGATTGGCTTCTGGTCGACTTTCGAAACGGACCACACTCGAGGTACCTTCCGAATGTGATCTCCGCGCTTGCACCTGTACGCGTGTGTGTGTGTGTGTGTCGATGACTTTGTAGCTCATGATTTGGCCTGTCGTGAGTGGGGTTAGCTGAACCAAGTTTTTACTTCCGTGTATGTAACTCAGACCTATTTGCCCCCACCGTCTCTGTATACAAACTTCGAGTGTGGTGCACCTGCGGGTTGTTGTGCCGGAGAAGTGTTGAATATTTTTATCGATGAGCCGCGATAACGGTTGCGAGTTGGTTCAGACATCGAAACCGATGGGGATAAACGACTTCGAATAAGCCCTTTTCTCTAATTGTCCCAAATTATGTTATTTCTTTGTATGCAAATTCCCCGAAATCGTCCCCCTCCCTTCCTTGAATGTAATTTAAAAATTGCAAAAAAAGAACTTATTTACATACAAAGCGAGTTGATGCATTAGATACATTTTTGTACACAGAATTTTACCTTGTGTGTATGTAGTTCTGATGTTTATCCGTTGGTCGATTTTTTTTCGTTTGTTTACGTTTTGTATACTGTATATGTACAGTATTATGGATCGCTTATTGAAGAATGAATAAAAGATACAGAATTTTTTAACACTATTCAACCTTGAAATTTATATTCGTTATTACAGAAGTGGTATATGTCGAATGACAATAAAAGTAATATCATGATTAACCAACTGGGATTGACTGCCCGTTTCTAATGCGAAAATTGGTTCATTTGTCAGCTGGTCGACGTTTTATCAACCACTAAATCGAGCCAACATGTTCACATTAGCTATTTACGCGGCATATGATCGGATTCCTAATCGTTATACGCGATAAGCTTGAGATGAGGACAGTTTATTTTTCAGCTATATTATAATTTGCTGACTCCCTGTCCCCCGCTTGGTTTTCATCGCATAATTTACAGTTTCATTTCATTAACTCGCGATTATGTATGCGATCCGTGGATTCACCCCCCTCCCCCCGCGGCATTGATTTTCTTTCAGAATATTGTAAAGGCGTTACTTTCTTGTAAATAGCCGGTGCTGTATTTGCAGCGTAAATACGTTTCTGCTTCAAATGGTGCAGCAAATCTTATTGATGAAACAACCCATAAACTATCCGTGTATCAGACGGGGCAATGGGGGCGATTGCTTCGTCTAAGGGGAAAACTTTCATACTGAAAATCTTCGGAAGTAATGGACCATAGTGGAAAAATGATTCAGTGAGCAAAAAGGCAGGAAGTCATTGAAAGAGTCTGAAGGAATCTCGAACATGTACTGCAGAGTTTTGAAAATTTTAAACGAGTTGAAAGCGTAGACTGGAGTCTTACTGAGGTTTCAACAATTCTTAAAAAGTTTTGGTTGTGGTTTTAGACGAGTCTGGCAGCATGTTATCGAACGAAGTTTGAAAGAGTTCGAAACGAGGCTTGAATTCTAGAAGTTTGAAAAAGTCTTGATCTCAAGTTGGGAAGGGCTTCGGAACGTCTTCAAGAGTTTGAGCGAGTCTTAGACAAAGCAGGCAGTATTTGACAGAGTCTTGAACAATTCTTAAGAAGTTTTAGATAGTCGTCATATCTGTAGGAATCTCAAAGGCACAAGTAAGTGGGGAGAAAGCCATGAAGAGTCTTGAACGGAGTTGGTCAAAACCTTCAGGCGATAAACTCAGGTTGCCTCAGGACATTGACTCCATTTTGCCCTCACCGTAGTGCACCCCTGTTCGTAAGTATGAAATATCAGCCTGTCTACCTATATCCTTTACCTTTCTGGTGGTACATTAGCCACTGATGAGGGCGGATTTGTCTCGGGTCTATCGCTTACCAGTTCTCGAGCTTCCTAGCATTCATCGTACCCTGCTAATGGTACATTAGCTACTGATATGAGCAGACTTGTCTCGGGTCTATCGCTTACAAATCCTCAAGCTTCCTGGCATTTATTGAGTTGTAATTTTCGTTTCTTTGTGTTCTGAAGGCAGTAACAAAAGAATGCTTACCAAGGAAAAAGAGATTTTGGGGGATTAATTGATCAAGAGTAGTTTGTTTTCTTGATTTAAGTTCTACAGACTTCGGTGCCAGCGTGTAGTGAAGTGAGTCCGAGCTTTCATCTTGTCTCCAGAGAGATGGTATTTGGTGTGCTCTTTCGAATCAATGTAATAGTTGCTTTTTTGAAATGATCTTGAGAGATGTTTTGAAGTTGTCAAGTGAAACGAAAGTAGACAGGTCAGCACTTGCTTAAAAAGTCTGAGTCTGAAACATACAGAAGAATTGAATAGAATGAAGGGAAACTGAGACCCAACAATTTTAGTGTACTACGCTGAAGGTTTGTTTGAAAGGTTCACATCAAGTTGAAAGACCTCCTTCCATGTCTGTTTAGCATCTACTTGCAAGTTCTTGTATGTATATCTATGAACTCTAAGAGGGCTTCGACTGCAAACTTGAAGGCAAAAAATGTCTTATGCCGCTCTTTTCGTCTCCCAGTGAAATGAATTCTATGCCGTGCGTAACCAGTTTTTCACTTAACTTGAAGAAAACCAACCGACTGAAAAACGGACACGATCCAAGGCATCGCCTAGGTAACCGGTTCCGTTGATGATACCCATCGAGTGCAAATTAATTTCGCGATATGTAGTGACTGTTTATTCTTTCTTGGTAGCCGAAATCCTCGGGTTAAAATTAGACTCCGTATCGAAGCAAAACTAGTTTAACGAAGTGTTCGAATTTTTCCACGTGACGTCGGTGATCACAATTTTGCTTAAATGTATGACATTGCATATGAACGAGATGTGGAATGAAACCGTTACTGTTAAGTGTACGACAATTGAGATGGAGCTTTACGTTTACGTATTTCTGTATTGTGTATATGTGTACGTCTTTGTCACAAATGCGACTCGAAACCGCACGCCGGTTGACAATGCGTGAAATGTATAGAAAGCGAAGTTTTGAATTTCCGCGACGCTGCAAAAGATCTTCAAAGATCATAACCAGACCGCTGAGAGGATCACAGTTTACTGTTATAAATAAGAGCTCTGCCATCGCACCATCGTTCCGAGCTCATGATTCAGAGATTCACTTTCCAATCACGCTGCATATTTCGCCAAGTCGAAACCGTATATTCCGTTGCGAAAAAGCGATTCGAAATCGAAACCAGAAACCAGGAATTAAAATCACTCGACCGGAAACGTGTCGTCGGAATTACTTTTACATCTTTCTGTCAAGTTTACCGCAAGTCATATCTGTGCACAAAACATCAGTCTAATTTTGTGGTCTGCTTTTGGTGTGATATCGAACATGTATTATGAGCTCTCGTATCGATATTGTGTCGCAATGGGGTAACTAGGGGGGTTGCAGGGTTTGTCACTCCTTTGCGACTTCGTCCAGTAGTGTTTTTTCTAATTTTAACGCCCCCTCTAGCACCCCTCTCCCCTAGGGGGTCTGGTTGGCCGAGTCGATAGCACATTGGTCTCAGAAACCGGAGGTCCCGAGATCGAGTTCACGTAGCAACTCGCCAGATTTAGACCTAGGCTGGTTTTTCGGCCAAAACGGAAGAGGGCTAAGCAGCTCTAACAGTCTCTCCGACGTCTCTGAGGCAATGCTCGAAAGGACGAGTTCCAGCGCTTGGGTTGAGAGCAAATTAGAAATTAGCATCCCTCCCCCTTAGTAAAAACGGGACAACCCCCTCCTTTGAACACTTAAGTTGGCTACGCTACTGTTGTATCCATTGTTGAAGTGTATGGCGATGCATGCATGCCAGATTGGCTCCCCAGACACCACATCCCTGGCACCGGAAACTACCCGTTCGAGTATAGCATCAATGATGAGAGGAACGTCTTGAGGCTGGCCCGGGCCACCCATTTCGCCTCCCCGCTTCGGATTCACGCTGGACCGTCAAGGCCACTAGGGGACACCGTACTAACCGAAGCAACACAGTTATGATTCCTGATTGATACTCTGTTAAGGAATCTTATTTTCTAAGCATTTAAAAATCCTCAACATTTCGAAAATCCTTGAAAAAATCTTTAAGCTTTCTCGTAGTGGTCAAATATTCCTAAATTTAAGGATAAATCCTTGAGGTTGATAGGCCTGACTTTCACCCAACGTTAATCTGGAGCACCACAGTCGGATACGCTTCCTTCCTTCGCCTCTTACTTCTTCGTCTTGGTACGTGTGGCGACGCAGGAAGGTGATGACGATGAGGTGAACCCTGCCGGGGGAGGGGGGGGGGTTACTGATGACAAAAACTTATTTGGCTGGCTATTGAAAACTGTTGACTGGTTGCTATAGTTATAGTTCTCGTTCTCTACAATAGAATGCTCCTTAATTCGGTGTATCTGAGTGTTGACCGGTCTTCCACGTTCTCCAGAAGTCTCCCATTTCAAGAAAATGTCCGGTCTATTTTGATTAAAAATTTGACAGACACAAAAATGGAGCATTTGTCTGAAATGCAAGTGAATGTAATGAAGTCTCTTGTAAAAGATATTAAAAATGAGCCAGGACAACCTGAAAAAATCTCGGAACTCTTGGAGTCGAGAATTGAAACCCAAGTCTCTCAGTCCTCATTTTTGATTTCCGACTTCGATAGATATCGCGTGGTACGGGGATTTGATAGCCTGTTAATAGAATTGAAGATCAGAGGGTAAAGACGTGAAGTGAAACAAACCATAATCTAGATTTAGCGAGCGTTTCTGCAAGGTTGAGAATCTTTGCCAAAGGGACAACGTACAATGGTGGTGAACATTTTACATATCTTATTTTATCTCCAATCGTGGTTCAAAGATCGACCAACCTCGTTGACCCACCCATTTACGGGCACAAATCTGCAACAACCTCTTCCAACGCCCCCCTATTTGGGCAGCCCCCATCCATCCTGTTCCCACATTTGCGACTATTTTATCCTTTCCAGCGAGTAGGGGGCGGCCCGTTTTCCTTTTCGCATCGTATGGTGTCCAAACGGTTAGTTTGTATGCCCATTTCTTGGACCGTTCCCTAGCCAGATGTACTGCAAATTCTTTATTTTCGTACCCAATATCCGTGACTTTCGTGTTTTCGAAAAAATTTTCCTTACTGATTTTGTCTCTTAGTCTTACACCCAAAATACTCTGCAAAATCGAAAGTTGTGTCCTTTAAAGTCTTTAAATATTTCTTATGGTTAAGGCCCACGTTTGTGCGCCATAGGTAAGTACCGGAATTACATTACTCTGAAGTGTCTTATTTTTTGTCAAGATTTTCATTCTACTTTTAAAAATATGTTTTTGAGCCCAATAAGCTTTCCATCTGTTTGTTACACGTTTTCCGATTTCCAAATAGTGAACATACCAGCTAGCTGAAAGTACATTGGTGAACATATCGGCTAGTTGAAGGCTGAGCCTCTCCGACATTGGTTAAGCCGATAGCCACCCAATCAATTATCCAACAAAATGGCTTCCAAATTGTGTACTTCAGGTAAACGTAATGTCCTTTCTAATTGTCACATCCTAAACAAGATACTGGCGTACTCGCTAATGGAAAAGCTTTTACTCAATTGTTGGTTGATAATTCCCCAAAAGTAGGGGTGGAAATACCGAGCGTAAACTTGGAGGGCTGAAGCTCTAGCGCCTAAAATAACTTGAGTAATTAAATGCAGACAAATGTGTAGTCCTTACATGTTAGTTCTTTCATCCTTTCTGATTATCACCTTCTGGCTGGACGTGTGTGAAAGCCTTTCTTGAAAAAGAACAGAAAGTGATTCGCTTCCCAAAGATCCTAAAATGTGTTCTGTGAGTATGAAATCTGAATTCGTGTTGCCTTGCCTTTACCATTTCAGTTAAGCGAAATGGGAAGTGGTCTGGTTGGCCGAGTGGATAGCGCGTTGGTCCCGGCATCCGGAAGTCCCGGGTTCGAGCCCACGTAGCAACTCGCCAGATTTCGACCTAGGCCGGTTTTTCGGCCAGAAGGGAAGAGGGCTAAGACAGCCCTAACAGCCTCTCCGACGTCTGTGAGGTAATGCTTGAAAGGGCGAATTCCCTCAGGGCCCGGGTTCAGAGCAAATTAGAAAATAAGCGAAATGGGAGCTTCGGTCGTAACAAGTCCTGTGTTACAGTAATGGCCTGGAAGAGCAGTTGTATATCCACTGTCCAGTAAGTCCCCCCCCCCCTTCTTAAAGGAGACTATTAATTTGTTCCCTGTAACCTACATCTCGATATTGTCTCACTCGCAGCCAATTCTAATGACACGTCCATTTGCATACACACTGCATATTAGTATATAACTGTGAAGCTGTCCGTATTCAGCATTCGCGTGTTGGCAACTGCAGTACTCTTGATACGACATTGTTATTGAGAGTGTTTAATAAACGTAACTATTATAATACCTTGGTAACGAGCGATATTATTATTTCTGCGAGTACAAAAAATTATTTAACGTTCTATCGGCATACATGCATAATGGCGGTTATCTTATCACGAGAGAGCGCATATTATTGTAATAACAATAATAATAATATAACCAGAAACGACAACAGGGAAAATGAAATCTGAAGTATCATTCGTTTGTGTAGCCGATTGTGTAAGTGCGTTTTGTATTGTGAAAAGGGAAAATACAGCAGCCTGAATGCCTGGATGAGCGCTGGTTTTGGAAAAATGTTACCTATACCTTCTATCTGTGGATTAGTTGGAGCGTGGGCGGGTTAGGAAACGAGGGGAGAAGCCCCCCCCCCCCCGTTTGAAAATGTTGTCGCCTACTTGCCTGATCATTCTTTGCTCAGACTGGCCAACACTTATGGCTAAGAAGGATGCGCCCTAACCTGATTGCACAGTGGGCCGCTCAAATAGTTCATGTTTGAAAAATTTGATGATTCGATGAAATTGTGAATATTAGTTACAAATGAGAGTATTCGATGAGTGCCTTTTGCGGATACTTGATTCTGGTTATTATTCGAATTGATGTCCCGCATAGATGATATGTTCTCTTGCACAACTGTTCCAGGTATGGCCGGCGAACCCCTCAGATGCAAACGTGCGTTCGCATCTAATTGGAATTTTCAGTCAAGTGCATTGCACCTGATTGGAAATTCCCCAGGATGCCTACTTCTTTTTTTTAATAACGGGAAGAAAACACAGAAGTTGACCACTCAAAAGAATTTTACCTCTCCCCGTGACCTCTCTCGTACCAGAGGTTCCCACATATCGCGGAAATATGAAATTTTGAGTTTGCACTTGATTGGAAAGTGAAAAAGTGCCAGCTATGGTTCGAAGTATTACTGTAGTGCCTCTGAATCTCCTTCGTGTATAAGAAGTATGGAAACTTTGTGGAAGCGCTTCAAATTACTCGCTAATAGAAACACCCGATGTCACCCTTTGAGAGTAGAACATCATCCAGCCTAAAAGAAATGTTTTCTTAGACCAATCAGCATGGCTCCAAATCCTGTAAAAGCTCCCTTCCCCTACACGAGCAAGGAGAATTGTACTATGTAAAATTTCCGACAAAATTATGCTACTCTATGCTCTATTGTAGCTCTTATGGGCAGAAAAGTAGAAGTTGGGACATTTTGCTTCTGCCATTAAGTTACATACTTTCAGGATAGGTTACGTGTCACCACCCCTCACTATCCTTTGGTATCTTTCTTACCCCTCGCCCCTCCTCATTCCCTACAAAAAAATATATTTTTTCGTATTATATTAAATTCTTTATTTCAATTTGTTTTTGACCAAATACTTTTTTTAACACTTTTAGTTGTTCTTTTCTCAATTTTTTAATACACTTTCTTATTTATTTTTATTTGAATTGGAACAACTTTTCTCTACCGAAAGAAAAGCACAATGAGGGGAAAAAAAAAGAAAAACAAAAATATCGACTGCCGACAAAAAACGTTTCACAGGCGCATATTGTGATATGGGATATGGTGTGGTGGGACGTATGGCGATGCACGCATTCCAAAGTGGTCCTTATGACACCGCACCCCCGGCCCCGGAAACTACCCTTTCGAGTATCGCATCAGTAGTGGCCGGCCGGACGCTTTGAGGCCGGGCTCGAACCTCGCATTTCGCCGTGCCGCAACCAGTACTCGCGTCCTGCAAGGGCCACTATGAGGTTCCTTACTACTCACCGAGGTCCGCGCTCCCTGAGCACTCGCCTGGAATTCAGGTCCCCCACAGCCAGACGCGCTGCCTCTTCACTCAACCCTCACCCCTCCTCGTCCGGGTATGCGTGGCGACGCAGGCAGATGGTGATGATATGGGATATGCGATATTGCTCAACTCACAGCTGTGGAGAAGTACTACGGTACCGCAAACTGTGAAAACCTCATTTCGAGAAAATGTGGGTTAGTGGTCATGCATCTATAAACAGTCGAGTCGATGCGTTTTTTTTTAAATTAAAAAAAAATTCAATTGAATCGGTTAGAACCAAAAGGGGTTAAGTCCACTTTTGTCGTTTATGGTTTTTTCACGGATTATGGGGTATTGAAGTATCGTGGATCTGCTGGTGTGATCGAAATTTCGTGAAACAGCTGAGGAAGTACTTTTTGGCAACATCGGTTTCTGGTAATTTTTTGTAATAAGATTTTTTCAAAAAGTGGATTTTTCCAGAAATTGTTAAAAAATTGTGTAATTTAGTGCAAAAAATAGAAACAAAATAAAAAACTCTGGCCCGTCCCGTTTTTTTGCATTTTTATACCTAAAAAGTGCTATTTTCAAAAACGAAATCGTAATTTTCCACTACAGCTTCAGAACTTTTTTTCTTACAAGCAGGGATATTGCTTGATTGGAATGGGACCAAGACTAAAGTGACCCCTTTATGTCTGGCTATAGAAGAGGGAGGGGCAATTTCGAGCCGTAAAACTGCAAAAAAAAATCGTTCAGAACCAAAAAAGGTCAAGTCCAGAAACATTGATGCCTCCCTCCCAGCTCCGGTCCATCAGAATTTTTGTGTAGTTTGAGTGTTCCAATAATTTGCTCCCGTAATAAATGTTCAGGCGATGATTCCATGTTTTGAATTTTGAAGAATTTAGAGTTACTTAAGAGTGAATTCTTACTGAAATCAGTTTTCTACAGTATTCACTACAAATTTAAACAGTTATCGAAACAAAATAACTGGTGGAATTCTCATAAGACGAGACTGATTGATCTGTGTTTCCCGTGTTACAGGATAGGAAGTATCGATTTTGATCACTCATCTCCTTACATGTGCTCGTGAGTGTACATGTGCGTGTGTAGTGTCATGAGTGCTTTCTGCATTTCACTCCACATCTCAATTTCAAATACTTCAAAATTGAATTATTGTACTCTTTATACTTCAAGCCAATCTAGTAACCCTCTCTAAGCCTCCAGTTTCACGTGAAATATTGATTACTATTAATTCAGTAGAAAGTAGAAATGAGAAATAAAATCCGTACGGCTGTGATTCATTCGGCCATAGGTGTGTCAACATGTCTACCAGGCATATGTGCAAGTGTGTGTGTGTGTGGGGGGGTCCTCTACCCCCCTCCTCAGAAAAAGGAAAATTGTTTGAGCAAAATAATTTTTACTGTAATTTTGGTAGTCCGATCCTCATGAGCCTCCCACCCCAGATCGGCCATTAGCGCTTATGCTGCCATGAGCCTCCCACCCTAGATCGGTCATTTGCGCTGATGCCAGGTGTGGTGCATTGTCCTTGCGCCACACCTGTACTTCTAGTAATACGGACATTGTTTTGTAGGTCTCACGTCAGTTCCAACGGTCACATTACAGTCGTGATTATCAGTAATATTTTTGGTATCAGTTGGATCTTCAAACGACTTTCGTTGATCAGGGAGCAGAAAAGGTTGATTGGGGTTGTCTAAATTTTCATAAATTATAAAATAAGGGTTGTTTTTGGTTTTTGTCGGTGTATTCACTTTCAATGACTACTAGTAATGTTACTTTACACCTACCTCGAAAATTGGGGAACCTACATTGGGTGATGACAGAAATGGAAAATAGTGGGAATGCCTGTGTTGAACACCTCTTCGGTAGGGATTGAAGTATGTCTCAGTATTAAGATGGCGGATGCAGCCAGTTCCCATCGATCAACTGGAAGCCGTTGGCCTCTGTGTAGGCTTGTATTCTGTGTGGAGGTTCCTCAGTTACTCGGAACAGCCGTTGACATACACTCGAATGCCGCGAATAGCGTACTTTCAACAATGTTGCCGGCGACCTACCTCAAGAGTGCTCAAGATGTCGGTATAGCAAGCGGACTCAGCGAGGTGCTGTCAGTCAAGGAGGCACGCGCTACCCAATATCAAGGAACCTGCTGGGTGTGAATGAAAAATGTGTGTTATGTATAGCGTTATACAAAACAACAATGAATTACCATGTCGTGCACGAACGCAGGAGAACGAATTTGCCCGGCCTCTCAAGCCGTTAATCTCGATTTAATCGCAAATCTGGCCCAGTCCGTGTGTTGCAGGTGGTGTTTTTATTGTTGAACCTTGACTCGTTTGTTACGGTTTTATAACCACGAACCAACGACCGACTCCATTCGATGTATCCTGCTGACCCTCTTCCCATTCGCAACCAGTTATCAATTTAATATTATACATATACAACTGTCGCTGGCTGATCCGATTTACCCTTGAGTAGACTCGGGTGTATCATAATTTCTATATTTTAATATCGGAATTTGGTTTTTTGCTTTTTGTTGTTGTTTTTTTGCTCTCCTCTCTGTTCGCTTCGCTGTGTCCCGTAAGACGAGTAGTTGAACTAATTGAAAGCGAAAACGAGCTACGTGGGCCCGGAATGTACACCAGTCTGTATCCGATTTTAAGGTAAACTAAGGTAAACGGTGGCTGGGCGCCTTGACTTCATTCGATGGTTTATGCGAACGGTGTCACTGAATAACATTTTTGTGATATTCACATTGAAAGTGCGATTTGTGAACAGATTTTATTTTAGAAAGCGACTGTTTTCTAAATCGTTCAGCACTAGTCAATCATTTTTCACAGGAGTGTGTTCACCAGTGCCTAAGAGGAAACACATTTGAAACGCCGTGAAAAATGGTTCGAGACAGGAGCACGGTACGTACATTCAACGTGCCCCGCGAAGCTCCGTGCTCGGTTGAGGGCACCGAGCTGAAAGCAAACTTCAAACCACTGAGGAGGTTGTATGCGAAGTGCAACTAACATTATCAGCGAGTAGTTGAGTGCACCTGTGGTATAACACGTTGCAGGACCGGAGCGAGCTTCGTTCGGCTGACTTAACTTCGAACACTGAGAGAACAGTTGAAATAGGGATTTCGTTGGACCGATGATTTTGAATACTACATATTTTCGATCGAGTTGTATCCCAAGTCCAATTTTGTAGCTGAAATGGGCAGTATTAATTTACCTTGGAAATTGAAAAAGCAGTCGAATCAGGCATTTTTTGGACCGTTGTTTTCAATTATTCATGAGATTTTCGATTCGTTTCGATTTGGGTCCTCAAGTTCAGTAAAATTGACTTGAAAAATCGAATGTGATTTCGATTTTGAATACTTAATCCAAACAGCGGGAAGCTAATGCAGGCCACCCCGTGCTCAAGCTGACTTCTAAGCATTACAGCTACTAATGAGGTTTGTTGTTCCTGGTCATCCCGGTTTGTTTGCATATATTTGTATACTGCGTATCCCACCCCTAAAGTTTCACTACATTTGCCTTCAAAGGTTCCTATTGTTGTCCGGTGACGACTTCGCTTGACCCATTATCACCTCTGTTCTAAGATAGATGATGTGATGTACGACGCTTGAAACAGCGTGAAGAACAACATTCGTATGTATAGTTCGTTATTATCATACATCGAATTTCGGGATAGATACGTTATCATCTGCATGATAAATGGTAAATGTGTTTCCTTATTACCGAATGACGTCATTGGGACTAATAATATCCGTTGAATTTTAACGAATATTTTACTTCTCTCCTCTACCGGCTCACGAAAATGATAGTGGAGACGAAGGGCGGCTACCTACAACACGGGAAATGAATTTTGATTTGAACAACTGCATGTGGCGAAGTAAGTTTTCAAAATGTTTGGACACTCCAGTTTAGTGTGAGTACAGATTATCAGTCTTCTCAATGTATGTTCGTAGCAGATATGGTTATCAGTAACCTTGCAGTTAAAATAGCCAAACTAATTTGATAGTGGCGGAAATTATAATTCGTTCTTTATCATGTTATATAGTGTTATCAGTTGCACACATTTCTGAAGTCTAAAATTTGAATAAAGTTGAATCGCATTAGAGATGGTAGGAGTGCGAAGCGTGCCTTAGTTACAGCATTTGACATTCGTGCTCCCCTCTTCCATCAAGATACCTTGGACTTGCCTCTGGCTTTAAAAAACGTGTTCCGTGGATGTGGGAGTGTGCTCAGTATCTTTTCTCTATACCTTGTTTCTGATAGAAAGTTCGTTTACTGCCATGTTTTGAAAAAGCTGTTCTGGTTTTGTTTTAAATTTTCACGAGAATTGTGGCTTGGATGGCAGTGTAGGCCATCGCAATCAGTCTGCTGTATTTTAAAACTCTTTTCCTGTGTACGGTTGTAACAGTCATTAGTTTTATCTAGAGAGCGAGAGGCACAAATATGCCTTCGATTTTCGGGAAAAGGGAGATTTAAGGGTCAGAATACGGAGTCATTTCCTACAGTAAGAGGCGGAAAATCAAGTACTACAATTTTTAGGGAAGGCGGTAGTTTCATCCTGAACCTTCCAGAATTGCTATTGTGGCTTCTATGGATGTGAAGCTTCTAAAGTACTCTGCAGAGTTTTTCGTGAATGCTGATCTCAATTTTTATGGTAAATAGCAATTGCCTGAGACTCCTTTTTACCAGTTCTTGGAGCCGAAGTCCTGAAAATGTAAGTCAGGAACATAGTGTTTCGTTGAGGTAACCGCTATTCGTTATTTCCTCTGACTATGTCGCTGGTTAAGGACTTCCTAAAAGACAAAAAGTATCAATACAGAGTTGATCAGTCTTGATGGAGACTTAATGAGTTTTGATTTAAAAGAAGTGGCCTCAATTGGGTAAGATATGGACGTACAACTCACCCTTCCTCCCAGGTACCAGAAGAAAAAGTTAAGTTCTGGAGTTCTTCGGCTAACACTTCAGACCCATATTTTTTAAAACCACCGCTATTTTACCGCGAACATTTTTACCTATCCTGTCCGCAGGAAAACTCCAATTTTTCACATAGATTGGAAAGGGAAGTAGATCATCTTGAGTATGTTCTAAATACAATTGCGATGTCAAGAGTCCTTCGACTGTAAGTATTGAAATAGATTGTTGAGTTGGTATGACATGCGAAAACTCAACTGCCGAATATCAATGGTTCACGAGTTAGGGAACCTCGAAAGTTCACGTTCAAAAAAATATTCATTTCCCTCTTCTGGATGTTTTCTTTTCCCCTTGTGAAACCTACGATTTTAGAAGCTTATAATTTGGTAACAACGATCGTAGCCGAGTGAAATTCTTGCAGTTAGCTTTCAAGGAAGTATTAAAACGACTTTTTTTTGTTGGGGGGGAGGGGATTTTTCTAAAATTAACAAGGAAAAATACTGAAATGAAAACGAGAGGTCAACATTTTGAAAGTTTTGCCAACTACCGATCTGATATGGCCAACTGAAGGTCAGTTTACTATATATATAATTGTCAATTCCGGGTCTTGGGGGATGAGGAGGGCTTCCCCTTCTCGTAGTATGTCCGTGCTCGCAATTAATTTCTAGTATTATGCTCGGAGTGGGTTTTTCCCGTCAACTTTTGGAACACATCTACCTGCAGATGGGTGTTCAAAATTTGACGTAAGTCAGTAAGTCGGTAGAGTCCTTTTCTCTCTCGATAGGGAGTACAGCAACATTTTGCAGTCGATAGTTAATTCTCGAGTTGCTGTTTGAAATTTGCTCTTTGAGAACCCCAATTTCCATGTCCTTGAGAGGGCTGCATGTTTATGTACAGTTTTTATTTCAACGCGCACTGTTTACTATTAAAGTTTGACCTTCCTCTCTTGAGACTCCCTGTGTATGCATTGGAGTGCTGTTTTATTTGGTATTCCATCTTCCTATATTTGCGGATTTTTCTCATTTTGTCTGCGGATTTGTCGCTTGTCAATTTTATTCGTTTTATTTTTTATGACGCTTTGAGAATTTGTACGCAGTACTGACTGGAGATTCTGCCTGTCATAAACATCCGTTTGTTTGCGTCATTCTTACCCTTTCGTCATCGCATCGAAATATCTGTACCAAAACGAACCTGTCGAAAACGGGCAAGTTTTGTTTTGCCCTTATTTGCCGACGAATTCATCCGGATTCAATTAAGGTGACAAGCGGGCATCTTCGGTTTGTTTTAAATGGGCCTGTTTTTAATGCGACGAATAAAAGGATTTCTTCATCCACATTACGAGATTTCCACAGTCATCTGTTTTCAATTCGGTCTGGTATTCGAGTTACAGTATTGTAAGAAGGATCTCCTACGCTCTTTTTTTTCTTCTTTTGAAAACATCAGCGTGATTACAAGGTTTCTCAAAGTCTCGTCCATTGCGCGGGATGTGGTGCGGGATGACCTGTATTTTCCGGGAATCTGTATAATTCGTTTCTTGGAGATATACTTATACTTCGCAGTTCACATCGCGTGGATTTCCGGAGAATTTCAGAGCACAGTATTGTTTTAGTATGTGTTGTAAACTATTGATTGTTCTCCTTTCATGAGCCGTTCTCGCGAACCGCTGATCCAGCGATCACTCAGTTACCTTTCCTTGACATCGGATTTACGACGTCGGCGTCGTGATCTTTTTGGTTTCACGTATGCGAAATCCATTCCCAGCAAGGTGATCGATTCAAGGATGAGTTTTTATTGACTTTTCACTAGACGACAACCAACCTACCTATCTAGCCTTACCTGAGTACCTGTTGCGGTAATATTGCATTTGTGGTCCGTGTATAGTTTTCCAGCAAGATCGATATAAACTGGGGGGTAGCTAGGATTCGTCCTAATGAAAGGAATGAAGAGATTCAGCTGAGGTTTCGTTGGATGTTCTTTTCATTTGTAGCAAATTGACGACTATGTGATGCACTTGTTGAGGGATTGATCTTGTGGGACAGAGGAGTGCACATTCAGTTGTCCGAATGTACGAGAATATCGAATTACGAGCAATTTTAATTCAGTCCTCACACCTTACTGACTGGTAAATGGCCTTTCCCCTTCGAATACTTTACCTCCCTTTCTGTTTGGTTCTTCTTTTTTCCTCAATATGAAATTACCCTCTTGGACAGGCTATGAGAGCCCAATAATGGAAGGGGAGGGCATGACATTGTGTCGAGTAATGTCAGGTCTGTGTATAAGTAGGTGCAATTTGGGAAAATCCGCGATGTTGTTTCCTCGTGCATTTCAGTGGAAACTGTCGCGTCAGATGTTGGCGTGATGTTGCGCACATTTTTTGTGGCCGCAGAAGCGCGGAAGATGAGATTCGACGACATGTGCGATATACACTGGCTGCGCGCAGATACAATGAACGATACGCTGCCAAAAAATTTAAAAAAAATAATAAATAAGACGATAATTTACACCCAAGGTCGAAAGTGGTCTTAATAATGTCGTGTCTTGTACGTGCTATACGTACGCATCGGAGCGAACCGACAGCCGAGCGCCGGCGAAAATATCGAACAAGAGAGAATGACTTTGTATCAAATTCTTTGTACTTGGGAACGGTGTCAGCGAATATTGAATGTTCGTTGGAATTGAGGCATTGCATGTATAAAAGGTCTGAGTCCAAGCTCCGAAGCTCAGCTGTGAATCAGGGTTTTTACACAGTCACTTGTATACCAGGTGCCTCGAGCATCTTTCCGGCTTGTCCACCGAAACTGGGACACTCTGTATAAATAAATGTAGAAGAATTAAAAGAAAGCAGACATAGAAATCGTTTGACACAAACAAAAGCTTTTTTGTTCGTCTAGACTTCTGATTTGGTCTTCCCATAAGGTTTCCCGTCAAGGTCATAGCGATGTGATGTCAACTCTCTCCCTCTCGTTAAAATTCAGCCCTCGATAATTTCTGTCACACTGTCAGCCAAATTCAAAATCTGAGGAGTTCCTTTCAGTATTACTTCCGAGATTTTTCTTATATTTTAGTCAGCAGTTTTGCCCCCCCCCCCTTCCAAAAAAAATTCTGGTTACAACCCTGTAGTTTTAATTTCTTGATGATTTTTGATAAAATTGTCATTCTGCATTTCGATTTTTGACCAAAGTTAGTTCAGGGTTGCCACTTTCTGGAAAACCGGGAAAAGTCAGGGAATTTGGTCAGTCAGGGAAAAGTCAGGGAATTTTCATTTAAGTCAGGGAAATTTTCTGAAAATAACAAACGAGTTCGTATTTTATCAGAGTAAACTTTTTTTATCATAACATGAGAATAATGATAATCTATTCGCAAATGAAATAGTCTATAATATTGAAAAATATTACATAAATTACATCTGTACCTTCTTCTTCTCGATAGCGATTTTTAAAAAATCTGTATTGTAAAAAATTTCTGTGACTCTCCTCCCTCTGGGCTTTCTCGGAATCCTGTAAAAAAGTCAGGGAAAATTGGAAAAGTTGGCCTGGAAACCGGGAAAAGTCAGGGAAAACCAATCCTGAAAAAAAGTGGCAACCCTGTAGTTACTCTTAACGAATACGACCTAGAATTCAACTAAAATGTTTGCCAGGAAATAAGCGGAGGAAATTTTAGTGTTTTGAAAATTGGAATACACAGCGAATAGACTGTATTTTGAAATGACGAGATATTACGTATTACTATTATAACCGGCATCTGTTATAAAAACTATAATTCTAAAGATGTCTCCCTCCAGATATTCTAAACTAGAAATTGGCCAAGTGCAGTTTCTTTAGTGATCACCCTGCCCCCTCTCCAGCGGGGTTAACACATATGGCCGTGAAATGTGCTTACTGTGTTTTGGAATGGAAGTAAATAGCGAACGAACCTGATACGTATTTAAGTTGGAATATGTAACATGGCGAATTGATTTATTCATTTTGAAATTACGCTTCTTTACTAACAGCAATTGTGATGAAGTGAAGGGAAATGATTTTTACATCCCGACAAAGAGATATTGATAGGTTGGAAATTCTATGGCCGTATTCTAACAAACAAACAAAAACAACAAATACAGAAAACCAAGAAAATGGACTTACTGTATTTTTGGAAAGCACTCTTGTATTTAGGAGCTGCTTTCCCAAAACGCATCAAGTCGATGTTTAGAAATGTTCCGGAAGTTCAGAAAACTATCTTCAGATTACAATTTGGTTTTTCTCCTTCCGACTTTGAGAAGATAATCTACATAGGAATCGATTTTACTCGGATATTTAATTTTACTGGCTGAGGTACTCGCAGAAACGCTGAAGGAAATTCCCAAAACTGAACTTGATGCGATTTCAAATTAGAATACATAGCAAATGGACCTACCGCGTTTTGGGAAAAAAGAATTTATACAAATAAATCTTCAGTGTCTGAATCGTCTGAAACTGCATTCTCACACAAATTTATACACCCATTCCCTTTGCAGACACACATATGGCTGCGGAAAATTCCAACTTTTCTGCACCCACATGCTGCTGAACAACCTTTCACACACGCACAAAATAAATAAATAAATAATGTGTATATTTTACTCCCCTTTCCAACAGCCAGGTCGGTTAGTTACAGGGAAAATCGAACGTCTAATTTAATTCTTTCGACAGGTTTCATGTACAGTAATATTGTTCTCATTTTCCAGCAGCACCCATTTGTTATCATTTCTTTCTTTGTTGGCAGAAATTATACTTTGTTGTTCTTTCTCACCCACAGTCACAATTTCATGCTTGGCAATAAACAAATCACAGAAGAAACATTTTTTAGGATGAAGTCCCATAGTTATAACTGCACACACGCAACACTTAGAGAGATTTTCTTAATTATTATAAAGAACACCAACTATAAAACCGAAAAAATCTTTGCTCAACACAGACTTGAACAATAACAACCAACAACTGAATCACGTGAAACTAAATGATTGCGAAAAGGATACACGATTGGAACTGTGCAAATTGTAGAAGCGCTAGCGTCAAATAGGTATTTTTTGATAAGCGAACGGTGATTTGACGTCAAGCAATGAGTTACAGTTCTTGCTTATTGTTAGCAAAACTATCCAACTTTTGGTCAACGAAAATTTTGACTCTCATAAGAAAAACATACGGAGCAAAGTTCATTATGTTACTTCCTGAGAATAAGAAATTTGTTAGTAACCAGAAGTAAGGCTCTATAGTTTCACGTAGGTATGCTAGGCCGCCATTTTGGTTCGGGGTTTGTTGTTATCAATGCATTAAATACACAGCGTCGCGCGGTATCATTCGCTCTAGAAGTTTTCAAAAAGCTGAACCAAAATAGCGCCTTAGTATACCCATGTGGAAATACGGAGCCTTACCAGAAGTTTATTAGCAAATGCTAAATACCTTCTGGATTAAAAATGTATACCTTTGGTTGCCAAGAAATGTCTTATTCGCAGGTACTACCATAATGATCTTTGCTCCGTGTGTTTTTCTTATGGGAGTCAAAGTAACAATAGGTTTAGTTCCGGTGTTGTTGTTGTTGTTTTTTTTGCCCAGTCTGAATGAAAAACATTCATGGTGCACTAGTTCAGCAGCTGCTACATAAACGTCCCCGTATGTAGTATCTGAAAATAGAACTGGTTTCTTTCTCTTAGCAACAACCAGGGCCGTATACGAGAGGTTTAAGAATCTGACACCCCCTCCCCCGGTAGGGCCGTGCGCTTAAAAATTCAGGAAAATGCGGATCACAGAAACATCAGGAAATCCCCATATGTTGGGTCAACCCACCCCCCTCTCCATATTCCTGGATACGGCACTGCGGCAACAACCATAATAAGTATATGGCAGAGGTAGGTAAGAAACCCCTCATATACCCACAGGCCCCGCATGGATAAATAATTTTTGCTTTTACTGCATCCATCGACGTTATTTCCCTGGCGCACGTTGTAGTACATTATAGATTATACTCGTACGTATAACAAGCCTATATACATTGATGGTTTTCGGATATTTCTTGGTCTATGATCTCGGTCAGTCTTGATCCTAGGACAAAAGTGAAAGATACCTTTTTTGTAGAGAATTTTATGCTCTTTAATTTAGGTAAGAAGTATTTTGGCATATAAATCAATATTTGTGGAGCTACGGTCAAAAAACTGTTTTTCGGTACAGTTTTTCAGCTGGGGGGGGTGGTGGTGGTTAGTATGTTTATTAGGGAGTTGTCCTTGAGAATCATGCCAAGTTTCAACTCAGCAGCAATTTTTCCCTTTATATGCTATTCTTAGGTTTAATACTCCTGGACTAAAAAAATAATAGAGTAGTTTGAAATAATCGATTAATCAAAAGTAGTTGAATACGTAGATGAAAAATTATTGATTGGTGAACTGATGCCGGGCCTGATGATCGCGGCCGCGTAATATCGGTGACGCAGATCTCCGAATGAGTTTGAAAATTGATTGCCTGAATGTGGATGGGTGCAGTATCGAGTGTTGGGACTGTGAAACCGCAATGCGACCCCCGGTTGAGAAGCTCTGACTGCGGCGGTGAGTGTCTCTCGGCTGCATGATATGTTATTTAGTGTTCCGTATAAAAAGTGTAAGCTTTGTCGGTCAAGTCAGAGACGATTTTACCCTGTAGGCATGGACCTACAGCGGCAATTTTTGCGTGTTTTTTTTTAGTATTAATTCAGTACTTACACAAAAATGCCGCTCCACTTTTAAAATGTTCGTAAATGTAATGATTAAAAACGGTTCAGTTCAGTAGCCGTAAACAGAAGAAACGACAAAATTTGGGCGGCAAAATACATATTAAAACCGTCTCTGGGTCAAGTCGATTTTGAGCAGTTCATTTCCTAATACTTGAGAAGATTTCCTTCGAAATAAGACCTAGCAGCTTTTTATTTTCAAAATATTGACGGAGTTACAACCATTTCAAGTTAAATGTTTAGAAAACATTTTTGTGAGGAAAACGTTTGCGTTATGATTTTTCGTATACGACATGTGAAAACAACCTGAAAAGACATATTTTCTTTTGAGAAATGTTTTCGCCTGTAGAAGGACTGAATATGTACGAAGACCTGGAAATTTACCAGTAGAGTCGCCAAGAATTACCACTCGCCGTGTGTTGAGAAGCACGCGCTGAGAACAGCGCCACTTGATGTTGCACTGCGTTTACCAAGGTCGGAAACTTTTTTAAGAGCTCCACATATTTTCCACACGAAAGTAGAAACATCATAGTGAACAGAAACGTTAAAAACCAAAAATCGATAGTTGTAACCTGAAATCACATTTTGCATTTTTCTCAAAATAGTCTCGACCGGCATGGTTGCCACCTTTTTATACGAAACGCCACACATGTATGTACATAATGTAGACTTCCATTCGATTGCCACTTCTCGACTGCAACAAGTGTTTCAACTCGTATTCCCGCTTCCCTCGCGCTCCTCGTGCCTTCGACCCCGTCCGGCCACCCTCCTCTTTATCGGTAGTCACCATTTGTTTTATTTTTATCAAGACTTACTTGAAGTTACCCCAGGTGCTGGTTTTTCTGACATCGACTGTCTTTATATGTTATGTGCTTTCGTATCAGAGTGGTTGCTGGTGCTCGTTCGTTTACTGCGAAATAAAACCATATTTATTTCTTGATTTTTTTTTCGTCATTTCCTGTGCCGTGATGATTACGCGTTGTTCGAGTTTGCGAGCAGTGTGTGTGTATGTATGTAGATGCAGTGGCGACGCGTTAGGAAATGAGAATTGATATGAAATGATAGCGTGTACACGTTGTTGGCCGGCTTCCGACAAGTCGCAACTTGCAATGAAATGAGTTTATTACGTTGTTGGTGCGTTAATGTTTCGTGTTCGTATTCGCATGTTTGATTTTATTTTGAGTGGAGGGGTCGTTGGAGTTTGGTATTCAAGCTTTGTTTCTATGGAACAGGAAGTTCAGTATTTTGTGAAGTCGAGTCTTCATGTATGTATTATGCACCTCTCGAAACCTGAAGGTTTTTCTGAGGAAGCATTAAGACTTCTGGAGAGTGATTAGTTGATAAATGTTTGATGTTCGCCTGTTTGATTTTGCAGTGGGTAGAGAAGAAGGGTCGGTTAAGTTTGATACACGAGTGTTCTTTCAATGGAGTAGAAACTCATGTATTTCGTGAAGTCAAGTCGCATATCGACATATTATGTATGTATGTACATATGTATAGAGTGACCAGACGTCCCGAAATTCCGGGATTGTCCCTAAATTTGAGGGCAATTCTTGCGTCCCGAAATAAGGTCTTCGGGATACTCGATTATCCCGAAATCGAAAAATGACGAATGATTGTACTAATTTTCACAAATTATTGAAAAAAGACCGAAGAAACTGCTGGTAATGTTAATGTACTAAAAATGTTACGAGTACATCTTAATTCTTAATGATATATGCATGGTCAAAGGTTAATATGTTCAAAAGTGATGAAAATTACTCACCGTTTTAAACCCTGTAAAATGACACCCATGTTGCCATGTTTATTTTGACTATTTTGAGACAAGTGGCAAAAAATTCCCCCAAAAAATTTTGTCTCGGAATTTTGATTTTCAAATCTGGTCACCCTACATATGTAGTACCTCTCGAAAACTGAAGATTTTGCTAAGACGCAGCTCTGAACCCGTAAAGAGTGATAAGTTTCGTATGATATCGGCTTATGCATATGTCCAGTTTTTGCTGTTTGGAATTAATAGGCAGATCTACACATGTAACTAGAGCCTCCAAACGGGGTTTGAGGATTTTAATTTTCAACTAAAAATCATTGAAAGGTAGAATTAGCATTTTCTTTGAATCTCTTCAACTAGAAATCATTGAAAGGCAGAAATAGTATTTTCTCGTATAAAATCTGTGGAAAAAGTGAAATTTCTTCATAATTGTCGCATATTTGACTTTCATAGAGGGTCCTACGGAATTTTGCCCCGGCGCTAATTTTCTCTTACCAGCAACTCGTGTAAGCGAAGAAAAAATAGACTCATTTAATCGCAGGGACGTTCACTTTCTGGATCTTTCTCGCTTCTATTAGTCTACTGAGGGAGAAATCAGTATATAACAACAACTCCTGTGATCGTAAAGGCGTTGATTTTGTGGGTCTCGAGCCCATCATTGGTTTACCGAGGGAGGAACTGATATGAAACAGTGACTCATCTAATCTTAGGCGTGTTCATTTTGTAAGCCTCTGGCTCACATTTCTCTTGGCCTACTAAGGAAGGAACTGCCCTGTTCTCGAAAAATCTGTCAGAGATTTTAGGAAATACTCGTATTGCTGGAAAAAGTATAATGCATAATATAAGAGAGCTTGCAAAAATGTACTTTCATGAAATGAAGCAGATTGATGAAGTTTTTCGATTTTTATATCTCAGTTTCGTTTTTATGTTTTTATTCTTCGTAATGAAGTTGCAAAAATTTGGATATTTCCCGCATCTTCTTGCGCGCCCTACAGCTTCATTTAGCCACCTTTTGGGCCGTTCTGAGACGTGTCTGGGAAAGTTGAAGAAAAGTCAGGGAATTTCATTCTAGAAAAAAAAACTGGATGAAACAAGGACTTACCTAATCGCAAGAACATTCATTTTGTGAACCTCAGGTCTTTTCTTTTGTTAGCTTTCTCAGGGAAGAATTGACCTGAAACAGTGATTCATTTTATCGCAAGGATGCTCATTTTGTGTACTTCGGGCCCACTCATCCATTAGCTTCCTAAGAGCCGAATAATATTAAGTGTCAATCGTTTTTCTTTTGTTATTTAGTGAAATTTTATCTCGGCGATCTTACACCCCCCCCCCCTACTTTACGAGTATCACATGGGAAAGCCACGGACCGAAGTCATTTTTTGATCACTTATTTGCTGCGCCTGCCTCTAGGGGAAAGCAATAATTTGAAATTTAATTTAATTTATTTAAGGTCCCCTCAATAGCCACTGACCAATTATAAAGGGGACCGTTCTTAATTATTATTACAAACCGTGACGAAAAAGAAAAAGAAAATACAGTCTTGTTGAAAAAAGAAGGGAAAAAAAATTGGAACTGGTGCATCAGCCCTCCCCCATCCCCGAGGGTCCCTCCAAACGCCGCTTAAACTTTGACCTGTCAGTATCAAATATGGCCACCGTTGCGCATAGTCCAAGGAATTTTCTAGTAATTCTCATTATGTTATTTATAGGAGAGAATTCCATTTTAGCCGTTCGATGTCGATGTAATGGAAAAATTGTCTTTTGCCTAGAATTGATTTTCGGAACCCCAAAGTTGAGTTTTCCTAACAATTTTTCATTCTGAATATTTCCATGAATAAGGTCATCCTCGAACATTCCAGCTGTTATTTCCCTTCTTTTTTCCAAGGCGTGAAGCTCATAGCCTGTTGAGATTTCTTGAGAATTCGTCACTATACAGCATCATGTCTCAAAAATGTGAGCTCCTCTACCCCTCTTCAGTTAGAAAACAAGATGCTGGGTGGGTTGCTTGCCCGAAAAACGTTCAGTCAGGTTTAATTCGCTATCTCAAGATCCAGTCTGACAGACAAAGAGAGGGAGGGAGGGAGAGAGAGAGAGATGATCAGCGAGCTGTCCTGTCAGGTTGACAAGCAGACAGTCGGACGGACAGATATATCCATTCTTTATCTGGCCAGGAAGAACGCCTGGTGGATTGCTTACCTGAAAAATCGAGACAATTCATGGAGAGATCTGAATTAAGAACAAACCTGTTATGTCAAGATCTGGTTAGGCAGCTTATAAGTCAAGCAGACCTAAACCGGCAGTAGTTACGCGGATAAAATGAAAGACGAACTGGCCGATAGAAGGATAGATCAATAAGCAAAAATACTCGGGGAGATGGGAAGATAGGGAAGCAGGTGCCAATCTGTATCAGTAGGAACGAAGTCAGAGCCAAAATCTTAGCTCTGTGTCTTCTGTATGTCTTTGTGTCTGTGCTGAGTGTGAACTCGTTTTAATTGGGACAACAATTTCAAGACTCGGGATAAGATAGATAGAAACAATTATTAACCAGGCCGATTCTAGCAGGGCTAGGATTTTTCCATTTGCCCACATCCGAAATCAATTCAGAAACAAAGGTTTTTTTCTATTTCTATTCTGTTTGAGTGATCGTACTAATGAGTCATCTTCTAGAAAAAAGTATATTTATTTTTCGATATCAACTGTGAGTGGTAACATGCTCATCCCTCATTCAGTGATACTGTCTGCACCGCCAATTGTCTGCAACAGGTGAGACAGGGTGGTGTTACAGGTAGGAGAAGCGAAATTCAGTAGAGAAATGGGGCTTGATAACGTATGTTTGATGAGAATTAATTAATTTTTCAAAGTTACTGTACTTGAAAACGAAGTGGAAAAGGAGGGTTCAGTGCAAGAAGAGGCCAAGTAGATTCTCTTGCAATGGCCGATTATGACAAACAGCCGACGTGATCGCGGTTGGCGTAGTCTGTCATTGCAAGAAAATGAACTTGACCTCTTCTTGAATTGAACCATTCAAAAGTAGAGATGTTTTCTTCTGTCACAGAAATGTAGGGTTCTCTTTTAAGCTTCAGAATTGTGTACAAGTGTAATGTCTTTGTTCCTTAACTTCTATGTTGATTCTCGTTTGATAATTGACCTGTGTTTAGAAACGAACATGGGTATGTTCAGAGACTAATGTAGGATGCGATGGCATATTGAAGAAAAATATTTCATATGAATACGGTGACATGTGGGTTAGGGTTCCAGGATAAATCAGTATGTAAGCCAGTCATTCAGCATAAAAGATAGCAGGTGATCCGTTAAAGGATTGTTATATCCATGTTTTTAGGACTAGTGAGTGTATGAGTCAGTCATTCAACATGGAAATGTGACCCGTCAAAGGATCGTTCATGTATCCTAGGTTTTAATTTTAGGCATAAGATCAGTTATGAGTTTTATATAAAGCGAGTCGTCAAAGAATATTTAGAATAGGTTTTATTGAACATCAGGGTGTGGTTCATTTCCGGAACAATCTGAAATTGAGTTTTTAAAAGATGAGTTCTATGTTACTTGCTAGTTCAAAGTGGAAAGAAAGTGTCCTAATAATTACTACTACAAGCGCATTTGCTTTGTTTTTTTATTCGAGATTTTTGTCCGATGTCCGAAACTAAGCGACTTCGATGATTTACGGGGGCTATCCTAGGTAGAAGCGCGACGGAAACTGCTCATTCATCCCCTCTGTTTTTCGTCTTATCAGTCGGAAACCGATGGAAGCTCAACATTGTTCCGTTGACCGCAGGGGTCTTGAGGTTTTCCTTTTTAGGAAACGTCCAAGTGACATCACGCAGCGTTTCTTCCAAATTACTTCCTCATTAACCCAGGCTGACGTCTCGTTTTAAAGGTGCTGCCCTCCAGGAGCTCGAATATGCGTACTTACCTGTCAGCGCTCCTACGGTACTTTTCCAGAAGAAAAATATAACAAAGTTCATTGGCTGAAGAAAGATAGCCGTGATCACATTGAACTCGGCCTTTATTGTGAACCACTTTCTCTGCGACACTTTGCTCTTAGTGCGAGGACTTTGACCTCTCGCTCGCTGGGTCTACCCCGTCGCATCCTTCACCCTGTTCATTCATTTCGGGTGTACCTGTTGCTCTCAGTGTCGCCGATCCCTTTTCTTGAATGAGCGTTAAAGGAAAACGAATTACTGCAACCGAAGTACGGGAATATCGCAGGTGCATTTCGGCGCGTGTTCGCGTTCACTTCCTTTCTGTTGTTTTTACCTGTTTTCTTTTTGTTTTACATTCACCTTCCGGCTTCAGTATTGATGTACTTGGTATTTAAATTTTCGACGCCGACCGAGAACTTCTTTTTAGATGTGGAAATGCGCCTTGAACCGCGAGCCATTGTACTCGATGGGTAATTTCAGTACGCCGGAGTCGCGTTGATATTGATTTCGTGTACGCTGTAATTAATTCAATGTCATTCGTCATTTGTCCGATTTTTGTATGTTGTATACGTAATAAGTTCCTTGTGTGCGTTCCTGCTGATTCATTCATCGTGTATTCGGTGTGTTCCGATATAATGTATTGGCGTGGCGCGAGCCGCGATTTGCTCGCCTGTCGCCTCGGTCTCGTCTGTCGTCTCAACTCATCTGTGGCGGGACCAGATTTTGGAGACGTCGTTTCGCCTCGGTCGCTTCTGTCGTTATTTCGGTTTCTATGCACACTGCCGGCGGAAAATGCGAAACGAAATAGCGGATTTTCCGCCTCGTAAATTGCAAGGTCGTGACATATCGGGAAGCCTAGTCCTCGCCAAAGTTCAAGGTCGTCCGTATTTCTAATAAGGAGCCGCTCGCTGCAAGCGACCGCACCGCGTCGCCTGCACTACGCCTGTACATAACGATGATTTTTTATCTCGAACGTTTCGCGATCCTGTAATTGGAGTAATTGTCGCCTGAAGGCTGAACCGCCGAACGTATTCGGAATTCCTCGTTCGATTTTTCGGCTCGTTAAAGATTTGGTGTGCGTTTTGCGTCGCATCCCGAATTAACGCTCTCATAATGGCCTGGGAAATTTCCGGCTTGAATCACGTTCAAAATTGGGCAGGATTTTCTCGCGATTAGGTTTGGACGTATTGAATTTCTGTATGTTTTGGTACGTCTTATATATATAGTTAGAAGGAGGTTTTTTCAATCAGAGTAGTTTACTGATACAAGGTCGTTCAGGTGCTGCCACATTATTTGTTGCCTCATTACTGGGCAAAGCGGTAAGTAGATGGCCGAAAAGGGATAAACTGTGAATGAAGTACTCATCGTGAGACAAGAGGGTATCTATTCCTTGAATTTCCTGTAATTTAAGTTGCAAAAGAATGCATTCGAACACAAACACCTCCCCGCCTCCCACTTATTGGTCCGGAGCCGCCATTAAAACTTGACTCTTGTGCGGATATACACGCCTCTCTCTTGTTCAGTTCGAATATCACCGTCTAGGAAAGTGTATTATTGTGTTTCCATTGATCGTTTGAACAGCTTCGTTTGTTATGTTCCTTTGCACTCCAATCTGTCATCGAGGAAAATGCTTGAACCACTAGCCACCAGGTGTACGTGCGAGTAAGCATATGTCAGTAGCTTCGCGGAAAATAGTGACGTGGGAAGGTTTTTTAGAGCGATACCGATATTGAAAATTTGAGCTAATTGAGAAAGAAAAAAGTTCTCTTGTTTCTCAAAAGTGAAGCTAATAAGCAACAAGCAGCTCTGCTGCTCGAAGAGGGTCGGCTCTCGACTGGTACTCTGTACAATTGGACGGTAATAAACAAAAAGCGACCATGCGACATTTGTTGACAAAATGAGTTGTTAGTATCCTTGGAAAGAGCTTGAAAAGTAGATTTTTTTTTTTAAATTGAGTTTCTGTGGGTTCTTGAACTTTAAATCACGTGTTTTCGAAAAACAGATTTTTATATTTAAGTCGTGTAATTCAGGTGCCGTGGAATTTCCGATGATCTTAATGCTCGTATTATTTTTCCTGCGCTATAGATGGAGGGCGAATTTTCATTGAAATGAAGTTTATAATTTGAATACGCATAACCATCATGAATGATACCAAGACATGTTAAAGAGCAGGCAGTTTCAAACAGCTACAAGAAGGCTTCATCCCTCGAAACCTCAAACAGAATATCAAAACTACCAAAATACTTGACTATGTGGTTACCTAAAATGCTGAAAAATTATGAAACCGATAAACACTAGCGTTGTAGAATGTGGATTGATAACGTATTATGTTGATTGTAGAAGTAGAACCGCTGTACGATCAAGATCAATGAGTTATACTGAAGAAGAAAAAAGAAATTTTATTGTAAGAGACTCATTGCCGACCCTAATAAAATAAAGATTGTTACTTTTAATTTTTTTTTCAACTAATTAATTTCTCGAAAATAAAGCGCCACTGAACTGAACTGAACGTGAACGGATGAGAAGAGAAAGAAAGCGATTGCAATAGGCTTGGCTACTTGTATCCGACCCTAGAAATTCTTTAAAAAATCTTGTGAATCTTCAAAAATCTCGTAAATCATCTCTAGAATCTCCCAATGCGCATTTTTATCGACGTGCTGTATGATTTTTCAATTTTTTGTCAAATCTGTTGAGTACGAATGATATTCTGCACCTTCTCTCACCGTGTGTTGCGAGAAGGGGTGTAATGTATCTCTGTACGCTTGTTCCGACGCCGCTGATGGAAAAAACTAGGCCCTGAGTATGAGTGTAAGCGTAGGTTAGTCGCTTCAGGTAGCACAGCTGATGATAGCAGACATTCCAAAGACCTTTTGTTAGTGAACTACTTCAAGGAAAAAACTAGCCTACTTTTTCTTTCCAGCATATTTGACAATATTCCCCCCTATAAGGCCGCCGTTTCACTCGTATCCGACGCGTTGGATTCTGTGAAGGTGTTTGGGTTTCTTGTGTATGAAGATACTTGTTTGTGCAGTGTGACACGAAACTTACGAGTATGATTTAAAAGTTAGGGCAGGATCTGGGCTCTTCTAGAATCTTGGATCCATGATTCCAAGTTAATGGATATGCTGATGTGTTAGTGTATGGTGTCCTATGTGTGTGATTTCGGGTAAGTTGAAACATGGCCTAATACCTATAACCAGGTTGAATTTATGAGTTCCCTGAAAATTATTCGCACAATTGTTCGCACCAGAAAAATTTATTTTCAATATTCATTAAAAAAAATTAATTTACCAGTGTAGACTAATATTATGAGCAACCCCTCTCAAGCACTTCATGATACTGTTCTCCTCCCTTCCCTCACCATCCCCGTCGCTGTCTTCAGCCCCCTTCCTGTCAGTGGTGCTAGGACAGCGTTCCTCGAGCCGTTGCAGTCCTCGTGCGAACAATTTTCTGGACACCGAATTTATGGGACTGGCGATTGAAATATGACCGCCTAACAAAATCCCAAGGCTGGTTGCACGATGAAGAAACGAAAACAGCCCATTTCTGTCGTAAATTTTTTCCTTGCCCCCCCCTCCTTAATTCAGAATGGAACTAAGAAAGTTTCATCCGTCGGATTCTAGAGCCCCCTCCCCTTCATTTTCATACCAAGTCTTTATAATTGGGTTTTCGTATTGTACTCAGAAACTAAGCATGTTGGAGTCAAAATGTAGTTCAATAATAAAATGTGCCCTTTGAAATTCCCGGCGAAATGATACCATATTATGTAATTATATGATGTATGTATTTTCCACCCTAAATTCACTTCCGGTATTTATTTGCCTAATAAAAATTAAGGCAATCGCTGTGGACGTGAGGGAGAAAGAGTCCAAATCATCAACAGTCACAATATGGGTATTGTTTTTTTTAATTTTTAGGATTTGGGAATTTATTTTGATTTCTTTGGTTTTAAGTTGAAAATTGGGCCTAATGTGATTCTTTTTTGGGGGTCGCTAAAGATTCTTGTTTGATTTTCTTTCAACGACCCTAAAAAGGTAAATAAATTCTGTTGTAAATGTGTGATTCTGGAGGAGAAAGATTCCCGGGGATAGAAAGATACGAAAGTTGGGAAGGCATCCCGAAGTTATTTATCCCCTCTTTTGCTCGTGGAAACCGACAAAAAATGAGTGGAAATTCTACGTTTTTGCCCATAAGGCCTATGTTGAATCATGACGCTGTGACGTGCTATTTTGAACCTCTCATTCTATGGGGAGGTTTGAAACAATCGTGCATTATGATGTGGTATAATTTTGGCCGAAGTTTCAAGGAGGGCACCTTACTACAAAACTATTTTCCCTCTAATATGCTTAGTTCTACAACAGAATTCAAAAAATATACATATATGTATTATTTTTATTGGGGGGGGGGGCGCAGTATAGGGATGCCAGAGTCCGAAAAAGTGGTATTTTGCCCCCTTTTTTAGAGCTGTATTTTAAATAATTATGTCCAAGTTCGGGCCTCTTTTTGCTTTTAATACAATTGGACTAGCCAGGCCCGGGCCCATGGCTGCAGCCCTGCAGCTCGACTAATGAAGACTTGAAATCCGAATGATTTCGTTCCAAGAAAGGCTAGCCTTTCGATTCCCATGTTGCTTGTAATTAAGAGCTAAGGACAGTGGACTAGTAGTGAATATACACTTTAGAATGAAACTAGTCACCCATAATAGGTCTACAGTTTGGTGGATGTTCAGATTTTGAAGCTGTCCGCTGAATCTTCCTTTAATCATTAGAGTTTTTATAGATGGGTAAAATCATCCAGTGATTTGTTGAAGTGTCTAGTGTAGTTCTCCAAGTCGAGTCTGAGGCTGCGCGAAAAACATACGTGTCTGGGAAAATGCTCAGTGTACAGTCACTTAGTATCTACTCGCGACACTGATACCATTTGCTTTGCATTAAACATGAATAAGTATCGATTCGGATATCCTGCTTGTTATAAACTGCATGAATAAGATATTGACCTAGGACCAATTCGTCGGTCATATCAGTCAAGTTTTCATTCGTAACCTATGTCTGGCGAGTGAAGTTTTATGATGTCACGATAATTGATTAGGTCGAGAATCCGCGTCTTCCCAATACATTGTATATCGACACATGCCGCGTCTGTCATTTCTAAAAGCATTGGAAGCTGACAAGCTCGCGTGGTCATTGAGTTAGTTATTTTTAGTCGGTCGCGAGGGTCATTTTTATAATTGTGTGGATGAATCCGCTGTATCATATAGTTTGACCTCTACATCAGACGCTCTTGAGAGTAATACGGCGGCGATTTGTTAAAGCTCCTAGTTAGTAGTGTCGATTTTACTATTGTGTGCTTCTGTGAATCAAATATAACTGACCGCATGGACTCCGACAACATGTGAGTTGAACTTGATTTTGATGAGCCATGTCGAAAGTATTGAAATTTCTGTTCCTGTGAATGAAAAAGTGTGAGTTTCCACCGCAGGCTCGTGTAAATAATTAGATTTGAAAAATGCCTGTTATCACGTTTCTATAGTGTAAGTAGTGTATTTTCCCCCCTAGGAAATGCGCCCGCTGTGACAAATTTGCCCGATAATTGTGTTCTCCTGTAAAATCTCTTTGTTGCTAAAGTACCGCCGAGAATAATCGAGAATCTTCAAAACGGGAATGAACTCTCATGATGCAGTGATAAGTGAAGGAAGTTCCTTGTTTATTCTGATAACAAGATAGTGTGTCATCCAAGTTTTAGCGATAGCAAGCTTATTCATGGGTGTGAATACGGCACACTTCCATTCATGTGAATATAACTATCATCACCAACGAGTTACAGCTGCTCTCACATAAGGAAAGAGGATGAATGATCTATAAAATGTCTGCGTAATAAATGAAGCATGAAATTACTTGTAAACTAGTTAATTTGTTACAAGAATTCAAAATTTTCTGAAGATCAACAATTGAGCTTCTCGACTTCTTGGAAACTGTTTTGTGCAGCTATAACTCCCAGACAGAGTATGCTGAACCGTGAAATGCTAAGTATTAGGTGTTGGTCTTGGCATTCCAGCTGCATTGCAAAGTTCTGAACTAAATGGCCCGTGACCTGAAATATTACTTTGAAAAAAGAAGAAAAAAAACTTGGAAGTATGTAGAAGTCTGTAAAATTTTGGATATAGTTGCGACTGAGAAGATAGGCGCGGGGGTCATTTCAATAATTAATTTCCTTGAATCTACCAATGATGGCTGAATAAAGGATGAGAGCAATCACAACTCAAGTTGTGTGTTTCCATTCCAGTTCCACTAAGTCGACTAGAGATTCGTTAATTCTTAAGGTAACTGATGTCAAGCAATTGTAACGCCCTCAGAATAGTAATTTTCCCGGAAAAACGGTTCTGATACTTGTGCTCACCATCAGTACAATTTACCAACCCGTAAATGTTCTTGCCTACATGATCGCCAGGCTCAGTCAGCGTAATTTTGTTGAGTAGAGGGCTTCACCCCGTTGAAATATACTAAAAGTCCTTCTTCCACCCCCAGAAAGTTTGACAATTACTGTGGAGGGTAGAAGGGACGTAGCCATGTTTCAGCCTCCCCTATCTTGGAAGGTTATTTGCGCTATATGGTGGAACTTCTGGTGGCTCGTTGACCTGTTCGGTGTTATAAGATTGAAAGAGATGTGTAGCAAATGTTTCGGATTTTAAAGGTGTTATTCCTAGAAAAATGGTGATATGGAATACTTAAAACAGTATCACGCATTGTTCCGACTTATAGTGGTCTGAATACATTGATGAAGACAAGTTTTGATTACTATATTTTTTCATCCGTAGAATGAAAATGAAATCGAATATCGACAATGGCTAAGCAGAAATTTTATCAGCGTCACAGTCACATTTCACACGGCGATAAGAAAATTATTTTTCACCGGCACTTTTAATACTGATTACATTTGCGATTTATGCTTGCCTGTTATGTATTTTAATGTTGTCTTTATTTTTGTTCTAGGTAAGTTTTCTCAGTCTATGGCACGTAGATGTCGAAATTCCGTAAGTCCATCAGCTCACCATTCCATTTTACTTTATTAGGTATGTAATTTCATTCTTAATATTCCTTTGCAGTGGTTTGGTGAAACGCAACTACATAATATACTGCTAAACATTACAATATATGTATTATGGTTCCACGTTCAAAACTAGCACAAATTAAATGACTCATTTCATCAGTTAGAGTTTTCCTCACCAGTAGATTTCTTCCTCTTAGTGCCTATCATGGAGATCTATTTCTTTCTCAATGGAAGCCGTGTACTGTACAATGAATGTTCCGTGTAAAAATTCCTCGTGTGATGTCCTGACTTTCGACGAGAGTACTGAATTAATGTACTTGTCTTTAATTCGGTTTTTATCAGGTGGAATTTCAGTGTCTTCTATAATTAGTCGTTCGATTCAAGCGTTCTATTTTTATAAATGGTAAATGTCGACGGAATTCGAACAGTCGTTCTGAATATTGACTGGGCGGATTACGGAGAAGACCGGCTTGGTCATTTTCTTTAACAGCTAGAAACTTCTAAAATTACGTAATGGAAAACAGTTGCACTAAACAAAGCGACTGATTTATAGTCACGAAAAATATTCAATTGCAGGAGGTTTGGAATCATCTTAAATATAGTCCCTCGGGACCATTTCATATCTGTTCCTGCATTACCCTGAAGTGTCCACGCCGGATGTGGTTACATTCAGTAACTCTGTCGACCCCGTCCGAATCTTTCTAGATATGTTTTTTCAACACTTCCTGTTTGGCTTAATCCGACGCTGAATCTCAGGGGAGAGTTACTCGCAAGTAGTCTATCCTTGCATGTGTATCCATTGAGCCAAACATCCTTGCTAAATCCTGGTCGAGATATGGCGGCGCTGAAGAAACTACATTTTCCGTGCACTTATAGTTCCATGAAGATGACATTCTGGTAAAGCCATGGATTCATACAAAAGAAGGTTGCTTGGACTTCGTCTAATTTTCTTGAGAATGGCTATCTATAGATTTCTCAAGAATGGCGAATTGAGTCGAATTAATTTTTCCCCGCGGTTTTATGGTGGGAATATTGAGACTGGTTCTGTGTTGACATTTGAGGCCATGCGACTCTATCAGAGCTAGTCGAATCTCAAATGACATAAACTTGAGTTCTCAAAGGAGCAAGTAGATACATGAACATCACTTCGACGCGTATGCTAATATTTATCTGCATATACATCTTGTTCGCATTTGGAATCGGATTAGGGTCGTTTTTCTAATCAGTACATCACGGCTTGTTCAACCTTCACATTTTTGCGGTCACGAGTGTATGTGGACTTGCATGGCTTCCATTGCAAATGGCTTACTTCGCGGTATGCTTTTAGTCGTAGTTGGTGCGTAACTTAAAACGATTTTGGCGGTATTGCGCACGAGTTCATTGATTTCAGAGTAGCAGGCTTAGTTACTAGGCTTGAGTTTCTGTCCATCAGGAATAAATTGAGACTTCAGAAATTGCAGATAGAAACGAGATTATGAACGTGCTGTGATGGCGTGCGGAAGTTATTATAAAAGAGTGAGCTGATGCATTGATTACATGTATCGTTGTTCAGGACTTCAATCCATATAGATGTGTGTGAGTTCTGGGAAAGGTATTCAAATATGCATCCAAATAAGGTCTCTTTTCCGAGTATTCTTCAGCACTCTCCAGCACCAGTTCGTGAAAATCTTACCATTTCTTTGTTGGGCGTTTTACATCATACAGCCCCTGATGCCATGGAAACGTAGATTAGACTCGCCGTTACTGTAATAACGGGCGCGCTGCCAATCATTTGTTCGGAAAGACGGCCACACCAATCATCCAACTGTCTATCATGACCAGCAGGAATCTGGAAACCGAAATTCTGTGTACGACACCCCGGCAGTTAAAGTAAATGACGATCTCTCGGTAATTTTGCTTGTGTAATCGGCGCAATATTCTTGGAGGTCTCGCGTTTTCTGACTGTCACAAATAGAAAGAGAAAGAAAGAGAGAAAAAAAAGAAAAAGATATAGTGACGTACATTTATGATTTCACCGATTCGAATTTGAAGGTCACCTATATTATTTCATCAGTGAGATGTAGGAACAAAAAAACCGAGGAAGTAGATTCGGTCAATTATTGCCGCCTCCGTTCTCTTGATTTATTTTGAAAATAAATGTTTATTTAAAAGGCTTACGGTATTTTCTGTTTTGGCATGAGTATTTTCTTGATTTTTGTCTTTGTGGAAATAAAAATTTCAGGACATTTTTCTCTTCTAAAGCCGTGAATTAATCAAACAGCCTCATAAATCTCGTCCACGACTTTCGTTTCAGTGCAACTCTTTTAATCCGACGTCAAGGCTGCCGGACACTGCACGTTATTGTTTTTTTTTTCTTTGTCGTTTTTAAGCTTCTTGATAAAAACGTGTGTATACAGTAAAACTCAATTAATTTGTTGCTCGATGTTGTTTTTGGCCATCGTCCAATAACGTGGCTGAATCGGTCGGTGATCACGCTGAACTGTATTGTGATTGGAGTCGAGAGCGAGAATCTGGGTAACGGATTGAAAGTTGTCGAATGATGGCCATTGTGAACTATCGGTCTCCCTTTTTTTTATTAATTGGAAAGGCGACTGAATTGAGAGACGCTGAGTGTTATTCACGACCTTGCGATTACTGAGTCGGCTGTAAATTGTTGGGTCGTGGAATGGCAACTCAGAAACTAGCGACCTAGCGAGCTTCATTGAAGGCAATCTGAAGCTGGCTAACGTTTGTCTGAACACAAATACCGAAACTTGCTTCCTTGGCGGATTGCGTTTTTTCTAGTCTGTCTGACAGACTGAGTGGAGGGATAATGATTCATATGATTCAGGTGTTGGAATTCCAGTAGCGGCAGAAGGATTGTAGGACTTCAGCCTAAGCCGAAAGTAGGGAGACATTTTTTCCGGAAAACCTGAATTTCAATACGTTTTATCATTTTTATCAGACGAGCTGACTGCTGATTAGCTTATTATCTCAGTAGATAGTGTTAAGACACATTCAAACTATGTTGGTGTTGATGCAGGTTCGCTGATTCATTCAAACTTCCTTTGAATTCATTCAGATTCCCTTCAAATGCACCCAGATCCTCTAAAGGCTTTTTGAGATTCATCACATTCTGACTCCCCCAGACTACCGACACTATTACAAGTTCACTTATTCAAGATTCCTCCAGATGCTTTTGATGCTCAACTCTGACCCGCTTAGACTTATTTCTGTTATTCTTAAAGTCGGATTCATTCTGTTACTCTTGCATATGGATATGTGCCCGTCTACCTGTGTACCTGCCTCATTGGTGAGATAAATGATTAACTGTTTGCATGCTCTATTAGTCTGTCTTCTTTTCGATTGGTGTCTCTCAGTGTGATTACCTGTCTATAGCTATTTGTTTGGCTGGATATTAGGGTAATAACGACGTGGCCTTGCAGTTTTTTTGATTTTTTTGACAGGCAATCTGCTCAGTCCTGTTTGTATTGGATGGGCGACAAATATCTGTATAGAGAGAAAATAAATAGCTCCCACACCTTTATATTTTTTTGACAGGTTATTGGAATTTGTGTTACATTTTCAGTATTGTATCGAACTATGCAGGTCATACTATTACGCCCATTCCGTCAGTGGCCCTGGTTTTCATTGTGAAATATTAGAAACTGTTATGGTGAATACTTGGGGAACTTGAATTGAAAAAGTTCGATACTAAAAAGTGGAAACTCGAGGAACGGGAACAGACTGACAAATTACCCTAGTGTATTATGCTTTCATGTAAAATCGAGGCGCCGAGAAAGTTTTGCATCTTTTGGTCACAACATGGAAAAGTACTATTGGTAGGTCCTGAACGTAATTACCCTGTAATTTTTGTTGTCTTTGTAATCTTTGGGGAAATAACTGAAAAACAAATCCCCCACATTGTTTTGTGACTCCAGTGCGTTTCATAATCAATACTGAACTTCTGCCGCTAGCACCGAATGAAAAGTATGATATTGATCTAAGCGTGCAATGAGTACAACGTATCGTCTCCTGGTGACAGAGTACAAAGACGACGTGACCCGCCAACCTGTCCATATATGACCTCGTAGTCCTGCTCAACGCCCAAAAAGAAAAACCAGCTAAAAGTCGCAAAACGCGTTGAGTACGCAGCATATCCTCTCGACAGAACATCAAGTAAGGTAGGTCGTGCCCCGGAGATAGCCAGCGCTGTAAACAAACAGTCTAACCAATCAAGTTTGATCCAACAACCAGCAGAAGCGAAAAGCGTGATTGGTCAAGTGTTTGCTTGCTGCGTTGGCTAGCTCTGGTGTACGATTAGCCAAGACTCGTTCCCGACATGGGAAGTACTTTTAGCCGTGTCGGCTGTAACTTGCCATCGAGACCACAGATTGATCCTGGTGGGTGCTGAATGAAATGGTGCTTAATAGTTTGCTGGCTGCTCTGACTAGCTTAATGTGTAATCAACTAAGATTGACAGTTCTTGTCATGGAGGGTATTTACAGCCACGCAGGCTGTGATTTGTGTTGGAGACCTGGATTGCTTTTGTTGGTGATCGATTAATATGTAGTTTAATTGCTGTGTTGGTTAATGGTTTGACTAGCTGAAATCTGAAATGTACAATTGGTCTAGACTGACTGTTTCTGACATGGAATGTACTTGCAGTCATTCCAGCTCTGCTTTGCAGTGGAGACCCTGGATTTCTTCTAGGCGATTGGATAATGGTTTGTTATGCTGCGTCGGGAAGCTTCAATGTACAATCAGCCAAATTCCCAACATGAAAGGTACATATTTGCAGCCATTGCTAGCTATATACCTTGAAATAACTTTTCGTACCTTTTCATTATGTCATCGCAGATGTCCTCTTGCTATTCTGGAACTCAAACAATATTGGACAAAATTACTATTGATCGCAATGTACTAGGTCATCGCGCCACCGATTCCATCCGTACAGGAGTTAGCTGTTGTGACTAACCAAAGAGATTGCCAGCACGTGTCACTCTCCGGGTTTATGTGCATTCTTTTCCTAATGCTAAACATCTATATAGTTAGCCGATATAGGAAGAAGAGAAGAAGAGTCTGAGGGATTGCCTGCTTTTGTCACTCTCCGGTTTCAGTTGCGTTTTCTTACTGGAGTTGGAATTTTATGTAGTTACTCAATGTTAAAAAATGAATTAGAGGGATGGCCGGCACTTGTCTCTCTTAGTTTTCATTTGTATTTCCTTGTTGGTGTTGGAGGGTTATGTAGCTGGTAATGATTCATCACCCGAGACTCGCGTCGATCTCCACCTCTGATGGAACGCAGAAGCTGGCCAATGACTTGAGCTGTACTAGTGGCAGGCGCCACTCTTTTATGCTTCTTAATTGCAGTTCAAACTTGGAGGAACTAGTAGCGCTGTGGGTCCTCTCGTCTTCCTTTCCTCAGTCGGAGTTGAAAATCTGCTTTGCAAACTACCAGATCGTGCGACACATTCGGTATTTATGAACAAGTTACATCCGTACTCAGCACGGTCGTGTTACAAGCTGGCTGTTATGAGCTCGCGGCGAAATACTAGAACTGGACGTGCAAGACGCCATGCCGAGCCATGGCCGGGAACGTGCGAGACGAGCTGTGAGTGGTTCCGTACTATAAGTATACAATTTCACGGTGACGTACGGCACTGGGAAGTAGTATTTAGTATAGTGTAGTTAAAATGGAAAGTATATCGGTATACTCCATAACTGCTTTATGTAAGGACTCGTTTCGCTCAAAGCTATTATACCTTATTCGCCGACGTTCTTTCCAACGCGATTTCTTCCTGTTTTTTTTCCTCTCTCCATCTTCTTTCTCTTCTTCTTCAACTCGAGCGATTTTTTTCCTCGTTAATCGCACGCGGAACCACGTCTCGCCGTACATATCATCGTTCCGCAGTTCTATGTACGATGGCGTGAAAACAGGAAATTCGCAATCAGGTGCTATGTCGAAGTAGTTTTTTGTTAATCGTACGACTGTAGCGACAATTTCGACGATATTTTATGGCGAGAAATAACAAGGATATTTCGAACTCTTCGAACTCGTTCGGTGGAAAGTACATAATATAATATGTATAAAACACGAACGTGTAACTATCACATTTTTACGTATATCTACCGTCATTTGTACGGATATACGAGTGTCCGCAAAGTTGCACTTCGGAACGTACGTTTCGGAAATTTGAAAGCTGTTTGTCGAGGCGAAATGCGATGGCGACGAGACCGTGTCGATCATTACTGGTCGTCGAAAAAGAAAGACGGGAGATGCAGAAATACTGACGGTCGTAAAAGACGAAACATAAATAACGCTCGCCACCTAGCCTTGCTTGTGTCATGTTTTCTGTGCTGGTTGTATAAACGCCTTCCTCATGCGGCACTGCGGCGTACGAGCGATGTCATCGATGCTGGTGGTTACGTGTTCGAACTGGAGAGGATGCTTGGGAAACGGTCATCTGTCGTAGAGAAGATGCCTGGAAAACAGTCATCTGTCTTGGGCGAGAGATGGTCGAAGTGAAACTGGCACGATTGACGTGGTAAGACCGACTTGGATTATCAGTTCAATGTTGCGCAGAATGCGAGTGAAGACTCTGCTGCTAGGCCAGTACCCTCAAACTGTACCATGGATTCTGCACCGGAGGCGAGCGCAGATCAGTGACTTCGAGACAGTGAAAGCGAAGAGAATGTGTGAAGTTGAAGACGTCGAAAATGAACAGCGTGTAAACGAGGAACGTACCAAAAGGAGGCCAGGTAGTCTCCCTTCAATTCGGAGTAAGAAAATTTAGCAAAATCGGCTTTCAGTTGGCAAAATCAGATCAGCGGTTGGCAACATTTCAGAAGTGCTAATTTCACTTCTCTTCGCTTGTCGATTTCAAAAATGTCTTGACAATTGGCAGAATTGGATTCTCAATTGCCGAAATGAGCGTCTCCCTTTCCCTTTCTGTAAAAAATCACTTTGGTACGTGCCTGCACGGAATTTTTTGCCTTCATTCTTCTGTGTACGTAATAATTTATACGGAGTGATGCCATTACTCGATTTTAAATCTCGTTATTGGTTCCACGTTCTTGGCTCACGACTACAGCCGGTACTCAATGCGAAGTTTTTCATTTGCGAATCGCCCGAACGATAAAAACGATCCGAGGTTGGCGAACGTATTTGCAAACTTGCGCCAGTCGTTGTTTATGTGTCCCTCTTCGATAAGCTGAAGTCTGTACTCTTGTGAGGTAGAACTTGACCTTGTTTCATCCGTTCAGCTTTTTTGGAAAACTTCATCGTGTCAGTGTTTTTTATGTGTTTTCTTCGGGGCAAATAGTCAGAAGTGGTTGGACGTATTAGCTAGACGCCATCGTGTTTCAGTGGATTGTAAACTACATTATATAAATTTTACGTTTTAACAGGTCTGGTAATGGCACTCGGTTGAATATATTTAATGTATAATCATCGTATTGTAATTTATTCGCATTTGATTGCGGACCGTGCCTCGCTTCGCATACGCACACGAAAAATATCGAAACGGACGTGTTTATATTGTTTCTGTACGCCTCTGTGTTATCGTATTTTTAATGAGCGATAGCAAGCCATGAAGTGCGATAACGCATATTTGATTCTGAAGTTCAATATTGTTAATCTATAGGTACTGAACTTATCTATTACTACACTACTACTGCTACAGTGTATTTATGTACTAATTGCCGATTACTTTCGCTATCAGTTACCTGTGAAAACGCTTTAACTGGCTATCAGATTGGCTGTAATCGTGCCCCTGTATATTTTGACGCTGTTAAAAAGGGACTTAAGCGACATTTGTTGACAAAATGAGATATTAGTATCGTTGGAAAAAGCGGTAAAAAGTAGAATTTTTTGACATTCCCCCCCCCCCCCTCCCGATACAAAAATGTATACCCATGTTGGAAAAAACTTATCAGTGAACGCTATCTATGTCCGTAAACCGGCATTATTCATTGGCTTGTAATGTTACGTTTTGATTTTTTCAAAAAACATATTTTGTCGCTCAAGTCCTTTCTGCTTAACAGCGTCCATTTGTGACCTGAATTGCAAACCTATTGGTTCGTTGAGACAAGGAAAATTTCTACTCACTATATTATTCTTTTGTATAGATTGTCCTTCGTTCTAGTGAGTCATTCATTTGTTGACTTGGAGAGCAATGGCAGGTTCAGGAAACCATTTTGGGAGGAGCAATTCAAAATATATGAGAATAGTTGTAGTCTTGTTCGTTAAGTTTTCCTAAACTTATTTAAGACTCGCTAAAACTGTTTGAAACTTATTTGTGAATATCTGGTACTTGAAGGTTTGATTTACAGCTCTACAAGATATGATACTGACTTTTTAGAAGTCTTACAGCTACTTAAAACTCGTATAAGATTCGAAAAGATTCCGTGAAATTGACAAAAACTCCTCAGTTCTCATGTGAAACTCTAAGATTCGTTCAAGACTTCTGATGACTTTTCCAGGCTGGGTCAAGTTTTTTGAAAATTCTTCCATACAGGCATTTGATTGAAATAACGCTGCAGTTCTTAGTTTTCAGATATTCACTGAATAGGGTTTGAAGGTTGTTTGTTTGCATAAGTATGTCAGTGTTTTCAGTTCACAAAAAAGAACTTGAAAATTGATTAGCGCACGTCCGGCATGCATAAATTAGTCCATACTCGTCGATTGATGTGCATAATAATGAGTTTTAGTTTTATATTACTCGGTCGTAAAACATTTTTTGGGCTACGTTGAAGATATGTATACTCTGTCTGCAGTGCTTATCACTTGACCTTGCATCAGTGGCTGTAGCAAAATGTAACAAACTTTTGATAGTGATCTACAGAAGGAGCCACGCCGTGCTGTAAGTGGAAAAGACTCAGATTCGAATTAAGGCAGTCGTAGTTCGGTAGATTCTTGATACAGTTGCAGTGTCTGTCTTAAATGTTATGGCAATGTTCAGTTGTTGAATGATTGCCTGGCGGAGTGCATTGCCCGATTGTCTAGGGTATGTACACGTATATTTATTTGCAGTGGTATATACTGCAGTATACTAGTGTCTACTGTATTAGTGATTAGTTGTAACCTCCTCTTCCTTCTCCTACGCAAGAAATTTTGATAATTCTTGTCCTAGACTAATAAAGCTATCCTGAACAGCTTAACTATTGCGAAGTAAGAATTGAAGAAGGGCTGGTATTCCAGAGAAATGAAGGCAAGAAGTGAATCCAGAAGGAACGGGCAGTCAGAAAGTGGATAGTGTGAAGATTACTTTTGATGTATAAACGAAAAGAGGCTACAGCAGCCCCCCGAATGGTTGTTGCATCCGCGAACTGAATAAATCTTCTGGTTATTATCGGATGCGTGTGTCACTTCGCATTCACGTTTGTCGGCCTGATGCTCATTTTGTGTTGAAAGTTCTCGCATTCCTGCGGACATGCTACTAAGAAGTTGAAGTCCTTGAGCGTAAGAATTCGGCGTCATTTTTCGATATTTGCCTAAATATTTTTGTTCCTGCTGTGCGCTGGGCCATCTGTACCTGTCGAATTGACCACTTCTTTGATGCATTTTTGGATTATCGTCGTCTGCATACCGCGATGACGAGATCGTTAGCCGGCATACATATTTGCACCGGCATTCGCAAAACAGTATGGCAGTGTTTATGGGGATATTCAGTGAAGATTTCGGATTTGGTTGGATTCTTGATTGTTGATGTTATGGAAACAGAGGTTTTAGGCTCATCGTTCGTCAATAGAAAGACGTTGCTCAAATTATGTTGGTAGCGTTTCTCTCGACTTAGATCGGAGGTTTCAGTTAAAAGCAGCTCTTTGTGGTCCCAGCAATGTCCTGAACAGTTCGATTCTTTTGACTTGAATGACGTGACAGCTTGCAAGTTACAGGGAAGAACTCTGGAATACTCACGGCATGACGAGAAATCCGTAATGTAGGTGTATTAAAGTCATGCATTGAAGGGGAGGAATCATGCAGTAATGCAAGATTTGTACGCGTTTTCATGATGCAGCAGTGCATTTTTCTAATCGTTGAGCTTCTTCAAGCAGTGGAGATCATTCTTTTGGCCACTCACGCTTAAACAGTCGAACATTTTCATTCCTTAGCCATCCCTTTCACAGTGCAGTTGTGCTTGACAAAACTTGATACTAAGACAAAACAAAAATTTCATCCGTATAGCTAACGTTAAATGTGAAGTACTCTTCATGCTAATAATAATGATAGTTGGAGCATTGGACCAACATGTCAAACTAATACAGCGGTCGGTTGAAAGACAGGACACGACACGCTTGCCACGCGTACTAATGTGTAACTCGAATGTGAATCTTGCTAATAAGACAGCTGTACACTGATAATGGAGTAATATCCAAAAATGTTCTTTGTCTGAATGTGAAAGAAGGGCATTCGTGTGAAAAGGAGGCAGTTTGAAGAGAAAGAAGGAAAAATCGAGACGTCCATCCCCATATAGAGTAGCGCGAAATATGGATGGTGATATACAAACACACTGCATGAAACCTATTACTCTCTCAACGAACTTGTTTGTAAGTATGAACTGATAAAGTGGAAGTTAGAATCTGATGTACTTTAATATTATTTTACTACATGACCCGTCATTCTCTCAATCCAATTTCAGGTATCAACTTTTTTGGAGAGAAGGATTACTTCAAACTGTTCATCGGTTTCAGAAATAGTTTTTACAGACTTGCTACTAGTGTTTATCTAATGCAGTGTTCTTAGCGTAGTACCTATTCAATAAATAACTCCTTGAGATCAGGTATTCATTATGTGTACGTATTGTTCCAAGTCTGAGTATCTGGCGAGTAAATGAGTATATATGGCGAGTAAAATTGGAAAATCATTGGGAACTTCACCGAATGGTACTTCCTCCTGTAGGTGCACATGGATTAGAATGACGCACATACACAGCATACAATCTTTCGGTCTCAGTTAGTTGTGGAAGTTGAGCAACATCACCACTATAGGTGTGAATAGTGAGACAGAAAATGTATTCGATTATAGAAGTAATATGTATAACATGTACACAATCGTATGCGTGAAATAACTTCTTTCTCTCGCTCTGTCGTCATCTTTGTCGCGTTAATTGTGCTCTATACTTGTTATAAATTTCAGGGGCGGCCGTAATTAACGATCGTTACGTCAAGTGCGACACGTTACGCGCGCGTAAATATAGAATATTATATTGTGTGGAGATGTGTGTATATGTGTACAATAATGATCGTTTGGAAATTGCTTTTTGGATGTATCTAATAAGCGGCCTTGTTGGTTTAAAAAATAATGACAGATTAGTGAGATGGAAATCAGTGCTTCGTAAAGCCTTCATCACCACTTTAGTGGTGGAGAATTCTTAGCCGATTTCTACATTGAGTTATGATTCCTCACCCTTGAGGTATAAACCACTGATAGAGCATGGAAAATGGAATCTTTACTGGCGTATGGTGTGGGGGTAAGTCCGGTGATACTGTAAGCGCCTTGTGCCTGATGGCTAATGGTAGCACTGATGAAAGTTCACTAATAGAGGGAAAGATGCCGTGGAAAAGGATGAAGGGAAGGTAACGTATAGACTGTAGATGCATCGATGATTGCAGGGAGCGCCTAGCTGTTACGTATCCGGACTTCCCAAGATTCAACAGCAAAGTAGCCGACATCTGGCGAGTGTTTTTGGCAGTCTTAACAATGTTAGATTAGCGAGATGATAGGCATTCATTATGATGTAAAAATCGTGGTTTTCAAACAGCTCTCACCAGATTTTTGCAAAAAAAAAAACTTGTCCTAAGTTTTACTTTAACGTCTTACTGTCCTAACATTGATAAGCATCATTTCCTTCAGTGCGGAAAGGGAGGAAGGCTCGATGCTAGCGCGCTACCGGTTTGGAAAGTCCAAATGACGGAAGGAACAAAAAAGATCTCGTTTGTGGAACCCTTAGTGTTGATGCCCAGTGAGCAAAAGGTGCTCACAGCATCACAGGGCTCGGCTCGCCCTCGCATTATTCACACTTCGTAAGTCATGTGATACACATGCAGTTTTCGTCATTTGCTGTGTCATGTACCTCATAGGAAATCCGACAGAGTCATGATTCTCCCATTTTGAAGTATTTATGTCACTGGCTTTACAGATCACTGAATTGCATCTTTATAATTTATCATAGCGCATCATATCCGAGCCGTGCTTACCGTCGTGACTAAGTGTGTGCCGAACAGTGAAAACAGAATCAGCATCCTCGAAATTTCAGATCAACTGATAGAACTACGACCGCGTGCAGTGGGTGCCAAGAGTGTGACGTTGGAAAGTAGGAAGTGAGCGCAATTTGCGCAGTTTAGTATCCGCTGGCAGGGTCGTTGATGACACAACTTGAACTTTTTAATATGTTGTAGTCTATCGTACGCTCTCGAGTAAATAAAAATCGCTTTATGACGTCGGTAACTTACTAGCGGCGTCGGGCATCCCAGTTCCACGGTGCGTCGAACGTGGTCAACGGCCCTGAGTGGCTCCTGACTCGTGGTCGGGCACCGCGGCCAATACCCACGGCGCTGGCGATTCGCGATCCAAATACACACGCAGCATTTTTGAATGTCTGAAAAATGTTTGTTACTCCAGCGGCAGACGCAGTTTGCGGACCACCGTTCGGGTTATTATTTAAATTTTCAATTCGGTCGTTACGTAAACTGCACTAAAAGTGGTTCATAGACGAGTTATCTGGTTGTCAACTGGTTTCCTTTGGCCGGTATTGGGATGCGTCTTGGTGTTTTCACTTTCGATGTATGTATACGCGTTATTGTAAACGCCGCGTTTTATACGCTCAGTGGTTCGCACAGTGTGAGACGGAGTGGCGTGGAGTGGTGTAGCGTGGCGCGTAGCGTGGGTTTTGTAACGCGGCGACGAGGCGCTCTCGCGTGCGGATTGAGTAACAGGAGTTGTAACGGTACTGCCTGGTCTGCCTCTTGTCTGCCTGCTCTGAGGTAACTAATGTTTGTGATTAGGTTTACAATACGCGCGAATTTACTAGAGACCGAGACCCGAGACGGCGACTGGCGCGGCTGGAGTTTCGCACGCGCGTAGTATACGTCGAACTTGATCATCTCGTTATTGCGGTAATTAATGAAAGTGTTGCCGAGTTGCAGAGCGTGAAGTCGGTGCGTGATGGGCTCGGTGGAAGATGTAAGGTACACGCGCGGCTGAATGACCGCGCGCCAGCGGAAGGCGAACTGGTTTCGGCGAGGTGTCCGTACGAAAGCGAAAGAGCTAGCAGAAAGGCGCCCTCTTGTCCCTGGCGCCGTTTGATGTTTGAGACGGGACTACTAACGGAAAGTGGATGGCGACTCTGCGCGATGCTTGATAACATTCGGGCCTCTCTGTATCTGGAATGAAATGGAAAGCAAGACTGTGACAGTTCGAACCATCACGGAAATTCTTTTGGTAACACTCGTTCTTTTGCGCTGGATATGGTCGTGACTCGTGAGAGGGGTTCGAACTCTTCCCTGGATCGCTGCGCCGCACATTTAGTGAATCGTAGAATCTGATTCGTATCAAGTTTCAGGCCTGCGAGAACCGAGTTTTGGTCGTACCTCGATTGAGCCAAGTACACCTCTCCCACGCAGAAAATTTTTTGAGTTGCCTTGTAACCAGGCCCGTAGCCAGCCATTTGCAATAAGGGGTGCTGACTGTTTACGGGGGGGGGCTTGAGGATACACATAGTATATTGTGTGAAGATTTCTACGAAGCAGTGGTGTAGCCAGGGGGCGAAGGGGGCGAATTACCCCCAAGGCACCTGACATTGAATTTGAAATACGCAAAAATGGGCAACTTTTGCCCTTAAAACACGTTTTTTCGAAATCCCATTACCAATCCAAGAGTCCCAAATTAGTTAACCAAGTTTAAAATGTTTCTGCGGTATTAATTCTCTCTATCCCGTCTTTCTTCCTCGTTCAGCGTAATGATGATTCTGTTTTAAATTGTGGTCTCTTTGCCTGGGGGCTCAGAATACGTTTACAGGGGGTTCTGCCCCAGCTCGCCTCCATGGCTACGGGTCTGCTTGTAACTCTGCATGAATTAATAAAAGGGTTCCTCGACTGCCCAAAGAATCTTGATATGCCCCCCCCCCCCCCGAAAAAAGAGCTTTGTTCCAACGTATAAACTGAAATGTACTTTTATATGGAAGCTATTTGATAAACTTGCATAACTAAGGAATGAAGGCCCCAAAATTAGAAAGTGGATCCTCCCAGTCTCCCATTTTTGGTTTTCGACTTCGGTAGATTCTTTGCTTTAGGAATGATTGGGTATTACCTGTTGTCATTTCAGAGTAACATACTTGGAAGTTGAGTGTAGTCTGTCTTGAAATGCTATAAAATAACGATGGAAAACACCACTTAAAAAGAGATCAGTACGATTTCGAAGACTCTGAAGTTCTCTAACGATCTGATTCCCTAAACTATTCATGTAGAGAAATTGAGCTAAGAGTCAAGATCTCTAGTTATTAGACAAATTGAGCTAAGAGTCAAGATCTCTAGTTTTTCCACTTGTGTCTGAGATGTAAGTGGCAGAACCGAGGGAGGGCGGAGACAAAAGAAACTTGCTCTTTTAAAAATTCAGAAGCATTAAAGCCTCTTTCAAGCTCTATTTTGAATAGGTGGTATTTTTTTAGTCAGGAAGTTTAGAAGCAATCTAGAGGTATCTCCATTTCTATGGGAAGAGAGACTTGCCTCCGATACAGAATCTTGCTCCTCCTCTTTCCTCTTCCCTGCCACAAATAAAGTTTCACGCAGGCATCTCCCAATTCTACGCCTATACTATTGAACCTTCAAATAACACTTGTTTTGTCTTTTGTTTTACTCTACAACCTCTCCGTTCTTGGAGATATTGCTGCGGCATCGCTGGCCTTGTGTAAGGATACCTTTTTTCTAATTTTGCTCGCATCCCGAGTGCTGAAATCCGCCCTTTCAAGCATTACGTCAGAGACGTCGAGGAGGCTGATAGAGCTGTCTTAGCCCTCTTCCATTCTTGCCGAAAAACCGGCCTAGGTCGAAACGTAGCGAGTTGCTAAGTGGGCTCGAACTCGAGACCTCCGGATTCCGAGACCAGCGCGCTATCCACTCGGCCAACCAGACCCCTTGTGTAAGAATACTGAAATTAATATGCCCGTTAAAAATGTCTCCAGGTCTGTTTTACATAATATTCGCGAGGGAGTAACGTTGGTAGGACGTTCTCGGGGGGGTTAACAAATTTTGTCGGTGAAATAGAGGCGAATATACGAAATACCGCCCAAATCTTGGCTTGATGAGCACGGGGAAAAAAACCGTAGCGTGCAAAATTTCACATAAATTTTACCTTGACATGGAAAAAAAGGAGAGATAGAAAATTCCCAAGTAAACTGTTGTACAACTTTAATACAAGCCAAAAGAACTATAAAAAACAGGACTTCGTGTAAAATTTTGTCCAAATTTCGACTCCCCTCCCCCGCCTTTCCCTCTCAAAAGATGACCTACAAAAATTCTAAACGAGTGATAACAAAGCCTTTCCTGATTCTTGAAAAGTTTCAAGGAACCATGAGTCCACACAGAATTTTGGTGTGAAGATTATGACAGCCTTGACGAGTCGTTTGATAAGTCTGAACGGGCCTCAGCATTTTTACCCTGGAGGTGAATTTGTTGGGGGGGGGGGTAACTAAGAGCGAAACTTCCTACTTCAGTACATGGTTCTGAAGTTCCATTCTATCGTTTAAAGAAGAATTAGCAAAAATGGCTTTTGTTGGTGCCCGCCCATGGCTGTAGATCAGCTCTTCTGTTTTCACTACTGAATACGTTGATTACACCGATTACGAGAAACACTGCTGGTTTCAGGTAGTTTCTAAACCCACGCTTAACGATATCACCCTTCGCATCAGACTGTATTGAATGCTGTCGGCGAATCAGAACATTACCAGTTCTTGCCAGGAACATGGCGATTCAAAAAGATATGCGCACGCCTGATTCATTTCGAATAATAATGCGTGCTGCTAGGCACTTCTTTCCGAATCGTCCGCTAAAACCCCAAAACTTGAAGAGATAGTAAACCCGAAACCCGTGCAACTACGAACAATACTTATTGCGCCTAATTATCGATCAGGAATTGCTTGCTCAAAAACACAGGCCCTAATAAAACCATAATACAAGATATACGCTTGCGCCTTCTCTCCTGTTTGCTTTTCGATCGCCGGTGTTAAGACTGCGAGACTGCAGTCATAGCCAGCGGTTCCGGCAGTGGCCTTCGTGTTGGGCTGGGCACGTTCGGTACACATACAAAGAGCGCGAATCGCAAATACGTTTTCATCGACGAAATCAATGTCATCAATGTTCAAAGCAAATGGCCGATCAGAACGACGTCGTGAAGCACAAAGAGGCCCAACGTTATCGTGGTCGTCGGCGTCACCTTCCCGCCAAAACACCTAAACACGTGTGTCAGCAAAAAACTAGCGACGCAATCGAAAAATCGCAAAACTCGCAAACGAACCGAAACGACTTTCCTGGGACGATGAACTTCTTTCTGTATTCATCATCAGTATTTGGCTGGCGACTATTCGCATTCGCAGTTTCCGTTCGTCGCATCCGAAACGAGAACGTAATTAAAACTTTCGTTTCGAACGCCGATTAACAATTTCCCGAGGTACTTGAGGCGCCGGAAGGGTATTCGGACTGCCCGCGCGAAAGAGTCGCCCTCTGGAATTTTAGGTACGTGAAAAAAAAGGAACTACTAAAACCCTACACAATTTGGAAAAATTTATCAGATTGAAGTGCAAATGGTCTCTCTGAATGGAAGGAGAATTTTATAAATTTTGTTCTATTCATTTTTTCGATAAACGCTTTCGTTTTCATGATATTCTGAGATTTCTTCATATACCTGTAAATGAAATATTCCCTTCGATCAGAGTTACAAGGTAAACGATAACAGCACGCCACCGCTTTGGGCAGCCGGAATTCGAATTGAATTCGAGCACTCTTGGAGTTGACTGGAGAGACAGATTCAGTGCCGTTATACGTTAAATGACTTCACAGCGTCATAGAACGTGTGTATCTGTGTACGAGAAGATAAGAAAATATGTGGAGCTCTCTGTGAAAAGGGTACCATATGTCGGAAAAGTGAATTTCGCCCTACAGCACTGAATGTGTTTTCAAGTAAAATTGTAGTTTTTCGGATTTCACCGGAAATTGCTTGTAGACAGTGGTCACGGTGTACAGTAGAAAACACTCGTCTAGAACGTAATAAACGAATTACGATCAACAGGCCGGTGTTCGGAAACGGTATCATAAGTCGCATTGATCTCGTTAATATTTGTGCGCGCGTTATCGCTGCAGCTGCGCATAATAATTACTATATCAAGTTACTGATGAGTCCATTGTTTTCATTTGTACGACCTTGCAGAATTTCGTTTTCGAACTTCAGTTTTTCAAAACCAACTCTCATTTGTTCTTCATACGGACTATCGTCTTCAAAGTTGTATTCCTCTACGTTTATGCATCGACTGCCTCTGAATCTTGGCGGATGTTTCGGTACATGTTCGTAGGATATCATTGGAAAATTTAAGACGGATTGGTGCAGTAGACGCCGAGACATCGATTTTTTCGTGTATTTTTCTGTTTCACAATTTTGAACGCATTTTTCTCAAAATTATGATTTCACATCTTTAAACTTTCAGCTACTTTTATTTCAGTCTGTATTGAAGCTAAAGACTTATTTTTTTACATGGGATTTGTGCTCTATCACATTCTACCAAAAACTCGAAAACAAGTTCTTCGACTGATGGATGGTACCTTTTCACAGAGCCCCCCCCCCCACATGTACGATATTTTCAAATTGCGAATTGTATCTAAAAGGAGCCGTGGCGCGATGTTCCATACATCGAAATAAAGTTCCTCCTAATTCCGGGATCTTGTGTTGTTTGGGATTCTCTTCGCCAGAAATATCCATGACGGAGTTATCAAGTGTTGTAGATTCGGCACTAGGGGATGGATAGGATGGACTTCAGTGTAGCGGAGACAAAAACTTTTCATGAATGAAGGAACATTATAAGGAGCGTTAAAATGGAAATATATCGGTGGTATAGCAGGATGTCTACAAGGTCAGGAAGTCAGGAAAAGTCAGGATTTTTGAAAGTACGTTTGGACGTCAGGATAACGTGAATAAATTCTGAGGAATTTTCTGAAAGGTCAGGAAAAAATTAGTAAACGACCATCCAATGGAAGATTCTGTAAGAAATCCGGTCACAAGAATAAATGAAAATCAAGAAATAATATTGTATGGACGTAATGAATTCATACAGGAAACCTCTTCCTCCAAACACTTCATGTATGGATTCTACAAATACAAAAGAAGATAGTTAGGAAAAAAATTCTGAAGAGTCTGTAGACACCCTGTAATAGGTGCGACGCGTTAGTTCTTTGAAGCGGAAAGTGTAAAGTTATTCAGCAACTTCTCATGAATGATGGTGACTTGGCGGCTGACGGCACTATATTGGAAGCACAAGACGGAATTTTATTGAGGCTGTTTTGGTGTTACGGTTCCTTTAAGAGGAATGGGGTGGAAGGCGATCTGTAGCGTACACTGCAATTTTTCACGAATGGAGGTGACGTTTAGGGCGGACGACACCACATTGGAAGTGTTAAGGTGGAATTATATCGATTTTATAGGTCCAGTGCCAGGGAAGAGGTCAAGAGTAGGAATCGGATTAATATTTTCATTAATGAAGTTGGCTATTCAGGAGGGGGTACTATATTGGAACTGAAATGCAGGGCAACTTCTTCAATTTTTAGACAGAATCAGATGAGTATTTCTACCCAGTCGTAATGAGGAGGGCCTATGAAGAAGGCCTTGTAGAGTTATCATTAGATTCATGAATCGCTGAGCTTGGGTAATTTTCTCCTTATCAACGAGGGTTCTAGAAGGACGCACGTATCACGCCCGTGTACATGATCCAGTGGCGTAGCCAGGATTTTTCCAGGGAAGGGGATCAGCAAAATTTTGGGCGGGGGGAGGGGGTACCCCTAACATGAACTGTATGTTTTTACATTGACGTATCAGTATGTTGTGCTTTTTAACTTCAGTTACGTATCTGGATTTAAATTTCATTTCGCGCATTCACTGTGATACTGCGAGCATATTAAAAAATTCTCATCTCAGGGGGGGATTCATCCCCCTGACCCCCTCTCCCCAGCCTTGGCTACGCCACTGACATGATCTGCAATTCCAGCCAAAATATCGATGATCTCGCCCAGTCTGCAACAGTGTTCGAACACAACGGCGATTTCAGGTGCAACCAATGACAAATTTGCAACACTCTATTCAATTCAAAATAGTCTTACAAAGAAGCACGACGAAAAACTCGATTACAGGTGACGTAACGACGAAGACAAATAAATAACCTCATCGAGCGAAGTGACATTGAAATAAACGCAACCAGTTAGAAGGGTTCTTTGTTTTGTTTCGTTTTTTTTTTTTTGTTGCTTTTTTGTTCAACACTCTTAGGTTGTTCTTCAAACACCTACACAAAAACCATCGATCAGTGTGTGCAATCCGACTTACGCTTCCGCAATGGCGCCCAGTTCTTGCCTTTTCTGTTCTCTTGCTCTCTTGTTCACCACTTGGGAATAACAAATTATACCAGCCGCGGCACGCGTATCCATTTTTCATTTCCTCAATAAAGGCGCACGCTCGATAAATTGATCTATCTGATTAATGTAGGTCAGAGGAAAACGAAACCGGTTTTAGCATAATGGAACGTATACGAGTACAATCTTTTCCCATTAACATTGCTTTTTTTCGTGTTATTTTAAAATAATATTTTTCTTTTCGCGAAAACAAACAGAAAACGGTATCCGAGTTCGCGAATCGGTGCGGTCAATTGGTGGAGAGAACAGCTAATGCGTTCGAGTAGATGGGCCCAAATACAGCTAGACGTCCTTAGACTAGGACCAGGAGCGTAGAGAGAAAATTTGGGCTCGGGGGAACGACCCAACCACATCGATTACTTATCAATGTTTTTGTTCAGTTTTATTTTGCTTTGCTTCATAAAAATTGTTTTCTATTATTTTCATATGCTTTTTGGTATTTTCGGTGGGCCCCCTTCTAAGACCGGGGACCGGGGGAAATTTCCCGCCTCCCCCCTCTCGTCAGGCCTGACTAGGACCCATCAAAGATCCATTTGTCTGATGGGGATGTAAGTGTTGGTCCCTACCGTCTACGAGCATCAGTTGATGAAAACAATAGCTACATGATGACCTGGGGTGCTGCATGGATGGCTGAGCCAATGTTGAAGGTTTCGTATTCTTCTAGTATGTCGATTTTTTTTTTTTTAAATTTCTCATTGTACCTACTAAAATTTCCATTTTTTAACTGTTGTTAGCGGAGTGGGGGTTTTCAGTGGCCGATCTTGGAAACTATCTTCAAATGAGCCCATTCCAATGGATTTGAATGGAATTTCTAACTTTTACTGCGTACCATTCAATTTTTCCTTTTGGGAAAGGTGTGTAAACTCCTTAAGTTTGGTGAAGATTCCTCAGTACTCTTTAAGAATCTTCAAGACTTCCTCCAGACTCCCAGATGCGTGTAAAATTCTCTAAGACTCTGAAACTTGTTCAAGATTTATTGAAAATGTTCGAAACTCAATTAGGGTCATTCTGCGACTCCCAGAGAAACTCTTCAAGACGTGATTAAAACATTGGGTGGCAACCTATCATTTTTGTGGGAGGGAGGGGGTGGTTGTATTGTAACAAGGTGTAAAATGAAGAAAGAATATCGAAATAAACGGGCAGGGGTATTAAGTGTGTTTTTTTTTGTGAGGTAGGGAGGTGGTAATATTTGCCAGTTCAAATAGCAATTTTACTGTGAATGTGCAAAATTATTATTTTTTATGACTACGATAATGTAAAAATTGCAATAAATGAGAACAGGTTTTTTTTTGGGGGGGGGGGGTGTTGAAACGATACTTTAGGCCCCTAGCGCATTTGAGACTCCTTAAAACTCTGAAAAACTCTTCAGTATCTGCTTAAGACCCAGCAAAGCTCTAGTTTAATACTTGCTAACGGCTCAAAATTCATTTAAAAGATTTTTAGAACTTTTCCAACTTGTATTTAGCTTTCCCAGTACTGTTCAGGCTCTTTCAAGCTCATCCAGACTTGTTTAATTCGTACTCAAACTATTTTAAACTCGTTTATTTTGGTTACGTGTACCCCAAAGACCATGACCAGCTCCAGATTTTGGTTCACTTGGTATAGCGTATGGCGATGCACGCATGCCAGAGTGGCTTTCCAGACACTGCACCCCTGGTCCCGGAAACTAATCTTTCGAGTATCGCATCAGTGACCAGAGTGATGCATTGAGGCTCGTCCAAGCTCGCTTCTCCGCTTGTGATTCGCGCTGTCCTGCCTGGGCCACTATGGAACACCCTACTGACCGAGGCAACGCTCACCTAGGATTAACCTGGAATTCGGGTGCACCACAGACGGACGTGCGATCTTCCTTCGCTCCTCACTGCCTCGTCTTGGTACATGTAGCGACGCAGGAAGGTGTTGATGGCGGGGTGAGCTGTGCCGGGGGGTCCGCAGCAGCTCTAGGATGGTCCAGATTTCAGCTACATGTACCCCTAAAATCAGAAAATGGATCTTCCAAGTTTCCCAGTTGCCCCTATTTTGGTTTTCCGCCTTGATGGACATTCTGGAGGAAGATCAGTCTTTTTTGAGGAAAACAAAGAAGTGCGTATATTGTTACTCGATTATATGCAACATCGAAGGAGCTACGAGGCTCCCAATTTCGAAAGAATGAAAATTGTAAAAGGGAATTTAATAAAACATTGATAATACATTGAAAATACTGTAAAAATACGTAGAACTCTTCATCCTCGTGCATTAGAATAATACTTTTAACCTGAACCTAACGTTCAGTTTCTAAAAGCTACCATTCCATCCACTATTCATGGCGGATGAACTCCCATTTCGATTTCCATCTTTAAGAACTCAATCTGTTGTGGTATTATTGGTGGTTGAATTCGAATTTGAGTTTCTTTCCTGGGGTCATATCTTGTATTGCTTCCAACTGACCTTCCAAATATTTTCAAACTTCCGTGGTAGCGGGCAACTATGTTCGTGATTCTGGAGGGTTTGCTCTCCTCTCTCCTCCACAGCAATGTATGGAGGAATGCTCCCTCTGAAAATTAAGTTGACCGCGTAAAAAATATTCGGTTACCATTTTGTTTTCGAAGAATGGAGTGATTCTTGACTCACAAATCTCTACATCTAAAAGAAAGTCATCAGAGAAATTGTTTATCCTCCACTCCAACATGATAAGCTATAGTCTTCGTCGTCTGAAAATTCGAGTTCAAGTACTACGTTTGAATATCGATCAAATTTCTCACTTAAGGATCACAGCTGGTTTACTCGATTATTTTCTGAATTTAGTGGCACATCATTATTGTAGGGCTACAAATTCATAATTTCGATAAATCAGCTTGTTCTGACAGTTCCTTCAAAACTGAGACACGAGATTCGAGTTTCAAATTTATGGCTCAAAATTAATCAGCATTTGTTAGTGACGGATGCAGGGAAGTCTTGTACGATTGGGTTCGCTGAACTCTATATTGAGGAGAAAACAAAGGGAGTTGATTGGGCTTGACCCCCCCCCCCCCACCATATATGGGCCCGCTACTAGTTTCGTTATCTTTTGACTCTCTTCTTTTGTGTAGAATGTGGTTTCCACTTCTATATGTATGGCATCATTTTTCTTCGCGTCGGTGTTGTGACTGCGTTTTCTAAAGTTCCTGAATCCGGAAAGCTTTCTAACTAGTCTACATTGAGTAGTAAAAATTGTGATAAAAATTCCGACGTTCAGCAATTCAAACGCTATTTCTTAATAAATTACTGTAATTTTTACTAGATTAAAAATTACCGTAATTCTGTTGAAAATTACTCATTCTTCTAATAAATGTTAATTACATGACTGCGATTTCTACCGGGATCTAGTGAAAATGACTATAATTGGTAATTGCAGAGTAGGTACTTGATTGCTGAACGTCTCAGACTAATTAGAATTGATTCTCAATGCATACTGGTGTTCAATAATACAATTTCCTGAATCATTCTATCCCCTCACTCATAGCCTCCCCTAAAGTTGTGTGGTGTAGCGACATATTCAAACTGTGGTTCACTTCTTGGCAGGTATACTCCGATGGTGAGACCATACTTTATCCATTAGCTTTTTCCTATGCTACACAGCCGGAAACTGCTCTAGCAGTGAATCTATTGTCACTCATTTTAAATGGTAATATTCTCCAGTTTCCTTTCGAAGTACGTGTATCTGCTCGTTCATTTGTACTTTCTTTTATTGTTTCACGAAACACGTACTGCAGTATTTGAGTGTATATTCAATTATTGTATCTAGTAGGAGTTACTCAGGTGTAGTCGAATGGCAGTTGCTGAAGCCGCACGAGCTGTAGCATAGTAGAGCGCCCTGTAAATCCACCCTCAAGTGTACCCGGTAAACCGTGTCAGGTACTTGGTTGGAATCAAGTTTGAATGTTCTTTTCGTGTTGTTCTGATTAACGTAGTCATCTTGACACGGTATATAGAGTTCAGGGACCTTCACCTGACTAAATACATTCACATTGTTTAGAACGTGAACGTGCAGACGTGTAAACGATGCCAGAATTTCCTCATAGGAGGTGACGGGGGCGACATAACCCTCGGCTCCGTTCATTCATCCATTCGACGTTGTTTTTTTTCTCATTTTATTATTCAGTTCGAACATATGTCGCTGTAATTATTATTATTGTACTGTATGCCCAGCTTTCAACTTCGAGATACATGTGGTAAACTTCCGACGATGTTCTGGTGTCGGTTTTTTTTTTTCAAAAGCCCCAAGAGGTTTTTGTTTTGCTGTTCGCAGATTTAACTGTCAAATACTGTTCCATTTTTTGTACTGTTTCAACTAATGAACTGGTTAACTCCAACCGTTTTTCAAGTCTGCTCACTTTTTTCCCATTTTCTTTATTTTGTCGTAATTTAGGTAAGTATAGTGTATTCGTATTAACAAATTATATAGCTCGGCAATCGGCGTTCGTTGTTCCGGAGAACACGGAAAATTTAAATATGCCGCGGGTGTTTGAACCGATTCGTGATACCCGGAAAGCTAGTTCTCGAAGTATTTCTTTGACACCCGGAAAGTACGTTCCCGAATGTTTTGGCGAAATCACGATCGGATGAAGGGCAGATGTAACATCTTGTTGAAGGGTACGGGAAAATATTGACCGCCTCCGGGAGCACATTTGCAATCTTGACGTCCCCCATCGTCTTGTCGATTCGCGATAGGACAGCAGAAGAGACGCCGCTTGTTTTTATCGGACATTTTATCCCGATAAATTTGTCGGAGTAGTGGGGCGGTCGCCCCCGTGTGCTCACTTCCGTGGAAGCGCCGTCATCACGGGTAAATTTCCGTGTGGGCGTCGCCCTCGCGGTCTGATTTCGCTTTTAAGGCCACAAATATTACGTTAAATATCGAAAAAGAAAAATTGGAAAAATATACACCCCCTGTAATTGAAAGAATGGTGTGAAATGTCAAAACTTTTGGTCAGTGACGGGAGGGATCCGGAACTAGTTTTAGCAGAACGAAGTGAAATGTGCGATTGGCGACACTGACGCAACGAACGCCACCCCGATTCGTATCTACCATTGAAAAACAAAAGTAATGGGGGTTATTATACTGGTTTCAGTACTTTTCAGTGTAGATGAAACTGCATCCTAATAGGTCCATTTCGTTGATTCGTGTAGTGCACTCATAACGATTTCCAATGGCGTCGCCAGCCTAAGGTTCGAGGGAAAACCTATTTCGTTCCCCTTTATATGATTTTTGCTTCCTCAAAAAAGTTACCACGTATATTCCAAATACCAATACTGAAAATTTTGATAAGATGTCACGTACTATATTGACTCATTGATGCACTCCCTTTTGAATATAACTGTTCTTCTGGTTTGCTGAAAATGTCCTTTTCATTGTTGAGTAATAAGTACAGAACGATCATTTGCTCTTACGTCCTTTGTTATTCTGTACCCAAGTTTTCAACACTGCCTTGAATAGTTTGGCCCAGTTGTGGGTCTTATTCATAATGTGAGCTCTGAACCCGTACATGAACCATACCTAATCAGTAATCGTTGATCACAAAATAATCATCTATTGCTGTAACCAGGAATGACATTTTGTGTAGTGTCGATAATGTGCATTCCCTGCGGTACCGCATCTCCTATTGGGCAGGAATACGCGATTCCCCGGGGTGGTGGTATTCAGGGGCTGCGAAATTTGTTGATTCTCAAGGAAGAGATTGAGAGAAAAATATAATGTAGGAATAAGAACTGCTCACATTATTTCTAACTTCCATAGCCGACCCTCTTTCCTCTGAAGAAAATGGAAGGTGAGATGGAAGTTTTGTCTGCGGATGGCACAGAGCTAAATGTAGCACTCGCTACCCACCGGAGAAGCGACTTAGACTTTTCCAGATTGTAGCCGGCTGTTTCATCTTTCACACCTTCTTCTGTGACATAGTAACTTAATCATTCGAAGCAGTGTTCCCCTTTCCTACGCTTGCGCCTTATATTTCTAATCAAAAGGCTCTTCTTTTTTTGAATCCGTATTCTCTTCGAGGTGTAAGTGAACCGAGGCTGAACTTGATAAAAAAAAGAGCTTTTTCACTTTAAGTTGTATATATTCATTGTGCTGAACATTTTCGGATTTTAATTCCATTATTTCGTACAATACGTCTACATTACACGTGATCAGGTCGGGGTAATACCGCGTGGTAAGCACGTGTGTCCTGTTTCTAGTGGCTGTTGTAGTTTGGTCTGCTGTGAAGTTGTTCTTAGGGTGGTGACTGGGTTGTGTCTTCTCTTATTGGCTGGTTTGTTTACACTTTTTCCGTCCCCCTTCCCATACATCTTGGTCATTGAACTCCTAACAAAGTCCAAATGATTTAGTCCTAGAAATATTGACGTAGCCTTAATGAGTTTTCCCTCAGTCGTTATAGCCTTAACTGATCTGACCTAGACCAGTTATTTTAAAACTCTTAAATTGCGTGTATTACCGAGCAGAGTATTGTTCCACTTAATGGAAAGGTGAATTCTTGATAACGTGAGCTCGATCAGTTAGTGTTAACACATGGCACGTCAATCTCTTTCCTCCCTTTCCTTATGGAAAAATACTCGGGGTTTTAATTATTTTAACGAAAAAAAAAATGAGCTACTCTTAATGGTTTAGGAAATGGATACACATGGATTTTAGTTGGTCCTTCTGTCGTTATAAAATGGTTTGGATCCGCAGTTTAGATCCATGACCCTAGCGGGTGCGGCTTCAAAATTCGGAATTTTGTCCCAGTAAGTCTTAACGTTGTTTTATTTTATTTGGACATTGTCTTAACGAGTCATAATTGATGTCTTTAGGCTAAAAGGTACCAAAGCAAAGTCATAATGTGCCTAAGCAGTGTCTTGATTAATCTGGATGAGTACTCATAAGTGTTCTTAAAACAGTCATAACGAGTTTAAAAAATCTTTCGAGTCTTTCATGGTCTTAACGACTAACGAGCCGTTACTGAGTTTTGTAGAGACTTGAGTATATTTACGAATTTCCGCGTAGCTGTCGTACCTTAGTGAGCCGTAACTGAGTTTTAACGAGACTTTTATCGGTCTAAGCATAGGCTTGACTAGTACTTACGAATCTTCACATAGTCTTAACGAGTTTTTATAGTCTTTAGGAGTGTTTAACGTTCGCGAGATAACCTACAAGAGCCTTGATGGATTTATACAGATACTAACTCAATCTTGAAGTACCTCGGTAAAACCCGTTTTAACTCGATATGCATGAATTTTGACGATTCTTAACAAACTTTGAGAAAATCTTCTCGAGTTAACATAGTTTTGCAAATCCTGAGGTCCATGCATACCAGTTTGGACGGGGACCTATTCAAGGCGTATCCAACTGTCAGGTCCTAGATTCACCATTTCCTGTACAGTGTATCAATTTTATTATTTTTGTATCCCACTCATTAGGAGGGGGTAGAAATAGAACTTCCTGCGTCATCTACATGAAATAGTTGTCATGGTGCTCCGTAAAATGAATAAACTATGAGTACCTAGTCTCTGTTGGTGTTGAAGTTACTAAGAATGGAATATATTCGTCTTCATTGAATCTAAAACTAAGTAGTTTTATCTAAATATTTTCCTATGACTTGAATTACATACACACCTACTACATGTGAAACCTTGAAATATGAGGGGAGGAGTGGTGCTCGTGTAAGGAAAATTGAACGAATCGCTCATACTTTACTATTTATTGTAAGTCGCATGATTTTAATAGCAGTTCTGATGATAAACTGACCGTGAGGTGTAAGTGCCTTCTCTCGCCTGTAAAAATTTTGTTTAGCGGTGTCTGCTTTTACTGTGTATGTAGTTTTCGTGCACGTCAATTCAGTGCTATAGGTAAGACAATCTCGATTGCGTCTCTTGGCATGGTGCTTTTCTGATTTTACTACAGCGTTCAAAATCAGCGACCAAAATCCCTAATTTTGATCAATTTTACCCAATTCATATATTTATAGTCTTTTCGCTTACTCTGAGGCGAAAGGAAAAAATGAAGTTTTCGCTGCGCTCTGTATTTCTGTTGCCTCCAGTTTTCCAACAGTGAACTACATTTAAAAAAAATGTTTCCAATAAAATCAAAAAAATTGAGAAAACTATGGAGCGAACTTTGAATTCAAAGGGTCCATGGTAAGGTTCATTACAAAAATTTGATGCCATGACTGGAATCATTGATTAAGCTTCTGAATAGATTTCATTTCTGCATCGCTTTTTTAGGTCCAGTCGATTTTTGCCTGTTGTTAGCTGTCTTCGAACTCACTGTGAGGCAGTAGAGGAGAAAATTCAATTCTATTGTAGATTTGTATTCCATTCGACGCTAGTAAGGCTGAAATCCGTTTCTGGTCAAAAATCTGTGATAGGACTCGAAATCAACAACCGAAAAACATTTATTCCGATATTTTGAAGCCGAGCCAGGTCGCCAGTTCGAAGCAAAAATACTCCTTTTAAGGCCTATATTGGGTATGGATAGAACATCACCAAGGATATTCAGATTCAACGAAGCAAAAAATTGTCCGTTTGGATGGGTTGTTCGATATCATTTCTTTACAAAAAAATCGTTGATGGACCCCCAGCCACTATTTGGGACAGAACCGTTTTTTTGAGTCTCAGAAAGCAGGATTTTAGCATTTGAAGATCTTTCTTGACTCCTGTCTCCGCTACTTCTGTTATAAAAAGACGGGGTGTCGTAGAATAGGGTTATCTCTGATTGTTCTGAAATTTCGATTCTGGGTCATTCTTCAAAAATGTTGATATTTCAGGTATTTTTTTCATGGAGGAAAGTAGGGGATATTTGAACTTTTTTTGATGGGAGCCGTGAAGGAAGAGGCGTATAACATATTGGTAAGATTGGGCCGACAGTGAGGGGATTCTGTATTTTGGCATGGCAGTCAAAATTATGAATGCCATGCCGAAGGACATATGAAAAAGTCCATGCCGAAAGACAGTAGTGAACAAAAAGTTTTCTGCCATCGATTAGTGGATTCCAAAACAAATATTATATGGAGAGTTTATAAAAGCATACTAACCCATTAATTAGATGTAATTATTTTTAGATGATGAACGTCTATCATTGCATAAAGATGACCATGTCGAAAGACACTTATTTTTTAAATTCCTAATTTTTGACAGTAATACGTGAATGCACGAGTCTCGTCACAAAAAAACCGGGATTTGATATGCGGACCGTATTGCTCTGATGAGAATATACGATTTGACCATGAATTGCGATGAAGAAATATTGAAACTCCTGTTTTGTGATTGGTTGAAAAAGAGCCATGCTGATGGACGAAAGATCGAGAGACAATTTTCAAAGCTGGCCATACTGACTCCCACCTGTGAAGATTCGATTTCAATTTTACCTTGTGATTCCTTCATCCACTTGAAGTAGCATTACGTTTTCAGTTTGTTTTGATATACAGCTTGAACATTTAGGAAAACAAAACACATTAATAATGAAAATTGTTCGAGGGACTGCCATGTCGACGGACATTTCAGCATGTTTAGTCCAATTTTGACCCATTAAAAGTGGATCAAATTTTCTTCTGAAAAGTTTGAAAAAGTAGAATTGAGTCATATCTATCAACGAAAAAAACAACAACAAAATGCCCGTATCAGTAATAGCTTGTGGGATAACTGCTGGGGGCTGAAATATCAACATTTTTGAAGAATAACTTTTGTACTGCTTGGTTTTTAGCTCTCGCCCCCGCCCCAATTAGGTTTGAATTTCCAGTAGAAAATAATAACAAAAAAAAAAAAAGTCAGTCATTAGGAGTTCGAACGGTGCCCCCCCCCCCTTGTAATTCTTTTCTGGCGCCTAGCGCCTCTGCAGTTGTCTTCTTCTTATGACGTCAAAATTGGGATTACTGATCAGTAAATTGCCGATTATCGTCCAAAGCTGAGCTTTTTATCAAATATGCAGCTATTGCGCTATAGTACTTATTGATTGTTAGTGCCGGCGTTTGATTGGTTGATTAAGTGAGCTCGTCCTTTCATTCGTTATCACTGATTTTAATCAAAAATTTGCCGAGTTGGTATCGTTGCAAGATGAGCCGAGAAATGGATCATTTTGCTGTCGTATTGCTTTTTATGCTTTGGTCAATTAGATAACCTTTAGAATGATCATGGCAGATTTTCTTGGATGATCAATGTATGGATATTGTAGAGTATTATACTCATGTATAGTGTCGAGTTTCTTATTTCCTTGATTTCAAATGATGAACATATAGGTACGTCGGTGCAGTTAATCGCAAGTAATCAATGTTTCCGTCTTATCTGCTCTGGCTGTGTGCGTTAGTATTTTGTTTATAATATCGATCATGACATATAGAGCCCAGACATGGAGTGACTGCTAAACAGTTGAAGAACCTGGAGGTTACGCGATTGAGAATGCTAGGAAACATGACAAGTACTAAATGGAACTATAAAAAGAGTAACGTGAGCTTGAGGGAAATGGTAGGGGTACAGGACATAAGTTACGAAGTTAGGGAACGAACATTTGAATATGCAGGACATATGGCGAGGGCTAAAGAAAACAGATGGTATCAGATTGTAACAAAATGGAGACCGTAGGATCAAAAGAAGAGGAGGGGCAAGCCAGCTACGAGATGGAGGAAAGAAATTGAAAAAGAAGTTGGAACTCAGTGGATGAGAGTAGCCAGGGGTAGAAACCAATGGAAACGGGTGGTGGAGGCCGTTGCCCAATGATGGGCGGATTAGCAGCGACGTACCTGTCGGACTCTACTGTTAATTCATAAGGCTTTAGAAGTAGTAATAGTAATCATAATAATAATAATGGTTGTAGTATCAGTGAAAATGTTGGACTAGCTCATCGACCAGCTCCCGAGTTCTTGGATTCGTCTATTCATCAGACGCAGAATCTGCATTCTGGTTTCTAGATCTCCTTCGCGCCAGTTGATAATTTTCGCGATTTTCTGGCTGTGCCGTTATTGCCTTTCCATCTTACGGCATGTATTGTGCGACGTGCTTGTAATATTGTATAGCTTTCTGCGGAATATGCGACCCTAAAAGACACTTTATTGTTCTATTCCGCGTGTTACGTCCAGTACCCGCGTAAGTATAGAGACCAAGAAGAGAGAGAGAAAAAATTGATGTTATATTTTTATTACTATTTGTTCATTCTGCCTGAGAAATTTCCGACCACGTGCTCGCTTCTTTGTGTTGCAGAACTTCATGAAATATTCTTGTTTATCCAATGTAACAGTTGACGTCGCCATTGTTATTTTTTTCCATTTTAATATTTTTTTAAATTCTATGTATTGTCTCTCCGTCTGAATATTACCTTTTCCTGTTGCCTGTATAACTGTTGTCTATATAGCGCGTTCATTTTACCTCTGTATCGATACGATTAACTGAGTAATTACTAATTAGTAATTACTGTAGAAATGAATTTCACCGAGAACAAATGGCGTTCTTACATTAGGAGAGGGCGCAGAACGAAGGGGAGAAGTATCGTCATTCGCGCATTTTCTATAAATATCGATAATGCCGATGCCGATGTGCGTGTGTTTTTCTCGAATACGAAATTATAATATCACCAATTAAGTAGATAACTGTTGCTTATTCATTAACGGGGAATGTGCGGTTGCAAACTCGCGCCAAAGCTGCGAAGCTAAATTACTGGCGTTTGACTTCGCCTTCCCAACCCTAATGATTGACATTGACTTCGGCTTTGGTTTTGCTGGCACAAGTTTAACTTTGTTTCGATTTTAGCTTCGCTCGAATTTGCTGGAACTTCGGCTTATGGCTTCAACTTTACATACTGGACTGCAAAGCCAAATTGCTGTCATTTGACCTGGACTTTAACTTCGGCTTCGTAATCCTAATCGACATAGGTTTCGGCTTATGGGCAAAAGCAGAACTTGGCTTCGGCTTTCAATATGTTTTCCGGCTTCGTCTTCGACTTCAGCTCTGCTCAAATTTTCTTAAAATTTCGACTTACGGCTTTGACTTTGTAACCCTGATTCGCGCCATAGAACTCGGTAATTACTTCAGCTGTTGGCCTGTCTAAGTTTCACTAGAAGCGCTAGTGTGAATGTTGGAAAATATTAAATGTTGGAAACTCCAAAATTTTCTAATTAATTATCCATCGGACGCAGGTGAATGAAATTTGGTCTGTAGACTCAGCGGCTAACAAGCTTTGATTAAAGAATATTACTCAGATAAAATACTTGGACCTTATTTTGGGTGTATTCGGTGTTTGAATTTTCAGTGCTAATTTCCCATTCAAAAGTCGAACCTCAAATACCTCGGAAATGAGTTCTGTGTTATTTGAATAATATTTTATAATTAAACCTTGATGATTTCTGACCTTATTTCATTCTCCTTCATCCGATGGATAGTCAGAAAATGTTCAAGTTGCGTACATTTTAATAGCGAAAAATTGATATCTCAGTTGTGAAAACAAACCATATTCAGTTTAGACTTAGATGACAGACTAAGCTATATCTCAGAGTAGTTGAGGCAGAGGGCCGACGGACAAAGCTCGGTCCACACCGGACATATCGATTCTGTACCATCTTAGAGCTGCTGCAGCTGCTGCGGACCCCCCGGCAGGGCTCATCTCGCCGTCACCGCCTTTCTGCGTCGCCACACACCAAAACGATGAGGTGAGGGGTGAAAGGAGGAAACCCGTCCGTCTATGTGGTGCACTCGAATTCCAGGTTAATCCTGGGTGAGTGTTGCCTCGGTCAGTAGGGTGTCCTGTAACGAATCCGAAGCGGGCCAGCCTCAGTGCGTTTCTCTGGTCACTGATGCGATATTCGAAAGGGTAGTTACCGGGGTCAGGGGTGTGGTATCTGGGAAGCCACTTTGTCATGGCGTGCATCGCCATGCGCTCCACCAAAGGAGGGAGATCGAGCCATATCCACTGCTCAGATGGATGAACTGCCTGCTTGTTTTCATTCTCAGACGATGACGTGATGAAATGAACTGTAATATTATTACATCATGGCTGCGGATGTAGCTCAGCCTGTCTTTAAGTCAAAAAAAAAATTCAAACTATGGTTGTTTTCATAATTTGGGTTTCATTTACATGCGTCCCTTTTCCAAATAGTCTCTTACTTCGTCCGCGAGTTAGAGACTCTTGACTTGAGCAGGCCAAAGGCCAATACTTGCGGAAGGTGTCATATTTTCGAGTACGTCGGTTTGTCGTCGATTATTATTATTATTATTATTATTCGAGTGTCTGTGTACGTACTGTGTATGTATATTAACGTCGAGCTTCTTCGGTTCAACAACCGTAGTTGCGGTGTGGCTGACATTTGTACTGTATTTACTCTTCTAATCACACCATATTGATTATTTGTGCTGTCAACGAAAGTTAAACCCATACCTATGTATGCGAAAGAACGTGAGAGGGAGGAAGAGAGCAAACGGAAGTCGATTTAGTTTTTGTTGTGAATATTTTATGTCAGTCGGTTTGAGATAACAACGATTACAAACATGGTTGTTCATGTCGTTCCTTCCTTCTGAGCACCGATCTCCAGGACAGACAGATTTTGCGAACAGAAGGTATTGTAGTTCAGATTTTCTTTTGGTCGTCCTCGGACGCCGGTGTAGGCCACTGGGTCCTGTTGAACGAGAAATTTTTAATTGCCAGTGAACGCCGCTTGTGTTCGATTTTAAGGTTCTTGTATTTTTGTTAATCAAAATTGTTTCTGCGACGATAACCGATAACGTCGTTTTATCGCTGAGATAACATTTAACGTTTTTCCCCCTTATCGACGATGGTTTAATTTAACGTTTTCAGTGGAAATGTTCCCCTTGCCTTCTGAATTTGGAAGTAATATGGAATTCATTCGCAAATTAGCTGGGCTTAATTGAGCAACGGGTTTCAATTACTATTTCATATTTTCATCGTACGGCATAATTAGGACAGAATTTGCATTGTGGTATCTTTTCGTGCTAATTTCAACTGGCGTGAATGTTTGTCTCCCGAATGTGGTGAGGGGGGGGGGTAAGTTCACGCTAGGAATTTCTGGTTCCATTTGTATTTTCATCATAATATTTATAACGTTCGGCATGTATTTTGTGGCATGATTTCTTGTTAATCTCAATGGCTTTGTCGACAGGCCTATTGGTATAGGCTGCTTCTTTAATAATAATAGGCACATTAGCATAACGTTAATACTAAAATAGATCGAAAATTGAACTAGGACAGCGAGTTCATTCATGCGCTTCTAAGTAATTTTGTACTTGGCTACGGATGAGTCTTTCAGTATCTTGAAGTGTCGGCCGGAGAGGGCCTTAAAGAACCTTAAACAAGTCTTAAAAGCAAATCTTGGGAGAGCCCCAAAGAATCTGGAAAAATTCTCGAAGTGTGGAAAATTTTCTTTACTTATGAACGGGCCTCGATGAGTGTCAGTGAGGTCTTGAGTAAGTATGGAAGCCTCTTGAACAAGTCTAGAAGAATCGTAAAGAAGTTTATATAAGCTAAATGACTGTTGAGTCTTGAACAAGTTTTGAAGCTCCTTGAGGAGACTGGAAGATTAATCAAAAATCTTAACAAGTCTAAAAAACTTCGAAAAAGTTGAGTCTTAGCAAATCTTGAAGTGTTGAAGAGATGCAAGTCTGGAAAAGTCTCGAATGAGTTTGGAAAAACCTAAGTGAAAGATGAAACTCAGTCATGTAAGTAATATTCATCGACCAAACTTTAAAACTTTATTTAATTCAGTAATGAACAAAAATTGGTAATTTTTTATTGAAGAAAATGGAATATTGGTGGAAATTTCTGTAAATAACATCGGCAGTCGATACAAAAAGAACATTCTAGACATGAAGTTTAACGCTAATACGATGACCAACATGACCACAGTCAATCACAGTACAGTCCAAGTTCGATTATTTCAACTAATTGGGGAATGGGGTAGTTGAAATAACTAAAAGTTGAAACAATACAGAGTCCCCTTCTCCCTTTCTTTTTTCTTCGTGCAGTAATACTGTTGAAAAGTAACAGACAAACATTACATGTATTGTACATGAAAATATAAACGTCTTTATATTTTTAGATTTTTATGAAAATTTACCCAGTACAATACAATATACTACGAGTACGTCCATAACCGATTCCCGGCTGGGAGCCAGGTGGGAGGAGAAAAAATGTGCCATTTCCCTAATTCTTCCTCGGTATTGTTTGTACATTCGAACAGTCAACATAATAGAGAGGTTGAGATAATTGAAAGCTGGAATAATTACGAGATAATTTTTGGATTAAAGTAATCGAGCTTGTACTGTACTCAAAAAAGAAGATTATTCAAATAACAACTACATTGACGAGTGGAACGACTGGTTAAACATGCGAATTAAAAAAACTCCGAGAAACTAAAGATAACGTGTATCCATGGAAATCAACTAACCTACCAAAAACACGGACAAACAGAAACCATCTTGTGTCTTGAGGAGCTCAATATAAAAAAGGTTCTTCGAAAATCAGGTAAATAAAAAGAAGAACGAAGGAAGGAAGAAAAATAGAGTAGAAAAAAGGCAGACTTTTTGAGGGTACAAGGACGTTCTGAAAAATTAGTCCCCGGGCCCATATTTTACTTCTGTTTTATTATTTTTTTAAATTAAGAAATATTTTGATTATAAAATCGGCAAATTTTCCTTCTCTCCCCCTCCCCCTCCAACTGAAAGTCAAGTTTCGCCTCTGAGTATAACAATTTTGTCTCACTTTAGGAAGCATTCGAACGTCTGTTGGAGATTGACTGATTTTAAGTAGCATGCACATTATTCAATTGTGTCAGTGGGTAGATAAAGGCATCTCCTACTTTCTTTATTCTTTTACTATTGGCACCTAACTGTTCTAACTTACGGTTAGTTTTACATAGTTTCTCATGTTTGTTACTTTCAGGTTTTCTGTCTAATTCATGGATGGGGGACGGGGTGGGGTACGAAATTATACTTCAAAGGTCGCGAAAAAATGAAATAAAGATACGAAAAACCACGAAAAAGCCACGAATTTTCATTATTTAATTCTGGTAGACACCCTAGTATTCGGAAGGAAGGGCGAACACACTTCCCATCTGAAAGGTCAGCGAAGAATATTCCGAGGTTCTTGAATGATTGAGTCATGAAAACAGGCAAAAATGGTTTTGAAGTCGGATTTTCCTTGCTCAAATAGCATTTTCCCAACTTCCCCAGCTTAACCTCCCTCCCTCCCCGTCGCTACGCTCCTGATTACAAGCCACTGTGTAGAATTGGTACTTGGCCGAGGTATGATTACAGTATGGTTTCTCAACCAACCGGTATCACTTATAAACCGATTACGATTTCACGAATCGAAAAATACAGCGTACGCCCGTTACTCCAGTGCATATTGTAATCCATGTCTCCTTGTCTCCATACTCTAACGGCATTAGATCAAGATCAAGGCCACACTATCGACAACCGTGAACAAGTTGAGGAACGCGTACCCAACAACCCAAGAATGAATTTCGGTGACGTAACGAGTCTGTCGATTCTGTAACCCATTTCTGCATTTCAATCTCGATTATGGCGGAACCGCTTTACGGCTGCGGACAAATCCTTCCGAACACCCCTCCCCCTTCGCTTAGCTGGTATTCAGGAGCGATTAAAATGACTCGCGACGCTGTGCCGGTGCACGATGCCTTTTCCTCGCCGTGGCGGCTCATTGGGCGAGAATTATCTACGATCTTGCCGGCGACTCAGATCGAGAAAGCTCTTAGTGGCTGCGATCTGCGGCGTTCCGTCTGATCTGCGCTCTGCGATAGTTGAGCGTTCGGTAACACGGTGTACGCGTACGGTCACGCACACCGTACCGTCGCCCGCGAATCACGAGACCACGGCGCAACGCGACGCCGACACGTTAAGGTTAATAACGCTGCGACGCACGACGAATGGACGGCTGCCGTTACGTAAACAAGAAGAATAGTAACGCGTTTTCAAACCAATTGTGTGTATGTGTGTGTGTAGGTATGTGTACGTTGAGGGCCTGTGTATATGTGCAGTGTATGTGTACACTGTCGTGCGGCGGTGTACGTACGTGCGCTAGTAGTTTTAAATTTCGTGAATTATATTTTTTGGTATTTTCATTGAAATATTTTGTGAAAAATTTAATTTCGATTGTGAAATTATTTACTAATAAACGGCAGTTAATCAACAATTAACGTTGAACAATTTATAAATATTGGCTTTAATTCTTACATTATCAGGTGAATAAATTTCAAAATTTCATATTGAAATTTATCCTTCTGAAATATAATATTACGATAAATTTCATTTCATGAAATATTTTAGTGTGAAAGTTTTCGTGTTGGCAATACTAGTGTACAGACGCCCTCTCGAACGTCGGTCACGTGTGTATGTGTGTGAGTGTGTGCGTGTGTCGGAGCGCACGTAATGCGAGAAATGGAATCAGGTAGACGGTGAAGGGAAGGAGAGGTGGCAAGCGGAGACGTGCCGCACATACACTTTCTCGCCGTCGCTGCGCCGTTCACATTATTTAGCCAGATGAACTGATGAAGTCATCCTATGGCGAGGGTAGGGGGGAAGTTACGCCAGCGCGTTTCGGCGTTAACGCTCGAAATTACCGGTAATTAAACGATGGAGGAATGGAAGGTAATCGGGGCGTGGATGAACGTTTACTAGAAAATGATAAAAGAAATTGAAGCTCGAAGGTCGAATTAACGAACTTCCTAAATATTGGAGGATGAGATTCGAGAGGGTTGGTTCTCTTCGACGTGATGAAGCGATGGCCATTCGTCGACCTCCCTTGTTGTTGGTTTTTTGTTTTTTAAGCCTTCTTTTCTGATCTCCGGCGACTTGAAGGTCAGTCGGCCGAAGTGCTAGACTAGTCCTGATGGTGATGAACTGATGATGCCGGCAGCGGGCTAGTGCGCGGTGTTGCGCGAAAGTTTACCGAAGTGCCTCCGCGCTGGAAAGCGTTAATTACGAGGTCGATTCTCAGGTCTGTTTGTTATGTAGAGAGACGTGGTCACGTAATTGAATTCGATGTGAAATTCACGTCTCTTCCGTGTTAGTGCGAGAAAAGTGAGGTGCTTCGGTATTTTGTTGTTTCTTTTTCGACATAGTATCCAATATTATGGGGACCTGTGACTGGGGACCGGAAGGGAATAAGTTGAGGGGCCATATCCAAAGTGAGCTAACTGCAAAATTATGATTTCATGAGTTTTTGTTTTCAACACGCTATCTTGCCGTGCTAGGAGCATATATGTACTTTGCAAAAATAAAAACGACAAATTTTTCTTAGATGTTGGAACTTATTGATACCTACCTTTAAAAAATCCGTTACTTACTTTACTGTTTGTTTATAGAGTGTTCTGCTTGTTTTTCTCAAAACTAAAATTTTGCAGTTAGGTCACTTTGAAAGTGGGCTCCTCAGTTTTATCCTTAATTCAGTGTTTTCAGATAGAATTTCTTGTGAAATTGTAAAGTACCACGCATTCGGATCAGAAGATCTTTTGAAAAAAGTGGAGTCGTGGGTGATGAAAAATATCCCATGATGTTGTGTTCCATCAGAATTTAAACTTTTTTACCGCTGATCTTTTGATCGTTGGTCAGATGCTTAGATCATTCGGTAATCAGACAAAACATTACGATCATAAAGCCAGAAAGTGAGGCCAGCGCAACTCAGTGAAAGAAGTCACTGGAAGTCGATTGCTTCAGTTTGTGGGGGTCATTCTTTTTTACTTCAAAATAATGTGTTATATGTGGAAACAGTGAATTTATTTATTTGCATTAAATACGATTATTAAAAGTTCAACTTTTTCCTGCTGTATCTAGCCTGAATAAGTACAAAAAAACGAGTTCGAAACAATTTACCTTCGGCCTCTTTCGCAAAAAAAAGTTTTGTTTTAAATTGGAGAAAAACAAAAGTTTTCTTTTGGCTCTTTTGTTTTAGTCAGTTTTCCTCGAGACCATTGAATTGAATTTTCAAGTTGAATCTATTGAATTTATAAACATTTGCGTTTCTTTTTAATTTTTTTCAACATTTTTTTTTTCTTTCTTTTCTTTTCTTCTTCTTCTTCTTCACTTCTTAAACTATCATTTGTTGAAACACGTGATGTTTTCAAATTGAACCTTCAAAATTGTTGTACGCAAAAAAGGAACAAATGAAGCCAGAAACATATGTTATATAATATTTTAGAAAGTTTTGTTTATTTTCACCCAGGATATGCTGGATAGAGGCAGTTATGTCACGCAGGTGATGATTAGCGAGTAGAGCAAAATCATGAATTGAGAGTGTAGTAAGCTGAAAATGTTGACGCCATTTTAAATTCCTTTAAAATTGAATGTTCTCTTAACTTTCAGTTAGTCAGGTAACTCTTTGTGAGGGCATATTGAGTATTAGAATTGAATTGTGTACATGATAAAAAGCTTTGTGAGTGGATCAAGCAAAAGAAAATTGAATTTTCTCATAAGAGGCTATTTTTTGTCATTGAGTTTTGCTTCAAAGTTCGCACTCAGTTCAATCGAATTCGCAGAGAAGAGGGAACAAGGGGCTCTGTCCTCAAACTTCATTTGTATCTTGCAGCATAGTTCAGTTCCAGGAGATTTCTGGAAAATTTAGAACATCTAAGTGTCTTTTGAACTCTGGAAATTCGGTCGAATCTCCAGAATTGAGAGTCTCCTGACCTTTTATTTTAGATTTCTTAAACCTGGAATTTTAATCAACTGCTTGGTTTTGTTCTTTCCGTTTGCGACGTATTGCAAGCGGGGACATCAATAATCCATTCTGCAATGTCTTAGAAAAGGAACGTAACTAAAACGTCACTGTAGGTCCTTTTCTCGAGACATTAGTTATACGAATCACAAACGTCACTGTAGGTCCTTTTCTCGAGACATTAGTTACACGAATCACAGATTGTAGTCACGAGAACACCAGCCTGAACCCAGTAAAAAGATGGAAGTCGAAAAGAGCTTTGCTTCTGCGGCACTGTATTGGATAACTTGAAGTTCCTTTCTCTTTAATTTTGTACTAAGAGGCCAAGATAGGCATGACCTACCTAAACAGTTTCTGGCCTTTTCGTAGCATACTCCATTTTAGGCAAACTGTTGCCAACGATTGTGAGATTTGTATTGCAGCTAAGAAGCTGAAATTTTAATATATTGTGTGTCGTATTGCAATGATGACCGAGTTTTATGATTATGTTGATTCGTCGGGGGGGGGGGGGAGCGAAATATGGTCAAAATGATTCGTTTTCTAAGGGTTTTGTTGGCTTACGATTTAGTCGGCTATAATTGAATTATAGAGCTGAAGTTTTATGTACGCCCTCTTAAACAGGGTTTGTGTAAACGGAGATCGAAGATGAACGCAATCGATTGACGACTCGGGAATCAGGGAGGATGTTAGTGGAAAAGTCCCCCTTTATCCCGGAAAATCTTCAGAATTTTCTAACTCATAAGTCGTAAGTCTTATCAAAATTTTGATAGTTTGTAGTGAGTAGATTTTTTTGGGATCTGTTCATTTTTTCGCACTACAAGGAGATTTCTATGCTATTCCATTTTTTTTCGTACGACTCACAGTTGAGAAGATCTTTTAAGGTCTACGTGAGGTTTTGCTTCTTATAAGATAATCTGGTTACCTTTCTTGTTTTTAATAACGCTCTCGATAGTGTTTCATATCGGTGCGATTTTCCCAGATTTCAGATCAGTCTTTTCTCTTTTTGGAACAAATGAAGAATTGGTGCAAGGACTCAGTGGAAGGGGAGGGGGTATTTTCTGCACATAGACGTGCGAAGAATTCACCCTGAGTTACAGATGGTCAATTTAAGATGCATAAAAATATTGTCGCCGTATTAATTCGCCAATTCATGAATTAAGCGTCTGGTTAGGAGAAGGGCGTATAATCGAAAGTATTCGCATATACAAGTTCCACCAGGAGCGCTAATGTCGAAGACTGTGCTCATAAAAGTGTTACTTGGGGCTTTTATACTGATTTTTATGAAAAAATGCTAAGAACGAAACTAGTAACCCTTTTCATTTCCTATCAAATGAGCTTAATTTTGGATTTTTGGGATAACTTTTTTATCATCTTCCCATGTCATATTTTCGTCCAAATCCACCAATCAGTGAATACCTAGTATATATTGTTTTCGGTAACAGTCATCTGGAGCGACTTTTTTGCGTTTATACGCGAATGGTTTCGAAGAATATGCTATGTACAGGCCTGGTAAGAGGGGGGTAGGGAGATTTTCCCCGGGCCCCGGTCTTGGAAAGGAGCCCACCAAAAATACCAAATTGGCAAAAAATATATGAAAATAATCGAAAACAATTTTTATGAAGCAAAGCAAAATGAAACTGAACAAAAACACTGATCCATAAAAAATTTTTCCCGGGCCTCAATTTTCTGTCTACAGCTCTGGTTATGGAAGTTTTCATTTTGCCGCAGCTCAGCGATCTGAAATTATACAGTTCTGCAGTTCGTCTCATTCAAAAGAGTAAACCGTGGGCTACATTTCTGAGTTGAGTGTGAAAGTATCTCCCATTCTTCCCTCTCCAAGATATGGAGATGAGAGGTGCCCGGAAGAACATCAAAAACTGATTTTTAACGGCTCAGAAAATTCTGTTCTCGACATAATTGAAGCTGGTTTGTGCTAATTTACAATTTTTTACGTTCCCTGAGGTACTACAGAGTAGCAGTGAGACTTGAAATAAGATCAAAAACTAGTTTAGCTGCTATGAAAATCTCAGCACAGTCGAAGTTAGTTCGTGCTTATTTACAATTTCATAGGTTATGACAACCCTGTGATATTACAGGGGGGGGGGGAGGAGGCTTGAAATGACATCAGAAACAAGTTCAATGGCCTAGAAAACCCGTTTCCTGATCTAACTACTGCCGTTATATGCTAATGTTTTCCAGTTTAACCAGGTCACTGCTCTTTTGGTATATTTAGGGTAGGGGTTCCAGCCATAATGACCTTAAAATTGAATTCACCATGGTTGAAAACTTTGAAAATAATTTACGCATCTAATGTATTATCATGATTAGTAATTATGTAAGTTCACATTCCTAATATTTGAAGTCCATATATGCTGAAACACTATTTTTTCCGATGTCGTGTTTGCCAACCTCGAAGTGTGAAAATCCTAAGAGCAAAAATAAACTATGAAAATCTCTAGAAATAACGGAAAATTCTCGGGTAATGAATTGAAAATCCTTAGAAAAATTCTTTAAAAATATATTACGTACCGGACCCCTCAAACGTCCGTTTTCAGGCAGGCCCGTGCGCTTGGGGGTTTCACCCCGCTTCATTGACCTTTGTTGATATGTATTATTATTATAATTTGTGGCGATCACTGTATCGGATATCACCCAACGCAAACATTCAGTTAAGCTCGGTGACACGCGAGTCCCCACCATGTCGCGTCAGACCAATCATAGCACGAGATATTCACTTCGTCTTCAGTAGACCAAGATGAATCCACATGCCCCTTCCCCCGCCGTATGCGCTAGACCAACATAAAATATATCCCCCCCCTCTCCGAACATGTTCTCGCCGGACCTGTTTTCAGGATTCCTTTTTCAGTTGTTTTTTTTTCCTCTAATTCTCTCATAAAAGTTGTTCGATCATTAATGATACCTGATTGATACTGTTAAGGAATTTCATCTTTTAATATTTTCGCGGAAAATCTCAAAAATCCTAAAAAAATCCTTAACATTTCGAAAAGCCTTCAAAAAATCTTTGAACTTTCTCTCGTAGCTGAAATTTGTTAAAATCTAAGGATAAATCCTTCGTGCTGACAAGCCTGTTCGACGATTTTTTTGGGTGGGGGGGAGGGAGTAGTGCTGTGCTAATGCTCGCCTTCGACCGTCTACACTACGCTCATTCAATACGCTCCGTGTACAACATGCGGGTTTTTTTTTTTTTGGAAAAAAGTGTTGAATCATACTGTAACCAACTGTAATGAGTGACCAACAAACAAACGGAACCGTGTACACGTAATTCCGTCAGTGAAAGTAAAACCTGTAAACCTCGAACGCAGACCGCAGCCTCGCTAACCCGAATCCGCCGTACTGTGTTATCAAATTTTCATCGGCCTGAGAAATGCATGCATGCGCGCGCAGTGAAAAACGAAGCAAATGAAAAAATCACACCAGCCGTCTAAACGGAAAGAAATTAGTCGGCTCGGGTAAACGGTATCTGGCGCGAACCGGTTTACCCGTGCGCAGGGAACACCAGCAGCTAAATCGCTAATCCCGTACAGAACTTTGAAGTCGTGCGCGCAGGTATAATTAAGCGTAATCGGGAAGAAGACCGATGAAGAGGTGCGGGTGATCGGGCGGTGGTGCTGTTTTGATATGACGTAAAGGGGTAGAGGAACATCGCAGTGTATTACTACTATACCGGTTGTGGATGCTCCGGGTGGAGGAGGATGATCGGCTCAGTAAGTAAACACGGAGGGAACACGTTTTCGTTTACCGAATCCAAAACATCGACCACGCTGTCGACTAATGAAGCAAAATATACTAAGAGGTGCGGAAGGAGGATGGGACGTTGATAAGAGGTCGTATAATTAAATAATTTGAACCGGGGGCTGCCGGCGGTGAATTGAGCACATCGCGTGGACAAAAAGTAGTTTCAACTGTTGCGGGACCACAAAAATTTTGTGCGTATATTCTCGTTATCGGCGGCGACGTTCGCCTGTTCGAAGCGGACGCATGGCGGACCGAAGTCCAGAAAATGGAAGCCAGATATCGGCAACATTCGGAAGCTCGTAAATCGCTGAAACGGCCGATACAGTTTGACATAATTGACATTCAGTCTACCGGGGAACGATGGTCGCGTTTTTCGCAGCCTTGAGAAAACTGCTCGTCGTAGAAGAATCGAGGCGTCGGGGCATGCGAAGAAAACATCCTTGTTACTGCGACCGGAAACTGACTAAGCTGTGGAATCTGCTGACTGTAAACGCGGCGAGATAAGTCGACCTGCTAATATTTTGCGTATAATTACGACTTTGAGGCGGCTTTAAAATGAGAAAACGAAATGGCGAGTGCGAGACGTGACCGTGTCTCTTTCCGGTGAGGATGATTTGGTGTCATTCGGTCCTGTGCGCAGCCATAAGGATGATTTGGAGGATACCTCGACTCCCGTGTGACTGTCTGAAATGCCATTTTTTAACACAAATTTTCCGAAAAATTTTGCTTAGAAATGAGTGTTTCTAATTACTGTCAAGGACCACCGTGAAATCCATCTCGTAGAATTCTGGTTCTGGTCGTGTGTGGAGTTTCAATTCAAGATGTGCTGACAGGCTTTTCTATAAGCAAAATGTGAAGTAGGCTCTTCTTAAAGTCAGGCTACAGAATGGCAGTAAGTCCGGTTGCTGCATGCACAAACCGACAAACCCTGCATGTTTCTGGACTGGAGATGGAAGTGCTGTGTACATGGATATCAGATGATGATTTAAGTAATCATGTATAAGTTTTGACCTAACTGTGGAGTGTGGGGTGAGTTCTCCTGGACAGGGTGTCCCTAGAAAAGTCAGAGAATTTTGAAATTTAGGAAAAGTTAGGAATTTCAGGAAATATTTCAGGAGAAAACATAATGCATTTAATATGAGAGCTTCCCAAAGTGTACTTTCATGTGTTATCCTTTGAAGTAGTTGAAGCCGAAATTTAGCAAAGTTTTTTTGATTCTTACATCTTAGTTTTGTTTCTATGTTTATGTTGCGCAACAAAGTTGCAAGAATTTGAATATTACGCCCATCTTTTCTCACGTCTTGTAACTTCATTTAGCCACCTTTTGGATTGCTCTGAAGCATGTCTGGGAAAGTTAATGGGAAAGTCAGGGAATTTCATTGTAGAAAAAAACTGTGCACCGTGCTGGACATTCCATAAAAAAAGAAAGCTAATGGCGCTTATTTCTGATTTTCATACTTCTTGACCCATTTGTTTCTTTGTAAATGGAAGGAAAAATTAGTTAATTATCATCCAGTGGAAGATTCTGTAGGAAATCCCATTGTATCAATAAATCAGAACCAAGAAATAATGTTCCATGGACGTGATGAATTTATACAGGAAACCCTTGCCTCCCTCTCTTCACAACTCAGTTCGCGCTATATTACATTATGCTGATGTGGCAACAGAAAAGGAGGTCAGGAAAAAGTCAGGGTACAGAATTTTATTCATCGGATAAGTCGAGAAGGTGTGCACGGATTGACTTAAATTTTTATGGGTGATGTGAGTACCATTGGGAACGGTACTCTAATAATCTTCAGTAAAATCGGCCTTACGGAGAGGAGGGAGGGGAACTAAAGCTTACTATTAGCTATCCTTGTATTGTGCATTCTCTTAGGAGGTATTTAAGAACAATATTAATACAGCTTGAGTTCTGTTCATTGTTCATGAATTAACCAGTAGAGGAAATACCATATCTCAAATGTTACTTATGAAATATCCGGCAGAGTAAACCTAAAGATCAGGTAAATTTACGTCCCTTCTTGTTTATTACAACGTTACGGGAGTAAGGTATTCACTATTATTATATTCTGCTCACAAGGTGAATGCAGGGATGTAGGGGAGGAGAGATACATTTGCTTCTGTTGTACTACTTTTTACATGAATGCAAAAATTCTTAGAAGTTTAATTATTAGCAACAAAATGCTGGATGAATGAATTAAGAGGAATTAATTTGTTAAACAATTAATAAAAAACAGGCACTTCATCGGCAATAATCGAACTCGATGGGCTTATCTGCTTTTCTCTCAAACGTTAAATATGGTAGTTAGAAGAATTATGTACATTAAGCAGGGCCGTATACACGGGGGTAGGGGGTAGGGTCTCCCCCCGCGTACGGCCGTGCGCCTAAAAATTCAGGAAAATGCGGATCTCGGAAACATTAGAAAATAAATTTAGTTTAAAATACCCTAGCTTATGTATTAGGGCAATCCCCCACCCTCGTCATATTCCTGGATACGGCACTGACATTAAGATGGTTCAAATGAGTCGTTAATTTTGTTCCTATTGGTCTAAAAACTTACGAGCTAAAACTGTTTTTGAAATCAAAGATCAGTGCCAAAATGGCCGTAAAAGCGGATTTAGCCGAAAACGCTATTATTAATATACTTGAAGCAGTGTTGAATAATTTTGTTTTCTCGTCCTGCTCTCTGTGGTATCTTATCGGTATGGTTGAATCGAAATAACTTCGAAAACGAATTCAGCGACAACAGAAACTCTAGGTCTTTTGCTTGTCTTTTTTCTAGGTGCTGCCCCCTCAGTGAAGTCTTCAAAATGAGGGTTTGAACAAAAAACCTTCATGAATGGATTTATTGTTTTTTAATTGGATTTCTGTGGTCTCTAATGTTCGATGTTCAAAGAATTGAGGACCTGACTTTCAACCGCGCTTAGTCCAAAAAACGAAATCTTGGGATGTCGAAAAAAGCATTCTAACTCGCGAACGATAAGTCACACTGATTTAGTTGCGTGACAGGAAGAGGAGGGGTCAGTGCTAATACCACCCAAGTATGAAGGTTGGCGAGCGAACAGTGTTCGAGCTACGGGAGTGCAAATTGGGGAAAGTCGTTGACTTAGCTCGTTTTGGCAGACCATGTCATACTTGTAAAAGATCAAAATTCGCACATCATAACCTAGAAACTGTCGGAAATCGGAAGGTACAGCTTAGAGACGACCATTCCGGTGAACGAGACACACGTGAACAATGCCCCCTCCTCCACCCTTCACACATCCTTGTACTCTTCTCCCCCCCCCCCCGAACAGGACAAAGTAAGCATGGCTTACCGTCGTCAGAGTCTTATATTCATAAAATTTGAAAAAAACAAGTAAGTCAGTATTATAAGAAAGAAAAAAAGGTTTAGTTGGCTCTAAGTCGTGATAAAATCGGGAAGCCAACTCTGAAAGCTGCCTGTTGACTTCCTCCACCAGATTGCGCTAAAAACTCGATTTTCGATTATTTGGACTAAGCGCGTTTTGGAAGCCAGGTCCTCGAATTCAGCAGGGATCACTGGCCTTTGCATTGACTTTTCGTCGAAATTTCCTGAAGGTACTTCATCCTTACACTAATATGAACGACCTGTTATGGTTAGATGGTTAGACGAAATTTTTGGACCTAACTCGATGTTCAAAGGTTCAAAGCAAAATTGCAGCTTCGTATGTGGGGAAACGTATATTAAACTTGGACCCTCCTCCTTCGGAATCCCTAAAAAATTTTCGAGTTCTAATACCCTTTAGACCAAATTGCGAACTTTAATTCACTTCGCTGTCAAGAAAATAATCCTTAGTTCAAATTTACTGATATTGATTGATAAATAATGCTGAATGAAGAATATAGGCATACATCATGACAAAATTTTGTGTAATAAACTACAGAGGGGAAAAAATAAGAAAAATGTGGTTGGTTGGTTTTCAGATCAGACGGAATTATTTCAGTTACAGGAGCAAAACCTTTCAAGAGTAGTGAAATTTTGATCAACCCTTTTGTACATGAATAGCACTCAAGATTCAAGAGACTACTATTTTTTGAAGTTTGAAATATGGCAAATCTCTATTATGAATCTGATTATTAATTTCAATTCCGATTTTTAGTTTTTCAAAACATGATGAAAGAGTAAAACATTAAATGAGTAACGAAGATGTACGGAAATGAATTGCCTACAATGTATATTGAAGGGGTTACATCAATTTTTGATATCTAGTAATAAAATTTGATAGAATTACTGAAGTGCACAGGTTTCAATTTTTGTAACGTCTGGTTGGCCGAGTGGATAGCGCGTCGGTCTCGGAATCCGGAGATCCCGGGTTCGAGCCCACGTAAAACTCGCCAGATTTCGACCTAGGCCGGTTTTTCGGCCAGAAAAGAAGAGGGCTAAGACAGCCCTAAAGCCTCCCCGACGTCTCTGAAGTAATGCTCGAAAGGGCCGATTCCAGGTCTCCGGTTGAGAGCAAATTAAAAAAAATAGAACCCTTCAGTTTTCGAGATAGCCAAAGATAGTAGCAATTTTTGTTCCATTTTTAATGTATTGTCTACTGCTACCCTCAAAACTGGTTGCTAAGAAGTTGTCACAAACAATTCAATTCGAAAATTTGAAAACTTTGCAAAGTTTTTAAATTTTTGAATAAAAATTCTCAGTCCGAAATGTTTTTTTTTGTTTGTTTTTTTTTGTTGTCAAATATGCTTCAAAAGAGAAACATTGATGATTTCCTGCCTATTTCGAAGTTTGAAGGAACTACAAACATTGCAAGTTGTGCACGTTAACAACTATTCAAAGTTTTTATGGTCAAAATTTTGAAACATATCAAATGTTAGCAGTGCAGTTCGGTAAATTTCGGTTGATTCTTCAATCTTTGACCAAAATTCTGAGTTGAAATGAGTAATCAGATTCAAAGTTAAATTTCATTGCTTTTAAATTTGGAATACTTTCAACCTTTTGATATTGAGTACGAACCATAATTAAATGTTGAGGTGGGGCATATAATCAAAGGTATAGTTTGAGGCAAACCGTATTGAAATTTTCATTTTGCCATAGCGCAGCTATTCGAGATCTTGCTGTATTGCTAGTGCATTCAATCGTTTTTTTTCTCTTTTTTTTTCGTCTTTGTTCTATGTGGTCATTCCCTCTATTATTTTTTGTTTCACAATCAGTTTCTCTTTCGAGATGCGACACGTGGTGCTGGCATAGCACATTAGACGCTATTCTGGCACACGGATCGAGTTCGGAGTGCGCCAGAAGGCCGCGACCTTTCGGCGCATAAGATACGCGTTTTTTTTCGAACTGGGAAAATGCGCAGTTGCGAGAGCGGAATCTGGACGCGCAAATTTTTTCAATCGTATATTTATATAAATTTTCGGAAATTCGTTTTCTCGATTGTCGCACGTCGTAGCAGCGCACCGCAAATATCGTTTACGGGTGTCTGTGAACTCTTCGTACCAGCTTGTATCTGTGCTGGCGACTGCACTTGAAAAGCTTTACTTCAGAAATCGAAAAGTCGAAAACCCGCTGCCAGAATGACCTGTTGACTGATGATTTCATCGACGTCGCGATGGCTTCTCTGCTTTCACGCCAGCGACGTGTCTTCTGTCCCTTGCAGTGACCAATATTTGATTATACGAATTAGCTCGGTCCTACTCGTTAATTAGCTCGGTCACGTATTGAGTAATTGCCGGTTACAGACCGACGATATAGCGCACAGTATATAGATTCTCATCCCGTGTTTTGAAATTTTCTGTTAGGTCCTCCTCATTGTGGTCGCGGTCTCTCCCCAGTCCTCGCCTGTATGTGTATATAGCCGCCTTTAGGCGTACAGGCGTATGGCCTTCGGCTTGAATTTTTGCTGAGGTACGCTACCAGGACACAGGCAACTTGGAACCGAATTATTTGTTTTGACCTTTCGAGCAGGGCCGTAGAAAGGAAAGTCGAGATTGAGGAAGAGGTCTTCTCCGAAATCCTGGTTATCTCCTAGTTGGCCCCAGCTTGAAGATAGGGTTCTTTGGATCGGAGATATGTGAACAAGGGGGTGCAGATGTGATACGATGCTGAGGGAAAAGTGGGACCCCTCCCCTATTTTCTACTAAGGCCTGATGTACAATGCTAACAACGACTACTCTTTATGTTGCAGGATGACCTGAAAACGATGACGTGGCGCGACGATAGTCATTCACCAACGCCGACGGCCAGCGATTCAGGAAGCATAATGAGCAGTAGCAACTCCAGTATAATGAGCGATGACTTGAGCGGTTCTCCGGCAAAAACGCACTACGTCAGCGCTTCATCAGTCATCACCGCCCTTTATTTTACACAAGGACACCACAATGGACATAAGAAACTCAACCGATCACAGTCTGAACCTAGAGCCCGATACAACAGAAACATGGGAGGCATCACCTCTTCCCGGTAAGTCTCGTTCACGCTTACATTTTATGCAGTCGTTTTTCTTTGCGATCTCGTTTCCAACATTTGCATATTATGAACATTTTTTTCTCGAATGTCTTGTGTAAGAAACCAGCTACAGCCATATAGTCTGACGAATTTGTAATGCTAGATATGTCGTTAATTACGAATTCGTAGTCGGTTTGATAACTAAATTATGTTTGGAATCGCGGTCGAATTCATGCCCGCTGGTCACAGACTGCGTGTGTCATCGCGTGTACAAATCGCGAAAACAACACTTTATTTCGTCCCAGAAGCGTACTGATATGCTTGCAAAACGTCGACAAAGAATCTGTGTGTACCGGTAGACTGAATATTTGTTGCTAGTGTGAGGAGAGAGGACTGTCGGAATGCAAGCGAAGCCATGGGTAACCCCCTGTCTGATTACTGAAAATGCAAAGATCTGATTACGTAAAGCTTATTGTTGATGCTAGTCTGGATTCATGATTTGAGAACAGCAGCTACAAACAATCAAGGTTTATGAGTGAAATTGGAAGAGAAAGAAACGTGAGTGCGCTCGACCAAAGTAATTTCTCGGTAGGATGAGCCTAGTGTTCAGCCCACAAAAAGACCGATTAGTTATTCATTTTCGACTAAAAAAATATGAATATCAAAACTTGTCAAGCAGATCTGGGAAGTTAATTGCAGTTAGGATTATTTCAGTCTGATTGTGTTAGAACAGGCCAGTAGTGCCGAGGAAATGCCACATGGTCTCGTCCTATTCGAGTGACGGTTTGCTTCTCCCCTGGAAGATTTTTGTTCCTTTTGCTTACTGAAGTGGAAATTATCTTCTCTCCCCCTCCCCCCGTTAGAAAAGTGGTTACGTTATGGGTTTGATTATGAAGTATTCAGACCTCTTACAGGTATTACAACCCATTCAGATCACTTAGGTGTGTTGAACCTGATTTGTCCCGACTATGTTAATAGTTGCTGTGTTATGGAAGATTGAGACCTATTACCACTCTTTCAGGACTTGTTAAGACTCATTTAGATCTCTTGGACGTGTTGAGACTCATGAGATGCTTGTGAAAGTCATTCAGACTTCGTTACAGTGCCGTATCCAGGAATATGGCGAGGAGGCGGGGTTGATCCAACAAATGGGGTTTCTAATGTTTCTGAGATCCACATTTTCCTGAATTTAAGCGCACGGCCGTACCCAGGGGGTCAGACCTCTAACCCCCCCCCCCCCTCTTGTATGCGGCCCTGCGTCGTTTAAATTCTTTTTTCATTTTATTGTTCGGACCATGTAGATTTATTGATGCTACATAATTCAGACTTATTGTACTCTTCTAACTTGAGACTCAGGCTTCTTTAGAGAGGACCTTTTTTAACCTATTCCACGGTCAGCGTAGAAACTAATGAGTATTGACATTTTTTATGCTGCCTAAACGTAACAAAGTTCCAAAAGTTCTTGATTTTTTGTGAAAAAGCTGGAGAAAAAGGATTGTCTCACGGGCACGTAGGCTGACATTTTTGTCAAAATTGAGTTAAATATGTAGATCTGCAGCTGAAGATGTAAGCTATCCGGTGGTGTGCACAAAATAGCTGATAATTTATTATTTGGACCGCTGGAGAGCCTTTCTGATTGAGCTAGCTGATAAGTTACAAGTTGACGAAATTTTCTCGACGCTCTCCTGAAAAGCTTCATTTTTGTTTGCCAGCATAAGTTTCCATGAGACATAAAAAAGGGTCACATTTGCCGCCCTGAGCAGCTGCTCAGTTTGTACCCATCCTCATTTCTAGTAAAAATGGTACTCTTCTCAGATTTCGTTAAATCTTCAAGAGTATACCTGCCTATTGAAAAAAGTTTCTTTTCAAGGTTTCATTACATCTGAAATGCCTAATTTAGTAAAAAGTTAGAATGGTCTTTCAAAATTCCCCGACTCCAGTTTTTATATTATAATCACTATATTAATTCTGTATTCCGAACGTTGCACGGAATATGATTTTCACCACTGCAAAAAATTGGATATGTTAGATTATCAACATTTATCATCAAATTTGAACAGAAATAACGAAAATTGGGAATTTCTAATTGCATAATGCAATATTCAGGCATTACGGAAAGCACTTCATTGTGTGAAGGTTTGATCCTTTATCCCTCTAAGAATCAAAATGAGCAGAATAATTGTCCTGATTCCTGATAAAGAAGTATTGGTAATGTATTCTACTTTCAGAACGATTGAGTCACTGATTTGAAAATAGATTTTGACAATAACCGCAAAGAGGAATGGAAAAAATAACCCTTCCCTCTCGGGTCTTGAAAAGGGAAAATAAGAAGTAAAAAATGTAGGTTTACGAAATCCTCTTTAATTGCGCCTAGTTGAATAATGAGGTTCTCCGTGATAGCAAATGAACTCCATGTAGACGTGTTTTTGGGTTAAGAGGTTGCGTATCAATTTTCAAGGCGATATCAGTCGGTGAGCGAAACTGAAGACACACTCCTCCCCTCGAGCCATACAAAAATTAAGTGAAAAAAATATTAATATTCGAAATCACTCTCAGTGCGATTGCTCGGGTTCTTAGTGTAATGAAAAAGAATGCACGAAGTCCTTTCTGGGCAGGATGGACTTCGATTTTTGAGATTCCTGTCAGTTCGCAAAACTGAGGATTCCCGATTTCCCTTGAACCCTTTAACAAATTAAGAGCAAAAAATCTTGGTTCACGAGATCACCTTCAATATTGGATGATGGGGTCTCGTTTATAGCAAATGAATACACGTTGACATTTTTTGGGAGGATAGGGCTATCAATTTTCGATATTCTCATCAGTTGGCAGAATTGAATAAATGAACTTTTTCCTTTACTTTTTTCCAATTGACAATTTAAAAATTAGTTTTTTATGATTGAAATATTTTGTAGCTGGTAAAATAAGAATTTCTATCCCCGTCCTCTCCTCCTATTCCCTGTAAAAAAATTGCAAATTATCCTTAGTCAGATGATAGGTTTTCAGTCAGAATAACTGAACACAATCGGCCTCTCTTTTGAGTGGTAGAAAGATCAATTTTTCAAACTTATATCCATTTGCAAATTGAGGAAACGGAGACGTTTTCTTTGTTTTTTCGTTTGTTAATCTCAAAATTTGTGTGGCTTACAGTATGATGTAGGTTAGGGGTGGCAAGTTGGGTGTAGCAAGTGTGCAAGTGCTACACACGGGAACATTTTTGCTGCACTCAGAAAATTAGAAAAACACTTTGCTATACTCTGAAAAATCAAAACTTTGCACCACTCGGGAAAATTCTCAAGAACATTTAAATTTTGCCCAAAATATTTAGATTTGATTATAATTAATTTGATGTTTTAAATGTTTTTTGTTACGACGATAAATAAAGTCATAAGCATGAGCCTTTCTGTAGAGGGTTGATTCTTAAAACGTTGAAAAAAATGTTTCGGGGGGGGGGAGAAGGTAGGTGTCTATTTTTGAACAAAAATTCGTTTTGGTTCATGCTACACACGGGAAAATCAAAACTTGCCACCCTTGATGTAGGTACGTTTTGTAATAAGTGAAATAGGAAGTTGGTGCCCTCTCCTTGTTCCCTGAAGAATTACGACCTTACCTCCTTGGGTTTAAAATTCAATCGGTGACTGTATTCGAATTCCCTGAGTATTTTTTCATATCCAGACTGTGTGTACTTCAGAGGTTTTATACTCGTAGGTTGCGCTTAGGACTCGTCAAGACTTACCAGACTCTTTCAATGATCATTCGGACACTTTTGTCAACTGATTCAGATTTGTTAGCCATTTTTGGACTTCATTCAGACTCTTACGACTTCTCCGATCCATTAAGATGACATTAAGTGTGTTGAAGCTACGGTAATATTTTCGTTAAGCCGGCAGGAATGATTCGGACTTTTTAAAAACATATTAATTTACATTCTTGAATTTTGTTGAAACTTAGTTAAAGCTCGCTGTGACTGTCAAGACTCGTCTCGATGTATTCAGGTCTCTTTCAGGTTCCTTCAGGGCTTGACATATTACGTTATATTCTTTTAAAACTCATTCGGACAGTTTTCAAACGTTTGCATACTGCCGAAATTCTTTCCCAACTCTTCATTCGGGTTCTGTTGATACTCAGTGGCTTCATTCAGATTCTGAAGTATCACTAATACTCGTTAAGACTGCTCATCAGATTCGATTCAGTCAAACTCTTTGAGACCTTTCGAACTCGTCTTTTGTGAAACAGTTCGGCGATTTCTAAAACTTATTCAGGTCCTAGTAAAACCGAATAAAGTCATTTAGATTGTACGTCAAGACTTTACAGACTCACTGAACATGCATTTTTGATATTACATTTTAAATCTAAGTCTCGAGTAAAACTTCCTTCGTCCAGAATCATTCCTGCCGTGTTAATGTTCATCTAGAGTCTTGCTCTTGATGTTGGGCCCTGAAAAAGGTGTCGCAGAGGGTTATCAGAAATAGAGATTTGGTTGCTTGTTTGCAAAGGTCTAGAAATTTGTGTAGCGAATATCTTTTCTTTGATTAGAAGAGAACTAGAAAGATATTGGCTCTCAGATCCTGCAATTTTGCTCCCGGTTCAGATTTTCTGCTGTAAGTAGAGCTGGAAGTTCGGTTTTTATTTTGTACCATTAATTTTTCTGTAGTTTTCAACCACGAGAAATCTGTCATCCTTACCCTATTCCCGCCCTTGATCTGCCGCGAAAATCGTATTACTGTGCGGCACTCGAGGTATCCTTTCAGCCCTCCCTTTCTGACTTGTCACTACTGTATAATGGTGCGCTTATCACCAGCGGTGCCTCATTTTCAGAAAACCTGACTTCGCCAGAGGTTCGAAGACAACATGAGTGAGTGGTCCGATCGTGTTAACTCCTGTGGTCTTTCGCCTGTAGTTTTATGAGTGTTGGCTATCATCAAATTGACTCATATTTACTGACGTGATTTCACCACCCCCGCTGGTATCAAATACGCAGGTTGCCGCGATTATATTCATCCTGTTGTATCCTCTGACGTTTTCTATGTTTCAAGAAGCCCGTCACAAAAAATGGGAAGTAGCTGATTACGACCGAACCTATGTATTGACGATGGCGTTTTATGGTTTAACTCACTTTAGATCTTACAAGCTGTATAGTCGTTTAAAAAGGCACTAACTAGCGACCCTCGCCCATTTTCTCCCTGTTCTGGCTGAATAGCGACGAACAAGCAGGCATTTTAATGACAGTTGGAATTTCCCGAAACGGTGTTTCAAAGTCGTAACAGGTTTTTGGATTTCGATTCCGTCTTTTGGTCGTTAATTTATTTCGTCTGTTCGTTGGACATCTGCGACAGGAACACTACATCGGCATCGTTTTCCGTGTGCCCTAAATTGTTGGATTGATTTTGCGGGCGAAGTGTCGAATAGCCGCTATAGTTTTATAGCCGGCTTCCCGCTGTTGAGGTTCTCGTGTGTGGAGGGTTATTGATGACTTATACTTGACTCTTTTAGTGTATATGACTGACGCAAACCAGAGTGATAAAATAAAATAGACTGGAAACGAGGAAAACAGATTGAAATTGCAAAATCTGTCTCTAATCATGGTTATTAGTGCCGAGATCGTCCGACCAATTCCTCGGATGGACCGCACGTGGTGTGTGCGGCTATCAGGGTGCATAAATCGATCTGTTTAATTTCACGCCAGGAGTTTTGGGGTTCATGCGGAGCAGAGCCGAGATATTTGGCTAGAATGACGAGAAGTATATGAGTAATGTACTATTTCAAGCCTGTTCGAGGAAAGCGAACAAGACTACTCGAGCTGAGTAAGCCAGGAAGGTAAAGTTTCAAAGTAACGAACTTTCATTGCCAGTCTGATGACTCGTTTAGAATTTTCTTTCGATGGTAATCAACGGGTAAAACTCGGAAAGGTAAGGCAACATGTTGATCACTGGCCCTTGCAGGGCGCCCGCACCGGTTGCGGCACGGAGAAATGGAGGCTCGGACCCGGCCTCAAAGTGTCCCTCCGGTCACTGATCCGATACTCGAAAGGGTAGTTTTCGGGTCGGCGGTGCCATAGGAGCCACTTTGGCATGCGTGCATCCCCATACGTCCCACCACACCAATAATGATCAGTACTTCATTTTCAGTTTAGTAACAACTTCCAAAACAAATTGAGTGGAGCAGTGTTGAATAATTTTGAAGTTTTCTTGTCCCTGTCGCTTGTGGACCCTTATTGGTAGAGGTGGTAGTCGAAATAATCTCGAAAACGCCTTCAGCGACTCCGAAACCCCCATTTTTATATACTTGAGAGTATTATCAGTAATTTTTAGGTCCTGACCCATCAGTCAAACCCTTCGAAATGGGGTTTGAACCAAGTAAGGAAAATCGTGAATGTAGCGTTCCTGAAATCAGAGTAGACAATATTTTTCATGTTTTTGTTCAGTTTTTGTAGTCTGTGCTGTTTGAAGTTCTAAAAAGTTGTCTTTACCCCCAAATTCAACACAGACTATTGACCTTTGAACTAACTTTTTCTCAAAATACTCGGTTGATATTATTTGATCCTTCTACTAATGAGAACAATTTTGTACAACCAAACGATATTTTTCGACCGAACTCAATTTTTGTCGAAGCTTCAGTGAAAATTGCAGGTTTTTTGTGGAGAATACAATGTTGAACCTGGCCTCCCCCCTTCCGGCGAAACTAATTTGACTGGTGAGTTTTTACACCAAAATGAACTAGTATAGCTACAAGAACGAAACATTTCAAAAATAGCGAACTTTCCCTGTTACTCAGATTACTAATCTCAATTCCCCCCCCCCCCAAATACAATGAGTAGAACTTTGAAGGACAAGGAGAAGTTATACCAATTTTTGAAACCTAGTAGTAAAATTTGGTAGAATTATTGAAGTATACAACTTTCAATTTTGTACCCCTTAAATTTTCGAGATGGGCAATAGATGATAGTGATATTTTTTATTTTATTTTTACTGTACTGTATCCTAATGCCCTTTAAAACTACATAGTTTCAAAGATTAATCACGAACAAATTCAGTTCCAAAATTATTGTAAAAATTGCATGCAATTTTACGAAGTTTTTAAATTTATAAATAAAAGTTGTCTTTTTTTTTCTGCATGTCTAAAGAATTGAAGGAGCTTCAAAAATTATAATGAAATTTTATGATTGGAATTCTAAAACTGATGTAGCCCCTTCAGTATCAAAGATAGGCAGTTCAGTTTGGAAAATCTGTATTAATCCTGTCAATATTCTATCCATGGATTACAGTATGCCATTTTTCAGAATTTGAAAACTTTATAGCCCCTGCACTTTTGAGCATAGGCAGACTGCGTAATGTTGTTCGTTCCTCTTGTCGAGTACTGTCGCCTTCTTCCGGCTTGGTATACTCTGCTGAACATCTTGTAATTATATTAATATGCCGATGATGATACTGGGTATTTATGTTTAACAAATTGATATTGGTTCCTCTTCTAGCTTTTGACGGAATTCTCAGATCGACCCGCGGCTGAGTCAGTATTTGTTGAGATTTCTGAAGTGACGCAGTCGAGTGTGTTAGGGGACTACGAAAACATTCTCCTTTGGACAGGAATTCGGGGCTCCTTCAAGGTGGAAATTCTACATAGAAGCCGTGTACATCATGTTAAAGCTTATTACCTTGTATGATGTAGGTACACACTAGACATTCACCTTCGATGTATAGCATGTCGAAGTTGAGGTGGACGGAAGTTCTACTTTTCTTGGTAAATGAACTTTCGAAATAGGAGCGAGAAGAAAATTCGAATTTCGATATCTTCCACGAGTCCGTGTGACCATGGCCCTGAGAAAGAATTTCGAATGTCGTGTTTGATTCCAGCTGCGCCTGTTGCGGTAAGGACTGAGTGAAACCTGTTGAAACACATTGGTCTCGGGTCAATCCGACCGTTCAGTCATAAAGCAAAGATGGAGAAGGCACCGGCTGAAATACTCTGTGAATTCATCACTGTTTCTTCGAAACCCACGAGAGATAAGAAAGTTCACAGGTGTCAAAAGTCATCAACGGTTTCAAATTTCCGTTTTCATTGTGCACTTTCGTGATAATCTTCGTATACTTTGTTTTTATTTGGTAAAGTAATAGCCTGATGGCTAATGAGCTGCGCGATGACCGTATACAGCAAGGAGGGGCCGAAGAATACAAGCATGAAAAGAGCATTTTGGTGTTCACGGGGCACAGAATTGGAGTACATTCCAATTATTACGGGTGTAATCAATTTTAACGCTTCGATTATTTGACGATAAAGCGTTGATAACGTCGAGTTTTTCTAGGCTGTGTATAAGTGTACCTAGAGTTCAACTTATTTTGGACTTGGGGCGGTACGATATGGTTAAATCAGTTTCGAGTGTTCAGTCGGTCTTTTGATGATTCAGTTTGAGTGAAAGGGGGAGTATCACAAGGAGTATGCTTATCAGTGTTACTATGTTTACGACTTTAACATGAATGGAAGAACAAAATTAAGTGAAAACATAATATGGAACTTCTTGTGTGGGGAATGGTTCACCTTGACTACTGCAGTAGCGTCATAAAATGTCGAAGAAGTAAGTTTACGGCTCTATGGAGTTTCGTATTCATCTTTGGGGTCGTAAACTGATGTGATTGCGGGCGATGCTAGTTCAGTACACTGAGTGAGAAAACTGCATAAAGTACAAGTACTGCTATTCATTTAGACTTCGTTGAATCTTTGCTTCAAGGGACACTTTCCTCATATTTACTTCAATGATCAGATCGGAAATTGTAGTCCGTGTACGCAGATTGCTTTTCAAGGCTGAAAAAAAAAATACTGAATCCCCTACCCCGAATTTTAATCGGCGAAATTCGCTGATTCAAATTCAAGGAATAGAAACTCAGATTAGTTTTTTGTCCTAACATTTCGTAGGGTCGAGAAAAGCTATTATAGGCAGTAGAAGCAGTGGCCCCGTTTCCCTCCTCCGTAATGGGAAAAATTAGCCTTGTGACGTCGTTATGGATAATGTAAAGGTTGGGATGTAACCAGCTAACCGGGGACGGATTAGGACTATGAAAGCTGCGGGGAAAATTCCATTGCATCGGTTTAATTTTTCATGTTCATTACCTCTCCTTCGAGTCTCTTTTTCGTGCTCTCTCCTTTTAGCCAGTTACCCTTGCCCGAAATTCCCAAACATATCAGTCTGGGATCTTATTAATTGAACCGGAAATTTTCCCATCAGGACCGTACTTAGGGGGTGCCCATGGGGTTCGTGTCCTCACCTGTATGGAGCCCCGCCAAATATTAAAATATAACTGAAAATGAGGTATTCTTTACGAGTACATCTAAAGTTTTTCCCCCGTCCTAAAAATTGAGGTTTTTGGTCAATTTTAGGCCAAAATTTTAAATCCAACGCTGTTCCTGATACATTGCGGGAGGAATACACCCTTAGTTGTAACCGAGAAAATTGGACAAGATTAGTATTTATGCCACTCCTCCCTCCTATTTCCATCACTTCTCAAAAGAAAATAGATTCATCCTACAGTAATTTCTCTTGTTGAAGTGACCGTCGGGTCTTCTTTTTAGCGGTTGAGTGTGCAACATACAGCTTGGCGTAAACAAATTTCTTGAGGAAGAAGGGCGGGAGGTTCAGTTTTGTCTCAGCTAGTTATGAAAGTCAGCTGAAAAATTTATGACTTGGAAGATGGAGTGGAACATCCTCAAATTCAGTATTTACGAATCGCCCCTTCTCTTTTTTTCTTCCCATAAGTCGGTGAATCGTGATGAATCAGCCTCGAAGATGAATCGAAGGAAGGGCAGGGGGTTGTACATGTTTTTGTGAGTTGACAAAATCGGATCCTCGGGTGGAAAAATTAGCCCTCCCCTTTCTCCCCTCTTCTTTCCAAAAAGAATTATAACAATTAACAACTAGTCGAAGTCGCTGTAATTCTTCCGTGACCATTCCGCATGTTTGAATGAGGAACATTCTTTCTTGAAAGAAGAGGGAGGGGTAAAGATAATCCACGAACTTGGAGATTTCAAATAACCGCCAATGACCGACGTACCAAGAATTATAACAGTGTTGTGATCTTTGTCACTAGAATTTGGCAACACCAATTAAATGTACATAATTTGTTTAGCTGTTTTTTTCTTTTTTTTTCTTTTTCTTTTTCTTCGCAATCCTATTGGAGCCACCGCATTTCGTATAAATAACTGCTTATACTTCAGTTTTATTTAAATTTTAATAAAATTTTTTAAAATTTTTCTACGAGATTAAAAACCTTGTGAGGGTAATTATTTTTCTTAAGAAACAGACACTGAGTATACTTGACAAAATTGGCAGTTGTGTTTATATTTGTAATTCAGTATGGTGTACTATGATTTTGTAGATTGTTTTGGTCAGTCATTCACATATTTCTAGGAATTCAAAAACTGAAAGGGGAAAGGGGTGCTGTTTGCCGGATTTATCTTTTTCAACACCGAATCCGACAGCCGACATTTTGAAGTCAAGGATATTTCTATTTCTTGGTTTATTTTACTCATATAAGTTACGTGAGATTAGTTTAGCTGAATAACAAACCCAGTATTTGAGTTATGCACTGGTAAGAAGATCTTTGATGGAATTAGATGTGTCAGCTTCCGGGGTGTTGCCGATTGAAAAAATCAAAAATTTCGTGTGTCGGTAACTAGGCAACGTGACTTTCTCTACAAAGTTAATGTTTTCCAAAAAAATCATTCGTAGATAGTGTAACTATTTTAATTCATAGTATATTGAAAAATATGCCAACAGCCTCATCGTAAAGAACAAAATTACAAAAGCGAGCAATGACTCGATGGTGTAGGGTATTAGTGGTTTACCTGCTGACGAATTATTTGACAGAGAAATGTCCAAAAAGCTGTACTCTGGCTAAAGAAACAGGTGACATTTTTTGAAATTCATAGTATGCTCCTACTCCCGTCTCTACACTATGCGTTAGAAATGTACTCAATATAGGACTAAACTACAAATTTCTGTCGAGGTAAAATATGATTCAGTTGTTAATTTCAATTGTTCCTTCATGTTTTTCAGCTAGTTTCGATTTCCTAGGAAGGGAGGTAAAGCCTGCATCTTTCAGCCCTAAAACTGGTTTCAGATCACCGAATACCGGACCAGTTGACTTCAGTGCAGCCCTGTAACAACTTTAATTCTTATAGACGATCGCTTCTGTTCCATGTTTGAAGCGGGAATGAGCAATGACTCCTTTCAGGAGTTCTAATGCAAGTTATCCCCTTGTCCTCTAGTTTCGTCACCTGTGATGTTTCGTCTTTCCCTCGCTCACTATAGACGCTTCTTGCGGTGCAGAGGGAGGACTAAGTCCTTCCCATTAGAAGGTTGACTTAGCGCCCCTTTAAAAAGTTTCAAAAATACTTTCAAAAACTATTATTAGTGGAACTTTTGGGCTAGATAGTTCTTCTACACCCCCTTAAGTTTTAACGCCGAACGTATTATTTTCTCATTCTACTCATCCACGAGTATACTCTGCACTCAACGATGGTCAAATAGCAGTTGTGTTGTATGTATGTAGGTTCTTCCGACATTCTGAGATTTTAAATAATTTCCAAAAATGCTTCTCAATTACGTGTATATAATATTATACGTGTAACCGGGTACCATCGAGAAAAAAATAAAATGAAAAAATCGAAAACACCGATACAGGTTCGCACGAATAGTTTATGGCTCTGTGCTGTTTATGGTCGCTCATTCGCGAACTATAAATCAGTCGTGAATTCGGCGGTGTAATTTGAAGTTATATATCCGCCGAAAACGAAAGAAGCAACGAAGGGGAGAGGGGGAGAAAAAGGAAGGTGTGTAAGCTGTCGAGTCGTATTTGCGTCTGGCCAACCCTGACCTTCGTCAATTGTACGGTAAATTATCGCACCAACTCGCGAATTTTTAAGTGTTCCAACATTTCGATGCGAAACACTAAACGCAGGAAACCTGAGGAACCGATTTCCGGTTCATTCGCAAGGGTCACATGGGTCGTTGGCGAAAAAAGATCCCACGTATTGCGCCATCGGAACAAACTTTCCATTTTTCTTGCTTGCCGTCTCCCCACCCATAAGTGCAGTAATATTCTACTATAGCTGAATTGTTAGAAGAAGGGACAACCTCATATGGGGTGTATCCTTTAGGCTAGGCTAAGTGACCATGCGTAGTGTACGCCAGCGCGTTTACTTGAATTGAGTGTCGGAAGAAAGTATAGGTTTGAGGAAAACTCCGTTGAAGTTTTCATTCTGTCTGAGTTTGCTGATCCGAGATCTTACAGTGTTAATGTCAGTCTGATTGAAAAGAGTGAACATTTAGTTACATTTTTGAGTTGAGGAAACAAAACTCGATTCCAGGGACGGAACTAAGGGAAGGCACGGGGCAGTTGACCAAGCCGAAATTTTAGTAGATAGATCAAAAGTTGGGGAAATCCAACAAGTCAAACAAGATTTCGAGTTTTTTTTTAAGTCAGTACAAAAAAAATTTGATACTCGGGAATTTTGAGTGAAGTCAGTTGGGAATTTAACGATTCCCTCTCCCCCTTGGAAAAATGCTTCGCTACGTTTCCAGTCGATGGTCCATTTCAGTCTCTGCCGTAACGATTTTCCGGATGCTTGTTGTAGGCCCTTCTTCCGCCCATCAAGTTTCGCAGTGTTTCTCCGCGTGTTGTAAGTGCACCTACAGTATTCGCAGCTAAATTAAGAAAATGAGAGAAAAATATGTGAGTGCCTACTGCTTAGAAGGAAGAAGAGGGGTGATAGAACTATACCTAGTCTCATATATTTTGAATTACTCCTACGAAGATGGCTCCTTGGATCTACCACTGGTTGCTGTGTCCTCACGCGTGGGAAATGTAGTGGCTTCTTACTTGGTGGAGCGTATGGCGCACGTATGCCAAATTGGCTTCCCAGACACCGCATCCCTGGCCCCGGAAATTACTTTTCGAGTATCGCGTCGATAACTAGAAACTAGAGGGACTTCTTGAGGTTTGGCCCAGATCCCCATTTCGGCTCTCCTTGCTTCGGATTCACGCTGTCCTGCCAGGGCCATTATGGGACACCCTACTGACACGAGGCAACACTCATCCATCGTTCCGGACTACGCTTCCTTCGTTTCGTTCACCCGTCACCTCCTCGCTGTGGGATGTGTGGCGGCGCTGGAAGATGGCGACGGCGGCAGAACCTTGCGTGCAGCAGCTCGAGGGAAATTTAGTGGCTTGTCTTTCGTGTTGAAACCATACCTGCTGTCTGATTTTCATTCGTCGATATTGTCGACTAATTTCCACACGTCTTTCGATAAATTTGAGTATCTGCTCGTAGCTTGATTTCTTTTCATCAGTTCTGTCGAGTATTTCGAATTATGAAACTGCAAAAGAAAAATAGTCCTCGATCATAATAACGGAATCGTTAGTCTTTCAGCATTCAAATAATTTCTAGTTTTATTGGTCGACTATCGAGCTGTTGACTCAATTTTCTGTTATTGGCACTTCAAACTTGAACGTTCTAATTTTAACTTTTAACGAGTTGAAAACCCCCGTTATTTACAGTTTATTCAGTTCTTACTTTCACTTTCGATCGTCAACTTCGTGGAAACCCCTCATTCCACAGATCTGTAACCCATGGCATCAAACCCTTGACATAGGTGCCCTCAATACCTAGAAAGGCTTGTTGTGTTTTTATGTGTGATTTCAGGATGTCTCCACAATTGACAGAAATGAGACCCGGAGGGATAATCTATTGCACTTATCAAATTTCAGCCCCCTCCTTCAAGTAGAGGTTGGCAAAAAATTAAAATTAAAATAAGTACACGATTTTTGTCTTTGGCCCAGTGGTACTACAAATCCAGTGCCGAAAACGTGTTTTCATTTTGTGGTGTTCTTGGCTTAAGCCAATGCATGCACAAAAATGAATCGGAGGCCGTACTGAGCCAGTACAATTTTCAGCACTGAATTTGTATTCCTATTCATTTTGAATAGAATATGCCTTTTTATTACGTATATCCACTACCACACGAATACGAACATAGCAATTACCGGACGATTGAAATAGATTTATATCAGTGATATATTATACCGGAGTCTTTCGCTCATTCTCTTTCTCTCTTTTACTCTCTCTGGCTACTCTGCGATTGTTCGACTTTCTCTAATTTAACTATCAAAACAAATATAAATGGTACGGCTTCTTTTACTGTCTCGGGATAAGGCCGCTGAGTAAAGTGAATACTTATCAGCCACATAGCTGTATAGTTTACACGACCATTTTTAATATTTATCTGCGATTGTCCGTCTGACTCAGGAAACTGACTGGCCTCCGGAGGGGGGGGGGGCTGAGATGTCAAATTGTCGTCGATAATAGGTAGTGGGCGTTATTTCTCAGATTTGTAAACGTGCCTCATTTCATATTGATTCTGCCCTGATGTTTAGAAACTGGTACACAGACTGGGGAGGGGGTTCAAATGTCAACAGCAATCATTACGTGTTAGTGTACATTTGAGAGGAAGAGAATGGGGACTTGGGACGTCTATCGGTCCTTAAAGTTCCTTATTTTAAAGAAAGCGTCCTACTTCCCAACCCCACAAGTCGTCCTAGTTCTATAGAAAGTTCGCCGTAAATTATTTGAAAGGGGTGCATTTTTCCAACATGAACTGAGAAAAATGATGAATTTACTTTTTTCTCAGGAAAGTGATAGAGAAGAGTCCATCAATGAAGGGCGTGTCAGAGCAATTGTTTTAAAAGGGGAGGGAAGAATACTTGATTTTGCATACTCGAAATTCGATTATCCTGATGGCCAGGGCTCGGATTCTTGGGCAAAAGCAGCCTATTCGATCTATCGAGTTTTTCTGGACGAATTAGGAAATTTTGAAACCAATGAGCTAACTTGATACGTTCTCTGTTGGACTATTTTCTCTTAAAAATGATCTTTTTGCCTAAAATTGATTTTTTAGAGACTTTCTGAGACTATTTCGGGTAGAAATATAATTTTCAAGACTAAGTATTTTGTCAATTTTCAATTTTGTAAGAAGAACATTTTTAATTTTCAATTTATCGAGAAAAAAAAATTCCAATTCATTTCACTTGGAAAACAAAGTTTGAGCAATCGTTACTACCTTATTATTTGTTGCAATAAAGTATTTTGATTCAAAATTGTCAGGTTGTACGTAGTTTGGTAGGAATAGAAATATGAAAATTGGGTTCAGTTTTCCAGGGCCGTTCATTTAATACCCATGAAGCTATAGTTTTATAGGGACTTTTTACGACTATTTTATTTCTTATTTTACTTCTTATTGAGACTACTTCGCTTATAGGGACTTTTTATGGACTTTCAATAAGGTCTTTTCTTGAATTTTTAGCGCCTAAAAATGTGGCCCCTGTTCATGACGAGCACTTCTATTTTTCTAACTGACAACCATTTCTAGAATCAGCAAGCAAGGCAGTTGACCTTTTTGAAAATTTGCCAACTGGGGACTCTATGTTTGCTACCTGTGAGGGTTGATATTATCAATAGTGCCATCTCTTGCGTATGTTTGGAGAGAGGAGACGAAGTTCAATCATAACGATAAGGATTATGAAGTCAGCCCTACATACATGTGTGGGTACGTCCCAGCTCCCAGTTCTCCACCATTTTTGATTTTCTTGGGTAAGCATCCTTGAATACTTTGTACCTACACGTTTCTTACCTCCCAGTTTTTGGCAAAAACTATAAATTGGGTAAAATTCTTACCATTCCGCATGTGAAACGTAGAACAGTTTTTGATTCGTACGTTTCCCGAATAAAGGTTTGGTAATGAAAGAGTGAAGTTTGATTCGAGCGGGTTTCTGTGAGAAATTTTCCTACTGGTGTGGATTTTTAACTTCGGAACATGTCAGACACCTCTCAAATTGTTTTTACTCATTTCCAGCCCGTGTCGTAGCCTAATAAATGCTCTTATCCTTGTTATATTGGACACCTAACTATTTAACGATAGGCCACAACTGTTACACTAGTTTTAGCATACATATAAACCTCTGCTTCTGTAGTTTGTTATCCGAATATTTCATTGCTTTCGCTATAGATAATGTCACCTCTCTCGGGTTTCAATCATAATGCAATCGGCAGTTCTGGTCGTTGCATTTTACCACCAACAATACGGACACCATGTTATGAGGATAGGTTTTGATGATATCACTGAGAATCTAAACATTGCTTTCTCATCGCATTACAAAGAAAATGCGCGTATACGAATGTTTTTTAAAATGTGTGATTGGTGACAATCGTTCGTGTCGTCAAGGTCGTGAGCCTGTAACGAAAATCGTATCTCATCATTCTCGAAGATAGAATGCATGAAAACCGACCGTAGATTATCTGGCGAAACGGAAGACCTCGGGGTTTGGAGGATCTTTTTCCAATGTGGCTGTCTTTAGAAGACAGTAGTTACTCGTATTCAAAGTTGGTGACCAAAAAATATGTATTTTGATTTGAGTTTTCCAAGTTGATATGTTATATTCCCCAATTTGTTATTCAACTCATTTCGCGGGGAGGGGCACAGCGCCAGATTTTGAATTATTGTATTCCAGTTTTACCCTAATTCTATAACGATAGGGCCGCAGATCAGTTCGATATAAGTGTGAACGGTATATTTTGTAAGACATGATTTTTTAGATTTTGAGGTCAGTGCAGAGAAGCTGAATTGGAAATGTAGGCTGTAGATTAATGAACAAAATCTTCGTATTTTCACCATTTTTCTTGGTCTAGTCGAGCTTGCTTATTTCGAGTTGTTTTCATAGCCACTGCATGGGGAGGGAATATATAGAAATTTCTCTAGGCTTCGTAGTACCATTACCATAAACATTTAAAATGGACAATGATTTATTTTTTGTTACTTATTCTAAAAACGAATGGATAAATAAGTAAAAATTTGACTTTTTTCAAAATGGAGTCCTTTTTTCTCCCTGTTTTTTAAATTTCTTTAGGAAAATCAGTTATTTTTTGAAATTGCATTTTCTGAATGAAAAGTTTTATTATTTTTTTTTCGAAATCCCAGCTCTTTTTATAGTTTATTAATTTTACGCATTGGCTATTGGCGCTTGAGCGTTAGGATTAAAAAAATTTGAATTTGGAAACTTCAAATGAAAATATCAGTTCGAAAAGTGAAAACATTATATGTGTAATAATCTAATAATAGACAGGACACATTTTGTGAATTGCTACTATCAGAGAAAAGGCTGGTTAGAAAAGATGATCCAAGATGCAAGGAAAATTGAAACTGTCAAACTTTTGATTTCTGTGCTCCTGATAGCAGTAACTTCTGGTCATTTTCTACACCTTTTGAGTGTGTTTTATAAGATGCTTATCCCCCCCCCATCCCGTTAGAAAAAGGAATCAGGATGTTACTCAAAGTGAATATTTTCTAATAGGAAGGTATCAGGAAATCTATTGAAATAATATTGGTTTCTGAATCTCTGATTTCGAGTATTCAAGTTCCATGAGTCCGAACCAGAGCTCTGTTTTGTAAATTACATGTAAAGTGTTACCCTTCTGGAATCTAGAGGGTGTTCTGAATATTACGAAGACCTCGAAGCTCGAATGTGGGGCTTCGCACACAGTTTTAGTTCAAGGCATATTTGCCAGACTAAGAACCACCCTGGCGTATTAATACACCCTGTTTCGTGGCAGAACTTTGAAATTAAGGTTTTACATTCAAGAGGACAAAATTGACTTGACTTATCAAGTGAAGTCAAGTATCCTTCGGTGGCGCTATAAGGTTTTCTTTATTCAATGATAGTCTACTGTGGAGTCTGAAGGGTTGAAAAAAAGCGAAAGAGACCCCAGAAGTGAATTCAGAGACTAGGAGAAAAACTGTATTCAATATAAATAACATGGAAATTGGAGTAACTGAACATTAGTCTACTATGGTGAAAGAGTTCAGGGGAGGGGGAAGGACTCAAGGGAGGAATTGCGTCTACAAGGGAAAATATGAAAGAAGAAAAAAGTATTCGTGTCGGGAAAACGTTACAAACTTATAGAAAGGGTCCGGGAATAAGAAAACTCGAATTTCTAGTGAAAAAGATGAAAGAAAGACAAAAATGGTATTCGTGTCAGAAATGTGTAATGTCGGGGTGTCCAGTTTCTGGAAAACCGGGAAAAGTCAGTATATTTCGAAAGAAAATAATTTTATAATGTGAAAGTATTTTACAATTTTCTCTGTCAGACTCAATTGAACCTTTCACTTTGAAACTCTGTCCTAGTGCCCAATAACTCCTCTCCATGCCTTCGTCCTTCTTTCGTGTAGTTGTTTAGCCCCTGGTCAAATGATATAATCCGCCCTATGTAAATGTATTCTTTTACCCTTTCAATTTCTATCCCATCCACTTTGGGGTTTTCTTTAGATTTATTGCTGCTGACCACCCTGAGTGTGTTTAAATTATTTAGGTGACAAGCAAAAATAAACAAAACAAGAAATTTCTGGTTTAAACTATTACATATTTGAAAGTTGGCAAGACAAAGGGGAAAAAATGAAAACAGTTCGGGAAATTTGAAAGGGATGAAGGACAACGGATGCTTTGTAATTCAGTCTCTATTGTTTTTAAGGGAGTGGGGTATTTTCTACAATGTACCCTTGTATCAATCCGGTAAAATTCTCAATTCGAACCAAATTCGAATTGTGACAGTTTTAGTTTTCAAGCATGAGAGTTGAATTCTTAGAATTTTGTCATGGAATATTTGAAATCAGCGATCCCAAAAGACCTAATACCTTAATCGATTTTCCAACTCAAGTTAATTTCATCCCGTCAATATAAAACTTCAATTTTGTAGCTCTCCATCCAAACATAATGCAGTAATATGCTCGTTTTCATTTCTGTTCTCAACCCGAGCCCTGGAATCCGCCCTTTCGAGCATTACCTCACAGACGTCGAAGAGCCTGTCAGGGCTGTTTTAGCTAGGATGGTTCTTATACGCTTTTATTTTGCCAAAATAAGAACCATCTTATTTTGGCAAAATGAAAGTTTTTACGCATTGAACTGAAACAGCGTGCGACGTTTCAACGTTCGAGGTCATCGAACTATTCAGCACAATCTTCTGAAAAGTTGAAGCTTCACATGTAATTTACATAAAAGATTCTGTTTCGCATTAGCAAAAGTTGAAGGCTGATATCAGGAAAATCGTTAAAAGTATCATTTTTGCTGGGAATCATTCCAAATGATCCTGTTCATCGAACGAGTGCTTGAGACATACGCAAGAACCGTGATCTGACCTCAGCGTATAGTGTCGAAAACTGGTAACTGAAAATTTTTCTCGGAATTCGAATTTGAAGTAATTTTTGATTCAGTCTCTCTGAGGCCACGAAAGAGGGTTGAGACCAATTTTATAGTCATTATTTTTGGTAGTATTTAAATTATACGTTGTCAAGGTCGCTGAAGTCGATGACGAGAATAAATTTGAAGTTCAACGCCTCGAATGTCACCAAATGCAGATGGAATTGCAGTGATCCTTATATCTTGGTATTGAGTTTTTTGATTTGATAGCTGGTTTAATACTGAGCATTACTTGACTGACCCATTTTAGTAGCATACCATCCAAAAGTTATTCGAAGATTCGAATTCAGCAAGCTTGAAATCCTGTGAATTGATTACTATCCCGAAATAAGGAGTATTTTTTTTAGTCTCAACTTTGTTGATGCTGATGGTCGGATTCAGACATCACTCAGAGTTGAGTGTGTTCCCACTGTCACTAAATCTCTTCTCGTCCATCATCTTCTATACATGTCACACATGACGTATCTCTAGCCTAGAACTATAGCGACTAACACATGGGGGTGGGCAAAGTTGTGTAATGAGGTGGCATGTGGCTGGTATGTACTAGCCAGTTGGAAAAATTATTAAAAGGAGGATTTTTTTAAAAACTTTTTTGGTTATAATTGTGAGAGCTTATACCTCAGACTGCACTATTGCTGCCCGCCTTCCCCAGGAAAAAATGCTATGACCTTGATCTAGTCGCTCGGCCTTCACGCAAAAGTTATCGCTGTTCTGAGCCGAAAAATGTCCGCGGTAAGCTGCACAATTTCGACGAACATCAGTTTCCAGCCCCTCCCCCCTCCTCTTTTCCGGATAACGCGTGAACCCGAAAATAGTTTTCTCATATCGTTTCGAACGCTTCCGGTCTCTCGTCGGAAAATACCAAACACTAGTTTGCTTTAAAAAAAAAAATCTACAATGTCGCTTTAATTGAATGCAATTTCGAATATACATATAATAATCCGACGAACACACGCGATAAATTAGCGCAGAAGTGTATTTTCGAGGTTCGGCGGAAATTCGTTGTTATCGTAATTTCGTGTCATCAACGAGTTAGCGGAGGGGGAAGGGTTTACGCGGGAACACGCAATTTTCTTATTTTGCTAGTCGTGTGCCCTCCGACCGGAGCGAATTCGTGCACCCGAATCCACGAGAATGTTTTCGGATTTGCGTCAGTCAATTCGGCGATCGCGAATTATTTTCATAATTACGTCGGTTTCAGTCGCCGACAGAAGAATCTATAAAAAATAAATAAAAGAACGGGGAAGAGCGTACCGAGGATGTCGCGAGGTTGGCCGAAATTTGCACGACCTCTGAACTTGCCATTGTACGATTTTGGCAGTATTCGACCTACGCATCGAATGAATTTCTAGTTTGCGGTATCGCAGTTGGCTGGGGCCGCGATATCGATGGCCAATTTACATCCGTCGTTTGAAAAACCGAATAGAAGATGTACAGGGTGTTCCACAATTTGCGCATGCTACTTACTTTCTAAACGAATTGTCGGATCAGCAAATAGCTGAACAGGATGTCCAGCTGGTAAGACTTCTCCATTGTAAGTGAAAGGGGCTACATGCAGTGGTGGATATGGGGTCAAAATCGAATGTATTCTGTCAGCTATTCTGAAATTATCATTTGGTTTCGACCCTTTCTGGCACCATTAGAAGGAACGGAAATCACTCTCCGAATTGAATTCAGTAACCTTGAAATTCTATCGAAAGAATGAATCATGTTTAGCCCCAAGCCTAATTAGTGGTACCTTGGAGGCCGAACGCGGAAATTACCCGTGAAATTGATTTCAGTAACCTTGATAATATGTAAATCAACCCCTATTTCTGATTTTATGTTTTCGCCGCTTCTTCCTTTTCGGAGTCACCTTCGAGATCACTGAGCCAGATAGCGGAGCCCAACTACGAGTATTTTACGCTTATGAACATCACATAGCTTACTGAAATCTATGAGAACAGATTTTCCACCCAGTTTTGAGCCACTAAATGGTATTTTGGTTTGAACATCACATAGCTTACTCTCATATCTATGAAAACGGATTTTCCACCCAGTTTTGAGCCACTAAATGATATTGTTTCATTCCTCAAATTGGTTATCATCAGTTTAAAAATACTATGGCTTAGTGGATTTTGAAGAAGAAAAAAAAAAAGATAAATGGAAGGTGGCCCAGGGGCCTCTGTTTGAGGGAAATAATGTAAAATTTATATTTTATGCTGTATAATATGTCGGGAAGAAGCGTTACTTAGAAGTTCTGAGTTTCATAGCCGTATTTTCAAACAACACTTAATTTTTAAGTGCTTTTAGATGAAAAAATTAATTAAAATTGGACTTGAGTAACCTCCGGAGGTTACTTGAGTGCAATTTTGAGTGTTTTTTCCCCAGTGAAAGGCACTTGAATAATTAAGTGTTGTTTGAAAATACGACTCTCAAACTTACTCAATTCGATAGAAGAGCATATCGCACGAGTGAGAGCAAGCAAGGGGGCAAACTAACCGTTTTTCTCCGTCTGCCCCCTCCCTAATGAATTTTTCGAAAATGCTTGCGTACCCGAACATGAGAGACGCCTTCTTCTCCTTTGCTTCCTCCCCCTTACTCCTCCCATTCAACCCTACCCCACGGATTTGAAAAAATACATATTTACAAAAAGTGGAATGGTTTTCTTCTCGGCATTGGCTGTGTCCTTTCGTGTATTTATCGTTCCCTATCCCTTCTCTGTGTTCCTGTTTCATCAGGGAAAGTCATAAACATCTTGGAATATAATTCAGATGTGTTTTATACATGATACTACAATTATTACACCTCGGAAGTGTTACACACGTTAAGAGCTGTTGAACGGGAGAAGTGATGGAGTGAAGGGGAGTGAATGGAAAGAGAAGGGGTGTAAGGTACATCTAGAAAGTAGCAATACTTTTGTTTTTTATGTGATTTTTTTTTGTTGAAAGTACGCAATTTGGGAAAATCCATTAGGAGAGGGTGGTCCATTTGCCCCCTTGCCGGCTTTTATCCATGTAACACATCATCACAATTGAATTAAGTAAGCTCCAGGCGCATAGATATTTTAGGTGACCTTTTATACTTCAGGAAGCATTATATGACATAAAATTATGCATTTTCTCTTAAGAGATTTCAGATCTTATGGGCGACCTTTCAAAGTCTTTTTTCAAAATTAATTTTTGGGCGCACGATTTTTGAAAAGTCGCCTCCTCAGTCTAATTTTTGAGACACACCCTATATAGTGCATATGAATAGCTGTTTGGGAAAGGAATGTCAGATTTTTAGAATATTCAGTAGGATGAAAAAACAATTCCGCATGAATTTCCATTGCTGTGAATGATGTTGGCTTTACTGAATTAGTGTGTGTACATGAGATGGCGTTCTTAAATTTCATAAACTATATACTTTTGAAATATTCATTGAAGAAGTTCTGTAAAAAAATTTCAACTTGAATTTCACATGTGGAGTTTATCTGCCTATTAATGGTAGTTAATCAGCAATTAATTAGTTGTTATCAGCATAAAACTGATGGATAAATTTCAGAATTTTTTCTTGAGAGTTATCTACATGAAATAATTTACGATAAATTTAATTTCACGAAGTATTTCTCTGTGAAAATTTTTTATTCTAGAACGCTAGTAGCGCCCGCCATCTGGTTGACTTATTTGAGTACTGTATCAGTAAAAATTATTTATGAAATATTGTACGATGTATATGTATCTGAGAACTTCTTTTCCAAGTGGCAGTAAATCCATATATTTGGAAATACAAGAAACTATCTATAAATTTCAATTATAATTTTTCTTCCTTTAATGGTTGACAGAAGCTAGCCCCAACTTTAACGGATACGACCCAAGAATTTAATTTTCAAAACTAAAATATTCGTGGAAATATAAGCTGAAGGAAACCCCCGAAACTGGGCTTCCTCCATTTCAGAAATTAACTTTTTCATTAACAGATATAGTGATATAACGTAAAAGATTTTTTTTTTTTTTGCAATTCGAGAGAGAGAGTGATTCACGTGGGGAATTGGGGGTGCATCAAAGAATAAGATGTGCACTTGCTGCGTTAATTTTTAGAAGTAAGCCGTTTCATGAGCATTTAGAAAAGAATCCGTCATTTCATCTTACGAAATGTTTCACTGTAAAATTTCTTATTTTTACAACAATAACATGAAAGCCACCTTGTGAAGTGTGGTCTTTTTTGACAGGGTCCTTAAAAAAGTCATGAATTGAAGTCAGTGATGATGAAAATCATGAAGTCATGAAAAAGCCATGGACTTACTTGAATATTCAGTTTGTTTTACCCCAAAAATCATAAATTCTCTGTAAAGTCTTCTGGAGGAAAGAATTTTTTTCTTAATAGAGTGTAGGCAGTAGCACAGCGTGCCTAATTGTTGATTACACTACACAACAATTTGAAATTTTGTAAAAACAATGTCGGGAATATATGATTCTGTGTAAGTATTTTCGACGAGGAATTTAATGCCGTTGTTAATTTTTGGATTATAGTTAATTTTTGTATTATAGTTCATTTTCCCCCTTATTTCCTATATTGAATGCGGATTTTAGTGTCATCAAAATGATACCACTGATCAAACCACTATGCGTGTTCAGTATTGTTATCAGTATCAGTGTAGCTATTCGTGGACGACAAAAAGGAATAAAACGAGAAAAATTTGATAAAATTTTAATTTGGAATATTGTTTTTTACGTTGTTGTGTAGTGTTATTCATCTTTGAAAAATGATTCGTGACAAGTGACGTGTGCTTGACATGGTGGGTGTGTTGGTGATGCGTGCCGGTCTACCCTGTGTGTGTGTTTTATGTACATTTTCTTGGATTTATTAGTATATCGTCTTCCTTCTTAAATGTGAACTCCAAAATATTAGAGAAAAAAAAAGAAATTGAACAACAGGGTGTCTACCGGGCATACACCCGATGAATCATATGAAGAGTGTTATTCCAAACTGTCCCTAAGTCAAAAACAGTGAAGTTGAAAAAAACACAAAAGACTATCTCCGCAGAATAGATGACTCTTTAGGAAGGTGAAAGTTGACTGCACTGGTAGTATAGCTCATACCTGACAATGTTTTGTATGATATCCGAGTAAACCCCTCTACTGTTAGTAACCACATTGCACCACTAGATCGCGGTTTTATCTCATTATTTATAAAAATTGACTTGGGGCAGTTTGGAAAATTATTGTTCGTATAAAAATCACATAAATAGCCTGTCATTTTTTTTAATGGACACTTGAGCATGTGTAAATGGTATATTTTTTAAAGTGAAAAAGCAAATCTTTTTGATAAATTATTTACACAGTGCATTGAACAGGGTGTCTACTGGCCTGAAAAGTCATGATTTCAAAAAGATTGTCATGAAAGTCATGAAAAGTCGTGATATGTCAACCAAAACTCGAAAATGTCATGATATTTCATCATGCCATAGTTCACAATATTTTAATTACCAAAACAAAAATCAGTTGTATTCATTTAATGAGAAAAAACTGTTGAGTGAATATTTATTATGAAAGTTTAGCGCGCTCGAGATTTTCGAGATTTATAAAATCTCGAACTACGTCATATGCTCTTTGGAGACGAACTACTTTGTCCACTAACAAAACTTTTTAAAAGAGTACTTGAGGAGAACTGTATACCTAAACAATGGAAGCAGGTCGAGATCATCTTACTGTTCAAAAAAGGTAACAAGAGTATCAGTTTAACGTCAAACGTGAACAAATCATTTATGAGAATTCTTCAGGGTAGATTATATAAACAGTTGAAGAGCGGTCAAGGAAGGGAACAAGCGGGGTTCAGGAAGGGACGGTCAACTATCGATCAAATCTTTGTGCTCAGTCAGGTGATAATGAAAACAATCGAGTATAAAAGAGAAGCATGTCTTCTCCTCCTGATCGATTTCCAGAAGGCGTTTGACACGGCAGAGCATGGCTTCATGTGGCAGGCATTAAAAAATGAGGGAGTAGGAATAAATTATATAAGACTCCTACAAAATGTTTATTCGGGGACGGAGGCGTACATCAAGATGGACAGGATGGGGGGAGAGGGGTAAAACAGGGCGATCCCCTATCTCCAAATTTATTTAACTGCGTGCTGGAAGAGATCTTTAGGGTGCTAAACTGGGAGGAAAAAGGGATTAAGATAAACGGGGAATACCTAAGTAATTTAAGATTCGCCGAAGATGTAGTGTTACTGGCAAACAATGTAAGAGAGCTGGAAGAGTTACGGGAGGGCTGAGTGTAAAAAGCGAAGAGACAGGGTTGAGAATAAATTTGAATAAGACCCAGGGGATTACAAACGGGGAAGAAGAAACATTACAGATAGGAGGGGAAGAGATAACCTGTGTAGATGAAGCGAGTTATCCGGGTCAATTAATTTCGTTTAAAAAGAGAAGAAAAAAGGTACTAAGTATTCGAATTAAAAAAAGATGAAAAAATTTTTGGGCCCTGAAGCACATACACAAAAGTAAAACTAACATCGTACTAAAAAGGAGGCTATAGGAGATGTGTACGCTGCCGTCCATTACGTATGGCGCCCAAACCTGGGCTTCCACAAGGACGCAGGTCGAGAAATCAAGATGCACGCAAAAAGCCATGGAAAGGAGTTTACTGGGGGTAGAGAAAAAAGATAAAATTCGCAATACAGTGATAAGGGGTAAAACGGAAATGACGGATATTGGATACAGAATTAAAAAACTGAAGTGGGACTACGCGGGTCACATTAGCAGGAGGGAGGAAGGGAGATGGGAAAATATAGTGCTAAACTGGACGCCGTACGGGAATAGAAGGGGGAGGGGAAGACCATTATTTGTGGCCGGAAAGGGACCATGCTGGAAAAGACTGGCACTCGACAGAAGGAAGTGGAAAGCTTTGGGGGAGGTATATGCTCAGAAATCGGCGGGGGAGGCGGAAACGGATTGTGGGCCCACGTAAGAAACCGCGCCACTAAGTAGCACCCCAGTGCTGTTATTATTATTATTATTATCGCGCTCTGTATTGAGCGTCCAGTAAGGCGCGAAGCGCCGAGTTTGCCCCTCCCCCCTTCTATTTCCTATTTATATCCCCCATGATAGTCATGAAAATTCATTATATTTTGTTTCCCGAATCCAGTAAACACCCTGTTGAAGGATCAATATTGATTATAAAAAACAGAATGACGCTGCAGCGCACTCTACACATTGAATTACCCGTTTAAAATAAAAAATGAAATACTACCGAGGCTAGTTTTTTTCCCCTTGATTATTATTATTCTTATTAAATTCATACAAAATATATATATTGAAATCTGGTGGACACCCTGAACAAGTATCACTGAGACTTCAGAACTAGTTTCTGGTTTTACAATTAAAGATTCCTTACCAGAATATTGTGAGCCCATGAAAAAAGGCATAGTAAAGTCATGAACTTCACAAATTTGTATTTGTTATACCCTGTTTGACTGCTATGTCAGTATGGCCAAGAGGCCTTCACACCTCAAGGATGTATCTTTACATGTAAGGGTATTTGAACTCTGTGAGGAAGCTTAGAGATTTTCTTAAGGATTTTCAAAATGTTGATAATTTTTGAGAATTTTGGCGATCTCCCGCGGAAATGTTTAGAATATGAAATTCCTTAACAGTATCAATCATGAATGTATTCTCATACAGTATATTGCATCGTACAACGTCGATGGAAAATTATAGTTTATTTTCGCTCTTAGAATTTTTCATACTTCGAGGTTGGCAGGCCTGGTGGCCGAGTGGCTAAAACAGAAAATAATTGAGATGGGTTAAAATTTTTTTCTTGCGAAAAGCTATTAGTATACGCTCGAAAATTATGATGGACACGCCGACGAAAACTTAATTCCATATACTGTTACAGAACCTCTACACCACACACTGTACAGTGACCTAACGTGCTGGTCGTATAGGCACCACCTCTCCTCCTCTGCTCTATGTCGCTCCCAGTGTTGTCAAAAATGGAAATTGAATTCTACTATCGGATGTCCTAAATTCGGCTAGACTTTGATGGATTTCAAAAAAAAAAAAAAAAAAAAAAACTGGGAAACGGTAAAACACAAACGTTTGGTACAAACACGATTTTCGCTCGATTACGAATATACTCTGTAATAAGAGCAAATAAATATAACAGGAGTGTTTCGGGGGGGGGGGGGCGTTACGGTTTTCGCTCAAGTATACCCAGTAGTAGAAGCATGTATAAAATGCTAAAATCTGCTGAAGTCCGTTCAAAATTAGTTTTTTTTTTTACGAGAATTGAGATGCTAAAATGAAATTTTTGCTATCGAAAATGAAAAATGCTGCTAGATTCTGCTAGATTTAGCAGCAAACATGCTGTTCTGGCAGCACTCCTGCTCCAGACGATGTATACGGTTTCATGTCGGTACATCCGAGAGCGAGCAAGAGAGCAGCTCTGCATGGTTGTTCGCACGAAACTTTTTCCTTCCGCTATTGTTCGTAATTTCTACAAATCACCGTCCACGTATTGTGGCGTGCGTTTTTTTTTTTTTTTTTTTTTTTTTTTTTTTTGGTTCAGCTGTAATTTGTGTGGTCGATTTCACGCTCGTGCTAATGTGCGGTCATTATTCGCCGTGTTGCAGGTACAAGACGGAATTATGTCATCCGTTCGTGGAGAACGGAGTGTGCAAGTACGCCGAGAAGTGCCAGTTCGCGCACGGCGCGCACGAGCTACGCGACCTAGCCAGACACCCGAAATACAAGACGGAGTTGTGCCGGACGTTCCACGCGGAGGGCTACTGCCCGTACGGGGCCCGCTGCCATTTCATCCACGAGGAGCGCAGCCTGACGAAATCGAAACCGACTGCCTTATGTCTGTACCCGAGTGTGATGTCCGCCTCCTCGGTCAAGGATCTGTCTTTGTCGCCGAACAGCGTGAGCAGCTTGTCACCGGCCTCCAGCACGAACGCCTTCTCATTCGCCGCCCCTGGATGTTCACCACCGCCGTCGCCAATCGAAGCTCGATTGCCGATTTTCAACGAGATCAGCGCCCCGACTCTGTTGTCCTTCGGCCGGCAGTTCGGTGGTTTAACCGCCTGACTGTCCTGCTCCGAAATGGCATTCTACAGCCTCGAGCTTTCTAATTTCTTTCCTATTACGAACAAACGCGTCTGTAGTCATTGAAAACGAAAGAGACGAGAGATTTTAAGTTATGTGTGTGTACAAGGCACGATGTTCAAAGAAGAAACCAGATTTTGTTATTATTCAAAAGAAATTTTTCAAGGAACTTCAAGAGGTTTAGTTCGATTTGCGGTTGTGTGTGTGTATGTATGTGTTTTCTCATCCTCCCCAGATTTTATTTTCTAGCGGCGTACTCAGTGACGGTATGACTCTTAGGGAAAAAAAAAGTTTTGTTCCTCGATCACGTCTATTTATTGCAAAAGTTTTTACATTTTGATATTTGGACGAGTTATTTTAAATATATACATCTCCTTTATCGTAACGTTTTGTTAATTTTTAGTGACATTTTTACCAATATTTATGATTAAATCTCTAACTAGCCACGGGAAATATAATTGATTTACCCGGAAAATTTACAAAAAAGAATCACCGAAATTTAAAGCTCTGTTGTTTTCTCATAAACGTATTACGTTGTACAGAATTCCATTTGTATATCCATTAATTTATTATTATATTTATTATACTTTTATACTATTTAACTTATTGTTCTTTTTTTTTTTTGATTTCTATACTTTTCTCCCCGTATAATATTTTGTGTTGTTTTGTTTTTTATTTTTAGTGATAATTTAAAAGAAAATTTTGTATTTTAATTTAGTCAACGTGATTTTCTTTTTACAATTTGTCTTTTATTGTATTGCGTGTTTATATCGTAGTATCGATTTTTTTTTTGTAGTCTTGACGTTATTGTTTTTTTCTTTCAACCATATCATCAAAATCGTGTGTTTGATTTCCTCTCCTTAATATAGAATCATCGTTGTAATAAAACCCGGCTGAATGCAGTTGGTGGCCTACTTTTTTTTTAAACAGGAACAGTATTGAGCTTAACATAATTTTAAGGTAAACGTGATAACATTTTCTTTCTTATTTCGATCATGAGTCTTTGTGTACAGAAAGGAAGAATTTTACATGAAAATATTTCGAATTTATCGAGATAACGTTCTTTGTTTTTCGAATTGCTCAGATACGATTTTTTATTTTATCGTTTTCTTTTTCTTTTTTACGTAAGTGTTAACATGTTTTAGTTTGTTGTATCATGATAACGCAAACGCTATACGAAATAGATCGCCATTCGAATAATTAAACCAGGATTTCGTTTTGCGTTATCGAAATCACGTAACCTCCAAATTTATTGAAAAAATCGTGTTATAATTTTTTTCTCTTCGTTTTCCCGAATATGTGCAAGTAAAACAACTATATTTTTCTGTATTTCTCGTTTTCCCCTTCATGGTTATTTATTATGTAAAATTATAAAATCGTTGTTTTTCTTATTATTAATCACCAGCGAACATTTTTTAATAAACAAATTTGTACTTAAAAACCACTGGTTTTATTGATACATAGTCTCTGAGGTGATCTTTATGTCTTATAGTGACGAACAAATGGGGGACGAGGAGTCCCGTCCCCAAAGAGTAAGATTTCGTGAGGTAGCAAACGTAACATAATTGACCCGCAGTTTGTAAAACAAATTTCCTTTTTTGTTTTTTTGTTGTCTTCTGCTCTGTTTCGTGGGCGGCGTTGGCATGCTGGTATTTTCCCGTATAGTTCTGCTGTTTCTTATAGTGACGAATAAATGGGGGGCGGGGAGTCCCTTTCCCAAGAACTAAGATTTCCTGAGGTAGCAAACTTGACTCAATAAACCCGCAGTTTGTAAAATTCCAAACAAATTTTCATCTTACTGTTTTTCTGGGTCAATTTCAAATATTTTCATGAGTTGGCAAAACTGGCTTCTCAGTCAGGAAACTGTAATTTTTAGTCCTTTGAATTCATATTAATGGCTTTCATCTCACCATCGTTGCAACACCAAAAACAGAAGCAGCGAAGTGAAACATGGTCGAATGTCTGAGTATGTGAAGCGTTCTGTGAAGCCGTACTATATGTCGGAGAATGTGTTTTTCAGGTTGTGGTAGAATCTGACGGAGCACGAATGTACTTGTATTTAAAAAAGAGAAAAAAAACAAACAGATCTCTGGTTTCAATCTTGACTAAATAAAAGCAGCTGAAGACTGAGGATGTGAAATCGTAATTTTGAGAAAAACGTAAAACAGAGAAATACACGAAAAATCTATGTCTTGGCTTCTACTACACACTAATCGCTAACCCGTTCCAAATGTTGCTGTGTTATCCCGAGAATATGTACCAAAACATACTGCAAGGTTCACAGGCAGTTGATGCATGTATGTAAAACACCACTTTGAAGATGACGGTCTCTTTATGAAGAACAAGTAAAGGGTTAATTTTGAAAAACTCAAGTTAGAACACGAAGTTCTGCCAGGTCATACATTTGAAAACAATAGACTCATTGGTAACGCGATAATAAATTAATAATTGCTGTCGTGATTGAGCGCGCACCAATATAAGCAAAATTTATGCAACTTATGGTACCTTTTCTGAATACCAGCCTGTATCGCCGGCTGACTGTAAGTGTATGATTTGCGGTTGCTATGATTATTCTTGATGAAACACGCATCAGATTGAGATACATATTGAAGTTACATAGATGAAATACATAAATCTATATCTCGCTCAATGTAGTTATATTGTGTTAGTCTGTCAAGTGGTTAAAAGCTCTGCTGATGTTTGGAGACCAAACTATAACATGAGATGAATTCGACAAATTTATATCCCAATCTCAATAGGAAGATGACACTGAAACTCTGGAAATTGATAAAGATCTAAATATTGAGGATATTGACAATATATTCTCCTTTTATGATCAACTTTTCTGTTTCTTTCATGCAATTCCCACCTTGGTGTGGTAGTGAATAGCGTGTTGGTTTCGGAATCCGGAGGTCTTGGGTTCAAGCCCACATAGCAACTCACCAGATCTCGACCCAAACCGATTTTTCGGCCAGAAGGGAAGAGGACTAAGACAGTCCTAACAGCCTCCCTGACGTCTCTGAAGTAATCCTCGAAAGGGCGGATTCCAGGGCTCAGGTTGAGAGCAAATGAGAAGAAGAGTACTCTTACCATTTACTATATATCAGGGTGTCTACCGGTCATCTAAGTCATCTCTAGTTATCTATTGTGAAAATAGGTCATTTAAGTTATCTAAAGTCATATTTTTTGCTGTGGGTCATCTAAAAAATTTTATTCTGTTAACAAACTTTTATTGTACAGACATCAGCTACTAAAAAAATTGGATAGAAGTCATCTAAAGTCGCCTTTTTTTACTTATTAATTCTAGTGAACCCTGTATATTATGTAATTAATTTTTATTGTTTTCCTTTTTGTAGTATTTCATTTTCGTACCTTATTTTCACACCCCATTTTTGTATGTTATTCTGTTGTTCCTCGTTTTTTTTTTCTCGTTCAAGTTGTTTGACGTTCATGAAGTACACAAAATTTCCAGAGTATGAAAGTGTAGTTGCAAATGTTTTTGTAATGAGAAAATAAATTTTGAGAGGTCCTTTGAAAATCTATAGCGTGCAGTGTTGTTGGACATAACATAATAAAATTAAAAAATGGCAATTGAATTTTCAAAAATTTTGTCTATAACAAAACCTTACATTATATTCTGTCAGATCTCAGGCGCCGATCCCCCGGTGGGAGGGGGTACTGAAGGAAATTTCCCCTTTAAAACCCAAAAAAAATCTGTGGGGAAAGGGAAATTTATAGAAGAGGGGGCAACAAACATTTTCGCGCGCTTTTCCTTCTGCCATTTCCCTCTCCAAAATGATCGTCTAAATCCGCGCCTGGGTCCATTTTGTCAAGGACGTAAGAAAATGAATCCAATTACAAAACGAAATGACAAAAAATATTATGTTATGACATTTCGTCAACGAATAAAAAGTAATAATAATTGATAACAGATTATACCGAGCGACATTACCATTGACAGTAGACTATGCTAAGCGACATGACAAAAAGGAAGGCAAAATAACAAAATAATTTTGTTAAGAAGTAACAGAACCAAGAAAAAACAAGATGGCAAAACTACAAGGTGACAAGACTTGAAAGATAAAATTGACACTGTTGACTGTTAAGCGAGACAGATTCAAAAGTGACATTTGTTGACAAAATGAGTTATTACGTTATTAGTATCGTTGGAAAGACTGTAAAAAGTGGAATTTTTCAAAATTGGACCCCCAATTGAAAAATGTGCGCTCACGTTGAAAAAAGCTTATCCGTAAACACTATGGCATGTATGTAGTTTCTAGTTTCTACATGGCTCTTGAACTTCGAATCACGTGTTCTTAAAAAAACAGTTTTTGTCACTTGGTTCTGTCTTCCTTAACAGCGTCCAAATACTTATCTGACATAATGGCAAAAAATTGTTTTGTGTAACAACACTTACGGCATATGTCTCTGAACTCTGAAGAGTTAAATATGGCGATCAAAAAGGCTCGTGTACGCACGGCAATTTTAGATGAAACATCTGGCAACACTGTCAGCGACCACCTGCAGAGATTTCCAGTTTCCGTAGTAATTCGCAACGAATAATAAGGAAGTAAGATATGATAAGTGAACAATTTCGTCGTATAAAACTGAAATTTGATATTTTGCGGCCGGAATTTCTGATTTGTATCATGGTGAGTATCATATGGAATAATGGAAACATAAAATGTGTTATTTAACAGAATACTTCAACTAGTTAAACTGAAATTCGTGTGAAGTTGCGAATTGGTTTTTGGGAAAGCACCAATTTGCAGTTAGGGCGTTGCAAACCTTAATATAAGAGTTGTACTGTGATACCAATTCGCAATGTATGAGTTATCAGTAATTTTCTAATTTACTAATTACACGAAATCGTGATTTCAAGCCCATTTTATTCCCTTGATGGAACTATATTTCTCCTGACGGCACTGTGTTATTCTCTGATGGATCGTAAGTACTGTTCTACAATGCACATCTTTCAGAAAACAGCAAAACTACGACGAATCGTCTCCAAACCAACTAGAAAAATGTCTAAAGGAAATCCGCAATGGAGAGATAACATGTTCGGCGGCTAGTAGCTTATGCAAGATGCCTCGATCCACACCAGCCTGTAAAATACACGAAATTATCTCTGAAGGAGTAAGCTGCAGTATCAAAACCAGAACCTGCTGCTGTTATGGGTATGTATAAATACGTTTTCTACTACTGACGATGACAAATGAGTAGGTAATTTGGTGGGTACTGATTCGTTCATCGGTTTTGTGTTCCTCTTCCCAAAGTCAGAGTCGAATAGATTTTAGTTTCTGCTGCTAGAGGATTCTTTATTGATAAGAATTGTTTGTTTTTCGTCATTCAGAAAGTGATCGAAAGCTTGCCGACGGAAGAGAAAAAACGTATTCCTTTTGATGAGCCAGGAAGAAAAGAGCTCTATAAATCGGGATTCCTTCCCACTCCCTCCAACAAGTTCGCATCCCTTGACCTGATTAATATTGAACTTATTGTATTTATAAATAACTGCATATTTGCTTACAATGCGGAAGCTGTACAAAATGGTTTCATGAAAATAGTGCCGGCGAGAGTTGCGATTTTTGTTCTTGCTATTGCTGGGTACTAAGTAGTCATAAAATCCGTACTAGTAGAATGAAGAAGAAACATTCCAACGTTTATAATTCCTAATTTCATGTAGCAAATAGGGCTTATGAACTAAAACGTTTGCTTTTCAATTCGAAAAATAGACGTTATTTCTTAACATTTGAAACACACGTTCCCCCACATTTTACAACGTTATATATATTCAGTGCGTTAAAATCTTTTGCCAATGTTGAAATACGCTTAGCCTGTTGCAAGGTGACCACTTAGTCATTTTTTTCCATTTTAAGTCATTTAAGGTCAGTTTTGGTTATTTTTCTTCTAAAATGGTCATTTAAGTCATTTTTGGGAAAGTTTCTCCTTCAAATTCTAAAAATTCTGCTACTATGAAGAAAATTATTTTTTCCCTTTATTTTATGCTTTCGCTGTGTACTGTAAATAAAATTAAAATCCAATTTCCGGGAAATTGCAGCGAAAACTTCCAACGTAACTGTAGCTAGTCAGTTGTGTTTTGAGAAGAACAATGACTGGATATTATAAAACTGTTAAGAGCGCAAGTATAACTGTTGGAGGGAAAAGAAAATTGAATGTTGTTTTACTCCTTATTCATCTCCATTTATTTAAAAATTTAATTTTTTTTGTGGTTTGGGGGGTTGAAAATATACGATGAGGCGTCGTGTGTAAAGGAAGGAGCACAAAAAAGGAGAAAAAAGAAATGCAAAAGGTCTTCAATTCTTTAGTCATTTTTTGGTCACTTTTCAAACTTAATAAGGTAATTTTTCCATTTTCCCCCTGAAATTTCGAGTGGGTTACCTATTGTTGCCATTCCGTTCCTGTCATAGACTTTGTTGCATTTCTGTCTGTTGAACTTGTAGTTTGATGGGATCCAAGAGATAGATTTTTATTCAGTTTATGGTTGATTTTCTGAATAACATGATAATTCGCGTGGGTACCTACATCTCGGGAACCACCTGAGCTAGAGGGATGATTTTTTTTTCCTGTACATAGGTAATAGTCTCTCCTATGTCCGACAACATCAACTTTCCAAATTTGGTGAAATAAAAATTTTGAAAAACCAATTGAAGTGCCAAAATGTCATTCGTCATGGGTGTGAGTAAAACAACTTCGATCGCAATAATCGAAAATAACTTTTATATTTACAAGTATTGGTACTACAGGATAGCATGGTTGTGATGGAGTGCATTGAGATGATGGATTGGTAACAGTGAAGCATAGTTTCCAGGCTCTAATAGACACAGTAGCTGGGATCAAGATCTGTGAGCAAACAAAGGTCATCTGTCATGGGCTGTATTCAACCAATCAGTGAATCGTGTTACTCGATATTTTGTAACCGGAAAAGTGGCTAGACTAATTCAATACTTTGATAAGAAGACCGGTCAAATGTTTTTCTCTCCATCTTCCTAAGAAAAACCGAGAATTATCAAAATCTCGACAAAATAGCGAGTGTCTACTATTTTTTCCGTCATCAGTAATGGATACTTGTGCGCGGTCACGTAAGATAATGAAAACTTGAACAATACTCGTTTCAGATAAGTAATAGATCTCAGATGAAACTCATCTACTTCATTTTTCTGTAACATAAAAACCTGGGTTCAGACTCACCCATTTTCCTGAAATCGTCATTCGTCATGGGCAATCATTTTTGTCAATCGTCATGGAAAGTCGTATTTGATTTTCATGACGAATAACTCGACTGAGATTTTAGCAGGTCGAATGTTGTATAAATGTTCTATTATGCATCCCCAATGAGTTAGCATTAAAAAAATTTCATTATTCAACATTTCAAATTTTGCAAAAATGAAAAGCGAATTTTCTTGTCATTCAGAGAATGACCCTTATTCATGTTTTTTGAATTTTCTAAGGTTCATTCTTTTCAGCGGTGTTCCTTTTCTCTTTGTACAATTTAAATTTCTTAGATATGAAGTTTAGCCAATCCTGTCTACTGCTTTTTTCTTATTTAGTAGTTTTTCCCGCCGTTTTCCCTGAGACTTTTTAAAAGCTTTTTTTTTTTTTTTTTTTTTTTTAGTTGGTTGTAGCCAAGATCTGTAAACTATTGTTATCTTTTTTCGTTTCCGAGCTTTCTAGTATTGCCCCACACAGCTTTGTAGTACTCGTCTCCTGATTGTAGATTTGACTCTTTCAAAGTTTTCAGGGCTATAAACATTTTATTTTTATAACTTTCTGGTCGTCGATACTAGATACTCGTTAGTTGGTTATTTTGGAATATTGTGTTTTCATTGGTCTTCTGGTAGTGTGAGTCTGTGAGCAGTGACGTACTTAAACCGGTTTGAAATTTCAAAATTTATTACATTTTTATTGCCCCTAGGTAAATAGATGACATAGCTCTGATTTTTTGTATTCCTAATTCGGATTGATCCATATCCACTATCATAGGCGCAACCCGGAGGGGCGGCTATGGAGACTATACCCCCTTCCCTAATGTCTTTAAAAATTAACTTTTGTGGAATTTCAAGCTAAAAATTACCAGTCAAGTGTTTAACTTTTTCGTATAAGATTTACTCATCTTCACTTTTCTCTGGTTCAACCCCTCCCAGAAATAATTCTTGATTGTGCCTTTGTCCACGGTCTTTTTTCCTTAAAGAAGCCGTTTACTGTTTTATGATTTAATATTGGATGATTTTTGTTCCTCTTTCGTTACGCTTTCCAGAGTTATACCTTTCCATCAGATGTCTTTCTTCTGGGCTACTCTTGCCAATCGACCAAGAATGCCGCTACAGTAGAAATTTTCTCGATAAGTTAACTAGGAAATTTTTGCGAAGCATTTTTCAATAGGAACGGACTTTTCGGTCACCCCGTATATGACAGAAATCTTTCAAATGGCGTAGTTACTTCTTCTATTCCATTCCCTCTCCATTTTTCTACTTTTCTCATTCCTTTTCCTTCATTTTTTTTTTTTGTTGAAAATTCGAAATTTTGCCGCCCTAGGCAGCTGCTTAGGTTGCCTAACGGTAAAAACGCCTTTGAGCACCAAATAGTTGTTTTTGATTATTAGTTTTAGTATTGCTATTCATGTTTTTCAATTTTGGGTTTATTAAAAGTTCTACCTCCCTTCGTCCTAGGTTTCTCTAATATTGTAAAAAGTAAAATTGTTTTTTGTTTGATGAATTCTTTCATCGTTCCTCGTAACCTCTGAAGTATCCGGAGTGATTCGTTTATTGCTTCTTCCAAGGCTTTTAAATTTTCAGGACTCTTGGGGTTCTGACGTTTAAGGTTCCTGTTATAATAGATCCAAGATTTAAATCTTGTTTTTATTTACTTTTTTCTTGGTAGCGTAGTTTTGATTTTTTGATTTGTTAGAGCTATTATTTATGGGGCCTATTTGGTGTGGGGGTGAGCGAGGTTTTTCGGTCGCCCCCTTTCCGTTGAACAGACTTACCAAGGGGTCGGAAAAATTTAGTAAATGTAAACATGTCCCGGTAACGGTATTCATTGATTCAACAACCAAGATGAAGGATGTAAGTGAGTAGTACTGTCTTCCTCAGAAACGGGTAGTTTCCCGAAGAAACTAGAAAATTCATAATCCCCTGTCCTTGTCCCAATTTTGGTTTGCCTCTCTTGGTGCAAGAAGCTGGTTACCGTCCTGCTGTAAATATGAAGAGATTTTTAAATTTTAGACCTTGTTTACAATCCCTGGAATCGTATTTTGCTATTTTCAAAACAAGGCCTAAAAGTTTCGCACGAATTTCTGAAGGAGGTCACTCACATGTGGGAACTATTTTTATTCTCAATTTTTTCCCCTTTCATATATCTGGCGGTATGATGGTGTGGTAGTGTGATAGTTCTCGAGAATTTGTCAGAAAAAACACATCTCCATAACTTTCTCGCAGATGAAAAAACAGTTCGCATTAGAACTGTTTCTCGTTCGTAAATGAAACGAACTACACATATATTCACAACATGCGGAACTCTATTTCAATTTCGACCCCATCAGCGTTCGAAAATAACGGAATCTGGAACGGTAATTAGTCGTGTATACATCTTCCAAGTCTCACATCTCACACTCAAGTCTCAAGCAGCATGCTCGTGAATTCCGACGAGGCGACGGCGAGCGTCCTCATCATTCGTCATATTTTTATCACCATTGACGCGCATACGGTAGCGAGAAAATTACTCGCAAAAATTAACATTTGGAAGCCGCGCTGCGTGTAATTCGATTTTATAAATATCAGTTTGTGAGAACGCAGAAGGTCGAGAAAATAAGAGAACAAAGGGAACCAACCGCAAACTTGGCCCAATATTCCGATTCGAATGTTAAAAAAAGAAATAAATAGAAAAACGCAATGACGATTACGCGTGCGTACGGAAAAATTGAAAATTACACACTTCGAGTCGACTGGTAGAATTAATTTTTTCCTAAATTATCGAGGTCTCGTGGCCGTTGCTTTTTTAGTGCATACGTCAGTATACTCGAATCGAAAGCTCGGAAGACGAGTAATTAATTTTACGCGGAAGATTTAATCGTTGACGTCCGGCCAACGAATAAAGTATGATGGTCTTCTTTCGTGGCGTGACACGGTCACGTGCGTCCATCCCAGTAATCGACCAATTGCATGATATCGTCGCTAGTATTGTGAGCTCATAGCTCTGCTGCATCCACTCCGTGAATTGGAAACCGTGTGCTCTCCAGGAGATGGCTTTGATCCTGGAGGTGTCCGCAGTCGCAGTCTCCGTTTTCAGCTAGGCCCCATTAAACCAGGTTTACAGCAGTCCTTGCGCAGCCAGTCCGCGGTCTGTTGAGAGAAGGTCATTGAGTCCATAGTAAACCTCTCCTAACTCTCACGCCTTCATATCGTTCGTGTTCTGCCTCTGCCCTCCCATCTATCCGTTTTCGCGGGTGAAGGTGGGGCTGCAGTGGCTTGGAGGATGCCAGTAAGCTCTCGCATGACTTCATCCGAGTCCTTTCCATTGATTGCCTTGAAATCGGGTGTTCTGGGTCATTTTCTAATCGTATTCGTTCGCAGTCGGTAAGGATGAGGAGCAATCCCACAGACTAAGTGCAGCCTCTCTGTTCTGCTCGGTCTCAGGCATCCAGATCTCTTTTTCATTTGTGCTCTTAACTAGAGCCCTGGAATCCGCCCTTTCGAATATTACATCAGAGACGTCAGGGTAACTGCTAGGGCTGTCTTAGCACTCTTTTCTTTTTGCCGAAAAATCGGCCTAGGTCGAAATGTAGCGAGTTGCTGCGTGGACCCGGAACCCGGGACCTTCGGATCCCGAGATCAGCGTGCTATCCATTCGGCCAACCAGACCACTATTAGGCGGTACGTCTCATTGAGAGCTATGTCGACATGCTTTGTATGGGTTGATCTTCCTCACACAGCACAACCATATTCAGCTGCTGCAAAATCATAGCAGACATGTTGTCCTCATCACTTCAGGTCTTGCGCCACATTTAGAAAAGGAGAACTTTCGTAGGATGTTGTTCCTGGCCGAACCGTCATCTTGATCTGCACACAGTGCTTCCGGAAGGTGAGGGAGCGATCAAGAGTAATCCCGAAGTACTTTAGATTCTCACAGTTCTCCAAGTCCTTCCCTCGCTAGAAGTTTCATCTTGCATCTTGCTGTGGAATTCTTGAGCTGGAACGAGCATACTTGGGGCTTTCCTGGATTGGAGCAGAGGGCATTTTGCTTGTAGTAGGTTGCCAGCTGATGTAGTGCCTTCTGCAGTTTGTCCTGTAATTAGTGATGAGTTCCATTCCGTGCTACAAGATCGTCAGTGTAGACATGATGTAGGTAGTCAAGAAGAGGCTGGTCATTTGTATAGATATTGAAGAGCATTGGGACTGGATGCTTCTCTGTGAAAGGCCATTCCTTCGGATTTTCCATCTGCTATCTTTCCTGCCATATACAATGTAGAAGGATCGTTTATTCAACATACTACCTAGGAGCTGCACCAGGTTGTAATCATTGTTTACTTAGTATACCTTATGGAGTAATTATGGTTGACATTGTCATACGCTGCAGTTAAGTCGATGAAGACTGCTCCAGTTAACTGTTTTTCTTTCATAACCATTCTCAATATGTTGGACATTTGCAGCTTGGCTTGTACAACTCTTTCCTTTACGGAATTCAGCCTGCTGAGATATTAGCTTCTCTTCTACTTCTGGTTGACCGAGTAGATAGCGCGCTGGTCTCGGACTCCGGAGATCCCGGTTTCGAGACCACGTAGCAATTCGATACATTTCGACCTACGCCGGTTTTTCGGCAAGACGGGAAGAGGGCTAAGACACAGTCCTAACATTCTCCCCGACGTCTCTGAAGTAATGCTCGAACGGGCGGATTCCAGGGCTTGGGTTGAAAGTAAAATTAGAAAATAGCTTATTAGTTCGATATGATTAAGAATAGTACGTTTGAACAGCTGAACAGCTTGTGTAGGTGGCAGAGTAGCGAGATTGGTCAATACTCATAGTTCTCTGGCTTGGGTGTGGCAGTGTTATGTGCTTGCCTCCATATGTTGAGCCTTTTTTTCAAGACAACGATGTTATGGAAGAGGTTGGTTATCCACGTTATTCCTCCCTTGCCAATATTCTTGATGTTCTTGGTGCATATGTCATCCAGGCCTGCTGCTTTCCTGTTTTTCATACATTTGATTGCGGTTGTTACTTCAGATTATGATTATGATTCCCCTAAGATGTTTATCTTCGAATCGATGTTCCTTTTTCATCTTCTGTGACTCATGGCCGGCAACTTCAGCGGTGCTGACAGGCTCTAGCACCTTTGAGAGTTTTTGAGCACCCCATGGAGAAATTAAAGGTGGTCGGAGAAAGTAGAGGTATCTCAAAAGACTCTGGGAGGAGAGAGTCGAAGTAAGTCGAGCACCGCTTGAGAAAAATAAAAGTATGTCTTAACTGGGTCCCGTGGTTTGTCGCGCGTGAAAAAAAATAAATAAAACATTGGGAAGCGAGAATCGATTGTGACCTTACAAGGGAGCCAGAAATGGTGAAACCTTCAAATATTTAATCATACGTAAAGTAAATTCCATCGGATTGAGGCGACGGAAGTCAAGACTGATAACAAATTGGCAGCTGGGGTTGTTTCCCCAGAACGAGCCTTTCTCAAGGCCCAGCATTAGGGTGGCACCTACTTCACCTTTTTTCTTCTTCGATTCTCTCTCTCACATGTAATATTGGTGTATTTAGATGTAGAAACTCAGTACCTAGAATTTCAGTGAAGAAAAATTTTCTGATGGGTCCAACGAACAAGTTTCCAGAAGGAACAGGGCAATTCAGCTATTTTACTGTTCAAAATCGAAAAGGAGTAAATAAATTGGGTGCACACAATAATACTTTTATCTGTGATGTCATCCTTGACACCAATGGATATTTTTTTGAAAAAATTTGACATAGGAGGGCATGGGGTGGTCAAAGATGAGACTCTCTAAGATTATTAATTAACGCAATTGTAAATTTCACAGTCGACAAAAACTAGAGCACACAAACTGAACAAGTACATGTTATGATTTCTTTCATGGTTTACGGATACTGAGACCACTTTGGGTGTACCGTCGACCACAGAGGCCTCACAAGGGGTCATAAGCAAAAAACTGAGGTTAATAGATTTAAGGATGTCGATTATAGGGTTCCTTGCAGTACTGAGTTCAATTTTGAGGGTTTTTAATCTTTAATACCTATCTATTTAGGTCCACAGGGGTCTACAACCTTAAATATTGGCATTATTATTCCAAATAGACACAGCATTTCGTGCATTGCTGAGTTCATTTTTGAAGTTATATTCGTTATAACCGCTACCTATCAAGGTCCATTTGGGGCTATACTTGAAATCTTGACATTTACATTACACAGACGCTATCAATATCAAACACGCCCTTGAGTTTGTTTCTGAAATTATTTTGAGCTTTAACATCTAACGTCAAGGTCCACAGGAGCTGCAATCGGAGGAATTAAAGTTTTTCTCAATAATTCAAATCCATTACTTACATTATGGATACGGAACGTGGTAAATGATATTGCTGAACAGGGCACAGTTTTCATTAAAAATTTCAATGGCACACTAAGACAAGAAGAACAGCAACAATTTCTTCCTCAAATAGTTTAGACACATAGAAAAGACTTTCTAAACACTAGCTAGGCTATAGTTCGTCCAAAACCGTGATCCTCTGTCAACATTCACTAAGTTATTAAGAATATCAAAATCTTGAGTCATTCTGTCGTCACCAATAATAATTATTAAATTCCCATTTTCTACATTTTCAATCCCTGCTTCTGTGGTTTATTTTTGTGATTGTGTTGTAGTTGTTAAAAGAAGATTAAAATTTTTACAGTCATTATCTATAGCCACCAATTGTTGAATTTCAATTTTATGCTTTTTTGATCTCCGCTTCTATTATTCGTTTTTGTAATAATGTTTTTAATAAAAATCTGTAACCGTCAATTTTCACGTATTTCAAGGCATAAGTCTTTAAAAAATGTAATTTATTATCTTGGAAAGCAGGTAATGAAATTCAGTATTATTGAGAAACAGAAACTCGAATTTGTCCAAGTTTTGGGCTACATCCCCCTGTGGACACATAGTAGTTATTGCGCCAATAACTTCAAGATTGAACTCAGTGACCCAAGAAATGTCGTGCCAATTTTCAAGAATATCTATGTAAGTAAATGTCAATATTCCGGGTTGTAGCCCCCTGTGGACCTCAATAGGTCACGGTGGATAGTAGGTGGTTAGAGCTTAAATGACCTCAAAATTGAACTTAGCATTGCAAAAAAAAAACACGATTACCTACATATTTGACCCTGTTAACCCCAATTTTCAAGTTACGACCCTCTGTAGAGCCCTTATGAAGGAGGGTCCGCCCAAAATGACCTCAAAAATATAAGTGAACGTACCCCGTAAACCATGAATAGACATTATTACGTGCACTTGTTCAGCTTTTGTTGACTAAAATTCACAACTGCTTTAGTAAACTTGCAAAACCTCATATTCGACCACGTGCCCCCCCCCCCAAATCAATTTTTTTTGGAAACGTTTCGTACATTGGGGTGAAAGATGACATTAAAGAAAATAGTATTTTTGGGTATAACTAACTTATTTACTTCTTTTCAATTTTTAAACGTCGAAATAAGCTGAATTGAATTTTTTCTTATGGAGAATCCTGTGTTAAATTTTACGTTGTTATGAGGCTACTTAAATACTTTTCTCTTTTTCGCTAAAATTTTGGGTACCGAATTTTTGCACCTAGATACATCAGTTTTTCGTGTGGGTGCGAAAATAGGAAAAAAGTGAAATATGGGCCATCCTAACCAGCACCTGAGCACCTAAATTTTTCAATCCCTCAAAATACAAAATGTTGAAAATCGATTTTTGAAGATCAACAGAAATTCTGCTCGGGCTCGAATTTTCTCTCAACGGTCCTGATGATCATATGACCATATTAGCGGGTGCCAATTGGAAACTGCTAGGTACCCCGAAAATGCCATTTGCATCGACCCAGTTTTTTACATTTACTACCCCTGCACGACGTCTCATTCTCTTCTTCACTCCCTGCTGGTTATTATGCTGACCCAACTCTTATTCGGGAAATTTCACGGTAAAATTTTTTTTTTCGCCAAATTACGCTGAAATTTTGCGTGATATTTCTATTGTATTCTGCGTAGAATTTGCAATTTTTTACCCGGGGTGACGCCGAAAGTTTGCGGAAGATTTATGAACAGTGAGCGAATAATTAGGGAAGAAAATTCGGGTGAAATTTGTATTTTAATTTGGGCAGGATTACGCCAGAATTTTGGGTAAAATATGTTCTTTATTTTACTTAAAATTACTCAGAAATTTGGCGGAAAATTGGTGGCTCCCTCCCCGAATTTTCCATCACGGGGTCAGATCGATGCGGAGAAAACAAGGACTTTCGAGTGACACTGTCTAGTTCCTTTTTAAGTTGAAAAATTTTCCCTCCTCCTAAAGGAAGCTTCCAAGTGTGGAATTTCAAATGGAAAAGTGTCAAACAAAGCATCAAAATGAGGGTATTTTGGGTCGCTGATTACGAAAATCGTATCAGATTTCTAATCCAACCCGATATGTGGTCCCAAAAAGCCAAACGATTTTTCAAGCTAATTTCGGCCGTTTCAAGTCTGAAATTGGGATTTCTGGCCCAAATCAGATCTGAATGAAAAATCTGATGCACTATTCGTAATCTGTGACCCGAAATACCTCTGTTTCGTTACTTATTCGTAGTTGAAAAGCTTTCCATTTGAAATTCCAAAATCGGGAGTATGTTTGGGTCACCCAGGGGAAGGGAAACTGTTTTACTTTAAAAGAATCTAAACCATGCCACTTGAAGATGGTCTTCTGTTTTATATCGATCCGACTTTGCATTAAAATGAATAGGGAGAGGGATTTAATGACAACCCTTGTGTAAAGTTTTTGTCTATCTCAATTCGGAATCTAGGCCCAGTTGTGACTACTCTTTTTTTTTTTGCACAATTTTTGCCGCCCTGGGTAACTTGCCTACTCTGCTTATTTAGAAATTTCGCGCTGCTCCCTTGTTCATATCCCGAAATTCGGGTCGTGAAAAGACAGCTTATATTGTACCTACACTTCCTACGAGGCATGGTGTGAGTTTTTCATTCGAAAATATCGTCCTATCAGTCCCAATATGTAGTCGAAATCGCTTAAATATGCAGTCTATAGCTGGACATCTGTGGGGGAATTCTGTGAGAATGTGCCAGATTGTATGACTGGCCTTCAAAAGGCGATAACCATTTCCTGAACACTTGAAAAGTCTTCGGACATCTGGTCTTTCTTTTTTATCTCTCTAATTAACTGAATAGAAAGAACACATTCGCGATAAGTCGGTTGTGCACGCTCTACGTGTTCGAGGCCATCTTCAAGGTTCTTATAAAAAGAAGGATGGTTCATGTGCGAAGGCAACCCGCAACAGTTCATCCCGTCTCACCCACGTCGAAGTTCGCTTCATAAGGAAGTATTGGAAAAACTGAATTTTTATGGTAAAGGGCTCATTTAAAAAAAAAACAAAAAAAACGCTAGCCAACTGAATGCCGTACTCGTAAGAATAATAGAAAAATATGTTGAGGACATCAATTATGAATAAAATTGAAAGAAACAGAAAGGAAAATCTTCCGAGTGGCATGTGTAATTCGCCCTTCAATTATATCACTGAAATTTTTACGCTTCGCCAAGGGGACCACCTTCTAAATTTATAAGAACCCTTAGGCCACCGTGGCGCGTTCGCACGTTTCCCCTTCTGTTCCATACGTCACTCGTGTCACGTGTTGATCGTGCTTCGCGCCTACAATGGTCTGCTCGCCGGTGGCAGCTTCAAAGGAATTAGGACCATGGAGGCTATCTATCATTAGAAGAGTCTGTAGTACAAAAAAAAGAGCAAACAAAAGCTTACTTTTTTTTTTAGTTGCTGAATTGTATAATCAGTTTTAGCCGCTGACTAGGCCGACTAGAACAAAATTTAACAAAAAGTCTTCCTAGAAATTTCTAGAGGTTTCTCTAGACGACGCGTGTCTCAATAGGTGTATCAGTCAGGTAACTCATGCACGTGTTTTGTAATTTGTCTTGGAGAATGAGTCGCCGAAGATTTGTCCGATTTTGCTCCCGAGTTAGTTCTTCCAGATCGCCAAGATGTTTACTCCACAATTTGAAAATGTTCGGAATGACTCCTGTCAGCCTTCTTCTTTTAGTTTAGCTTCTGTAGTAGACCATTCGACTGGTCAAATCTGAATAACTGAAAACTGCCCCCTCCTGTGAGGACGTGTGATATGAAGTCATAAGACAGAAGATGTATAAACTTGGACATAAAGACGTGAGCAATGGTGTTCCCGAGAAATATCTCGAGGGGGGCTCAATAAATTTGACCAACTGACTATTGGAAAACAATTTTTTTGTATTCGTGTTCATTACAAAAATTAAGTATAACACTACACAACAATTCGAAATTTTTCGAAAAACAATGGCATGAGAATACATGATTCTAAATGTATTTTCAACGAGGAATTCAATGCCGATGTTATTTTCTTGATTACAGTTCATTGTTTTTTCCTATCATGCAAATTTTAGTATCATCAAGATGATACTACTGATCGAACAACTATATGCGTTATCAGTATCAGTGTAGCTATTCCTGTACGACAAAAAGGAATAAAACGTAAAAATTTTAATTTTGAATGTGGAAAACGAGAGGTTCTCGAGAAAAATGGATAACACCATCGTATTCAGCATTCAAAATACAGCCAAAACCATATAATCTCTTCCCATAGTTTTTTATGCTGTTGTGTAGTGTAATGAAACTGTAAATGTAAGAAAATTATTAAAAAAAGTAAAAAAGAAATGTATTTTAATCAACGATGAAGCCAGTGAAAGAAAGAACAATAAACATACTGTTAAAATATGCAATGTTTGATGATTATGATTCCAATTTATCATTACATTACTGATTGAAAATTGTTTTCAGTGCTAAATTTCCGCCATTTCGCGTTATTTTGTCGAGGAGAGGCTGAGCCCCCCGAGCCCCCTTAGACATACAAGAAGTTAATACATGAGACGCAAAGATACATGTGAGAAGAAATTACATCGCGTATTAAGAGCGAAATTGTACCACCTTGTCCCGCGATTATCAGCTAATTTGTTAGTAATTAGCTTTTCCTGATGACAAAATTAGAAACTAATTTATTTGTACTTGTAGTTTCTAATTTTACAGCTAGGAAAAGAGAACCAATTGTATCGGAACGGGAGGGGGTAGTGGTACAGAGTATAATTTGCACGGCCCCCTCAAAAAAATTGGGGAACAATTGAAGACTGTTTAGCAAGTTGATAAAAAGGCGCCTTGAGAAATTTCAGAGATTAAATTTACGAGATTTTTGGAGACTTTCAAAGTTTTTTTAAGCATGCTATCCATCATTATCATCATACGTACTTCTTTGAACACATTCTGGATGATTTTTATTCAAGTTAAAGTTTGTTCTAACAGGATGGGCAGGATCATGAATCCAGCGATTTACGATTACGATTTGGAGATTTTTTTTTAAACTGAAAAGATCGTGAATTCAGATCAAAAGATAAAAAACAATAGATCATAAAAAAGATAATCTTCCGATCTTTTTGATATTAAGATCATGATTTTGCACAATTTTTATGATTTTCAGTTTTTTTTAATCAATTTAGAAACCAGGAAAAGATCGCGATCGACCAGATCACGAACCTACTGATCTTCTGATTTCTTTATTTCATGATCTTATTGAAGTAAAGATTATGTGATTTTGCTCGTCCCTGGTTCTAACAAATCTGAATAAATTTGTAAAGGAACAAGCCATAACAGAGAATTATGACGAGACCGGAAGAACAGAAAAGAGTTCAAGAAAAAGGAAAGAAAAAGCATTTATGAAAAAGCGATGGCACAGAGAAGCTGCAAAATGTTGAAAAAAGAAAATAATTTGGCAGTGATGAACACTAATGAACAGGAAGCAAAAAATGGCAAAGAACAAGAAAAACGAAAGAAGGATATAAAAGGCAGTAAGAAAGAAAAGAGAAAATGACGGAACGATAAGAAAATAAGCAGAAGACAGAAAGGGAAAATAATGTACAAAACATATGAAAAAATATTAATAAATAATGTAAAAAGACAGAAAAATAAAAAAATCAAGTAAACACGTATGTACTGTAAAATAGTATATATTACACAACGGGAGGAGGGGGGTTGAAATTTTTTTATAAATGTGGGGCTTCCAGGTCAAGGCGTAGGAGAGTTCTGCAATCGTACGAGGGACATTGCTTCCCTCCTTCAGTGTTTGATTAAGGGGCTTAGCCGCCCTAGGCCAAAGAATTTTTTGCCGCCCCTATGTTCCCCACAAAAAAGCAGTTGTGTTATCAACATTTTCGAAAAATTTGCCGCTCCAAGTCATGGCCTAAGTGGCCTTATGTTATGGGTAATCCTCCACTGCCTTCTTCCCCTAGTTGTTCACGTTATTTTCTTATTTCTTACTGAAAATCAGAACCGTACTGATAGGGGTTGAGAGGAAAAGGGGAGTTCAGCTTCTGACCAAATATATTGCAGAGAGAACCAAGTTAGTAAAACATGTCCTCAGTTGGTGAAATTGACTACCCCATTTTTTTTTTTTGTGGGGAGCGGAGGACTTGTTCAATTTCTGTTCATTTGGACAGTTTCTAGATGTTTGACCTTTTTTTTTTGTATGCTGGTCGATTTTAAAAATGTTCTATCACCTGATCAGCAATTAGCAAAATTTCGAAAGTGCTGACTGTAACCTGTTTTTCATTTATTTTATTTTATTCATTTGAAATTTATAGAAAAAATTTACATTTTTTGCTGTTTACAAAATGTTTTCTGTCCCACCTCAAAAAAAAAATTATTTCTCTGCGCAAATTTAGTAAAATAGATCCTCAATTAGTGAAATCGACTGCCCAGTTGTCGGCATTTCAAAAGCGCTGACTTTTTCTGGGCGAAGTGGTGGGACTTCTTAATTTACATGTCGACCTTTTTTTCCTGTTCGTAGATTTTAAAAATATTTGTTAACTAGCAAAATTGAATCAGCTGGAAAAATCGGATCGGCACTTGGCAAAATTTCAAAAGTGTTCACCTTTTTCGTCTTTATTTTGTTCCCTTTAAATTGAAAAAATTTCCATTCTCAAAGAGTAAAATTTTTTCTTCCTCACTCCCCAAAAAAGTCGCTTTTGTGCGTCTCTGTTGAGAATATCTCTTGATCGCTGTATTACTTCTTTTCCAGTAGATCGTTAAAAACAGGGTTGGCATTTTACATGTAAAATGATTTATTTTACATTTTACGTAAAATGATTGTAAATTGTAAAATGTAAGATCGATGTAAAAGGCGAGGAAAAAACTTAATAAATTGATAATTGATGGATGATGATTATGAAAAATGAGAATAAAAAGTTGAAAAGAAATTATGAAATAAATAATTGAGATGAAATTAATTAAATTAATAACGGTAAAATAAAACAAATAGAGTAGTTTAAGTAAACACAGCTGATACCACAAAGTCCGATGAGTTTCAACTTGATTTTTTTTTTTAATGGAATTTATAAGATTTATTAATAATTATTTTTTGTTAGTTTTTGTTCTTTGAAAATTTTTTATTTTAAGTTTAAATTTTAAGAAGTTTGGTGGAAAGTGTTGAAATTTGTTTTGGCCTGAATTGCTCAATTTTTTCTTCATTGTTTTATACCTGTCTTTTGTAATTCACTTTCTATAAAACACTCTACATTGATGAGTATAAATTATAAAATTGAATGATAAAGGAGCCGACCATTTTTGACTGTAGTTCCAGTTGTGTGCAAGTTTTAAAATTTTTAATTGAAAAATTAAACTTATTCTTTTTTTTTCTTTTTTTTACTAATTTTGATTCATTTCACATCGACTATTTTACATGTAAAATGTAAAATGTATTTTACTTGCCAACCCTGGTTAAAAAGGTATCACTTTATTTCTTATATAGGGAAGGAAGGGCTATTTCCCTCCCTGGATCATCACACAAAGAGTATTACTTAAATGCGGGTGAAAAATGTTACTTTCTGAAAGCGATACTAATGAGTAATGAAGTACAACAAATCTTTGCACTTTTTTTTTTGTTTGTCGAAAAAGTGAAATTTCAGATTGCAAGAAGATGGAAGAACGCACAGAATGACTTAAAATGGCGAAGATACAGTAAAAATAAACTGAGACAGAAAAGGGGGGAGTGAAGAAACAAGAAAGTAAAAACGTCAGAAAAGGAAGAATTGGACAAGAAAAATGTTGGGAAAAATTCAAATATTTTCAACGAAAAAGTTTGGAAAACAAAATATCGCATTCGAATATTTAAAAAATGTCATTTAACTTAATATTGAATAACTGATAGTTATTGGGTATAGTAGAAGTAGAGGACTGAGTGCAAAAACTGATCCAGTCGATCTTTTAAAGCGGTAGAATATGTTAATTAACATCCAGGATGATCTTGGTTGGTATAGTCTGTCACTTCAAAAAAAGAATCGAGTGATTGATTATAAATAACGTCTATTCTGGAAAAGCGGCCAGATTTCAGTTTATAGACTATACCCGAACTTTGGCTTCTGTGTCGAGCATGTCGTAGAAATTCCTATTATCGCGTTAATATCTTAATTATTTGCGTGATTACTGATTAGAAATCGCGAAGAATTGCGGAATGGAGCCATAAAATAGTAGCTATACTGTATCGCTTTGCAGATAACGACTTGATTATCGAAATGAAATGCAAAACACCGTTCCAGTCCATTGGCTTAACTAACAAGAAATAAGATTGTTTTATTTTATAATCAGTGCGCATCCACTGAAATAATACGATTTATGGGCTGTCATATTAGCGATATTTTAAATACACAGTGAGTTGAAGGTGCTTTGTAAATATGGAGAATTTTTGCCCTACGGAATGCAGCCTTCTGCAAGAAGTGAATACTATTCTAAAATGTTGAGGTCTTGTACGCCTTGTTGAAACCGAAAAATAGAAGAAAGAAAAAAAGAGGTCCTCCACTCATTTCCGATTTTACCAACTAACTATCGATCTTTTTTTATTAGGGTACGAAAGCATATACAATGTTACAAGAGACACTTTTTTTTTCTTTCTAACTGCAGCACCCCCCCCCCCTCTATCTAATTCACTTAAGCCATTTTTGATATATCTACTAGGGTAGTTTTTATTTAGTCTTAGTGGGAATTTCTTTTTTCAATTTTTCTAGGGATCCTATGTACCACCTTTAATCAGTTTTAATAAAACACAAGAAAATTCTGAAACTTTTAGTTCGAGTGAATAAGGGAGAGACGTATGTGCTACACGTCCTTTTCCTTCCCAAGGAAAAATACACGAAGTTTCGATATTGTTAAACGAAAATTGATTTTATTAATGTGTTGAAAATTAGTTTTTATCGATTTCCGTTGGCTATGGGACTGTGCTCGAAAATAAAATAGTTTGGCTCCGCAATTATGGTCAATAGCCCCAGGGGATGGTTTCAGAAAAGGAGCGGGAGGGCCGAGAACATACAGTTGGATTTTCAGGTTGCTGAATTCGACTTTGAAATAGTTCTTACTTTCAGCTTCACGGAGTGCCACTAAAGGGAGTTAAGACCAAATAACAATCAGTCGATCGCACAGGTGTTCTAGTTACTATTCAATAATTTAAAAAAAAATTGTAATTTAATTTGGGACCTTTTCTAGGGCCACCAGACGAATCGGATTCGAATTGGCTTCAGCGACCTTGAAAACTTGTAATAAAAGGTGATACCTCGAAAAAATTAACAATATTTGTTGCCAACCTCCTTTCGTGGTTCCTCGATGGATAAGACGTGAAAATTATGCGAAAATCGACTTAAGAAACCTCAAAACCTTTAGGCCAGTCCGTATCTCGAGTTTCATTTTCCGCCCCTCCTCTTTTCATTTGAGAGCCATCCCTTGAGGGCACTGACCCACATTTCGCAGTCAAGCTATATCTCATGCTTTACCAGCATCGTATAGTTTTTTGAAAATTATGAGAACAAATTTTCAACCCAAAGTCCATGGAAAAAAGTTTTTCAATTAAATATTTTTATCCAATGTATGTCTTTATAGAAGGGTAGAAGGCATGTGGCCTCGCGTTCCTCCTTTCCGATCAAGCTAAAACTTTACTGGATTTTTTTTTGTATTTTTTTGAAACTGGAGGGGGTTTTCGGTAAAAATTCCGGTGTTCAAAAATGACGATCACCTTAATATCTATGTACGTTAACTGGAAGTGGAAAGGATTATTCGAATTTTTTAAATACTTCCAAAATTGTATCTTTTCAAACAAGGAAATCTTTAGGTAAATCGGCATCATTTTAGGGTGCTTATGCCTTAAGATGAGGATGTGGATGCAGTAGGGTGTACTGAGAAATTTTTATGTGGTAAGTGGGGTTTAGACGTAGTCTTGTGATACAAGACTGAAATTCAAAAATTTTAACTTTTACTGGTTTCTTTTTTATGCCTTTTGGCTTCCCAGTCCCCCACTCCCACCGGAATCACCCTACAGCATACCTTCTCGGAAGGAGGCACTACTACTAGTTACCTATACAGCCTAAAATTTCAGAGGTTCACATGAAAATGAGAAAAATTACATTTATGGGGTAAAGGAAAGGATATATACGTATATATTATCTCTAAAAGTGTTTTCACGTTGATTATTATTACAGATCTGACTCCAGAATTTTCTAAACCCATTTTACCACTAACGAGTGATTATTGTATATGATATGTTAGATTGATAGGTTTGATTCAGCGCCTGTTTAATCATACGGGCTGGCTGGGCTACAGCCCAGAATGACAAGATTTTAGGGCGGCAAAATTCGCGGCCAAAAAAAAAACAGATTCCTCAATTTTGCGGAAGGGATTGTCTAAAAAATAAGGCGACAAAAATACTGCAGCCCAGGGCGGCAAAGTACTTAAAACCGGCCCTGAATAGCCTCTCACCAATAACAGATAAAGTTGGATTACAGAAATGCTCGCAGCCGAGCTTCTACTCAAAATTTGAAAAAATCTTGTAGAGTATGTTTGAGTCGAAGGTACAAACTTACTATAAGCTTAAAAACTTTTCAGAAAATAAGACTGAAAAAGTGATCTATAATTGATGGTCTACCCTAAGAGAAAACGTCCATGGAGAACCCGGTTAAGAACAATTTTGTTTTAGAAACATTTTTCGTTACTGCCATAGATATCGAAATTTTAGAACCGGTTTAGATGGGGTCTGAATCCCATTAAAACATTAATAGGTAGGGACGGGTCTCTTTTAGTATGTTAGGCTATCATCCTCGACACTTTTTCACGAAGTTCTACTTCTACTTGTTATCTCCTATTTCCCTGAGATCCCCCTTTTTGGTACAATTTGTAATTTTCCTGGGTTATACTGTTCTCATAACTCTGAATTGGGCTGTGCTCTTAACAGATATCATTTGTAATTTCGAGATAAGCTGGCGGTATCTGTAAAGGAAGTCGGCGCCCGAAAACTGACATAAGAAAATTACTTATTTTCACCTAAAAGGGAAAAATACATCGTAGAAAGTGCCTTTTAAGTTTTAAAGGACAAAATCATGCTTTTATGCACGGCCGTTATTAGGACTGGTCATGCGGCACACCCGATGTTTCTTTTAGTATGGCTCCATTAACCGGCTGTAAAAACAGCCGATTTTTATCCGATCAAGCGGACCATATAAAGGTAACACTCATATCTTTACCTCACCTTATCAAGTTTTTTGCTTTTGTTTGGTAATTTGCCCAAATAACTTTTTTACACCGGAAGTATCGGTCGTTTTCCGCCAAAGCGCGCAAACCGGTTTAGGAATCTGAAATCGGTAGCGGTTGTGCACTCACATATTATTTTCAATCTCTGGACAAGAGGCGGAGGAACGCTTTAAGAGCGTTTAGAGCCTTCGCTACTAGATAAACGTGAAAACGGTTCGAGTGACATGCTCAGCGCTGTTTTTTGCTCGTAAACCACCGTTTTTAGTGGCGTGGATACCCTAAACCTCTACATTGATGGGATACTTATAGAAGACTGTGAGAAACATGGAACGGTTTTAAAAAACATATTAGTTTGACCCGTCGATCGTACAATAAACTCTTTAGTGTCCCGGGTCGAAGAAACGATGGTTCCGCATCGGGTAAACAAAACCATGCGGGCGATAAATAGCACAGAAGGGCTCCGGGATGTGTTCTGAGACGCAAGACTCTCCGAGAATTCAGCATCAACACATCGACAGACTAGTGCCATATGTCGCATTCACATTGATTTTGAATATGGAATGTCCCAGCTGAAGAGTCATTTAGAGGAAGTGATAATCAGCCGCGAAAAGGGTTTCTTGATTTCCTTTTCCAATTCATATATGTGTGACACTTGGCGAGTTTTTATGTGTTCACGGGTCTCAAGATGGCGACTCTCGTGGCCTGGATTTTACATTCAAGAGCACCCTCTCTGGACATTAGCTCAAGTACATCTCCTGTATGTGAAGGAGAAACTCGTAGAATATCAAAAATGGCCGAAGAAGCGGCGAGAATACCGAAAGGTAAAGAAAAGTATTTGAAATCCGAGACTGCTGACAGGTCAGACACATGAAGTTCGAACCTGAAGATAATCTTCAGTAAGGATTTTCTTTTGTCCTTAAATAATGAGAAAGAGTCACAACCCATCGAGCGCTTACATTTCTCCCAATTTTGATGCAAAGCTCCGTAAACTCAGTTTTTCGTAATTTGTTCAAAAACTGAAAGCCGATTAGTGCAAACATAGTCAGTGATAAATAGTGGCGTAGCCAAGATTTTCCCAAGGGGGGGGGGTAAGATTTTCAAGGGAGAAAAAGTCGAAAATTGAGGTATTTTTTAAAAATCGCCGTTATTAGAGGACTATTTTATAAAAATGAAGAATTACTGATCAAGCAAAAATTTTTCGAAAAAACGTGTTTTAAACGCGAAAAATTGCTCATGTTTGCATATTTTACATTCAATTTCAGGTGCCTTTCCTTCCCCTCCCCCCTTGGCTACACCACTGGTGATGAAATTTTCTCCGCAAAATTACCTACATATAAAATTGAACCGCATGGGTTATACTTGCTGCCCTGCTAACCGCAGAACGCGGGATTGAATGTAGCTCTGCACATGGCTATCCATCGCCACACGCCTCTCATCAAACCATTTTAACTCAGAAAATCGACGTCAATTTGACGTCGAAGTGTAAAATCAACATCGAATGATGTCAAATCAACGTCTATAATCTGATATGATGGTCATTAACATATTCCATTCATATTCGAAACCTGTTTTCTCGGGAAGGGGAGGGCATCCTGGTGACATTAATATCAAAATGGTACGAAAACCATGTTCCGCAACTTCCAACCTTGCAGAAATAAGATACGTTTATTCATGTTTACATGTCTCCTTCCTTGTTCCGACATGCCTCAAATTTGAAATGAGGGTCAAATTGACGTGAGAGTTGAATTCAGTAACTCCCGAAACCTAAAGGTTATGTCTGTGTTTTGATTCTCATTATGTTCAGTTTCGTATCCTTTCGAAAATCCCAGTTTTGAGAAACGCGTACTGCTATGTTGTGAGATGACGTCTAAAAAAGAAACACACAAATTTTGGTTCAAGAAAACGAAAACTAACTCGTGCTACAGAGCCGTCAAGATTTTGAGTATATGTTGCCTTACACTGCAATGGAAAAACAAAAAAGTCATGGGCGTAAATTCCTTTTAATAGCGAAATATTATGTCATTTTATGCTAAGAATTCAATGAAATCTCAATGTACGTACATAAATCTGAAGTTTATACGGAAACCAAATCGCACGACCAGGTAAACTTGAGAAACGACACCTGTCTCGAACCTATAAAATTTTATTTCTCCTTCCCACCCCATGGTGTCTCAGTTTTCATGGTACCTGCAAATTAATTTCAAAATTGAATTTTACGATCCCCAAAACCCAAGAAACGATACCTATGTTAAACCAGTACATTTTTCCTCCTTCAGTTCCTGCCTTCTCCCTCAGGTGTTTTAGCTTTCATGTTAGCTAAACATCAATGATGGAAATGAATATCGCGATTTCAAAACCCCGAAAAACGACTCCTATCTCGAACCTATGTTTTCTTCTTCTCCCTCTCCTGCTCGGGCTCCTCAGTTCACATGGTATGCATAAATCAGCGTCAAAACTGAATTCCACCATCGCTGAATCTAAAGATACAATACACTTTTTGTTCCATATTTTCCCACATCAAGTTTTCGTCTCCCCCCCCCCCGATGTCACAGTTTTCAAGGCTCCAAAAACCCAAGAAACAGTATTTATCTCGAACCTATTTCTGATCCCCTCCGTCCGTCCGCCTTAGATGCCACAATTTTCACGGTAGCTGAAAATAAATATTAAACCCAAATTCCAGGGCCCAGAGAACCTGCTGAGAAACGGTACCCATATTGTTGATTTCGCAATATTTGACCCCCACCTCCCCAGGAATCCAAATTCTAAATTAAGGGAAAACAGAAAAGAAAAATGAATATTTAGTAACCTTGAAAACCTAGTTATTGATTTGTCAATTTTTTCGTGCTCGTATAAATTTCAAAAATGTTCTTATTTTAACATCTTCATACATTGGATAAAATGTGAAAAATACGATGCAATTTATGTGGTATTCAATGGATGGGGTAGGGGAGGAGGGGCTAGAGGACTCAAATTGCAGAAATGCGTAGATACACACGGTTTGAGGAGCGTGTCCGATGATAATTTACACCCCAACTACTCGCATAAATTTTTGATTACAGAAAAAAAAATCTGCGTGTTTCCTACAAGGCGTATGTGATTGGGCTTTTGGGACCCCCCTCCCCCTGAGAGTTCTGAAGTAGTAAAATTTTAGGAGTAATAATATTTGTTTGAAACATTTTTCTCTATATTTGCTAGTTCTCAATATTTTTGCAAAAAACTGATTTTAATAAGGCCAAGCCCCCCCCCCCCCCGTACAAAACTATAACAACTCAGGAATTTTCAATAGCTTTTTTCTAAAATTTGGGGAATTTATTAAATTCCTGCTTGTTATCGAACATTTCTTTCAATTTTCTTTATTTGTCCAGTTTAGGTATGAGAAAACCGAACATCACAACTGTCAGGTTCCTATAACAAGGATTAGTTGGGTTTTTTACACTAATATTTGGGTAACTCTGTTTAATGCTTAGCGGCAAAACACTCCAGCGCGCGTTTCCTAATATTAAAAAAAAAATCATATAAATTAGTGGCTTACTAGTGGCCCCTCCTCTTCTCCAAGTGCTTCAGTTTTGAAATGAGAGTCAAATTAATGTCAAAATTGAATTCAGTGATCTCCGAAACCTAAGAAATGATACACTCATTGTACTCGTATTTTATAAAATTTTCACATTTTCCCCTGGCTCCTGGTACCATGATTTTTAAATGAGGTTCACCTCAACGTCAAATTTAAATTCAGCGACCCTCAAAATTTAAGAAAAATATCTACAGTATGGTTGTGCTCCCGTCCTTGTCCATTAGGTTTTTCAGTTCTGAAATGTGAGCAAAATTTATGTCAAAATTGAATTTAATAACCCCCGAAACCCAATAAATGATTTCATGAAATATTTCGTTTTCCTTTGTTCCCCGGTGCTTTGGTTTTGAATTTTGAGTAAAATATAGTTCGAAAATAAATTTTGCCAGTCACGTCGAGTTTTGTTTCAGAAGGTATAGAAATGTAAGTCAAACGACCAAAAAAAAAAACAACGAAAAATCTTGTAAGTTTTGAAAAATTTTGTTTTCAAGACCTTCAGTGGACTAGTGGACTCTTTTTACCAACTTTTTGAATAATTTTTTAACTTTTTCAGTTTTTCGACAGGTACAAATTATACTTTTCCCCACAAATTCTGTAAGGAGTACAATGTTGTAGGCCACACGTTCCGACGCCACTAACTTCGGTGACCTTTTAAACCCCACGATAGCTACCTCATTTTCAGTAGCTCAAAAATTCCGTCATTAAGTTTCTTTTAAAACCTACAAAAGGCGAAGAAACACAATTTTAAATGGGTGATGTCGAAGGGTTAGGCAGGGGGTGGGGGTCACGTATGGACATAGAAGAACAGGTTAAAAGGGTAACGGCATTTCTTAAATTCTCTGAAATCAATGAGTTCTACATTTTCCTCTCATGAAGCCTGTGTTGGTGTATTAACCGTGTTTGGGATCATTTTGAAAATCCTAATTGTAAAGACCTTTTTCGTGTAAAATTCAAGGAGAAATGATTTGAGGTACTCTTTTTCCTCGTACCTTCGATTAATCTCGAAATATCTGAGAAAAACTTTTGTTGTACTTCAGTTCCCTTAGACGAAAATGCTGTATAGGGATCACCGAAGAGTTTCGATGTGTTGATCAGGGGGTCAATCTGCCAAGACTTGTGAACGAAAACCTTTGATAAAATATTTGTGCATAACTCAAATTCAAGAATTTCTTGCTTCCTTTTTCTAATTTGCTCTCAACCCGAGCCCTGGAATCTGCTCTTTCGAGCATTACTTCAGAGACGCCGGGATGCTGTTAGGGCTGTCTTAGCCCTCTTCCCTTCTGGCTGAAAAACCGGCCTAAGTCGAAATCTGGCGAGTTGCTACGTGGGCTCGAACCCGGGACCTCTGGATTCTGAGACCAACGCGCTATCCACTCGGCCAACTAGACCCCCAAGTTTTTCTTGCTGTATGATAGTGCTATAAGCTCAAATAGAAGAGAAGGCCCATGGGGGAGCGGGTTGACTATCCAAATAATGCTGAAAATTTGTTTATTTATTTTATAAATGAAGGGGGCAACAGCAAAAATCCCATTAAATAGGGCTCCGCATATACTTTAAGACGAATTTATGTGTTCAATAAAAATTCAACGATAGAAAAAGAAACTTAATTGATGATAATAGAAAGGAAAAAAATGAAATAAAATATAGTAAAAACACAAAGAAATAAGATATAAGAAGTAATGTGGAGCGACAGGGTCCAAAAGAGGGAAGAGAGGGGATGGGTACCCCATGAAGAAATAAGGTAGCCTAAGGTAGCCCATCGAGGGGAGACGAGTTCGGGGAACACCTACACGAGACATAGGAGATCAGAGAAATCAAGAAACCAAGATAGTGGACTAGGGGGAGGCAGATACTTTAAAGGGCTTGTTTGATGCTGCGATCAAATGCTAGGCATTTGAAATAGATGTTGATATCACTTATGGTGTTTTGGATTTCATTGAGGTGACCCTCGAGATATGATCGGAAAAATTTTACTATACTTTCGGAGAAACCCATTACAGCCATCTTCTTAAGTAAAATAGAATGACTGACTTCGTCAAAAGCTTTTGGTGACCCGTATATAATGCATCAACTTGTCTGTTCACGTCGAGTGCAGCTGAGACATTGTCGACAAAGGTTAGCAAATTTGTAACTATTGATCGCCTCGTCCCTTATGAATCCATGCTACTCAGCCGATATGTAGTTTCGGACGGCAGCATACGTAGTGCTAGATTGTCTTGCACACCTTCGCTAGGACTTGGAAAACCGATATTGGTCTATGGTCACGTATTTCGTCCAGTGGTTCACGTTCTTTCGTCCCCATAATTATATGCGTGTACTAGCAGCCTGACGCAAGAGGGAAACGAACAAAGAACGAGCGAGTGGGATGCGATGTTCAATAGTTAGGGTCTCTCTTCGGTACGGCTTTGGTAATCTGCATTGTCGGATAGCGAGTACTACAGGGGAGGTGTCTCGGAGCTCAGCTCGACACTTGCAGAAGTCCTGTAGCCAACAGAAGTTGGGAGCGAACGGTAGTTTTGTAGTTGGCTCCGTGACTGGTCAGTGAATCACGAGTGGAGTCAGGATGAGTCAGACGAACTTCGCTCACTTGTCTAGGGATACTGCAGGGGAAGGTGGCGCCTTCCAGAACTTGTGGCCAGTGTAGTAGCACTAGGGGCTGCGGCTTTTCAGGGAGCCTTGCGACATGGAGGTGAGAAGCATCCGGTTGACGACTTGAGTCAGGTGTTAGCCTCCACTGCATGTCACGGCTAGTTGATGCGTCAACGTTAGGGAGGTCTACTGCCATAGGCGGATACAAGAGGGGTACCCCCCATCGAACTTAATTTTTAAATTTATAAATACAAAATAACCCGCCACTAGTTAGTTTTCATTGAATATAAGTATATTATTCATGTTCTTTCAACCCGTCCCCCTTGAGAAAATCTTGGATCCGCCTATACTGCCACGCATTAATGGCACCAAGGGCAGGTGGTTTGCGGTAGACCGGGGCACGCTCTTGGGCAGCATTGGAGGGGGCTACCCTCAGTGCTGGGATCGGAACCAAGTGGCTGTATCTCGCCGAGTCAACCAGAGGTGAGTCACACATCGCATTACCAGTGAAGTGGGCAAATCTTTTTGGGAGTGAGAACTTTTAGAAGATAGAAGAACTCAGCCCATTTGGGCCTATGGATAGTGCATTTGAGATGTATGTGCATTGTTCCAACATCCTTTCTTTCATTTTACTCGAAAATGACGTTCTACCATTTCAACGTTCTACGTCTAAGCTACACTAATTAATCGCGCGAGTCGCGCACCATTGCCGCGAGCATCGCAGCATCAAATCACGTCTGCAGTAGGTGCTTTTGTATGAGTGTATATTAATTATAATTACCAAGTTCGCGCCCAATGCGCACGTTCGTCCCGAAAAACAATACACGCGATGTATTTGTTCCGTTCAGTGGTCTCAAAAACACGAGCGATACACGTTTGGGTCGGCAGGAGGTAACCTCTAATCGCTTCCAGCCATAGATTCCAACTTCTATGCTAAAAACGTAGATATAAATGTCAAGGCTGTAAATCTAAAGAGCTGACGGGAAAAGTGAAATGATTAACGCTGCTGACTAGACTAACCTGTAATACTCCTTTCGTATACATACAGCATCGATTACGATGATTTTAAATCGATGTTTATCTGCGGCGCGGTTATACAATGAAACATAAAACGGGCAGGCGGGCACCTGCAGTGTGAAAACAAATCCGAAATCCGAACCTAATGCACAGAGATCGGATCTTGAAGATTTCAAGCGGCACAGCAAGTCTTAGCACGCGCATAAGACATCAAAGTTGTGGGGTGGTATGGAGGGCTGTCAAAGTCTTAGTGAATATACATATTAATGCTAACATTTTCTTCAAGACAATTCGTTGATTATAAAATGTTTCTAACCAATCTGCTTGACCTTATATGTGATGCCGAAACCAAGGAGCTTGAGAAATCTTCCCTCCTCCTCCCAAATAATTTTTCCAGGTATCAGTTTTGGAGGGATGTTTAAGACAGTTCGTCGTTGCGAGGGCTGGATTTATAAACAGGCAGACTTGGGCAATTGCCTAGAGGAGCAAAATTTTGGGGCGGTGAAATTTAAGAGCCAAGAAATAGTCGCCACCGGTACTGGAGCGTTATAAACCCGAGTACCTGAAGCCGCCATTCTTATCCTTCAACGTTTTCCGTCGACGAGCGAACGCGTCGCGGGCGACGATCGAGGCTGCTCGTGACGAAGATCGATGTTGCACGGTAAATGAAAAGAGCATACTCGGATTCATAGTGCTCTACCGGTGCTAGGTTTTCAATTGAGATAAACCTAAGAAGTACATACTTTACATGACCAATCAAGCCCTAATTTTTGTTATTTGGAGCTGTTTTTCAGCTTCAACTAGATTTTTAGCTCTGTATTAGTACCTAGCTATCTCGAAACACTTTCGACGCGGATTCGACACATATTAAACATCACCGTCATTTCGACATCATTTTTACATCGAAACTAACTTCGATTTGAGTCTTTTTTCGACGTTAAATCGTCTTCTATTTTGTGTTGCTTGAAATGCTGTCAATTTGTCGTTTTTTTAACGGTGAAATTGACGTCATTTCAACCTCAAATTCGACGCCACTTTTAACGATCTAATTTGCATTCATTTTAAGTCTGTAATAAGAACCCACTGCACTCCCTTATCATTGGTTTTTTTTTTCTCTGAGTGGAATAGACTTAGGAATTTCCGAGTCAAATTCAAATTATGAAACTATCGAGTGAGGTTGTTTAGTGTTCACCGTTACAACCTGCAAACTCAATGGAAGAAATTACTCTCGATAAAGCTAAGGTACCTTCCGGGAGGAGGAAGGGAAGAAGAAAGAAAGGAAGGCGTGAGGCTTTTCAACATTTTTGTAAATTACATTATGGGTATTATTTCTTAATTTCTTAGTTTGTTCGAAACCAAACCGACGTCAAATTTTATGCGTTGAAACACCGTCAACTTAAAAATCTAAACCGTAGCAAAGCAAACTTATTGAGGGGACGAGAATCAAAAATTTTCCAACTGTTGAAGTGAAAAAAATCAAAACATTTTTACTGTTGAGATAGGAAAAGAAGAAGCTCTTAAGATGTACGAATTGCCTATCAAGCACGTTGCAAATTTTGAAGTATGATTGGAGGATGAGGCGAGTCACTCCCCCATGCCCCTTGGCTACAGCCGTGCTTGAAACGTAGTGAAAGCTCATTAACAGTCAGACTGACGTCGAGATAAAAGTGTTATGACGGTAATGAAGCGGTCGATTTGATGGATAAAATTACGTCAAATAGAGCCAATTTGATAGTTCAAAACCGTTTAATTTAACTGTTCAGTCGACGTCATTTTAATATCAAATACGACACAATTTCTAACGATCTTATATTCATGTCTATGATTAAAAGCCATCGCGTGCTCCTATTACTAGGTTTCTCCGATTTCTCCGAGAGGGATGGATAGATTTAGGGCTTCTGCCAAATTAAACCCAAAATACTGAAACACGGTGTATATGGATCAAAATTATTATTGTCATTTATAATAAATGTTATTAATTTTAATTTTAAAATAATAAAATTTTACGAAGATAAGAGAGGCACAGGGTAGTTTGCCCCCCCCCAAGCCTCCGCCGGAGTTGAGAAATTTTAGTAGATGGATCAAAAGTTGGGAAAATCCAACAAGTCAAAAGGTTTTCTTTTTAGCCAATACAAACAAATTTTGATTCCTGGGAACTTTGACTTGAGTAAGTTGGGAATTTAACTATTTTTGCCCCACCAGAAAACACTCTTTGCTACGTCCCTGCCTATGTAAAATAATACTTAGCTAGTCTCACATCTGGAAACCAAATGTGAGGGAGATTGAGCTTCAAATAATTCGTTTCATCAGTAATAACTTACATGTACTTGCTTACAGCTCCATCTAACTTACTTTAGCCAACTTCCTTGAGCCTAGGTCTAGATGAGCCGCGAAGCCGGTTTGCTAGCAAGTCATATTCAGGCAGAGTGTACACAGTAGGGTGTCCCTTATTTTACAAGTTTTCGCCGATTGATTAGTGTCGCACTGAAGTTTGTTCCAATGGACCTAAAAACTCGCCATAAAAAATTTGAGCTCAATTTGAGGTCATTAACCCGTGCCGCTTTGACCTTAAAGTTATGTGTAATACTGAGATTTTACAAAAAACCGCGAATATTTCGGAACATATCAACTTCAGGACCGAAATTCACATAACATAAAATGTTCCTTGTTACGTTTCCTATAAAAAAGACCTTATACAACTTTACTCTAAAACGCATATTTACCGAGATAATCACAATAGTGTGTAAAAGTTTCGAGGAACGTGGCTTTTGTTATTTTTTCTTTTCTTTTCTTTTATTACAGCTTTGACTAACAGTGTACCATACAATTTCCCTCAAACATTCAGAGCTTTGATGTAGATGAGCTATCGTGTAGTCTGCCCATTTGAGGGCATAAGCCTCTGACACGTTTTTCCAGTATTTTTTATTTTGGGCGTTGCTGGCCCAGTGAGGTCCTACACACCTCTGAATTTCGTCTAGCCATCTTGTATTAGGCTTTCCTCTGTTTCTTATATTTTTTCTAGGTATCCACTGGGTGGTCAACAAGCACCATCTCTCCCGGCCCCTAGCTATATAGCCTGCATAAACTTGAACTTGAGTTTCTGGATCTGGTACCCAATATCTCGTATTTTGACTTTATACAATTTTTTTAATGCTAATTTTATCTTTACTTTTGATTTTCAACACATTTCTCATCATTGAATGCCGAGTTGTTTTTAGCCTAAAAACTTGCTTCTTGGTTAATGACCGCATGCCTGCCATCCGTATCCAAATATTCGCATTATACTCATGTCTAGAATGTTCATTTTTGTGTTTAATTTCATGATGCTTATGAGTATGTATTTTTTCACCCAAAATGCTTTCCAAGAATTAGATATTCTTGCACTTCCTTCGATGCTCCCCCCTCTAAAGAGATGATTTGTCCTAGATATCTGTATTTGTCCCTTTTGTTTATTACTAGGTTGACGATTTGGATATAATCTACATGTTTTTTATTGGTCATTATTTTGGTTTTTGACTCGTTCATGCTTAGTCCCCCTGTCGCGCATTATTGCCTCTGATCATTTCCCATTTTTGCTAATTCTATTGCATTTTTTCTTATCAGTACGACATTATCCGCGAACCACTGATTGTTTAGATTTTTACCAGCCACACTGATTCCCATTTTTCCCGAAAAATGTCCTCTAATATTGCATTGAAAATGTTTGTTGAAAGCGGGTCACCCTGTTTCAACCTCCGCTGTATTCGGAACGGTCCTCCTTTTTTTATCTGTTTTCATATATGCTTGTCCATCTTCACCCCTTGAATGATGAGATGAAGAAAAACTTGCAGATTGCTCGTGCAAGTAAGAAAATGTAAGTACTTGAAAATGCAGGGTGTTCATTCTCTGGAAAACCTGGAAAAGTCAAGGAATTTTGTCCGTCTGAAAAAGTCAGCAAAAAGTCAGGGAATTTTGGAATTTTCAGCATTTTTCACCTAAAAGTGAGGGAATTTTGTGAAAAAATCGACTGTGAAATTTTGTAGGGATTCAAACCGACTCAATAGTAAATAACTTTGATGGTGGGTACCAGACTGATGTCATTTATACAGACTTTCAAAAGATTTGACAAGGTAGACTACAACATTCTTTTAATAAAACTGCAGTCTCTTGGCTGTTCTTGTGAGTTAATATCGCTATTGAGGACATACCTTCTGAATAGAGTACAGAACGTACACTTAAGAGGAGCAATTTCCAAATCATATATAGGTATTTCAGGGGTACCCCAGGGGTCTCATCTCGGTCCAGTCCTTTTTGATTTATTTATTAATGATCTCTATTTCAAGTTAAGGAGCTGCCACGTCCTTCTTTATGCTGACGATTTGAAGCTTTATAAATTAATCGAAGATAGTGCTGACTCCATTAAGCTCCAAGATGACCTTAACATCCTCGCTGCTTGGTGTAAAGAAAATAACCGGCCTCTTAATTTTAAAAAAATGTTGCCAAATAAATTTCACTAAAAAATAAAAACCCCATAGCTTTGCGATGTACCATGGGAGGACATCCGTTGAAAAGCAAATTGGAAATTAGGGACCTGGGTGTCATTCTTGACTGTAAATTATCATTTATTCTTCACTTCAACCATGTAATAAAATCTGCAATATCCATACCCGGCTTTCTTGACAGAAATGCCCTCTCATTATTTTTAATTGATACCATATTAATTCTATATTCCTCGGCAGTAAGGTCTTGACTAGAATTCGGATCCACCATTTGGCTCTTTAAATAAAAAAAAACTCAATCAACAAATTGAAAAAATTCAAGAAAAATTTTTACGATACATATATAGAAAACAATTTTAGTATTATCCAAATGACCTGACTTATGAGGAGTTGCTTGAGGGCTACCAACTCCAGTCTTTGGAAACTCGACGGAAGGCAGCCTTAATTTTGTTTATAAATGACATCCTAATCTCGCATTTACAGGATTCACACTTATTGGGCAAGATACAAATCAGTATTCCTCGACCTGTCAGTCGCTCCCTCAACGTTTTTTACCTCCTACCTTCCAGAATGGAAACTCATAGAAATTCTCCTATAGTGAAAGGATTGATGTATTGCAATGAACTTATCAGAAAGCACCAAAGCATAGACTTATTAGATCCTAAGGGACGGGGGGCTTTAAAAAGAATATTGCAGGAACTGAGGTAAATATTCCATGTGTAGGGAGGGCCAATTCACTTTTTCATTCTTCTGTATTCCAGAGCGCTTTTGACTGTTATGTCATCATCAGTGGAGTACCCTAAATGAGACTTGTCTCTTGTGGTCCTGTAGTCATAGTCGAGAGTAGTGCCGTATGGTGAAACTGTTTAGTCTTATGCTCCTATTGGTTGCCTGTGATTATGCAGTCTGTCCAATCAGTGAGTATGACGAAACTCGAACAAATCCCTATGCACTTCTCCCAATATCAGCTGTTTCGTGTTTTCATTTCATCCTGTTCGCAAGAATCTGAAAATCGGCGTGAAAAGACGCGAAAATGAAAAAAATATTCAGTCTAACTCCTCTCCTTAGTGTAAAAATTTTTTTGAGAAAGTTGTAATGAAACGAAAATTTGAAAACCAATGAATTCACATTCTGGAACATCCTGCCATCTGGTTTTTCTTCGGCTCCCCTCTCCTTCGCAAATGTAGATAAGGGTAAATGAAAGGGACTTCCGAGATTTCAGAAGGAGGGTAACTAATCCACAAAATTTGAAAAAAAAATTAAAGACCGCATAATAATTATTTTTGCGTTACGAAAGAGTCCATTGTTTTCAAATGTATAACCTTGTATTTTATCTGTCGATACTCTTAAATTGAAGCCTCTTCCGCCTCCCTTGATGCCATAATTTTCCAGATCCTAACCACCTTTTTACTTTCATAGCATTTGTCATTAGATATGCTGCAGCTTCTTCACCTGGGTTTCAAAATTCATTTTAATAGTTATTTTCCCTCCTCCTAAACCATTCAGGCTCCACGAGGGAAAGGCTAATTCCGGTTACTTTAGTTTTCCTCGAGTTTCAAATTCTCTACAAGATTCTAAAGTCAATTTTTTGGGCAGGATAGCCAACCAAGCTTTGAGTCGCTGATTTCGAATATCGCCTCAGATTTTTATCCGACCCATTTCAGAGCACCGTCGTAATACGAATTCAGCTTCTCCAGCGAAAAATTGCAGGAAGTATCGAAATAGGGGTGGTTTTGTGTCACTGTTTTCGAATATCGTTTCCGATTCTTAATCTGAACCAAATTTAAGCTCCTGTACTTTTCCAGTTGAGAAATTTTTCCGACTTTTTTTTCATTAGCAACACTTTGAATAAATAAAACTGTATTTTTACCCTATTTGGTGGCTTTAATTAGAAAGGGTGAATTTCGAGTCAACCGTTGCTTGTCCTACGCTCTTGCTGTCTCATTGGTCGCACCTGGAGGAACAGAATCCAAAAATTATCCCTAAAATCGAAAGCAGCGACCTCAAAAACCTATAAACCAATTTTGGAATTTTATTCTTCCACCCCCCTGGCCCCTTCACGGTCGGCATTAAGTCACACGAAAAAAAATCTTTCAAGTCGTTAACTGACATCGCACCACGCTGCACCCTATAGAGCGCGTTTTCATTTCCATCATTAAATTTTTACACCCCTTCTGCCACATCTTCATAAGTACACTGTAGTAAAAAAAAGTTTGTGAAGTGATTGACGATATTCGCCGCTCACGATGTTCGAAAAAATTTGATCCCCCCCCTTGCGTGTGTAATTTGTATTTGAAGGGTCTGGACAGCTGGAAAAATTAGCCTGGAAAACCTGGAAAAGTCGAGGAAAATCATTTCCAAACAAGAATGGACACCCTGAAATGGATACATGCAGAAGTGTTTGCGTTGTTAAAAGCTTGTATTTGCAAGAGGTAGGACTGTTGGTCAGACCCTAGTGATAAAAAATTTACGGAAGAGCCTAAAACTGAAATGTTAATTAGTTATCCCTGAGCCATAACTAATTCCAAATTCAAAATGATTGAAGAAAACCTATTTTGCGATCTAGGGTTAACAAACTGTTTTTATTAAGTCTTGAGCATCCTAAGATTCCGTGGAAGACTCGGTATGGTGGATTTGAGATGATGTATATCAACAATAGAAAACAGCGATTTGTCCATAGGAAATGACTCTGAATTCTGAGCACACGTGACTGTTCCTTAACAGCACAATGTTATATCTTATGCGCAAATTGTTGGCTATTGTTGAGATACATACATTATCTGAGGTCTACTGTATAGTAAGTGTCCAACAAACTGTCATGGGCGTAGCCAGGTGGGGGGCGGGGGCAAACTGGGGCGCTTGCCCTAGTAGACGGAGACTGAAGTTATATGGTAGTGCGCATTACCCGACATTAATAGATATTTCAGCCGTGTAAAATAATTAAAAAACCTATGTTTTTCAAAAATTCCACGCAGTTTTGCGATTATCTCGATGAATATGTTTTCTAAAGAAAAGTTGTATGGGACATTCTTATAGAAAATTTAACAAGGAACATTTTATGTTATTTGCATTTTGGTCCTAAAGTGAATATTTATTTAGATAACTGCGATTTAGCTCGTCAAGATTGGTTATGAAAGAAAAAATAACAAAAGCCTCGTTCCTCGAAACTTTTACACATTTTTGCGACTATCTCGGTAAATATGCGTTTTAGAGAAAAGTTGTATCCGATCTTTCTTATGGAAAATTTAACAAGGAAAATTTCATGTTATATGTATTTCGGTCCTGAAGTTGATATGTTCCGAGATATTCGCGGTTTTTTGTAAAATCTCAGTATTACACATAACTTCAAGGTCAAAGCAGCACGGGTTAATGACCTCAGATTAGGCTCAAATTTTGTATGGCGAGTTTCCAGGTCCATTAGAACAAATTTCAGTGTGACCCTAATCAACTGGCAAAAGCTTGTAAAATAAGGGGCACCTTAGTACACAGTCTGCCCAACGGTAAAATCCCGTATTATGTTATCTATACAAGGTAGGGGTGAGTGAAGAGAGGCTACGCGTCCGGCCATGGGGACCTGAAAATTCCAGGCGAGCGCTCAGATAGTGCGGACCTCGGTCAGTAGGGAACCCCATGGTGGCCCTGGTAGGAGGACGCGCGGTACTGTTCCGGCACGTAGAAATGGGGGCTCGGGCCTGGCCCCAAGGCGTCCCTCTGGTCACTGACGCGGTACTAGAAAGGGTAGTTCCCGTGGCCGGGGGTGCGGTGTCATAGGGGCCACTTTGGCTTGCGTGCATCGCCATACGTCCCACCACACCATCTATATTAGGTACTGCAGTAGAGCACCTGGAAACCCCTTGAGTATTGTCATCCGCCATTTCCCATCGCTTGGTGCCCGATGATTCACTGTTCGATATGCGGAACGTTCCGTGAATGAATTCTGAATTGTCGGGCACCAAGTGACAGAAAATGGCGGTGTAAATACTCGGGTGTTTCTGGGTGCTGTAATATCAGTAGACCTATTTACTATAGTGACGTCATCAGGTCTAATTTACGATTAGAAATGTTGAACGGAATAAGTGGTTTTTTTTTCTTTCTTTCAAACAATGAAAAATTTAGAGAAACGTTATCCTTGACCATAACCATAACCATAATCAAACTGATAACCTTTATAACCGGAATAAATCTTTATATCACCAGCAATAATTAATTCGTCGCGCTGGCGTAAGAGGGAAGTGTGGGATGTGCCCCCCCCCCTCCCATTCAAGAAAATTCTGACTATTGGTCGGGAAATTTGGCAGTCAGTCGGGAAAATTAAGCAGGAGTTGGTAAACCTTTGTTTTGTATTTTTCATTATTTTTTTGCTTGTCAACTGAAATTTTGGGAAATCAATCGGGAAAATTTGGGACACAGTCAAGAAAATTAAGACAAGAGGTCAGCCAGGTTTTGATCGCGGTGATCGCCTTTCAGACATTCTATCTGTAAAAGTAATGCGAATAGACATTAAAATTGCGTATTTTTAAATTCTTAATAATACATATGAACATGGAACTAATTCAATCATATTCTGTTGCTTGAAAATGCAACAGCGAAAAGAAATATGTCCTCTAAAAGACTGACTTCTCGCACTGAACAGGGTTTTTCTTTATAATGCTTTAAAAAAGGAATGGAAGTTTCTTTCAGTGATCTAACTTTTACAGCCATTTAGAGCCCACAGTTTTGATTATAACCGTGCATGATGTTTTCGCAAAATCTGTTTGAATATGTTGGTCCTGTAAGACTCAAATTTTCGAACTTCCAAATTTAAACGAGTAATGGGCGATTTATTGTTCCGCTTAGTGCTAAGGTAAACCCCTGAAAATGTGAGCTTGATCGAATAACATGAATAAGTGACGCATCGATGTCCCCCTCCCTCCTCCACACGTTCTTACAGGAAAATAGATTAGTTTTCAACATTTTTGAAGTCAATTTTCTTCGACCCTCAGAGGTGTTAGGAACGTACAAACTTAAACACTGACACGTTATATGATACAAGTATAATGAGAATTGGCTCCGCGATACTTCAGGTTTGTGACTTCAAGAGGGTAGATCCAAAATTCAAGTTGGCCAAAAATGTAAAACACCACTTTACAGTGGCGTAGCTAGTCTAGTGTTCGACCAAAGGAGGAGAGGGTGTTAGAGGGATGAAATTAGAAAAACAACTACTTGACGATGTCGCAAAGAGGGAGGAGTCCAGACCCCCTAGACCTCTCCTCCATCCTTGGCTACGTTATGGCTACTTCAGAGTTCAGAATAACTTTATGCACGCGATACAATTAGAAATCGTTATGCTGACTCCTCCTAAAATCGAGAATTGAACTGGTTCTACTTTTGAACATGATGTAAAATTATTCTTTACCCAGGATGCATTATCGCACTTCTTTTACGTAAAAAATTAAAGGTAGCCCAGTTGTCGATGTGAAGTTAATCTTTTTTGTACAGTCGGTGACGTCATCCAATAAAATGTGAATGATGAAGTGGCTTCCCTTATCGTTAATTATCTCTCTGCAATCGCGTCATTTTGCTCAGTAATATCGTCCGTTAATTGTCGTTCTCGAATGCGTAATTTTTTATTTTTGATATTCGATTTTCCTATCTGTTTTATTCCTCCATTCTACCGTAGTTGCTCGGGAGAGGACAAATTATTGCTGTATTTATGTGTAAGAGGAAAAATAAAAAACAACTTTGTGTTTTTTTTTCCAAACAAAACGGAAGGTCTTGTATTTCAATATTGTGGAATGCTATATCTCAGGATTGAAAGACGAATCTGTAAATAAATTGGCAAGTTTATTAAAGCAGAGGAACGACAATACGAACACCCCCTTCCCCATGTAACGGGGATATTTAAACATATTTTTACCTTTCACATGAACACTATCCAATGCTACGTTGAGGTTTCTGTATCAAAAGTCACTCCCAAAATTGAATTCAGCTAGTACGGAAGCCAACAAATCAAGTACCATGTCAAAAAATTAGTCAATTTTAGCATTGACTTCCTCTGGAGCCACATTAAGGAGGGAGCGAATCCAAAAATCACCCCCAAATTTACCTGTACGCATAAATATCGAGTACCATACTGAAAAAATGATCCAATTTTTATTCAAAGCTGGGAACTTCTGGTTGGGTCAGTGACCTCAGTTGTTAGCGTAAGATATTTTATTCCTGATTTTATTCTGGGAAAAAAGGTAAAAAAACGGGGTCGTTTCCGACGTAATTAGTGATCGAGAAAAAAAAATTGCAGAACTTCATGGGTCATTTCATGAGAAAAAGAGGTACCCAGGGAGGGGGGCTCAGGATCCCCCTCCGACCCGGCTGATGTTATGCGTATGTACTTTCATTTGTGTCGAATAACAAGTTTTGAGAACTAGCCATTTTTAAATTTCAAAAGAAATGCAAAATCGGCGGAGTTTCATGCAAGTCTTGGAAAGCTTCAAGAGTCAGAAAATATTTTGATCGTGTCTCGAAAAGTCATAAGCAAAAGTTCGTAATAGTCATAGAGTCGTATACGGGTTTTGAACAGTTTCAGCGAATTTTCAAGTTCAGGAAAACATTAGCCTTTTGTATGACGATCAACATGGCCCAGGGACAGACGCTGGAGAAGGTTGGAATTTATCTTACCCGAGTATGTTTTCAGTAATCGACAATAATTATACGTTGCTCTGTCGCGGACAACTTTGTTTAATAATTTAAAAATCCAAGTACAACCTGGAAGCTATAAATCTGCAAATGTGGTGTGGAAGGAGGTCCTGTAATATGATAACCTTATCAACACGTCACACTCACCCAGATACTAGAACACCAACAAATAGAACAGCACATATACCAAGAAGGGAAAGAATACATAGACAAAGAGAAAACCCGTTACAATGACACAGTACTAAAGAAACTCTACACACTAAAACAAAAAGGAGAAAACACACAACAGGACCAAAACCGACAGCACAAATTTGCACCAAAGACAGTAAACATGACGACTGTAAACTTCACACAAGAAAAAAACGATCTACTGGATAAAGGGAACAAATACAACACGACAGAACATATAAGCGACAAAGCACTAGAAGAACTAACAACAGACTGTGAACAGATCATCCAGACCATAGAATCAGACCTCAGAAACGAAGCAAGAACACAAATTGGAAACATACGGCTGACCATAAAAAAGAAAAGGAAAAACAAACACAAGACAAAAATACAGAAGACAGCCCTCCAACTCAAAATGAAAATAGAAGAAAACAACCTAATACTCACCAAAGCAGACAAAGGCAACACCACAGCAGTGCTAAACAAAGACGAATACGTAAAGAAAATTGAAACTTACATCCACAACAATAATTACAAACCACTAAACTCGGACCCGACCAACAAATACCAAACCAAACTAAAGACTATAATGAAAAACAACAACATAAACAACAAGAAATTCGTAGAAATGAACCCCAAGGCACCACAATTAAAAGGACTCATAAAACTACACAAACAAGACAGACCAATAAGACCACTAATCAACAGCATACAATCACCAAGCTACAAACTCGTAAAAACAATAGCCAAATTCATGAAAGAACACTACAACTACAGAACAGATTACAGCATAAAAAACACAATACAACTAAAAGACAAACTGGACAAAATAACACTAAACAACAATGACAAACTAGTATCACTGGATGTAACAAACATGTTTGGGAACATACCAAAACAGGAACTAATAACAATACTGACAAACAACAACTACAAAAACAACACAGATGGAGCAGCATACGCAAACATCACAAAAGAAATCATTTACCAAAATTACTGCCAGTTTAATAACAAACATTACAAACAAACAGAAGGCCTAGCAATGGGATCACCACTGTCACCCATTCTAGCCGAAATATACATGAACAACGTTGAAAATGACATACTAAACAACAGCAAACACAAGAAAAACATAAAGCTATGGACACAATATGTAGACGACATATTGATCATCTGGACAGGAACAGACAGACAACTAGACCAATTCCTTACAGAGACAAATAGCATAAACAACAACATACAGTTCACAATGGAAAAAGGCAACAAGACCGACGCAATAATACCCAAAGACTCATTTCACCATTAAAAACACAAAATGGCAGCACTACACTAAACTACACAACTACTGCCACAGAGCAGTCAACATACTAAATGACAACAACCTCAGAACAACAGAAATTAACAAAATTAAACAAATAGCAATTAACAACAAATACCAACCACAAACAGTAGACAGAATAATTAACAAACTAACACAACCAAAAAACACAGACGCGGAACCAATAACCACAAAAACAGACAAATACGCAGGAGCAATACCATTCACAGGAACACATACATACAAAATACAAAAAATCTTCAACCAATACAACAATAAACTCAGAATCAAAAACAGACCACCTCTGATCAAACAAATAAATAACGACAAAACAGAAAAAAAGGATGGAAACAACAGCAGCGGAGTATACAGACTGGACTGCAAACACTGTGACATGACCTACATTGGAGAAACAGGCAGAAAATTCACAACCAGAATCAAAGAACACGAAAAATCACAAAAGCTAAATGATGACAAATCACTGTTTGGAAAACACTGCAATGACCAGGGGCACAACAATGACAAATTGACAGAAAAGTACAAAATCCTACACACAGAAAACAACACAAGAAAAAGAAAATTAAAAGAACAACTAGAAATAATAAAGGCAAAAACAAAACAAAACAAGTTAATAAATACAACAACTAACTTCCAAAGTGAGAACTTATTCCAACTAATAACATAACACCCACGGATTGGACAGACTGCACAACCACAGACAACCAATCAGAGCACATAACCAATAACAATAACCACTGATTGGACAGACTGCATATTCACAGACAACCAATAGGAACGTAAGACTAAACAGGCTCACCATACGGTACTAACCTCGACTATAACTACAGGACCACAAGAGACAAGTCTCATTTAGGGTACTCCACTGATGATGGCATAACAGCCGAAAGCGCTCTGGAATACAGAAGAAGGAAAAGTGAATTGGCACACCCTACAAAAGGGAAATTTTTGTAATTTTCATTTTTTTAAATACATAGAATAGAGATATGTGGTGCGCTGCTAATCTACAAGTAATCTCAAAGCTAACACTGCTTCCCTAGTACCTCTATTTTTTCTAAATCCAAACTGATCATCTCCTAATTCTGCATCTATTCTATACTTAATTCTCCTGTAAATTATCCTAGTTAATATTTTTGAGCATGCGAAAGAAGACTAATTTGAGATGTTTTCAAATGCTGTGAGTAGTAGATTTAATTGTTGAAGAATCCCAAAATCTGAGAATTATGACGCTACACTCATGCGCACTCAGCCATTGATAGGTCTCGCCTGGTGCATTTTAAATGCAGCCTGCACTAACGGCAATTGGCGACATTGTTTTTCGTTCTTCGGTGTGTCGAAAATTGAAAAATATAATGGAAAATTATAAACGAAAACCTGTTGCGGCGCCACTAACGAGTAGGAAGAAACGGTATTGTCTCGTAAACTTGTAGGTGTTGATAACGCAAAACGCAAAAAAAAAAAATTAAAAACAAAAGTTGTCGTGCGAGAAGAAAGAGAAAGAAAGGCAGACCGGAAAGAAGATGGAGAAAGAAAGAGAATGATACGACACGAGACGCATCATTATTATTGAAGGAAGAAGATAGAAGAGTTGACGGTCCTTTATTAAAAAAAAAGTACTTTCACTTAGAAAGTTCGTTATTTCCTTCTATCATTAACGGTAACAGTTGGCGCGATCACCGAGGAAGTGATTGTGTTTCGGATACGCTCGTCGGATGACCTTGGAAATGTCTTAACAGATTTTTCTTATATAACGAAATGGAAACTAATAAAAAAAAGCGGTGCAGTTGTGTGCGTGTGTGTGTGTGCTCGATGCACGGCCGATTATTAAATGGCTGATTGGTATGTATTACGAGTATACGGTACATCTAACTCGAGTTGGAAATACCACTGTGTATTTACCAGAGTAAACAAGCTTTATTAAATTTTACTTTTTTTCCTTCTTTTTTTTTTTTTTAATCGTCAACCGGTAGCTTGATACGAAGAGCGAGGAAACCAACCGGTTGCATTTGGGTGCTGATTTTCGCGTGGAAGGCAAAACAGCTGGAGTGCTGGCACGAAAGGAAGAAAGTAAATAAATAGAAGTCTACCAGCGCTCGAATTTATCGGGCAAAACCGCGACTGGCGAATAAGCCGGCGGGGTAATTTGAAAGTTTTTCGCTTGGACGACGGACGAGCGACTTCAGTAGATGCTAGATGGCAGTCGTGGGTGTGTCTTGAGGTGAAATACCGTCTGTTAATCGTTTCCGTGGCCAGGGTCAATGACGAAGTCGGCGGCGGCACTCCGTTACTAAGTAATTATCCGAACCGCCGTAATCGGTATTTACATAGTGCACCATAATTTTCGTATACTTGATAGATGACATTCGAATGACAATTGCGAAAACACAAAATACTAAGTTTTTGCGGAGTTTAATTTCTATCTTGCTCGAGTAACACCTGTACTTACCCCGACCGCCCAAGCTGAAGTGGTGTATTCCTTGTCCTATGAAAGTAACGTCACCAAATTTTTAGAGTTTTATAATAATTTTACGCGTGCTCCTGGGGTCTCGAAATTTAACACAGGATCTGATGATGATATACATATATTCCTTAGTCTCTCGACTATTAGGTTGCGGGTCATTCTACCAAAACCTTGATAATTCATGTGTTTTTTTTTCGAAACATTATTACTTTTTTTTTTTCATGGAAATCATTTTTATGCATACTAGCTGACCCGCTTCGCAGCTCATCAAGACAAAAGGCTACAGTGAGTTGGCTAAGGTGTGCTGGCTCAAGTGTTTTCGGTTCACTGAGTTAGTCCCCTCCTCTTCCCTTTACAGGAAACCGCTTTCCCATCTTCTCTCCCCATCCTTCCAATGATTCCCTGGGATCAACATCCGTGATCTTTTCCTGCCTGAAAACTTTTGGAAATTTCCTCCCTCCACCCTTCCCGCACTGCCGGCATCGGCTGCTAATGCGACTAATAAGCGGGTGGTCACTTCACTTCTTTCTTAATGTCTTATGGACTCCTCCATTTTTTGCTTATACGCTCTTTGTAACCAGCAGGGCCGTCGCGAACTTTTGCGGGGCCGGGGGCGCAAAATGAGCGCGGGGCCGGTGGGTGTGCACTTTCAAGGTACATATGTGAATTTTTTCTACATTTATTGGGGAAGAAAGCGCGGGGCCGGGGGCGGCCGCCCCGTGTGCCCCACCCTCGCGACGGCCCTGGTAACCAGCTGCGGATTTAGAAGCCAAGCCACTATAGGCACTCAATAAAATGTCTCCCTGATCCACTTCATATCTTCCTAATGAGCTGCAGGTCAATACTTGATAATTATTTCCCAGTTATGTTTTCTGCAACTGTTTCCTTTTTTCTGTCTGCCTTTTCTTCTTTCTCTTTTTCCGAATTTCTATCCTTTTCCCCGCTGTTTTTGTACCAAAATTTGCCGCCCCTCGAAATCTGTCACCGTAGGCGCTTGCCTAATGTGTCTATTGGGAACTCCATCGCTGGAACTGATACCACATATAAGTATTTAGATCTTTTGGGGGGAGGGGTTCGGACCCCCACCCTCCTCCCCGGTATCTGCATCTGCCCTCAGCTATTATGATTCATCCGCCAACCGCGAACAAACACGCACACCTACCCACAGATAAACTAACACTTTTATACATATTAGAGAAGAGAGATTTTGATCATGAGACAGAACACATTTTTACCTGCAGATTTAACTAATAGTTGCTGTAAAAAAAAAAAAGTAGAAGAATAGGGGCATAATTACCTATTATACTTAAGTACTAAAATGTCCTCTGTTGTTTCTGTTCCTAACCTTTCTTTGTGTATGTTCGTGTACGCGTGTCTGTGTGTGTATGTGTTGATAGAGGAATCGCCGTGTAGCGGCTAGCCGGTTTTTGGCTCGGAAAAGGTTCCCTGAGAAACGCTTCTGAAATTTACGGCAATTTACAACTCATTGCGTTCAGATGAAGAACTCTGATCTATTTGCAGTTTACTGTTTCATATTTGTGTTATTCAGAGGAAAATGCTGGTGTTTTCAAAAATGCAGTCGGATAATTAGAAGGAATGCTGAATATAGTTTTCAAAAACTGAAATTTTAGAGCTTTTGGAGGTGATACGTGGTTGAAAATGGGCCGTGTTGTACATAAATGAGTACGAACCGACATCCGAATAAGTTATGGCCGCATTGGGATTTAAACTTAGAGTTTCAAGTGTTGGCAGCCCTGCATATGTGTGAGTGATCACGTATGATTTACCTTAAGCGTGTAGCAAACTTCAACTATCATTAAGTCGATTGGAAATTTACTTTCAAAGAAAATTTGTCCTAAATTCAACTGCATCATCACCAAAAAATTAAATTATAATCAGTTCTACTGACAGAATAATTCTTACTCGGTTTTTTACCCCGCTGAAGATAGCAATGTTTCTATTTGAAAGTACACATGATCACTCACTCATTTTCACCTGCTAACACCCGCGCAGGTAATTTTGCAGCGCACTCTAGTGCAGGCTTAAATCCCAATTAAATCCGATGTACATGTAATAATGAGGCATTTTGAGGTCATTTTGAAAATTTCAGATTTTCAACCCCCTAATAATTCCTGAAGGGGGACAGTTACCACCACCAAATTTTAACAGAATGTGAAGAAGTTCGATGTAAAACGATTCTAAAAAGTTCAAGTTGAAAACAAATTTAAGGGGGCCAGGGGGGACAAAATTTTGTGGCCCTCTCCTAATTAGGGTATCGAAGTTTGTTCTAGCCTAAAACCTATTCCGGGCTCATACGAACACATCCAGAAAGTTCGAACCCCCCGGCTCTTACCGTTCACTCGCCAACCTCGAACAAACACTCAGACAAACATTCACTTTATATAGAAGATAAGATAATAGAACATATGTTGAACCAACAGCATACTTCCTAGGGGAGGAGCTCAAAATGATTAGGACCACGTTGAAGGAATTTTAAACCTGCACTAGAGTGCGCTGCAAAAGTACCTGCGTGGGTGTTAGCGGGTGAAAATGAGTGTGTACTTTCGAATAGAAACACTGCTATCTTCAGGAGGGTGAAAAACCGAGTAAAAATTATTCTGCCAGTAGAACTGATTATAATTTAATTTTTTGGTGATAATGCAGTTAGGACAAATTTTCTTTGAAAGTGAATTTCTAATCGACTTAATCAGCGGTGGCAGCCTTTGTATAGCGTGTGTAGCAAGTTGCTACACCCCAAAACACTTTGCTACACCTCGGAAAAACGTTTGCTACATCTCAAAAATGTTTGCTACACCCCGAAAAATCTCCCTTTTTTTTAGTACTTTTAAATCCAAAATCATCTTTATCTAAGAGTACAGAGTACAGACAGGTTTTGCAGTTGTAGTAAAATAAGTAGAGAAGTTTTGCGTTGAAGAACAACTTTTCTTCTCTTCTACTTCTTTTTTTTTTTTGGGGGGGGGGGGGTGATTTTGGTGATAGGAACCCCTGAAATTACCTTAAAATTTTTGCTACATCCGAAAAATCATCAATTTTTTACTCTCGTCAAAATGGGGTTTTGCTACACCTCAAAAGAATCTAGGCTGCCATCGCTGGACTTAATGATAGTTGAACGTTGAAGTTTGCTACACGCTTACGGTAAATCATACGTGATCACTCAAACATATGCAGGGCTGCCAACACTTGAAACTCGTAAGTTTAAATCGCAATAGAAAGAAGTTCTACGTGCACGCGCGCCCGTGTACTGTGAATACGCACATACAGGAGTAGGAAAAATCTAAAAAAAAAGTATTTGAATCACAAATCTGAGCCCTCCAATCAGAAATGGAGTTGAATTACAAATCCAACAGGTCACTTTGAAAAAGGATTTGATTCACAAATCCAAATCGAAGATGAAAAAAAAAAAAAGGATTTGAATCTGAAAATTCACCAATCCGAATCCATTTTTCAATTCTTTCTGGATAAGTCTAGTAACTAGTAAATAAGTACCTATTCTTGAAACGTTCTTCATTAATGGTAATCATTCACTGCCATCACTGGTCACTGGTACTGGTACGGGAGCCCCAGAAATGGTATACGATTTTATTTAGCCTTAGCAGCGCACCACGTATCTCTATTCTATATATTAAAAATAAAATAAAAATTACAAACATTTATAAAGTTATCATATTACAGGACCTCCTTCCACACCACATTTGCAGTTTTATAGGTTCCAGATTGTGCTTGGATTTTTAAATTATCAAACAAAGTTGTCTGCGACAGAGCTACGTATAATTAATTGTCCATGACTGAAGACATACGAGTACTCGGGTAGATATATCCCAACCTTCTCCAGCGTCTGTCCCTGGGCCTTGCTGATCGTCATACAAAAGGCTAACTTTATAGGAAATTGTCTCATTTTGAATGAAAAAGGCAAGGTAGAATCCGCTGGCGACAGGTTCACTCTTGGGAGTAATATTCTTCGGTCGCACTCCACCCCGACAGTTATTATTTCCAGATCCAGTGCATTCGTGTACATGTTTCTCACAATTAGTCGTGTCCCATTCAACAGTCCAAGTGCCATATTCATTTTACGTAGCAACATAATAATCGCACCAACTTTTAAGTGTAATTTATTTGGTGGTAAACCTGTCAACTCCAGACTATCCAGAAATTCAGCCGGGAAATTGCAGGATTTCACTGTCATTTTCACTGATCAGTCTATTCACGCTTGTGTAGGTTTTGGCTTCTCCAGGAATCCAGTCCAAAATCTTGTCGTTGATCTTCTGACAATGATCATTCTTTGGTGCCAGAATTGCAACATTAGAAAATTTCAGGAGATCCTCTGGAGTGTCAAACTTTTCACCATAGACATCTCTTATAATGTCCTGAGAAATTATGCTTGCAAGTAATTCTATAATACCCCCATTTTTAGAGCCAGAATGAGGGAAAGTACCATTACTAATCTGCAGCAAGAATTCTAAGAACTCTTTTTCTACTGCTTCCGCTCGCATGTTCTGGGTCAATCTCAGCGTCTTGAGTATAGGTCATAAAGGAGAAAACTTGATGGAATTAGCAATTGTAGCAGCTCTTGAACCATGTGGAACTACTGGCAAAACCTGCCTAAAATCTCAGCTTTTCCATCCCTGATATTCAGCAAAATTGGCGCCAATAAATGATCACAAACATGTTGTATTAACATCGATTCTATGCTGAAATGTGTACAAACTCGTCGTATAGTTATTAATGAAACCAAGCATACATTATATTATATCATAGAGTAAAAAGCGAGTAACTCTATACACGATAATACACCTCAGAAATTACACATTTTGGTTGCGTTATGAGCAGGGAGAGACATCTTTGCAATTACATTAGCTTCAATCACGAGAATTGACAATAACTCATCATACAGCGAGTTAGGAATTGTATTATTGTTTCATAAGTTGTATTAATGTTTGAAAACAAGCAAAGCAGAAGAGTAAATGCATAAAATTCACCAATATGGGAAAACAGATACGGATAAACCACGACTCGTCCCACCATGCTAATATTTCCATCGCTCTAAAAAAGGCCCCTGTTATCTTCCTTCTTTCTTAATTCATCCGCGTTTGTTTCTGAAGGAACTAAACAATTAATCAGTCATTTCTATTCCTGGAATCACAGTGAACATTTTTTACAATAACATATTTTTCAGTTAAATCAGTCTGAAAGCAGTAATTTCAGCTTGAAAACTTTGAAGTGGTTTTTCTCAAAATCATAATTGCTGACATGGGCCCTTTTGACAGATAACTCCTCATTTTCATGTTGGCGCAGTCCGCGAAGCAGACATGAAAATGCTCTCCCGTAGTTGCAAACTCGTCCGCAAGATGATGCACTAGCAGAGCGTAGTGCTCGCAGGCTGGTACAAAATTTGCTTCTTTTTGGGAATTTTGGGCGTAAAATTTCCAATCGTGCCCCAAGTTTCCTATCTGGTCAGCCGCGTAGAGAGAAAAAGAGGGCCTGGGGAATTCCCGCCGGCCTCCTTCTCCTTCCAGTTCATTTCGTTCTTTTGTTAGATGGGAAAAAAGTATAAGCTACTGGATAAGAGGTTTCTTTCATGATGTAAGTAGTAATTGCTGATTTGATGTACAGTATGATGTAGCCGTATGCGTTGAAATTCAAGCCTTTTAAAAATATCGGCCCCCTCTAAAAGTCCGGGCTCGGGGTATCCCCCTCTCGTCAGGGTTGCAGCTAAGAAAAGTGGTCATGCTATCATGCTACGGGCTTGATTCTTGTTTCTGTCCGAGTGAAGGGTCAGGAATCTTCGAATCGGAAACCAGCTTAATTTCTCTTTTCGGAATGGAGTCAGTTGTCATTTTTTGTTACAATGTTTATCGAAGGCTTCTTCGTTCTCCACTCGTTTTTCTGCTTTTTCTCTTCACTCGCAGCTGCGACTAAGTTGCGCCGGATTACGTAGACATACGTGTAGTGCCGCGTCGAAGTCCGGAAATAAAGAAACGTTTTATGGAGACGCGTGTGCGAATGAACGTAATTAAGTATACGTGTGTTACATAACGGGTACATTAATATGTTAGGTATTCGTCAAACGACGTTCAAACCACGTAAATAAGAAGGTCGACGAAATTTCCTCAACCGCGAGTATTCATATTGTCTAGCGTCCAGACTGCCCAATGTCCAGACTGTCCAGTGTCCGCAGTAATTTGGAATTCGCTGCTTTGTTGCGCCAAGCTCACAGCCCAGTCGACTGATTCTATTTTTTAATAATGGCGGCATTCGGTCGCCTCAGTCCGGCTGTCCGTCACGGACCGAACAAAATAGAGGTTCCGTCAGTGTCCATGTATCCATGTGCCGGAGAAATGAAGGAAAACGCTGTGAGAGAAATGCTCGAGATCACGACAGCAGGTGACAGTATCTAGTAAATCGCTTGCTAGCAGCTTACAAGAACACCTTCAAAAACCCACCTCGGCAAAATTGTACAGCTGGAGTCAGAGCTATGACAATGGGGGTGCAGATGGATGTATTTATGACAATGGGGGTGCAGATGGATGTATTACGTGGCAACTCAGTGTTGCCTCTAGTAAAAGAGAAAATCGCCAGTTACCTCCTTACTGGAAAATCCAGCCTTACTTCCTTACCGTACTGAAATTTGCCCTTGCGAACATTTGGTTAGCAAGAGGCAGGTTTACGTCCCTGTGGGAGCGTTACAAAAGAGAATAGCGTACCAATGGAACGTTCCAGTTTTCTTTACTTTTGTTTTACTTATTTTATTGTTGGACACCTGGAAATTTCGACGATCAGAAATCCTTTACTCCGTATGAAGACTATGTTTTTCTTATTTTCGGTTAGTTTTTCCTGTTTTTATTTAAAATAATTGTATTTTGAATTTCATGAGTTGACGAAAAGTTCCTTCTCAGTTTCACGTCCAACCTCCAGTCTCACGACCCCCCCCCAAAAAAAAAAAATCCTGAGCAGAACACAGTGTTCAATAATGGACACTATGTTCTCTTAAGAGTGATGGGTGTTGGGAATTTTCGCAACTATACATTTTCGTTATGGGATGATCTGGTTTCTTTTATACATTACGCAGGTTCTCTTTTTGAAATTCCATATTCACTTCTGGGTAGGTTTGTATCAGCGCGAACCTTATTTGCACTCAAAACTGATTTCTTCCTCTAAATTTTGGGTGAATATAAGGTACCTATCATACAGCACTAAATTCATGACCCGTTTACCCATGTATATGAACGATTCCCATGTTTCCTGGAAAAATAAGCGAAGTATGCGCTTTTGTTCGGTTCCTAACGGAGTTTGTTTCGAGGCGAAAATCTTTCCTATAGAAGGGGGGGGGGGTTCAAATGTACCACCAACTTTAGGACCCTGAATGGGAAGGTATGGAACAAATCATCTAAATAATGGCTTTTGAGTTCGTTGATTTCGAATACCTGGGTCACTGGTGAAAAGTGTATTGCTAGCATTATATTTTCCGTCCGACCTGAATTTGGACACCGAAATCGAAATCTCACCCTTAAAACCTGCCAAAATGAGCTTGGATTACAAAACTGGGAACACTATCAAAATAGAGGTTCTTTGGGTTGCTGATTTGGAAAATAGCATTAAATTTTATATTTAGTCATGATGTGGGCTTTAACAGTGGCGTAGCCGGGGGGTGGCGAAGGGGGAGAATGCCCCTAACCCCAAGGCACCTGAAATTGAATGTAAAATGTGCAGAAATGAACACGCTTTTTTGAAAAATTTTTGCTCGAGCATAATTTTACCTTCATTTTTATAAAATAGTCCTCTATTATTGTCTATTCTTAACAAATACCTCAATTTTCGACTTTCTCTCCCTTGAAAGTTATACTACCCCCCCCCCCCTTGGGGAAAATCCTGGCTGTGCTACTGGGATCCAAAACTGAAATTTTGTTGAATTGGACTGCAAACTCGAACATTTATAATTCAAATTTCGCAATAAAAATGTTGGAGAAACTGCGGGTACCGTCCTTCAAATAAAAGAAGAACATAATAATAATCATAAACCTTTATTGAGGATTTACATGAACATTTTTTAATTGATTACTTGTTTAATCTATTCTAATAATTATTCCTCAGCCCGTAACGAGCAAAGTGCAATCTTTCCCATTCGGTTCTCTCGTTTGCAATTTGCTCGTAGGTTTTGTTTTTCTAGAAACTGTGTGATGTCGTCCCTCCATCTTGCTGTTGCCTTCCTAAAAGAAGAACGTCATTTTTTAAAGAACGAGAAGATAACTTATTGAATAACTTTAGGAAAGAAAAAGTCATGAAAGGGAAGAGACGATTTTAGTAAAACGAGAGGAAGTGGAATAAGTTATATACGAATTTTATCTGGCAACACTGAGCTGCGGTGATGTGAGATTGGTGAGATTTTCTGGACGGAAAGAGTTGGTAAACATGAAACAAACATTGCGGTGTTGCCAGATCACTCGTTTAGATCCCCTGAAATTTGCCTCCGTAATTTTTCAGTGTCCCATGTACGCGGGGAAAATCTTCGTTGTGTGATCCAAACTCTGGGCAATATGGTAGGGAGGGGGAGGAGTAAGGCTGATTAAGAGTTTTTTGAATTAGAGTCCTAATTTGTCTAATTGCGAGTCTAACTGAATTTAAGTGGAGTTTGTAAAGTAATAGAATGTGAGAGGCAGAAGAAAGAAGCAGGGGAAAAACATCTAAAAATGGGAGAAAAATTAGGGGAAACAGAAAGAGAAGAGAAGAGAATTAGATGCTGCGAATACGAAACTGTCGTTCAGCTACTCGTAGTATTGTTTAAAATAGGTATTGAAAATTATCTTGAAGGAATAAAGTCTTTATATCTTCTTGATATTGTCCTGTGATTCGTTCTAATTTTTGAGTAGCATAATAGTTGGCGTTTTACATCGAACATAATCGAAATTTAAAAGCCCCAATAAACTGAACTAGACAAGCACTAATTAGTTTTTCAAATTTGGTGGACTATCGAACTGAAAAGTTTTTACAATTACTGAGTTCAAACTATCGAACTATTATTATCTTACCCTGACTGATGTCACAAAACTGAAATTTGAAAATGTTGAAGGTTACTAATTCCTTTTCATCATTACGAATATCCAAATCTGTTGAGAAAAGTTCAAATTGTTAAATAACAAATTTTCAGAAGCAGCGCATGATTTTATAGAAGTTAAGTAAGTTATAAAATTGAAGGTTGTTTTCTTCTCTTTTTTCGGGTGAGGGGAGTTGGGGGAATTAAAAATTTAATAATGGTTCTTGGATCTTTGATTGTACTTTATTATTGGATGAAATGCCAATGTTTGTGTGTAAAGTCGAAGGGAGAATCTCATTAGAGCTGGTATCGATCATAAACCAACATTTGAAGTCCAGAGATTGATAAAAATTGATCTACGTTAAAAACCCAAGAAAACCATCAAAATAGGTACTCGATGATAGAGGGACGTATGGTGATGCACGCATGCCTAATTGGCCCCGGGACACCGCACCCCCTATCTCGGAAACGCCCCGAATGGGCCTACGTCAGGATGGGGGGGGGGGCAAGATAGGCGCTATTGTAATTCCTAATTCCTAATTTTGGTTCATTTATTTATTTATTTTTTCAAAATTAGCTGAAAATTTCTAATTTTATTTTTATTTTTAAAAGCTTAAGTGTACTTACTTCCGATAATCGTTCTTGGAAAATTTTGAAATTTTTTCTCCAGTTCGAATTTTGGTAAGATGGTTAAACAATTTTGAAAGAATAAACCAAATTTATCCACCGTGGGCTCTTATCCGGGTTTTGGGATCCTACCCGAAGCGAGATTTAAAATTTAACGAGCTAGTAACAGAATTTTCGAAATGAGTAACTGACCTCCCTCTCGCATTTCGATACTTCATTCGGTTTCCGAGAAGTCAATTTTGATCACTTGTAAAATTAAGATTTGGTTTGTGAAGCCTAAATTAGGAATTTATGATGAAAATTTTTGAATTTAGGGACCCAGAAAATCCCTAATTTGCTACTTTAGTCGATTCCCCCAGGAAAGTCAACTTTGACTTAAGAGTTAATTTTAACTTATAGCGATGAGAAAACTGATAAACTTTTCAAATTCAGCGATGCCAAACACTATTCTTATTTTGATGCATTACCTAGGTGCTCGGACTTTTCGAAAAAGTTGAATTTGAACACTGTAGGGGTCTACTTTGGATTTTGAAACGCCAGCGCTATATTTCTCTACAAGCCAACGAAGCCGTGGCTTTGAGCGGCAAATTTTCGAGGGCGGCCAAGTTTTTATTTTTCAAAAATGTTAATAATAATAATAATTTTTTTTCTTTTTTTGTGAAAATTTTTTGGTCTAGGGCGGCGAAGTCCCTTAATCCGGGGAACTCGATTCAGAGTTTAAAGAATAATCTGATAAAATGTTTGAAATTTGTAACCAAAAATGCCCTAGAGATTGTCCAGGAAACATTTCAAGTCAGTAATAAGTTCTAGTCCCGCTTTAAAGACTTTTTTCTGAAAAAGAAACTGGATTTGCTATCAAAATTTTCCAATGGGGGAAAAAGAATGCCATCCATTCATTCCTGCCTCATTCATGAATGAAACATTCAGGAATGAGCTTATCTCCATGCATTCTTTGCGGGGGCGCTGTAGGGGAGAATGAATGCATTCTTTCATTCCGCACCTGTACTTACCACTTTAAAACCATATTGTTTAAATGTCGATTCGACTTCCGTGTAAAAGATGAAGGGGGTAATAATAATTTTACCGCATAAATTAACGGTCTCTGTTTTTTATTCACTGATGATAAAATAATTATTTTGGTATGAATTTTACTCGATTTCTCAAGAAACCTAAACTTTGATTATTTTAAGAGTCAGTTTTCAATTATGGAAACAGATACAGTTTTCGAATTCAGTGACGGCGACGCGAGGAACTACTTTTATTTTGATACATTACCTTACTCAACTTTTCAACTGAAGTTGAATTTGAACACTGTATAGGTGTCAAACTTGGATTCTGGAACTCGAATCAGGGTATAAAGAATAATCTGGTAAAATTTTCGTTATCTGCAACCCGAAATACCCTGTTTTGATGATATGTCAATGGAAACATTTCAAGTCGTTGGCAAGTTCTAGCCCTGATTTGGAGAAATTGATTGTTGTTGAAAAAGAAACTAGAACTTGCTATCACAGGTGCCGAATGGAGGGAATAGAATAACATTCATACATTCTTATATCTTATTTAAGAACGAAACATTCAGGAATGGGCTCATCTTCATGCATTCTTTGGGAGGGGAGTGAATGCATTCCATCATTCTACACCTCTACTGGTCACTTTAAGACTCTAGTGTTTTCCACGTCGATTCGACTTCGAATTAAAAGATGAGGGGTGGAGTAATGGGGGGGGGGATAAATGCAGTTCTTCATTCTGCACCTTTGCCACTTCAAGAACCTAATATTTTACATGTCGATTCCATTTCGGAATAAAAGATGGAGGGGTGGAGGTGACTATCATTTTACCCAGGCCCGGCGCTAGGCACCGGCAAAGCGGGCCCTTGCCCAGGGCGCCCAATTTGTAGGGGCGGCATTTCATCAATCATCATGGTATTATGGCCCATTAAAAAAAATAATGGGCTTATCGCGAAGGTGTGATTGGTGCCTCGTTCCTTTGCCAAGGGCGACAGAATCTCTAGCGCCGCAAATTAACAGCCAATTCTTTTATTCACTAACGAATAAATTACAGTGTTATATCGTTTTACTACTCGCCAGCCTATCTCTTAAAATGGTTCTGCGATTCTTCCTGTTCATTCTTATTTCAAATTTTGGAAGAACCAGCCGGGCGAGCCCAATTTCGATCATTTGGACTGTGGCCCACCGATAAATTTTCTGGTGTCCCAGTTGGCGTGTTCAACTCTGTTATAGCGTCCGAAAAAGGTCCATCGTTATCAATAATTAATTTCTCTCATTGTTCGGAACCAGAAGACCTGTTCTTTTTCATACGATTTCCTGTGATGACGCCAACACTAACTGCTTCTACAAGTCTCAACAGCTTCCTCGATAACAGGTTCATTTATGCGTGATCAAAGAACACTACTTCGTAGGATTATGTAAATTAGAAGGCCTACTCCAGCCGAATCAGGAAATACCTGCGAAATTTCCAAAACTAAAATACATGTAGTTATATGGATTCGGATGCACGAATAAGTTTTACCTGTACAGCCAGAACCCAGTAAGAATCTAAGAACTCATCGATGAATTAATATTACGCAATTTCGTGGCAATTGGCAGCGTGTTGTGATTCTGATGGACATTCGTTACGCGAAACCGCAGCTCAGCGTGGACTACCTCTCTCTTTTTGTCGGACTTCGGACTCGGACTTGGTGTGCAGGAAGCGCTAAATAAAACCAATCATTATTCATAAAACATATGCACGATAATTTGCCTTGAACAAGCATCCAAATGGACGATGAGGTGCTCGGTCGCATAAAATTGCATACACCAGTCAACAACACACTCGAACCGGATACTTAAGTGTGGCATTTTTTGGAACCGATAATATCAATAAAAATTACACATTACTCGCCTGGCAACGAATTGAGTGGATTTTAAACGACTGCTGATTTGTTTTTCGGACTGTTAAATCCGTTTGAATATTTCAGTAGTAACTGCGGAAATTTTTTCGAAGAAAACAGGCGCCGAGTTGCGAAGCCTCAAGTTCGTGCAGTTCCCAATTCGCATGTCCCATCTCCCATGTCGCATCCGCTGAAATCGACCGAGTTGAAAAGTTGAAACAGTTCGGAGTTTTCTAGTTTCGAGTTCCGAGATGCGAAACGCCGAACCTGTTTGACTACCTAATGCAAAATGTAAACACAATAATAACCCGAATGGTGTTGAATTTATGGCAAATATTAATGGGTAATTCCGTAGTACGAACTTCATCCAATTCTAGCCAAAGACAGGTCTTCCGATAATCTCCTTTCTTGTAGTTTCAGATGATTCGAGATTCGGGCTGATGTAATAATATTTGATCTTACTTTTTATTTTTCACGTACAGAAAACTGATTCTCGCCGTTTTTAAAAACAGATTTCTCAGCTCAAAAATAATGGAAATATTTTATGACAGTTCATGGTCAAATCGAGTTCTGCGAGCTGAAAAAACCGATTAAACGGGAGTTATGAAAGCGATGTACGAGCGTACAATCAAATTGCGATGAAAGAAATATTTGAGGAGAGCGGATCGAGCAAGAAGGTGTGTAAAGCACTGGTCAACGGACAAAATTTATTTCCGGCTATAAAAGCAAAAAATTCTCAGAAAAAGCTTTCCGGCAGAGAAAAAATAGTTCTTCCTTTTTCTTTTTTTTTGTGTGAAGTGGCGCTGTATGCGCCAAATGCTGAGACCTTGTAGTCCATTGCACTTTTCCTCAGGTTGCTGTTAAGAATCAGCTCAGTAGCCTCCCTTTTACAGCCAAAGTGAGAATTTTACTGAGTTCTATCCCTTTGACTTCACTGGGTGCAAAATACTCCTAAATTTTTGCGTGTAATGTTGAAGAATAAACTCATTAAAGTTTGCATCTTCACGAGCCAACATTTGAAGTCCAAAGAAGATTGACAAAAATTAATTGACGTTGAAAACCCACGTAATCTATTGAAACAGCGACTATTGTAATTCATAATCTTGGTTCAATTTCATAGTTTTTGATTTTTAAAGACTTGAATGTTCTCCTCATAATGACTCATACTTGGATAATTTTGAAATTTTTCCTCCAGTTTGAATTTTGGTAATTTGATGGTTATGAAAATGTTGAAAGATTAAATCAAGTTCGTTCAATTTCAACTCTCACTTTGGTGTTTGGGGCCTACCCGAGAGTCAGTATCGAAAATTTATCGCGTTGATGATGTTTCCAAATCAGGCGACCTCTCCTCTCCCCTTCCCCATTTCGATATTTGATTCGGTTACCGGAAAGTCAATTTTAATCACTTCTGGAGACCCGTTTTGGCTGTTGAAGCCTAAATCGGGAATCCAAGAGGAATCTGAAGAAATTTTCGAATTCAGCAACCCAGAAAATTCTAATACTTTACGCGATTTCCTAAAAATCAATTTTGAATGTTGGGGCCCAAATCGCAGTTTAATAAGCTGCTTGTATTTTGATTCGTTACTCAATTTTCCAAGAATAGAGAACTCTGAAAGTTAATTCAGGGTTTAAAGAAGAATCTTCTGGTGAAATATTCGAAATCAACGACCCGAAAACTCTTATTTTAGTGATCTTTCCATAAAATTTCAAGTTTAGCTCTAGTCTTGCTTAATGGGAGGGATTTTTTTTACCGAAAAAGAAACGAGACCTTGCCGTCAGAGATGCCGAATTAAGGAAAAACACGTTCATTCTTTACCCATTCAAAATGGGCTCATCTTTATTCTTTGCGAAAAAGAAAAAAAAGAGGAAAATGAGAGTGAATGCATTCTTCAATTCAGCATCTCTACTTGCCTTTTGAAGACCCCAGTTTGTCCCACGTCGATCGGACTTTGGAATAAAAATGGGTGTGGTGATTATCATTTTACAGTTTGTATAAACTCAAGCCATTAAGAACTGAAACCAAAAATAAAAATGAAAGTAAAAAAGCCGAAAAAATAAAAACACCTATGAGAGATAAGAAAAATACAAAATTTACCCCCCTCGAGTTGCTGCACTTTAATTGTCAAGGTATGGCGAATGAAGAAAGATTAACAGAATTCTAAAATGCCCTCCATAAAAAATACATCGGTATTATCGGATTATCCGAAATTAAGAGGAACGGAGAGAGAACAATAGAAAGAAAAAATGGAAATATTTTCTATTACTTTGGCGAAACTGCGGAATTCAGGGGGGTGAGATTTTATATAGACAAAAAACATAAAAATCAAATAATAGAATTAAAAGGCATTTTCGAAAGAATAGCCCTACTAAAAATTAAAATTAACGAAAAAGAAAACCTTGCAATTTTCCAAATCTAAGCCCCCAATTTAGCATCAAGTAAAGAAGAAAGTCAGCAATTCTATGATCAACTAAGTGATAGCTATACAACATGCAAAGAGAAATATAACATTATAATAGGAGACTTCAACGCCAAAATAGGCAAAGACTGTGCAGAGAACTCGGGGGTGGGAAAATGGACAGAAGGCCTATCAAATAAAAACGGTAAGAAATTAATTAAATTTATGATGGAGCATAACTTAAAAATGGCAAATACATTTTTTCAAAAGAAAGTAAGTAGAAGATGGACGTGGAGATCGCCGGACGGAGTCACTAAAAATGAAATAGATCATACACTAACGGACAGCTTAAAATTAATTGACGACGTCGAGGCGGTCTCCGCGTTCAGCTTCTCATCTGACCATCGCCCGATTAGAATTAAAATAAGAACCCCTAGTGATAAGACGATTAGTAGAAATCAAAAAATAAACTCATGGAAGTGGATTCCAGTTCATAAACGGAAAGAAGCTAATGAACTTCTGAAAAAAGAACTTGCGGAGGTGGACTGGGACGACTTAGATGTAAGTAATTATCAGTCTAAGTATGACATAGGAATAGGTAAAGTGAAAAAAATTTTGAATTCAGTTGGCATTGAGAAACATAATATTAAAACAGACGACAAATTAAGCGATACGACCAAAAATTTGATAAAAAGGCGGTTAGAACTTAGGCAAAAGGTCAAACTAACAAAGACCAAATAGAATTAGTAGAAATTAAAAAATTGATCCGAAAGAAAATAAAGGAAGATTTGTTCAATTTTGACCAAGAATTGGCTAAATCAATTATCGAAGAGTCCTGGTCCACCAAACAAGTTAAGAAGGCGCTGGCCAAACGAAGGTATCTACTCCCGAAAATCAAAAATCGTAACGGTGTCTCGATAACCAACAGGGATGAAATAGTAGCTACGGCCACCGAATTCTACAGAAATTTATACGATAACGATATAAAAGAACCATAGTTAAATAGTGAAGGGGACGGCCACCGAGAAACTCACAATCTTAATCTAACAATTACACCTAGAGAGGTAACTAACATACTTAAAAAACTCGAGTCCAACCGGGCCCCTGGACCGGACGGAATTGAGAATGATAATCTTAAAATAATGACAGATACCTTAGCCTGTCCGCTGGCCTCACTCTTCGACTACTTTCTCTCCTCGGGTCATAGGCCAGACCAATGGGGTCTATCCGAAATTATACTTCTACACAAAAAAGGTGAAAGATCGAATATCAATAACTACCGCATTAGTCTCTCCTCAAATGTATGCAAAATATTTATGAAAATAATCAAAAACAAAATATACGACCCTTTGGATGCCCAGCAACCAGCTAAACAAGCCGGCTTTAGCAAAAAATTCAGCACTATCGACCATATCCATACCCTAAATCAAATCCTAGAAAAAGTCAAAGAGTACCAAATTAATATTGCTATAATGTTTATTGACTATAATAAAGCATTTGACTCCCTATACCACGAAAATATTTGGAAAGCCGTGACAAACCAAGGAATATCACAACTAGTTATTTGGGTTCTGATAAATATCTATTCAAACTCCGAAGCAATAATCAAACTTGACAAAAAAGGAGATAAAATAAAAATAAAGAGAGGAGTCAAGCAGGGTGACACCCTTTCCCCAAACATTTTTAATGCGGTTTTAGAAGAAGTGTTTAGGAAAATAAATTGGGAAGAGAGGGGAATCAAAATAAAAAGCCCGTTCTTTGACAAACCAAAAAGACTTAGCAATCTCAGATTTGCGGACGACATCGTAATTATTGCAAAAAGCAAAAACGAACTCGAGAGTATGGCCGAGGACCTGAGGAGGGAGAGCATGGCGGTAGGATTAACTATGAATCTGGCAAAAACAAAAATCATGACAAATATCCCACAATTTCGCAACGTAAAAATCGATAACAACACCATCGAAATAGTTTCAGACTACAAATATCTAGACCAAATAATGTCATTTCAAAACAAAACGGAGAAAGAAATCCAAAGTAGAAGGAGAAATGCGTAGAGAGCTTTTTGGGTCCAAAAGCAACTGCTAAAAGGTAACCTAAGCTTGAAAACGAAAATTAAAGTATTAGAAAGCACAATAATCCCTGTTCTGACATATGGTGCCCAGACGTGGGCATGTACAAAGAAACAAAACCAAAATATAATCAAAACACAAAACTCAATGCTCAGGGCAATTCTCAAAATTAAACTTAAAGACCAGATCAGCATACAAAAAATATTAAGTAAAACGAAATCCAAACCGGAAGGGGGGACCATAAGAAAATTAAAAATAGATTACGCTGGCCATGTAGCCAGAGAAAATAACAGTAAATGGAATAAAATATCCACACTTTTGTCCCCCGGACGAAAACGTCGTAGGGAGAGGCCAGCGACACGATGGGCGGACGAGCTGATATCGGTGGCCGGCCCTAACTGGCTCCACAAAGCGGCTGACAGGAAAAAATGGTTTGAGTTGCGAACGGCTTATGCCCAGGATTGGGCTAGCTGAGTGCGGAGTTGGCGGCGGTGACTTACCCGCCTACATTAAACTAAGCATATTCTAAGAATGTAATCTAAGCACTGAGTGACATGAGCCACAAAATAAAAAAATAAAAATTAACGGTTAGTGTTTTTATTCTCTAACAAGGCCGGATTTACCTGACTGGCCACTATGTGCTAATTTTTTTACCACCCCCAAAAATATTCGTAAAATAAATCCCACTTTATTCGTTTTCAATTTTTCATCCCTCAAGCACTTACATTTGCTCACATGAGCATACCCTAATCTGGGAGGGTAAGCTGGAAGGATGTTAGAAATACTTGAGACGAACACACAACTTCCTTTACACATTAAGATGGTCGTTATTTACTCTTGGTGATATTTTTTTCTGAATTTCCTCAGATTCGTCTAAGTTGGTTCCAATAGAATCAAAAAAAGAAGAAAAAAAACCTACAAAGTTTCAGGTTAATCGGATGAGAGGAATCCGTGCAACAAAGCTCCCTTTCGTTCTTATGGGAAAAACACGTGAAGTTTTGACTTTTGTTTCAGACTAAATTTCCCTCCTATATTCACCAGGATCAAAACCCGTAAATTGAACAAAGAACATTTGCTATCGGATTCAGCTTCTGACACTGGAAAATAAGTCTTTTGCTTTCAACTGTTAGAATTTAATAAAGCAACTGTCTCAAATTTTAGGCTCTAGGTCAAACAGAGAATCTAGTAAAAACAGAATAGTCATTGAAATTCGAAATTCAACGTTTGCTACCGACTTTCAGATTTTCTGTCTTCCATATTTCAGCTTTGTTTCAACCGTTCAAATAACGTTCGATACTCAGCTTGAAACCTACCTTCGGCTTTGACTTTCAGTTTGTGGGGAGGTGGAGAAGAAAAATTTGCCGACAAATATTTTTAAACTAAAAATTCACTGACAAAAATTTTTTTTAAATTATAAATTTGCCGATTTTTAATCGAAATGTTTTTTAATTCAAAAAAAAAAAAAAGAAGAAACAAACAAACAGACATTCATAAAAAATGAAAAATTCAAATGAACAGTTCTAAATTTGCCGACTGCCAAATCATTGGGGGGGGGGGTCAACCCCCTACACCCCTATGGTTTCGCCCCTGTGTGGTGTTCCTGAATTGGCATCAACGCACATAGGTTGTTCTTAGTCAACACGGCAGAACAGCCCTCTGTTCTGGGAATGGTGAAAGAAGACGAAGGACGCCCATGCTCGAAACGGGGTGCATTCGACGACATGATGACCCCCCACACAATTTGGGCCGGTTGAAATAAAAGGCTGTAAATAAATAAATAAATAAATAGAATGATGGGCATCCGTAAGAAAATGGATTCTAGGAATTTGAAAACTTCCGACGCGATTCTGGCGAGACATTTGGAAAATGTTCAAATCGAGTAACTGCTTCACGTGCAGACGTACAGACTTTTCTGATCATGTCTTGGGCAATACACAGATCCATACATGTTGCGAACGTCGATGATTTCCAACGCTATTTCTTTCATAATGATAACTGTAGATTATTATGTTCGTGTTCGACAGTCGTCAACCTGACGTAATTTTGCCGGTTTTAAGATTTCGCGACGTCGTTTTCATACTCGAAGAATTTTCTACGAGTAACGAACAATGGCAGTCGAATCGCGGAGTCGTGTACCAACCCGTTAAATAACGTTTTGATAACATTTATATGTATATTCCTATTCCCGTTCTTTGTTAAGGTGCAGCAGCGAAATACTTGGAGAAAAGCGGCCATCACCTCCGACTCTATTTCCTATCCACTAATTCACAAAAATTTACTTTAATTCGCATTATTTTCGCTGCAACGATATACCGCGGCGTAAATTACCATTACGTAATTAAATTACACTCTCTAAAAAATGAACGAAGCAGAGTGCATTTTGATTCGTATTGGTAAATTCGGGCTCGCGAGAAGAATGTTGCTTGTTTCGCGGCCCGACGAGACTTTGTAACGCCGAACCGATTATCAGCGCTAGAGACCCCCTCCCCCTTCGCACCTAGGAAAAGTGCATAGATCGCCACCGCCGCTACCTTAAATACTCTTGACTTTGGGAAACCCTGTTCCGCATCATCCGTCTCGCTTTCTCCGCGAACGTGTCTCTCCCTGGCTCGTTCAATGCCGTTAGTGTACATTTTGATTACCACGGCTTTCATTTTTCACTTCCTCCTTTTTTGCTCGACTCGAAGAAATTTCCTCGTCGCCCTCTGCGCTCCTCCGTGCCCTGCCGACATGATCTTTACCTGTCCGTGTGAACACAATTGGTCACTGTTAACCGTATCGCGCTGTGTCTGTATCGAAAGTGAAAGCGAACTGGTAGCCGTTCTGATTGGAAAAGATCGAATAGATGAATCAAAAAAATTATTATATTTTTACTCTCCCCGCGTTTTCCCAATTTGAACGCAGTCGCGCTTCCGCGTTAAGTCCGATTTTCTGACCGCTGCCTGGTGGCGTGCGGGGGCGCGGGCGCAGTATTTCGATTCTCGATCAACAGCTCTATTATTCTCGGAGACTTGGAAGTAAAAAATAAATAAAAAAATAGAAGAAAAAAAAAACGATAAGTTATTAACCACTAAACAATCGGTACACCGAACAACGTGCCCGGGTTAGATGTTTATTTGCAACGGCGACAAGGTCGCCGGCGTAATTTTATGGCCTGGTGTAATTCGTTCGATTTTTACTCTCTCGATTTAGATAACGTGTACACCGCGCCGGGACCAAAAGTAATGTTGGTATTCTGATCTGGAAGAAGATGCCGGAAATTTTTAAATGCGAACCAGGAAGCTGGTAAGAGTCGAACCGCGAACGACCTTCGCGGGCGGGATGAAGGTTAACCAGCACCCTGAACTCGGATGCAGGAATTAAAGGTCGTCTTTTGGGATGCCTTCACTTGGCCGAGATGTCAGACGGACAGTTTCAAAAACGAGATAGACCACTGCATGATAAACGATAGTTCAGTAGTGAAAGATCATAGCGTACTGTCCAGGTTCGAGTTCTCATCCGACCACAGAGTGGGTAGGTGCGAACTACAAATCCCAACCAGATCGAAAATAAGAGGGTACGTACATAATTCCAAGAGAACCCCCCGAAGTTAATAATCCCCCTATACAAGTGGAATGAGGCTTTGGAATCCATAGGGGACCAATGTAGGGAGTGGATGCTCCAGAGTCGCTCGTGGGAGTTGCAGGATAGCTACGACTATCCTATAAAAATAGTTACAGGAATTCTTGAAAATTTGGGTAAAAAAAAAAAAAAGAGGCGTGTACGGATGACAAAATTTCAACCGAGACGAAAGCCCTCATTAACAAAAGAGAGAAGATGCGTATGGTAGAAGATATGACCCCACTGCAAAGAGTTGAGTTCGCAGAGCTACAGAAGGCAATCAAAAAAGGTATTAGGAATGACTGCAGGAAGTTCGAGAGTAGAAAGTACAGGAAGTTGTGGAGAGTACATGGTCGACTAAAAAGCTGAAAAGAGAGCTTTGCTACGGTAAACAAACAGCAGTTGGTATACAGAACAAGAAAGGCGCGAGAATAACAAACCGGGAAGGTATACTGCGGGAAGCCACTGACTTCTACGAGGACCTGTACAAACCTTCAACTGAGAGTCAGTCGTATCCAAGTGTGACAAGGAACGCAAAAAGCCCTAACTCAAACGACGAGGCATTTTTAGAAATTTTAAAACACGAAGTCGAAGCAGCCCTAAAAAGTCTGAAATTGGGAAAAGCACCAAAACAAAACGCTGAGGGACTTCTCTGAGGCATTGGCGGAGCCACTAACCCTCCTGTTCAATCGTATCATCGTGGAGGAGAAAATTCAGAAACAGTGGAAAGAATCGGAAATCATCTTACTGCACAAGAAAGGTGACAAAAACCAACTTAACAACTACCGTCCGATCTGCCTCTCCTCCATTATAAATAAAGTGTTCATGAAAATCTTGAAAAATAGGGCTTATCTCCAGCTGGATAGCGCCCAGCCGGTCGAGCAGGCAAGGTTCAGGAAAAGACACGCAACTGATAAACCAACTGGTGGAAAAGGCTAACGCCTATCACATTGAAGTAATCTTGGTATTCGTAGATTTCTGCAAAGCCTTCGATACGGTGAACCACAATTATCTATGGAATGCTTTAAAGACCCAGGGATTAAATGGAAATATAGTGAGGGTGCTGGAAGCCCTATACCACAACACGAAGGCGTATGTTAAAATGGACAGATCGGGTCCGATGTTCACCTTGTCCAAAGGAGACCCTTTATCCCCGAACCTATTCAACGCTGTTTTAGAACAAATCTTCATGAAACTCGATTGGGCAAAAAAAAGGTATTAAAATTGACGGGAAAAATCTAAATCATCTATGATTTGCGGATGATATAATCTTGATAAGTGGAGATAGGCAGTGATGTCCCCATGAAGTTTTTTGAGGGGGGGGGGGCTCTAAATTATGAATAATTTCCCTCATTAAAAAAAAAAACATCTCAGTTAAAGGTCATATTCGCTTCAAAATAGGTCATCGTTTATAAATTCGCAATAAAACCGCAATAAATTACAAAAAAATTTATTTTCAACAAAATGGATTAAAATTTAAAATAATTACAGACGTTACAGTGGGTACAAAGGTTTATTTAGTAAATACATTTTTTTTTTGATCCTGAGTATTTTTATCACTATCAGTGTGGTAGGTTAAGGAGACGTAAGAATGTAACAGCAAAAAAATATTATGCAACAATTAACAACACTATAAAATTACAACAGGGACCAATAGTAACGCTGAAGTCGGACTTTTTTGCATTACACTTTTCAAAGTCTAATCATCGACTAGTATCTTGATGAATTTTTGCTTTTACAAGACTGAATTTTGTTTATTTTAGGTAATTTCTCGAGGAGGGGCTGAGCTCTTCCTCGATTTTCCTAAAAATTCTTGAGACGGGGCTGAGCCCCGGTAGCCCCCCCCCTATGGGAACATCCCTGGAGATAGGGAGGAAGCACAGGGAATGATCGACGGGCTGGTCGAAGAAAGCAAAAAAGCGGGGCTAAAGGTAAATATCTCAAAAACGAAAGTACTAAGCAACTCTGCGAGTGCAAATATTTGAATAGGTGACGAGAAATTGGAAAGCGTGGAAGAGTATACGTACCTGGGCCAAATAATAGCTTTTAAAGGGAAAATTGAAAAAGAAATAGAAACACGCATAAGACAAGCATGGAAAGGCTACTGGCCAAAATCAGTCTTCAAAGGGAACCTCAAAATATCATCCAAAATCAAGATCTTGGAATCTTGCATCATACCAATTCTAACATACGGGGCCCAGACGTGGTTCCTTACCAAGACCCAAACTAAAAGGCTAGTGACTACACAAAGAAGCATGGAGAGAAGTCTTCTTGGTATAGGAAGGAAAGATAAAACTAGGGCAACCATAATAAGAGGAAAAACTAAATGCAAAGATGTGGTCTACACAATCAAAAAGTTAAAAATAAAATATGCTGGTCACTTAGCTAGGATGGTGGAGGACCGCTGGTGTAAGAGGATCACATTCTGGGTCCGATATGATCACAATAGGAATAGTGGCAGACCGACGACTAATTGGCGGGGGAAATCACTAGAAGGGTGGGGCTACCATGAGCGAGAGCGGCCCAAAATCGAAAGACATGGGGAAAAATCGGGGAGGCCTATGCCCGTGACGAGGAGCTCGGTACGCACTGGCATAAAGTTAAAGCAAAGTTTGTTTTGTTTTTAGGTTACTTTTCGTTTGTACCATTAAAAAAAGAAATCTTGTTTTTATGTTTCATGTGTATACCGAATGAAGGCTATTATTATTATTATTATTATTGTTATTATTATTATTTTGGGATGCCTTCACTTGGCCGAGATGTGAGGCGGACAGTTTCGCAAACCACGTGGCCCAGGAAAATGAGCGTTTGATTTGGACGAAATTTCCGTTACGGAATTTTTTCCCCTCACAAATTGCTTCAGATTGGTTCCCTAATTAACATTATCAAAAGTATTCAGTGGTTTCGGGCAGACTTTTCTCCAGGGGGCTAAACGCGCCCATAAATATCAGTTTTTCCCAAATATATTTGTTACGGTTAATGTGTGTAATTGGTGATTATACAGAATAACCTTAGATTTTATAGAATTTCCAGTCATGATATTCTAGTTAGGTGAATGTATGAAATTTCACATAATAACCTAGTTATACATTAGAGTGTCCTTTATTTTACAAGTTTTCGCCAGTTGATTAGGGCGGTCGTAGTGAAATTTGTTCTAGTGGACCTAGAAAAACTCGCCATAGAAAATTTGAGCTCAATGTGATGTCACTAATCCGTGCTGCTTTAATCCTAAAGTTATGTGTAATACTGAGATTTTACAAAAAACCGCGACCATCTCGGAACATATCCAGAGGCGTCGCTAGAATTTTTTTTTTGGGGTACCTTTTTTAATAGTGTTGATCTACATTCATCGGCGTTGGTGGATTTTTTTGGGGAGGAGTGTAGTATGTTGTATCAAAGTGTTTAACAGTTATTTTGGTCATTTATTTTCAGTTATGGTCGTTTAAAAATTTGAGAATCAGCAAATTATATATTGAAAGAGAAATTTGATAAGGCCAGCGCACCAAAGAAGGTCGTGCCTATAACCTAATCAGACCTAACCTAATACCTAATAAGCTTGACCTGAAATTCGGTAAATAAAATGTTAAGCATGGTTCAAATAGAAATTTATGAGTAAGTTATAACTGAAATGATAATAAGTTGATTTTACCAGGTTGGGTCTTATTAGGTTACATAACACTATTTTTCGTGAGTATCGCATACCTTGGTTCCAAGTTGCTCAAATTTCACTTTTCTGGCGTCGATAGTTAACCGACTACACTACAACAACTATCCAAAGTTTGATTTCTGGATAAATTCCATTTGACTAACATAATACTCGTAAATCCTTCAAATTACATAAAAAACATATCGGAGCACTTTTTACGTTATTGAAGAATCATCAACCGACATATCTCGCACCAGTGGACTAATATCTTGATAAAAACAATTGGACAGTGTTGCCATATCATGAAGGAACAACTTTGCTGTACGTTTTAATGCAGTCTAAACTAAAGCATAGCAGTCAAGATCGATACATTGGGCCTTACATTGGGGATCCGTGCCTTATTGGGCTCAAATTTTAGTATCATCAAGATGATACTACTGATCAAACAACTATACGCGTTCAGTATTGTTATCAGTATCAGTGTAGCTATTCCTGCACGACAAAAAGGAATAAAACGTGGAAATTATAATAAAATTTTAATTTCGAAAATGGAAAACGAGAGGTTCTCGAGAAAAATGGATAACGTCATCGTATTCAGCATTCAAAATACAGCTAAAATCATACAATCTCATCCCATTGTTTTTTATGCTGTTGTGTAGTGTTATAGACGAAGAAGTATTTTTAGCTTTAGTTTACTATTTTAGCGCATTCATAGCAAATGGGAGGTGGGAGGGAGGTCATTTATTTTCAGATTTCGATTTTGTTAGACACCCTGTGTATGTGTATTGAGAGTTTCTTCATCTCATCGTTAAAGGGGTAAAGATGGACTCGTGTTTGCGACTGTGAAAAGCTTGCATTTGCAAGAGGTGGGACTATTGGTCTAACCCTAGTGATAAAAAATTTGCGGAAGAGTCTAAAATTGAAACGTTAAGTAGGCATTCATGAGCCATAACTAATTCCAATGTTTTGATTGAGTCTTGAGCATTGTAATCCGAGGTCTACTCTATAGTAGGTACCCAAAAAGTTGTCATAGGCGTAGCCAGGTGGGGTGGGGAGCAAACTGGTGCGCTTGCCCTAGTAGACAGAGGCTGAAGTTATATTTTAGTATGCATTACCCGACATTAATAAATATTTCAGCCGTAAAATAACAAAAACCCCAATATTTTTCAAAAATTCCCAGCATTTTAGCGATTATTTTGATGGATATGTCTAAAGAAAAGTTGCATGGCATCTTTTTTAAGGAAAATTTAACAAGGAATATTTTATGTTATTTGCATGTTGGTCCTAAAGTGAATATTTTTTCAGATAATGTGATTTAGCTCGTCAAGATCGGTTTTATGGAGAGAGAAAAAAAAAAAATAATAATAATAATAATAACAAAAGCCTTGTTCCTCGAAACGTTCACACATTTTTGCGATTATCTCTGTGAATATGCGTTCTAGAGGAACGTTGTATTGGATATTTTCAATAGAAAATTTAACAAGGAAGATTTTATGTTATGTGCATTTTGGTCTTAAAGTTGATATGCTCCGAGATATTCTCGTTTTTTTTGTAAAATCTCAGTATTACATAATATATAACTTCAAGGTCAAAGCAGCACGGGTGAATGATCTCAGATTGAGCTCAAATTTTTTATGGCGAGTTTCTACGTCTATTGGAACAAATTTTAGTGCGACCCTAATAAGCGAGGGAAAACTTGTAAAATAAGGGACACCCTATTAGGGGTCGTTCATTAATTACGGAAGAGCCCTGGAGGGGGAGGGGTAAAGCTTATTCTTACATAATATTTTATTACGTAAATTTTAACGTAGCCACCAGTCAGGCGACATATTTTTGTCATGCAGCCTCTAAAGATGAGTAAAAATAGACGTACAGTGATGAAACCTGTGTGTAGTGGAAACTCAGCGGACCACTTCAAAAACTTCCATAGCGACAGGTTTTCCACATTAATCAGATTACACCCCCCCCCCCCCAAAAAAAAAGAAGTATTTTAAAGCTTTTTAGGAAAATTTATGAAAAAATCGTACGTAAGAAAGGGAGAGGGGGTTCAGTTAATCTTATGTGTCCTTACATGGGAGTAAGGGGGGGGGTCAAAAATGCCCAAAATTGGTCTTACGTAATTAATGAGTGACCTCTTATACATACAGGAGTTATAAAAACCTCCCGCCTCTTCGGCCATAGTATCTGATGATGCATTATTATCGTCCTCGCGTTCAGGTTCCTTTTGTACGGTAGAAATAGAAGCAAGTAGTTCTTCTAACTCTTCTTCAGTCTTCATGGAAAGAATACTCTGAAGGATAGGAGTGGAAGCTAAGTCCATTCTTGTCGTGGTACCGAAAATTGTGAAAGTCCCAACTGACTCAACTCAAAATTCCCTAGTATCAAAGCAAAAAAAAAAAACCTGTTCACTTGTTGAATTTTTCCAACTGACTGAACTCAAAATTCCCAAATATCTAAGCAAAAAATAAACCTTTGACTTGTTTGATTTTCCCAACTTCGCCTGACTGAAATGGTAAATTTTCCCGACTGCTGATTGAAAATTTCCTACAAAGGAGCAAGTTGCTCCCTACCCCCTATCGGTACGTCCCTGCCTCTCCCCACAATAAATATGAAAAGAGCTGACATTTTGATAAAACTGAGTTCGCTTTTCCAAGTTCCTGCCCCCTCCGAAACATGTACCTTCGCTACGGCCTTGCCTCAGAAATCAAAAACCTATATCTTGTGCGCTTACCGAAGCATGCATATTAAGGTAAGGTAGCCTAATATGGACCACATTTTGTTTTGAGATTCCAGAACCTTCCCCAAACCCCCATTCGACCTCAAAATTGGCTTAAGGTTTAGTGGCAAGTGTCTACTAACACCATTCAAAAGCGTACCTTCCCCCCTCCCCCAAAAAAATCGATTTTAGGTGAATTTTTTTCCGAAAAGTGAGGAATGACGAAATTGAAAATTTGGGCTCCCATTATGGACCACTTTTAAATATTGAAAAAAAAAAAAAGGCGTAGAAACTCTCCGTAACTGCTTATTAACGTTAGCCTCCTTCTCCCTTAAGTACACCTTGAACAGCCGACTCCATTGCTTTCGGACACCACTTTTTACTTATTTTTGTTATCTGATGAAAAAAAAACACACACATTCTTATGGTAGTCCATATTGGGAGCCCAAATAGAGATTTATTTGAGTCGACTTACCACTGCTCTCCTCAAGTTGAGATCAAAAACGAGTACAGGAATGAATAACTTATAAGATACACTTTCGATAATTATAACAAACTTTTCGAAGAAACCGATTTTTATACCATTTTTGTACCAAAATGTACTTACACAAAAAAAAGTGAGAACATCAATTTTCGTTTTTCATGCATAACTTTTGTTTTTGGCTTGCGAGATCCAACTTTTTCTACCACATCTTTTTTCATCCTCCGTGGAATGTAGTAATATTTTTTTCAGCCAGAGCGCGCCATAAACAGACGAGATATGATGGTGGTCCATATTAGGCTAGAGGCTACCTTACCTTATACATCCTCAGTTTCGACTTATCTTGCGCCGATGTAATTAGTTGAATTCCGTTTGGTCGCCCAATGGGGCTAATTTTACCGTCGTGATCGTATAAAGTCGTGCAAGTGGTGCAGCGCGAGAAAAAACTTATTTCTTCCTTTTCGTAATGCTCTTAGTCTGATGGCCCTGCTGCCACTCCACTTCTTTTCCATGTGTTAGCCTGACTGATAAGTGATGACGATGAAAACTAAATAATTTCTGTCACCAAACGCAGTCTGTCTTATCTTTAAGTTCTGTGGTTGCATGATAATGTAACTAGATAACAAAATGCAATGGTGTAAATTCCACTTTTCTATCTTCACGAGTTCTGAAGATACAAGATTTCAAAATGAACCCTTTCTCACACGTGTGTAAATTTCAGTGGCGTCTTTCTCTTCTACAAATTTAGTTGGGGTAAATGGAAGAATGCTTCCGAGGTGTTGGGAAACGGCTAATTAATGCGTAAAATTTGGAAAAAATTTGCTGACCTCAGGGTCAGCAAAAGGGCGATTTTGTTTAGAATAACCCATCGACGAGACTTCTTGTTGAATAACTCAGATAACTGCTTAAATTCGATACTTAAAATCCTTTCCTTGGTTTTCCAGAACGTCTTCATGTTTCTGATTTTTCTGGTAGGTATTTCAGCAGCGCTCGTTAACAAGACTGTATCTCTATCGTTATTAAGAAAAAATACTCATATCGTCACCACTGATTCACCGAAAGAAACACGAGTTTGTCGTCTGGATCTGGATCATAAACAAAAAATTATTTTCTTCCCTCTTACAGGTTGGGTCCACTCGTCGGATCTTTTGGGAAGGCGAATAATGTAAATAAGTCACGTTTCACGTCGATCGTAAAATGTTTAAAGATTAGGCTTATAGCACAGGACTTACGGCCTGAACCATTTCCGCGTAATTAACGAATAAAGTTTACGAGTATTTTGGAGTCATAAATACATAGCTGGTCGAGTTGACGGTCCTTACGGTCTGTTTTGTTTTCGGTTGATAATATTTAAGCCACGGTGCAACTGTGCGAAGAAACTCGATATCCGGCAGAATGAGATCATTATTCTGTGTCGTGAGATCCTGCCATTCGCTAGCTGTATGGCAATCTTATATCCACTTTGCACGAAGCCTTGGCACGAAGCGAGTACAACCAGGTCTATGGAATAGGACTGTTCCATTGCATCATCTTGTCACCTCTCTCACTCATGGACGCATGAGGCACTCTTCCCCACCATTGACGGTACTGGGGACTATCTTTCTGGAGAATCTGGTGTAGAACAACTTTTGGTTGAAAATGTCCCTCTATATCCCGTAGTACACGAGATTTTAGCAAAATCAAAAACGCCGACTTTCGAATGTTTACCGCCTAAAAATTAGTAGAAAGGGTAGTGGTAGGGACTTTTAGTGTATGTTGGTTCGGACTCCACCTTCAACAGTTTTCAGCGAACTTCTGTTTTTTCCTCTTTTATCTTCAGAATTTTCTTATTTGCCTAGGCTGCTGTGCCGTATCCAGGAATGTTGGGGGGGGGGGGGTTGACCAAACATCATGGTGATTAAGCACGTGCATATATTCATACGATTAAAAATTTTTCGTCTGTAATCAGAGGCGAAACTTGGCTTTCAGTTTGGGGGGGGGGGGAGGAAAATTTGCCGACTCATATTTTTTGAAAACTAAAAATTCGCGGACAAAACATTTTAAAAATTTGAAAATTTGCCGATTTTTCAGTCAAAATATTTCGCTGCTTCACCAAAGTGTTTCACCGTGCATTCTGAATTTTAAACAACTATCGGGTCCTGTTCCGGTGCTTGCACTTTTACACGCTACATGCGATATTTCTGCGCTTTCCTCAGCGTGGACAATAAATAAAACGAGCGACTGCTCACTGAAAATGTGTACGGTAAACGAGTCTTAAAATGCAAGTTCTTATAATAAACCGTCGTTGTCGGCTACCTGACATTGTACGATGGAAACTGGACATGATTGTTACCGTGCTTGGACATGTCGTCGGTTTCCTAGCTGCTCTTAATTGAAATAATAATAATAAAACAGAAGCAAAATATGGGCCCGGGGACTAATTTTAGAGAACGTGCTTGTACCTTCAAAAAAGTCTGCCTTTTTTCTACTCTTATTTTTTTCTCCTTTTTTCGTTCCTCTTTTTACCTTATTTTTGAAGCGCCTTTTTTATAGTGAGCCGTTTGAGTCATTCTCCTTCCTCGGCCCTTGTGCAAACATACAACATCCGAGAGGTTTCTTGGATTCATTTAAAACTGTGATAATAAGACTCTTTTGACCCATCAAGATCTCCTCCTCCAACGTATGTAAAACTTTTAGGACTCTTTCAGACTTCTTCGAGACTTCAAGGATCTTCTGAATTTGTTCAAGACTTTTTCAGGCTTCATTAAAACATTATACCTTATAAAATGAAGAATTCAAATAAACAGTTTCAAAATTTGCCGACTGTCAAATTATTGGGGTCCCCCCACCCAATAGTTTCGTCCCTGCAAATGCAGATTGGAGCCTTATCCCTAAGCACTCACATTTGCCCACATGAGCATATCCTAGTCTGGGAGGGTAAGCTGGAAGAATATTAGGAATACTCAAGAGGAACACACAACTTCCTTTACACATTAGAATCTAGTAAAAACAGTATAGTCATTGAAATTCGAAATCTTTCAGATTTTCGAAATGTCGTCCACATCTAAGCTTTGTTTCAACCTTTCAGATAACGTTCGATACTTGGCTTGAAACCTTCAGCTTTTGACTGACTAGTCTCTGACCATTTTCAGAAACGAAATTTGACTTTCAGCTTGGGAAGGTGAAGGAGAAACATTTGCCGACAAATATTTTTTGAAAACTAAAAATTCGCCGACAAAATCTTTTAAAAATTAAAAATTTGCCGGATCGAAATATTTTTTAACTGAAAGAAAAAATGAACGAAACATTCATAAAAAATGAAAAATTCAAATGAACTGTTTCAGAATTAGCCAACTGCCAGATTATGGGGGGGGGTCAACCCCCACACCCCTATAGTTCCGCCCCTATCTGTAATCAACGTTGATTTTTTCAGAAATACCTATGTCAGCACCATTACACCAGCAACAATCTCAGCTTTGTCTCGGAAATTTTTCTATAGATGTCCAAGGTTGGCATGGTGGGGGTCTGACCCCCTCCCCTTTTCTGTATACGGCTCTGTTAGGCTACACTGCGTGCGCCCCCTTCATTATTCTATCCTAGTTTGGCCGCTCAGTATTATTCCACGTACGAGTTGAACTGCACAACACAGTTCTACAAAAAACGTAACCAATGCGAATCAACTATTCTGCACGGAACTCGATGATGCCCTGAGGACGACAAAACAGCGAATTCAGGGTCAAGTTTATGGTTGTCAGTGCACGCGAAATCGGTTCCTGTGTGTAGAGACGATACAGTTAATTTTGTTTTCGGCAGAGCGTAGGCAGCCTGGTTGACATTGAATGAAGAATAGTTGATCGTCGGTTCTAGAGCCAGCACGATTTCATTATACAAAATGGAGCCTTTTGCGTCGTACTACATGTGCTGTTCCATTCCACCATTCGGTGAACTGCGAACAAGAATACGATGACAATGAATTTTGGTACCGAAAAGCAATGTACGATGTTATTTCAACAATTCTGGATAACGTCTTCATTTTTAACAGAACGTCAATTAATGGGAAACCGACCAACTGTAAGGGTTGTGTTGATAGAATTATCTGCTAAAAGAGCATTAGGATCGTATCTTTGGTCTTATCGTTTTTATTTTGTTCTTCACGGTATCATAAAACCGAAGGGTAGGAGGGTGTGGTGTTAAAGCGTGTCGAATTTTATTAGCCCGTTGAGTAAATATGGAAAGGTCGATGAAGTGGCTCGCACTTGGGCTCGCACGTTCCGAAACCTGCACATTTTTGGAACGCATTCACACGAGAAGACGAAAGAGGCTGCATTATCAAAAGAATACTGCGTGGTACACCGCTTATTCTTTTTCTGTAAACAGATGTTGTCAAACATTGAAAAGTGTTTAATTTTGGGTACCATCTCGACGGGGTTTACTTTTTCCGGATCTCTTCTCTCCCCGGTCGAACGAAACAAATTGAGGCTCAGAGTCGCTAGCTATTATGTTAAAAACATATTAACGATGGTTTTTATTTACTCTCGGTGAAAAAAAGTTCATGCTTTCAGTCGGGGCACCCACTAAATCGGTTCCATGGTTGAGAAAACATTTTCTGTAAAGTCTGAACGAAATTAGAAAAGGTTAACTCATACCGCAAGGTTTTTACGGGAATTAACATGGGCGCAATCGGAAGGGGTGGGGGCCAACTGGAGCACTTGCACTAGTAGACAGAGACTGAAATTGTATAAATATGGCTATTTGGCATTTTCCGCATGATTACGTGGGTGTATATTATCATTGATTTTTTTTGCCCTACTACCATAGGCGCGAGACCCACTGAAAAAATCAGGAAATGAGTGTAAAATCTAGAAATGTTTAAATTTTGAAGTATCTAATCGTAATTTTATCGATGAGCCTCCACTGAGTGTTAAAAAGTTCGGCACCTGTGCCCACTACGGTAAAAAGTCTGGCTACGCTCATGGGAATTAACACTGATTTTTGGAATTCGAGGAGCCTTTTTAAATGAGGCTAAAAGTGACTTCCTTCTGACGCTGGTTTTAGGAGTCGCTGAATTCACCCCTTCCGGTCCAGTCACTCCAATGTCCCTTAAATTTCAAATTCTCTACATCGATGGTAAGGATTTCTTGGTCTCTGAATCCATTTCAGGGCCTTTTTCTCCTCTCTCCGTAACCCTTGAAGTTCCGCAGCGGACTAGTACTCAAATTTACCCAATTTCCGCAAGTTCTTATGTAGTTGGAGGGTTTTTTGAGTCTCTGAATATGTGTTACGATGCTAACCACGACTTACTGAAAGAAAGAGGTCAAATTGCTCTCAACTTGTGCTAGAGTTGTGCTTTTCGCGCCAGTCCCGCAGCGTGACTACTTTTTCAGGGGGGGGGGAAACTCGGGGCAAAAGTAATTTTTTGCTGTAAGCTCGTACTTTGTACCGAGGCTGTAGCTGTGGGGAATATTTGGTTATAGCCATCGTCTATCAACTGCACAAAGAGAAGTCCTTCGCATAAATAACTTCCAAATTTTCAATTCACGCCACAGTAAGTAAATTACCAATTTTCTACTCTTCTTCACAAGTAGTTAAACGTTGAATATTGACTTCTCTTGGCTCTTGCTTCCCCCTTTAAAAAGTCTGTATTCAGGAAGGTAAGAACACAACAGTGGTGTAGTTTTTAATGCATAAATGGACTGCTTGAATCCATGTCCTAGTTTTTTGAATATCGTTTTATTTTCTTTTTCTGGCTTCTGCACTGGGACTGGGTACATTACTTGAACATGAACACTTCATTCAGTGAGTGTCTGTCAGAGTATTTCGCAGCAACTGAAAACAATATCTATTTTTTCATCAAATGCCGAGGGGGGCAATGCCCCATGTACCGATTCTTCTAGTTATTTTTAGCGAACAAGTTATTCTATGGTCCGATGGGAAATTGAACTTAGATAGTGTATTTATGTTAGTTACTATGGACAGATTGTTCATTAGTATATAGTCTATTTTATTTTTTGTTTTTCCATTTGGGGATATCCATGTCCACATTTTACACTCGCGTTTTTTAAAGAATGAGTACACGATTTTCATATTATTCATTTCTGCTAGCTGGAGTTATCCCCACTTCCGTTTTCCCCACCTATACCATATGGACCCTGTACCTTTCCGTTCTCCTCTCCCTTGCCAATTTTGCAATGTAAAAGGAGTGCTCTTTGAACACCTTTGGTGTGTTATTAAAATCGTTTTTGAAAGAGAGTTCGTTCAAATAATGTTGAGCTATCAGAATAAAAAAAAATTACCTCCATGGACATTTTTTAAACGAAATTACGTGAAATTGAAAATCGCGATTTTTGATGTAGAAGAATAGGGACGCTGAAATAATCCTCCAGACGTTTCCAATGTGTTGAGCGTTACTTAGTTTGTGTTAGTGTGTTACACTGGCGCTACCTAAGCAATGTTAACTTCCCAATAAGAACTCCCCACTTATGACATGGATTAACCCTTTCCGATTTTGCCTAAACTTGGCAGTAAATGTTTTTTTAATCCATAGAACGGATTGTGGGGGTGGCCCATTAAGAAATCAAAAGTTGAAGATAGAGACCATCTTTGTGTGTATTGATTTTTATTGGATACCATAATACGGTGTGACTTTGCAATCATGGGGTGACTTGGCACACGTATGTTTTCATTACTTCTAAGCGCGCGAGGGAAAAAAGAGAACGTTTGGGAACACTGACGCGTAAATTGTAATCACTGAACCAGAGATGGAAAGCAAGCTAAAAGCAAAAAGCCAAAAGGGAAGAGTTTTTTTTTGTCTAAAAAGCAAAAGCTGAAAGCAAAAGCTAGAATGCACAAATAATTGAAAGCAAAAGCAAAAGTTTTATTTTTTACAGCTTTTCTAGTATTTATCTATTTATAAATTATAATTGAAAGGCTGGGTGGAAAAATCACATGAATTTAGCAATGCTCGGCTACTCAGTTGAATCCAACGCTGCAAAATTATTAACGTAAAAAAGTAACTTTTTTCGGTAAATAATGTACTCTGAGTTTCTTATAGTGATTATTATTCAGCCACTCATTTTTGATATCATGTTAATTGACAATTATCGAGTGCGCTAATAACTTCATATAACAAATTTTATTATTGAAGAATTTGGAATTTGTGGTTTAATGGCGACTTATAACGTTGTGACAGACTGTACCAGGCAACATGGAAATAAGGTGACAAAATAAGCCAAGTGACATTAGTTTCTGAGTCATTAATGGGCCTCTGTGCGTCAGTTACTGAAGCACGGTAGAGCATATCCGAATTGTGGAATATTTAATCGAATGTTTCCTTTCTGATGAACGAAATACTTGGATGGATTTGATAAAGCTAATAAAACTTCACACTTTCTTTTTACAAATCAAACAGCAGTACTGCTGCTTCGTTTCGGCGTGCGCCTTTCTACTTTTTCCTTTCTCTAAAGTAGGGGATGTACCCTGGGTTAAAGGTAGTTTTCATTTGGAACATACTACAAAAAAGCTATTGACTTTCATCATTCGATCTTTTGACCTCTGTGTTCTGGTAAAACCTCTTGCAGAGTAAACGAATAGCTCAAAGCTTGTCCGTAGATTAGATACTTCAGTTTTCCTGGTGCATTTTCTTTTATTTACATTTTTATTGTGTGCTTTGCGATCAAGGGCTTTCTGAAGGGGAATGGCTTGGGGAGGGGAACCTAAAATTTTCCAACTGGAAAAATTGTAAACGGAAAAAATGTCTGAGGTTATTTTCTGTCGAAATAAGTTGGAGAAACAGGCAAAAATGTCTGTAAAATTTCAAATTTTCAATAAAGGGCCACTGATTTTTCCTTGGGGTAGGTCCTTCCCTCGGTACACCCTTTTTTACAACCATTAAGTGTTAACTCGTTAATTGTTCCAATTTTCAACTTCGCAAAAAGCATATGGGTTCACATCCCAGCTGTGAAACTTGTTTCTTAACGGTTTCATGAACGCTTCTACAAAAAATCTTCGTGTTTGACGAGGCATATGCCTCCAATAAATACACAACTAACTTTTGAAAGGAAAGTAGAAAAAAAGAACAGTATGGTCAGGTGGTAATAGCCGAGGCCTCGGCAGCCGAGAGCCGACTTTTATCTCTATCATAGAGCAATAAAAGTGAAAGAAAAAAAAATACTACTAAACAAAATATTTGTCTTCGAAAAACCGGCATCGTGCCCCCAAATAACTAATATTATTACTCAATTTTCGCAAATGAGAGTGTTTTAGATGGGGAGAACCTTTTCGCTGTTTATGTGTTTCCGACAGAGAAGGTTTTTTGCTTCATTTTATTAGCTCTTCTTTTCAGGGTCGTTCGTCGCCGTAATCTGGGTTTTTCTATTATGTGTTTGGCTGGAAACTGATGCTAAAAAGCCAACGGTACTTTAAAAGTTTATTACTATCGGATATTCATTCTCTCTCTTTCTTCTTTTTTTTTTCCACAATAAATCGATTAATTCCAACGGTACAATTCGAAATATATTTTGCCTAGAATTGTTATCAATGGAATGTACAGTTTGTAGTAAACATATGTACGTATAACTCGTGAGGTGCCTGGACTAAGAACGGTCTGGAAGTAAAATGCCCTTTCTACCACGAAGTGGCCGCCCTTAAACGAGTGATGTGAAGATGAAAGAAACAGAATTTGTTGTAAATTGTAAATACAGTAAACTCTCTGTAATTCGAGCTCCCGTCATTCGAAAATCTCCCTAATTCGAGTAAAGAGATGAATCCTGTCCCGAAATGTATTCTGTAATACGAAAAAATCCGTGTACAAGATCTCCCCAATTCGAGCTGATGACCCTTGAAAAACCAGCAAAAACAGGTCTTCTTCAATTTTTCTGTCGATTCTGGAACTGTATACTGTACAAAATTTGTCGGGGACACGAGATCACGAGGGTCGTGACTTCGTGGGACCAGGAACACGGGATCACGAGGGTCGTGAAATTGTGGGTCCGGGCCTAGTGGTCTATCCGGACTCTGTAATATCCAAATACCTAACGGTTTCGAATTTATTGTACTTGTCAGTTTTAACTGTAACAAACAAACGTCTCATTAAGCGAGCTATGGACAAACGTAGTTGCCCCCTTCAGGGTCTTTCATCCAAGACTGTTTGTTGATCACCAATTCTAATCCATTTTCGCGAATGTGTTCAAGTAATTCAGACGACAAATGTTTCTCTTAAGCCCTTTCCTCGGCAATAATGTTTGAAGTGAACCATTTCATCTGCAAATGATGACTCCAAATCATTTTGATGGTTACTTCCGTTTCGGAAGAGGAATTTTGGAGGACCTCAGCCACTGCTCTTAAATAATTTTCATTCAATTCTCAAAATTCCAAAAGGACTTGAAATTTCTAACAAATTATATCATATTCTGCATATCTTGTTTCGAGCTGAATTTTCATGGGATCTAAAATGGGAATAAACGTGTTTACTCTGAAATCATCTTTTCCTGGAAACGTAGTATCTCCTTCATCACTTTCATCATCAGCTTGATGTTTCCTATATTTTTTTTCTTTTTATCGACTTTATTTGTTTTATTAATCGAAATTTCTTTTGCATTTTTCTCATAAAGATCAAAATTTTTCCGAGCCTCATCAGCACGTTGGATAAGCGATTTGTACTGGTCAAAAACGTCTGCAATAGTTGTTTTCACGCCTTGTAATTTTTTTGAAGCTGCTTTAAATCGATGAAGGAGGAATGACCAAATCTTTAACGAACGTTCTTGAAACATGAAAAATTCTAACGTACAGTTTTAAAATTTGCCGAATGCCAAATTATTGGGGGGGGGGGTGTTTCAACCGCCCACACTCCCCATAGTTTCGTGCCTGGAAATAGAAAGCTCCTTTTTTGAAAACTGAAATTTGTAAAATTATAGTGGTATTTTTCGTGTTTATACCCTCTCTTTCCTCCCCTGGAACATGTTTTAAAATTGCTTCAGGTACTGAGAGAGATTATGGATTCTGATCAAAAAACTATTTTGAAAAAAAAAAAAATCTTAGGTAATGACAAGAATCATATAATACGATACCTGGATTTTTTTAGTCTGTCGATTTCGATTTTCCCCGATTTTTGTTATCTTTTTGAATTAAGATGATTATCACTCAGATCATAAATTTTGGCTATCCCTGGTCTGTACCAGAGTGGAAGAAAATGGAAATTCTTGAAATAGAATTTAGGATAAACGTGTTTAAAGCATTTGTGAGGCGCTCTATAAAGAGGTACCATATGTCGGAAAAATGAATTTTGCTTTACAGTACAAAATGTATTCTCAAGTTGGAAATTCCATTTTTTGGATTTCAACAGAAGTTGCTACGAGACACACCTGGCCACAATCTACAGTGGAAATTAGTCGTCTATGACGTGATATTTCAAGTTTACAAACGAATTATAATCTGCAGGCTTGTGTTTGGAAAAGGTACCATAATTCGCATTGATCTTGTTTATGTTTGTGCGCGCTATATTACTTATAGCTGTGCATAATAACTATTACCGCGTTACCTATGAAACCACTGTTTTCAAATGTACGAGTATGACCTTGCAGAAAATCGTTTTCGGACTTACCAGTTTTTTAAAACCAACCCTTCGTTTGTTCTTCATACGGACTGTCATCTTGAAAGTTACATACCTCTACGTACTGCATCGACTGCCTGTGAACCTCGCAGGATGTTTTGGTACATGTCCGCTGGATATCAAAGCAAAATTTGAGACGGATTGACGCAGTAGACGCCGAAACATTGATTTTGTCGTGTGTTTTTTTGTTTTATAACATGAAACTCGTTTTTCCTAAAATTAAGATTTCCCATCTTCAGACTTCAGCTGCTTTTATCTCAGTCAGTATTGAAGCTGGATACTTTTTTTTGTTGTTGAAATGTATAGGTACTAGGGTGTCCCTTATTTTACAAGTTTTCGCCAACTGATTAGGGTCGCACTGAAATTTGTTTCAATGAACCTAGAAACTCGCCATAAAAAATTTGAGCTCAATCTGAGGTCATTAACCCGTGCTGCTTTGACCCTGAGAAAAACCGCGAATATTTCGGAACATACAAACTTTAGGACCAAAATACATATAACATAAAATGTTCCTTGTTAAATTTCCTGTAAAAAATATTCTATACAACTTTTCTCTAAAACGCATATTTACCTAGATAGTCGCAAAAATGTGTGAAAGTTTCGAGGAACAAGGCTTTTGTTATTTTTTCTTTTATAACCGATCTTGACTAGCTAAATCGTAGTTATCTGTAAAAATATTCACTTTAGGACCAACATGTAAATAACATAAAATGTTTCTCGTTAAATTTTCTGTGAGAATAATGGCAAAAATGCGTGGAATTTTCAAGAAACATAGGATTTTTATCATTTTACGGCCGGAAATATCTATTAATGTCGAATAACGTATACTACAATATAACTTCAGTCTCTGTCTACTGGGACAGGCGCCCCAGTTTTCCCCCTCCATCCCACCAGGCTCCGCCGATCACAGTTTGTTCGGTATCTACTAAAGAATAGATTTCGGACTATGTATGTATATCAACTATAGTCAACAATTTGCGCATAAGATACAGTATATAACGTTGTGCTGTTAAGGAACAATCACGTGTTCTCAGAATTCAGGGTCATTTTCTATGGGCAAATCGCTGTTTCCTATTGTTGATATACATCATCTCAAATCCACCATACCAGGTCTTCAACGGAATTTTAGAATGCCCAAGACTCAATAAAAACAGTTTGTTAACCCTAGATCGCAAAATTTGGTTTTCTTCAATCATTGAATTTGGATGGCGATGCACGCATGCCTAAGTGGCCCCTAAGATACCGCATCCTTGGCCTCGGAAACTTCCCTTTCGAATATCGCATCATTGGCCGGAGGGACGCTTTGAGGCCATTTCGCCGTGTCGCTTCCGGTGCGCGCATAATGTAAGGGCCACCAGGGGGTTCCCTACTGATCGAGGTTCGCGCTCCCCGAGCACTAGCCTGGAAATTTCAGGTCCCTCACAGCCGGACGCGCTTCCTCTTCACTCACCCCTCACACCTCTTCGTCTTGGTACATGTGGCGATGCCGGCAGGTGGCGACGGCGGGGGAGCCCTGCCGGGGGTATTTCGAATCCGATCGCTCACTTTCGCTATGGTGCAGTCGACCTTCGTAGAGACTGCGCTAGCGCCCAACGATACTCGGAGTGGAATGTCGAGGAACCGCCACACCTGATGACAGTTAGCAATGATCAGGCTTTCTTAGCGTGGACTAGAGGGAGACGCCAACCTTCCCAGTTAGTGGCTCATGAATACCTAGTTAACGTTTCAATTTTAGGCTTTTCCGCAAATTTTTCATCACTAGGGTCAGACCAACAGTCCTACCTCTTGCAAATACAAGCTTTTAACAATCGCAAACACTTCTGCACATGTTTTCCTTCATCTCATCGTTAAAGAGGCGAAGGTGGACACATGTAGACAACCGCGGACTGGCTAAGGGAATGGGGGAATCCCCGGCCGGACCCCTTGGACTGCGGACCCACCCAAAATATGACTTGTTCCAGGAATGGTAAAATACTGGTTGCGCCACGCGGGCCCAAACCAGTGTTCCCCCTTTACAATTCCCTTGTCAGTCCGCGGGTGCATGTAGAAGGGTTTGCGATTGTCGAGAGCTTACATTTGCAAGAGGTAGGATTGTTGGTCTGACCCTAGTGATAAAAAATTTGCGGAAGAGCTTAAAATTGAAACGTTAACTAGGCATTCATGAGCCACAACTAATTCCAATGTTTTTATTGAGTCTTGAGCATTCTAAGATTCCGTTGCAGACTTGGTATGGTGGACTTGAGATGATGTACAATCGACAACAAGCTACCTAGCAGATAGCGAGGTAGTAAGAGGGTGTTTGCTACAGCGATTGAAAGTTAGCCAAAAGCTTAAGGTCAGAATGAATTGAAGAGTTGAAAGTCAAAAGAAAAATCTTTATTTTTTTGACTTTTTAAAACTTTTCCGTAAAAATAAGTAGGTATCTTATTTCCAATATGATTTAAATTCCAATTTCAGAAACTGATAGTAGTGGTTTAGACAAAATTAAAACTGAAATTTTGTTTTTATTCTTAGAGTATATTTTTTCAGTAATTTTTTGGAAGCTAGCTGAAAGCTGAAAGTTTAAAGTTGAAAGCCAGTGATTTTAATGAAAGTCGAAAGCCAAAAGCCAAAGGTCAGAATAAATTGAAAAGTTGAAATTCGAATGCGAAATCTTTATTTTTAAAATTAAAGCCGAAACAATAGAGTTCAGTGAGCCGGAAGCGGAAAGTTGAAGTTTTGTCGTTTGGCTTTCAGTCCCTGGTTTGCTATGTGCTGTGTTGTTGCCTGCTTATATGGGAATTTTACTGCAGTCAATGACTAGCTGATAAGTTAAAGTCAATAAAATGCGAGCTTTTCGTTAGCTTTATTTTTAAAAGGTGTTGTTGCGTTAACTTCCTACATTGGTATTGGCTATTGATAAAACAAAACCAAATCTGAAATGTTGAAGCTTTGAAGCTAATATTCAGACACAGTCTCAACATCTATACGATAAAACAAACATACGCCAGAATGAGAATCTTTTATCTTCATCTTTCCAAGTTGCATTCATAACTGAGAGGAAATATTCACAATAGTAAACCGTCTTACGGATAGATGGCCGCAGTTGACGGAACATGAAACTGAATTAAAACTGAACTATGATCTGTAGACAGTTCACTCGTATTTAAAGAAATTATGAAAATTCGATTGCGACAGGGTGCTTGCAGCGCTACGCGCGGCAAACATCCTAATAGGAAACAGCGATTTGCCCACAGGAAATGACAATGAATTCTGAGAAATGTAACTGTTCCTTAACAGTACGATGTTATATCTTATGCGCAATGTTAACTATTGTTGATAAGCATACATAATCCGAGGTCTACTCTATAGTAGATAACCAAAAAACTGTCCAGCTTGGGGTGGGGGGGGGGGAACTGGGGCGCTTGCCTCAGTAGACAGAGACTGAAGTTATATTTTAGTATGCAATACCCGACATTAATAGATATTTCAGCTGTAAAATAATTTAAAAAACCTACGTTTTTCGAAAATTCCACCCCATTTTGCGATTATTTCGATAAATATGTTTTCTAAAGAGAAGTTGTAGAGGACCTTTTTATAGAAAATTTAACGAGGAACATTTTATGTTATTTGCATTTTGGTCTCAAGGTGAATATTTTTTCAGATGACTGCGATTTAGCTAGTCAAGATCGGTTATGGAAGAAAAAATAATAAAAGCCTTGTCCCTCGAAACTTTTACATATTTTTGCGATTATCTCGGTGAATATGCGTTCTAGAGGAATGTTGTATTAGACCTTTTTTTTTATAGGAAATGCAACAAGGAAGGTTTTATGTTATATGCATTTCGGTCCTGAGTTGATACGTTCCGAGATATTCGCGGTTTTTTGTAAAATCCAAGTATTACATATAACTTCAAGGTCAAAGCGGCACGAGTTAAAGACCTCAGATTGAGTTCAAATTTTTATGGCGAGTTTTCTAGGTCTATTGGAACAAATTCCAGCGCGACCCTAATCAATTGGCGAAAACTTGTAAAATAAGGGATACCCTAATAGGTACATTTGTGCTATCTATCAGATTTTACCAAAAACTCAAAAACAAGTTCTCCGACGTACGGTATCTTTTCACAAAGCGCCTCACATTTGATTATTTTAATTTTGGCACCTTGTTTGAAACATTCGTATTGTAGACCTGTTTTTAGGGTCGGCTACTAGTAGCCGAGCCTATTGCAATTGCTTTTTTTTCTGTTCCAGTATGCTCCTTGATCTTGATCTTCTAAAATAGACATAATTGGGCCCTGTTTACTTTTCGTTTAACTGTTATCAGTATATCAATTCATTTCCATTGAAACGTCTGGTAATTTTTTCGAAATTCGTTCTATGTAATTTATGACAAACAGATTCTTCGAATGTTCACAAAACTGCTTGTTTAGCGTTGTTACATTTTATATTTTGGATTTTACTTTACAATGAAGGGGATTTAGAAGAGGTAAAAGATATGCTTGTCTCGGAGTAAGATGCGAGAATCGTCAGCTAAGAGTAGTGTTCTAGTGTTCAGTGTTGGTGTTTAGTATTATCCTTCGAGCATTATAATAATATGGTCGAAGTTTTATGTTCATAGCCAGTTACCAGTTAGTAGCGAGAAGTGAACAATTATTGATGTAGCATGTAAAGACGTTATCAGTAAATCAGTATGTTGAAGTGAACATTGTTTGTACCGATGTCTTTGCATCCTATAAACCTATACAGGGTGTTCCACGAAAGTCCCCCCCCCCTGTTTTTTCACGAACCGATGGGCAGATCTTCCCGGGACGAAAATGATTTTCCAGTCGTAACATCTAGTTTCTCCTGAGCTTAAAAAATTTTCTCCCCCTTTCACGGGGGGCTGGAACCTACCACCAACTTCGTAATCTTAAATAGGAAGGTATGCCTTTATGCACCTCGTTGGAAAGGTCATTTACTCCAAAATACGAATCCGTAGAAAAAAATCAAAATTTATCAATTTTGGGGGGCAAGGGGCCTAGAGATGACCAAAATTCACCCAGAATCAAAGTGCGGTGACCTATCAAACGAACTATCGAAAATGGGGTTTTCCAGGTCGCTGATTTCGAATACTGCCTTATTTTTTCGATTTGACTAACCCAGGGGACAGAACATTCAAAAATTTGGGGCAGAAGGGGTTATTTTAAATGTTTTTTATTTTCGCTGATACAATGTCTTTATGCACCTTGTTGGAAAGGCCTCTTCCCCCCAAAATTGAATTCGCGGAAAAGATTCAAAATTCATCAATTTTAGGAGGCCAGGGGGCCTAAAATTGGGGGAAATCCACCCAGAATCAAAGTGTGATGACCTATCGAACGAAATATCAAAAAAGGGGGTTTTCAGGTCGTGGATATCGAATATTGCGTTATTTTTCCAATTTGACCCATTCAGGGGCAGAAAATTCAAAAATTTGGGGGAGCAGGGATTCATTTTTTTACGTTTTTTATGTTCACTGACACCATGACTTCATGCACCTTGTTGAAAAAATCTCTTCCCCCAAAATTAGAATCCGTGAAAAAAATTCTGATTTGATCAATTTTAGGGGGCCAGTGGGCCTACAATTGGAGAAAATCCACCGAGAATATTGTAGTGTGATGACCTAGGATTTTTTGTTCAGAAAGTGATTCGTTCGCTTTTTTTGTTTGCAAACTGTTGGAGAAAATCTGCAATTATTTTTCTTTCCGTTTCTGCGATGAACTTCCTTTGAAAATTATCCGGGATTTTTCCTGTATTTTTCTACCTTTGGACATTATTGCAATTTTTTCCCAAGAATTTCTCATGAAATTCCTTAAAGATTATCGAAGATTATTCTTGCAGATTTTCGATGAATTTCTTCGGAAAACACTTTTCCTGGAGGTTAGTTGTATCAAAAATTACCGGAATTTGCTTCCGAAAATTTCCAGTGAAATTTCTTGAAAATTCTCGGAGATTTTCACCAAAAATCTTCGATGAATTTCTTCGGAGAACATTTTTTCTGAACATTGTTAATACTTCAAAAATCGTCGGAGTTTTTCTCTTAATGAAATTCTACAAAAATTATCAGAATATTTTCCCTAAGAATTTTAAAGAAATTCTCTGGGAAACATTGGAAATTTTTTCCAGAAATGTCCGATAAGATTCTTCAGTTTAGCATTAAGCTTGTTAATAATAAAAAAAATTGAAAAAACCAAGGATTTTTTTCTCAAAAATTTTTGATGTAGTTCCATCAAAAGCATCGGAAAATTTTCCCAAAGAAATTCGATGAAATTTTTCTAAAATCCTCGAACATTTTTCCTGAAGATTTTTGATGAAAATCTTCAAAAACGATCGGAGCCTTTTCCCAAATGTTTCCTAATGAAATTCTTCAGAAATTATCGAATGATTTTCCTAAAGATTAGAATTATTGCAATTTCTCCCCAAAAATTTCTGACAAAATTCCTCAAGAAATTTTTGATGGAATTCCTCGGAGATCATGCAACATTTTCCCTGAAAATCATTGACAAAATTCTCCAAAACCATTGTAGTTTTCCATCAACTTATTTCCTATGAGATTTTTCCTCCAAAATTTTTAATGAAAATCATTGGAAAATTTTCCCAAAGATCTTCGATGAAATTCCCAAATTTCCAAAAGTAAGGTTACAAAAACTGGAGTGACATTTGTGGTATCGATTTTTGACCATTCTAACGTAAGTTTTTCTTTGAATTTTCTCAGAACAATTAGAAATTCCTAGGTCATCACACTTTGATTCTGGATGGATTTCCCCCAATTATAGGCCCTTGGCCCCCTAAAATTGATAAATTTTGAATTTTTTCCGCCGATTCAATTTTGGAGCGGAGAGATCTTTGCAACAAGGTGCATAAGAACATACCTTCCCATTTAAGATTCCAAAGTTAGTGGTACGTTCCAGCCCCCCAAATATGGGGGAGAAAATTTCTTGTGCCCGCAGGAAACTAGACCACGGTACACGAAGATCGCATTTTGTTTGGGAGCAATCCGACAATTATTCGAGAAAAAAACAGGAGGGGAGAGTCATTCTCAAAACTCACCCTGCACCTCTTTTAGGTTTTTGATTTTGGATAGGTTTTGGCTGGCGTTACACCCCGTTCCCCGAAGTTGATGAATTTGCAATTTTTCTTCACGAATTCATATTTTGGAGGAACTCATGATGCCACTTTGATAACTTGAGCTAAGAAACTCAAAAATTTAGAAACTAAAAAATTTGTCAATTAGAACCACTTTTGGGTCTAAAATTTTGTAAGGCTCTGAAACGCGTTGAATCAGGGGAAAAATGTGATATCCGGAATCAGCGACCTCGAAAATCGCCTTTTCGATAGTCTTTTTGCTAGGTCATAATACTTCAATTTTGGACGGATTTTGGTCATCTCTGGACCCCTTACCCCGAAAATTGATAAATTTTGAAATTTTTTTCACGAATTCATACTCTGGAGGAAGTTTTCTATTCAACGATGTGCATAAAGCGACTTTAATAATCTGCATTCAGAAAGTCAAAAATTTGTGAATAATGGAACCAATTTTAGGTTGAAAATTTGGATTTTAAAACTCTAAAACGGGTTAAATTGGAAAAATGAGGCAATATTTGAAATCAGCGACCTAGAAAACCCCCTTTTTGGTAGTTCGTTTGATAGGTCATCACACTTTGATTCTGGGCGGATTTTGGTCACCTCTAGGCCACCTCGCCCCCCAAAATTGACGAATTTCAAAAAATTTTCACGGATTCTACTTTTGGGAGAAAGAGGCCTTTCCAACAAGGTGCATGAAGACATTGTATCAGCGAAAATAAAAAACATGTAAAATAACCCTTTCTGCCCCAAATTTTTGAATGTTCTGTCCCCTGGGTTAGTCAAATCGAAAAAATAAGGCAATATTCGAAATCAGTGACCTGAAAAACCCCATATTCGATAGTTCGTTTGATAGGTCATCACACTTTGATTCTGGGCGGATTTTGGTCACCTCTAGGCCACCTCGCCCCCCAAAATTGACGAATTTCAAAAAATTTTCACGGATTCTACTTTTGGGAGAAAGAGGTCTTTCCAACAAGGTGCATGAAGACATTGTATTAGCGAAAATGAGAAACATTAAAATAACCCCTTCTGCCCCAAATTTTTGAATGTTCTGCCCCCTGAGTTAGTCAAATCGAAAAAATAAGGCAATTTTCGAAATCAGCGACCTGGAAAACCCCATGTTCGGTAGTTCGTTTGATAGGTCACCACACTTTGATTCTGGGTGGATTTTAGTCATCTCTAGGTCCCTTACCCCTCCAAAATTGATAAATTTTAATTTTTTCCCACGGATTCGTATTTTGGAGTAAATGGCCTTTCCAACAAGGTGCATAAAGGCATACCTTCCTATTTAAGATTCCGAAGTTGGTGGTAGGTTCCAGCCCCCCGTGAAAGGGGGAGAAAATTTTTTAAGCTCAAGAGAAACTAGACCTTACGACTGGGAAATCATTTTCGTCCCGGGAAGATCTGCCCATCGGTTCGTGAAAAAACAGGGGGGGGACTTTCGTGGAACACCCTGTATAAGCGTGTAACATAATTCAGACCAATGGTCATGTTGTACGGGTAATTATTATCAAGCGAACAGAGAATCTGAAAGTGTGAATATTACGTTGTTTTCGATCCCTTAGAAGTGGATAAATGTTCGCTAATCACTTGATGTTTTTAGCGTCGGCTAGGAGTAGTGTTGGTGTTTATTTTATCTGTTGATGAATTGCTCTTCAGAAATTAGAAATCAAATGAAATCTTCTGCTGCTTTGCAGTTTGAAGCCTCTTGAACTTGCCAGTTGCAATGTCTGGAAGTGTTTGTGTGTGTGTGTGTGTGTGTGTGTGTAGTGTCATCCCAATTACCTTTCATCTATCAGCTCTTATGTTCGGAAGTAAAAGACCTTAAGCATGATTACCAATTGGTCTTTTTCCTGGTATCTTTTCCAGCGACCGCCAATAAGAGATAGGTAGGCTAGTCTTCAATTGGACGCTGTTAAGCGTAACAGAACCAACCGAAAAAATTTGTTTTTTGAGAACACGTGATTCGAAGTTCAAGAGCCATGTAGAAACTATGTTACATAGCGTATACTGATAAGCTTTTTTCAATGTGAGTACAAATTTTTGAATCGGGGGCCCCATTTTGAAAAATTCTACTTTGTACGCTCTTTCCAACAATACTATAATAACTCATGTTGTCAACAAATGGTCGGTTGGTTCTGTTACGCTCAACAGCGTCCAATTTTTCAGTCGAGAGCCGACCCTCTTCCAGCAGCTAGCTGCTTGTTATTAAGTGATTTTGATAGATGTCACCTGTGATTGATGTGTACCCAGGGACAATTTACTTCGTGAAGTTACTATATTCTCACACTGCCGAAGCTAGATTAAATTTTCAATTGGGAGGGGAGGGGGAGATGAAACATTCTGCCACGCAATGTGGTGCAGTTCACATCCCAGCAAGTCTGCTCTGCCATACCAAGCTCAGCCCCGTAGAGCGAAAAAAAGGCCCCGGAGGGAATTTCCACGGCCCCCTCTCCTTCCAGTTCATTTTGTTGTTTTCTCAGATAGAAAAAAATTATAAGCTACGGGATAAAAAGTTTCTTTCATGGTGTAAGGGGTGATGGCTGATTTAATGTACAGAGCACAGTATCTCCGGTCACTGACGGCCCCTCCGGTCACTGACGCGATGCTCAAAAGGGTAGTTCCTGTGGCCGGAGGTGCGGTATCATAGGGCCCACTTTGGCATGCGTGCATCGCCATACATCCCACCACACACCACAGTATGATGTAGCCGTAAGCGCTGAAATTCAGGCCTTTTAAAAATATCGCCTCCCCCCCTGAAAATCCGGGTCCGTGGTATTCCCCCCCTCCCTCTCTTTCGTCAGGGTTGACCGAGCTCGTAATCGTATATTTCATACATGTTTAATCACTTGCAACCACGCATGTTCTTGTGGACCTTCCGAACCGCATAACGATAATAAGATAAACATATTTGATTAGGTGACGGAAGGCGACTTATCAATTTCCAACCCACTAGTTGTAAACTCGTCGAATAGCCAGAAGGTACATAATTGCTGAGGTCATGTTGATGCACGAAAAACAAAGCCAGCATCAAAATGGATTGTCGGCGTGATCAGAGTAAAGGGTTCATTTATAGAAAGAACGCCGATATAATCATATTAAACGGTCCAAATGGAATAAGAAAAAAAAAAATCGTGCCAAAAACTCAGCCAATTCACCGTGAGTCGTTTGCAGACAGATTCGAGTTCCCGATTAATCGACGATAACACGCGTCGAAATAAATTATTCGTTTCGAATAATACGATTTTTTTCCTCTCTGCTTCAAGGGTGCGTACAAACATCAGAGAACAAGTTATCACACGTATTCCCCATTCAGCGAAGACGGAAGCTTTGCTCGCTATTTAACATCTCGTTTCACGGCTAACCGGTTTACTTTCCGTCTTTATGTGGCGAATATTAATTAATTTCGATCATTATACCGGCCGAAGTGCCAAACGTTCCGCTGCATTTTTTATGTATTCGACAAAATATTTTTTCCTATCTTTGGTACGTTCGATGTTGTCTGAAATGACATTCAGAGAATTTTGGAATATTCCCGGGGCTTTACTTGACCGAAAACAAAACGATGAACACGCTCAGTTGGTATCCGGTGACCGATGACATTTTTTATTAATAATCATAATTTATGTGATTTAGGGTAACATAATCCGCCATTTTCAATTGGTTTCCATGTTAAGAACGTAGTGAGACATGAATAAGCATTTCCGCAAAGCGGTAATATCAAATCTTTGCCAAGCAGTCCAGGAGAATTAGCTAAGAAAGATGTGTTTGATGGAATTAATTGCAGCACAGCTGAAACTTGGTACGATTATTTAGTACCCTCTTTGGAAGAGCCCCGTGATTTCCCTCCCTTCCCCGGTGTGAGCATCACCCATCAGAGTCCAAAAAGTGCGCCCGGAAACAGTTTTTGGCTTGTATCTAGCTTAAAATTGAGTTATAGGTAAAAATATTCCTTACCAAAATCAAAGAGCGTAAAATTCTCTACAAAAATGATACCTATGTTTTTTTTCGTGAATCCCATGCCAACCAAGATAATCGGCGTTCAAGATCACACGAGCATGTAAATATGGAGTAACCTACAACGCACGCGGTATACAAACGCTGAAATAATAGCGAAAAGACATTACTGGATGCATATAGAATGTTACATGATATAATTTCAATTTATTATCTTTATCATTATAAGAATTCATCTTCATCCGAATATACATGCATACAATTTTCTGCGTTTAAACAACCCCCTCTACAAACGCGTGGCTACAAGAGATACCCACTTTACGGCAACCACAAGTACGTGATCCCGATGCGGAAAACTTAAGTTCGTGTAAACCCGCTCGAGACCCTTGGAAAATCGACCCTCGTTAGACCTGTGTCAACCCGGTATGTTTTGGTGTGGGGGGGGGGGGTACAACTACTTCTTTAACCGGTAAGAGTTCCAATTTGGATTTGACAAATCTTCAGAAAAGAAATGTTAGATGTTTTCATAACACGATTAAGAAAAGTGTGTGGTGGGATGTATGACGATGCACGCATGCCAATGTGGCCCCTATAACACCGTACCCCCGGTACCGGAAACTACTCTTTCGGGCATCGCATTAGTGCCGATGGGAGTGAATGCATTTCTAAATGCAAAATATGGATAAATATTTCATTGAAAAGATGAAAACATTCAGTCATATTGGTGAATAACTGGAAAACTGCAGATAAGAATTCTAATTCAGCTTTGTGAGTTTCCTTTAATAAAGAATAATGAATGAGTCTGTGCAATCTGATATTTAATCGTTTCGACTTCTCTTTTGGTAGGAAGACCAAAAAATATTCTCCACTTGCAGGACTCCCCTCACTTATTGGTTTGACTGAGTTTCTCAAAATCACCTAAGGAACTGAAACGTGTTTTGGTATTACTACAGGTGGAAATGTCAATTTCCTTGAATGATGCAGAAATCTGCTTCTCGGTTAGGGTATTTATGAATAAAATAATGCAATGCTCTAACAAATTCTACAGTTTCATGATCAATTTCATTACAAACTTTTGAAAAGGCATTGTGAACTTAGTGTATGTTGCAAGTCCTTATGCTTAATAAACTTTTAAAACGTACAACTTTCGCTTTCTCATTGAATAAACTGAACACTGATTTGTTAACATTGGGACCATCTCAGCCCAACATTAACAAATTTTTCATCGGCTATTCAGCCTTATCCATTGCGACCAAATGGACTGAAAAATGACTTTAGCTTCATTTGCAGAGCTCGGGAAAATTGTTTCTCAATGAGCAACTATCATCTTGTTCTTACTTTTAGACCAAAATCTAATTCAAATTTCTAAACGTTGGATCAGGGTTGCCAGATTAACTAAAAATAAAAAGAATAAGTGCATTTAATTTTGAAGTATAAATTTTATGCCCTCACGTCAGTTATTTATCGCTCGCCCCATTCGCAGTTCATTATATTTATTAGGTAATTGCCTCCGTCTAATACATCCCGAGTTAAAAACTTTAAAAAAAAAAAATGTGTTTCTGGTTTTAGTTGTTGTTGTTGTTGTTTTTATTCAAATTTCTAAATATAAAACCATTCGAAGGGTAAAGAATCAAAATTCACATTTGCCATTTTCTTCATGGGCGCAAATAGGCAAAATACTGTACACGGATGCAGGAATACTTTTGCTGCGCCTGTGAACGTAGAGAGATATTCCTGCACCCGTGTACAGTATCTTGCCTATTTGCGCCCTTCCTTGAGGTAAAACGGCCAATGTGACTTTCGATTCTTTACCCTTCGTTTCTTTTTTTATTAAATGAAGAAATATGGTTTAAATTTTTTTACGAAAAACAAAACAAAAAAAACAACAACAAAAAACAACAAAAAACACGGTTCTTTTAAACAAAAAAAAAAAAAACGTGGTGCCAAAAAAATTGAAATGAAAATTTTTAAATTGAAAGAGAAAAGCAGATTTTTGTAAATTTATCTTTAAAATTCAGTGGTCTTGAGAAAAACCAATTTTGAAAACAAAAATAATTAAGGAAATAAAGCAATTCTTTCATTTATTTAATACAAAAAAAGTTTATTTTAAATTTAAGATAATAATTTTTCTTTATTTGTTCAAAATTTAGTTATTTTATTCGTCTTACTAAATCGCCTTGCCAATTAGAAACTATTCGTAATTTTCATTAGATAGTAGGCTCAGAGCAAATTAACTTAAAATAAATATTACTATGAGTTTTTTTTTTGTTATTTTTTTTATCGTCGGTTCTAATAAAATGCATGCCCGTTTATTGAAATATCATAACTGGGTGACTAAATACTAGAATATCTTGATTCACATGCATTTTTTCTTTCTTTCTGTAAAAGAGTTGAAAGTTGAGAAACGGAAAAATAATTATAACGTTTTCGGATTTTAATCAGCCTGAAAGAAAAGAAAATTGAAACAGATTTATTGACATTCATACGTTATTTTTTTAAACATTTTTAAAGCTTTTTTAAAAAACATTTTGTAAGATTTTTTTCTTTGAACGAATATTTGTTTTGGATTGAAGCTGTAAACAAACGCATTTGAATACTGTTTCAACTCGAGTAATACATTAGGTATATTAAAACATAAAAACGCCAATTCTTGTTGGCTGGTCTACTGGAGGGTGTGATCCGGTTTCTCCCTTCAGCACCCAACAACTCGAAATTGTACCCATTTCCTGCTAAACAATTTTGTATAATTTTATTATTTTTTTTGTGTGTGTGCTTTTGATACCCACAATGAGATAAAAAATCTAAAAAATTGCTAAAACCTGCTTGTACGAGCTTTTTTATTGTTTCCACGCTAGTTATTTTAATTGATTCTGATAGTGTGTTACCCAAACCAATAATCCTGCTCTTTTACTTAAACGAAGTCAGATTTGTTTATCAAGTCAATTTTCACCTATGTAATTCTTATAATAGAAGCTCTGGCCGTTGATTCAAGAATCTCTTATCAATCACCACCATTCTAATAAGATTTCCTCTCTCCCTATCTGCTGATAGTTAATCGGAGATCGTCCGAAAATGATCTTGTACATAATAGCAAATTGAGGCTATAATTATAAATCATTCTTTGGTATCTGTTAACTTTCAGACGTCCTGTGGGTAGGTAATTAGATTCAGCAGAGTTCAATTCAATTATGTGTATTATAAGTACTTTTTATTATTACTTACTTACGGATACCTCCGCCGCCGCGCATCGTCTTTCATTCTTTATTATGGATGCGACAACGTGGTTGATATTATAATTTGTTTACTAAACTGGAATGTTATTTCTCATCATTTGAATCTAACGTTATTTATATGTTAATTTTTGAGAGCGTTGTTATTGTTTTGTGTCCAAATGTGGGCGTGGACTTGACATTAAACATTTTCAATGTTCGCATAAGTATTGTAGATACGAAAAGGCTACGAACTTACAAAATGAGCGCGTATATCTGATGCGATTGGCCATACACATATTGGTTAGAAAAACCGGCGATTCAATAACCCATTAGGAATTTTTAATCAGTTCATTATAATTCGTTGATCGATCTAGGCTAATCAATGAGGATAAGATATTCAGTTTTATTTCTGAGGACTCGATGAAATCAATAAGCTCCTAATTCCTGTGCAGCTACGAGGCAGCCGTCGATGTGGGAATGAAATGAAACGGTCCATCCAAGCATTCTCAGCGTACTTTTTTTTTGTTTTGCATCTCGATTTAAATAGACATTGCGGTGTAAAATGCCTGCTACTATTCATGTATTATTAATTCGAAAACAACCTTGACTGAAGAGCAACTGCGTGAATGTGCGAATGCCTACCACAGGTCCGCAGCAGCATGAGAAAGCCAAGGTTGGTTACTCCGTCGAATAGTACCTATTATTTCTTTTTTAGTTTTGGCTCACGAGACTTCCTAGTTCCATTTAAAAGGAAATGCGTTGCTTCCGACTTGCATAGTCGGCTCAGTGTAGGAAGTTTTCAGTATTCGTGTGCAGTGAACTGCGAGCAGATAGCAAAGTTTCATTGCTCATGTCGATATAAACAGATACTCAATCTTCGGCTGTTAATTTCAGCTGCTTTTTTGTAGTTTGCTTACCTTCATCAAGAGCAACAGCGTCGAAATGGAGTACAAATGTACATTGTACCCTCACCCAAAAAAGAAGGATGGAAATTCCAAATAGTATATCATTTGTACCTCCACCCTCTCTAAAAAAAAAAAAATCAAATCTATTTAGTAAGCTTCTTGAAAGATTTCAGGGACGAGATTTTTTGCTAGTCCAGTCAGTTTTCAGAGAACACTTTTTTTTGTGCTTGTTGTTGACTAAAACTTGTAATTTTTATACCCCCCTTCTCCCTCCCCCCTGTAAAATTCATTTGACATTCCTGATTTTAAGAGTCGTATACGTAAGTAAATGGGTATGGGGGCCTATTTGCAGTGAGCTGTGAGCAGTTTTAGAGCTCAGTCAGTATAAACCAATCAGATTCATCTGAATATTTTCAGCTACTGTATTTTGGTTTGTTTACCTTGATCAAGATCCGTGCGTAAGGTTGACGAAGTTCAGTTGAACATTAATGGACTGACTGCAGAAGAGGACAATAATTTCCCGAATGAATTTTAAAGCCATCGAATCACCAAACACATTAATATTAAATTCTAAATAGGTCAGCGTGGGGGGGGGGCTTCCTATTTGGGGGAAACTTTGACGGGAAATTTTGAGTACATACTCGTCTATGGGTCATTCTACCGAAACCTTGTTACTTTTATCCCAGCTAGATAGCTGGCAATGTATAAACAATAGGGTCCTCTATTGCTGTATAGGTTCAGAGCACAGTCCAGAAAGAGAAATCCGGAAAAATCCGGACACAAATGTGATGTCCAAAGGGAAGGTACCTTAAAGTGAGAAAATAAAAAATATTTTTTTCAGCTTTTCTAGCATAGAATTAGGTGTAGAATGATAATCCATGTTCAGTTTTACCAATTATTCTAAAAAAATTAATTGTCTCGAGTTTCATAAGTTAAAAATAATACATTACAACTATTAAAAAAAGTAATGATGAAAAAATATGCATTTAAAGTTCAATTTACTAAAAAATAATGACGAAACTATTAATGTTTTTATAGGAAATTTCATGCAGAATTCAGTTTTATTTTCAATTTTACCAAATAATGCAGTCAAAATTAAATTAAAGAAAAAGGAAATGCCATATTAAATAAAAATCACTCAAATCTTTCATACAAGAAATTACTATAGATCAAATCGAATCTCTACATTCGGGAAACTGAAAATTCTTTTATTATTTTATTTTCATTTTGGAACCATGCATAAATCGATGGCCCAGGAGCATTTTCCTCCATTATATTGAATTTGAATGGGAGTTGAAAAGTTAGGGATGGATTCGTATCAATAATTTGATCTAATAAACGTTATGGATTCGTGAAATTCATTCGTATCTTTTTAGTAGATTCGTCGGATTTGTACTTTTTTTTTGTCTCTCAGTGAATCGCACACTGAAGGTCCATAATTTTCAGGGGGGGAGGGGGGAAGAATAACCAAAAACGCGCTAGAAAAAGATGATTATTTTCAACTCATAATTGAATTTTGAATTAATTACAATGTCGGTTCCGAAAGAAATGGAAGATACCCTGGAAAAGTTGATTTGGATGCCGGAACCGGTCAGTTCCTGTATTCGAATCTACAATTCCACGCCATTTATTCGAATCTGATTTGAATCACAGCAAGCGTGAATTATTCTCGAATCATATTCCAATAATAAAAAAAAAAGTTATTCGTGGATTCTTATTCGAATCTAATTTTAGTGGATTTGTTTTCAACCTTGGTTTCTAAAAAAGGATGCTTTGGGTGAAAGGAAAACTGAATAATTATTGAGTTAAAAAAATTTTTTTTTTCTAGTCCAGTTTAGTGCAGTTAAAATGCAGTCAGCCACAGAAAAATATTTCAAACTAATCAAGAGTTGAATAAATCCATCAAACGATGAGAAAAAACAGCTAAAATCCGGATTTCTCCCGCCAAATTTTCGGACATTATTCAGAAATTCGGACATTTTTTGTCTAAGGATGAAAAATCTGGACACCTGGCAGTACTGATACGAGTGCGCTGATGTGCGGGTGGAAGAGTGTGTGCGTATTCACAGTACACGGGCGCGCGTGCGCGCATTGGAACTTTTCTTTCTATGGCCAACAATTTTTTCAGCGTGGGCTGCCATTCCTTCAGCGTGGTCCTAATCATCTCGAGTTCCCTCTATCTCCTCCCCTAGGAAGTATGCTGTTGGTTTAACCTCATAAATACATATGTTCTATTCAAGGTTTCAGTAGAATGACCACTATTGAAATTTGTAATGTTTTAGTCGGGCTTCTTCGTGGTTACCCTCCGCTCACTTTCAAGAGAATACGTTACTCGAACCGGCTCTGATTGTGAACCAAAGGAAGCGCTTTCATGAAGAAATCTTGCGCATGCATGTCGTTGTATAAAAGTAGCAAGAAATCAAACAGGTAGGCTGAATCGCCGAATAAGTTCGGACTTTTTCTACTATTGAAACAATAATAGCAGTGGCGTCGGAATGGGTGTATCCCCTTAAAACTTGGGGTAGTACAGAGTATCATTTGGACCCCCAAGGAAACTGACGGGTTTCTGGGTAATCTGAGAGTAACGTGAGGTTTGCAAATGGGTGACTTTTCCGCGGGTAACTAGAGGGTAACTAATTGCGTATCGGGATGCGCAAAATTCTGCCAATTATCCGGATAACTACAGGTGAACGAAGGGTAACTGATGGGTTTCTGGGTAATCTGAGGGTAATCGGAAGGTAACCGAGGGTTGCAAATGGGCATCTTTTCCGCGGGTAGGTAACTAGAGAATTAACTGATTACGCATCGACTTTCAATATTATGTCGTACCAGCAATATGCCTGGAATGCATTTTTTACTTGCATACTAAGAAACTGAAGCCTTAAAATAGTAAAACATGCATTTTTCTTTGTCTTTATACTCGCAATCACTGCCTTTTCTACAGATTATGATTGATTAATTAAATTATCAGTTTCTTATCATTATAATTTTATGACGATTCCTCAATTTCTAACCCGGCGCTAATCCTGATACCAATTCTGGCAGCCATAAGGCACTGGTACAACGGTTACACATACAATCTGCATGTTGAGATTGTAAAACCAATGTTCGTAATCTTCAGTACATTGACACAAATAGGAGGGTACTTGGGGAGGGGAAAGGGCTTAGAATCCGAATCTACTGAATGCCTTCCCCCTCTGAAAAGAAAGACTAGGAATTTACGCGAGCGAGTAGAATTTTCTGCATTAGAGTATTTTGATAATTTTTAGCTCTTCATGAGCCCCTCATTGTGGTTGACTTTTGCGCCGAAGCATAAAAAATATTGATAAGAGGACAAAAATAATATAGCTCTAGGAGGCAATACTCAAACATATATAATGAACATTTCTTTAGAACTAATGATTCTTCAAATATGTTGAAACATCAAATCATAAATAGTCGGGGGCGACATTTTTTAGTTCTTATTTAAGAATCGCTAATTATCGCATTTTTCATACATGTTTATATACTCTATAATTATACACCTCTTGAAACCAACGAACTATTTTGGTACTATCTATCCACGGCTCATATATTTAATTACATCAAGATACAGAACTGCATGACTGGAATTTTGCTAGCGTGAATAATAGAGCATTAGAAATAAATAAACGTGAAAATGGTGTGTAAAAGATGCTGCATAAAAACTCACGACAAGCCTGAATGAAAAACTAAAACAAAAGTTGAAAAAAAAACTGGTTTTGTTTGTGCCTCTGGTACGTAAATTAAACACTTTCGTTTTCATATTATTATTAATTTACTCATTATTTACAGTTAGATATGCGGTAATTATTTTTATTACCGAGTCTTGTTGGTATTAAGTCGGCAAAAAAAAAAACGGTGTTTATTCCTGCATATTCATACTTTCTGGATAGGTTTTCATTCACTTAAGAATTAAGACTTTTAGTACCGTAATTTAAATACCGATAATATTACTTTCTTCGCTGCAGAATGTATTATGAACTGTGAAATACCTATTTGTCGAACGAAATATTTGACACTTACTGTCATTAATTATTCGGAGCTAAGTACAAAGGGAGAAAGGGAGCCCACGACTTCCACATATAAATTTTACCACATTACCAACTATCTGAATGATTTCAAGGCAATCTGTTCTGCAAGTTAGCAGTGTATCAATAAACACCTCGTCTATTCAATGTGGTGATTCACTTTGTACAAAAACGGCAAAAATAAGAAATCTCGTTCAGGATCTGTTGATCTGAATCTTGTCTCATCTCGTGGCAATAATGCAGTCAATCCCTCTGTAGCTAGGCGACTAGGCGTGATCAAAATATTGAAATCCCGAAGTTATTTGGTATTTTTCCTTCCTGTTTCTCACCATAGATTATCTTTTCTCCCTAAGAAGGCACGAGTTTTCCAAGCTCAAATAGGTTCAGAATAAAATTGGGGAGCGATATTCCAAAACGGCTTCTGTCTATTTTTCAAAACTTTACAAGACAATGAAATAACGTAGTACTCTTGTGTATACCATATATGTGCACCAGTGACACATCGGTTGCCTAGTAGAACACCGTATGCGTACGTATATCTTCCACCAGAATGACGCTATGAAACCAAGTTTCGAAAAAAATTGACATAGGTTGTTTTGGAATAAGTATATCGCTCTTCAGCTGTTTCAGCCCTGCAAGAAGTCGATAAACCCCTGTCGTTCCATGGCGCTGGAAGTATATCACTGCGGGACTCTGCGCTAAATGAATGAAAACCCCCATATTCGTTTAAGCAGGAATGAAATTAAAGAAAGAAACAGGAAGAACAGACTTCCTCAACAATGTATGTTACTGGGTCGGAGAAAAGGGGTGTAGTACTCATATTATTTGTTGCTCTGCAGAAAAGCTGGCCTCCAGATCCAGAAGGGATCGGTCTTAGGACCCCCATTGTGGAACTTGTCTTTTGACAGGGCCCTGCTCGAGAAAAGCTTAGGCCATCTGCTTTGCTGACGATACCCTTCTCCTTGTAGAGGGGAGGTCGGAGCAGGAAGTTCGCAGCAGATCCGTCCAGGTAGTGTACCTGGGGATGACGATGGACAACGACCTGTGTTGGAAATCGCATCTTCAGGCAATGACGAAGAAAGCAGAGCAGACGCTGAAGGCGTTGCGTCAGCTTATGCCGAACTTCCGGGGGCCGAGTGAGAGCTGAAGAAGGCTGTATTCGACAGTAATCCACTCGGTTTTTTTCTATGCGGCGCCCAATTTGGTGCCAGCTGTGACGGACTCATAGGAGGCAGCTCCGTACTAGCTCAAATGCCGCCTATTGATCTGCTGCCAGGAAGAGCGCTACGCATTATCAGCGCTTCCAGAAGTTCTCTCCAGCTGAAGAAGAAAGAAAGGAGAAGATCAAAGTCCGGCGGCAAACAGTTCAAGACTGAGTGGCTTGCTTCCAAGAGCCCGCGTATGGCGGCTGGATCTTAAGGCTAGTACACGACGCTGACGTACCATCTTACGCAAATGTTCATCGGGCATGGGTGCTTCAGTGTTTATTATAACCTTCGGAACAGTTATCCAGCCAGTGCTAGTATTGCCCAGTCGAGGTCGATGATGCGCCGCATACCATTTTTCGCTGTATTGCGTGAAATGATGTACGAACAACACTCGGGGCGTCTGTAGGCAGCCGCATCACTCCCGAGATTCTGGTTGAAGTGATGCTGACTAGTCCGCAGAACTGGTCAGTGATGATCGAATTCGTCGGCACATTAACGCTGGCTGAAGAAGACGCCGAGCACGTGAGACAGCAGACAGCATCCGCGCAACTTACGTAGCAGATCGTGAACGACGACTCCTTATAAGTAGGAAAGGCTCCCCAACCGGACGGTCTGCTCTACAGCCGAAGTCCGTCATCTTATCCGAGAAGAATACCGAAAGGTGATACCAGGGTACAGACCCGTAGCGCATCCTGTCAGTGAGGTAGGGCTTCTCAAATTTTAAGTTGAGCTAGTAAGGTAAGAATTTTTGACCTATGTTTATAGATACGTATGCATAATACAAATGGATTTATGCTTACTGCCCCCCTCCCAAAAAAAAAAGTTGGTCGGGTGCAGAGTTGAGTGAGATCGGACTAAACCTGCCGAGGTATACAGTGGTAGTATGGGCCAGGAGGACGGACAGGATGATGACCATGGTGACAGTGCGTATAATTATTGTGACAAACGTCTTACCGTTAAGTTACTGGTATTGTTATGTTAAATTACAGTATCGGAGACAGTTCCGTAAGACCGATGTTAATTTTTTAATTTTTTGTTACCATTTCTTTAGGTACACTATTGTTAGATTACTAACTCTTGCAACCCTAAGTTTGCAAAAATGATTCCCAAAAAGTTCCAATTTTCTTATATTTTGACAATTTTCAATGGGAATTCCAATTTCCCGTTTTCCGAATACAATTTTGCAACCGGAATTCCTAATTCCCGTTCTCCCGGAAAAATGTAGGTATGATAGGAATTCCCGTTTTCCAAAATCCCAATCGTAACATATCGGGAAACCTAGAAACCAAGTAGGGATGGCAAACTGTAAATTGTAACTATGATAACAGTTAATAATCCGTTAACGAAAGGAAATCAGTAACGTAACTGTAACATAACCAAAATAGAAAAACTGCTAACTGTAACCAACTAATAGCCGTTAACCGTGAAATTAATAACTGGAACTAACTGATAGCCGTTAAGCCTAAGTGTTATAACCCGTCACAAAACTCCTGGTTCTCGTTATATTGTTTTTATGAGTTATAGGTACTCGTGTTTCTTTCTAGCAGATGGACAGACATGCACAAACAAGAGATTATAAATTACTCGAATTCAAGATCATCTTCTAAAATAATTTATATTTCAGTAGGTATAGTAATGCATTCCAAATTGAAAGATTGAAACTAATGGGTTATGTGTTCTGAGAAAGAGATTTACCAAGCAGTAACAAGAAAAACATCGCTGCATCCAATTCATACCCATCCCCTCTTTATTTTGGTCAGTTTTGCATTATTGTATTCGGTTAATCGAATGATAACCATAATTGTAAAATAATTGGTAGTTGTAACTGAAAACATAATATAGGCCTAATTCACAACAACCTCATAAATTTAACCAATTGAAATCCTTCAACTGTATTTATTAGGTAACTGTAACCATGTAACTAGCTAATAACTGTTAATAGTAATTAAAGCTGTGCGTGTGTTGTGGCATCAGTTGGCGCAGGCGACGTGGGTCAAATTAGGCAATTAGGGCACGCATTCTCCACTCTTTTTCCTTCTACAAAAAAATAGTCTTAACGTTTTTTCAAGTCCCAAAAATAATGTTTCAAACAGAAAAAAGTGTTCCAAAAATTTATTGGTGGTGGCAGTGGCGCAAGAAATTTTTCGTCGGCCGCGATGTGGGCAGCGGCGCACAGCTCTAACAGTTAGTATTCATGAATTGATAATGATGATCGGATAATCGTAAGCCGTATTTATAGGGTTATACCATCTTTAGAATCATGTAACAGAGTATACTAAGCGACAGAGCTTTCTTTTTCTCGTCGCTTAGACTGCAACTTGATAACCAATAATGGAATTCCCAGTTCTCGAAAAAATAGTTTGAAAAAACCCGATGCGCAAAAACCTGCTAGTTACCGAACAGCCAATCAGAACTCTCCGTTTCCATGGTGGGTAACTGGTAACCCTCTAGTTATCCATATAGCCCTGCAGTTACCTGTCAGTTACCCTGGGAAACCCGTCCGTTACCCGGGTAATCGAAGGGTTACAAAAGGGTAACCTTTCCGCGGGTAATTGGTGGGTTTTTGCGCATCGGGAAGTAACCAGTTTTGTGTTGTTTTTTTTTTTGGGGGGGGGGGAGGGAAAATTTTCATTTTTTGAATTACCGATATTGAAAATATTGTGAGAACCCTGCCACCTGTCTTATTAATTGATAGCGAAACTGAAATGAAACAATCATAATGATGTTCCTGCTTGAAGAAATGAGGTCTTGTTAGTTGTTACTGTTTATGTAGAAGGGACCGTATCTGTTCTCAATTTTTCGGTAGCTAATAACAGTGGAAAATAAATTTTCCTGCTCCTTCAAATAGCGAGGTATGCCAATTATGATACCTGGGTGTTTGTGCTATCAGCTATCAGTTGCACCCAGGAGCCAGGACCAGTGTTTGGAACCGATTCAATTTTTCGTTTTGATTGGTTTCGGGCTTTGTAGCTTCCATTTAGGTTGGTTTCGGTTTGGAACTTCCATTTTATTTCTCAATAGGTTTCGGTTTCGGTCATGAGACCGATTTAAAATACTGAAAGGGTCTTATTTTGGTCTTTCATTGCTGAGCCGGTTTTGGTTATGGTCTTCACTTCACATAATGAATCGGTTTCAGTCGGGCTCAAAAGATCTTTCTCAAACAAAATAAAAATCTCATCATTTCTATAGTCAAACCCTCAAACAAACCAACCATAGGATATGAACTGTAGCATCGACTTACTTGGGAATGGGCATTGGCAGGTTGAATTATTCTGTAGATCAGTTCAAATATCTGACTCTTTTACTAGGTCGGCAACAAAGAAGAACAGATAACAGAAAACGGCATTGACCTAAGACCGATTGGGACCTTTTCATTTAATTGGTTAACGGTCTTGACGCAGATATGAGCAGTCGGTTTTGGTATCAGTTAAACCTACATTTCAAACATTTGGTTTGTGTTTTGGTTAATGACCAGTTGAGTTTAAGGTTTTAGGTCTTGATTTGGTCTTTTGCACATTAAAGGGTTTTGGTTTTGGTCTCATGAAACTGTTGAATTTGAATGGGTTCCGGTTCCAAACACTGGCCAGGACCCGCCGGCTAGACCTAAAAACTGCGGGCTGCGGTGCTTCGACTTATACCATCTCTCGGGTCTCGCCTGATCGGCTTCCGCAAGTAGACAGTGCACAGCGCTCTCTACATGTCATTCCAAATCCGAATTGTAGACTTATAGCCCAATCTGGCAACACTGTCCATAACGTTATCTAATTTTAAGTGATAAGCTTGTTCCCACGCTCACGCTGTTCCCTTTCTTCTTGAAGACTGGTTTATGGTTCCTAACTGAAGTGTAACTTGATAATTTATTGTACAGCATGTAATATTATTAATGATATCGAATACCTACGGTTAATTTTTGTAATAAGAACGCCATGAAACCATTATTAACTACTCGTAGATTATGGCCTGCATGGAATCGTTTCAAGTCAGTCAAAACAACTGACCCAGCAGAAGCTGCAGCAGCTATGAAAAGACTGAATCATGAGAATAAAATGTTGTTTGGCGAGCTTCTGAAAACGAAAACATCGAGAAGAAACCAATCACCGTTGGTCAAGATAGATGAAAAAGTAAAACCCAAATGTACTGAATTCGATGTCAAGGAAGACCTTAAAATGATTAGTTCGATAGAGAACAGCGGGGAAATGCCAGATCTGGGAAAACTGACTGTTAAAAAACCGCGTAAAAGGCGAACTACAACGAAAATCATCCCAGTAACAAAAAAAGTCAACAGTTCAAAGTCGGCTGACAGTTCTGATGTCAAGAATGTTCACACTGAATCCTGTTCGTCAGATACTATCAAAAATTTGAGCTTAATTGATGTTGATGAACGTAAGTGAGAATCGTTCACCTGAGAATTATGTAAAGTGTTCACGCAATGCTTTGTTAATGCATGCGAAATTAAAACACCTGACTGTCACTTCTTCGATCATATCATTCTTTTGAAATTTAAGTTAACCTTCTAAATGTACATGTTTTCTTTTTCTCTTTTTAGAAACGGTACTCGCGTTTCCATTTATAAATCTCGAAAAGGAGAAGTATGTCGCAGATGCAGCTACCAAAATGGGACCAATAAAGAAACTAGTCGATTATCATCCTGATTATGCTTCTGTTTCTGTAATTTTAAGTAAAAGCATGTCTCCATCTTCAGAGGCAAATTTAGAACGGTGGAAGACAAATTTAGTTGCTAAATTAGGACCGGAGGGTTTTGAAACATTTAATAGAAGTAAGTTAAAGATCTGGTATGAGGATAAGTTCCGATACACTATGGAACCTGAGAGCTTAATGCAACTAATTCGCCTTCGTGTTCATATCATGTTCTTTTTAGATCAAATGCAATTCGGCAGCTCGTTTCGATCGATAATCCTGGAGCATTTGAAAGGAGTTTCCGAGAAGAAGCTGAAAATCACGTCCGAATTCGTGAACATCTGGCAGAGCGTGCGACCAGTGTTTCCTCTGTTTTCGAATATAATTGAAACAGGCGGATTTGTTGCTCATGAACAACTGAAATACAAAGGACTGTTCGACTGCCTCGCTGTGTTCCGGTATTTGCTTTTCTTTTTTACCTTGTGACCAGTTTTTGAAATTGAAACGAATCATATTTTTCATCTTCTATCGTTTCAGTAACGAAGTCATGCTCGTCAACTGGAAAAAATCTGATAAATTCGTGCCATCGTTGGAACGAACATACGACGTGCCTATGGCAATAGCCGCATATATTGGTGCTTTGAATTTCGACAGTCGGTATCCTTTTAGGGTATGAATAATTTTCTAACTACGATTATTATGAACTGATTGAAACCAAGGATTGAAATTGAAACAACCTATCGATAAAGTTTTCTATGACGTGAATAGAAGACATGAGTTCTGTCTGTTGTTTCGCACTGGATAATTGGTTTATCTGTTGGGATAATGGCTGTTTGATGTTTGAAGTAGGGACAATTATGAACCCGCCGTGTAATGCAAGAACTTGAGAACAGTATACTGCTGTTTGTTTCCGCACTCAAAAATAAATCTACATATCTGGATGATATTTCTGAGAAAATGGATGATCGTGAAGTTTTTGCGTAGCTTGTTTTTGTTTCAATGAATTCAATTCTTTGATTGTCACTATGTAAAACCAACTACGAGGACCGTTGGTTTCAGGTGGAGCAAGCCATATTGGTGATGGCATACTCCGACGGGAGAAAAGCGGATGTATTCTTCATAGACCGAGATAAATGTTTGTATTATTGGCAGCAGTGGCTACAACGACTCAATGTGTATCGATTGCAACTTAAGGAAAGCAGTGAGTAGACTTATGAGAGGCATCAATTAGCTCTTCACATACTCGAGATATTTTTACTATTTTGATTTTTATAGACACTACATTCGCTGATTTACGTCCTAAAGACTCGGGCAAAATAGATATTGAAGAAGAACTGAAGCAAACGAAAGAGACTGGAGCAATTAATCAGAACCAATTAGAAGAGAAGCTAACTAAGGGTCAAGATACGATACCAGAGGTTTCTGAGAAAATTGATATCGACAACGAGCTAAAATCGAGAGTCCTAGTCGAAGAGTCTTCTGAGAGTAGATCAGAAGACGGCAGAACCGTCGTGAGCGATGGTAAGTGAAACTGCTGAGTCGGAAGGTCGTAAGTAAGACGATGTAATCATGTGCCACGTGTCTTGCAGATAATATCCTGGATTGTCCGCTGTATAATTCTGAGAAACTTGATTATTGCCCTTCGGAGAAGATAGTGGATGTCAAACCAAGCGAGGAATTCGATAAATGTTCCTATCCTTCTGTTACTTCGATATTGAGTGAAACGAAGTCTGAGAGTGCCAAGTTCGTGCTCGAGCGCTGGAAACGCAAAATGGTCGCTCAGTTGGGAGTCGAAGGATTCGAAAAATATCAGAAAGGTACGTTATAAGTGGCTCGAAAATGAAATTAGGTGAAGTAGCGGACAGTAGTTCAGACCAGAGTACTGCACGCTTACCTACGCAGCTGACCGTTACCTAGTATTAACAACACGGTACTGTGAATGATACCAGGCTCATCAAACTAGGTACTAGGTACCTAGTTTTCGCCGTTACCTAGTACCGGGAGGTAAGACATGGAACTACTTACCTAGTCGAAGAACAATCCTCGTCAGTGGCGTAGCGTGTCGTAAAAGGGACGGGCGGGCAGGGGGAGGGGGCTGAAATACTTTTACCCCTTCCACCCAATATTTTTATCCGTCAAAATTTTTTTACTCCCTCCAAAAAATTTGTACTCCGAAAAAATTTTTCACCTCCAAATTTTTTACCCCTCCCCAAACATTTTATTGGTCCCAAAAAATTTTCACCCCTCAAAAATTTTTAACCCCAGTTTTTCACCCCCAAAAATTTTTTACACAGCCCAATAAAAAATTTTCTACTCACCCCAAAAACTTTCCCCCAAAAAATTCTTCACCCCCAAAAAATTTTTCCGTCCAAAAAAATATTTTACTAATTTCTACGAAAACTTTTACCCTCCCCCACAAATATTTTTACCTCCCCAAAATATATATAATTACCCCTACCCAAAAGAGTATATTTCCCCCCCCCCCCCCCATATTTTCACACGGTAGGAAATTGTGGAACGTTTTCTTTTTACCAGGCGAACCCGGTAACCTGGTATCTTACCTAGTCACCGGGTAATACACTGTACAAAAATATTTCTTTACCTATAAATTTTATTAAAACTTTAATTTTATTCATTTTTTTTGATTTAGAATTTATTCTTTTAATTCCTTTATTTTTAAATAATTTAATAAACTATTTATTATTTTTTTTTTTTTATTATTTATTATTTTCTCTTTAATTTTTGAAATTAAAAATAAAAATATTAAATGAATAATATAACAAAAAATATTTTAAAAATTTACTTGCTATAAATATTTTCCTAGTACCGGGTGGTAACCGGTAACTGATATTACCGGGTGGTAAAGAACTAGGTAATATAGGTATTTTACCGTGTTGTTACTTACCCGCTGCAGTACTCTGGTTCAGACTTCCGAGGTATTCAGGTGTTATTTAAACGGTCCTACTCAGTTGTTCTTTGGGATCAGTATTCACTTCGACCTGTTCGTAATCTTGAACTTCGACCGTGATTCCGTAAATTTTGAATGTGTGAATCTCGAGTCCCTGTCTTTATTCATTTGACTTGCAATGTGGACTCCGATTTGGAAGTTTTTTATATCGCTTATTGCAAATTCGTGAGATCGATTTCCTCAAATTTCGACGAGTAAAAACTGCTCCAGATCCTGTGTTATGAATCCTACAAAATAGAGCTAACAAGAAAAGATGAAATGTTTTTCTTAGATCTGTTGGAAATGGGAACGACGATGCACGATCTCGTTCGTAGGCATTTACTGGGAGAACCAGAGAAGACGCTAGTGATTCCCGAAGACTTACTGGGTTGCTGGCGAAGTTTGAAACCTGTTTTCCCCTTGATTACCTACGTACATACAACGGAGAACCCGGTTGTCCACCCTCTGCTGAAATACCGAGGAATTATCGACTGCGTTGCTCAATTTAGGTTTGTATTTCCCGCCGAAGTGTCGAAAACTTGGCTGTCTACAAAGTGTAATGTGCCTAATTGTGCCACAGGAATAAGCTTGTGATAATTGATTGGAAAAGATCGGACAAACTGAAAACGACGATCGATATGACGTACGATGCACCGTTGCAACTCGCTGCGTATGTGGGCGCGGTAAATTATGACCCAAGTTACCCGTACAAAGTAGGTAATCGTTGGACTAGTTTGTAAAAAATACATTTTGTCTCTGGGGAATTAACTTTAGTTTTGTCACGTTAAGGTTGAAGAAGCGTTACTAGTCATAGCCTATACCGACGGTACGAAAGCGGATGTGTTTTACATCAGTAAAGACAAATGCTGGAAGTACTGGAACCTGTGGCTCGAGAGGCTGAATAAATATCGAACGATGGCTTATGAAGATGGTGAGTAATTCAGTTTTTCTTCCTGAATCCTGATGTGTAAGGCTGTGAATTTCATAATTTCTCTGTTTTGTCGCAGGTTCAAAAATCACTTATTAGAATCAAATTAGTTATGCATGATTATACTTCTTCGTTGTTTTGTTATTTACTATCCTAATTTATTTAAATCATTGTATTTCATTAAACGTTTTCAATAAATTGTTATTTCATACTATTTGTTCATGAGCTCATTTTTCGATGTTGACTAACTGTACTCGATGTTTAACCCACATTTCCACAAGGTCCGAAGTGAGTAGAAACAGGAAGAAAAAACGCCTTCGTTGTACTTGGAATTTACGTGTAAAAACTTAGTAATAATCTTTACTCAAGAGGAAAAAATGAAAATTAAACGTTGCATTCGAAAACCGGTTAGATGTAAAACGCTACTTCGCAATCACATAAGATGTCTGTACAAAACTATAAAACGAAGAACTTTGCCGATTTGTCTTTGTATCGATTACTCGGGCTGGGTTCACTCCAGGGAACAGAACATTGTTTCCGGAACTAACGTCGTCGACACGTTCTGGAAAGCATAATTCACGCTGTGCTTGTATAACATGGTGATATCAAGAGAAACGTCAATGATTATGTTACTAAAGTCAAATCGACGTCGGGACTTCAGTAACATCTTCTATCATACATTATAGGATGTCAGTAACCCATAAACACGTAATACACGCATTGGATTCGGGTCATCTACCCTTAATTTTTTGAATGTACGCAGGTTTCAAGCCGTAAAGCAGTGCTTCACCCCTCACTGCTTCGTTTGCACTGATAAAGAAAAAATGACAAACAAATACCTCAAGCTGTCCCACAGGTATGAGCAGACATCAAAATGAGAATTAAGTTTGTCGCTAATTGTAGATTATGACACCACTGAACATCCAGTAATGTATGATCGAAGGGTAACATTAAAATTTGTTTCCGAAACAATATTAAGTTTCTCGGTGTGAATCCATAATCAGTTATACTAAAATTCGTGGAAAACATGAACAATATAAGCTAGAAGCAGCAAAAAACAATCCGACTACTAAAATGCACGTAGAGGTGACATTTTAATACTCCGAAAAAATTGTCGATACTCAAACACTGCGGAAAAAAATGTAAACACAAAAAGAAATTTAAACAAATTTAGAGGCTTTCGACGAGCTCTCTTCGGAACTGGTTTTCATCTTTTTCTTTTGTATTCTGGTAGTGAGAACGTTGTACAATTGCTCCGAATCTTTAGGGTTTGCCTGAAACGAACGAAAGAATCACAATGTATTTACGTTTTAAAAATGACTGTGATCAGAAGTTAAACGGTGATATGGTCTGAGACCTTTCTACAGTGACGATTCCTCCCAGACCGACCCAGGTGCTACTGACTTGTTTCATTCTCCATAATTGTTCCTCTCACTCCACAGTCCCCATAACCCCTCTGAATGTCGCCAGAGTGCAATATCAGGTTTATTAACATGCAAGCTAAATTTGGAGTACAGCATCGACTGCAAATACAAATATCAGCTCAAGGGTGGTCTATCCAGCAAATTCAGACAGGGATTTTCAGAATCCCTACTTTAAATAATGGCGGAACACGCCGAAGCTGAAAAAAACTGCAAGATTATTGGCTTCAGCTTTCAGTAGTTCGGCTTCTATTTTCGAGTTGTTGTCCTTGACAGCCAAAAACCGGAAAGGCTACTGGCTGTCAGCTTTTCTTCCACCCCTGAATTCAGACCAGTGTTTTGTGAGTACACCGTGTTATTACCCTGTACATAGAAACCCTCATGTTGCTCTGTTAAAAGGAAGCATATTCTCGAAATTCAAGGAGCTACGCAGCAGTAAAATTCCAAATTTAGAAATTTTAAGTCAAGTTTCCTCAGTAACACTTTACATAGAACATTTAACTGAAGGCGCCAGTGGATATTACTCTGACCAAATTTGGGTGCCGGAGCCGTCCTTTCATTAGGTTGAAAATTTGTTCAACTGGCACGTACACGTATATTTGTAGATAACCACAACCTTAAATTCTTCAAACAATCTTGCGCATGCTAAGGAAAACCGTACAAAGGAATCAGCCAATACAGCAAGCAACCCTTTCAACCATTCACGTTTGATCCAGCTACCAGATTACTTGCTTTTGCTGTTGAAATGTGATTGGTTGACTGTTCACTAGCAGTGACGGCTGGTTCTAGTGTATGACGAATCCTAAGCGAACATAATTTTCTTAGGTGGTGGCTGGGCAGGGGACATTAGAAAACATGAAAAAATTGGAAAAATGAAACATCGCATCCAATATGAAACAAGTCAGGTCATAAATCAAGTTCAAAATTGATCTGTTCAGTTGTGTATTTTTGCTACTACTAGGACCTCAAGTATTTATCACCCCATCTACTGAACTCAAAATTCAATTTACGCCTTCAGTTCTTGGAAAACTTCTGTAGCACTCTCACCCTTCAGCCATGATTTTAGTCAACTTGTGAACCGCAAGGAACAGTATACACATGCTTTTTCCCGCTCAAGGAATTATTCTCATAAACTTTGCAGTATAAATTGGTAATCAATGCCAATCTAATTATCTCTATAACACAATAAATATTTACCGTGACTAAATATATTCTGACTTGACCGTCGTTATCAATTGCAGTTAATCGGACGCTCTTTTTACTGGCCAGTTCTACGTTCATGTCACTCCACACCTGCAAGCACCAACGGGTCCATAAGTAAATGCAGAATACTTTGAAATTATTAATTATAATAAAGATAATTGAATTGTCACATTCACCTTTGTGTTCAACACCACCCGAAGGTTACCTAGTAACCTCATTACTAATCTAGAGGATCGTCCGTCTGCAGTCTCCTTGTCATTAACACGTAATGTACCTCGACCACGTTCAGTCCACGTTGAGAGTGTGTTATCAAATGCAAATAACTTACAATTTATCTGGAAACGTCACCATATTAGTACCAACATTCAATATCAACAATCTTCATTTAAGTTTGGCTTCTGTTACATTTACCTGTAATATATTTTGCTCATCTTCTTCACCCGTTATTACAGCTACTTCTTCGTATTTTCGCTTCACAGAACGAGCCTCTTCGTATTCTTTCGCCGACGCGCTTAACGTCTTTGTATTACCGTTGCTGAATTCGTGGGAGGCGCCGCTTTCCTACATCCATTCCAGTAATTAGATCAGACACAGCAAAAAGAACCATAAGACCATAACTTTCTCAAAAATATTCTACCTTTTGCTTATCTTGTTTAATCGCAGATGAGAACAGCATTTCAGAAAACGAAACTCCATTTTGGTTAATCGGTTCTTGAGCATTTTCGTTCACACTCTAAACAGAAAATAAACATGATTCAGCTCGAGGTAACGACCACTTTCTTAGAGCTAGAGACAAGTTTCATACCGCGACTCGTTCTCGTAGATTCTGACCGAATACAAATGCTGATGCAGCAGTGGCAGAACTCGGTGTGTTGTTCGTCGACTCAGTTGCAGACTGAGCGGTTGAAATAGTTGATGATGTAGAATTACTTATAGCGCTAGACACGGGCGATACTGAGCTACTGGTTGAACTTGCAGGATCGTTTAACGGAACAAATACAGGCGCTGAAATCCCGGAAGCTGAGCTCGGGGAAACCACTGCAGGTGCTAAACTCCTACTTGCACAGCTTGAATCCTATTGTAACATAAATATGACAAATAGCAATATGAGTGATTTTCAACATATCTAAGACACGAAACATGAACTTTACGTCACAAGTAATGAATAAATCTGAGAGCAAATCTGAATACAACATTCTTTCTCTTAAATCAAGTTTCTCATTGCGTTTGAAAAAATAACTCACTTCACCAGTAGAATCAGTTCGTTCGCTGATCGGTAATACATCCGTCTTTTCATCACAGTTTGATTTGAAATCATTAGTCTTTTCTGAGCTGCCTGCGTTATTCACCAAATTGTTCATCATAGGTCTAACATAATGACAAAAGCTATTGTTTAAAATTACATTTGAAAAGAGACTCACTAATCATAAAGGGATTCGATAACACAGACGGCTTCAGCTTCACACTTTTGCTTGCGTTACTGCCGAATGTAACGGATGGCGATGAAATATTAGCGTCCGTGAACAACGCTGAGGGCTTCAATATACTTCTGTTACTACCAAACACTGAAACAGTTATGTTGTGATAACAAAATGTCCCATATGCCACTATTTTTAAATTCAAATCAGGCGCAGATGATAACCTGGTCTGTGCGAATCTCGGGTACTAAATGGCGAGCAAATATTGACTGTACGATTATTGAATAAATTTATGGTGCCATTGTCTGTTTTACGGTTTTCTACTAGTGCAACACTATTAACTGTAACACAGAATATTGAAGAAATATTAACGCTGATACGAGAGAATGTGCAAGGATTTCATGAAAAACAAATGATATACGGCACCATTAGCTGAGTCAGTTCCATCTGAAGACTCTCTCGAGCACTCATTCTCGATGATTTTCTCTTCTGCGCCTGTAATAGTCATAATATTAATTGGATTAAACAGCAATTAAAAAATCCTACAAAGAAAAATACCGAACTGTGACGTACCAGGGACTAATGCCATTTTCAAAACGACTCAAGATTTATAATAATTTTCAGCAGGAACGAGAATCGGAGAACAAATTCTGATACAAAAGCTGTTCCAGTGAAAATGCTAGATAACAGGAAAGTGGAAAAATGCTACTAACTTGAATGGTTCATGAATACTTTGGTTGAATTTTTAAAAATCATGGAATTAACAATTTTCTAATCTTTTCATCTATCTGTTTGTATTGTTTTTAGACATCAGAATACGAATGGAATTCTGAAATTCAGGGGAAGATCTTACAAAGCTCAACAGTAAAAAATAGTCAATAGTGAAATAAATTGAACTTTAAAAAGATTTTAAATTTCAATGTTTATTAGATTTGTGACTTCGCGTTTCACACTTGTTTTTGTTTTTTATCCGCGTATATTACATGCAGTGTTGCCAGATGAGATTTTCAGAATTCCGTTTTTGTTTACAGTGTTGTTACTTGAGACATAACAAAACAATTAATAATGGACACTATTCAGCAATTCAGCGTGAGGGAAGGGGAACCAACCAGCATTTGAGGAGTGAGGAGTTATCTGTCAAAAGGACGCTTGACATAATATGGGATTCCCATATGCCAAGCGCCCTTTTGACAGATAACTCATTTGTTAACAAAATGATAGAAAACGAGTTATTGTTTGGTATTGCTGGAAAGAGCGTAAAAAGTAGAATTTTTCAAAATTGGGGCCCCCGATTCAAAAATGTCTACTCACGTTGAAATAAGCCTGTCAGTAAATGCTATGTCATAGGTGATCAAACCGTAACCAGGTTCGCTAGTATCGACCTCCTGCAAAAAGGTGATCAAGGTTTCAAGGTTGATGTTCCTATAAGAAGACATTCAAAGTTGGTCTACTTTAAAGCTTTCATAATTGCTAAAAATAGATTTTCTTGAGTCATATAACATGTCAAATTAAAGCTTGAAGTCTCTAATTGATGATGAAAGGTAATTTAATGCACTTTATTCGCTCTAGTTAGATGAATAAGTTGATTTCCAAACTACTGTTTCTCTTATGGAAGTTTACCATTGGTACAAAACAGGGATGGCAAACGAAACAAAACGCAATAACGAAATAACGATTGATTTTTGTCTAAAATATTGAAACGAAAAAAATAAACGTTTCGTTTGCCATCCCTAGTTTTCTGATTTGTGATTTTTAGGATGGGCTACTAGTAGCCGAGCCTATTGCACCCACTTTCTAGGGTCGGGTACTAGTAGCCAAGCCTACTGTAATCGAAATTTCATTTCTTTTCCCGGGTGAGATGGCAAACAAACGAAACGAAATAACGATTGATTTTTGTCAAAAATATCGAAACGAAATAACGAAACGAAAAAAAAAAACGGTTTCGTTTGCCATCCCTGGTACAAAACGCGCTTGTAAGCAACTAATACATGGAAAATTGAGCCGTTTCAAGTTCATAAAGGAAAACTGGAGACCTCAATTTTAAGATTTTGTTGGTTGGTTCCCTTACGCTGAATAGCGTCCAAATTTTCAAAATTTTAATATATGACAAAACCTTGAATCGTTTTTTGTCAGAACCATTTTGTTAATGACATGACAAAAAAATGAATCCAATGACAAAACAAAATTATGTTATGACTTATGACTGATGACATTATTTTCGTCAACAATTAAAATGATAAACGATATAATAATTGATAATAGACCGTGCTAAGCGACATTGCAATTCAGGGTAAAGGTAGAGTATAGAGGGTAGACTACATAATAATATTATGTTGAGTGACTGAGCAACATGATGAAAAGGGAGACAAAATGACGAAATAATTTTATTAAGACATAACAAAACCATGGAAAAACAAAATGACGAAACTCGTATGACAAAATTTATGACGTAACAAAAAAAAAAATGAAATGCCCCTCTGAAAAAATGACAAGAAATCGTTTTGTCTAATACCTAGTTAGTATATTATAACGTTATCACGGCAATGCAATAGATGTCAGGATTAAGAAGGCTTTGCATTGGAGTTAGTCATCCCTGGCCAGAGATTTTCCAAATGGGTGCTGCAATTTCCAAACCGTATCTTAGGAACCTAGTTAAAACGAAACTGTAACTGCGAGCTAGGGTAACTACATCTGAATTTTTTTAGGAATATTGGACACATGTCGCGACAAGCAAAAAGAAAAAAAAAGGCTTTTCTATTTACTTATCATTTTAAAAATGTAGAAAAACGTACAAAAACGTAGAAGAACGTGGGAAAATACCAAATAAACGAGGGACACATACAAATACCAAAAAAATATTTCGAAACAGTAATTTATAATAGGTATTATTTTTTTCTTTTACTTCCTACGTACTTTTGAAAATATCGACCAGACATTTCTGTTGTCCGGTGAGGGTTTTCACAACTCACCGGATAAGTCGATGAAATACCGGACGGTCCGATAAAATACCAGACGTGTGGCATCCTAATAGGGACCAGATAAAGACAAGACGAAAACTGACTGAAGATTACAGGAAGCAACTTTCGTCTAAAGATTGCTTACCAGTTTGCAAATTTATCAGCTTTTTAACTTTTCTTTCATTTTATTCAGATAGCGGGCATTCTAGTACGGAGTCAAAACCCTCGCATCAAAAGTCAAATAATTAACCTGCGCAGTACATCCAGATTAGAGACAGACTGGGATACAAACACAACCAACGATATGGTAGACAAAACGTTGCCTTTGCTCAGCTTGATACTCGATCTACAAGGATTGACGCAATTTTGACCTGCATCAATTTTGTGAAATTTTGACACGGTATTATGACATTTTGACAATCATTCAACCAATCAGAGCACTCCGACGCATTTTTGACTTCTTGACACACTTTTAACCGATCAATTCTGCTATACAAGTGGGCGGAGCCTACGTGATTGTCAAAGACCGACACTATTTTGACTCAAAACGAATGTCAAGCGTGTCTTTTGACGCTGATTTTGCAGATTCGGTAGTTGCAACGACCTGGATTCCTTTTACTTGCCTGTGTTTGAAGTTTTTACAGATTAAACCGCTAAATTATCTGAGACGGGCTACCAGCCGAGTTCACGAGTTGAGCTGATGCGAGTAGCTATGGTTATTCAATTACGCCCTTCGTCAATCTGGAAATCAATGACCATAGGTAGTCCCCTAGACATGGGGTCATAGGAAATGAACCGAAAGGCCAGTGCTGAAACTAACCACTATAGTTCTGTTAACGAATCTGTTTCAACTAGAATTCAGATACTATTTTCCGCGAATGACATTTTAAACGTAAAATGAATAGTCGAAAATTCCATTCCCATTTTCTGACTGTAAGCGTATTTGACGTTAAATACAATAAGAAATAATATAATAAAACGTATCAAGTAATAATGACATAACTTATATAATTAAACAATTAACACATCTAAAGCTGATTTACAGGCTTGAGTTTCGAGTATCACTTTTTCTTAACCTTGCTAATGTACTTAGTAGGGTCGTACGGGATTTTAAACGATTCTACGGCTTTCACTTTCGTCTTGGGTCTTCGTTTCTCCAAACGAGCCCTCTTCTCATCATCAGACAACGTACTCATATCCAAAGGTAACTGAAACAAAAATTAAACCTGTTTTGGAATTCGAAAAAAAAGAAGGAATTGTCTGGCTGATTATGCTGACCATTATTACACTTAATGCTCGGGAAAGTTCAAGCACATGAAGCAAGCAAAATCAGCTTAAAAATTACAACAACTAGCTGCAGCATGTAGCAAACCTACCATGAAGATCTTTAATCCGACATACAAGCGTCCTATTATGGAAAGGTGAAAGAAAAATTTTAAACCAAACGGATTTTTCTCAAAGTAACGTTTTAAAAATAATCAAATTATAAATCGTGTCTGATGACTTTGAACTATATTATGTTCAATAGTCGAAATTTTGGAATGAGTAACATCTAATATAGTAATTTAAAAGCAACAAGAATGTACTCTCACGATCAGTCAGATGAAAGAAGTCCATATGACACGAAAATGGACTTCATCTTTCAAAGAACTTCAACATCTATCAGGGCATACCGTACAGATATTTCCAATTTTGTTTAAATTTTGATCAACTTCTTCATCTGACCCATTACGCAATTGCATAAAATCTCAGTATCACCAACGTAGAGTACTATTAAATAAGTCAATGTAACTCTGGATAGGCTTACTTGAATTATTCGACGAGGTTCTGCATGCCTGATGGTGGCTGTAGATCCATCTGCGAAAACTACCATTGTTGGATAAGTTCGACGATACGTGGTCCGATGAATTCTTGTAATTGATGTGGTATGACTACTAATACTACGAGCATACGTCTTCACTACACTGTAAATATTCAACATAGTATATGCAATCATAAATCATATAAGTTGATCAGAAATTGGTGGACAATCGATGTATCAGTATGTGCAATCATGAATCTTACAAGTTGATACGAATTTGGTAGACAATCCATGTATCGAAATACATGCGATTTGGAAAGGGAGAGTTGCACAACATCTCCTGAATAATTACAAGGGAGTATGTCTGACATGAAGGAGCTGTGAATTTACAGTCGATGATTATGAGCCTGAATTCGTAAAAATAGAGATCGTGATATGAGAGTACTTCCTATAAAGTTGATCTTAGAGCTTCAGAGATTTGTTCTCGTTCAATACAAGACTCATTGATTGTTTCGTGCAAAAATGAATACAACTATAATAATCATATGAATACGTTATGATGTTTAGATGATGAACTAATGGAATAATTACTTCAGCAGAGCTTCTGATAAAATCATATTGTGATCAGTCCAATTCTCCAGTCACGAGCTGAAGTACAATAATTTATTTCACTCTCGTGATTAAATTGGTACAAAATTCAATCGAAAGATCATATTACCATTTTAAAAAAGTTCCCGATAACTTATTGTAGTATTCATTATTCAACCAAACCAATTCAACTCTTATCAGTATCAGCCTATCAGCTATGGAATTGACCGGCAGGCACGAGGCAGCAGCCTGACTAGCACGACGGCGGAGCGGAGGACTAGAGCTAGAGTCACTCTAGACAGCTGCATTACTAGCTTCTAGAGCGACTAGAGGACCTTGAGTGGGAAGATGCGAATACAGAAAAAACAAGCAGCAATGCTGCACGACTAGGGTCGGCAAATGCTGCAATTCCTATCATCTGAATTCTGCTAAACATTAACGCTCTCTATATTCATCAATAATAAACATCCTACGAAACTACGAACTACGACAGAATCGCCATCCATATTACCACTTGATAACGTTGAACAACTTGAAGAATAAAAAAAGCAATCGCAATAGGGTCTAGCCGACCCTAAAAAGTGAGAATTATTAGGGACCTCAGCTGCATGTATTTTGAATGACAGTATTGGACGAAACACTGACCACTGATGTCGTTGTTCACTTCGTCTTCCAATGTCATCAACCTTTCGTCTTGAAATCTTCGAAATAAAATTCACTTCAAATTTATTGTCTAAATCTCAGGATTACTACATTTAGAGAAAAATGCGCATTTGAACTATTTCAAAATGCGTTTATGGCTCTTCAAAGTAATTTAATCCTCTAACTTGGCAATTTCGAGCATTAATAATTAATAAAATTTATTCTTCGGTCGGCATGTTTGAAATTTTCAAATATTTCATTTTTACCTCCATTGTTGACTATGAAAAATTGAAACGTCAATTTTTCGATTGAGCATGCGTCTTTGTTCGTTAACCATGTGTTAGAAGACAGTTCTTCGAAATGAATTAATTAATCAATTTCTCAAGCTATCATTTCGAAAGTATTCATTTGTAGGTATTGAAGGAACGAAGAAATGAAAATTCATTACGGAAAACGAGTAAATCCTGTGCTTTGAAACAACAAAAAAGCGGCACCGACGATAGAAAAAAATCGATTTCCTTGAAACAATCAATAGTACAACAAAGTCATGTGGTACATAATTCCGCCAATCACGAGTGTCGTTACTTTTCGTTGACGAATAGGAAACGTTGAAATTCATAAAAGAAACGTTTTGAATACCCAGCTAAAAAAATGCCGATTGTATAATTCCGGTATTTCATTAATATACCTCGAATAATTTTTCTTCGTTTATTTCTTACTATAGAATGTGCTGAGACAAAGTGTGTTGTTAATTGTCTTTGTAATTTAATGTGTTCGCCGTTTTCATTTCGCTAATAAGGTTTGTATTACCGTTTTACGATCATATCTCCGGTTAATGGCGATTCGGTCTTCGAGCGCCAAAATGTAGATGCTCGTAAAATATTATCACTGGAATCTAAAATGATGAATTTCTGGAATAAGTTATTCTTGATTAGTCGATCATGCCATTTGATTAGAATAATTACTTCAGTAGTTCATTATTTACGTCTAATGTGTTAGCCGTGTCTCATTATCACCAATATCCCGCCATTAATGATACGAAGCCGTTTCTATGGTTACTGATTAAAAGTGCGCCAACTTATAATCGTATATTTATGTTATTATTATTAAATGCGTATGTCATTTTACCATTATATATCGTAATTTACCGGTCCAGTTATCATGTATTCCCTACCCGACATTCGTCCGGAGAATAGTTTTCTAGAAAATAACTTCAGAATGGTAGCAGTTCTTTATCACCATGAATGAAAATACGCTGAATATATTGAACTTTGTTTCGATGATACGAACCTAACCGAGTGATTCTTTTACAGATTGAACGTGCATTTGCTTCTGCGAAATGGATTTTCTTTCGAGCCCTGTACATAGTTACTCCTATGAAACTTTTGATGATGCATTTTTCGAGTTACCAAAAGAGATGGATTTCGAGGTGAACGATGAGTTGAGAGACGGTGTATCATATGCTGTTGATGAAGACGACGATCTGAATGACGGAATGTATGGAGTATGGAATGCCAAACACCCTTGGAGTGTGAATAACAATTCGGCGTCGATTTACAATTCCAACCTGCACTTGGATTTCATTGGTAAGTTTGTACTTCTGAGTTCTGATCACCAGTTACGCGGTTGTATATTTCGAAGTGTTATTCTTATCAACTTGTTCGTAGGAGGTGATCCAGAGTCAGCGATCATGGTGAACCCTAACATAGTAATTCCGAGTGGTTTCCAGTTTGACGAAGAAAACGTGAAAATTGAGAAGGATGAAGAAGAAAAGTGTGATCCATCGCTGATAACGTCGACGAAAATGGAACTGGAGGAACCGTTGATCGAAGAAGACACTCCTACCATACAAGTCAAAAAAATCAAAAGCAAATTTCTTTCGCTGAAAGAAAACATTGTTAGTAATGACGAATGCGGTAGGACAAGCTTGAAAAACGGAATTCGTGTATTGAAACCTACCGTTATCGAGCCCACCTTACCATCTGTATATACAAATAATCAGCTGAAGAATGACATCGGAAATAGTCGACTGAAGAACACGTTGAAGAATAATGGTAACGTGTATTACGAGGACGGGCCATTCTACCCGAAACCCGCGTTCTCATACTCATGCTTGATAGCCATGGCTTTGAAAAACTCGAAACATGGTTGTCTTCCGGTCGCCGAGATCTACAATTTCATGTGGTAAGTTACGCCGCTCGTCTTTACGATTTTATGATTTTGGATTAGCCTGTTGCTAACCGTTTATTTCGATTTCAGCAATCACTTCCCTTATTTTAAGACTGCGCCGAACGGCTGGAAGAATTCAGTCAGGCATAATCTTAGTTTAAATAAATGTTTCGAAAAAATTGAGAAGCCTGCCGGTAGTACGCAGAGGAAGGGCTGTTTATGGGCGCTGAATCCTAATAAAGCGGCCAAGTTAGAAGAAGAGGTGCAGAAGTGTACAAAGAAAGATGTCTCTGCTATTAAAAGGGCCATGGAATATCCTGGTACGGAATTTTGGGTTTATCTTAGAACTCGATCATTTACTGTGACAAGTCTTATAAATTCTTGTTTATTACAGAACATCTCGAGTTGCTGGAGAAAGGCGAGTTGAAATCGTTGTATGATACCGAGCAGGGCTTGGAAGAAGATGAAGATGATGACGATATGGATACGAATGAAGAAGATACCGAAGACGAACCTACTGGATGCGATGATGATGCCGTTGACGAGAGATTGAGCGAAAGCGAAGATCAAGATCCGAAGGCTGCGGAAAATGAAGCCGAGCAATATCCAGTTCTGAATATCGTCGACGCCAATGATCTTCCGGAGTTTAATATCGAGGTATTGCCATCAGCTAAGCTCGTCTCCTATAATTGATTTTACGCTGTGGCTTATAGTACGTGCATTTTCAGGTGGACGGTAGTATTTACGAAGAGTTGATCGGAAGTATTAAGAATGAGCAGTTATTTACCATAAATGATACGGCGGTGAGCAGTCCGAAAAGTAGTCCTGCGAAAACGGTCAAAAAGTATTTCATTCAAGTGAATGGCGATACCGGTAAAAATGCTCTGTATCAGAGCAAAACCAATGATCCCGAGATATATGATCATTACGATATTGATAATCTGTTACGGCTGGAACACGAGACGAAGCTCGCCGCGAATAGGAAGATCCCTCAACGTTTTAACCGACGAATGTGTCCAACTTCTAGGATAAAACAAATCAAATTTAAGACATGGAATTAATGTCACCATGAATTCCTGGTAAACGATCTCTAAACGTAAGCCAATGCTTTGAGTTAGAAAAATGATTTCTACTTTCCTGGCTTGGCGTTTACATTTAAGTCTAGGTCATTGAAGCTTTCGAAAGAATTGATGATTTTTATTTTTGCTTCGTATTTGGTTTTTTTTTTTTTTTTTTTTTTGAATACCTTTGCGGAATCGTATGCTGGTTATACGATGTAAATATTATTTCATATCCGGATTGTAAGGTTTGTTCCGTTCCCTCCTGTAAAATGTAAGATGAACAATTTATGGTTTAACTTTTGTACATATGGTTTTTCAATTCGTGAATTGTACTAATGCCGGTGTTTTCGTGATAGTTGTCTTTTCTCCAAGTCGTCGGTCTGAGTTTACAGCACCATTACAGAAGGTCTGAAAATTTCTTCCACAGAATTTTGTAAACTCGGTATTTCTCATGCAACTTGTTTGTTATCTACCAAAATTATGTACATTTTTTAAATTTCCTGAACAAGAATTCTTTGTGCGACTATAATCGTCAAGTATTTTAAATTGTAAACAGTTTTTATACTTTTTTATTTGATTAAAAGGAAATCACAAAGTGTTATCGAATTCTTCGCTTGAACTAATGATGTTGATATGAGAAACGGTTTCGTTGAATCGCATTAATCAGTCCAAAATTCAATCAGAATTGGGGAAGGGCATTTGATTTTAGTACTTCGATTTCAGAATTCGCGTGTCAGTGCATGGTTAGCATTTTGAAGCAGAGTAGTTAGTATTGAAGTTGATAGTGATAACAGGTATTTGCGCATAGTAGGGCAGGCCAAACCAATACTGACATCAGACTTGATTTCACTACACTTTGCTTGCGAGGGAGTGAAGTCAAGTGGTGTTTGTGTTGAGCAACGGGGAAACCGATGTTATTTCTTATTTGGACGCTGATAAACGGGACAGAACCAAGCGCCAAAATCGGTTTTTTGATAACACTTGATTTGAAGTTCAAAAGCCATGTTGAAACTACGATATGACATAACGTTTACTGATAGGCTTTTTTCAACGTGAGTACACATTTTTGATTCGCGGGCCCAATTTTGAAAAATTATACTTTTCAGTTTTCACACTTTCCAACGGTACTAGTAACTCATTTTGTTAACGAATATCGCTTGGTTCTGTCTCGCTTAACAGCGTCCATGTGATTCGAAGTTCAAGAGCCATGTAGAAACTACATACATAGCGTTTACTGATAAGCTTTTTTCAACGTGAGTACACATTTTCGAATTGGGGGCCCAATTTTGAGAAATTCTACTTTATACGCTCTTTCCATCCCAACGATACTAATAATTTATTTTGTGTACAAATGTTGATTGGTTCCCTTACACTGAATAGTGTCCATTTATTATTTATCATACGCAGTCATTTGATTTCAGTGTCGCGGTACAGCTGCAGATCCGTCAGTTATGAAGAAATGGGTACAAAAATACAATTAAACCTGTTTCAACCTTTCAACCATACTCAGGTAAGAAGTAAGGCGGCTCAAAGGGGAGGTATAACGGACAGCCGTCTTGATTGCAAGAAATAAACAAACGTGTTGAGAATTGGGATTTAAACCGACTTAAACCTAAGTTGCTTGTGTTGGCAGCACTGTCAATATGTTTATTGTATTCTTATCACATTGGGGTGAATTTTCGCGAATAGATCACCCCAAACTGATAACAATACACTCAAAATGTTTGCCTATGGTAGCGCTACCTAGGTGAGATTTAAACTCCAATGAGAAATCATATAACGTCTATTTTCTGTTTTCTTTTTCTCACGGTGCTGATATAACGTGTTCTCAAACTCGTCTTTCCCCTCTAACTTCAAACTACCCATATATCAATGTGTATTGCGGGTAGCCAGTTATGTTTCTCAACTGGACCAGACTTTACATCATGCTTTTCTTGCAATCAAAATGGCTGTACGTTATGCCTCCCCTTAGAGCTGCCTTAACTCAGGTGGGGAATCAAAGGAGATTGTGAAGACGGCCACCGAAAGTCGTTAGGTAGTTAATCGTATGTTAAACCATCCATTGATTGATATCAGTTTTATGGAGATGAGGAGAAGAACAGTGTCACTGAGGCACTCCGTACTGTTTCATCTCTCTTCAACTTCAAGACCGGCTGGAATTCAGCATTTAACTGATCACAAGCCAAATTACTTTATTTAAGTGTAAGAATACAACGCATATCTGACTTGAAATTAATAAGATGTAAAAACTGAGCCGTATTCTCATTTTTATCTTGTTTTTTCTCTCTTGTCGTCTAAGAAATAGTTTTTTTTGGGACCATGAACGATGGGCGGCATTTTTTAGAGCCTTGAGGGTTGGGGTACCTCAGGTTTCAGGTCACATGCTTTATTGGAATCAGTCAACGAGGGTTTCGTCTCTTTGTGGATCGGTACCTATATATCCATTGTGAATATAGATTTGGCCGAGCTCTCATTCTGTAATTTGGTCAGAATGTCTCAGACAAAGATGACAATATAATGCCCCATATGTGACCTCCAAAATCCAGTACAGAAGAGCGCGACTTGATTCGCTGCATGGGATCTTACAAAATTAAAAATTACTCTCAATTATTAGCGGTATTCATGTAAATTGCAGATGAATTGTTAGGTGTGTGGATGGAGGGCTTAGGTCGAGAGGCAGTCAAGTAATGTTTCTGTCAGCATAGGGAATAGACTTTTTTTTTTTTTTTTTTTAGAGGGAATAGACTGTCATTCTATGTGAAATGTTGAAATTCAAGAAGTACTCTGACTGACTATGATCTCATTTCTTATTAATGTAAGCCCTCCAAACTCCGCGTAAAATTTCTGTATAGTTTCAGATGAGATGTATTCCGATCTGATATTAGGTATACCTATTACTCATATTACAAGAAGACAATAAACGCATCAGTAAAAAAAGATACAGACTTAAAAAAAGGTGTTCGTTTTCCTCAAAGAGTATATTTGTCGTACCATTTCTGTTACCTCTATGGGTATGTATGTGTCTTTGTAAAATGGATTTTATTACTTATGCTGTAAATATGTAAAATGGATATTATTACTTATGCTGTACATATAATAATATTCTTTGAATGGAAATAAAAGTACCCAAGAACTCGAAGGTTTTATATAAATTGATATAATCTCCCCGCGACAATCAATTTTCATTTTAGGAAAAAGCTCGCATAGAAAAATCCTAAGCGTGAAAGATATACTAATTATAATGAAAATATATTCATTTTTTTCAGAATCTAAGTAGAAACTAGATCAGCTCAGCATTAATTATTAATGGAGTCAGTTGCGCGTCATCAGCACAAATAGCAACCTAGGTGAGTTTGGTGTGCGGATGACACTAATGAATCACTGCTGAAGTATTGATAACTGGAAGTTTCATGAAATCGGAAAATGCTTGTTAAATCTACGTTAACTGTTATTGGTTTCAGTTTCTCATATAGGTACATAGGTAACCTAGTAAGATGATTCGGAGACATGCAAAGTTTTGTATGATTTGCGATAACCGATAACCGGCACAAAATTTCTAATCTTTTTCAATTTACTTGCAGTATTGACTAATAATAGTAACGTGATACCGTCGGTGCTCGAATTAATTGGAATTACTGCATCGTGATTTAAGATTGATTGGTGTTCTACTTAACTAACTAGTTCCCACGATTTGGAAAATGTTCTTTCTGTGAGTATAAAATCGAATTCTCATTTCGTTTAACTCTCGTGCATTGCTCTATCATTCTTTCTATTTAATCGACGATAAGAAAAATGTCAATTAATACCCTTACAGATAGCATATCAATGTAATTGTTTCCAGTCAACGTTGGTACCGCATATGGCCCATTTTCCTGCTGTCCTCATATTTGTAATGTGTGTAAAGCGGACTGAGATGTGCGTACAATATCTTGCAGGTGTTGGAATTTTCGAGCACGTTTATTCTTGTTATCGCTTGGTTTGGTTGCAGGAAAAATAATTTTTGTGAACGCCGAGCGGTTGGAATTTTTCTTGATTTTACGGTGTGAATTAAGCAACAGTGGTCGAGGGGTACCCAAAGTAAACCACAGAAAAATATCTAGCTGAAATTACAAGGATAATTTACATTCCATGAATATCAAAAAACTTGACCCACCTAAATTGAATTCGTTCTTTTTTTTACCGACTTTTCGGAGAAAAGGGAGGTATTTTAAATTGTTTCATGTTGATTTAGTCACCTTGCCGTCTAATGGAAGGGGTACCGTTCAAAAATGTCTTTATAGACGTTTTGACCTCGATAACCGGTTTTATCCTTTTTTCTTTATCACAATGTGTCACTGAGTATACCGCGATAAGAAGGGTCGCATAATCTTACCGGAAGTTCTGTAAAATACCAATTTTATTATTTCTGATGGTCACTCTCTCGTAGATAGGTACCTTCTGTAAGCAGAGGAAATCGTTTTGACATCGTTAGCGGATAATTACTCATAGTAAATATACTCAAAGAAGATTCTAACTTCCTCCTAAGCCTTTTTTTAAAGATATAATTTCTGAAACATTCGCAAGATTTGATGTTATACTATACTTACGTTAGACACATGCTGGAAATTTATTATTGTAGAAACGCTAAATCTAGGCAATAAAGCGTTAGAAAATTTACTCGGATACTAAAATACGAGTAAGCATTCACTATTCAGGGCTGGATTTAGCATTCTCGAGAATAAAAATTGTCGCCCCCTCAGTTTTTTTTGTTTTCAAATGAAGACATAGATTTAAAAAATGTCGAAAATTTGCTAACTCCCTCCCAAATCTGCCACCCTAAGCACATGCCTATGTTGCGTATATCGCGTATACAAGTTCCACCAGGAGCGCTAATGTCGAAGACAAAAACATGCTCCGTGTACATTACATCCTAAGAACGTGTCCTCATAAAAGTGCTGCTCGTGGCTTTTAAATTGATTTTTATGAATAAATGCTAAGAACAAAAGTTGTAGCCCGTTTCATTTCCTATCAGATGAGCGTAATATTGGATTTTTTTGGATACATTTTCTCATCATCATCCTCGCATGTCATGTTTTCATCCAAATCCACTTATCAGTTAAGAGTATAATATGTTTTGTTTTCGGTAACAGTCACCTGGAGCGACTCTTGCGTGTATATACGCGAATACGTAAATACGGCCCTGCGAAAAACAATTACATTTTTTTTGTTTCTCTTTAAAATGAAAAGAATGAATTGCATATTTAATATTTTTGGATGATGGTAGTTTTGAGTTTCAAAATCAAATAACAGAATGATATATAATGGCTTGTAACATTGAATGCGGAAAGGTAAACGCTATGTTGTGCACGTGATTAACTAATATTGTCTAGTGACAGTAGTGTAGCCAGGATTTTCCCAGGGGGGGGGGGCGAAGTAAGATTTTCATGGGAGAAAAAGTCGAAAATTGAGGTATTTTTTAAAAACTGCCGATATTAGAGGACTATTTTATGAAAAATGGAGGTAAAATTACTGCTTGAGCAAACATTTTTCGAAAAAACGTGTCTTAAGGGCGAAGAATTGCTCATTTTTGCATATTTTATATTCAATTTCAGGTGCCTTGGGGGCGTTTGCCCCCCCCCCCCCGGCTACGCCACTGAATGCAATAGCAAACGGTCATTTTTGTCAGAATGGTTTGTCAGCTTCTCTTGATTTAAGATTTACATAAGACTATTACAGACTATACATCTAACTAAAATGTTAGTACTTGTGTAGTTACTTATTGCACTCAGCCCTCTAAATCGAAATTGCAGCCAGGAAACTTGGTAGCATGTTGGGCAATTTATGGTTAATATTTCAGTATAAAACTGGTGGTCTAATTTTCGAAAAATCAATTACAGAGGATGATAACACGCATTCTTTCAAATACACTGATTCTTACGAAAGGGTGATTTCACATTGCAGAATTCAAGTGTCTCCTAAGTTTAGTCAAACTGATTTCCATTATGAAACAATTTTCCCATCAGCGACGATTTAATGTGTTATATTTATCAGCGTTCCAGTGCTCGGATAAATGCGTTTGTTAGACATCTGTCGCATGTGCGGCGCACAACCGACACATCATACATCCTGTGCACATGTTATTCCAAACACCATATCACCATTAGTCCAGCTGGGCGGAAAAAGCGAAGTAGCCTTGAATGATAGATTCTATAACCCACTCAAAGGAAGTAGGCCCCTTGTTGAAACCTAATGTTGTTTGTTCGTCATTGATCTGATAATACAGGATACAAGTCTACCTTCTCTGCAATACCACTGTTCGATACAAATGTTACTTTCGTAATTTCAAATTTAAAACGAGGAGTGATTCCACGTCACTCATAATTTTTTTAATCGAACTGTCATTCCCTCATACCTGTTTTATTTGTTTCCTGTTTTGAAAATAAGTTTCTGGTTATTTTTAATGTTTTGTGCACTCACCGTAAATATTACTAGATTTATTAACGAAGAAAGAGGTTATTTTTTAAAAATCAGTCTTCTTCAAAGAGCTAATTGGCGAAGAAATTATCTGTAAAAATTTTGTCATTGTGTGTGTGGGGGGGGGGCAGAAAGTACTTTTCGTACATTATATGGGCTCCATCAGGGTAGGCAAAGATACTTCGAAAGCCCCAAAAATAATTAAAAAATTGAAATTGTAACGTACCCCTCTCATTAGCCAGGTAGACATCATGTCCGCAGAATTATGGTTTTTATCTTTCAAGAAAGAATTTTACTTTTCCAAGATTCAAAGGTACAAAGATACGTATACAATTTCAATTTATATTACCCCTCCCATTCACTTGTTACGTAATATGTCCGTATAAACTATTTTAGTACTGTAGGAAAGAAGGAGGGGGAGGGGACATGTGATAAAGTTTCGTATAAATCATTTAGCGAAAGTGAAATCAATTTGATCTTTCAGTTTATTGAGATATGGGTACCTTCTCGTTTTTAATTTATGTTCAGCGCTAGCATCAAGAGCTACAACTTGGTTAAGTCGTTTTCAATCATATTTACTTCAAAAATTTCGATACCCATTGAAATTTATTTCTCTTGTAATTTGCTCTATGGGCAATGTATTTCTATATGTAATTAATTTAATGCTGTGGAGCTTTGGAAACATCTGCTAGCTAGTTGACGAAAATAAGAAATTAAGTTTTCCCTTTAAATTTTTCAGCATTAAAAGTTTTAATTTTCCCATGAAACGCTGTAAAACTTGTATTTGATTGAGTGTATGATTATAGAACCTCTATATAGGTATTTTATGTACGCACATGTGATACATACCTACACCTTACACCTACATACGATAGATGAGGATGTATCAATTCTGTTGTAGATATACTTGTATAACGAATTGCTTTCGTTCGTCAATGAGAATTTCTTTTAATGCGTCATAAAAATTTCTAATACATGATGGTATTCCCATTACCTATATCTGATTACTTTTCTTAAGAAAATGCAGTTTGCGTAGATATCGCTCTTCGAAGAAAACGAGAGGCCAATAAAATTAATTTGGTCAAGGTTTATCAGAAAATATACATAAGTAAAGAGTGCAGAATGGTCAACGTCTAATTATTTTTTTATTTTGACGGTAAAATTATTTACGTCATAATACACATTCATATTAAACGAGTCGAAGATTCTTAGACCAGAACATGACAACAGTGGCAATTTGATTTAATGTTCTGAAATAGGTTTCCTTTTTTTTTTTTTAAACAATGAAATAAAACATAAATTTGTGTGTGAATGTAGGGTAAATCATATCACTTTTTTTTTGTATTAAATCTCGTCTGTTCCCTACCGAAAGATCATAGTTTTTTCATTTTGGAAACCGAGAGCATTCTAATTACGTTGGTTGATAAGAAAACACAGTTTTCTATCAATTGTAACAGTTTAAAGTTCAAGTCACTGTTTTCGTGATCTCTGGTAAATCGTCGATGTAATAGTAGGCTTACAGAAGTTCTCGTAAATACGGACGACTTTATTATACATAGTTACAGCATCATTTTAACTATATTCTTGTGGTGTTCACAGCGACTTAATAATGAATGATACGGGAGCATTTTTGCTTCAAACTATGCTGTACTTGGTTAATACAAAATCGCCAGTACCTCAAATGCTGAACATTACGTTACTGGAAGAACCGATAACGGATCCATTTTTCCAAAGTAAGTCACCTCCTATTGTTTATATTCATACAGTGTATAGAAAGAGCTATAAGGAGACAAAAAAGAATAAGTGACATAAAAGTACCTAGTCTAAAAATTACATCTAATCATATTAGTGTTGTAAAGGACATTGTAGATTATAATATAGGCACCTATGTAATTATAAGTGAACTTTATTTAGTAAAAGCCCATATTTCTTAACATGAAACAAAATTTAAGCAGATACTGCAAATTGTAAACCTGTGAGCTGCCTTGAGTGCAAATGAAATGAACAAGTTCCATGTTTCTCCATTTTATCACTTTAGAAAGATGTAGTATATTGGTGAAAATGAAATACAAAAAGATTGATGTTACCTGTAATCAGGGGCGTAACGAAACGAATCCTGTTGGGTGGGGCAGATAAATTTGCTAACTGAAGGGTCTCAAATGTTCCAAGCGGAGTGAGCGAAAAGGAAAAATGAGGTATTTTTCACGCTTTTGAAGTCGGATTTTCCCAACTGGCTAATTTTATTGGTGGAGGGTTTTCCCCTCCACCGGTCGCTACACCCTGGTTTTCTGTAATATGTTTTCTTCATTTATTCATACCAGCTTGTATCTACTAGACAATTTTAATGTCACAGTGAGATTTTTTTCCCCATTCAAATCGGAACTGAAAGATTTTTCTATACGTGCACGGAAAGTACCTAATTACCTCTCTATTACACCCGCAACTTATACGTAATTTTTCTCTTCCTCTGGAAGTGTTGAAAGAAATATCGTTTACAAGTTGGAAGAAAATAGTGAAAAACAAATCTTGCGTTGCTGCCCTTGTCTTCAGCTTATGTTGCGAACTTATACTCGTCATATTTCACCATTTCCCCCCTAGTTGTGTAACATACTATTGGAGTCCTCCGATAGCATACGGCTTTAATACTTTTAGCTAGTCTGGCTGAGAAAGATGAATAATCTCGCCATAAATAGAAAAATATTAGCTACATATTTAAACGAATACATTCAAATAATTCTTATTTCGTTATCATTACCCGGTAAAATAACAATAACCAGTACCTATTTCCTTGTAGATGATACAATGATATGCTATGGTATGTACGGCTGCTTTTCCGTCATCAGTCCCTGGACGGATATTAACAGACCTGTCACGGAGTTTCCTGATCATCCTACGAAAATTAGTCCAAGATATTGTTTACATACACGATACAATCGAAACTATTGTCAATATTTAGATCACATTAATCGCAGTTCAATCTATCGATCTTTCTTTACTCCGTTTCACAAAACTTACGTACTTACACATGGATTCTTGGAGAACGGGGATAAACCTTGGCTTAAGGTTAGTTTCTTCAAAGTTTTCAGATTTCTTATTTGATATTGGAGGAACGATAACCCATTAGTACTTATAGCTACCTCTCAACTATATTTTCTTACCGTTCTTTTTGTATAATAGTTTCGAGGAATTTGTTTATAACTTACATCAAGTAATCGCCAAAGTTTGCTGTATACCATGTACGGCTGTACCTGAAAAATTGATACTAACTGGGGCGAGATTTTTCTTTCTTTGCAGAACATGTCAACCCAGTTGCTGAAACGAGAAGATGCTAATGTAATCATTGTCGACTGGGGCAATGGTTCGGCACCACCTTATTCGAAAGCAGTTGCCAACATCAGAGTCGTTGGCCGAATGACCGCAGTTTTGATTTATGCATTAACAGTAAGTGACTACATACACGTAATTTGAGCAGAAAGGTAAAACTGCATTTATGTGTAACTACACTGCAGGTCATCAGTGATGTCAGAACGGGGGAATACGGAGTCCATTGTAACTCTCTCCTAAGGGCCAGTATTTTAAGACTTGATTACAAATAATCGACGGTTAACCGGTGGTTATCTGGCCCTAAAAGATTGGAAGGGGTACAGAGTACCATTTTACCTCCTCCATTTACTCAAGAATTATTTACCAACTTATTGATAAAAAGGTGTCTTAAGAGATTTCAGAGACAAGATTTACGATATTTTTGTATTGACTTAAATTTTCAATTTTTCCACCCTCACTTCTAAAAATTCTTCCGACACCACTACTTCAGGTCAATTAAGAAACGACCGTCAGAATTGATGCTGGTGAGAGCTGTCAGAGGGGCCCATGGTCAATTTTGCTATCATGCAACGCAAGATCAATCTATTCGTGCTTTTGATGTTTCTGAAAAATGATTTAAATCTAATTAAGTACCCTTAAGATTATTTTTCGGAAGAATTCTCCATTTCTTCGTGTTCGGCATTTAAGATGCGTAGAAGCGTGTCATACAAGCTCGTGACGTAGACGTAAATTATGCATTGTCGACACGAGTTGACGTCATTCAATTGTTACTAACGTTCCGTGACGTCATACACATATACAAGTATAACAAGAGGGAAAACTGAAGATTGCAAAATAAAAAGTATCGTGGACTCTGTAATAATAAATTGCGTAGTTACATATCAGATACCTCCCTTTATTTATCTGCTTCATTTTCGTAGTAGGTATTTTATTAATTATGTTTACTCACAATCAGCTCCTTAACTATAGGTGTCGGATTTGTTATGACTCACTTCTGTTTTGTTTTGTTTGATGACTGTGTTTGATGATGCTGACTGATAAATAGTATACACAATATGCTAATAAATATTTTAATAATGTCTCAGGTACTTACGGGCGCGAACACAGAAAATTTCCACATGATTGGTCACAGTCTTGGAGCACATTTGTCCGGCTACGTGGGATATACGTTGAAACACAATTTTAATTGTACATTAGGAAGAATAACTGGTGAGGTTTTTCGGAAAATAATACACGGCTTAATTGAATGGGTCACCTTAACAACGTTGTAACCGACAAAAATGAAATTTTTCAGTAGGTGTAATCGTGTTTGCCACACCCATAGAAGCTAGCATGTAAAGAATTTCAGCCATATTAGAAGCCTGACTCCAAGCACGACTCAAATACGTGTAAAAATTCTGGCAACAACGTAGGAGTAACACAGGTGAAATAAAAATTTAAAAAGCAAGACACGCAAAATTTTATATATTAGAAAAACAATGAAGAAACACTCATTTAAGTCCCTTCGGCGAAGGAAAAAAATAGTCCCTACGACGCGTATTGAAAATCTCCGCTTTGAAAAAATTGTCGGTTACAACGCTATTAAGGTGACCTATTCAATTAGTATTTTGTATTTTAATCTACAACAGTGATATGCAACTACAACCTGCGAAAAAAGTCAGTCCGGCCCTAGGACGGTTCAAAAATGTTTCAGAAACGCTCAGTAATTAAAAAAAAAATGGTATATGAGTATATATTTCTGTAGTAACTGTAGTAAGGTAAGGGCACCAAATATCGCCCACCTCAGTATCTAGTCTGTTGATTGCATAACCTGGTGGAAAATTATAGTATTAAGTGCATTTTGTTGACATATGATGCCGCAAAAACGTAATTCTCGTGAGACTAAAAAATTAAATTATCACCGAAAATAATTTTTGTCAAGCCAAAAAGTTTTTTCAAAAGTCTAGGAGTATCTGATTTATATAAATTCAAGTGCATGAAAAAAATTGACGAGTAATTTTATTAGATTTTAGCAGTTCACAGTATCGAGGTCAGGTAAGTTTCTGTCTCAGTTTTCACAATTTTTGAATTTTTGAATTATTTTGTAAAAAATACCCTCGTCCAATATCGCCCACTTATGAAATTTATCGAATATTGTATCTTCATAGCAACATGTCCTCAAATCTTGTAAAAAGTCGTGGCTGGTCGTAGAAGCGTATGAATTTGGTTGTCTCTGCCGTTTAAAAAAAAACAAACGGGTCTGATGAAAGAGTCAAGTGTGTTCGCTGTACTGAAATCTGCTCTGAAAAATTGAAGAAGATTTTAAAAAAGTATATTTGTACTACGAGCTCAAATTCGTAGTGTAATTAGTTTATACATGATGAAAGAGGCATCAGTTTTTTGTGTTTTTTGAAATATTTGTTGGTGGGCGATATTAGGGGCCTGTTTTTTAAGACCTCCATTTTGGTACTTTCTTTAAAAAATGAAACTATTTCCCCTCTAATGGAAATTCTGACCCAAAATTCCGTGATGTTGAAGTTAAGGGTTCCCTCGACATACTGAATGTGCAATTTTCGGGATATCTTAATTTCAAGTGCAACTTTTTGGAGTTTGAAAAAAGGTGGGTGATATTTGGTGCTCTTACCTTAGAAATCGGGTTAGGTCACCCATTTTCTTTTCTCAAAAATTCAGCCCACGCGCTCGCGATTCAGCTTATCGTTGATCTATAACAATTTCACGACATATATCAGTTTCTTTGTGCATCTAGGAATGGATCCAGCGGAACCACATTTTGCTAAAACTCAGTTTATTGTGCGATTGGATACCAGTGACGCTCAGTTTGTTGATGTAATACACACCAATGCACGACCGTTTATTTCTGGAGGTAGGTTAAACATATATTATGTATACTGAAAAGAGCCAGTGAAAATACATGCTTCAAAGCTTGAAAAGCTGAAATGATTTAGTCACTATATATTTGAGTCAACTAATTGCGGAGACAAGATAAGTTATAATTCTTTGTGATATCGTCTGAAGCAGTAATGAAAATGGAGGGGAGCGGTGGAGAATTCTACTTGCCTTACATAAAGCGAAAAATATAGGAGATGATAGTTTCAATGTCATCATTAGTGGTAAACTATTTTTAGGCAATGTCGGGAACGTTCACTGGGTGGACGTCACTGTACATTTGCTTATGGAAGAGTAATGATAAAAATTTTAACGTAGGGATATGAAACTTGGAAGTTTACCCAAACTGAAAAAGATGTCAATCTCAACAAAACTTATCCGTATGATTTTTTATATAAATGCCGACTTGATAAACTATTTGGAAAAGAATGGCTGTTTAAAATCGTGTAAATGTCACTGATAACAGACAGCTTGCCACCCAGGGAGATGTTATCGCAGTTGACGACATTGCCTAATACAATTGATGTAGTTAAGTATATCATATGTGCAAATATAACAATGTCAGTAGATTGGTAGGTAGGGTCACGGGTTTTTAGTTGACGCACCGAATGTTTTTTCAACAATTGTAGCATTATAGATGAATATTTTCCGAAGATTGATATATCATTGGAAAGAGCAAACCTTGATGCACATTTACATGAAAAAAAAAGAAAGAAGTTAATAACCTCTCGTCTAATGTCACGTAATTTGCAGTAGAGTGAAGTGATTTTTTGGGGACAATTAACGACCGGGGGGTTGATAGTTGACACAAGGGGGATTGTTAGTTGACACAGTACAGAAAATTCCAAATTAAATTGTGAAAACATTTTTTTATACTACTTGATCAGAAAGGCAAAGTTTATGTTGGTGTTTTACAGACGACAAGAAGCGCCTATCATTCATGCATCGAGTGCTAACAAAACCTGCATATGTAAAGTGAATGTCCCTCAATGTAAAGCGTTTTCACATGAAAAAACTCTTGGCCAGTAATTTTGTATCGGGGAATCGAACCCGCGTCCATTAAAACATTTGATTGAAATGTAGCGATCGTCTCTAACCACTCGAGACCACGAAGCGAATTACAAAATAGCGACTTAAGAACGCATTTAAATATTCACGACGTAGTACAGCTGTTACGTTCGTTGTTAACCGTCGTGACGTTTTTGCTAGCCACTACCTGTGTATGCTGTTTGTGCATGTGAACAAACTGAAGACAAGACTGTGATACTGTACTTTGTAGTAATTAACTGAGCAAATTAAATTTTTGAATTAATTACGCGCACAAAAATCACCTATCTATAATTTAAATTAATAAAAAAATACAGACAAGGTCAGCGAAAAACATTGCCGCTTCTGATCAAGTAGCATAAAAAATATCTTCCACAACTAGAGCCAAAAGCGAATTTACATGGCTCGGGAATTGCTCACTCGCTACGCTCGTTTGCAAACTTTCCCTCACCATGTAAACACTCACTTTTGACTCTTGGTGTGTAATATACTATTTTAATGTACCTACACAAATTTATTTAAATTCATGATTTCGAACAAAAAAAGTAATTCCGACTCTTTCTTGAGGCAGAAGGCGATTAATTACAAAACTAATATAATAAAGTTGCGGTCAAAATTAGCCTAATATAAATTTACCTTTTCAATTCGAAATTTGAGGAAACGATTTTGTCTAGCTGTTCCTATTCGTTTGCCAGGGATTAAGCGACGTAGAATCTGTTCTTTTGAAACCGTTGCTACATTTGGGACAATGGGGAATGTAAATATGTGTAGGTGAGCATTGATAGATTTTACTTTCCGTAAAAAAGAAAGCTCGTATGCATCATCATGCAGCTGTATCACTTGCCCTATGTAATATTTCACTTTGGAGTCATAATCGGTGATAAACTGTACAAGACAAAAGTCTGATCTGGAGATCGACAGTGACAAATCTGGTATGGGCTGATCATCAGATTCAGAATTTTTTAGAGGATGAGACCACACTTTTTTCCAATTTTTTTATCTTTCACCACACGATCAACTGCTTTATTAATAGTTTCCGCCGTATAGTGACGTTTTTCAGTTTTCTACAGCGAGTTATGCGCGTATTATTCATCTGAAATTCGAAATATCTCGTAGAACAAGTGTGTCAATTAACACCATTCTCGGTGTCAACTAATAACTACATGTTTTTTTTTTCTTCTTTTTGTAATCGAATACGAATGAAGCTTTTACTTTTTAGCATCTATGTTGATTACTATTTCATTCGTTAGTAAATTCTCTTCAAAATAATACCAACTTTACTTATTTTTCACAAAATTTTCAGGCGTGCAGAAGAAAACGTGTCAAACCCAAAATATTTACTTTGGTCTCAGTAAATCACATTTTCGTTGATATGATACGAAATATTTAGGCAATGTTGCCAAAACTTCGTCTATGAGACAATAGGCAAGACACCACTCTACACTCTACAGTCCAAATTTCACATAGGTAGCGCTATTGTGGACCAAGACAAATCGACTTTGTCAACTAACAACCCGTGACCCTACTTGTAAACTTTAGAGCATGCGACACCCTTGATGCAAGTGCTTACAAGTTATAACCCTCGTGCGTCATGCTTCGCGATCAGTGCCCTTGACTTGTGTGACGGCGGTTTGCCGCCCTTTTGCAAACTGCAGAAAATAAGAAAAATGAGAGTACCTATCTATCAAAATAGAAAGGCTGGTATCCTTAACCACTTTATCGCATATATTATTTCCCTTTCCTTTCCAAGCTTATTACAGAATCAAAATCTTGTTATTCAATAGGTTTGGGAATAAACGACCCCATTGGCCATCTGGATTTCTTCCCAAATAACGGAGATAATCAACCTGGATGTGATAACGGAATGATGCGGTTCATTAAAAATGAGAACCAGAGCATGATCGCGGGTAAGTCAAATTTCTCTTAAGTATCTAGTACACAATATTGTAAATATCAACTTCTGAGGACACAGTAGCGTAAATAAGTACCTAGTTTTTTGGGGGATGGGGATATTCAAAATTTTGCTGGCGGTTCTACGAAATTCCGCCAAATTTGAAGTCGACAAGAGTGAAAAAAGTCTTGGGTCTGAAGTATTGTCGGCAAGCTCCAAAATTTCGCTTTTCCTTGGCTTAGAGGTGAAGTATAATCTCGTATCCCCCTTATTTACGCCACTGGGAGAGGACAATTTGATACCGATTATCGTAATACTATTTCTTAGGTTTACGTAAGTTCGTAGCATGTGACCATGTTCGAAGTCACGAATTCATGTTAGAGTCTATCGACACATCTCAGTGCACGTTCCTTAGTGTTGAATGCGATTCATGGGCAAATTTCTTGGCCGGTCGCTGCTTTCCCTGCAAGACAAAAGAGGTTAGTACTTTTCATTCATCTTTCAAAGTGATCAGATTTTACTGTAATAGGTGGTGCAAAGAGGGGAGATGACCATTATTGAAGTTTCAAAAAGTTGGAAAAATCTGGACCATATTACACCTATTTTATTACTATTGTTCTGATTGATGCCTAACTGTTTTTTCTATCATGTCTTTCTAGAATCAAAATGGATCTTTCTGTGCTAACAGTGGCCTACCAGCAATCGACGACTGGCGAAATTTCGATTCCATCAAGAGAACTGAGATGAAACCAATAGTGCTCTACACAATAACAAACAGCGAAAAACCATTTTGTGGTCAGTCCTACTGTAGTGCTACTCTGAAAATTGTCGGATGAACAATTCGAATCTCCTCATAATCATATACTTAATCTGCGAGCATTTGATTACAGCCACTTTGTACCGAGTGATTGTTTGTATATCCAATTCGACAGCCAGTATTGAACACAAAGGTGAAGTTGGAGTTTTCTATATTTCCATCAACGGTACCCGAGGGAAGACGAATATGACAAAGGTATTCGGGTGAGTGCTGTGCGATATCAATGTTGAAACTATAATAAGGCGTTGCTACGTAGGTATTGGAAATAAGGATGATATATACCTTTGTAATATCTAGTGACAGACTGACGGGCGCTGAGTTCTCATAGAAATAGTCGGTAGGCAATTTGTAACCACGATATGTACAAGTGTGTGCATGTTGACATGACTGAAGGGACTGCGGCGTAACTTATGTTTTTGAAGAACCATTTTTCTGGAAAATAGCTCCAAGATTGTTTGGAAAAAAATTGACTGTAAGACTATGTTAAGCTCCCTTGTCGCTTCAGTGTCTTGTTTTTAATCGTTTCTGCGAAAGGTAGTTCGTCTTATTGAATTGATTGATGCCTCATTGTCCTACCAGATTACGCAATGTGACTATTTTAATTTCGCTTGCTCCATTTTCCCCAGATTTTGAAATTAATTGCTTTTACAATGAAAAAATGTTATACTACTTAACTGCTCTGTTATTTAATTATTTTCTGTATCTGTTTCAGAGAAAGATATTTCCCACCGAACTCAACTCATCAGTATGTCATCGGCGGAACTAATGTGGGTGAAATCACGTCTGCTACTTTGAAATGGGTGCATCCAACCACTGTGAACTTTTTGACGTGGAGAATTGACCCGGTGATTCATGTCGGCTCAGTCATCATAGAAACCTTCGTCGGAGGTCAAAGGTGCGTTTAGGAGGGATGGGAAAGAGGAAAAACTTGTCAAAGAAAGGCCATTCAGTGAAGGAGGAGATGTCTCCTTTCATGAAATGTCTCGTGAAATACAGCCGAAGCAAAAATCGATTCTTTCATCGACATTCAAAATCCGTCACTTTTCACCGTTATGATTTAATGGCCGGATTCGATATACTTACTTACTTGACCTTTGCATTGAAGTCGAGTACTGAATTCGACGACAAAGTTGAGACGGAAAAGTGAAGAATTTTATCACGTCGATATTTATTCGAGGAGTCTACATTTAATTGCCAAACTGCATGGTTTTCAGTATTTCTAATCGAACATTCATTTTCAACTTACAGCGTACGATTGTGCCCGCTGCTTGGAGAAGTTCTCGCCTCGCAAAGTTCAATGAAAATGAAAATTTGTAAGAGATAAAAGTATTATATTATGGAATGAGAATTTCAGTTCCAAGGATCAACACACGAATGTCGAAAAGAATAATTTTGTCATCTTTTTCAACGGTTGAGTATTTACAGTTGTGTATAAATATTATCTTCTCATATCTCTTCCTTCATTTGCACATATTTCACCTAAACTGTTACAAGTATTTGTATTAAATCTAGTCTTTTGTATTTATATTTTATAATGAAAATAATAAAATTATGTAGGCTATTTTTGTAAGTGAGTCGTTAACCTCTTCCCCCTCGATAGTAGGTATTTCTCCGGAGTGAACGGTCATATCGGAATTGAGATCACTTTTCACTTATCTGATTTTTGATACGTATTTCCGTAAATTGATTGAGAAATAGAAGTCCAAAAGAAAAATCAAATCAGTTAGTAGTAATGTAGTCATCATGGATGAGGCAGTTTTCTCCACCAAGAAAAACTGCCTGTACTAAATTCTTGCTTGCATATGGTATTAATCGTCCAATTTATCCAGTACGCGAGCGGCCCCGGCGGAGTCTTTGGATGTTAAACGGTAAGAACCCTTAATGAATTATTAGCAAAGAATTTTTCTCTTTAGCTGAGAAAATCTTCGGAGGCAGTAATAACATATGTCTCAGTCAAGAATCCTTGTACGAATTTACAATGAATGAGAGCCTTGGCCGTTCAAAACTTCATAATATAGTTGTCTGAAGACAGAATGGGCATTTGGGAAGCTGCGAAAATATATACGTTCATTTTCCAATTTATCAAAATAGAAAGTGAATTACGAATGTGAAAGTTGACCAGCGGATATACAAGCTGCAAAATTTAGTAACGTCGATAATGAAAAATATGGTGGTACGTTCGCTACAATGATGCAGGTATATAAACTCGTTTTCAGTAATTCACATTATTTGGTTCTCCGTTTCTCCCAATAAGCACGTGTTTTCATGAGAATGAAAGATAGTTAGACTTTATCGAAAGTGTAGACGAAATTCACCAAAGTGTCATCATGTTCATATGCATTTTCGTGTTGTGCGTTGTTTCAGAAGTGTTTTCTCAAAAGTTTTCCAATGATGATAGAAACCACACTGCACCTAAGTAAGTTTTGTTAATCTCTCAATTAGTCTGTTCTCATTTCTTTAGTGATGTGTGCGTGTTGTAAGTCGCTATGGTCACCACCAACGACAAAAATTAAAATCTTACAAATCATTTATTATGAATATTTTTATTGAGAAGAAAAGGTATCATAGAGTGATAACAAAATCAGTTTTATTAAATTTAAATACTTATGTTAGATAAGTAGATTGGGTTGTCTTCCAAATTCACTCAGAAAAGTACATATTCTCTAGTCATTTTCAATTGGAAAAGAACCGTGTAGTATTATACTTCGAGCCTTTGACAAGCGTGTTACGTTCATGTTTTAAGAAATATATCGCCGGCATTTTCCATTAATAAATTTCTTATTATCAGGACAACGAGTCGTTGTTGAATTTAGCATGCCATGTATCATTGTCCCCAGTGTTTGTTTCTGAACTTTTAAAAATACTTCTTCAGAAACTCCTTTATTGAAATTGGTACGTTTTTGTTTCGGAACTGGAACTTTTGTTACAGGATGAATATCAAACAATTCATCAACTATCGCATTTTCTATCTCATCTAGGGCACTTGAATTTTGGTTTTTCCGAAATTCACTTTCTGATATGTTTGTCAGTTTACTTTCATCTTTACTAGGAGGAGTATAATTCCCTTTGTTCTGTGATTCATTGTCACTTGTCTCTGGAATCATAATCGTATGGGTAGATCTGCTAGGATTTTGCGTAGATGATAAAACTACATCGCATTCACCAAAATCACGAACTAACACGTTAAAAACAACAAACAAAATATGTAAAATCATATTATACTACTACCGTATTACAGTGTAGGCGCCTCTATTACACAATAGGGACTAACTCAACAGATATTTTTTATTATAGATAATAACATAGGTACATCGAATATATTTATCAGTAAAAGAGTAGATAGATGTGTATGCAGCTTTTAAGTGGCGATATCACAGCAGGATTCTTCATTCATAACATCTATGAGACTATATCTGTAGGTAAATATTTTTCTTTGTTCATATTGGGTGATCGAATTATCAGTTTAGAGGCGATGTTTTTTAATTAGATGTTTGTCCTTCATAATAAATGAGCAGAACGAGTATCTAAGTACCTATTACTTATTAATACTTATTAAAACAGAAAATGGCTAACTTAATTCCATAAAATGTATATCAAGTAACTTAGTACATTTTACTTGTGCCCTTACCTATGTTAGTTAGGTATATAAGATAGCGTGATAGGTATTCGAGAACGAGAAGTTCGTTTTCAGCGTTTTTCCTTTAAATTATAGAAATGGTAGGTAAGTAATTCATACTTAGTTGAGTTGAAAAAAAAGAAGATATTTTCGATTTCTGACATCCAGACTGATTATACATCCTGTTTAAAATGCCCGTCTGGAAAAGGAACCTAATTCGCCTATAGTTTTAAGTCCTTTTTTCGGAGCATTTTGAATGCGTGTACATGTAATAGCCAAATTAATTTTGACTGCAATCTATTGACTTCAGTCTCTCAGTTGCTCACCTATTAACTGCACTACGTAGCTGCAAGCGGCAAGACTGGTCAAAATACTGAAAAAAGAAAGATTAGAATTACAGACACAAAATGAACGCTGTTAAGCATTAGGGAAACACGCCGTGATTCGAAGTTCACGATCCATGTAGACACTATTATGACACAACGTTTACTAATAAGCTTCTTTCAACGTGAGTACACATTTGACTTAGGACCAAATTTTGAGAAATTCTGCTTTTTACGCTCTTTCCAATGATACTAATAACTCATTTTGTTTACCAAACCGGTAGGTGTAGCTGGAATCCCGCGGGCACAGTTTTTCAGACCGATCATTAAATGTCGGTTGGTTCCCTTACGCTTAACAGCGTCCACATTAGGGTACTAGAAACGGTGGGGGGGGGGGTATAATCGACGTTCTCTACGTTTGTTTCTGGCGTTATCATTGATGAAGAGAAATCAAAATGAAACGAGGAAGCAAACTTGGTAAAATACATTATAAACCAATTGTAAACAGTCTTTTATAATGATACCACTAAACACAACGCCCACCCCCCGTTTCTAGTACCTTATACAAAATACTGCAGCAGGAAACAGGAAACTACTTAAATGCCAATTAATATTGATGATTGGTATTTCATTTTTAGAATCTGCTAAAGTTATAATTTTGAATTTGAGAACAAATTTTTTTGGTTAAAAATTTTGAAGATCCCCTCCCTCCAACAAAAACATGTATCGTTGTGAAACATCAAAGAAAAAATTGTGATATTCAAAACATTTCAAGTAGTCAAGTGGAGTAAAAATAACATAAACCATGCACCTTGGGATTTGTTAAGGATGAGGCAGTACCACCTTCAACAGGGAATACCCTTGGTACAAAAGAAATATTGCTTCGTTATTAAAGGTGTTCATTATGCAGAGATTCTCTTAGGTACCCTCCAAATCTGAATCGGCAGAATTCTAAGGGTTTTCAGCTATAACCAGTGTCCGATCGCGTGATTATTGATTCAAATCAGTGTATGCGCTGATTGAATCAGTGATCACGTGATCGGTATTTACCTACTTACAGCTGAAAAATCAGTGCCTTCCGCTAATTCAAATTTAGAGAGTGTATCTAAGGCTTGGTGGGTGCTAAAAATAAGTATTTGCTACTGTAGGTTTTCATTTAATAGAGGTGTTCGTTAAGGGAGGTTTTACTATTCGGACCTAGCAACGTAATGGCTGATATCTGGCGGAAGTTTGTAACAACATCTAGTTTTTTTGTGTTTTTATCAACGTTATAGGGTAAAATCGTACATTTTTATCCTAACGTTGATAAGAAATTCAATACAAAATCGTAAAACGACATTAGCGCATTACCGCGCTGCCAGGTCCGAATACTACTCTTAACTCTTTTTGTCATAATTTTCTGCCACGTTTTCTTCTCTCTTTTTTCCTCCTTTTTAGGGTCGGCTAGACCCTATTGCGATCGCTTTTTTTTATTTTTTTTATTTATTTATTCTTCAAGTTGTTTAGTACTCAGACGTTATCAAGTAGTAATATGGATGGTGATTCTGTCATAGTTCGTAGTTTTGTAGGATGTTTATTATTGATGAATATAGAGTGCGTTAATGTTTAGCAGAATTCAGACGATAGGAATTGCAGCATTTGCCGACCCTAGTCGTGCAGCATTGCTGCTTGTTTCTTTCTTTCTCCCTTTTTTCTTTTTCCTTCCTTTCTCCTTTCTTCAAGGCTATTTTCTCCCTCTGTGCGGGCTCCTTTCAAGCGCGTGCCTGGCGCAGATTGCTCAAGCTGCTACATATCCTAAGAATGGCCCGAGAATTCTGAAAACCGAAATTGAGATATCCGTTATGGTTACGGCAAAATCGATGCTATCTGCTACAGTTATTGCAAAATCGGTTATTGTCATAAGTGCAAGTAGCCGACCTGGAGTGGGCGGATCATAGAAGGGGGCTGACAAGTATCAAAACAATGCTAAAAATTCTTGGGCTTATATAATTTTTTAATCTGTTGGGAAGGCTTTCAGTGGATGGGGGGGGGGTGTCTCCTAAAGCTGCCTATACGCGTCTACGGTTATGAAATTTCATCCAGTTCCTGTTATATGTACTTATACCTACGTTTGCAAGCAGCCAATTGAAACAATCAAAAATTGATCGAGCCATTCGATTAATTAACGTCTTGAGTATCCAAATGATCAAATAACCGAGTACGTTATGATATCCGAGTTCTATGACAGACATACACCGTCCACGTCGGTAATTGAAGCGCACTTTTCCCTTTCCCCCCTTGGAAAGTTCTTTGGAGTATGCCCAGAGGTTGACATATTTGATACTGACAGGTCAACGTTTAAGCGGCGTTTGGAAAGACCTTGGCGGTGGGGAGGGCTGATGCACATGTATCATTTTTGTTTTGTTTTATTTGTTCTGTTTTTCTTTTTTCAACAAGTCTGTGTTTTCTTTTCCTCACAGTTTATAATAATAATAATTAAGAACGGTCTCTTCTATAATTGACCAATGGCTGTTGAGGGGGCCTTAAATAAATAAAATAAAAATAAATAAAGTAAGATTGTCCAACTGTTCATACAACATCCACTAGCCATACCAGTTGGACAGTCTATTCGACAAAATATCTCGTAGACATCTAACATATTACTCACAGAAAATTTCGTTGAATACATCTTCAAATAGGTCTACTTGACCAATGGCGTAGCCAGGGGTCTGGAGCCCCTTTACAATTTTGTCAAATAGTGGTTTTTCTAATTGTAGCACAATGCCCTCCCCCCCCCCCGAACACTAGGATTGCTACACCATTGCATTCGACGGAGTGTCAAGTATAGATGTTCATGCTCGACTGTTGATAAGAAATCCGCTGGATATATACCTCATGGATGGTTCACTGATGGATGGGGAAGAAACCCAAAATTTTCCGATTGGGAGGGCCTGCGAAAAAATGTGAGGTTTTTTCATTCATTTGAGTCGACAAAACAAGCAAAACGTCTCAGAATGTCTCGTATTTTCGAACCAAAGGTCGCTGATTTTCTAACTGAAGCCATCTGTCAAATATTTGGAAGAGAAGCTCCCCCTTCCCCTTCGATGTGTCCCATTTTACACAACAGAATATCTAACAGACATTTCCTAGCCTTGTTCACAAATATGTTCTTTGGACATGCTGTATTTCCTTTCACATGGACAGTTTGAAATTCATTCATGGGGATAACGGCTCCGCAGGACCGTCCTAAATCACTCATGACATCACTATAGGTGCTTCATGTTCGGGTGTATCATACAAGGCCTCGAATAATGACGTTATCGATTGATTGTTTGATTGTTATTATTTCTGTTAGCTTCCCAGCATTAAGGTAATCGGTTATCATTACTTGCGTTCGGCAGCCAGCGCTGCTAGTACCAACATAGTAAACAATACTACCCGCCTGGAAATCGTGGTGTCAGCCCAAATTTTGGCATTGGCGCCAGATGTACACCGGATTTGCTCTTGATTCTAACGCAAATCGAGTACCAATTGCAAATTGGTGTTCGATTTGCACTAGGCGCCACAGTCGGACCAAATTCGCGCTGGCCCCGAATGGCTCAAAATTGCGGCGGCAGCGTTTGCATTCAAATGGGAAGGCGCTAGCACTAACATGGCGCAAATTTAACGCTGGCCCCTCGATTTCCAGGCGGGTAGATTATTATTCAATCATCTTAGTTTTAGATTATTCTTGTTATCGACTACCGAACTTTAGATTAATCGATGAACAATCGTACTCGTCCGAGCCCAATATCTTACCTCAATTATGATTCTGTTTGCAGCACTGCGAATACTTTCAGCAGAGTGGGTTCGGCCCGGCAGTACGGACCACCTCCACAACCGTCGCATACCGAGCCGTTTGTAGAGCAGATCTTCAAGCCAAATGCCGGCTACAACTATCCCAGTCCGCCCAGTCAAAAATTGCAGTTTTCGCACGACAACAAACTGCACATTTATTTGTTTCAGAACAAACTGAGTTTATATTGTGCGACAGATACAACATATGAGGTAAGCAGCATACTCCCTGATGTGCTTAGAGTTACGTTGGAGTCATGTAGCTCATAATCATTTCTATTAAAGTCAGGTTATAGTGAAGGAAAAGAGGAGGTGGGGAGTTGATGGATTTTGCATTTTATATAAAATTAGGAATGTCAATTATTGCTCATGACGAGACTGGCCACTGAAATTTCTATTCTCTTGACATGGATATTATGCTTTTTAACCTAGGGGGTTCGCTTTTTGCCCCATATGCAAGGGCAATAACTAATAAGTGAACAGGAAGACCGGTGAATAACTACAGCATTATGCGCGAGATCTCCTAAACTATCAATCCAAAATAAGCAGAAGGTTTCACGCATACACTAATATATTTAAAAATAAAAATAAAAATAAAACCAACTTTTGCCCCGAACCACCCTCCGTATTGCTAATTGGCAACACTGATATAACCGGAAGTGTCACAACCATGGTTGGAACGGATCACGAAAAAAGAGGGATTTGGATCATCGGATCACGGATCGTCACATCTGCTGATCCGAATCGCGGATCACGGATCAAGTTATTAGAACACGATCCGCATTGTTTCGGATCACGAATCGTAGAATTTCGTGAGCAGTGATCCGCGGATCAAATTTTTCGGACCACGGATCAATTTTTTCCTTGCAAAAGCCGGGCTTGAAAGCCGAAAAAAAAATTTCAGCTTTCAGCTGTGGCTTTAGAAGCCGTATTTTTCTTCAATTTTCAGATTCAGCTTTCAGCTTCTATACCCTGAACACATTCAGCTTTCAGCTTTCGGCTTTCAAATTCCACAAAAATACAGCCTTTTGGCTTTCAGCTTTCGGCTAGCTTTCAAGTCCTGGTTTTAAGTTTTGATTCCTGGACATCTCGAAAGTAAATATTTGCCAACACCAAAATCGCGCCATAGGTCACTAACGTCATAAAACAGAAAATCAAGGCAGAGAAGATTCAGGGAGGAAAAAGCCGAATAGTACTGGCTTTCAGCTTTCAGATAGCTTTCGAACCCTGGTATTCAGCTTTCAGCTTTAGCTTTCAGCTTTCAAATCCCGAGAAAAATACAGCTTTTTGGCTTCTGGCTTCCAGCTTTCGGCTAGCTTTCAAGCCCTGGCATAAGCAAAACACAAATGGAGGCTGTTAAACGTAAGGGGACCAACCAACATTTGTAAACAAAATGAGTTATTAGTATCGTAGGAAAGAGTGTAAAAAGTAGAATTTTTCAAAATTGGGCCCCCGATTCCAAAACACATACTTACGTTGAAAAAAGCTTATCAGTAAATGCTATGTCATATAGTTTCTTTCTACATGGCTCTTTAACTTCAAATCAAATCACGTGTTCTCAAAAAAAAAAAAAAAGATTTTGCTGGTTGGTTCCCTTATGCTTAACAGCGTCCATAAATTTTACTGCAGAAGATGATGAGGTTGAATTTGAATTTGAGGAAAGCGGTCGAGACGCTTTTTCATTTAGCATTGGTTCTTTGCCAAATTTTAAATTTTCTCTTTTCTTCCTCCTCGACATCAATTTGGCGTTGCTATTCCATATTTTTAATAAAATTCACGAATTTTAATTCAGATTTGGAAAGAAATTCACACATTCGAAAAACACAACAAATAAAATCGCTGTTTTGACTTTTTAGGGTTTTTTCTTTCGAATTTTTCATTTTTTGGCATTCCCTGTCGATCCGTTGCTCAAATATTTTCAACTACATATCCGAATCACGGATCACGGATCAACGCAGTTTCACAATCCGGATCACGGATCACGGATCTATTTATCGACATGTGATCCAAATCCCGGATCACTAATCGAATTTGCGATCCGGATCGCGATTCGGATCATTCCAACCATGGTCACAACTGAGGAGTTAATCAATTGGGAGTCAACATTGCCTAGGTAGTGCTAGTGTAACACACTAACACAAACTAAGTAACGCTCAACACATTGGAAATGTCTGGGGGATTATTTCAGCTTTCCTATTCTTGTACATCAAAAATCGCGATTTACAATTTCACGTAATTTAATTTAAAAAATGTCCATGGAGGTAATTCTTTTTTATCCTGACAGCTCAGTGCTATTGGTGAAATTATTTGAACCAACTTTCTTTCAAAAAAGATTTTTTGTAACACGCCTAAGGCGTTCAAAGATCACTCTTTTTTTTATATGAACGAGTTAAATTGAACGCTGTTCAGCGTAAGGGAACCAACCAGCAAAATCTATTTTTTGAGAACACGCGATTCGAAGTACAAGAGCCATGTAGAAACTATATGACATAGCATTTACTGATAAGCTTTTTTCAACGTGAGTACACATTTTTGAATCGGCGGCCGAATATCGAAAAATTCTACTTTTCACGCTGTTTCCAACGATACTAATAACTCATTTTGTTTACAAATGTCGGTTGGTTTTGGTTTCCTTACGCTGAATAGCGTCCAATTATCCCCCAGTTGTGGAACAGGGCTACCAACATAGGTACTTATGGTTAATTTCCCAATAAGAAGAGTCTCGCTAAATGTATTTCTCATGGAGCAGAGGCTCTTTTTACCTATATATCTTGTTCTTCAGTTATTTTGAAGCACGTTTGAAGTTAAAATTGTGAGAAGTAATAACAGTTTTTAGTTTGGTTCATCATCATAATGAAATAATATCATTTCACTATGATGTTGTGGTAGTTATTTGGTTCACCTATTCTGTAAGAAAATTTTTTGACCCCTTGTTTTCTTGTACCCCATATCAATGCTACTGCGCTAACCCACTTCATTTTAGTATAGGTACTCTTTTCTTCCTGAAAAAATCTGGCCAGCCTAGTAACGTGTTCGGTATAGCCATAAGACATATCCACGTGCCGATGTATCTACATGCAGTGTAGATACTCGTCATCAGTTTACTGATGATAAACTACTAGATAGGAGGATACGAGGACTAGGTATATAGTTTGTGCATATCAAACTTCAGAATTTTTTCAGGACTTTCATGATCCCGTTTGTAGAAACATGACTTTTTCATGATGTTCATGACTTTTATAACCTTTCCCCCCTTTCTTTCTTCTCGGCGAGGAGCTATGGCCCCATTCAGGCGGCCAGTCCGGAACTTTCTCCGGTGGCTCCGCGTATTGGACTATGTACATAGAAATAAAATTTATATGTCACCCCCTCCACTGTCTTACATACCTTCGAGTAGGTTTAGCGCGGGGCAGGGGAGGGACCTCACATTTTTAAAATTACATAATGCATGCGAAATACTTATATACAGTGATATAAAATTTACAATCTTAGAGGCTAGATTACTAATAGTTTGTCGGTCTGTTAGTCAGTCAGTCAGTCAGTTAATATCAAGTCTGCCTCAGATTGTCTTTTGTCTTCTTTGATTTCACGGCACTTCCCTATCGGCTTCCATCTTCCTTCCTCATCTGCCAGTTCGGCAACACACCCAAGACGGGAGGGTTGCTCCAAGAAGAGGGGGCCGCCTCCATGGTCAAACGATTACCACAAGACTTCAGCCTCAAGTGCTTTGTCGCTTCCGCAAAGTGGGTCGAGCAGGTGAGTCAGGTATTGGGTTCCAGGGTCCCCTACCAGTGACGCTCCTCGGGACGGGAGGGCACGCTCACAGGTGCCGAGGTGCCACTGGGCTTCTCCTTTCTCCCTCAACCTTTCTCACCTGCTATTGTCATTGTCTCTTCCGCTGGTAACAGCTTCGGTGGAGTGCCGTTTATTGGTATTGGTTGACGTTGGGCCAGGCTCTTCATCAGTGTGGGGCCGCCCCTTCCGGACTCTTCGACTGGCGGCTACGGGTCCTCCCTGATTCCCGCCAGTTAGTATTGGTGTGCCGCCGACAGGAGCCCCGGGTACGGGTCCACCCTGATTCCCGCTGTCCGTTGGTTGGTGCTAGTGTTGACGACGTGGCGGTACTTGCCGCTGGGAACACCGGGTTTTCCGCTGCCCAAAGTCAACGCACAGTCTTCGCCGCAAAGTCGGCCCACGTTCTCCACTCCTCCGGTAAAGCCTTCTATGGTGGAATGGGTACATGTGGACCAGTCAGCGCGCACTCTGTGAGAACGTGTTTCGCAGACTGCGGAAACGCGCCCTCACACTCGCACTGTGGAGCGTCGCGTCCGCCGTGTCGCGTGTTCTCCAACCGCCGCCCCTATCCGCCACCTGGGCAAGCGCCCGGTAGGTGAGTGCTCACCCACTCTGTAATGAGCCAGAGCCCCCTCCCCCAGCTCGTCTCTTAGCGTGCATACTCCGGGTGTTTACCCGCACCATGCACTCCAACTTGGTAGGAGCACCCCTTACCCAGGCAACCAAATTCGACAAACAGTACTCCGGTTCCGGTACAGGTGCCACTACACACCTAGTAAGGCTAACTATGAGCCCTTCAATGTACTCCGGCGACGTTCTCTGTTTACTGGAGTTACAGGAGGCCGTCGCACCTCCCAACGTGACTTTAATACAATTTATAATGTCCTGCCATTATCGGTTTTCACAAGTGGATGGATGCCTCCATGCGCTTGGGCCAAGCCTGTCCAGGCCGAAGCCGAGCCAGACTTGGAGACCGCTACGAATGTCCAACCAACACCATACGGCTCCTACGCCGTTTGCGGGTACATCTTGGAGTCTCATCTGCCATGGCCCTGCCACCAAGGATGATTGACTGAAAGTGAGTTCCCCTTGTGGGGAGGCCCAGATCCCCTCCGAGGGCCGCGTGACTTTCATAACCTGTAGACACCTGTCAGGCCTCAGCTGAAAGACTGCTCTCCAATATCAAGTTCTTATTCAATCCCTGCGGAAGTAACTTCCTAACTTCAAAGTCAAAATTTGTGGGCTGATTTTCACGTTCATCAAAATGACTGCACAACTGTTAATAATTCGCCCCTGTATAGGTTACCTACTAGTGAATAAGATTTGCACTTATGATTACGATGATGATTAAGGGAAAGAAGACGAAATCGAAGAGCGAGTGAGAGCGAATGGGAGCGTACCAACAGTTGGCCATGTAGAAGCAAGAACGAATAGGAATAATTCAAATGCTTCAATTTGTAATTCCGAGGGATGAATGGGAACGAATGAACCAACCGTTCTGTTATTTTCTCTTGTATTGGAAGTCAACAAGATTGAACATTTTCAGTAATTTTCGGTATTTTCTCATAGTGTTTGTATAAAAATCATTAGGACTGCCAATTTTTGCGCATAATGAAAATGGCCACTGAAATTTCTAGGTATTCTTTTTGGGGGTCAGCAGGATTAATACATTTTGGTAGGTATGTGTCAATAATGTTTGCGTAAAAAATCTGTAAAAAATATATTTCGTTGGTTATTCGTGTTGCTTTATACATTTTTATGTGAAATTTGGTCTTCTATGAGGTCGGTTAGACATGTGACCGGCAACCAGCTTCGAAGTTCCAAAATCGTCCCGGCGGCCGTCCTGTCTGAAATACTAATTTACAATATTTATAAATTATGACTGCTGTCGTTGAAATAAGTAGATATGTTCGTTATACAATTATATGAGGAAAAATGAACTTCAGTTTTGCATGATATTCACTATAGTTCACTGTTCACTTTTACTTCCCTTCCCTTTATGAACGACAAATTGCGTATCATTTTCTGCATGTTTTTGCAGCGAATCACGTGGCGAAAATACGCGTGCCCTAATCACATCGGTACTCAGAATGGAGAAACCATTGCTGTTGGACCCATGGTCTCGAATCCTCACCTCTATGGAGTCAACAGTTTCGGTCGAAACGAAGAATACGTTTCCGAACTCCTGCTGAAGCAACCGCTGATACCTGCTACCGATGGAGCATACGTATGCGAGGGTGTATTCATGTCAGATAAGTACCCCTACGAGTCTTTGATTACTGTGCGGGACGTAATCATTATCGGTGGTAAAGGAATGTACCAGAACTGCTTCAACCAAGTAGGAAAAATTTTGGCCAGGAGATCCTCGAACCTTACGAATTTTGGTTTTTGATAGCTCGTTGTACGACGCATGGAACAAATTCGTTTCAACATTTCAAACCTGTAGTTTGAATACGAGATCATCTGTAAAACCTGCGTGACTTGAGATCAGGTTGAACCAGCTCATTGGAGTCAGGTTGAATTGTTATTGTTTTTGATACTCTGCGTGTGTTGTATGTAAACCTAATAATTTATTCTCAGTGTCGTTAATTCTGTATAATAAAAAGTTTTTTGTTGAGTAATTCGTTTTCATTGGTTATACCTAGTAGTGGCGTAGCTAGGTCTCATTTGATAAATATTTTCAGTAGTTAGAAATTTTAAGAAAATGGAGGTAATTACTCCAATACTCAGTACATGAGGAACTGTGTTAAAAGAATTAATTTTAGACAAACAGAAATGATGTCAGTAGTATATAATTAGTGTGTATGTATCACACTAATTATATACTACATCCACATCTATTTTTTTGGGGGGGGGGCAATTATCACCCGCCAACCTCAGTAGTACATTCTGCCAGAGCTACACAGAAATGATGTTCCAAAATGATTAGACCTACTCATATTCTTACTCAATCCTCAAACATGTAAACGTCTACTTGGCAGAAAAATTCCATTAAGAATCTGGGAATGTAGTGAATGTTCACTATTTAAAGCTGCATGAAACAAGTATTTGATTACTAAATAGACATAAACAAAGATGAAAGGATTCTTCATTCATATACGTAATATTCATAGGGTTCCGCAGCACCTTACATTGTTTGATCTCCAGCCAAGTACTTGCTAGTTCATAGTCTCTAGAGGATCAGTATATGTCTTCTACAACAGAAAATTTGTACGCATACAGGTATTCACGTTTCAAAATATCTTCACTTCTTTTATAAAGCGTAACATGCTACCACAGTAGATACGATTCTAGGAAATACAAATTTGTTAGTTCCACCAGCACTCAAAGCTGTGATAAGCTTACAAAATAGTTGCACCTTGCTGGGTTTCGATGAATAACGTTGGTAAAGAAGGACGAATTCAATGAGAAATGATGCTGGAATCGATTAAGTTCGAAGCTCTCTCATTTACTCGACCGCTTTGTAAATAATTTGAGTTATAATTCATGATGTATATTGTATACCAGCTTTTCAGTAAGCTCACATTTACATTTTCAAACGTCCAAAACTAATACAAATTGCCGACATAGAAGCATTAGTACTAAACAACTGGTAAATTAAATTAGACACCGAGTCACAGACTGATAACGAGCTTCACCAAAATCCAACAAGCTTCACTCCTGCTTGATGTTCGTTTGGTAAACACTAACGTTTCAAATGTTTCAATTTAGTGAAATGAAACGCAGAACAATCTTTTCGACTTATACTTTTGTAGGTTGGCAACACGTACTCTGGAGGCTCTCGACCCTATTAGGCGATGCCTACAATATGTGGGGATTTTAGGAAAATAGGATTCTAATTATTATTAGATAATTTAAGTCATTTTTTATTTCATAATTTTGAGTACAATCAACGCTCAGAATATTTTCTCACTCGTTCTCTCTCCTATACATTTGTCTTATGGACACAATGAGAAAAACGCTTGACTCATTTTATTGATTCTAAAAGTGAGTCTTGATTTATTAAATGTGAGCCAGGTTTTTTCGGATCTGTTACCGTACATATTTCATTGATTCTTGTTCTGATAATTGAGAATTAGTAAATGTGAGTCAGGTTTTTTCGGTTAAATAGTAGTAAAATTAAATGTGAGCCAGATTTTTACTAAGGTAGGTACACAGTGAAATATTTTCACCAAGGTAGGGATATAGTATATCATTGATTGAGTAGTGGTAAACTAAATATGATACAGGTTTTTCGGTTGAATAGTAGTAAAATTAAATGTGAGCCAGAATTTTTTTAAAGCAGCTGCGTCGCACCTACGGTGCTCCGCAGCTGCTAAGCTCATTATTGATTCTTGAAACCAATTTTGAGTTTGTTGAAAGTTCATTGAGTGTGTTAAAAATCGGTTCTTGAATCGATTTTACATTCGTTGAGATTCGTTGAGCATGTTGAAAAAACGTTAAATTAGAGTAAATAGATGTGGATGTAGTATATAATTAGTGTGATACATCCACACATTTTTTTTTTCTTCGAAAAAAAAATGTGTGTCTGTATCACACTAATTATATACTACTGATGTCAGCCAAATTTTATGGCAAACTCCAAGTGGAAAATAATGACGATGACGAGGTCCGCGACGATAATGTTATTAATAAATATTCAGAATAACCTAATAGTAGTTGTATAAATAATACCAAACGAAAAATGTAACAATACAAACTAATCGAACAGAAACGAAGCGGGTCATCTAGACCGTGGGCTAAAGTGAGTTGGCTAAGTTGAGCTGGCTAAGTTGAGCTGGCTAAAGTGAGTTTATTTATTCTCTTAGGTACGAGTATCTTTCTATTTGTTCTGTCTTCAAGCGATTGTATCTGTCCCAAATAGTCGAATTCGGGGATTTTTTTCATTTCAGTTCCTTGTATTGTGGTTTACAATCCCGTTCCATATTGGATAATAGTTCTGTTTTACTTGTATTCATTTGTCAAAATGACCGAAAATGGATCAAAAAATGACTCTAGCTCAATTTTGAAAACGCATTCGAATACGTCTTGAACAATTGAGTATTTAGCAACAGCGCCGACGCTATCCGAAATATTTTTCGCCTCAAAAAAGACATGATGTGTATGAAGAAATTTACAATATTCGAAAAAATCGAAAATTTGTAATTAAAGACTGTTTTTGACTCACTTTTTTACGCTAAGTTCGAATTCGGTGTTGAAATGAGGCAGCGAAGCTCCGTTCCCCAGATGCACTCGAAAAAGTGATCACAATACCGGGAAATGAATCAAAAATTGACTCTAACTCAATTTTGACAACGGATTCGAAATCGTCTCGAACAATTGAGTAATTAGCACCAGCGCCGACGCCGACGCTCTCCGAAAAATTTTTCGCCCCAAAACAAACATGATGTACAGTACGGAGAAATTTTCAAAATTCGAAAAAATCGAAAATTGGTAAATAAAGACTGCTTTTGACTTAATTTTTTACGCTGAGTTCGAATTCGGGGTTCAAATTTGACGGCGAAGCTCCGTTCCCGAAGAGCACTCGAAAAAGTGGTCAAAATACCGGGAAATGAATCAAAAAATGACTCTAGCTCAATTTAGACTACGGATTCGAAATCGTCTCGAAAAATTGAGTAATTAGGTCCAGCGCCGACGCCGTCGCTCTCCGAAAATTTTTCGCCCCAAAAAAGACACGATGTACAGTAGTAGGTATGGCAGAAATTTTCAAAACCCGAAAAAATCGAAAATTTGTAATTAAAGACTGCTTTCGACTTAATTTTTTACGCTGAGTTCGAATTCGGTGTTGAAATTTGGCGGCGAAGCTCCGGTCCCGAGATGCACTCGAAAAAGTGGCCAAAATACCGGGAAATGAATCAAAAAATGACTATAGCCCAATTTTGACAACGGATTCGAAATCGTCTCGGAAATTGAGTAACTAGCTCCAGTGCCGACGCCGTAGCTCTCCGAAAATTTTTTCGCCCCAAAAAAGACATGATGTATAGTTTGGAGAAATTTTCTAAAATTGAGAAAATCAAAAATTTCGAATTAATGAGTGTTTCTTACTCAGTTTTTCACGCTGAGTTCGAATTCGTTGATCCAATTTGGCGGCGACCCTCCGTTCCCGAGATACCCTCAAAAAAGTTACGAAAATTGATCAATTTGGGTCAAAAAATGACTCTAGCTCAATTTTGACAACGGATTCGAATTCGTATCGAAAAATTGAGTAACTAGCACCAGCGCCGACGGCGTAGCTCTCCGAAAATTTTTTCGCCCCAAAAAAGACGTGATGTATAGTATGGAGAAATTTTCAAAATTTGAGAAAATCGAACATTTCGAATTAATGAGTCTATCTTACTCAGTTTTTCACGCTGAGTTCGAATTCGGTGCTCCCATTTGGCGGCGACACTCCGTTCCCGAATTACACTCAGAAAAAATAGAAAAATTGATCAATTTGGGTCAAAAAATGACTCTAGCTCAATTTTGACAACGGACTCGAATTCGTCTCGAAAAATTGAGTAACTAGCAGCAGCGCCGACGCCGAAGCTCTCCGAATATTTTATCGCCCCAAAAAAAACATGATGTATAGTATAGAGAAATTTTCAAAATTTGAGAAAATCAAAAATTTCGAATTAATGAGTGTTTCTTACTCAGTTTTTCACGCTGAGTTCGAATTCGTTGTTCCAATTTGGCGGCGACCCTCCGTTCCCGAGATACCCTCAAAAAAGTTGCGAAAATTGATCAATTTGGTTCAAAAAATGACTCTAGCTCAGTTTAGACGACTGATTCGAATTCGTCTCGAAAAATTGAGTAACTAGCACCCGCGCCGACGCCGCAGCTTTCCGAAAATTTTATCGCTCCCAGAAAGACATGACGTATAGTATAGAGAAATTTTCAAAATTTAAGAAGATCAAAAATTTCGAATTAATGAGTGTTTCTTACTCAATTTTTCAGGCTGAGTTTGAATTCGATGCTCCAATTTGGCGGCGACCATCCGTTCCCGAGATACACTCAGAAAAGTTGGAAAAATCGATCAATTTGGGTCAAAACATGACTCTAGCTATATTTTGACAACGGATTCGAATTCGTCTGAAAAATTGAGAGACTAGCACCCGCGCCGTCGCCGTAGCTCTCCGAAAAATTTTTCGCCCCAAAAAAGACATGATGTATAGTATGGAGTAATTTTCAAAATTTGAGAAAAACAAAAATTTCGAATTAATGAGTGTTTCTTACTCAATTTTTCAAGCTGAGTTCGAATTCGTTGCACTAATAAGGCGGCGACCCTCCGTTCCCGAGATACACTCAGAAAAGTTGGCAAAATTGATCAATTTTGGGGCAAAAAAATGACTCTAGCTCAATTTTTTACAGCAGATTCGAATTCGTCTCGAAGAATTGAGTAACTAGCACCAACGCCGACGCCCTAGCTCTTCGAAAATTTTATCGCCCCAAAAAAACACATGATGGATAATAGTATGGAGAAATTTTCCAAATTTGAGAAAATCAAAAATTTCGAATTAATGAGGGTTTCTTACTCAATAATGTTGGGAAAATTGATCCCGTTTGGGGCAAAAAATGACTTCTGGCTCATTTTGACAACGGATCGAATTCGTCTCGAAAAATTGAGTAACTAGCACCAGCGCCGACGCCATATATCTCCGAAAATATTTTGGCCCCAAAAAAGTCACGATGAATAGTATGGAGAAATTTTCTAAATTGGAGAAAATCACAAATGTCGAATTAATGATGTTTCTTACTCAAATTTCACGCTTGATTGGAATTCTTTTTCCACTTGGCGGCGACCGAACCGTTTTTCAGAACATCAAAAAGTTTTGGGCCCAATTGTTCAATTGGGTCAAAAAATACTTTAGCTCAAATTTTTACAAAAACTCGAATTCGTCTCGAAAAATTTTAGTATCAGCGCGCCTAGCTTTTCCCAAAAATTTTTTGAAAAAAAAAAATATTTTTAAAAAGGGAAAGCAAAAATTTAAAAATAACGCCAATTTTGAACTACGGGGGGGGGGGGAAAGATATACTCGGTGGAGGAAGCAACATACTTGGGCCAAATCATATCGTTTCAGGATAGACTGGACAAAGAAATATCCGCAAGAATCGCGAAAGCATGGAAAAGCTTTTGGTCAATGAGGGGGATACTTAAGTCGAAACTACCAACTAACTTAAAAGCCAAAATATTGGAAACCTGCATCTACCCAATACTAACGTACGGATCACAGACGTGGGCAGCAACGAACAAACAACTAAACAAAATACACAAGACACAAAACAGTATGGAAAGAAGTATTACAGATGTCAAACTTAAAGACAAAATAAAGACTGGCATTACTAGAACAAAAACAAAAACAAAAGACCTTAGATACGTAACAAAAAAACTTAAATTTAAATACGCTGGCCACGTCATACGTAACGAAGAGGAAAGGTGGGAAAGGAGAGCCTTAGAGTGGACCCCTCGGGAGGGGAACAGGAAGCCAGGACGTCCCAGGAGGAGATGGGTGGATGAGATAGCGCAGTACGCGGGCTTAGCATGGTCCAGAGACGCCAGGTTTCGCCGGCGCTGGGTCGAGGTCGGTGAGGCGTATGCCCAAAGATAGGCCGGATAATTTAAAAATTGCGAAATCAGATCATGTAATTTCTAAGTGTACAATATATCCACAATAAACGCTTTATTATTATTATTATTATCTTACTGAATTATTAACGCTGAGTTCGAATTCCTTGTTCCAATTTGGCGGCGACCCTCCGTTCTCGAGATACACTCAGAAAAGTTGGAAAAATTGATCAATTTGGGTCAAAAAATGACTCTAGCTCAATTTTGACCACGGATTCGAATTCGTCTCGGAAATTGAGTAACTAGCTCCAGTGCCGACGCCGCAGCTCTCCGAAGATTTTTTCGCCCCAAAAAAGACATGATGTACAGTATGGAGAAATTTTCTAAATTTGAGACAGTCACAAATTTCGAATTAATGAGTGTTTCCTACTCAGTTTTTCGCGCTGAGTTCGAATTCGTTGCTCCAATATCGCGGCGACCCTCCGTTCCCCAGATACCCTCAAAAAAGTTGCGAAAATTGACCAATTTGGGTCAAAAAATTGCTCTAGCTCAATTTAGACGACTGATTCGAATTCGTCTCGAAAAATTGAGTAAGTAGCACCAGCGCCGGCGCCGTAGCTCTCCGAAAATTTTTTCGCTCCAAAAAAGACATGATGTATAGTATAGAGAAATTTTCAAAATTTGAGAAAATAATCAATTTCGAATTAATGAGTGTTTCTTACTGAATTATTAACGCTGAGTTCGAATTCGTTGTTCCAATTTGGCGGCGACCCTCCGTTTCCGAGATCCCCTCAGGAAAATTGCGAAAATTGATCAATTAGGGTCAAAAAATGACTCTAGCTCAATTTAGTCGACGGACTCGAATTCGCCTCGAAAAATTGAGTAACTAGCAACAGTGCCGACGCCGTAGTTCTCCGAAAATTTTTTCGACCCAAAAAAGACATGATGTAGGGGAGCATTGGGAGAACTGAGACACTTTTTGGAAAACCGTTGTAAAATGAGGTAGAACCACTATGGAAAGCTTTGAATAATTGCAACCTATAGTTACGTGACTGAACTACAAACCCTCAGAAATTCAACTTCCTCGGGCTATTTCTAAAAATCCTACAGCCCTTCAAAAATTTTGTCTCATATCACCCCACGGAAATTTCAAAGGGAGCATTGACACAGTGCATGGGGAACAATGAGACAACACATGGGGAACAATGAGACAACACATGAAATACAGAAAATTCAATCAAATGATCATGTTACATAGTACAAAAATGTATAAATTTATTTTATATGGACATTACAATTATTAAATTAAACTTGACATTCTGAAATTGAAGAGGGGGAAAAAAGTTGGGAAAATTGTAAATAGGGACCAATGAGACAAAAACTGGGCAACTGATAAGGCCTCTCTGCGGGATGGTTTTCAAGTTTGGTTCAAAAAAATTTCCTGTAGGTGTTCAATGTATAGTAGTCAACACATTTATTCAGTTTCGGTGGGTAAGATATTCATACATCGCAAAAATGCTGCATCAACGAAAATTTCCGATATTTTATCTAAAAAATTGTCTTATTGCTCCCTAATGTGGCAAAAATGTTCAATCGCTTATAACTCGAAAACAGCTTCCTGAAAATAAAACGGTTTTGGTACAGTTTGGTTACTAATTAGATCATATTTTAAAAAAGATATGATTTACTTCGCAAATACAAATTTTTTTTCTTGTGAACGTTTTTTCGTAAATGCCGAAAATTAAAAAATTACCAAATTTCGATCACGTTATCAATATCACAGCTACTAATCGATAGAACTGAAAATTTTTCTATGATAGTGTTAGCTTACTGGATAGTGACGAATATGTGATGCAGTGTTGCCATTTATAGTTTGTAGTGTCGGCTAAATCAGCACTGTCTCATTGCTCCCTTGTCTCAGTTCTCCCCATGCTCCCCTATACAGTACGGAGAAATTTTCAAAATTTGAGAAAATCGAAAAGTTTGAATTAATGAATGTTTCTTACTCAATTTTTCAGGGTAGATTTGAATTCGTTGCTCCAGTTTGGCGGCGACCCTCCGTCCCCGAGATACACTGAATAATGTTGCGAAAATTGATCAGTTTGAGTCAAAAAATGACTCTAGCTCAATTTTGACAACGGATTCGAATTCGTCTCGAACAATTGAGTAACTAGCAACAGTGCCGACGCCGTAGCTCTCCGAAAATGTTTTCGACCCAAAAAAGACATGATGTATAGTATGGAGAAATTTTCAAAATTTGAGAAAATCAACAATTTCAAATTAATGAGTGTCTCTTACTCAGTTTTTCACGCTGAGTTCGAATTCGTTGTTCCAATTTGGCGGCGACCCTCCGTTCTCGAGATACACTCAGAAAAGTTGGAAAAATTGATCAATTTGGGTCAAAAATGGACTCTAGCTCAATTAAGTTGACGGATTCGAATTCGTCTCGAAAAATTGAGTAACTAGCACCAGCGCCGACGCCGTACCTCTCCGACAATTTTTTCGAACCAAAAAAGACATGATGTATAGAAATTTTCAAAATTTGAGAAAATCAAAAATTTCGAATTAATGAGTGTTACCTACTCAATTTTTCACGCTGAGTTCGAATTCGTTGCTCCTATTGGGCGGCGATTCTCCGTTCCAGAGATACCCTCAAAAAAGTTGCGAAAATTGATCAAATTGGGTCAAAATATGACTCTAGCTCATTTTGGACAATGGATTCGAATTCCTGTCGAAAAATTGAGTAACTAGCACCAGCGCCAACGCCGTAGATCTCCGAAAATTTTTTCGCCCCAAAAAAGACATGATGTATAAGTATGGAGAAATTTTCAAAATTTGAGAAAATCAAAAATTTCGAATTAATGGGTGTTTCTTACTCAGTTTTTCTCGTTGAGTTCGAATTCGTTGCTCCAATTTGGCGGCGACCCTCCGTTCCCGAGATACCCTCAAAAAAGTTGCGAAAATTGATCAGTTTGGGTCAAAAAATGACTCTAGCTCATTTTGGACAACGGATACGAATAGTCTCGAAAAATTGCGTAACTAGCACCAGGGCCGACGCCGTAGCTCTCCGAAAATTTTTTCGTCCCAAAAAAGACATGATGTATAAGTATGGAGAAATTTTCAAAATTTGAGAAAATCGAACATTTTGAATTAATGAGTGTTTCGTACTCAGTTTTTCACGCTGAGTTCGAATTCGTTGCACTAATAAGGCGGCGACCCTCCGTTCCCGAGATACACTCAGAAAAGTTGGAAAAATTGATCAATTTGGGTCAAAAAATGACTCTAGCTCAATTTTGACAGCGGATTCGAATTCGTCTCGAAAAATTGAGTAACTAGCACCAACGCCGACGCCCTAGCTCTTCGAAAATTTTATCGCCCCAAAAAACACATGATGAATAGTATGGAGAAATTTTCAAAATTTGAGAAAATCAAAAATTTCGAATTAATGAGTGTTTCTTACTCAATAATGTTGGGAAAATTGATCAGTTTGGGGCAAAAAATGACTCTGGCTCATTTTGGACAACGGATGCGAATTCGTCTCGAAAAATTGAGTAACTAGCACCAGCGCCGACGCCATATATCTCCGAAAATATTTTGGCCCCAAAAAAGTCACGATGAATAGTATGGAGAAATTTTCTAAATTGGAGAAAATCACAAATGTCGAATTAATGAGTGTTTCTTACTCAAATTTTCACGCTGGATTGGAATTCGTTGTTCCAATTTGGCGGCGACCCTCCGGTCCCGAGATGCACTCGAAAAAGTGATCAAAATACCGGGAAATGAATCAAAAAATGACTCAGCTCGATTTTGACTACGGATTCGAAGTCGTCTCGAAAAATTGAGTAATTAGCACCAGCGCCGACGCCGACGCTCTCCGAAAAATTTTTCGCCCCAAAACAGACATGATGTATAGTGTGGAGAAATTTTCAAAATTCGAAAAAATCGTAAATTTGTAATTTAAGACTGCTTTTGACTTAGTTTGTTACGCTGAGTTCGAATTCTGTGTTCAAAATTGGCGACGAAGCTCCGATCCTGAGACGCACTCGAAAAAGTGGTCAAAATGCCGGGAAATGAATCAAAAAATGACTCTAGCTCAATTTTGACAACGCATTCGAATTCGTCTCGAAAAATTGAGTAATTAGCACCAGCCCCGACGCTGATGCTCCGCGAAAATTTTTTCACTCCAAAAAAGACATAATGTGTAGAGAGAAATTTACAAAATTCGAAAAAATCAAAAGTTGTGAATGAATAATGTTTACTGAGTCAATTTTTCACGCCGAGTTCGAATTCGGTGTTGAAAGTCCGCACCAACACTCCGTTCTCGAGATATGCTCGAAAAAGTTGTAACAAAAGGTCAAAGAATGACTGTAACCTAATTTTGACGACGGATTTGAATTTGTCTGGAAAATTTGAGTAGGCACTCAGAATGCGAGAAGGTATTCGGTCGCCATAAGACATATTCACGCAGGGATGTATCTGCATAGAGTGATAATTCTTTATATCTTTTTCCCCAGAAAAATTTGAAGAAATCATGTGTCCTGGGGAAGAGCTAATTAAATTAACAATAATTGAATTCATGATGTTTTCTAGAGTTTATGACCACTGACGTCAATCTGTGACTTATCCTGGTAGACGCCTTGCTATGAAGACAGACCATGCTTCATATTATTCCTGATTTTTTCCAAACACGAATATCAGAGGGACTAAGCTGAGGAACCACGAATCTTTCTTCTTCCAATACAAACGGCGTCTCACAGCGTAAACAAAAATATATTGTAACGAAAAATTAATTAATAAAAACGTCATTACAGACTAGAAAAATAAAATCACAATGTTAATACTAACTTTTACGTACTTCTTTTTTGCATATTTAAAAAATTTAGAAAAGAATAAAACATAAAACTGTTAGTAACATATTAAAAATACAACAATACACGAAAAAAGTATACGGTGCTGATAAAGTATATAAATAACTACGAATTCGAAGCGAATACAAAAAAAAATTTCATTACATCCTAACGTATTGCAATAATTCACAGCGAAGAGACGAGCATCGATCGTGATGTTTCTATAACTGAACTATCTCATCCGTTTTGCTTCATTTCACGTCACTACAAGAATACACGTGTGCGCGTCCTCTTACGTCATCTAACTACACGCCAACAGAAAACTTTCTAAATTTAGAAATTCGAATACAAACGGAACGTACAAAACAAAATACAGACAAAATGGGTAACTTTTACAAAGTGGAAGCGCATCGTCTAGCGTTCACACCGGACGTGAAGAGCCATCCGATCGCTGTCTGAAGTCAGCCGACAACGATCTGGAATAAGTCAACGGTCTGGATCGCGGCACCGCAGTAGAGGTTGCCGCCGGCTTCTGCTTGAAATTATTAAACCGCGAGTAGAAACTGCGTCTCCGTATCCGGTCGTTCACATTGTCCTGGAACTGGGCGTCCGTGCCGTCCGAAATCATGGACCACGCGTCGCTGTCCGCCTCATCAGGCGGCGTCATCGACGACGTATCGTTCTCTGGACTGCCGGTGGACGTGCCGGAGGCGGACGTCTTCAACGCGGACGCCGTCGCCTCCTTGTCGTCCACCGGTTGCTTCTCCATCCCCTCTTCGCTGCGTTCGCCGTTGTTCTGCAGCTTGCGGAAATACGCGAATTTCTTCTCCAACAATGACAGTTTGTCGTAATTACTCTCCTCGCGCTCGCACTTCGGCTCGACCTTGGACTCCGGCTGTGTTTGCGCCTCCGACCGCCGTTCGGTCTGCGGCTGCGGTTCTGATTTCGGCTCGACGGCGCTCTCCACGGCCGCCTCGGCCGTCTCGCTACTCACGGCCGTCTTTTCGGGCTTCAGCCCGTACAGTCTTTCCAGCTTCCTCTCGTACTGGTTCTCGGTGTCGTTCAGCGCCAGCATCAGGCCGCTCAGCTTCGAGTTCATGTTCTGCGTTTTGCGGATCTCGTTCTCCAGCTCGTTCTGCAATATCAGACTTTTACGTTTGGCCGTGCTCAGCTCCTGCAGCCGCTCCCGGTCACGGTCGTCGGCGCGGCCCAGCTCCAGCGGCGTGGCCGTCCCGTTCGTTGTCGCCGCCGTCGTGTCCTCGCTGGTCGTACGTCTGAAGTTGCGCCTCTGCAGCGTTTCCACGCGGTCGGCTATCGAGCAGGTCTTGCTGCGCATGTAATCGGTGCCGAGGCCGTTCGAGAACGAGTCGGTGGACCGGTTGCGCGACAGTTCTCGCTGGCGCGACAAACTGCGCTCTCGGAACGCCCTCACCTTCTCGTTCTGTATCACGTACTTGCTCTCCTCGCGCGGCGTGTCGTAGAAATCGGGCCGCAGGAAGCGGGATTTGCGCGGCGGCTTGGCGGCCACCCTTTCTTCGGCAGCCGCGGCTGCCGCCTCGCTCTGCGGCTCCGGACTCGGATTGCGCGGCACCGGCGACGTTCGGCGCGGCACCGGCGACGGTTTGCGAGCGTAGCCGAGCGGTTTGTATTTCGAAAAGAACGAGTCGAACTCCTGTTCGATGGAAACCTTCGGAACGGGTACGGCGGGCTCGCTTTTGGCCTCTTCGGCGTCGGCTTGCGGTTTAGCGCGCGACCGAGGCTGACTGGCGCCGGAGGCGGACGTGCATGCGGATGAAGCTGCAGGCTGCGTTTTCGGTGGCGTTTTTTCTTCGGCGATGCGCGAGTAACGTTTTCTGATCGAGTCATCTGAAAGCGAAAACATGCATCAGGCTGGAGTAGACGGAAGCGTAAAACGAAAAAGACGACGTCGACGTCGAAACGGACGATTCGAGAATATCGCTCGGATTCAGGCGGTGGACGGGGAGAGGGGGCTGGTGCCTCGAGCGTTGCTCGACGTACGAATGGCGGCGACGGGGGATTTATACGGCGAGTGGACACTAGAACTCTATATTTATAGCGTTATGAACAGCGAGTTAATCGTTATCGGATTCGCCGAGTTAATCTGTACTTGGCAAATGGCAGTTTCGGCGTTAAGGTTCGCTTGGGAGATGCGGACGCAGCGGAAACGTTAATTTGATGAAGCATGTAGAAGCAGGGCGGCCAACCGCCATATTGAGAAATGCCTGAGATATCACAGAAGAAATTCCTGAGGCGGAATAGAATTGCCGGAAAAGGAAAAACAGGTGCCACAAACCGTGTAGGAGCGCTAGTGTTTCCCAGTCGAATTATTATTATTACCGTGTTTCTTTCTTCCCCCTGCCCTTTAATTATAATAATGAAAAAGTCCAGAAATATTTAGGCCAGGAAGAGACAATGGATTTGAAAAATTTGAGTTCTCGGAATATATTGTTCACCTCTGACTACGGTCTGACTTGGGCTGGGTCTGGCTCTGACCTGACTAGTCTGAAGGAACGCTGCAGCTCTGCAGCTGCCGCTGGGTGCGTCGTTATCAGTTGTTAAAGACATTTTCCTGAAAATATAGAAAGTACCTTAACAGCAGGGGACAGAATGACCCTTTTTGCAGACAGTGCAGACATTTTGTAATAAATTCTACAGAAATTTTTTTTTTTTTTGAAAAATATTCAGTTGGAGGCGAATGTGCTATTTTGATCGGAGTTCCTTGAGAAATACCTGAAATTTCCCAGAGGTGAATTTTAAATACCTGAGATACTGAGGAATACGTGAGGAACCCAAAAATACCAGCCATTTCAGGCAAAATCCTGAGGGTTGGCCGCCCTGAGTAGAAGTGTAATGATACTCGTTATCGTTTGCTCGCCGCAAACTCCAGCTGGACAGGCGCAAACAAAATACTCGAGCTGAAGCGATGTCTTCCCCCCGACTTATTTTTGAACAGGGTGTCTGAATAGAGTGACAATCAGCTTATCCTGACGACACGTATAAATACGTTTTTTGACTTCCACTTACAAAAGGAGATTCGTCGGCTTAATGTAAAAATATTCTTCGTTCAAAAATGAAAATTTTACAGGAGAGCAATAAGAGCATTACGTCAACGTTTGAGTAGTAATAGAGTCACTTTTTTAGGGAGGAGGGAATTGTTTATTTTAACACTCATCCAGTAGTACGAAGCAATGTTGTACCAAAAAGAGAGCTTAAAATTACCTTTCAAACGATACCATAATCTTAAAATTGAAAAAATCTTCACGGGGAACCTTATTTGCAGTAGCCTCTGACAAATTGACAAAAATGTTGCCTTATTACTGAATGAGCAGAGGACAGATAATCCCTTCATTTTTTGGAAAAATAGTTTTACGCGACGCTTGGTGACGTCAGTGGTTTGTGTTTGTCTTTCATTAGCTCTTTTTCTTATCAATTGACGTTCGAGATACACGAGAATGAATCGCGTTTGCTTTTGACAGTAGCGCTTGTGGTTTTAAATGTAAAAGTGAACGTAGTCGTGTGTAAAAGAAACAGATAGGAAGATGGTTTTACATCGTGCTTACAGTCTCAGCAAAAGCGACTCGAGGTATCAACATCAGGAATCGTGAAAGGAGTTCATTTATTGTGTATGATCCTTGCTGAAATTAGGGTCGGCGTGAACCAACTGACATTTTTGTAAACAAAATGAGATATTAGTATCGCTGGAAAGAGCATAAAAAGTATAATTTTTCAGAATTGGGCCCCCGATTCAAAAATATGTACTCATGTCGATCAAAGCTTATCAGTAAATGCTATGTCATATAATTTCTACATGGCTCTTGAACTTAGAATCACGTGTTCTCAAAAAACAGATTTTGCTGGTTGGTTCCCTTACGCTTAACAGCGTCCAAGTGCGATTGTACTTTTTGTTCGAAGCTGGTTAGTGGAATAGTCGCCCAGACTTCAGCTGAAAGGCCGACCCTATTACTAGGTCGCAAAGCGACCTGGCTTGTTAAATGGATAATCTACAAGTAGCAAGGTCTGGTGTATCTTCAAATTTTGAACACCAAGACAATTAGCGGAGAAGATACTCTGTGGATCGTGGGTCCAAATTACAAACTTGAAGGGGGGGGGGGTCAGTTTTAGAAAATGAAACCAAGTTTTGAAAGGGAGAGGAAGGGGGTGTGTCTTGCATTTCAAATATTTCGTAATCTATTAGGTTATCGAAGTGGCTTTAATGTTCCTCCTCCCTAATCCAGATTTACAGAAGAAAATACCAATATTTAAAACTGAAACTAGGTTGGAGGTAGAGTCTGACGATCAAGGCCCAAAAAATCCTTACTTCGATATTTTGTTCCATTCAGCACGTCAAGTCAATTTTGCCCTTTTCCACTGTTGAAATTTTAATTTTGGCTACTCAAACCGGGGCTCGATCAGAAAGCCTGATTATACGCTCGAAATTAATGACCTAAGAACCACTCACGTCAATACTTTAATGTTTCTTTCGTAACAAATCCGATTCAGGAGGGGAGGGTATTTAAAAATCAGTGCACTATACTTCTAACTCCAGTTTTGGCGGATTGAAACTTTCAAATCGGCAAAAAGTTGAGAAAAGATGAATGATTTTTTTTGTTGTTGAAAATTTTACCATAGATAGCCCTAGTAGTGTTATATCATCGACCCAAGTTTGGTAGAAATCGGTCAAGTCTTTGGCAATATATTTGAAGGGGGAAAAAACGAAAAATACAAAAATGGCTATATCTTTGGAAGTGGTTGAAACCGGACTTCCATATTTGGGTCAGTAAAGTACGTCATAAGTACCTACACACTGGTATAAAAAATTTCAAAATTTGAGTTAAGGCCAAACCCCCTTCTTATGCGGCTATACCCTTTAGGGCAGACAGAGAATTGTAAGTAAAACTGAGATTTCTTCGAATGCATATTTTAAGTATTGTGTACTGGGGCTGCTTGAGAAGTTTTATTCTTCTTTCCTTCACCACTAGCGTCATGCTGCACGCACATTCGTCGATTATAGCTTATTTGAAAGTTGAAACATTCAGCTTTAATTTCGTATTTAGATTGATGGATAGCAGCCGCCGCTGTCACGCTATGAGCGCCTGAAGAGTAAAAAGTAATTCACCCTGTCTGGGGATATTGGGGTAGTGCGTAAGAAGTACACTGAACAAAAAAAAAAGTTTGTTTTCTGTTGTCAGTGCATGAAAAGTACGTTATACAGCATAAAACTAGAATCCATGACGCACTTTGTAGAAACAATTTAAGAATCTAAATACGAAAGAACAGAAACTATTTTTTTATATAAGTACTCGAAAAGCTCAGTCTATGAACAAACATTTTTCAACATAGTTTTACCAGGGGAGCGGGGGGAGGGGATTGTGAAAGTTCCAACTAACTTGACTCAGAATTCCCAAGTATTTATGGGGGGGGGGGGACTTTTTGACTTGTTGGATTTTTTTAACTGACTCATCTCAAAATTCCCAAATATAAGTATCAAAGCAAATGAAAAACAAATCCCGACTCGCCTGATTGTAATGGATGTTAAATTTTCCGAATTGCTTAGTAAAAAATTTCTACCGGGGGGGGGGGGGGGGTGGTTTGCCGCCTACCCCCTTGTTCTTCAAGCTAAAAAGACTTCATTTTCTAATTTGTTAGATCGCAGTTTCAAAACTGAACAGTAATGAAAAAACTGAACGTTAATGATTTCATTAATGTTCAGTTTTTTACAAGAGCCAACCAATTTCCGTTATTTGTTCGCTTTAAGCCTTCCCGCTAGGGTAACGCTATCTTCACCCAGTTTCATGAGCACCTACGAACGAGAATGAATGAATGAATCAATTATGAACGAACAACCAGAATTGCTCCTTGACGTTTCCCACGCGTCGGTGTTTCATGCCACTTTCGGAAGAAAAAACCAGCCATCAGAATTCGTAGAGTAAACCCTCAGTTCATTTTTTTCACGCGCGTCTTCGATTTCGGCGCACAAATTAGGCGTTTCTCCTGTTTGTTTCAAACCCGTCGGATTTTTCACGCGCGGGTTTTCGTTTCAGTGGTGTCTGATGAAATTCATCGAAAATAATCAGAAATTTTCCCTTAATATTTTCGATCAAATTCCTCAGAAATCAAAGGATGAATCTCTCGAAGAGTACTGATGAAATTTTTTGGAAATCGTCGCAGATTTTTCCCAAACATTTCTCAAGAAGATCATCAAAAACTATCGGAAAATTTCCTCAAAGATTTTCGACGAAATTCTTTGGAAAACATTGGTATTTTTTCTGATTCCGATGAAATTCTCCAGAAATCATCAGGGATTGTTCTAAAGATTTCTATCCGACAAAATTCTCTTAAAATCATCGGGGATTCTTTTCAATTATGTCCGATGAAATTCTTTGAAAATGATCGGAAATTTTTCCTTCATATCTTCGATAAAAGTCCTCGAAAATTACCTGCGGAAATCAAAGGATGAATCTCTTGAAGATTTCTGATGACGAAATTCTTTGTAAATCATCGCAGATTTTCCCCAACCATTTCCCAAGAAAATCATCAAAATTATCGGACAATTTTCAAAGAACTTCTTTAGAAAATATTTTCTGAAAATTTCCGATGAAATTCTTCAGAATTCATCAGAGATTGTTCTCAAAGATTTCTTTCAGACAAAACTCTCTTGGAATCATCGAGGATTTTACTCAGTTATGTCCGATGAAATTCTTCGAAAATGTTTCCTTAATATTTTCGATAAAAGTCCTCGAAAATTACCTTCATTTCGGAAATCAAAGAATGAATCTCTCGAAGATTTCTGATGAAATTCTTTGGAAATTATCGCAGATTTTCCCCAAACATTTCCCAAGAAAATCATCAAAAATTATCGGAAAAATTTCGAAGAACTTCTTTGGAAAACATTTGGAGTTTTTTCTGAAAATTTCCGATGAAATTCTCCAGAAATCATCAGAGATTATTCTACAAATTTCTTTCCGACAAAATTCTCTTGGAATCATCGGGGATTTTACTCAATTTTGTCCGATGGAATTCTTCGAAAAAGATCGGAAATTTTTCCTTAATTTTTTCGATAAAAATCCTCAGAAATTATCTTCGGAAATCAAAGGATGAATCTCTCGAAGATTTCTGATAAAATTCTTTGGAAAACATAGCAGATTTTTCAAATGTGGAGAACTATAGACCAATATCACTTATACCAGCTTCGGCGAAAGTCTTTGAAATGGTACTTTATAACAGATTGTACCCCAAAGTAAAAAATTATTTATCTCCTTATCAACACGGTTTCGTAGAGGGGAAATCAGTTCAAACAAACCTTATACATCTTACACAATTCATCCTGAAATCTTTTGATGAAAATAAGCAAGTTGATGTTATTTACACCGACTTCAGCAAAGCGTTTGATAAAGTTGACCACTCGATTTTGATTGCCAGGATGGAAGAGTTTGGCTTTTCTTCAAATCTGGTGCAGTTTTTTGTATCATATCTTTGTAACAGAAAGCAGTTTGTATCATACAAGGGATCAATGTCTGGGGAGTTTATTTGTGTGTCCGGGGTACCACAATGATCTATCCTAGGTCCTTTTTTGTTTCTGATATTTATCAATCCCATTGTGGCGCAACTGAGACATACCAAAATATTGCTTTACGCAGACGACATAAAAATATTTAAACAAGTCGTATCAAGTCAAGACTGTGAATCCATACAAGACGATCTCAGTTCATTGGTTGTGTGGAGTCAGGAAAACCGGTTACCTTTTAACGTCAGGAAATGCGAAAAAATTTCTTTTACTAGGAAAAAGACTAAAATTGATTATAATTACAATATTGGTGAGGAGTACTTGCGCGACGTCACAACTGTAAGAGACCCGGGTGTCGTCCTAGATTCAAAATTACTCTATAAACATCATATTATGAAAGTCGTGTCAAAATCGCAAAGAATGTTAGGCTTTATAATGAGAAATGGCCAAAACTACGTTGATACTGATACAATAAAAATATTATACTTTTCACTTGTAAGGTCAAATCTTGAATTCGCTGCACTAATTTGGAATCCAGTTACAAAGATCGGAAATAAAGCAATTGAAAAAGTACAAAATCGATTTCTCAAGTATCTGTATTACAGACTTTTCTCTTATTACCCTTTAGATTTGAGACATCAAGAATTGCGGCAGGGCTTTGAAGTCGATAGCCTACAAGTTCGGAGGCAGCTTTCTTCTTTGCTATTATTGTATGACATCGTCAATGGCAAAATAACTGACGTCATGTTAAGCGAGATTCGTTTCCGTATCCCCTCTGTTCAGGGACGCTCCAGAGATCTTTTCGATGTTTCCAGTGCGAGAACAAATGGGTACAGGGAGTCCACTTTGATTAGAGCAATGCGTCTGCACAACGAAATACTTCGATCTAGTCCGGAAATCGATGTATTCTTCCTAAAGCGAAAAAATTTTCAAACTCAGGCACTGAGAGTCCTTCAGTCAATTTCGAACCCTACTAGGTCATCATGCTTTCTGAGTACCCAGTTGGTCTTCATGCCTCCTGATGTTTCGAAAATAAACTGAGGCTGTGGTAGGGATGAGAGACCGGGAGCGTGACGTTGTAGGGAAGTAAGGGGTCAAAAGATTTACTATTATTATTATTATTATTATTATTATAATTATTATTATAATTATTATTATAATTATTATTTTGAAACATTTTTTTTGTAACTCACCCCCCATCGTAATTGGCCTAACCGCTGTGATGGGGGAGGAAACTATTAAATAAATAAATAATCATTTCCCAAGAAAATCATCAAAATTATCGGAAAATTTTCTCGAAGATTTTCGACGAGATTCTTCGGAAAACATTGGGAGTTTTTTCTGAAAATTTCCGATGAAATTCTCCAGAAATCATCAGAGATTGTTCTCAAAGATTTCATTCCAACAAAATTCTCTTGAAATCTTCTGGGATTTTTCTGAGTTAATGTCCGATGAAATCCTTTGAAAATGATCGGAAATTTTTCCTTAATATTTTCGATAAAATTCCTCGGTAATTATCATCGGAAATCAAATTGGAATCTTCTCGAAGATTTCTGATGAAATCTTTTGGAAATCATCGTTAATTTTCCCCGAAGATTTTCAATGAATTAAATAATTGTACATCTTTATTCTCGGGTGACAAAACAATTTTCAAGGTTCTGATGAAAAACAACGAATTCCGAAAATATTTCATACTTCGCCATTTTTTCGACCAAGATCTGGAAAAATATTCCAAGTCCGAAAATAGTATTAGACTTACTCGCTTTTTCGAGCAAAACCTAATTCTGAGGATGAGTCCAAAATGCGCGCATTTCATTCAATACCTGGTTCGTTCGTTCGCATGTCGTTCACTGCTCATCAGACTGGGTGAAGATAGCATTACCCTTCCCGCTAGGAGCGCTGATGAACAGGACGAGTCATGATGATTTACAACATTATGCTTCTAAGGTACTAAATACAAATGGATGCAACTACTACATTCATTATCGTAACTTTCCGAGTACCTATACAAAAAAATAGCTCACTATTTAAGAGGATAAGTAATATACTATTTTTGGCTCACTACCGTGCCAGTCGCGAATCTGTTACCTTTTGCGCCTAAAATGACATGCTTTTTAGACACATATAACAAAAATGTATTTTTGAAACCATCACGTAAGTATGTTTCAAGACCATCGAGTTTTTGTACAATTTGTGAAAAAAGAGAACGAACCTTAATCCAGTTTCTTAGGATAAGAAGACACGAGACCCTCACGTTGTGAAATTGCATGCAGAAGCATGTACGCGTGTTAAGCTATACAGTTCTTGCCTCATGGATGATTTAAAAGAGTTGATTTATAATTTTGCACCATGACGCCGTTTCTAAACCAATATTACACGCCCAGAACACCCACAAAACACACAACAAAAGGACAAAAAATATGCATCAAAACACACGATCTACCTCTCATCACTGCTGCTCGAACTGAAAAATTCGTGTTTCCCACATAATCCCAACGTTTGAAAAACTAATATCTCAACACTGGCAAAAGGTACCTTCAATCTGCAAAATTGGTTTTCAAGCTGCGCCTATTCTCAAATTTCTATGTTCACGCGTACATAGGAAATAGAGCACTTTCTGAATAGTTGGCTGAATTGGTTGAAAACCAATGTTTACTTTTAAACTCGCCATAGTCTACAAAATAAACTAGGCTTATCCTCGGTAAACATTGGCAATGTTCATGATAGTCTTCACTACATATCCCAATCACAAAACAGAGGTGATTCTATACTCTCAAATCCTGCAGTGTAGTCATTTGTGCAGAAAAATAACAGCTTCCCGAATAGCCCCCAGATTCCCAAACAGCCCCACATGCAGTATAGCATTGCATAGATGTGAGACCTAGATAATAGGAATACAAGAAAGAAAAATGATAGAAGCTTGGAGAATGTTGAAAATCAAATGGACAGTAAAAATCAGGAATGAGGAAGTATTGCAGCGGATAGGAAGGAAAAGAGAAACTTGGAATATAATCGTAAGGAGAAGAGTTAGAATGATAAATCATAATATAAAACATCCAAGGATATTGTTATTACTAGAGACCGGATTCCTCGGCATTTGTCAAGTCATTTCCTTGATAGGCAGACGAGTTATTTTGAGGAATCATGGTGGTAGGGGGCTGGGAAAAAATTTTTATACTGCCGAAAAATGCCGAAAATGGGTTAAATGCCGAAACAGGGTTGCCACTATTTTTCAGGATTGGTTTTCCCTGACTTTTCCCGGTTTTCCAGGCCAACTTTTCCCGGTTTTCCAGGCCAACTTTTCCAATTTTCCCTGACTTTTTTACAGGATTCCGAGAAGTCCAAAGGGAGGAGAGTCACAGAAATTTTTTACAATACAGATTTTAAAAAAATCGCTATCGAGAAGAAGAAGGTACAGATGTAATTTATGTAATATTTTTCAATATTATAGACTATTTCATTTGCGAATAGATTATCATTATTCTTATGTTATGATAAAAAAAGTTTTACTCTGATAAAATACAAACTCGTTTGTTATTTTCAGAAAATTTCCCTGACTTAAATGAAAATTCCCTGACTTTTCCCTGACTGACCAAATTCCCTGACTTTTCCCGGTTTTCCAGAAAGTGGCAACCCTGCGAAAGTGGCCTTACGTGCCGAAAAATGCCGAAATATGCTATTTTGTCAACACATGATGGTAAAGTGCGAAAAAGGTGTATTATAATTTGAATGTGGAAATATATAAAATGAAGATGAGAATTTTGCGGAACTAATTTCGAAATTGCCGGATGATTCCCAACATGTGGGACGATTAAAAACACTGATCCAGAAGAAAAATTTACCTACTGACCTTGCTTTCATACAAACCTACCATTCGTTTCTCTCTGAAAAGATTAAGAAATTGGAAATGCTAAGTTTGTCTTTACGCGATAAAGTCGAGATCATAGAAGAAGTGCGTCGAAAAATTCAGATCATTCCAGGGGCTCAAGATTACTTACTTCAGCAAAAATTAAAACAATTTTTTTCAGAAAATGAAGGGTTCGCGTTACTTTGAGAATTGAGTATTTCTCTCAGTGACACTTCTTACCAAGTAACTAGCACGGTTTCTCGTGATCCTTAGGTGCTTTCTGCATAATATAGTTTTGCTCCGCTAGTATCTGTTGATTTAGAGCACTTATTCTCAGTTTAAAAATTAATATTAAGTGACAAGCGCCACCAATTCACTCAGCAAAATTTAGCAAAACATCTTATCATTATGCATATAATGAGAATCTTTTGTAATTTTAATTAAAAATTTTGATTTATCAGATTATTTTGTAAAAAAAATGACTTTTTTTTTGAAAATGCCGAATTCTGCAGATGTTGCTGCCGATTTTCCTATTTTTTAATGCCGAAGAATCAGGTCTCTAGTTATTACTGAGGAACAGGTCCGTAGCTAACTGCTTGTGTGCCAGACATTTGATATTTCAACCAGGGCAAATGGTACAACAAAATCTCATTATTTTTGATTAAGACGTCTTTTTTTACATTTATTTTTTGGAGAGTGCTAGCAAGGGCGCCGCCCAGGCGTTAGCTACGGGCCTGCTGAGGGAATGTTTGAAGGAAAGAACTGGAAAGGAAAGAATGAGCTATGAAGAGGGGTGCCGTCCTGGCTGCCTTGGCGTTAGGTACGGGCCTGCTGAGGGAATCTTTGAGGAAAAGAACTGAAAAGGAAAGGAAAGAGTGAGCTATGAAGAGCAAATAATTAAGGATACGAAGTGTAAATCCTTCTCAGAAATGAAAAGAGTAGCGCAGGAGAGAGAAAAGTGGGAAGACACAACCTACAAGTCGAGAGACTAAGGAATATATCATCACGGAACACATTAACCACACACTCAAAATGCCACTGTCAATCACTGATCTCGATCTTCAGAACCGCCATCCTAAATATCCAAGACTACGTTTACATTCTGAGCACCTAGTCCGGGAAATGCTACACACATAGCAGACTGTAACATCGATTAAAGATTCGGTAATACGATCACGAACTAAAACATCGACTGGACAGTAGCGTCAACGAAGTACTCAGATGCTCATCGTTCGACATCACCCAGAGTATACTCCCATTGAAACGACACAGTCTATCCGCACTGATGTTACTCAAAACATTCAAATGCAACAAGCCAAACGCAAAATAATTAAATGAACATCAAACTTATTACTAGCAGACACGAAATGGCAAAAGAAAAACCAAGTTAGTAATATCCAAACAACATCGTGGCGTCACTCGTTATGAGATGTAATATTAACAAGAAAAGGAACGACGTTCATTTTCGTACTCGCTAATTAGAGAGGGAAAAAAATGTTATTTCAAAACGCCGAGCACAAGGAATGTAACTTCATTTTCAGTAGCCAGGGCAGACGAATTGACAATATGCACTCGTGAATAGTCTGCAGCAATTTAATGGTACCGCTTCAAATGATATCTCTCCCCTACCGCCCCCGTTCTATCAACAATTTTGAATCCGATATCGACGATCCTCGAATCGTATTTTCTCGACGGAGTTTTAACAACGAAACATTCGAAATTGCAAATCGTACTTGTTTAACAATTACCTATTATGGCAGCGATTAAGGAAGAAGGTATATGTATTATGTACAAACTATGTATGCATTTATTCTACTTGTCTGTCTTCTAGTACTGTAGGAACATGCACCGTCACAATGTTTTCTGCAACAATGCAAACACGTTTCACTCTGTTATGTTAAGTACAAAGAAAGAAAAAGAAAAAAAAAAAAAAAAAAAAAAAGAAAGAAAAACATGAATTACACATGCAATGTTTTAAAAAAGAAACGTTCACGGTCTGTCCAATAGATGTGACAAAACAGAAAATTTGTACAACGCCATGTTGGTACAATAATATTTGATTCGGATTTGGCGTATTTTAACTACAGCGTTTTTTGCTTTCTGCAGATCGTCTCGACTTACGGTCGTGTTTTTTTTTTTTTTTTACGGTGCAGAAACACGTGAATCGTATAGTTACAGTATAAGCAATCGGTCATTTTAATGATGGAAACGGTGTTCTTGTTAATACTACAAAATGTAAATTTAAAGAAACGAAAGAGAAAGAGAACAAAGAAAATAATTTCGTTTGACGAATTACCTCGTTGGGGTTGATTGGTCGAGACCACTTGTCGCCATGGAGCGCTTTCGGGCCGACTGAATGATCTGGTTTCGGTTAATCGACGGCTGCAATCAAACACGAACCGGTCAACATCAATAACATTTTTAGGTGGACAGAAGTTTCAATGCAGTTCGCTGAATAAACGAATGAGGCCGTTTCCACTGGGCTACTTTACTAGGTAAATACTGCTGGCAAAAAGTTGAAATCAGAGGCGGTGTTACGGGCAGCTAAAGTATGTCGACCTCGCGCTAAGGAAAGGAACTGTTTTTGGGAAATTTCGGGAAAGCTTCGACGTCCGAAACCTGATGGAAATTACTCAGTTTTTCGAGATAAATTCAAATCCGCGGTTAAAATTGAGCTAGAATCATTTTTCACAAACTTCACCAACACAAGTTGATGCAGAAAGTTTTGTTAGGGCCCTGTGGAAGGTGATCGAGGAGTATCGGCTGCTGGGAGTTAAGATCGTCTGGCTGCTTTCAGACAATGGTAGACAATTTCGAAGTCGTTTGTGGGAGGCGACTAGTGATGTTAACGGAGCGGGTTTTTTGTGCTCCGGAGCTTTTGGAGCGGATCTTTTTAGATCCGGTTCTTTTTCCAAAGATCCGGTTAAGCTCCGGAGCTCCTATGAATTTTTCCGAGATTCGCGGAGCTCCGGACATTATACGGAGCTCCGATTCATTTTTGAATTTTTCCAAGAACTCGGAACCAATGCATTGTAGCTTTGTTTGCTTTGAATTTTTCTTTACAGGTTCCCGAAAAGAGGAACGAAAATCTTACTAATTTAATGAAAATAATATTGAGGTTAATTTCTAAATTTGCAATTTGTCAATGTACCTTACCGATAGGAGTCAGCGCGAATCACGAAAACGCGTTGTTCACAGTTCACGCGTTGTTTACCAAGAATGTTCAGCCTTTCAGCGACGCAGCAGTCCAGCAGTAAAAAAAAAAAAAAAGATCGGGAGCACCGGAGCGGATCTGAAAAGATCCGGTTTTTTTCCCGGAGCAAAAAAAAAGGCTCCGGAGCACAATTTTTGGGCAAAAGCTCCGGTTTTTATCCGGAGCGGAGTATCCGTTAACATCACTAGAGGCGACCACTAGACAGTGTGACATAAGGACCGGTTTTGTGGCTCCCTACAACCCATCGGCCAACCCGAGTGAGCAGTTTATGCGAATTATCGCAGACAAAATGAGACTTCTGATCAACGATGACGATTCACGGCATATTGATCATACCACCTGGAGCAGGGAGATTGCACGTGAGTCACAGTATGAATAGTTCTCCAAAGGATCACGGCTACACTCCCGAGGTTATGGGTAAACCCGAAGTGAACCTTTTTTTTTCTTTTTTCTTTCCTCTCTATATATTAAAAACCAAAACTTCTCCTTCTCCTCCCACCTCCTGTAAAAAAAAACTCCAAGGAGCCCGATATCTAAATCCCGGCCTTCGTTCCTACCACCTAAGACATAACCGACATAATAAGACAGAAAAAGACGTATAATGACATAATTACCCATAATCTCCAAGATCTCAAGTCGCTGCGGGTTGCCTACCCTGCCCCTTAATTGCCCAATTTTCCAGGGATAGCCTACCCTCAGGAGGGGGTTCATGGTTGAGGAGGAGTTCCAGAAGGGTGAGGAGGGCCCCTATGGGGCGTGGGCTGTGGACGGAGATGGTGGCCCTTGGTGGGGCGGGGGGTTAAGATGAGTAAGAGGACCTGGTGGAGGAGAAAGTCCTTGGTGAGAGAGGCGACCAGGGAGAGAAATGGCCGTGGTGCGGAAGGGGCTGGTGGCGGGGCGGGGGTCTTGAGGGGAGGGGTGGCCACGGTTGCGAGAGCTCCTGGGTGAATAGCCAGAGATCTTCAAGGGGGTTGGAGGACCATAGTGAGGACAGGGGCTGTGAAGGGAGATAAAGCCCAGGGAGTAGTGGTGGGTGAAGGGTCCTCATGGCGGAGGAAATCCTTGGTAGGAGAGGGTGGTTATTGAGCAAGGAAGAGGTAGAGGTGGGTGAGGGTCTTGAAGGTGCAGTAAAACTTTGGTAGATAAAGGCCCGGTGGTATAAGAGATACTCATGGTGGAGGAGGGGGCTCCTGAAGGGGAGGAAAATCATGGTGGTGGCGGGGACTGTAGCGGGAGATAAAGGCCCCGAGTGGAGGGGGGTAATGGTGAGTAAGAGGTCCTATGGTGGAGGAGGAAGTCCTTGGTGAGAGAGGCGGCCGGGAAGGCGAATGAAGGCCATGGTGCGGAAGATTCTGGTCCCGTGGAGGTGGTCTTGAAAGGAAGGGTTCTCGTGGGGGAGGAGTGGTCACGGAGGCCGCTATTGGGGAGGTCGTAGTAATGGGTGAAGAGGTCTTGGTGGGGGTGTGGTACGTGAACAGAAATGAAGGCCATAGTGGTGTGGGGTGGTCGAAGGACGTGGTCCTAATGGAGGGCACTCGGGGTGGAAGAGGGTGATCGGGGGAGACTAGGTGGAGGACTAGGGGATGATCGGAGGGATGAATGGAGGGTGCTATGTGGGGGAGAAGATGTGGATGGAGAAGGTCATAGAGCGAGGGAGCGGGCAATGTGAAGAGATTAAGGCCTAGGTGGTGGAGGTCGATTGTGGTGGTCGATGATTGTAGAGGTGAGGAGGAAGTCCAAGGGAGAGGGCCTACCCGAATGTGCAAAAGGAAAGGGTTTGCAGGGGGGATACTGCGTAGGTAAGAAACCATGTAGTGGGCATTGAAGCCTCTGGTAGGAGATTATGGCCATTGTGGGGGAGGAGTTTGTGGCTGAGGAGGGCTGCGACTGTTGAGGTGTGACCGTGGAGGCGGAGAGCAACCATGGTCAACGAGGGGGTCGTGGTGGAGGAGGAGGAGGCTCGCGATGAAGAAAGGATGAAAGGGGGTTCATTATGGAAGATTGAGGACCGCTGATAGAGGGGAGCAAAAGAAGCACAAAGCAAACCTCAACTCAGGAACCAAAATTTCAGTACATCGTAGATCTCGCACACCAGGAGAACCTGCTTGCTGGAGGCCCAAAAATCAATGAATGTCTCAATGCTAGGTGGCTTCACCTGTTGGTGGATACCGTCCTTAGATTGGGGCAAGGAAATTTTAAATTAGTTTATACTCCGGGGCATTCCACAGACTTCGGGAATCTTGAGGCGGATTTCTGGGCTCGGTTTGCTACTAATCAGTATAGGGAGTTAAAGCAGATTCAGGATTCGGTTTTCCCCGAAACCAGTGACCTCAGTTTAATCCAGGCCTATGTGAGGTGGTTTCGAGATCGGCAAATCACGTTGGAGAGACATGCTGTAGCGGTGACTGAGGACAAGTGTACGATATACCACCCTAGTGTTCGCGTGGCTTTGAAGACCCATGGGCTGTCTCCTGCCCATTATGGGCTCTGTACAAAATGTATGAGAAGATATGATGGTGAATTTACGGTGGTCCGGCGCTTAGGATCAAACGCCTACTTGGTTTCGTCCGTCGCCGAGGGTTCCGTCAATTGTGATTCCCACTATCACGTCACTAAAAATCTTGATTGATTATACATGGTGTCAACCGAACTCAATAACTAAAAATGGATGACTACCGAGAAACATAGGCTTAAGTTTTCTGATTTCAAGGAACATTTTTTAGTCTTGCATAGTTACAAGAAATTCGCCCAGGGAGACCCACTTTCACCCAATATTTTCAATGCGGTATTGGAAGAAATTTTCAGAAATTTGGATTGGAGGGGAAAGGGTCTCAAATTCAATTGGCAAAATTTTAATGAAAACAAATATCTGAACCATCTGAGGTTTGCAGACGATATTGTAATTATCGCAAAAAACTTTAACAAACTGAAAGTTATGGCGAAAGCCTCAGGAGAGAAAGTGAGAAATTCGGTCTCTCAATGAATTTTTCTAAAACCAAAGTAATGAGCAATATCTCTCAAGACGAAAAAATAAGAATTGGAAATAATAAAAAATAAATGGTAACCGAATATAAATATCTCGGTCACATCATGTCGTTTGAAAATCGAACAAAAAAGAACTGAAAAACAGTAGAGCAGGCGCGTGGAAAGCATTTTGGACCCAAAAAACAATCTTGAAAAGAAAAATTAATCTCAAATCGAAAATTCGAATCCTAGAAAGCACAGTCTACCCTGATCTGACATATGGGGCCCAGACGTGGGCTTGCACTGAGAACAGCTCCTAAAATTTAGAACCACCCAACACGCTATGCTCAGAAACATCTTAGGAGTAAGACAAAGTAAAAATATCGGGCTAGGGAGTCGTGATTTAAATGGAACAAAATCACCATCTTTTGGCAACCTTGGGAAGGAAAAAGAAGGAGGCGCCCAGTAATGAAACGGGTGGATGAACTTGTTCGGGTAGCTGGGCCAAACTGGGCATCAAAAGCTCGAAATAGGAAAGAGTGGACAGACATGACGGCAGTTTATACCCAGTAACTGGGTGGACTGGGGGCAGACGGGGGCAGAAACGCCTCTACAAACCAAATACATACCCTGTAAATGAATTGAATTTAAGCACTAAATGGTTATAAGAAATTCGCTCCACTTGAAACATTTTCGGAAACTTTCTCTAGAAATAGGATACTTCTGGGAGACGAAAAGAATGTTTCCAAATGAGGGTAAATTTTGTGGGTTTCGGAGGGTGACGAATTAAAAAATAATGTTTTCTCGATCATTTTGTAGGCGATCGAATCAGCAAAATGGAACATGACTGATTTACGCGCACATTCACCTTACGCATAATTTTCAAACTGAAACAAAACAATTAAGCTGGAATGCTAACCTCGGTACGTTATCAAATATCGAACTGTGGGCAAACAGCGAGCGAGGAAACGCCGACGTTCTCCTCATTTCGTCATTATTCAATCGCTGGGTTAAGCTTCGAACCTGCAACCGAGCAATTACACTCAGAATAAAAGCAAATCAGCGTGTTACATTTCCACCTAGAAAGAATGCGTGCGAACCTACCCTGGACAATAAAGTCGAAAATAAGTTCTCCGCAGTCAGCAACTGGAAGTTGTCGTCTTCGTCGGAGCTCAAGCTATCAGCGGTATCCAACTGCGCGGTCTGACTTTGTTCAGGCGGCCGCCTTTTTGTGCTACGCAGGGTGAAGCACCTGCTGCCATTCTTACTCTCATCTTCGCTGTCATTCACCGAACTGCAACAATCGCACTTTCGTTACAACGGATTCATTTGAGCAGGGCCACAACAGCAGATCTAACCCGTACCTCATTCGAGTCAACGTATCCTCTCTCGGAGTAACGTATCCGCCGCCTTCGACCGCGATTGGTATAATGACCTCACGCGGCGACTTTCGAATTGGTTCGCCGGTGCTGATAGTGCTTCCGCTGTCAGAGTCAACGGTACTTTGTCGCGACAAGCTGTACAAAACGTAAATTAGTTTAGAGCATGCGAAGAAATACGTGAGTTGGTAAGATCAGAATTCTTTGCTGCTCGTACCTTGATGAACTTGTTCTCGGTATGCTCGATTTGGAGGCCGACCACGACGACGACGGACTGGCTCCCTTACGCGGCGGCTCCTCTTCGAACTTGATTGGTATAATGTGCTCTTTTGACTGATTGTCTTGTTTAGTAAGCGGTCTGAAATACAACAGAACATAAGGATACATTCTTCCGCGACTGGTTCGCGAGAGGGCATAACGGAGAACCCGTCGAATCTACTCACTTAGGTGGTAAGGGTGCCGAAACCGGGATAACGATTTCCGTCTTATGGTTAAGTGCAGGATTATTGATAAAATGTTCCACCTCAGTTTTGTACTGGTCCGGTGGGAATCTAAATGAAAAGCATTAATGAGTAATTGCGGGAGCAAAATGAATCAATTTCTATGAAACGAATCTACAAAACGGGAGGAGTAAAATCAATAATGGAAATGAAGTAAGCAAATACATACTGCGGGGTTTTTAACTGAATCTCAGCTCTGGACGTTCTTCGTCGCGGCAACGTGGCTGCTTTATTGCTGTTTTCTTCGACATTCGTCTGCATAAAAACGTTCGTATTAGGCGAGTAACATATACTGCCAATTCAATCCAAAATCCTCTACACGTAAACAACACCTACCTTGGGGGTTATTTTCATCAAATCACCCTCGCCGAGGTTTTCTGCCTCCGGTGATGTCGCTGGTTTATCGAAAATGGGCTCATCACGGAATGCGGACTCGACCAGTTTGTTCAGCGCGACAGTCGAGGCCAACGGGAACGGCTCTTCGTCGGGCGGGCTGGCGTCGCCTATCGAATTCTTCTTAGGCGGCGAATTAGACCCGGCCAGAGAAGAGCGTCGCTCGTACTCTTTGCGGGCGCCGTCAACGCTGATGCCCGGCAAGATGATCTTCTTCGGAGGCGGTACCTTCGCAACCGGTTTCTCGTTAGCCGCGTTGAACTTCTCGGCCACTTCGAACACTTTCGAGCGCCGTCTTTCGACCGGTTTCGGCTTCGCCTCGGCTTCTGCTTTGGCAGATTCTTCAGCTTCGACTGGCTCGGCAGTTGCGGCTGGAGACTCCTGCAAATTTAGATACGTTATTTAGCATACATAAAAGCGGTCAATATACTACGAAAATTATGGCTGATGTTTGAAGAAGAGCTATTCAAGACAAGGATATAAATATGGAAGAACGGCAGGAGGGAGTCTTAACGTAAAATTTTGCCGGATAAGTCTCAGTCGATAAAGCAGAATTATGCATTTCGTAATAAATTTATTAGCTGGTAAAGTTAAAACACTTCATTTCTTATAAAGTCTCGATGATTCTGAACTTGATATTGCAGCAAACTGAGTAGGATTCTTCAAGCATTGATTTGAAGAAGCAGGAGACACCGGAGGAGGGGGCAGAGCCCTTCCCAAAATGTCAAGAAAAGTACTTTTCTACATTTAAATTTGTTGAAAATTCGAAAAATGTTCGTTTGTTCTGCTCGCGATCAGAATATTAGTACTTCAAATTTTTCATATGCCCTCCTCGATAAAATTTCCAAATACGCACCTGGGGTACAGTTCATAATTTCCTTCATGTAAGTAAATCGATATTAACTTGATAGAAGAGCCTTTTCATTTCCAGTTGTTGGGTAAAAGTTGTAAGGGACCAGAAAACTGAAGATGGAAGTAAAATCCGAAAATGTTCCGTACAACAAAAACTTACAACTGAGAGAGGGAAGTGGCTCGTTTTATCAAGTTTACAGGAGGACAGAACACAGTCAGAGAATAGAACATAGACACATTAAGGGAATATAATGAGTTTTGTATTCACTGACCGTATCTTTTGGTACTTGGACACCAGGTTTAGTGATGACCTGGGTGTCTGAATTGACCAGCGGGGTCGCAGCTCGCTTGACGTCATCCATATCATGATCTTCGGCTGGTTTCGTCTCTTCTGGCTCGTGAGCTTCTCGACTACCTGATTTTCGAGATCTGCTACGAGACCGTTCTTTTCTTCGTGTTCTACTATGTGATCGTTCTTTCTTCTTTACTCTCGGTTTTTTCTCTTCTGCCACAGCTGATGATAACGCGAAAAGAAATAAAATTTCATTCAGTTTCATCGGAATTTCAAGTGACTATAGATATCAAATTTTGGTCGCACTTTTGAATACAAGAAAATCTGATCGGAACAAAATGAAGATAAGGTTCCTTCGGACAATGCGACATAATTACCTGGTTCTTTTGTTTCGGGCACAGTAAACGGTATTACATTGGGTACAACTACAGCAGGCGGTATACTTCCCAAGCTATGCGATCGAACCGGCCGGCTTAAAGCTCCATTCAAATCATCATTACTCGGCACCTAAAAATAGAATACGGTGTTTGATTTATATCACTATATATGTTACTCAGAAGTGTGAGTAATGATGTCATATTTTTCAAATTTTTTAATAATACCTAGTGGGAAAGGATCAGGGAGTACAGGGTGTCTACCAAACACAAATTTGTGTTCATGACTTTTTTATAACCCTTCCATGACTGTTTTCATGGGCTCGCTGTACTCATGTTGGGAATTCTAAAAACAAGAACTAATTTTGACGTTTCAATGATACTTGTTCAATTTCTTCATTTGCTAATATTGTGGAGTCCATATAATAATAAATTTAAGAAAACGTACATAGAAAATTCAGTCCCCGTTTCGTACTCGGCGTTTCCGACTACACGCGTGAATATACATGTATTTTTTCCCCGAGTACACTTCTTTCAGTTTTATTTTTATTCATTTATTTTTTATCTTTTTTTCAGTGAGATAATGAAAGTGAAATAATATTAATGAACGTATAGTAGGAATGAAGGGTAAGAAATTACTAGAAAGTAAACACATTTTTGAAATAATACTCGGACAAATGAAAAATGAAGGCAAGAAAAAAACTGAATCATAATAATAATAATAATAATAATAACAATATATTATAGCAATGACTTCAGATTAGGAATGCACAAAATCTCACCCATTTTTTCAGTTCACGAATGCGTACAAATTAAAGAATAATAGAAAGAGGATTGGAACAACTGAAGAAAGCAAAAATTTCTAACAAAGAAATTATAGGAATAAAATATAACATAAATGACTAAAAAGTAGATATGCTCTACTATTTTTTTTATTTTTTTTCCCCAGAAGAATTAAGAAAGAGTTTATGAATTTTTGGGAAAAAGCAAATAAAATGTACAATAATTGAATTAATGACTTTTTCACGACTTTCATGATCACTGACTTCAGTTCATGACTTTTTCATGACTAGTAGACACCCTGCAAGTATCCGAACTTGAAATAAATAGATCATTCAGCTTTTCAAATTCAGTTGAACTGGCTGAAAGATGTTATAGCATAGCCAAATTTTCTGTTATGTATAACACTGTTCCTGAGCACTAAAAACAGTCGACTGGATGAATTGCCGATCACGCGAATTGAAGGGCAGCATGGATTTCATTTCAATCAACGTGATTTCAAGGTCGTTTCGGTGGCGTAGCGGTAAGAACGACGGCTTTTGAAATCCAAAGGTCCCGAGTTCGAATACCGCTACAGCCAGCGTTTCAGGTAATGTCTACGTGCATTGTACAACTATTACCTGGAACGTACCGAGGCGCAACAGTTAGCAGCAGAGGTAATGGAAAAGCATACAATCTGTTACCAGCATCTAAAGGCTGTTAACTGGCCGGAGCGTCGGTGGGAGTGCTCCAACGGAACTCAGGGTTGTATTAACCCGGCTAGTGAAGTTGGCTTAGTACTACACGGACAATGTAGAAAGCAACCTGGCGCTACTACATATGGCTCCACACGTTAGAGGCATAGTGCAATGGACATAAAAGTCTGAGCACTCGGTGTAACCACCACCTCTCCCACAACATTTAACATTTTAAACGTGATTTCAAAGAGGAGAAAATTACAACCAAAGGACATGACAGGCGACAGGACATAGGCTAACAAAAAGAAGAAGGGCCATCATTCATCATTTTCCAAACTCGGATTCTTACGATACTCCGACCCCCACCATAAAAATATACATAACCGATTTACACTGAAAGCAAGTGGTGTATTGCAGGTACGCTCGAGCAATACTTGAACTAAATTCAAGCACTGCTCATCAATACTTGGAAGAATTTCAAAGAAAACGACTGTACAGTACAGAGTGTAACACAAACATATAAATTACTCTTAAATATTGTAACTAATTTTTCACTGCGACTTGGCCCACTGACGCGGACTACGCTTATAAATGCACCCATTTACTGAGTAACACTATTGCACAGTAGTTTAGCAACGAAGTACAGATAATAGTCTTTCGGCCATTTGGAAAAATATTGTCAAAGAAGCATCTCATTTAAACTTGACTCCGGCAGGGCTTCCAAGAGTAAGAAAAACGCCCAAAAGAATCGATAGTGGTACTGAAGCGCATGCGCTTGCTTCTCCTGAAGAGTATTATCGAATACAGAGATTATTTTGATCAGATAAAAAAAGATGAACTTTTCAAAGAATTATGTCCGTACAGCCAACTTTTGGGTTAAAAAAATTACATTTGTTGTCAATTTGACACAGTTGATAGTCATTTCATTCTTTTTTTTTTTTTTTTTTTTGTTCTATTTGTTACTCATTATGCAAGCCATTACTAATGCCACTATATTTACCTACAGTTATACATGTGACCTGGAATCATGAAACGTGCCTCTCGTGCGAAAACAGGTTTTTGAGATAACCGAGTGTAAAGATGGGATGGGGCTAGTTATGCGCACAGATATACATAGCGTGTACATCTGTGGTGGTGCGTTCACGCGTTGCTATGACAACCGCATTTCGAATTCTTGTTTCCAATGCGCAATCAGTTACCCTCTAGTTACCCAGTTACCCGCGGAAAAGGTACCCATTTGTTACACTCGAATTATTCTCAGATTACCCTAGTTCCCCTTTAGTTACCCGGGTAACTGGCGGGATACTACGCAATTAGTTACACTCTAGTTACCCGCGGCGGAAAAGTTACCCATTTGTTACCCTCAGATTACCCTTGTTCCCCTTTAGTTACCTGGGTAACTTGTAGGATTTTGCGCATCGGGTTCTTTGTCATTCTCGTAGGCCCGTTATACACGACGCCATGTAAACGGATGTTTTTGAACTTTTGACGTAATTTTTAAATGCAATTTGTGGAAAAACTAATGAAGATAGGAAGCTGCAATTTGTTTCATTCGAAAGACCGTGATGATTTCTATAAGAATTGTCAAGAAATTGAAAAATCATTTTTTGATACCAGAGGTACATTTCATGATTCCAGGTCACATATGTACTCATCAACTGAAATTAAATAAAACCAGTTTTGAGTTCTCGAACTTTCAATGTTGACCCCCCTCCCCCACGGTATCTGAACATTTTTTAGCAATACTTGGAGAAATCCTAACTTGCCGCGCCTACCGATTTAGGTAGGTTTTAAAATTGGTCGAAGAGAAATGAGAAACGAGTACTAATTAAATAAACTATAATCATGTTGTGAGACATAACTATTCGTGTAACTTATCTGGTTACAAGGAAAAACATGAGTTGAAATTTAATCCTATCCCTGCAGAATTTCATGATAGTTCGTCAAACAATTTTAAGGCTTTGGTGTAGTGTGAACACATGACCGAGTTTCATTGTATTCAGCGGGGGAAACCAAAAATTGAAACTGTTCCCTTCAATTTTCGAGGTAGGCAATACATCTTCATTATAAGCTTCAATTGATCATTATTATCGAAAAAATTGTTTTATGATCATGCTGAAACACCAGTATAGAATAGTGTCCTGGACAACATGACAAAGGCGAGGAGATTACAATTTGAAACAAAATTAAAGCAAACTTTCTTTGACACGGAAACCAGAATGGGAAAGGAAACTACCAAGCAAAAAAAAAAAAACAAAAAAAAAACTACTCATCTAGTTAGAAAATACGATACTAAATCGCAACAGACAAATAATAGACTCCCCGGCCCCCTCACCGAAGAATCAATTGGAAAAATTTAGTTTTTTCAATTTTTTTATTTTGTAAATTTAATAATGGATACCAAAACTTTATCTTTTCCTTATTCCTTTTAGAACAGACCTAGACAAAATGAATGGAAGCACAGTCGTTTTCTTTTCTTTTCTACTCAATTAAAAAGCACAACATTTTTTGCAGTAAACAAAATTACCCTTAATGTGAAAAATTCAAGAAACGATCTTAATTTTCTGTGTCAATCTCAATATTTTTTCCAATCGGTGAAACTGGAATTTTGCATAGAGAACTTACACCCTCCTTCCCTCCTCTCCGAAAGCAAGTATACCTTTTTATTTATCGAATTGGAATTTAAGAAGAAACGCTCTTTACCAATACCATAGGCCCCTTGCCAATCAAAAGTCTCAAATGGCAGATCCTCTGGCTTCATAAACTTTAATTAGCTATAAAACCTTTTTTTTCCCCTTTCTTCCTTTTTGCCAACAGACCCCTCCCCCCCTCCTCGGTCTCCCTACCGGCATCCTCGCGGCATTTCATAGGCTTGTGGGGACTGATGAGAGGTGTTATGAAAGACGACTTGAGAAAAATGAACTGAAGCACGGTTAAGAGTAACATCTTAGCCAATGCCCTGTGTCATGTTCAATGAAGTCTGACTTAATGGGCAAGAATAAGCTAGTTCACAGGCTACTCGAGAGTCGAGACTACTTTGTATCAATCTGTTCTTAAATCCCCTTGCACCCTTAAGGCTAGCTTCATGATGAAATACAACTGACACTAGTACAAAAGCAAAAGTAGATGGAATTCAGAAAGGCTGATTACTCCTACCTGAAAATATTCATCAATCCTAAAAGTGATAAGAACTCCTCCCCCCCCCCGTGCATATCGCACTTCTCTGCGACCGGGAAACCATAGGAAATCGATTTGAAAGTTGGTGACCGAAACTGACTTGAAAGTGTAAAATGACGGATTTATCAATAGGTATGCTGCGTCCATACTATGACGAATCTCAAGCGAATGGTGTCGATCGACTCGAGTAGAATGGAAAAGTCACCCAAGTGTAGAGGTGATGGAAGAGCTGTCTGAAAGTCGAATCGAATCGTGTCGAATGCAACCCAGAAAAAGACGGTCCGGTCAAAGTCAGTGAAATGGAGTCGCCCAGTGTGGACGCATCTGATTGACGACTGACGATGCTTTCGACTTCTAAGTCGCGTTAATGTGGACGTGCGACAAACCGCCCGTATCGACCCGGTCAGTCGAATCGAACGGAGTAGATTGACTTCATTCGACATAATGTGGGCGCAATGGACGTTCCGTAACTCAGTGTCAGTACACCACGAGGGTAAATATTCTTTACAGCATCAACACAGGCACACGATTTCAACTTTCAGTTTACCACTCAATCCAACCATACCTGATTAGTGCCGACAATTTTCTCGCTATTGACAGGCGGATTGGTGAGAGAGAGCAACAAGTCGAGTCGGACAGGAGTCTGACTCGCCAGTTCTTCAGCCACGTCCAAGCACGTTTCCGAATACGTTTCATTAATCCAGCAGTGGCTGCAGATGGCCGAAATATCCGCTCTTCTCGCCGGATTCACACTCAGCATTTCAGCAATCAGAGGCGAGGCAGCTGGAAACAGACCATCGTATTAATTCTCCCCCGGGTTCGAGATTAACTAGGAACCAAATATAAACATGTTCTGTCTTACGAGATGGATTTTTCGGTTCGAAGTAGTTTCCCGTAGAAATCTGTTTGACGAGTCTTTTAAAGTTCGATCCGTCAAACGGCATGGCGCCGTAGACCAGTGTATACAACAGCACCCCCAATGACCAACAGTCGACTTCGGGTCCGTGGTACGGCGTACCCTTGACAATCTCCGGCGACGCATACAGCGGACTTCCGCAGAAGGTCGACAGGAGCGAAGAGTACGAGAACACATTCGATAGGCCAAAATCGGCAATCTGGAGATAGAAATCCAACAAAGTATTAAAACGAGGCGTCGTTGCGCTCTTCTTCGCACACGATGGGCTGAATCGACCCGAATACGAGGTTACGTACCTTGGCGTTTCCTATTTCGTCCAACAATATATTTTCTAATTTGAGATCCCTGTGGCAAATGTTATGCTGTAAAAAGTGTTCGAAACTCGTTAAACGGGGCTCGTAAAATACCGACGCAATTTGTCGGAGCGAAAGATCAATAAAACATGACAAAGTAATATCATTTGGTTAATCGTTGAATTTTCGCGTAATCGCGGCGCAGTTCAATCGGAAAAATATTGATTACTTGGAGCGGAAAAAGCTCGTTAAACGCGTACTTTATGACAGTAGTAAACGGCCGTCGCTATCTGTCGAAAAATCCTTCGAGCTTCCTCTTCGGGCAGCACTTTCCGCTCGCTCAGATAATCGTAGAGTTCGCCTCCGGCAGCGTACTCCATGACCAGCACCATTTTCTCGCGATTTTCGAAGACTGCAATGAGAAAAAACAGAAAATGAGCGGGGCCAATCAGGCTAATTGGAGCGTTTTTGAGGCCCACCACAACATCCCTATCTTATCCCCTCGTCAGCTTGTCTCTGCGAATATCTTCGGAGAAAATTGACTTTTCTGAGCACTAAAACAGCTCTTGGATTAATATCACCATAACCTTTACCCCAGGGGTTGGTTGGACGAGTGGATAGCGCGTTGGTCTCGGAATCCCACGTAGCAACTCGCCAGATTTCGACTTAGGCCGGGTTTTCGGCCAGTAGGGAAGAGAGCTTAGACAGCCCTACCAGCCTCCCCGACGTCTCGAGGTAATGCTCTAAAGGGCGGATTCCAGGGCTCGGGTTGGGAACAAATTAGAAAAGAACTCTACCCTCTTTTCCAAAGACTAAGTTTCTACCTACAAGGACGAAAACTAGCACGTTCTAATCCATTAAGAAGTCAAACTTGATCGAATATGACACAGGGCGTTGGCCAAAGACGAAAGAAATCGATATCATTCTCGCTCCTTCTTCAGTTCATTTTTCTTCAAGTTGACTTTCATAACACCTCTCATCGGCCCCCTACCGACGACCACCTTTACTCCTATTTAATGTACATTTTTACACTATTATCGCGTCTATGACATTCGCTCGTGTCCTTGATCAGGTTCTACAGTTTTTGTTATTCTTTTCTTCGCTTAATTAAAGCGCAAATATAAACTTTATACTTTGATCGAATTCCACCCAAACTAGGTATTTATAAATAAACACGAGTTCCGTTTCGCTTAATTCAGTCCAATATTAGAACTATTACCTTCGTATATGTGAATAATATTGGGGTGTCTGACCGAGGACATGATCTGGATTTCTCTGCGTATTCTAATTAAATCCGCTTCTGTTTCTATTTTGCACTTTCTTATCGTTTTAATGGCCACCTGAAAGCAACACAACAGCTGGTCAACATTTGGAAAAAATAAATAGTTTGAATAAAATATGATAAGATAGCGAAGGTTCAAATTATAGAACATTAGATTTTGAACACGGATTTTGACCTACTTCTAAGAGCGATAATTTAGACATGTTTACAGTAAATTTGTTTATATTGGAATTAGCAGGGATCTTCCAAGTTCCAAGTGGTAGCACAGAACGATTCAAAAGGAACTTGCGGACAGCGGTGGAAATGCATGATCCATCAATGGGCTCAGAACTGGGAATAGGGATACGTGCCAGGCAGGATCATGTCAATGGGAAGGGAACATGGGGCGACTCGCCCCGGATCATCTTTCAAAGTTGGTAAATCGGCAATTTCAAGTACTTGTTACTCAGTTGATAAAATCAATAAGGGGCTTTTTCCTCTGCTTAACAGGCTGGAAAATTTTGTTTTCCGCTTCAACAGTGAAAATTATCGCCCCTTCAACAAATCTGAGAGAACATGAGATCATGTGAATCCGGAGTCGTAGTTAGGGACAGGATCATCAGGGTCCAGACCTCAGGGCCTCTACCGTAAGGAGCCTCAACTAACACCAAATTAATAATTTTCTTAAAGAAAAATATTTTCTGTCAATATTTTCAATGGATCATAAGCGCACTTAGGTTGTGAGATCAGAGGGCTATTCCGCATGAAAAATCGATTTTAGTCCCATTCTTCCGATGAGAGATTTTCAATGTTTTACAACATTTTCTGAGTGGGAAGGGAGCTATGTACACCTTCTTGAGGCTTACGCTCCTAGTCCCTCACTAAATCTACCTATGGTGAGGATTCACTTCTTTCCGTGACTCTCTAAAAATGATATTCTGAGTCCCACGTACATCGTGAACCTCGAGGCTCTAAAATTTTAAACCCCGCCGTGGTCAATTTCACAATCAAGAATTAGATTTGCAACTTGAAGGTTGGTATCAAATTTTGAACCCCCTTGAAATATTTTGTGTACGCTCAAATCGGAACGAGAGTAATTTAAAGTATGACCATATTTATCCAAGAACTACTTATTTTTGCGATGTCCATGAATACAACTACAACACTGTAAATGTAGGAGATTGCAACATACTCTACAATACACAAAATATGGTCCTGCCTGGACCAAAAAGATCTCTCATTTAGACTACTGAAAATAAGTAGTAATCAGTAAAACTATCACTGTCATTTTTATTAGCTTCCTTTTTACTGTTTCTTCATGAAAAAGTTCAAATGAGTGCAGACGAATGAAAATGGCCTTACTTCCTTTTACGAACCTCCACTAAAATGAATCTCCGAAGCCTCCAGAATCGAGTGTTGTTAAACGTATAGGGCTGTCTATCTTTACAAATAATTCATGTTAAGAGCAAAAACAAGTTTCTTGTACTGTAATTCTTGGTGATTAAGAATGAAACGTTGTCTTTTACAATTGTCAACTCAGCGAAATACTTTTAAATTTTGAAAGAGAACGATCACAAGACGCTGGAAAGAATGTTCCAGATCAAGATCCAAATAATGCACGAATAAAAATGTGAATTGAAAATTCAAATTCAATCAGACTACAGCTAATAGTGATCAAACAAATTTTAAAATTTTAAGGCACAGAAAACGTGGAATGAACTTGTACACAATTCGACCGGGGGGGGGGGGTATATATTCGCCAATTCAATTTTTCGAAATAGGTAACACATTGTTAGACTGCGTTTTGATGTACTCTCCAAGGGCTATCACAATATGAAGCTTTTTCAATCACGTTTTATTGTAGAAATCCAGATGTACAGTGGCTATTTCAAGGAGAATTTACAACTACTGGAAATCATGTTCATTAGAACACTCCAAGGGTGAGGCAGGAGAGGTTAAAATGTTGAGGTTTTAAAAATAATAGTTACCCAGATTTATAACATGCCCACTTGGAATACTTCAACAACTAAACCTTGGAAGGAGATAGGAGTATGCAAAAAATATACATCCATGTTCAACATTGCTACAGTTTACAACGAAAGAGGGAGCTGCACGGCCCAAATCCCGAGCCAAAATTTGTTTCGCTCAACGAAATCCTACGTTCAGTGCTATGCAGCGCATACTTCCTTGCTGTCGATGTATCTGGCTGATGGACTGACCGTCTGTCTTTTGGTCTAGCTGGCCGTCTAATTGATTCGGATCCTGAAGCACCTCCCCAGTCACAGCGGTAGAGAGGAAACGTCAGATTGTACTATACATATACATACAAATCAGGGTTCATTCGGATCATAAGGAATTAGGATTCTAAATATATCCAGTTCAGTCTCAAAGACACAAGGTCAGAAAAATATACATAACTGATAAATAAAGGTCACACGATGTAACGTGCTAAAAGACTGACAGCTAGAGAAAGCAAATACACAGAAACATACAGATACATTAACTAACTAGAAGTGGGGACGATACATTAAATCCAGAATTTAGAGGCCACAGAAATATTGGCTCGCAGGGTCCTGGATTCAGGCTCATCAGAATTGTAAGGAAACCGAGGAATAAATGAAAGCAAGAAAACCCGATCAGGCATATGATAAAGTAAAACACTATTCTGGAGCAAGAAGAAAGAGAAAAAATAATTTAACGGATGAAAAAGGAAAATGCAAAATAAAAATATGGGTGAAATATGTTGAAAAACTGTAGAAGAATGGAGCTGGTATAAGTAAATGTACGGAAAAAGAACGCAATGTGGAGGATGAAAAAGGAGGAGATCCTATTTGGAGATCGGAATTTGACAATGCTCTGAAAGAAATGGAAACAGGTAAAAGCAGGAGTTGATGAAATTTGCCAGTGAGTTATTGAAAGTAGTTTTAAAAAAATTATACGAATTAATTCCAGAACGTATGAAGAAGGAGGAATGCCAATAAATTTCCAGATCCCTAAAAAAGCAGGGGCAAGCAAATGTGAAGATTATCGTACGATAAGTTTACTATCACATGCATCAAAGATTCCAGCAAAAATCATAAGTAACAGAATACAAAATAAAATGGAAGAAAGAGTGTGAGATTAGTTTGGATTCAGGAAAGGTAGAAGAACTGGGGAGCAATTTTACGTTTGAGGCTTTTATTAGAAAAAAGACTGAAAAAGGGTTCGAATACATAATGCAGCATTTGTAGATTGAGAAAAAGCTGTTGATAATGTTGAATGGTCAAAATGTTACAAATTTTGTAGGAGACTCAGTTAGGTATATAGAAAGAAGCGTAATATGGAACTATACAGGGTGTCTAACAAAATCGAATTTTGAAAATAAATTACCCTTAAATGACCTTTTTTCTCCACTTGGTTATGAATGCTATGAATGTGCTAAAATGCAAATACAATACGGGTATCATTTTAAAAAAAACATTAAGCTGAATACACTACGATAATTTTTATCCAATTTCAAAATTAATGATCTAGCAAAGTATTTACCAGAAGTCCAATCTTCTTTTTAGTAGGAGATGCACTCAAGAGATATTGCTCCTATTTGTAATTTCTTCATGATTGATGAATGTGATGTGAGCAAGAAAAAGGCAAAAAGGGTATCTCACATGCGAAAGAACATATTTTTCTCAAAGCTTTTCTGCTAATTCATCAATCATTAAGTCTTTTCAATAATTTTTTTTTTTGAGTCGGGAATTATTTTTAGTATTTTTGAGTAAGAAATTAGGAAAGTCCCTTCTTCGAGAAAAAAAAAAAAAAGTTTAAAAGAAGCAGAATTGGTGTAAAATAATGCGGTAAATGCCAAAATATGCAAAATGAAGTGCTGCTCATTTCACTCAGAATTTTGTGATTCGTGAAGACCTTTTGAAACTTCATTTTCAAATGATGTTACTTTTGAAATAGAGAAATCCAAACTACTGCTATTTATGCAGATGACATAAAAATATTTAAAAAGATAACTTCCTTCTCAGACTGTATTGAGCTTCAGGCGGATGTGAATTTTATTGTTTGTCGAAGTGATCAGAATCTACTGTCCTTCAATGAATCCAAATGCCAAAGCATTACTTTTACTCGCATAAAGGAGCCCTTGCTACACCCTTATACAATAGGAGATTATATGCAGATTGCCAAGGATTCATAAATTCAGGGACTTGGGTGTCAGGTAATACTGGATAGCAAATTATCATTTTCCTGACACATAGACCGCATCACCTTGACCGGTTTCATCAAAAAGAACAGGCCTAATTACGAGACATATGGAAGTATGAAACTATTATTTTTTGCTTTGGTAGGATCAATTTTGGAATTTAGCGCAATTATCTGGAAGCTGCATCAGTCGAAGTAGTAGACGAAAATTATCAACTATGTTATTCTTGTGGGACATTATTAATGGAAGAGTCAAGGATGGTGAATATTTAGGTACTACAAACTTCCGTATCCCAACGTTCAATAGCAGAGACAATGTGCTCTTTTTGCTGCCCCAAAGAGATGTAACTCCGACCTCTTCTGCATACTCTGTCTTTACAGTGAGGTAGTTCGAGCAAATGCAGAGGTTGATATTTGCTTTATGAATCGTAAAGCATTTAGTAACATCATTCAAAAGCATTTATCGGCCTTTGAGTCAGCTTGGTTTCAATGACTTCCTTCCTCTCTCCCCACACACTAATGCTCCTCTTCGTTGTCATTTTCATTTTCTTCTTCTCCTATTGGATTTAAGCTTAGAATTCCAAGTGTTGACAGTCCCGCATATTATGTGTGAGTGATCGCGTACGATTTACCATAAGCGTGTAGCAAACTTCAACTATCATGAAGTCGATTAAAAATTCACTTTCAAAGAAAATTTGTCCTAAATTTAACGACATCATCACCAAAAAATTGAATTATAATCAGTTCTACTGGCAGAATAATTTTCACTCAGTTTTTTACCCTCCTGAAGATAGCAGTGTTTCTCATTCATTTTCACCCGCATAGGTGATTTTGCAGCGCACTCTAGGGCAAGTTTAAATCCCAATATATTCCATTTGCTTCCAATATTTTGAGGGTACCTCTCTCCCTTCAGCCCTTCAATCAGATTATTTCCAATCACTTTCCCAATCATCACCCCCCCCTATTCTTCAATTAATAGTGGAAAAGTTGCAATACACTGTACTTTGTCCCCTCCTAATCTGGTCAGTTTTGACTGTAGGAGGGGACAGTAATATTGAATAAGTAAATAAATAAATGATTGATGAATGTGATGCGGGCAAGAGAAAGGGTATTTCATATGTAAAAGAACATATTTTTCTAAATGTTTTTCTGCTAATTCATTAATCATTAATTTTTTTTTTATATATTCAGGAATTATTTTTAGTATTAGTATTTTTGAGTAAAAAACTAGAAAAATCACATTTTAGGGAAAAATACTGAAAAATAAGCAGAATTGGTGCAAAATATGCAGTAGGTAAATGCCAAAATATGAGACACATACAAAATGAAGTACTGCTTATTTGATTCACAGTTCTGTGATTCATGAAGATGTTTTGAAACTTCTGGAATATACGTCATAGATAGAAATATACATTCGCATAAAAATTGTAGCACTGGTCACTATAATAGAATTTTCCAATTTTCAATTCTTTGTTCTCTCTTTCAAGGAATAATTGGCTGATAAATATTTAAATGACCATTATTGAAAATAAATGACTTAAATGGCCTTTAAACACCCTGTTATATACCGATCAAAAGGGCGTCATCGGATTGAGTAGCCGCGTCCCTATTCGTTGTCAGTACCCTTATTGAGTCCCGGGTTAGAGCGCCTGCCTGAAATAAATTTCCGGATTGAGTCCCTTGCTAGCGAACCGATCTCCCTTGTTGGCATTCAGGAAAGAAAACCAACTTGATTCGAGACTCATCAAGATTCTTCAAGCCGTCGCTCTAGACTCGATAAAACACTTAAGGCGGTTTCTGATCTATTTCAGACTTTTCCGACTATTTCGGAACATATTCAGATAAGTTTAAGACCTTCTGCGACTTTATGACATTCCAAACTGACTTGAGACTCTTCAAGACTTTTAGACTCCTCCGGACATGTTTTATACTCTTCACATGAGACTCTTCAATACTTCTACAAGACTCCTCCGGACATGTTTTATGCTCTTCAAAACTGTTTCATTTTTAGTTAAAACTATTCTTGAAGCATTTTTGTATTTGTTCAAACGCATTCAAGCTCTATGAAAACTCAGCTCTGACTAATCCAGACTTGTACTACAATCTTGAAGACTACTCTTGAAGCGAAGCATGTCGCAATGGGTCCAAAACAAATTTGATTAAACACATCTGGATGAATCTTGAAAAGTATTGAAAAGGACTAGAAAAGTCAAAACTCAATCAAGCATAGAATAGTCTTGAAAAGTCTCAGTCAAATCGCATTTCTAATGCAATGTACGAAGGAACTGAACATGGGGCGCGCTAACCCGGGACTCAATCTGGCAAAAAACACCGTTTTGGGACTCAATTCGGAATTTCCCCTATTTACTATCCATCAACTTCTCACACGTCACATTTACTGTACAATAACTGACTGCAGAAAATGGGTCTTGCGGCACAACGCTTATATCTGAGCCCTATAGTGTGTCCATGCTGCCTATAATTAGTAAATTCAACCTTCTCTGTTAAAGGCATGTTTAGATAGATCGTGTTTCCATTAGGTCTTATTCCACAGACATCTCGGGATATTTAGTACATTGAAGAGATAATTATTACGGACAACACAACTCAGCTACACAAGTGTCGGCGACTGCCTGATCAAACCGGCGCTTGTCGGTTCGGGGAAAAGTTCTCCGCAACATGTCTGTGACAAAGTTGGTGTGGTGGGACGTGTGGCGATGCACGCATGCCAAAGTGGCCCCGATGACACCGCACTCCCGGCCCCGGAAACTACCCTTTCGAGTATCGCATCAGTGACCGGAGGGATCAGCCACAAAATTGGAAAGGAATGTAAATCCGTTGTTGTCGCCGACATTTAAAAGTTTGTTCGTGACATGTCGCCGACTCGAATGTAAATTCACCATAAACAGATGGAAACAAAATCCAATAAATATGGAAAGAGGAGGTGAAAAAATAAAGCGGGTAAAAGAATTTGAATACTTAAGTAGTTTGATAATGCACAACCTCGGCGAGAGGGGGAGAGGATGGGGAAATACCCCGGAAAAGGCCTAAATTTCAACGCTTACGTCATACTGTACATCAAATCAGCAATCACTCCTTACACCATAAAAGAAACCTCTCATCAGGTAGCTTATAATTTTTTCTTATCTGACAAAAGAACAAAATTAACTGAAAAGAGAGGGGACCCGTGGAAATTCCTCCACGCCCTCTTTTTCTCTCGACGGGGCTGATAACGCAAGATGGAAGAAGTAAAACCGAAATAAAGAATAGAATAGAATAAGCTAAGAGAGCTTTTTTTATCCAGCAAGAAGACATATACAGAGCAAATACAGATTTAATAGTAAGACTGAGATTTCTTCAAACATATATTTGGAATATACAGGGCGTCTACCGGATCCAAATTTTCCAATTCCTTGACATTTCCTTGACCTTTTCTCACTTTTTTCACACCCGTTTTACACACATACAAATATAATCTTATTCGTAGAACTTCACCAAGGTGGGGGGGGGGGCTCACAATAAATAGAAACACTAAAAAATACTATGAAAAAGGATATTATGTAATTATCTAAAAATATTTACGTTACTTTAAATTTATTTGTAATTTAAAAAAAAAATCGTGATGATAATTTTGAGGAAATTTAAATGAAAAATGTATGACTTTTCATGACCACTATCCAAAATACTTGACTTTTTCTTTACTTCCTTGACTTTCCTTGACCACTCTCCAAAATATTTGACTTTTCCTTGACTTCCTTGGCTGGTAGACACCCTGATATATCATTGTATGGATGCGAGTAGCGGACAATAGGAACACAAGAAAGAAAACGAACAGAACCTTTTGAAATGTAGTGTTATCGGAGAATGTTGAAAATCAAGGTAGAAAAGATCACGAATGAGGAAGTACTGAGGCGAATAGGAAGAAAAGGACGAATCAGGAGTATAATCGTAAAGAGAAAAATTAAAATGATAGATCATATAAGACATCCAGGGATATTGTTATTTCTTCTAGAAGGAAAGAACTGGAAAGGAAGGCAAAGAATGGGCTATGAAGAGCAGATAACGGAGGATACACTCTCACATATGAAATGATCAGCACAGGAGAGAAAAAATTGGAGAGACGCAACCCTAGTCGAGATACTAAGGCTATAACAACAAGTAGAGAAAGTAGCAAACGGGTCGAAACTTGTAAATTTGCAAACCACCGAACAATTCTCACAATGCGGGATATAAAACTGCCGCACAATTTTCAGGTGGATTGTGATTCATTACTGACTAGCCGTCCGCTTTTGCTTTCTATCAGTGCTGTTCGTAAAGAGTCACTTAACGCAGCCTGAACTCGTCATTAATAATGCACTTTTCGATCATCCGAGGAGAAAAAGATATTTATGAAATTGCATCTTTAATAATCTGGAAAATGTTTCCAACCATGCAAATGAGAATTTATCTTGCGGTTAATTATCTCAGTTCTTCCATTTTGAAGAACAAACTAAATACTCCACTGCTGCTATTAAAAGGTACCTCACATGGAGATCTGACATAAAATATGCCCCTCGCCCAAAAATGAGCTTAATTTCCAAACACGCCTTTCAATGCGCAGGCTTAATCCTCTGCTATGATACCGCTATGCACCCAAGAAACAACGGCGGAAGTTTCTCAAAATAAACCCGACAGAGACCGTGCAAACAGAAATATTGAACCAGGATTAAGAGAGGCACACCAAACCTAATAACGATAAAAATCTCCTTCGCGTTTAATCTAATTACGGCCAATTAAAAGGTAAATAATCTGGAAACACCAGTTATACATCGACAGCATTCGCCAACTTACATTATGGAATTTTTCTAAATGTCAAGATCAAGTAATACCTCTTGTCCAGTTTCCTTATTTATTCCGAGTTGAACTTTGCCATACGTTCCTTGTCCGAGCTTCTTCACGATGTCAAACCTGAAACAATTAACGGCGCATAATTTAAACAGCATTCTTACGTAACTCCCCGCATAGCTTGACAGGCTAGATGGGTTTTTCAGGGAGGGCTTTTTAGCACCCACCATCGATGATTGCTATCGAAAGTACAAATTTATGAAATCTGAAAATACCTTTGTTTCAGCTTCCTCCGATGATTATGCAGCCTGACATCGCCCGTGTTCTCGATCCCACCCATGATGTTATGAATAGCATCGGACACCACCATGATGGTTGATTTCTACCTACTAAGCACACAACGAAAAACCAATTCGGTGAAAATAGAAAAATTCTCGCGAATTACGTAATCTCTACTTCTGAGATACTAACCTAGCGCAGATGAAACGAAAATCACTTTTTCCGTCGACCATATATACTCGGTCGGTCTGAAATTGAAAAATCAGAAAAAACAAATTACTCGGTGCTGTCATCGCGACCATAAATATCGGAAATTTTTGGGTCAATGAGAGTGCACGTATGAAGGGGTCAACCGCAAATTAAGATGAAATTTTTCACTGCTGTTTAACGTATATTATAATATAATGTAACACAAAAAATGAGGACCATACAATCGCTTGGTACAGAGCCAGAGAATGTATCAAAACTCTAAAAATAACGGCGTAATTAATCGACAACAAGTGCTACATTCGACAATTAAATGAAATTGAGTCGCGCACTAACGAGGATATTCAGCGAATTCATCTCAATCGAACATTTCAAATTCGGATTCATTTCACGCAATAAGAATGGAGCATTTCTGATATTCCGAAGAGAACGGAGAACACATTGTGACTTAATAAACCCACACATCAACGTACGTCCGCCTTAGAGTATACATTAGCACATAAACATGCAAATCATACGTGGGAGCTATTTATAAATGACGCACACCGAGCTCTTCCTTCACTTACACATTTCTTTGAATATTTTCTTACACTCGGTGTCAACCTACAAGCCACTGATTATGTCAAGACACATAGCTATATATACACGGACACATTAAAAATGTTGAAAATCACGCTGCTAGATTTTTACAAATCGAATTCGGCTGCTAGTCGTGCCGTGACATATACTAGCCTCGTGTTTCGGTACCAGCTTGTGGTGGATCCGACGAAAAATAACACAAATAATTTATGCAAATGGCAAACCGAAATCTCACGGACGTTCGTGTCATTCACACGAGACGGCATGGTTTTTTTGGGTCATGATCACTGGTAAGCTTTTCGAAACAGAAAGCTGGTAGTGTTTACTTCCTCAATCTTGAGCTAGACCATGATCGATCTATCAACTATCACCCACATCACCTAAAACCTGTTGTTCAATCGAATGGATCGGACCTCGAAAACATACCCTATACTCGAGGGTGAGAGAATTCAAAATCGATTGTTGACATCCATTTGAGTTGACTGCACAAATGCCCCTTCTCTCGAATCTACCAATTAGTCTGCATATTCTGCTTTCAGTAAGAAAAGTTATTCGATCCATCGGAGTGGACTCTCGGTAAACTGCACGAATACCTTTACTCCAAGGATACTAGACTAGTATCCTCATCTCTGCTCTCGAATCTATTAACCCGTCTGGATATTTGGTTTCCTGCAAGAGAAGTCATTCAAATCTAAATCAGTAGTTCCTCGGTCATACTTCCAAGCATTCCCGAATTTCCAAAAATTCAAAATGACTGATACCAAAACTTGAGAATCTCGAATTCAACTAATCTATGATTACACGCTTCCGGCTCTTCGGTTCTAGCTCAGGGTCGTTATTAGTTTTAGTAGACGTTATAGACAAGTTACTAGATATTAATCATTGAACTTCGTAAAATTGATTTTCAAGTAAGTAGTAAACTTACATAAGTGAGTCAAGAGGAACAAGCAGTGTTTCCGATAACAACACGAAAAATCAATAGAGAAAAATTCGCATCTTCGAGCTAATTGTGACGAGAAATCACATGTACGCACGTTAATTGCTAATTAGCATAATTCGTGTTAAAATGCACAGCGAAGAACACGGTTTGATCTTCTTGCAAGACAGCAAGACACACCACGAATCTTGCATTAGATCATTTTGTTATTTTTATCTTCTCCGTATTATCAGCGTATCTGTTTACAAACGAAATCCAACGTGAATGAAGAACTCGAAGAGTGAAGAGCGGAGAACCGAAAATTATAATCAGTGCGTGCCACTGCGGAAACGGGAATTTGCAGATTGCAGAATTGCAGCAGGTAGGTCGGTACAAGATTATTCTAAGAGAAGGTTCACTCATCCACACCACCACACGGCGCAAACAACATATGTGACGTCACTGACGGAAAACGTACACAGGCCGCTTACAGGAAACTGGAGTACAGCTTCCTTTTATCTTTACTCATAATTGATGCCCTCAACATATTTTTCTATTATTTTTACGACGTACAATATTCAATTGGCTACCGTTTAAAAAAAGAGCCCTCTACCGCAAAAATTCAATTTTTCCATTACTTTCTTATGAAGTGAACTCCGGCGCGGGTGAGACGGGAAGAATTGTTGCGGGCTGCCTACCCGAATGAGTGACCCTACTCTTTAAAATAATCTTGAGGTCGGTAGGTCCACGATACAGGGTTGCAAAAAAAAACTTTTTTTTAAAGAACAAAACAACTGTTTTTTTGTTTTAAAACATGTTGTTATCAATGTTTTTTTCCTGTTGTTTTAAAACGTCTAAAAACATTGTTTTAAAACGTTTTTTGTTTTTCCCCCTATTTCCGACATTTTGTCTTACCTTTTCGGTCCGTTATTCGACCTTCAACTCTGACGTCACACAGTGAGTTACTGTTAACAAAGATACCCGTTGTTGGGCCAACAAATGTATTGATAATTATCACTGATATCAAATCATTCTGGAAATTTTTGCGTGAAATTCTGAAATTTATTTGTACTTGACAAATTATTTTGGTCCCTGTAAATTCTGGGTGAGGAAATCTCAAAGAAAACGAAAAAAAAAAAAAACAGAAAAAAAACATGGTTAAAAAACACGTTTTAAAACACATATTTGTTTTAAAACAAAGATTGTTTTTTTTTCATTGGTTTAAAACATATTTAAAACGTGTTTTAAAAACATTTGTTTTAAAACATTGCAACCCTGTTCACGAACCACGATTTCGGACTACGAATTGAAGTGACTGACACCTAGCAGTAGAGTTGAGAACTTGTCAAGTTTTGACGTTTTGAGTGATCAATGAAGACTGAAAAAATAAAATATGCATTCTAAATCTCAAAATGTAATCATATTATAATATTATGCATTTTGAGTAGCTGAAATATGCAAAAAGATGCACTCAGAACTTTTAAAAAAAAAGTGCAAAATATGCATTATCAAATATCAATATGGGTGCCACCGAACAGAAATTTTTGAGCTAACGAAGACGAATGAGTTACATCACATCATTGGATGCTGTTTAACAAAAGGGAACTAACCCACAAAATCCGCTTTTTGAGAACACGTGATTCGAAGTTCAAAAGCCATGTAGAAACTACATATATGGAATTGCGTTTATTGATAAGCTTTTTTCAACGTGAGTACACATTTTTGAATCGGGAGCCCAATTTTGAAAAATTTCTACGTTTTACGCTCTTTCCAACGATTAATAACTCATTTTGTCAACAAAAATGTTGCTTAGTTCTGTTTTGCTTAACAGCGTCCAATTGTCCCCCTTCCCGATACAAAAAAGTGTATCCACGTTGAATAAAATTTCCGTGGAAATTTCTATTAACAACACTGCTGCAAACTGTAGTCGCGCAGTAAGTGTCAACCCACTAAATTTGTGTCGGGGAGGGGGGGGGGCTTTACGGGTTTTGCTTCAGCATACCCATTGCTGGAAGAAAATGGAAATGTCAACCACTGAACTGAATTGTCACCATGAAGAGCAAAAGAACTATGAGCTGAACTGAGCCGAAAATAAGAGAACTCCGATGTCTCTGAGGTAATGCTTGAAAGGGCGCTGGCTTCGTGTCGGGGGAGCGTGTCGAGGGGGGGCGTTCGGTTTGCGCTCAAGTATACCCCTGTAGCTGGAGGAAGTAAATTTGCCTGTAAATGTATAAACACAACTTTTGCTCAAGTATACTCACTAGTATGAAGTGATAGAAACAGGAGTACTATAGGGGATTGTTACAGGGGGAGCATTATGGTTTTCGCTCAAGTAAACCCAGCAGTATGACGTCATAGTAACAGGAGTGTACAGTTTTCACTCAAGTACCCAGTAGTACCAGTAGTAAAAGCATATAAAATGCTAAAAAGCTTATCAGTAAACGCTGTCTCTAAACCGGCATTATTCATTGGCTTTTAATGTTACGTTTCCTCAAAAAATAGATTTTGTCGCTTAAGTCCTTTTTGCTTAACAGCGTCCATGTTCAAACTACCTGTAATTCAATTTAGTGTCGAATGAAAATGAAAATTACAAATTTACAATATTTTTAAGACTTTAGCTGTTTGTACTTTTTAGTATCTACCTAGTTTAAGACTTTAGCTGCTTGTACTTTTTAGTATTTAGTTTGATTAATTAAGATTAATCAAGAGAGAAAGGACTCCTAGGGTAGTATTATTGAAACGTTTTCGAGATGTTACAGATAAAATCCCATTTCAAGTACATGTTATGTTATCCGTAACATCGCTAAAACGTTCCAATAATACTGCTTCTGGGTGTTTTATAACAAACTGATTATAGCCTGTTTAGCGGATGCTCTAATCAAACCCCTTCCTGTTACCTCGCTGGAGGACAAGATTCGCAAGAATCACTCTGATAAATCTTCCCCCTTCCTTTATTTCCAAGCCAATCTTTTTCTTGTTTTAATGTTCAAATTTGTAAAAATTGTGAATAACTGCTGTATTTGTCCTAAAATTCAGAAGGAAAAAATCCCAAAAGTTGAGATTTTTCTGTTTCCCAAAAGCAATGCACAGTACAGTAAGACATAGAGGTACCAACTTTAGGTAGAACAATAAAGTGATAGTTGTATCTATTCCTGGACGGTAAAAAGTGAGAAAAATACCATACGATAAAATTTTAATTTTGAACACGGATAATGAGAGGTTCTTGAGGAAAATGGTTAACGCCATTGTATTCAGCATTCAAAATATAGCCAAAATTACACAATCTCATCCCATTGTTTTTTATGCTGTAGTCGTGTAGTGTAGTATTAGTTGAATGCGACAAAATTATCAGTGATCCTATCCTGCAGCGAGATAGCAGGAAAGGGATTGGTTACAGCACCCCCTAAATGGTAACAGGCGAATAGGGGAGAAGTGCTGGCACCACAAAAAGGCAGTAATACGTCATTTTCAAATTCTAATGCAATGCCCGAACAATTTAAAGAAAAATATGAGAGATAGTGTTGTTATTTCAATAACAAAACAACACTATATATGTTGGAAATATGCTGAAAAATATCGAAAATGGCTGAAACATGCACTCTAGAGCCTGAAAATGTGCAAAATATGCACTTTCAGGCACAATATGCAAAATGAAATGGGCTCAGTTTATGAATCGTAAAGATAATATGAAATATGATCCATTAAAGTATAATATAGAAATTTGAATGCAATTCCATACTTTTCTAGCCATCTTTAACTATAAGTTTTTGGTCATTTTTTTAGAATTCTGTTATTTTGTTATCTTTTTTCATGGTTTTGTTTCGTCTTATTATTTTGTCATTTTATATCTTCTTTTTAGTCATGTCGCTTACCATAGTCTATTATCAATGGCAATGTCGCTTAGCATAAACTATCATCAGTTATTACGTTGTTCAGCATAGTTCATCATTTAAAAGTTCATGAAATGTCAACTTCATTTCTTTTTTGTCATTGGATTCTTCTTTTCGTTGTCATTGACAAAACGGTCTTGACAAAAAATTAATGATTTCAGGTTTCATTTCATTTTATTTTGTTAACACTGCAAATAAATCGCTTCCAGGCTTGTGGACAGGGTTCAGGGTTGGGAAGAAACGAAATCCGAACGGCTCAGAACGAGAATACAGTCGATTTTTGTTTCACTCCCGAGAGGCCGAGAGCTGATCGAATCAAATCAAATCAATTAGCTGAAAATGATGAAACGAGAAGTGACTCTGGAGCGAATAGATTAATTTAAAAGAAAAAAATAAAGTAAAAAAAAAAAAGAATTCTTCAGGGCGAATAAATGAAATTTTGGGGTGGAATTTAAGAATGAATCAATTGAGTTAGTTCATTTTCATTTTAATTTCTTCCTTTCCAATAGATCATTACGAAAGTATTTTCCTTCCTGGAGAAGGAATGAGCCTTGAGCCATTTCCCTCCTTGCATCATCGCATACAAAGCGTTAAGACGCAGAAAACTTTTTTTTTTAACAGATAAAATATGATGAACTTTTTCAATCAATTCTGAAGAAGAAAAAAAATCTCACCAATAATAAACAGAATTTCTTAAAATAAGATAAAATTTCGCGCAGAATAGAATATATGTTTTGATAGACACCACGCACAAATATTTTAATTTAATTAAATTTAATATAAAAATTGCTCCCTCCCGATGCGCAAAATCCTATCAATTACCCGGGTAACTAAAGGGGAACCAAGGGTAACTGACGGGTTTCTGGGTAATCTAAGGGTAACTGAGGGTTGCAAATCAGTAACTTTTCCGCGGGTAACTGATTGCGTATTGGGATGCCCAAAATCCCGCCAGTTACCCGGGTAACTGATGGGTTTCGGGGTAATTTGAGGGTACCCGAGGGTTGCAAATGGGTAATTTTTCCGTGGGTAACTAGAGGGTAACTGATTACGCATCGGGCTTGACTACATAAATTTTCACGAAAAATTATTTCCTCGGAATAACCTATGGAAATACACCTTTTCCCGCCTTTTATTACTTATAACACTTGAACGCTCGCAATTTTCCTTCTCGCCGGTGGTGAACATAAATGTTTTAAACATCCCGCCAAACGCATTCCAATAGTTTTTCTCTCATTTTTTCTCCTGAAGTTTTAAAATTCATCCATCTATTTTCTTTTCAATCACGAGAAAATGGAAAAAGTAAATGGTTTGTTTTATATTGATAACATACTTTTAACATCTCCAGAAGTAAGGATAGGTCAACATACAGAGTAATAATTTGCTAGCTTACCCAGTTGAAGGAGGATTATTAATCGAGACATCCTGCGCACTCTTATACATGTATAAAATCATCACTAATGTGTAACAGTAATTGAAACTACAAAATATATTATCGTCTAGGATCTGGATGTCAGCTCTACTTCAAACATTGTAGGTAATGACCGAAATTTCAGGTCTCAGAATAAGTTTTTTTTTTTCTAAGGTCAATCCGAATTATTTCGTTGATCGATTACTCTAAAAACTGGATGCGTCTTATACGCGATGACGTTTTGCAAGGTCTTCCGTACATAACTATCCTCAATAACTAAGGATACCAAAATTAAATACAAAATCATTTATGTAGATATCTACATGAAAATTGTTAAAAATACTACATTAAAGTAACTGATATATCGTAGCCTATCAAGTTTTCGAATTTGAAGCTTTAATAAAAAACCACAGGGGAATTAAAAATCTGGAAAAAATACATAGCATGATCACACTGGTAACATATCAATAATTCATTACCATATGGTACAGTATCACAGGTAATTAAACTCAAAACTTAGTAAAATAAATAAAAATAAATCATGTAGCGAGTAATTGTTCGCAGGCGTATTTAATGATTCTTTGAATTACAAATAAGAAACATTAATCGTCCCGTTAATCAACTTTTTTGATCACAACTACACAATTGTCTATAAAGAAGTTTTTTAATTCACATTCATAGATGTATATCATTCTGACTTCCAGACATTAATTATTTTTGGAAAGATTCTCACTCAAGTACTAATTTTGGTGCTACTACGAATCTACATCAACCTTATTTTGCTATCAAAAATCATTGTAAATGGATACAGAAAAAATCTAAGAATATTTCGTAATAGTTTCAAATCCTTTGAAAAGAAAAGCTCCGGAGCAACAAAGTTAAGTATCACTCCACTTATATGAAACGTCAATGCAAGGAGCAGTGACGGGCTATGCTAACCGGACATGTCACTCGACTAATTTGTAGCAGGGAGCTCTTCATACGTGCTTTTGAACGTTGATGAAGAATCGCAAGAACCAAGTAAATAGATCAGGTTGGTTTTAAAAACAATAGCAAGAACCAAGTAAATGGATTAGGTTGGTTTTAAAAACAACTGAAAGCTCGGGAAAATGAAAATAATTAATTCATAATTATCGCATATAGATAGCTTTTTAAGCGAAATCAAGTTCAGCATCATTAGGTTATTACCTATGTTCATAACTAAACTGTTAACAGAACGCTATTATTGAGAACTCAGCAAAGTGCTGTTATTATGAATATACGATAAAATACTCTGCAGCAATGTCACAGCATATCCTTCTTCTCCTAAGGCTTTCTTAGCAGGCATAAAATTCTCAATAAATGTTATTTCCGCGGGTAATGAAGACATGTTACTGATCAAGATCAACTGGATCAGTTTTGGCATTAAATCATCGATGCCGACGGCTCTGTAACGATGAAAAGATAAAATAATTCAAGTTTAGAGCACGAAAATAATATCAGAATCAGGGGCCTGATACTTGCTATATACTTACATAGGCACAGGATTTTCAGATGGTTGTTTATCGCTACTAATATCTACGAACGATTTCAGAATTTCAACCAAGAAGGCCATCATAGCGGTTGGTGAGTGCATAAAAGGTAACTGGTGTAGTTTACTAATGACTGCATTCAAGCCAGAGGGATACTGCATCGTTTTCTGAGTACTGTGAGCAGCACACCTTTCTAGTTCTTCTTCTTGCTGTTTTAATGTAATTCTGTTCAACAAATAATAATAATAATAATAACTTAATATAGAATTTACTGTAAATAACTCAAATCAAGTTTCTCAGCAGTGTTATCAGTCCGATACAGAGTAACGAAATGGGAAAAAGAACGAACCTCAGTAATCGTATTAAATACGGTTTCACAGGAGGGAAATACAAGTTGTGTAGAACATCCATTATAATTAGTTGATTTAATTCAGTAGCTAAAGGCTCCCAGAGGGCCTGAATCACCGTAGTGAGAATAAACAAATCTTCTTTGATATCTGTGAAATAGAAATAAATTATGTTTTGCTCATTCGAACTACAAGACACTCATCCATAAAATTTAATGCAGGCAGTCTACTCCACCTTGAAGTGTCTGCGATATTTTGTTGAACCCTACAGTTCGTATCATTTGAATGACTCGAGTATTCGCTCGAGAATTCGATACAGAACTTACGTAAGCTTCATACATCAAATGAGCATTATCCATTTCTCCTCTACTTTGCTTTCTCTATCATTTGATTTTAATGTTGATAAGACAACCATAAAACGATGAAATGTATTCGAAATGAGTACCTTGGACAATATTTTTGAAATGCTCTTCGAGAATAGATTTTTCGTTTTTGTTAAACGATGTCTGGTTCACGTGTAGTTTGGATAATTTATTCAATACTTTTTGTTGCACTTGCCGTAACATGCAAGCTAGTGGATGTGATTTGTGTTGCAAAATGAAACTAATCATTTTCCTGGAAATAAAAATACAATTGCGTAAAATTTGGTTAGAAGATCATTAAAATCGAATTAGACTCGAAAAATCAATTATTACTTCACGAAATTTGCATCATCAATTTGGGCATATATTTTGCAACTTGCTTCTTGAGCCCATGGATGCTCTTTATGGTACTGAAGACAAGCTGCATACAAATTCTGTTTGGTAAAATCGGTATCATTTACAATACCAGTCTTGATTTTCTCCTGAATATAAAATTTCCTGAAAATAGTAACAGTTATGAGAAGTTGGTACGTATCACAGCACCTGATAATGCTGATCATTTCTTTTACTGAGAACAAGATCATTCTGAAATCTTACTCTTGAGCGATTCGTTGGCACTCTTCAGACAATGCTTTCCTCTCCTTCTCCCACTGTTCGTGGCGTTTCTTTGATATGAAATCGTTTTCAACCAGCCTTCTCTCGAGTTCTAACCGTAAATTAGCTTTGGCTTGTGCATTCATCAATGAATCGATGCGATTCCCGTAACTCCTGATTATACGTTCTTTATCTTCTTCGACTGATGATGAAGGCGAACAGTAGCTAGGAACTTCATCTTTAGGAAGATAAATGTTCATTAAATATCTAATATTAACAACTGTATATTTTCTTTAGTGTAATTCATACCAGGGAAGTTCATCGGCACGGGCGGTCTATCAGTTGTAATTCCCGGTAAATTGTTTGATAACTGTTGGTATGGTCCTTGATCGATTTGATTACTGTTTTCATCGCCACAAACTCCATTTCTATCATGTCCTGAGCACGTTATTAAACATAGTTATGGTAAGTTGAAGTAGATTCTAAGAGCACCGAAGTAACAACATGATGAAGTTGTGTTATACCATGGTACCTAGTTTTTCCAACAACATTAATAGACGATCAGTGCTTCTTTTCGCGAACTCCAGTAGATGCGTGTGCATATTCACTATATTTGGTTGATGCAGTAAATCAACATCATCTCTTAATGCAGTACTGATTAACGACAGTCCTTCTGCATATTTCTTATACGCCTCCTAGAGCAGACATGCCACAACAAATATAATAAGCGATGAACTAAATTATAATACCGAATAACTGTAATGTTACCTTATTCTTATTTGCTTGTTCACAGTCTATTGCAGCATGAAAAGTAGCCACGACAGATTGATAGTCGCTAAACTGGGCCATAGTTGGCCGCTGATCAATTGTTATGAAACAACAGACAAAAAACGAATATTTGTTCGATGAATTATTAATAATAATTCGTCGTTAGAATCTAGAATCAACCTGATTGCTGATTCAGACTTCAACTTTACTGATAACGTGATTCACCGGGAACGGCAGTGGTAGTGGGTAGTGGGCGCGTTTTCCAGTGACGACACGGAGTGAGTTCCTGCAAGGTGACTGTTGGCAAAAATACCCATCGTGGTTACAACGAACGTATCGACTCTGTGTCCCTGTGCCCTGTGCTTAGCTAGCCATTAGCCATTAGCTGCTAGCTGCTAGCTTGCAGTTTTTGGGAAATTTTTAGCCAGCCGTTAGCTAGCCGATTGAAAATTTTTTGGCCATTAGCTAGCCGTAAGCCAATGAAAATTCGGAAACGGCTGATTTCATTTTGCTAATTTCTTGCCTTTTTTTTTCTTTGACTACATTCAAACTGAATTTTTTTCCTATTCCTTTTCGGTGGATTTTCGTTTTTTGGATTGAAACTGCAAACTCAGTCAAACTCTGACTCAATTTTTGACTCCATATTACTATACATGACGTTTAATATTTAAAAAAATGGACAGGAAAAGATATTGAACAGAAAAACATTAGCCCCGTTTCACACTACGCCGTGTTGCCGAAACGGCAACCGTGAGGACCGTCGGATATCATCAGTGCTGCCAACCAAGCCTGTTGAAAAATTCCAGGATTCTTTGTAAAAAATCTTGAGATTTCCTCAAAAGTCTTGAGACAAAAATTCTCACCTTTTCTACATTGCTCAACATTAAAATGTTTACTGACTCATCCAGTTTGTTGTTTTACCCCTTCCACCCTCAGTTCTGTCAACGATCCTTAAGATTTTCCTTTTTCTTTTCACTGCTGTTCTTGAATGCTGTGAAGAAGAGAGAAAAGAATTTCATTACTTACACCCTGTTCTTGAGACATTTTGACATTTATTCAATGTCACTAAGGACCTTTTTCTTGTGACAGGTCACAGATGTATTTTACATTTTTATTGCTGTGTAAAATCTGAGTGCTTGTTACTCCCATGAGGCGATACATTTTCCATTTCCAAATGTTGGAAGTGAAAATTTTGAAAAAACAATGCACATTCACTCAGTTTTATGTAAATTCTTGAAAACTCTTGAGATTTTCTTTAAAATCTTGAGATATTATCTCAGGATCTTGAGATCTTGAGGAAAAATCTCAAAATCTTGAGATCTCAAGATTTATCTTGAGGTTGGCAGTAGTGAATATCATGGCTGCCGTTCCGGCTCTCGTGTGAACGCTCCCATTCTCTACCTGTGATATCTGACTGTCTTCACGGCTGCCGTGCCGGCAACATGGCGTAGTGTGAAACGGGGTTTAAGGTGAACAGTAGAGAGCTAAGAAGAATGTAAGGTATAACTGAAAATGTTGGATTAGTCTTTAGCCGTTAGTTAGCTCTTAGCTAGCCAATCAGCATCCTGTGGCCATTAGCCGCTAGCCAAAGTCACTTAATAAAAAAAAAATTAGTTTCAGCTGTTAGTTTTAGCCAATCTGATTGGCTAAGCACCTCTCTGTCTATAAGAAAAACACATGGAGCAAAGATCAATATGTTCCTTATCATTAGTCTTTCAACTAGTCGCCTGAGCAGAGGTGCTTAGCCAATCAGATTGGCTAAAACTAACAGCTAAAACTAATTTTTATTTATTTATTAATTAGCTTCGGCTAATGGCTACAGGATGCTGATTGGCTAGCTAACGGTTAAAGACTAATCCAACATTTTCAGCCAGTTTCTTATCATGTAGATATGATATAACTCGTACTTTTGACTGGTAAAAGTAAAATAGGTGAAGTGGTAACTTGGTTCCAATTCTTTTTCTTCCCCCAATTCTGAGTCTGAGTTCGAAGTTTCAATCCAAAAAACGAAAAGGAAAAAAATTCAGTTTGAATGTAGTCAAAAAGGGAAAAGGCAAGAAATTAGCAAAATGAAATCAGCCGTTTGCTTCCAAATTTTCATTGGCTTACGGCTAGCTAATGGCTAAAACAATTTCATTCAGCTAGCTAACGGCTGGCTAAAAATCTCCCAAAAACTGCAAGCTAACGGCTAACAGCTAATGGCTAATGGCTAGCTAAGTACCTCTGCTCCTGAGACGCTAAGAGCTAATCTTTTTATTTGGACGCTATATTCAGCGTAAAGGAACCAACCAACATTTGCAAACAAAATGAGTTATTATAGTATCATTGGAAAGAGCATAAAAAGTAGAATTTTTCAAAATTGGGCCTCCGATTCAAAAATGTGTACTCACGTAAGATGTTGGAAACTACAATTTTTTCAGTCCATTGCATACCTACCAATTATAGAAACATACGTACTGTTAGTCAAAACAAAACGTAATCGCGAATTTTAATTAACTAAAATGAAATACATGCCGCAAATAAAGGATGATTTAACGAATCAGTTTGTTTTCATTTCGAGAACACTGCAGTGGCGTAGCCAGGGGGTTTGGATTCCCTTTCGATTTCGTCTAACAGTGGTTTTTCTAATTTTAGCGCTTCCCTTTAACACCTCCCTCTTCCAAAATTTTTGGTCGAGACTAGACCCTCCTCGAACACTAGGCTGGCTACACTACTGAAAATCTGAATAAACAGTTTTAACGTCTGCAACCTAACTGATCTTTTTTACTGTCGCGAAATTTTATAACATATGTTTTACATATTGGAAGCCGCAATTCTAATAGCACACGTGCTCAATAAGTTGCATTTCTGGAATACTAGGTGTACAATGTACATACAGCCACAGGTTCGCACATATCAGTGCTGTTGGCAGAGCAAAAGTAATGCCACATGATTTTGCTAACAGCTAAAATAAAATATTTGCCCCCCCCCCCCCGCGCAAAAAAAGACAAGTAAGTGAATCAGTTTGTTTTCATTGATCACGCTCATCCATTTGAGAACACTTCGAGAATGATTTCAAGAATACGCCTTCAATATTGGGAGCCGCAATTCTAATATCACAAATGTTCAATAGGTTGCATTTACAAAAATACTAGGGGTGCGTACTAATAACCCTGGAGTTGTACGTATCGTTTATTAGTTGTAAGAATTTTACTTAAAGTTTACTCCACATTTTGAGCGTACCTTGGCAATGAAGCGCCGCCACCAAATTTGGAACACGAAGTCAGCGACAAAAACTGGCCAGAAGTAAGTCGTTGGCCTTATTATGTAATTTTCCAAATTTTGAATATTTCTCCATACCATCATGTCTTCTGTTTCGGACGAAAAATTTTTCAGGAAGCTTTCTGAATGAAACCAGGTGGAAAATACTCAGTTTTTCAAAACAAATTCAAATCTACCGTTGGAACTGAACTACATTCATTTTTGACCATACTATCTCGTTTTCGAGCGTATCTCGGCAATCGAGTGTCGTCACCAAATGGGGACAATTAATTTGAACTCATCGGCCAAAACTGAGTAAGAATAAGCTTTGTTTTTTTAATTTTTGAAAATCTTTCTATAGCCTGTACATGAGGGCTTTTCTCGATCAAAAACTTTTCCGGAACGTTACCGAGCCTTGATCTGGTAGAAATGACTCAATTCTCCGAGACGAATCCACATCCGATCTCTATATTTAGCTTATATTCATATTTGGACCGATTTTGGCCCACTTTTGGAGCTCAATCGAATATCGACGGTTCTAAGTTCGATTTCTCCGACTACGAGAATGGCATTTCGATCACATGGTGGTTGGGGTTGTTTCGACATTTTTTCTATTCATCAAAAAACGTACTACAATATAGTGACTCCAACACGAGGCAAAATTTACTAGTCCATTACACTTCCGAAAAAAAGAAAAAGGATACAATAAAATTGGTTTTTTCCTCTTCTGTCGAGAACCTGGCATAAACAAATAAGCGTTATGAAATTCAACACAGAGACGATACGTTGCATTTAGTTTTTCTCATCTGTCTCAAAAAAGCTATCATGGGAAGGTTTAAGAAACCTTTCTTATCGCTACGTATATCGATGCCCGTATAAGTCAGGAAGGCATAAAATTTTAGTCATTTACTTGGTTTCTTCGATCTTAGGGAAGAAAAGAGCGCTAATGAGTTCCGGACTCTCTTCTTTACCCCCAGTGCCATCCTACCTTCATGAAATTCTTATTCCCCTCTTCACTGAGGAGGTGAGAAAAGTGGCATTGTCCAATTTTCACGTGAAATGTGTTAGTGAGCGTTTCTATGATAGTACTTACTCGTTACGGGCGTCACGCCACATTCATAAGAATTTATTTCCCTAACGTACACCTTGACCAAGCTAGAAACCTTGGACAAGTAGGGTTAGAATCAAACTCAAGAGATTCTTAAAACAGGAGGTTAGCTCATTTAGCAAGGCGCAAAGACGTCAATGACGTCACTGACAGCTTTTTTCGATCTCTACTCATAACTGGACGCTGTTAAGCAAAACGGACTTACGGACGTTTGTTAACAAAATGAGTTATTAGTATCGTTGGAAAGAACGTAAAAAGTAAAATTTTTCAAAATCGGGCCCCCGATACAAAAATGTGTACCCACGTCGAAAAGAGCTTATCGATAAACACAAAGTCATGTAGTACCTTATGGCTCTTGAACTTCGAATCGCGTTTTCTCGTAAAACAGATTTTGTCGCTTGAGTCCATTATGCTGAACAGCGTCTAATTGATACCCGCAGCATATTTTTCAATTTAATTCAATTGGCTACCGTTTAGGAACAGAAAAAACCCTCTACGGCAAAAATTCAGCTTTCCCATTAATTTTTTACAGAGTGAATTGCGGTGCGGGTGAAACGGGGAGAACTGTTGCGGGTTGCTTACCCGAATGAGCCAACCTTCTTCTAGTTGGACGCTGTTCAGCAAAAGGGAACCAACTAGCAAAATCCAGTTTTTGAGAACACGTGATTCAATGTTCAAGAGTCATGTAGAAACTATATGGCATTGCGTTTACTGATAAGCGTTTTTCAACGTGAGTACACATTTTTGAATCGGGGGCCCAATTTTGAAAGATTCTGTGTTGTACACTCTCTCCAACGATATTAATAACTCATTTTGTTTACAAATGTTAGTTGGTGCCCTTTTGTTGAACAGCGTCCAATTATAAGAACCTTGAATCAAACCAGGCATCATCCGATGGATAGTGTCAGTTTTGAAACCAATGTACTTCTTATCAGTAAGGTGATAAAAATAGCGTCGGTATACTGTCATTTTCTCTTCGGAATAATTACTGTTTAGTATTATTCATAATTCTATAAGTAAAGAAATGAGTTTGTATAAGTTAATCCGTTCATTATTGGCCAGACGTTCGACTTTTTTCACTCATTATACATAACACTACTGAACAAAATGAAATTTTTTGTTTGCACAACGCATTTAAGGAGGTGATTCTTGAGTACTTTTCAACGCTGAATACAGTGCCGTCGGCCGTTTTTCTCTATCGTCTAGTTTTTCTGATCAAAAACTATAAAAAATTCAACTAAATGTGTTCAAAAAGAGGTTTAGGAACTGAATGTGGTCATACTGATTCGTGTTGTTGTGTGTTGCGGTCGTGTGTAGTGGTGTGTATTCCGTCTGCTTGTTTTCTGTTATAGTGGTCTGATAACACTGATAATATCAGTCAGTGGTGCTGCTTATTCCAATGCAAAAACAAAATGGAAACGAATTTCAGTCGTTCAGAACTCCGAATTGTGACGTGATAGAGAAAGATGGGTCGCAGTATCGTGTTCAGCGTTAAAAAGTACCTCAGAATCACCTGTCGAAATGCGTTGTGCAAAATAGTTGTTCAGTAGTGTAATAAGATTGGTTCTTCTTGCATAATAATCGTCCATATGACATAGTGTGTCACAAAAATACAAATTATTGTTATTTTTACCAATCCAGCGAAACTGCGAACGACAGGAACCGACTTCTGCTTTTTCCAGCCTATTTGGAGTCGAAACTGACATTATCCAAAATTCATACCCCTTCTGTGTACATCACGGAATATGTGAAATATTCGTCACTCACGTTTTGTGGGTTGCCTGATTACCATATTAGCAAGAAAAATGGCATCAGGCCACGCGTAGTCCTCTCCCATCAGTTTTTCTCAGTGTTCTTGAAAAATTTTCTGGTGGATAATGTCATTTCTGATTCTCACCTCCTCCCATGTAAGATTGTTTCTGTGTTCACTGATTTCACAGACAATTTCAGTAGCAAGACTTCTTGACCTTTTACAGTACAAATAATGTGCTGACGTGTAGACCCACTGACTCCTGTTGCAGTGTTTAGCGCGAAGGAGGGATAGGTAACGTATCTTAGCCTATAGCTGCCAGGCGCAAAGGACTAGGTAATAGGTACTTTATTTGTAGAAGTAGGTATAGGTAAAACTTCGAAGACTAGATTCGTTTTTGTCGCGGTGATAAAAATAATTATTCATGGCGAGTCGTTGCATGACGATCGTGGTGCGACCTTGCCAATAATTTTCAACAATCAGAAACTAGCTTCTCGCGGTCGACGAACCTGAAGATAATTTTTTGACCCTGAACGTCGATAATTTTTATCGTCGGACGATAGATTTAAATTTTCTCAGCGCAGCGGTGTGCGCTATCTTTGGAATACCTTTTTTTTTTCGTCTTCTTTTATTTTCCTTGTTTTAGCGTAATTTTTTTGATTTTACGGTAGAATCTTTTTTTCCTTTCTTCTCATTTTCATCGACAAGGTCTTTCCAATTTAAGATGCCATTATTTTCAAGGTAACGCTTTGTTACCGAGTCTCGTACATGGTGCTCCGTAAACGTTCATCAACCTCGCCAGTGGTATCGGTACCATTGCATTCGAAACTATCAGAATCACGATCACGATCACGACCACGGTCACGACCGCGACCACGAATACGAATACGAGCGATGAAGTGAAAGAGAGTGCGAGTAAGAAGCGTGATTAATTTTAGCTGTAATTCGGATTCACAAAAGCAGGAAACTCTGTAACAGGTTCGAGGGAATTTGGATACGGTGACACATCGGGCAACAGTGACACATGCAAGATGTCTTGACCCCCCTCCCCGCACCCTATAATCTTGATTTCGGCAAAATTCATACAGAACTCCTAATTTAGATACACTTCCTCTCATTTTTATTCGTATTTTTATTTTATTTTAAATTTGCGAGGTTATTTAGGATGAAGTGCCATTCATTGGACAGGTTTTTCGGATGGTCAAATCTCGAACTCTAATTACATGGGGATGTTGATTTCGGAATCGATGGGTACTTTCATCCTTCCTCTACAACATAAGACAAGATGGCACTGCTGTCACCCCTCCCCCCTGAATTAATCCACAGGCATCTTGCGGTGTCCCGGGGCCAATTTGGCAAGCGTGCATCGCCATACGCCCCCATATTATCATCGAATATATCTGACCCCCTTTGCTATAGTCACAAAGACTAAAATTGGTAGAGGGGGTGTTCAAGCAAGGGAAAACTGTTATTTACCAAAAATAAAGGGAAAAATAAACAAAAATAAACCTATAGTGAAAAATAAACAACAACGACAACAACGATAAGAACAGCAATAAGAACAACTGCAACAACAACAACAACGACAAGAACGACACGACGATGACAACAGCACCAACAGCGAAGACGACGACGACTGTAACTTGCTTAGTGTACACCATGCTGCATTTTAATGACCGTCGATGCGATTTATATTCACAACCAGTGGTAGATACAGAAAATAATTTCGGGAGGGGGGGGGGGTCCGAATGAAAAATGTTAGAGACGAAACATAATAGCTCTAGGTCATTATAGACAACTTTATCAATAAATTTTCTGAATTTCCGCAAGATTTAGATTTTTTTTTTTTGGGGGGGGGGGCGCTCCCGCAATCCCCCATGTATCCGCCACTGTATACAGCTGCGTCCAACTGTATTGTATCATTTAAAGAAAAAACAATCTCTCTCTCTCTCTCTCTCTCCCCCACCCCGTCTACCCGCAATAATAAGCTCACACAAACATACCATCACAGCATGTACACTTCCTCGACACTCTCCTGTACATTCGGACACGTGCATATTATTCATTTATGTATCCACATATTTGTACATACACATAATTCAGGTTCCCCGGCTCCATACATATGCTATTCATGCACAAACTCCCACCCGCGTTCCCCCTTACCCGACCCAGCCACTAAGGAGACAGTGAGCGAGGATAGGAAGTAGAATCAGTGAAACAGTCTGAGATGGCATAACAGCCAAAAGCGCTCTGGACTACTGAAGAAGAAAAAGTGATTTGGCACACCCTACAAATGGAGAATTACTTGATTGGAAATAATTTTGATAAAAACTGTTGGCAAATGCTTCGAAAGTCAAGATTTTTTCCCTTCGTCATATCCGAGTTAGGGCTGTCGAAAAATCGATCCAAAATCGATTTAAATCGATAAGCTTGCCTCTAATCGATTACCTATCGGTAAGGATCCTCGAGTTATCGATTTAATCGATTTTTCTTCATGCATAACACTGAAAATTGAAATAAAGGATCCGGGAAAATTGTCCTACGCTTCTCGTATTAAAAAGCATATTCCACTGATTGTGTCAAGTATCCGACACTCCGTGTTTAAACAAGAACAATCTATGTGCAAATTTTGGGAATTTGAGTTCTCGATGAATTATGATAGAGCACACAGTTCTACAAAAATTCCTTCGTCGTTTACAAATCGTATCCCCCTGTCCCAACTAGGAGGGTGGTAGATTGTTGAAACTCATACATGCCGTAAGGTACATATACATTACACATTCCATGAAAAAAATCCATCAAAATATGAATTCAAAAATGCTTTAAAAAACCCTTAAAATTACAAGTTTATTGGGAGAATTACTCGAATACGCTTCTGATTCATTCTAGCGCAAATAGTCCTCATCGACTCTAACTCACTCCCATCCGAAAATATCCTCGGAATTTTCTTCATAGTATTACACCATTCTTCACTTTCTTGGGATAAATTGTCTCGGGATGAATTTCACAAGAATATCAATTTCTTGGAAGGAACTGTCTGGGGGTATACCGCTCGGGACAAATTTCTCGAGATCGCAAGTTTCTTTGTAGGCCCGTATTCCGTGATAACAAGCTACAACTGTATGCATGGTCAGTTTCTGTGTTGCACGATGCAAGCACTTAACAAACGTCTTTTGTCTCAGCATACCTGCATATCAGATTCGTCTTTTGTTCAAAAAACACGTTCTTCTTCTTCCTCTCCTCACTTATTATCCTTTCTCCTCTCTTGGTCAACCTGACGAGACATTTAAGCAGTCCAGTTACAGTTCAGTCACAGTTTATTCTAACCCTCACAAGATTTACTTCAACTGTTGGTCCGTCAATACACGCACCTTCTCTATACCGTCTCGTTTTTTGTTTTTAAATACCTTTGCTGCGATCCGAACTGCGCATCTCTCTCGTGCAAATTTTCGAAAACCCTCACTCCCCTTGAACAGCTCTATACACTGATTCCACCACCTTCTCCAGTTTTCATGACAATCTTGGGACACCTAAGCCGGCAGTTTCTGAAGTATCCTCGTCACGTACCTTTGGATGTCAGTTACTGATTCGAAATGTGTGTTCTTCAACGATTTGTTCGACCTGGGGGAACGAAAAAAAATCATACGGTGACATATCCGGATTTTTTTTTATGTCAAGAATTGCGTTATGTTGAAGGCATGATGGCATGGCGCATTGTCAGGATGAAGAATCCATATATTTGCAACCCCTGGGCGAACTCTAACGACTCTGATTCGTAACCATTCGAGCAATTTGACGTAACATTGTTGGTTTCCGGTCTGCCCAGGTGGCACAAACTCCTTGTGAACCACCCCCTGGCTATCACAGAAGCAAATTATCATCGTTTTGACTTCGGATTTGCTCATTCGCGCCTTTCTCGTGCTGAATTTTGGGACAGCCACTAACAACACATAGCTTTATCATCAAACATCTTAATCACATTATGGGGCATTTCCTTTCCGGATTCGCCAAGTTATACTCAAAAGTTTATTGCATAACGCTGCTCGATTGTACGTTGCTTTATTTTCGTGACACGCATCATATTCACCAACTTGAACAAGACGACACAACTGGAGAACTAAGTTTATACTAGGTTCGCAAAGACATTGATTGATAGAAAAAGATCATTAGGTTATCAACTCGGCAAAGTTTCAAATTTGAAGGGTTACTACACGCGCGGCGAAATAATTAGTCCTGTTATTTTTAGCCCCTGTAGAAACGAGAAAGATTGGTCCTCCAGACCGGATATAACGTGAATGCTGACACGGATCTCTTGGGAAATATCAAATCAGCGTAACTTCCAGCCACTATTAAGACGATGAAATTGCTGAAATATACATTCGGTAGTAACAGTATTTTTTATAGGGAAGAGTGTTGTACCGCGTGACACATGCCATTGAAATTGAATTTTCAAACGAAGTTTGGAGTCGTTCAGTCAAAACGCAGCTGGTACATAGCTATAGTCTAAGTCACAACTAGTCAAAAATGCAAAGGCCAGGAATGCATTTTAAACTGACTACCTTTTTTGTCCCAAGGTTCGATGTTGTACCTCGGGACACCACTCAAACAATTTTGCATTCTGTAACTCGAATACAAAGACCAGAAATGCATTTTTAATTGACTAACTTTTTTGTCCCAAGGTTAGGTGTTGTACCTCGAAAACAGAAAATTAACTTTCGCAGACGTATATTATATCGTGCATATGTAGCTCATGAAAAACAGAAAACGCCGATTTAGTTCCATGAAATAGTCGTTGGAATTCATCAAACCAGAATCTTCGTTTTTTGACCATTCACCAATACAATGCGCCGTCATGAGTGTGTCATGGTGTGGTTCCTTTAAGAATACATATAATAGAGAATTATAAAATGATACTTTTGATGAACGGTTTTTCAACCTTGGAGCTGTCCCAAGGTGCATGAGATAACCCACCCGGCAGGGCGCACTCATTTTTAGATTCCGAATATGAATCATCATCTGTCAACTGAACAGGGAGGGTATCGACGTGCCATGCAGTCGATACCCGTGAAAGTCTATTCGATTTATCAGTGCAGGCTCGATAATCCTTCATGGAGCTTGGAAATTTTTTAAAGCTTAGTCATTAATTGAAGAGTAGTATTTCAAACGGCCTTTAGTCCCCCCCCCCCCCAGATCGAAAATGCGTTTCCAACACCATCTTGTAGAGGACGTCGAAAGCTATCGATTCTACATGCGCGGAGCTCGCTAGCTCAATTCGTTCACATATTTTTTGGGTAAATTTACTGACTGCCAAAAACATTGGGGGTAGACACCACCTACCCACCCTTTCGGAACGCCCCCGTTGCCAACCTATCCAATTCTTTCCTTTCACCCTTCCTTTTAGCAACAGTGATATTATTCCTGTATACAGGAATAATATCTATTACTGCTGCTAGAAGGAAGAGTGGAGGGAAAGAATTGGTCAGGCCGGCAAAGATTCCAGTATGTTCAACAGATAATCAAGGATGTCAAATAGGTGTTATTACGAAATGAAAGAACTTACAGAAGATATGGAGAAATGGTGAGGTGCATCAAACCGGACGTAAGACTGATAACCTTATCACCATCATCAAGCATGGAAACTACCCCATCCTTTCTCCCCTCCAGCACCTCTATTCTTCTGGTCTACACGTTCTTTTGGTGATTCAAGACACGATATTTCATAGGATATTATACGTATTCGCCTTACTGCAGTAAACGACCTGCCCTTGGACTGTTCTTAGAATGGCAGCATCTATATTTTAATGTAAAGGTGCGCGGGTAGGGGATAGGAGATACGTAACATTCTGTATAGGATGCCAGAACAGATGAGATGGGAAAAACTACGAGGAATACCAGCCCAGAATGGAAGAAACAATGCGATGGAACAGAGTATATATATACTGTGTACATACGTACGAGCAGGTATTTTATATGGCATAATATTCGAATATTTGTATGTACCTCCTCGAATCGACTCGCACAGCAGAAACATATTAGCAGAGTTAACTGCCTCGTGGGCACTGAAGCAGGTACGTTAATACGTTGTACTCGAGCTACTGCGCGGAGGTCAAAGACACTCGATGCGTATACAAAGCAAGTTTTCGTTCAGCCTGTTTCGCAATGTACCTGAAGTGTTCCCGTCTGCCCTCCTTCAGAGCTTGAAAAACAGTTTCACGCAGTTTACAATTGCCGTTGCACTACACCCACAAACTCCTACGAAATTCTTCTACAAAACTTTTGTTCAATAGGTAGTTTATCACGAACTGTAACTTGGCGTTATGGTGATGTTACCTGGAATCTCTTGTTAGTATATAGGCTCATCTGATGCCATGATATGCCATATATGTACTATAATAATGTACTTTTTTTCTTAATATAAACTAATCCGGGGATTCATCCCCCCGGCAGAATTCGCGTATTGTGACGTAAATATGGGGATAACAGCGGGACTGCCGAGACTCCTGTACCACTGATTGATTTCGTAGAGGTCTGGACAGTGGAATTGGGGGGGGGAATATTAATCCTAAAAGCTCATGTACTATAAGAAACAGAACTTGATCCTACTCGGGTGAGCAGGTTAAAAGAATTTGGGAGCTTAACCTGTCGTAGTGAGATAAGGTAGTATATACTGCATACTTAGGACATACTATAGGTAAATCATAAGTACACAGCAAAGGCAGCACTATATCACAACTGTACTGGTACCATACTATACCATGCCGTGGCTTAAGTCACTAGCGTAAATGACCCTAACTCGGTAGCTGAAGCTTCTCATCAAACTCTTCAGTCAATTTTAGATGAGGTTGTTCCAATAAAACCTATTTAAGAAAATGCAAACACTCTCACCTTGGTTTACAAATAGTATAACAATGAATTTAAAGGGAAAAGGAAAATTCTGTCGAAAATTTAAGAGATCAGGAAATTACACTCATTGGCTAAGGTACAACGAGCTGCGTCGAGAAAGTAAAGGAATGATAGAGCTCTCACTTGAGGAACGGCAAATTTTAGATTCACCCCCCCCCCCCCCCTCAATGAAGAAGTTCCAAAACGCCTCCGGTTGGCAAGGATTCCAGTATGTTCAACCGATTATCGAGGATGTCAAATGTCAGAGTTATTTGGAAATGAAAGAACTCGCTCAAGATAGGGGAAAATGGAGAGCTGGAGAGCTGCATCAAACCGGCCGTAAGACTGATAACCTCACTGTTTACGGAAATATGTTTTTCAATTATTATATTTTGCAATACGAATAGGCAATATTTGGATTCGTGCTTTTAACACTCCATGTAACATTGGACTAGACATGTGGTAAATAATTTGAGCGGTTATTCATCAATGCGAATGTGTGCGCGTTATATGTACCAAGCCCGAAATTGTAGAAATCGGAGTGGTACAAGCATTTTTGTACTGTGCGCGAATCGAACGACCCATTTTGTACTGAGCCCGAGATATCGGACTTGGTACAATTAATGCTGTATCATTCGCGAAATGTATGAAAAATTTGTACCAAGCGGGTGGGGGGGGGGGAGGACTTTGAACAAAATATTTGTACTGAGCCCGAAATAACGATATACAAGCATTATAGTATCCCTCCATCTTGATTCCTCTTCATGAAAGTACATAGCCTATTCAGCATCACATTACACTACCCAACAGCCAAAAAACCGCAAGAACGAGAGTAGCCGATTCTAGAAGTATTTTTCACGCTGAATTCAATGCCGCTTTTTGTTTTTCTTAATTAGCTCTCCTTTTCTCGTAAATTCATTCTGAATTATTTCCCGTAATTTCCCTCTTGTGTTAGAAATATTAGTGAATGTGGCCACACTGCATGTATCACAAAACAAACTCGCCAACACAGTGATGCGTGTGAACCTGTTTTGACGTTTTGATATCGGAACGATCTGAACAGTTTCAACTGATTCTAAGATTTTATCATTAACGATGAAGTGATGGAACAACAATTTTGAGGAAGGCGATCTCTTCAGTGAAAAAATAACGCCTTTTCATTCCGGTATTACAGTTTATTGTTTCTTTTACGAAATGTAAGTGAACTAGATAAATGTGTTCCGACAATAAATTTGATGAATATGTGTTCAATGCCCGAATATTCATGATAATCACAACGCTCGTTGTTGAATTAGAATAATACTTACGGAACACAGAGGGACAGAGAACAACACGGAAGTTTTCTATTCAGTACCGTCGAAGACAAAGCTTATCGGTAATATCAGTTTAATACATACGATACAACATCAGTGTCGCCACATAAAATAGAACAATTTCTCATAATACACTATTAAATTTCCCAGCAAACGTAAAAAATGATTAGCTAACTCAGCATTTTTAATATCATATTTGAATTCAGCGTGAAAAATACATTAAGAATCATCTATTTTCCTTCATGCGGTTTCCAAAAAATCTCAGTTTGTTGTGTAATTATCGTTCGAAGACGAACTTTTCTCCTCTTATTTGGTATCGACGTCAGTTTCTTGTGTAAAACTTCCTCTGCGTGATCCTCATCTGTTACCACATCTGTTTCGACTTCTTCTGATGCAGATGACACTGGTACCAAAGTCGCGGATGCCAATGCTTTATCCAAATCTTCTTCGGGAGCGCACCGACACGATAACTTCGAGGGGGGGGGGGGTAGAGCGGCATTACCGAGACCTAATCTCACTTTCCTGCCAAATAGCGCCACAAAAGGTGATTGTTTAGTTCCTGAGTAGTTGTTATTCGTTTGAAATCGGACGAAACGTAATCCTTCAGACCAGCCAGTTGAACCATGTTTGCTCGTTCGATACTACTCTGGCTTCGAAAACACCGGGATTTACCATGTACAATCTTGCCAAATCATTGATAATGCCATTACAAAATCGCGAGATTATCAGATTGTAACGCGGAGGGGGCACTGAATCGACAAAAAATGTCAATTAAATTGGCAACTTCCGCAGTCGTCTTCGTTTCGAGCGCATACAAATGTAAAAATTTAACCAGGTGATCTTGATAATTCATAATAAATTTAAGCTGGCCATTTCTACAGGACTGCATATCGATCAAGTCGACTTGACTCCTTACGTAAGCTTCTTCAAAAACCATAGGCTGCACTAGAACCCCTTTCGAATAAAGTGCTTGCATGAGAATGATGCGCACCTCCTACGTAAAGGCCAATGCAGAGCCGGATTAAGACTCTTAGCGCCTCTGGGCCCTTTCTTCTACGCGCCCCTCCCCATGCACAATATATGTTTTTTAATTTTTTAAATAACCTTCATAGTTGAATTAATATAGCAAAGAATATAACTATTATGTTCTATTAGAAAAATACATCATTAATTCGTTACAATCCAAATAATAGACTACCTATTTAGACTAATACACACATATAAATAGTAATTACTCTAGTTGCCTACAATGGTGCTTCTCTCGCTTTAACGGTTGCAAATTCGTCAATAACTTCGTCTTTTTTGATTTTGTTGGCAACAATATCAGGATTCAAACATATTATCGCTTCACTATTCAATTTCCCTTGACTGGTACAATTTCGGAGACTTGATTTCAGTACTTTTAGTCGAGAAAATGATCTTTCACCCGTTGTATTGGCTGACAGGATAGTGAGGTACATACGAAGAGCAGCCTCTAAATTTGGGTACAATGAAGTCAGTTTTTTGGAACGAATTAAATGCATGAAATCTTGAGGAGTTGACAATTTGGAAGAATCTGGACCCTCACTCTCAGCAGAACTTATAAATATAACCAGCTCTCTGAAATGGATGCATTCTTCCATCAGCTCAAAACTCAAATCAGTTGTATATTTTTCAACTAAGATTTTTGATTTTTCTCTGATTTCTTTTTCAATCACTTGATTGCTGATGACACCATCTTCCTTTTTGGCAAGCTTACTTAAAAATCCAAAAAGACAGTCAACTTCCAAGTATGCTTCTTTTCGTTTTAATAATTCCATCTTTTCTATCAGTAATGGCATAAACCGTGTATTTATTCTCAAGTCATCACTAGGGTTGAAGGAAGCATCGTTATCTCGAGTCTCTTCAAAATTTAGCTTACGCTTCTTTTATCTACATGTATAAGAAAAATCTTTGCACGAAGAGAATGTAGATTTTGCAGTAGTCTCATCAATTCTGTAAGAAGCAGGTGATCTTAGTGTCAACGTATTCATAAAAAGCCTGATAGTACTGGATCACAACATCACCAACTGTAGTTGAAATACTTTGAAGTTTTAGGCTTGTCTGGTAGAAACGGTCCAGAATATCATACCAGAAAAGAGTAATTATACCATTCTGCAGCTTCTGCAATTGTTTGCAGTATCCCTTAGCTTCAGTTATAACTCCAGGTAGCCATGTTCGAGGCGTTATCATATGACTGACTTCTACAATCACCAATGTCAAGGTCAAATTCTGACAAGGTTGTTACAATGATTTCTTTCATTGTTTCAGCTTTATGATCGGGTAAAGGAATAAATTTTAGAAATCTTCCCACTGGCTGGCCCTCCGAATCCAAATATCTAATAATGAAAGTCAGCTGATCAGTATTGCTTATGTCAGGGGTGGAATCAACGCTAATGCTGTAATACTTATTTGCTGTCACTTCCTTGATAATTTTACTGACAGCGTGCTTCCCCAGTAGCTCCATAAATTCGTCAGCAATAGTCTTCGATAGGTAACTAACAGAACCTTTCCCTTGACCACCATGCGTATCAATATGATTCTTCATAAGTGGATCATATTTGGCCAGAAATTCAAGCTGACCCATATAATTTCCATTTTTGATGGAACCAAATTTCTCTTCATCCCCACGAAATGGTAGACCACGAACAGCCAAATATGTGACAACATCGAAAACTCGCACAAGAACTTTTTTCCAATAGTCTCGTTATTATATTGTTGTTGTAACGCCGAGTCTAATTTACCCAAAGTGTTTTCTCTCAAAATATGAACTTTTACATTTTCCCGGTGTTTTAAAGATTTTTCGAGGTTCAGTAAGTCTCTCACAATGCTTCCACCCTTAAAACCATCTTTTATTAAAAAGTCGAAGTCCACTTTATGCTTACCAAGCATAGTACTCCAAGTGGCAGGATCAGAATAGGATGCGAAATCAGCTATTTCATAATCATAATGCTGAGAAATGACAATTTTTCCTCTCCCGCAGCCACCCGTCTCATCTAAGGTCTAACATCAATCTTTGTACCGATATGTTTGCTGCAACTGCTGTTTTTTTGCTCGCGCTTTATTTCATCTTTCTTACGCGCCCTCGCTCATTCTCATCCCTATCATTTTTTTCCTGTGATTTGTTCTATCCGTTTTTATTTTGCTCAAAAATTTTGCGCCCCCGAAAATTTTGCGCCCTGGGCCAATGCCCTAAGGACTATTATGTTGAAACATGTAAAGAGCGATAAGAAATTATTACATACAGTTTGTTTCGAGGTTTGTACAAAGCACTGTGTACAATGTTATTTATTTCCTGCAAGTTGGAACACTCATCGCGAATGGTACAGTATTAATTGTACCAAGTCCAATATCTTGGGTTCGGTGCAAGGTGGGTCGTTCCATTCGTGCACAGTACAAAAATGCTTGTCGGCAGCTCGGCACCATTTCCGATCTGTACAATTTCGGGTTTGGTACGCAACATACACGTAACGTAGACACTTAGTATGAACAGTGTACCACCTATGGCATCTGTGCATACGGTCGGTTTCTGCTCTGAGAATCGACGACCTGAAAGGGAACGATATAATACAGGGATGGCGAATCGCCATCGCACATTGCATCGCGATATCCAGCTTACATGTATTGACACTATGAGATTAATTTGCCACATGTACAGATTTTTACCGCGCAGATGTTTGGATTATTTCTATTCACAATGTGCCATCAAGGTTTTTACGTCTAAATTGGTCTACTTCGGCAGGGACAAAAATTTCAAGGACGTCGCAGGAGTTGGATTTATGCAGAGGCTTATGGAGAATTTCGCTATTTTCACGCGTCAGTCACAATTCATACCCTCGACGTTAGTTTCTATTGATACAACATTGATAAACTAGTATGAAAAAAGCTCTATTTCAAAATGTTAACATTTTCTTAAGGAACAAACTTCACACGTAGGTAAGGCGCAGCGTTGAATACGTGATCAAATGAGTCATTGGTCTGGGGGTGCCTCATCGGAAGGGAGCGCCTAAAAAAGAAGAAAAAGAGAAGGAACGCGGGGAGAAAGTAAAGGAAGGCAGAATGGTGAAAAATGTGAAAAAAATGCAATTTCACACCTACGATTTATAATCATTTCTCTATCAGTTACCCTGTTTGAACCAAGAAAATTTTCATTTGGGGAGTGTTTTTTGTGACTGGTCCTGGGTTACATTTCCCCTGAATCCGGCCCATACATGGGAAGGGGAAATCGTTACGGTTGGCGTTAGAAGAAGCGGACTCCAAGATTAACGTAAGTCATCAAAATACTTAACGCTGCGCGTGGATAAAAAGAAGAGAAAGGAAAAAAGGGGTTCGTAGGTATTCTCCATTTTCACTGGTTTTTCTCGAGGTTGTTTGAAAATTATTGATGTTTTAAAAATCACATCTCGTAAATACATTCGAGTAGCTTCGTTGTTCGGTCCATGTTCACACCGACCTTGAATGTTTGGGGTTTTGCTCTGCTTCTGCTATATGACGAGACTTCGCTCTGCGCCATGCGGCGATGCGACAGTTGGCCTTAACACCGGGTAACACCCCAAATTTATTCTTGCGACTTGGCACCACTGCATTTGACTCGACAACGTAGAATTATTAAGGAGGGTTAGTAACGGTAGGTAACGGTTAAGATGTGGTTATGTTGTAGTATCCCCTAATAAATAAAAGATTGGGGTGGCACTGGCATGATGAGAAGGGCATGAGCTACCAGCAAGGGGCACCTTGGTTTTTGCTAGATCGCTATTCGGCTACTGCCAAACGGCATCTTGCTCACGAACGCAAACAGGAAATACCTTTTCCAATAAGGGATGCGAATTATGATTTACGAATACGAGTTTAACATAAGGAAGGGTGGCTTTTTGAATTACCTATCGCTATCGTGGTCATTAGATTCTCTCTCTTTTCTAATTTTTTTTTGCTCGCCACCCGAGCCCTGGAATCCACCCTTTCGAGAATTACTTCAGAAACGTCGGGGAACCCTTAAATTTTCGAAGTTTGACTTGACCTCTTTCGGAAATGTTTCTACCAAATTTAAAATAATTTAAACACGTACCTCCTGCAGCTTGCACAGGATTTACATAAGGATTTGTTAGCACTCACTTCATTACCACAAACTCATCTTCATAGAAGACGATGAGGCGAATACCACCATTTCCTAAAAGTAGAAGATATTCCTAGAATTTGAACGAAAAGTCATTACTAGGTTCAAAATTGAAATCCTGCCACGTGTTTAAAATTGGGATATTAAAAAACTCAAATTTGAAGGGGAAAAAAATGAAAATTGCACAAAAATGCACCAAACGAACTTTCTTAAGACTGATTTTTTACACTGATTCCGAGTATATGCTTTGTATGCTTTAAATGGCCCAACAAGCAACCGTTTCCTCATAATTGGCTTTAAATTTGCGAACATCATCATACTTTAAAACTAGAATGATACTCATCGGAATTATGCTCTCATATCTGACTCAGCGTGTGAACAATGATCCAAGACTTTCATAATCACAATCAACTAATGAAGAATGAGGGGGGGGGGCTAAGACTGCGAGCCAGGGTATCTGATGTTTGGTAACACGCACCTAATTTATCAAACAGTACCATACCATACGCGACACGGGCGTTAAGTCTTACTCCATTAGGACTGTGGAGAAATTTTCGAAAGTGCCGTAGGGTTGGATCCAAGGATGTGTACTCAAATTGTCTTTCGACCCATCTCATCTTCGTCTTCGTCCTTGAATTAATATCGAACCCCCTTCCTAAATACAGGCATACCTTCCTCTCGTCTTCGTCCTTGATCCAGTAGCGAGCTCCATCACCGAATACAGGCGTAACTCTTATAGCATTTAAGTTCATCAATTTTATTCCTTTATTACTTTTTTGAGTACATGGGTTCGAAACATTTTTCTGTTTTTAATCTGGACCCCCATAGGGTACATAATATAGAATATTCGAATACATTATTGACTGCAAAATAGTAAAACTTTAAATTCATGATTTTTCATCTGATTTTTTTTAGTTTTTATTTCTTTTTATGACTGTTTTGGTGTTTTTACGGCATACTTTAAATTTTTCCAGCACATTTATCCTGCGTTTTTGAGTGTTTTTAGTGCACGTCTAGCCGTTTTTTACTGCACAAAAATCCGGTCTCTATAGGGTGACCACTCGAAATGTCAGAAAAAAAAATAGGAAAATGGCTTTATTAAATTTGAAAAATGACCAAAAATTGACTTGAACTGGAGAATATTTGTAATTTTTTCCTTATTTTTCGTGCTTCTCTCTTTACACATAACTCATCATATATTTCCAACCCAATAACTGACTAGCTAGAGCTGAGTTGGAAGTTTTTGCTGCAGTCAGCCGGAAAATTGAGTTTCAATTTTATTTAAACTGCACAGAGGAAGCACCAAAATAAAGGGGAAAAATAATTTTTTTCATAATCAGCAGAATTTCCAGATCTCCCATTTTAAAAGGAACACAATTAAAAGTGACCTTAGATGACTAAAAATGGAGAAAATGACCAAGTGGTCATCCTGTCTCCACGTATAAATATAGCTTTTGGTTTCAATATAAACTGCTGCTATGTTAAATTCGACTGAAAGTCGTCTAAATCATGCAGGTAAATTCTGTCCCAGCATTCGCCAATGAGGAGATGGCAGTTAAAGATGTTATAGTCTTCTAATTTTGCTTTAGCAGGAGACTAATCTGGTCTCGTATAGAATTATATAGATGCTCGTGCATTCCTGCCGTTTGTTTTGTCCAAAATCAAAACTATTCACATTCTCAGGTAGGTTAGGATAATAAGTATATCCGGAATTTCTTCCCTCTGTTATCCATTTTGTTTGTCAGGATGGGGTAAGTTTCAAAAAGCCATCGTAATTCTTTTGTATAGTTTTTCACTGGAAATGGGGCCTATATACAAAAGTAATTCGTTTGTTCTCTCTCCCTCCTGTTTTTTCACTATTGCTAAGCGTTTATTCTTTTGGCGAGACTATTCGAATACATTATTTTCTAGAAAGTATTCGTTCTTTTCATTTTCCTCTCTTACCTCGCGGCAAACCATGGGAACTCAAGGGCGAGCTCTATTATTAATGTCTAACGAATTTTAGTTCTATGTATATCTTACAATGGCACGATACCTTGCTACTATACCTACTACCTACATATTTCACCTTTCTTCTGAATACTCTTAAAAGGTTTCGGATGGTCGTTATTATTAAAATTCCGATAGCACCTCAGTATTGTCTTTTATTACGAAATTGTTTTCGGGTAGGGCACACAAAAAATTCTGAATACTAAAATCCTGATCGCGAACAGCGTAAGGGAAAATTTTTCGAATTTTCTACAAGAATGACGAGAAACTCTAACGGTTACACTAGTTCCTTCCATAATTTAGTAAAAATGATTGTAATTAGTTATTCAAGAATGTGCAAATCGCAGTGGGTCAGAAACTTACTAGAATTTCTAATAATTATTTTTCACAGTTTTTTCTCAATTTTGGTAATAATTTGCAACGATATATTCACCTAGGTCGACGGAATAATCAAAACATTTTATCGGCTTTCGTTGATCGTGCTGGCTATCGCTTTCACCCGAACCATTGGGTAATTTTACAATAATGTTAATATCGGGTCCCCTCATATATCTCAGTGAATGAGAGAGCAAAAGAAAATTGTACAATTGTGAGGGAATCGTTACTTCTACCTTTTCCCCAAGTTAAAATGATCTTACGCGACAAACTGATAGTGCAGTGTTGTTCTCAAAGGTTAGAATAAGTTGCTATCATGAAATCCGAGTTGACATCAGCAACAATCAGTATAGCCTTTTTCTGAAACTGGCTTCCTGCTTTTTGTCCTTCGTAGTGGTCAATTGTTAATTATTCTATACACCAAGCCCGGCAAATTTTCGGAACGTAGACTGCGGTCAAAGTACCCCATTACAATTTAGAAAATAAGCCAGAACCGTTTCATAATTTTGAAGGGTGGTGAGACGCCCAAAGCGGACATCACACAGGACGACTAGGTAATAAAACTGATCAGGGTGTCGCGAAGGCGGCATCGTCCTTCAGCTAGTGCCATTCATATTCGTGGATTTCTCAGTTCAACTTCGAAAATGGTGTCTTATTTTGCCATACGTTTTGATGCACCGCAAGCAGGCACCTAACGCATACAGCGTACTTGTTATTTTATGGGTATATATAAAACATACGCATCTATGTATCTTACAGGCATGTATTTATGTATCTTTGTTACGCGGCACGGAGGCAAGGCACGGCGCCGCAGAACCGCACAGAAGGCAACGAACTCGAATGGACTACCCGGCGGACATGCGACGCGCATTGCTCGGCCATCGGGCTGTAACAACAGCAAACAGAGTTGCACTAGTGAGTTTTTGCACTGTCTCGCTAACGAATACCGTATTCCACTATTGATCAAATAGAGACTTCTAATTGGTTCAGAAGGTGCTTAATATGGTATCCGTTATCGGAGTCGTGCAAAAATACTCTGGGTACTCATGTATGTAAGTTTGGCATCGTGCGATTTTGGTATTTGCCATACTCATACACATATGTACGCATATGGAACGCATTTTTCTCTCTGTTTCTTCGACTCCAAAAACAGGATGCGTCCTATATGCTAATGTAATTGATATAAATCTGCCGAAACTAGTTATAACAGGACTCTGGTGGAGTAGTAAGCTTGGGTTCGAAAGCTTGTCTTGGAAATTTAGTCACTGGTCATTTTAGAAATATATTTACACACTAATACTACCTCGTGCAAGATAAATGAAAACAAGACAAATATCGATAGTGCGTGTCCTTTTACACGAGGAGCGAAAGTTAGTCTATTTGTTTCAGTTGCAACTTGGTTTTGAAAATCATTCAAATTTGTAGTAAAGGCGCGGACGAACAGTTTTAACCAATGTTCACTCTCAATCAACTCTAATTTTTTCAGAATTTCGGAAGTATGGAACTCGGCTGTACATTTCTTATAGGAGCACAAACATTATTATCCTGTTTTCGCCGCAACTTACTCTCAGATGTCAGTCACTTCAATATTGTTTTGAATTACATAGTCTAACGCGCCCCCTCTAAGTGTGCTATCTTGGCGAGGTGAGGGGGCTTCAAGAACAACTAAAGAAACATAGGAGAAGGAAAACTCCGACAGATAAATCATGATGAAAGCTAGGGGAAATTACATCAGTATTCTTCTCTGGAGATGCGTCTCCGGAACCACAATTATGCTGGCAACTCAAAAGTAAATAACAATTCAGGACATGAAAAGTCTCCCATTCGGATGTTCAGGAGGAGACTACTTTGTGAGAAACTACCCAATGCGCAAAATCCCACAAGTTACTCGGGTAACTAAAGGGGAACAAGGGTAACTACAGGAGAACCAAGATAATGTGAGGGTAACCGAGGGTAACAAATGGGTAACTTTTCTGCCGCGGGTAAAGTTGCTAAATTTTGGTTTTGGAACCCTTCGTAGGATACCTGGGAATTGATTTGAGGAAATGGGTGATAGCAGCGGCATCTTATCATAAGTTGTAGAGGAAGGATGAAAGTATTCATTGATTCCAAAATTAACTCTCCTATCCAATTAGAGTTCGAGATATCGTCCACAAAACCCTGACCAATAAGTGGCACTTCACCTTACATCATCATCAGTTTAACGTATGGTTCATGTTCGAAAATTAAGAAAGTTCTAAAATACCCTCACAGAATGTTTCGTGCGTCGTACACGCGGGTCTTGAGCTCGTAACACCACAACTGATTCTTTGTACGTACTCGTATCGCTTGCCTGCGGGCTGTTTCTTACTTCAGCTTCACAATACGTAATATTTTACGTTGGTATTAGTCCCGACTGCAATTTTTTGTGGCAAGCAGGCAAGCCAGGTGAGCGAGAAAATGTTCGGGTCTCTTTTTTCTCGCAATCCCCTCCAAAATTGGTTCTCAGCTGCGCCACTGTATAATAAGCTTGCGCTAGTTACGCTGTCGGAACAATGCAGCTTTACAAGAATTTACTCAGAACGCGCGCAGATGAATGAAACACAATGGTCGGATGAGTGGTGAAGTATAAAAAATCGTAAATTTCATACTGGTGTGAGAAAACGAGAAAACACGCCGACAAATATATGTTCGTATTCCGCTTTCCGCCAATTTGATATTCTTGTACCAACCTCGAATGATAGAAATAACTTCGTAACTTCGAGCCGTCAGACGAGCGGACGCGTATTCTGCTCGCACGAGAAGAGAAATAAAAAGAAGAAGAAAAGGGAAAAAAATGGGGAAAAAAATTGAATAAAAAATGATGATAATAATGAAATGAAAGAACGAGTTTACTTTAATGTCGAGCAAACGGCCGTGGAGGATCGGATGGGATGGTATCTGAAAATACAATGCTCGATAATCACTCTGGTGTACATTGACATTAGCGATGCCCGAGCTACCGCATCATATTTTTTTTATTTATTAACTGATAAATCATTGTGTGACTAATGGCAGTGCAACCACATCGAACAAGATTAAAGTTGATACTTTTGTGTATCATTAATCCCGTCACTGAGACTCCTGGGCTCCTGAGGACATTTTTCGCAGTCGTCTTGTATCGCGTACTTTTTTTTTATCACTCTTGAATCAAGAATTTTATGTGTGTACTTCCAGCAAATACGAGAAAGAATTCAAGCAGAACTACCTATAAGCTTATAGCAGAAATAGTATAGTGAGGCTCTTAGTGAAAAGATACCATATGTTGGAAAGTGAATTTTGTCCTACAGTAAAAAATGTGTTTTCAAGTCAGAAATCCCGTTTTTCGGATTTCAACGAAAACTGCTTTCTAGACACACCTGGCCATAGTGCACAGAAGAAAGTAGTCGTCCGCAAAAATATGAAGTGTGTACAGTACAGTACTAGGCATGTTACGATCACAAAAAGCATGGTGTAGCCTTATCTCATATTATGTTTCATCTTTTCTGCACGATTTTTCATTCCTAAAAGTTCGAAATATCCACAATTTTTCCATGCATTTTGTTATAGGAATATAACATCCATCTAAAGAACGATATTCAGTTCTACAGTAATATAACTAAAACAAATATTGAATACGTTCGCCAATACTTTCGAATTACCTAAATTAAATGTTCAGACGAAATCACACGTAATGACTGAATGTTAATCAGACTTCGAACTGAGACAACTACTGATTTCTCCTCAAACGGCTATAAAAACTGACTAGATTAAGGGCATTCGACCGGGATTTGACGCAGCAAAAGCTAAGTTTCTGAAGAACGTTTCGACCAATTTCTATAACTATTCTACTGTGACTATTTTATCCTCCTCTTGGATGATACCTTGCCCCAGCTTAGTTATAGGAAACACTCAATTTAAAAAACATTATGGAAGAAGGTATATACATGGAGGAGCCCAGGTGACAAAGGTAGATATCAAATTGATTGTATTATCATAAAACAACGTTTTAGGAATCAAATATTAAATTGTAAAACTTATCCGGGAACCGGTATTGACAGCGATCATAACTTGGTAATAATGAAATGCAGGCTGAAATTGAAAGCACTTGGTAGAAAAGAAAAGGTAAAAAGATTGAATTTGAAAAAGTTAGAAAATATACTAATACAGTGAAACTTGTGTATTGTGGAACGTGTATAAAGCGGAAACTTGGCTATAATGGAAGAAACTTGCGGTCCCGGCATCTGTTATGGACAATTAGGTACATGTTAATCAATTTGTATACAATGGAACTTGTCTAACGTGGAAGTGGAAAGGGAAACAGATGATTTGAAATGATTTGAACTTGTACTAAGCGGAATGCTGCATAAAGAGGAGCTAAGAAACACGGCGGTTGAACCTAAAATTAAGAATAATCGAGAGGCAATTTCTTCTGTGAATGATCTCATACAATTTGCTGCTGCATCAAACTGTCTTCAACTGATGTACAAAGCCAGGAGCACCCTCGAGGTAGCTGCTGCCCAACTCGAAAAACAACGCACCCTTACAGAAATGTGAAGTAAAAACTAAAAATAACGTGCAGTAAATTAGTGCATGTAAATGTAATTCACTGTTTTAATTTTTCTTCTTTACATAAAGTACTCTACAGACCAGAAAAAAAATGTACGTGTTGTAAAAAATGGAATTCTCCGGAATAGGCAAATTTTGTATAAAATGGAAACTTGTCTACCTAATATGAAAAAAAATTTTGGTCTCACATCATTCCACAATACACACAAGTTTCAGTGTATTAAAGAGAAATACTACCAAGAGGATATTGTATTAGAATTAGAGGCAGAAAAACACAGGAAATTAACAATGTGGAGGAAGAGTGGGGTAGAATAAATGAGGTAATATTAAAGTCAGCAGAAGGAAATCTAGGTAAAACTAAGAGAGAAGAAAAGAAACCATGGATGAAGGAGGAAATTTTCAGAAAGACGGATGAACGAAGAGAATCTAAGAATGCAAACAATAGGGAAGGTAGATTAGCTTATCTAAAGTTAAGGAATGAAATAAAAATGGAGGGCGGAGAAAGAAGGAAGAAAGCAAGTAATATAATAAATAAGAAGGGAGAGCCTATTTACACAACTGAAGAAAAAGTGAAAAGGTGGGTTGAGTATGTAGAAGGACTAAGTATAATGTAATAATGGTGATGAATATGTAAGAATGGAGAGGTAGGAAAGTGTGGGAGAAGATGAGAGGGGAGACTCAAATTTAAGATGTGAATTTGACAATGCATTGAGAGATTTAAAGATAGGGAAAGCTCCAGGAGTGGATGAGATACACCAGCTGAATTATTACAGAACTTAGGAGAATAGGCGCTTCATAAATTGTACAAATTACTATGTCATATTTATGAATAAAGGGAAACTACCTGAGGACTTTAAAAAGAGTGCTGCTATTGTAACTATACCAAAAAAAGCAGGAGCAGATGGATGTAAAAATTATCGAACAATTAGTCTTCTTTCGCATGCGTCAAAAATACTAACTAAGGTAATTTGGACGCTGTTCAGCAAAAGGGAACCAACTAGCAAAATACGCTTTTTGAGAACACGTGATTCCAAGTTCAAGAGCCATGTAGAAACTATATGGCATTGCGTTTACTGATGAGCGTTTTTCAACATGAGTACACATTTTTGAATCGGGGGGCCCAATTTTGAAAAATTCGACGTTTTACGCTCTTTCCAACGATACTAATAACTCACTTTGTTTACAAATATAGTTGGTTCCTTTCTGTTGAACAGCGTCCATTTACAGGAGAATTAATATTAGAATAGATGCAGAATTAGGAGATGATCACTTTGGATTTAGAAAAAGTAGAAGGACGAGGGAAGTAGTGTTAGCTTTGAAATTAACTGTAGATGGGAGACTCAAAAAAAAGGCAGGATACATATATAACCTTCGTTGATATTGAAAAAGCTTTTGACAATATTAAATGGGATAAAATGTTTGATATCCTAAAAAATATAGGAATAAAACTTGAATAAAGACAAGTTATTTTAAACTTATATAAAAGACAAAAAGCCACATTAAGAATGGAAGAAGGAGAAGGGGGAGGCTAATATAGGAAAAGGTGTAAGGCAAGTATACTCCTTATCTCCAGTATTATTCAATCTGTACATAGAGTGGGCCATAAAAGAAATAAAAGGAAAATTTGAAGCAGGCGTCACTATACATGGAGAGTGAGTAAAGATGCTCAGGTTTGCACATGATGTTGTCTTATTAGCTGAAAGGAGTATTGATTTGGAAAACATTTTAAATGGAATGGAGGAGATTTCCTGTGTAGAATATCGTATGAGAATAAATAAAAATAAAACTAAAGTAATGGTATGTAATCGATGTGAACATGATAGCTTAAATATAAATATTGGACAGAAAACGATTGAGGAAGCGAGCGAATTTTACTATTCAGTGAGTAAAATAACAAAAGATGGAAGGAGTAAAAGGGATATTAGTATAGTAGAATAGCACAAAACAAATTAGCATTTTATCGGGAAAAAAAATCTTTTCAAATCAAAAATAAATCTGGAAATCAAAAAATTGTTCTTGAAAACTTATGTTTGGAGTGTAGCTTTGTATGGATGTGAAACGTGAACCATAGGAAAACCAGAGAAGAGGAGGATTGAAGCTTTTGAAATGTGATGCTATTGGCGGATACTTAATATCAAATAGACGGATAAGGTAAGAAATGAAATATCTAACAGAGTAGCAGGTAGAATAGACATTTGGAATTGTCAGAAGAAAGGCGAGATAAACTAATAAGGCATAATTTGAGGCACCCAGGAATAATATCGCTCCTGGTAGAAGGAAGAGTGGAGGGAAAGAATTAGGTAAGTCGGCAAAGATTCCAGTACGTTCAAAAGATAATCAAGGATGTCAAATGTAAGTATTATTACGAAATGAAAGAACTTGCACAAGAGAGGGAGAAACGGAGAGCTGCATCAAACCGGGTATCATTATTAAGTTACTAGGAAAATCTTTATATTATAAATTGATGGCGTGAGTTTTTCATTCTTCAAAAGGTCGAGTCGAGCCATAACAATAGTAATTCGGCCGGACCGGGACAGAAATTTGAGTTAACTAAGAATTCAACTTATATATTATGTATACGTTCGAATTATCTAAGTTGTACTACTTTTAGGTAGACTTGTTAGTAGTTATAGCAGGGGGACGAGTGCCCCGTATTTTGATTTTTTGGGTATCAACGGAAATCTCTTATATTTTAGTCGGCATTATCACTGCTCCCAAAACTTGCTAATTACGTCTCAGCTGATGGTAGAGTACAGTAAATACAGAATTTTGAATCCCCGACCTGATACCTAATGAACCAAATATATAGAATGTTAGCGAAATATGGAAATTGAAAATTTTTACGCATCCAACTGAAAAAGCCTCTCTTAACCGCAGATATTGTTTTGAACAATTTTATTAGTTATTAGGTGGGTCGATTAGTCCTTTGCCCATGGTTAGTTCCAGCTACTCCCTCCCTCCGCTAGCTTTGATGACCCGTGGGCACTTTCATCTTATCCGAACTAACTGAACTTTTTCGTGTTTCTTTTAATTGTAAGCGATTTCCGGAGGTGGGGAAACTTGATGCGCGGAAAAAATTAACGAAAATCATCTTATAATTTTGTACTCGTCTGGTTTTATCTTGCAGATGATTGCGGCCTGGATGTTAACGAACATTTCGTTAAAACTGTTAACATTTACTTATTCTTACCCACACTAAAATATGTACGTAATTATCACACGGTAAAATTGAACGGGTGTTTTCTCTTTGTTATCCCTTCCTATTTCCAGTTTGGGTTTATTCAGTTTCTTCTGTTTTCAACGGTAAACCGTGGCGAAGACAAAGACACAAAGACCCGCTTTCCAAGACGTGAAGTACTCAACTTTTAGCGCTTAGCCGTTGCTCCAGCTCCAGCTATGTTTAGGCTTTAAGAAGGTATCCCCCATGTCCCGATTTTCGAATACGCTAAACGTGTCCGGTCCTGAATTTATAAAATAACGAAATACGGGCACCGACAATTATTTAAATAATCAATAATTTAGTCGACTGATTCCGATTTTTTTACTTTTGGGCAAGCTGCAATTCTGTTTTCTGTCATATCTCAAAATACGTTCCTCTGTGACGTTCGAAAATAATCTTTACTAGGGGGCTTCGCCCCCTGGCCGCTTCGCGGCCCAACTCCCCCCGCCGTCACTCGCTTCGCTCGTGCCGGCCTTACTCGGCGCTTCGCGCCTCGTCCGTGTGGTCTGAAACTTTTGTTCCTGAGTTGAGATTTGCTTTGTGCTTCTTTTGCTCCCCCTCTATCAGCAGTCCTCAATCATCCACCACGAACCCTCTTCCATTCTTTCTTTATCACGATCCTCCTCCTCCTCCACCACGACCCCGTTGTTGACCATGGTTGCTCTCCGCCTCCACGGTCACACCTCAACAGTCGCAACCCTCCTCAGCCACAAACTCCTCCCCCACAATGGCCATAGTCCTCCACCTAGTCTTCCCTGATCACCCTCTTCCACCACGAGTGCCCTCCATTAGGACCACGTCCTTCGACCACCCCACACCACTGTGGCCTTCATTTTTGTTCACATACCACACCCCCCACCAAGACCTCTTCACCCATCAGTATGACCTCCCCAATGGCGGCCTTAGTCCCTCTCTACAGCCTTCCCCTTCTGCGGGTCCATCGCTCTAAGGCCTCCTCGCTCAACCACCACGAAGATCCCCTGGTCCTCCAACCAGGAGCTTCCACCACCATAACCAACCCTCCTCCATGAGAACCCTTCCCTTCAAGACCACCTGCCCGGGACCAGAACCTTCCGCACCAGGGCCTTCATTCGCCTTCCCGGCCGCCTCTCTCACCAAGGACTTCCTCCTCCATCAGGACTTCTTACACACCATCCCCCCCCGAGACCTTTATCTCCCTCTACAGTCCCCGCCACTGCCGTGGTTTTCCTTCCTTTCAGGAGCTCCCTCTTCCACCATGAGTACCTCTTACACCCCCAGGCCTTTATCTACCAAAATTTGACTGCACCTCTAGGATCCTCACCCACCACTACTTCCTCCTTCATCAATGGCCACCCTCTCCTACTAAGGATTTCCTCCGCCACGAGGACCTCTCACCCACCACTACCCCCTGGGCTTCATCTCCCATCAGAGCCCCTGTCCTCACTATGGCCTTCCAACCCCCTTGAAGATCCCTGACCATCTACCCAGGAGCTCTCACAACCATGACCACCTCTCCCCCGAGCGCCCTTCTCTCTCAAGACCCCACCCCACCGCCAGCCCCTCCCGCACCACGGCCATTTCTCTCCAAGTTTCCCTCTCTCACCAAGGACTTTCTCCTCTACCAGGTCCTCTTACTCCCGCCCCACCCAGGGCCTTCATCTCTGTCCACAACCCACGCCCCTACAGGGGCTCTCCTCCCCCTTCAGGAGCTTCTTCCACAACCATGAACCCCCTCCTGAGGGTAGGCTACCCCTGGAAAATTCAGTTATTAAGGGGCCGGGTAGGCAACCTGCAGCGACTTGTGATCTTGAAGATTATGGGTAATTATGTCATTTTATGCCTTTTAATGTCTTATTATGTCGGTTATGTCTTAAAACTTGAAGATCTTTTAGATTAGAACAGCACTACCTCCAGCTTCCTCAATGGCCACCCTCTCTTATCAAGGATTTCCTCCACCATGAGGACCTCTCACCCACCACTACCCCCTGGGCTTCATCTCCCATCAGAGCCCCTGTCCTCACTATAGCGCTCCAACCCCCTTGAAGATCCCTGACCATCCACCCAGGAGCTCTCACAACCATGATCACCCCTCTCCCGAGCGCCCTTCCCCTCAAGACGCCACCCCGCCACCAGCCCCTCTTACACCACGGCCATTTCTCTCCAAGGTGCTCTCTCTCACCAAGGACTTTCTCCTCCACCAGGTCCTCTTACTCCCGCCCCACCCAGGGCCTTCATCTTCGTCCACAGCCCACGCCCCCACATGGGCCCTCCTCCCCCTTCAGGAGTTCCCTTCTCAACCATGAACCCCCTCCTGAGGGTAGGCTACCCCTGGAAAATTGAGCAATTAAGGGGCTGGGTAGGCAACCTGCAACGAATTGTGATCTTGAAGATTATGGGTAATTATGTCATTTTATGTCTTTTTATGTCTTATTATGTCAGTTATGTCTTACAACTTGGAGATCTTTTATGCTAGAACCGAGTATGTCCTTGAAAGTAGTTGATCTGCCCCTGCAATCTTCCAAGGGCTTTCCTCCCCCTTCAGGAGCTTCCTCCACAACCGCTACCCCTGGAAAATTGAGTAATTAAGGGGCCGGGTAGGCAATCTGCAGCGACTTGTTATCTTGAAGATTATGGGTAATTATGTCATTTTATGTCTTTTTATGTCTTATTATGTCGGTTATGTCTTAAAACTTGCTCTTTGAATTTGGATCAATTCATTTTTAACGAACATTTTTATAAAGCAGTGTATTAATAAATTTAAGTTGATATAGATAATTGAGGAGCCCCATTCCAAACGGCCGTTAGTCCAAAATTGTCGAAAATGAGATTTTAGCCGGGAATGTCAAGTCCAGGGACAGAAATAAGGGGGGCACGGAGGAACAGCTTGCCCCCGAGCCTTTGCCGGACTTGGGAATTTTTAATTTTAGTAAATGGATCAAATGTTGGGAAAATCCAACAAGTCTAAAGTTTTTTTGTTTTTTTTTTTGACAGTAGAAATATATTTTGATACTTGGAAATTTTGACTTGAGTCAGTTGGGAATGTAACAATTTTTATCCCTTACAAAAAAAACAACAAAAAAACCTCTGTTACATCTCTGGTAAAGTCAATGATCACTGGCTTAAGCTTAGTTGATGGCTTTCAAGTTCCTGGTTGATTTGATTTATGGCTTGAGGCTAATTTTCCGGCTTCAGATATAGCTTAATGCTGTTTGGCTTGCGGTTTAATCCTTGCACGTGAGTTGACTTCAGTCACAAGTTACAAAGCTTATAATTTTTCGCCATTTTGATAACTGATAAGACCAGTTGGAATCAACATACTGAATATTTGTCCTCGAAGTGCTGATCGCGGTTCACAGTAAAAAATGCTAGAAGATAGGTAGGTAACAATTTATTTATCAGTTTATTTACAAATTATTTTTATTTTTATTTGACTTTTGGCATTAGCTGAATTGATAAGTTTAAGCCAGAAAACCTAGCTTATGGCTGATTAATGGGCTGAAAGCCGACTTGCAGAATTCCCCTGGCTGGCTTTTAGCTTAATGAATGACGAACGAAATTGTGACCTAAGCTTTAGCTTAGACCACTAGTGGCTTCAGCTTAATATCCCTGATTATAGCGCTATCTGGTGGCTAAACTGCGTAACTTCCTGGCAAAATTCGTTTCACTTCGAAATTCTAATTCTATGTACGTGACTTCGTTGATTGTTACTATTTTCCCCCTGTTTTATGTTTGTCAGACTCCCAAGGAAGATTCGTATGTTGCATTGCAATTTCCGATTGGTAAGTACAGATGACATTAAACATGTTCATCTCTGCAATTTGGGGGACCAAAGTGACCTTAGTCCTCGACTTTTGTCCACATTGATGCGTATATCTCAACACTGTGTAACGACAACGATTTTTAATTTGTGGGGTTGTATCAGTGAAGGACCAGTTAACCACCTCCAAGATCTCAACTTCCTAGCACAAACAGTTCACGCCTGGCAGAGTTCCCCATTACATTATTATTGCAATTCCTTTTTAAAGGTAATTTATATAGTATAAGATTTTTGAAACTTTAATTTAATTAGTTCTATAAACATTTTATATTTAAAGTTACATATTAATATAAGGCATCCTACTCATGGCCGTGTCCTACTACACATGTCTAATTTCTCATGACTAGCAACACGTATCGCATATGTGACGTCACCACAACTTGTAACCCAGAAATACTCGGCTGCGTACGAAAAACCGCGAAATGCAATGATCATTATCGGAAGAGGAGTGACTTAATCATTTTAGTTGTATTTTGCTTTTTATTTTTCGAAGGCGAAAAATAAGTAGATATTATATGAAAAAAAGAGAAAATAGGTGCCTGCGGGTAATAACGCCACCCATTTTTCTAAAGCGACCCCCCCCCTTCCTCAAAGAAAACTTTTTTGAACAGATTTTACAACGTGATGTTGTAAAGGGATGTATTTTGTAACATTTTATGAGTTTTTTTAAGAGGACTTTCATATTTGGCGGGAATTACCTAAAATTGGAAAACTCACTTCCTGGCGTTGTTACTTAACTTCGAAAGTTATGAATGCCAGTTATTCCTGCTGTTAGTTTTATTACTTCTTTCATGAGAAAATTAATTGTTTTAGGGCATTAAATAATAAAGAATGCCAATTCTAAAAAATGTTATGCAAAAAGAAAATGTGAAACAAAAATATCTTCTTTTAATAAAAGGTTAGAAGCAATAAGTAAAAAAAGAAAAAATAATAAAAGAAAAAAATAGCGCGTCCTGTAACCCCTGCCAATTCATACGAACTCGGCATTACAGTCGTTGGATGTGTTACCACCAGATCAAGAAAATTGGTACTGTACGTGTGCACGTCGTGGACGACTTACTCAACAACGTGAAACACATAGCTAGCAAGCGAATTGCGGCTACGCGGTACAGGGAAGAAAACCTCTACAGCAACAAAACTATGGGGGAAAGTAACAGCAAACTACCCGCGTAAAAACAATTTCTGCCCAACTGGAGCTTGTCATCAAAAACATTTTCCAATTTCTTTGATTTGTGCAGACTGATAATCCGGCAAAATTAGGTGAAAAAGGCGCCAAGTGCGATAAAAATGTCACAATGTTGAATTTTGGTATAATTGGTCAGTAGGACATACTAAGGAGCGACCTAAAAATCTCAAAAAATCCTGGTAGAGCTTAAAACACCTCATAAATGTATTTTTGATCATACGAGTAAGTCAAAAAATATTTCAAACAAAATTACTCTAAAGTGGATTTTACATACAAAGTACCTTAAAATTTTTCGATACCTGTCTCCGAAATGACTTGGAAGATTGTAACAATTCTGGTAGACCCTCCCCCCCCCCCTAGAAATAAAGTCAGATGGTGTTAATCAGGTTCTCCGGATTTGGGCCATTTTTGGTTTTTCTAATATTCAGGGAGGCCCACAGGAGCCTTTTCAGGCAGGGGTCTCGTCAGCAATGTCCTGATGGAAGCTGTCGAAAATGATGACCAAATTAAAGATTTTGATATATGGCGTTGTTATCATCCAGCCTCTACTATAACTAAAACTAGTTTACAAATTCGCCTAAAACGTCCACCAGCTGAACTTTTCGGGGGAAAAATGGCATCGTAAAGTAGAAGAAATAAGCTTTTCAAATTATGTATGAAACACTCAACTTATTGCCTTCATTTCATAATTAATGTTGAAATTTCGGACTTATTATTGCTGGCTAAGTAAAAATATCAACAATTTTTACAAAAAGTGATAATAAGAAAACACAGATAGATGTATGGACTTGAAATTTGGCTTGGTTACTTCATTTTATGCTAGGACTCAGTATATCACGCCTCTACCGGAATTTTTAATACAAATATGTTTTTGAGCGATATGACGTTATTACCCACATGGCGTTAATATGGTTGCGTACATAATAGTATCTAGTATGTGGGATAGTTATAAATTTCATTTCTTTTGGTATGCTCTTTGAGACGCTACAGCATCTAAACCATTAATAGCGTATACAGTAGAACGTCGATTATCCGGAAGTCAATCATCCAGAATGGCAAAAAAAATCATAATCAGGGCCTGGATTTTTAGGCAAAACCTCTTTTTTTCTCTCTTTTTCTAGTCTAGCCTATTCTTAGTCTATTAAATTATGAGCTAATTTTTTGGAATATTTTTCTTCAAAATGTATTTTCCTATGTAAAATAAGCACATATTTCGGTTATCCGGAAAGCCTCAGGTCCCAATTAGTCCGGATAATCGACGTTCTACTGTACTTATAGAATGTCTTACATTAAATTAATTTATTTTAAAATGAGATTTTGGTATAATTATTTTTATTAAAATGTTAATTAGAGAGAGAATTTATTCTATATTTGAATAATGAGTTCACTAACTTAATTTAGCTTATTTTTCAATTAATTTGGTTTCGTGGTGATGTTGATAAATATTCCGGAAATTTTCCCCGAAACTCTGGCCGTCCTAGACTTCAGATATTTACTAGTTACTAGCTACATACATGTTACTTATTTTATGGTTGGCCTCTGCTCGTGCATATTACTTGTGTACATCACTGAAAAGGCATTCTTTCGATTGTGTTGTTCCCGCATGCGTACTCGTATAGCAATCTGTTATCAGGAACTCGTATGTGGGTACAAAATATGATAGGTGTCCTTTGAAATGTTATTACCGAATAGGTATACCCATATTTATCCTTCCGCGACGATGATAGAATTTATATTTTCTGTGGAGAAGGCACAGAACGGATGCGCCGCCGTGCCGCCGAGACAGGGCGCATTGAACCGCATCAAAGTTTCATCGAGGTCGTATTATCGTTATCGAGTTTCTGAAATTCACGGATATAATACGTGTATGTATATACACATACCTATATAGCAAGACCTTGAAACTTTAGGTTTGCAGCAAGTGTAACGTGAGTGAGTCGTTGCCTAGTCATCTACAGACGACCATTCACAGATCACAGCAGAAATAATTAGTTGAAAGTCTAATACACTCGTTTGGCTAGAAGAAATAGCCGACTCAATCGGCAGTAATATGTTGACTGGAAATCTGAGAAAAAGAGCCTTACACCCTCTACTGCTCTTGGATAATATTGTGTAGTGCACATGCGACGACACATCGCATTTCAGCTTAGTTAGTGTTGCCAAACCCAGTTCTTGAAAATGTGTAATTCATCATGAAAAAAAGAACCAAAGAAAAAAATCCCCAGAACTTAATTTTACCGCAGAGGACGAAAAATTTCCCAAAAAGCAGTGTCGTCAGATATGCTTCGCAAAAATCAAAACTAATTGACCAAATTCAAGTAATGAGCAGTCAAACTGTAGCTAGTATCCGCAATGATAAGGATTGACAAGATTGGTGAATTGCATGGGACACAAGCCCTCCAAGGCTCATTCATACCCTCATAATAAGAAATAGAGATAACTGCCTAGTTTTATGTTATAGTGAAAGAAAAGAACCAATTTTCTGTTTCCAGCATAAATATTTACAAATATAGAAAAAGGACCAAGAAATGGACCAAAATATTGAATGGACCAAACCCCAGAAAACGGATTAAAATATTTCAAAACTTTCCCAAATCCCCAAATTTGGTCCATTCGGACTAGATCCGGCAAAACTATAAGACAAATTCCCAGTGACATGGCACAAATATAGCCTGATGATCAGAGAATAGATTTAAAAGTCTCTTCGATGCTTGTTTATGACTCTTTAAGACTTCTATAAGGCTCTTGCTATGTTTCAGATTTTCTTAAATTCTTCAAGACATGCTTAAGACTCTTTACAGATCTTACAGACACGGTCAACACTATCCCAAGGCCTCGAGACTACTTAGAAAATCTTCAGATTCATCGATATTTTCTATACTTCTTTTAGAATCGCTGAAATATTTTTTCATAACTATGTTACCTGTTTCAGACCCTTTTAGATTCATTTCAGCCTTTTTGACATCCATCTGAATGGGCTTAGAATTGAAACTCTTATAGGCTGCTTAAATCATGTCTAGAACTTTTCAAGACTTCCGAATATGTTTTTATCATTTCGAAGGATCTTTGCGATTCGTTTCAAGACTATTTCTAACTTGATTGAGGTTTTCATAGACTACTCTCGACATTATCTCTCTATATACTAAAAAAGTAAAATCCGCCGCCGCCGCCTCCGCGGGAAAAAAACGCACTGCGGGTTGCCTATCTAAAAATCCGAAAAATTGCAGGGGCAGATCAGCTACTTTCAAGGACATAATCTGTTCTAATATAAAAGATCTCCAAGTTTTAAGACATAACCGACATAATAAGACATAAAAATACATAAAATGACTTAATTACCCATAATCTTTAAGATAACAAGTCGCTGCAGGTTGCCTACCCGGCCACTTAATTACTCAATTTTCCAGGGGTAGCGGTTGTGGAGGAAGCTCCTGAAGGAGGAGGAGAGCCCTTGGAAAATTGCAGGGGCAGATCAACTACTTTCAAGGACATACTCGGTTCTAACATAAAAGATCTCCAAGTTGTAAGACATAACTGACATAATAACACATAAAAAGACATAATTACCCATAATCTTCAAGATCACAATTCGTTGCAGGTTGCCTACTCAGCCCCTTAATTGCTCAATTTTCCAGGGATAGCCTACCCTCAGGAGGGGGTTCATGGTTGAGAAGAGAACTCCTGAAGGGGGGGAGGGCCCATGTGGGGGCGTGGGCTGTAGACGAAGATGAAGGCCCTGAGTGGGGCGGGAGTAAGAGGACCTGGTGGAGGAGAAAGTCCTTGGTGAGAGAGGGGACCTTGGAGAGAAATGACCGTGGTGTGGGAGGGGCTGGTGGTGGGGTGGGGTCCTGAGGGGGAAGGGCGCTCAACAGAGGGGTGGTCATGGTTGTGAGAGCTCCTGGGTGGATGGTCAGGGATCTTCAAGGGGGTTGGAGGGCTATAGTGAGGACAGGGGCTCTGATGGGAAATGAAGCCCAGGGGGTAGTGGTGGGTGAGAGGTCCTCATGGTGGAGGAAATCCTTGGTAGGAGAGGGTGGCCATTGAGGAAGGAGGAGGTAGTGGTGAGTGAGGATCCCAGAGGGGCAGTAAAATTTTGGTAGATAAAGGCCCGGGGGTGTAAGAGGTACTCATGGTGGAAGAGGGAGCTCCTGAAAGGAAGGAAAACCACAGCGGTGGCGGGGACTGTAGAGGAAGATAAAGATCTTGGGGGGATGGTATGTAAGAGGTCCTGATCGAGGAGGAAGTCCTTGGTGAGAGAGGCGGCCGGGAAGGCGAATGAAGGCCCTGGTGCGGAAGGTTCTGGTCCCGGGCATGTGGTCTTGAAGGGAAGGGTTCTCATGGAGGAGGGTTGGTCATGTTGGTGGAAGCTCCTGGTTGGAGGACCAGGGATCTTCGTGGTGGTTGAGCAAGGAGGCCGAAGGGCGATGGAGCCGCAGAAGGGGAAGGCTGTAGAGAGGGACTAAGGCCGCCATTGGGGAGGTCGTAGTGATGGGTGAATAGGTCTTGGTGGGTGTGGTACAAGGAACGAAAATGAAGGCCACAGTGGTGTGGGGTGGTCGAAGGACGTGGCCCTAATGGAGGGCACTCGTGGTGGAAGAAGGTGATCAGGGGAGACTATGTGGAGGACTATGGCCATTGTGGGGGAGGAGTTTGTGGCCGAGGAGGGTTGCGACTGTTGAGGTGTGACCATGGAGGCGGAGAGAAACCATGGTCAACGACGGGGTCGTGATGAAGGAAGGATGGAAGGGGGTTCATGGTGGAAGATTGAGGACCGCTGATAGTGGGAGAGCAAAAGAAGCACAAAGCAAATCTCAACTCAGGAACAAAAGTTTCAGACCAAACACTGAGGACGGTGGCGGGGGACGGGCCGCGAAGCGGCCAGGGGGCGAAGCCCCCTAGTTTGGTCTAATTGAGACTTTTTCATACTTTTTCAAGATCCTTTGAAAATCATCCAGATGGGTTCCTTTAAGGTACTTTGAAATTTGTTAGATTTTTCAAGACTTTTTAGGACTCTCACAAACATGTCTAAAAGTTTTTGAGTCTATTCTATGCTTCATCGAGGCCTTTAGAACGCTTCCAGACTAGTTAAATGCTTATAGAGACGAGTTCAATATTTCTGGAGTCCATTTTGACGTTTCTCCAAGCTTGATTTGTTTCAGTGCCCGATCCAGTCATAAGAAGTCTTGAATGGCTTATAAGAATCTCGAAAAAGCCTAAAGAAATCTGAAAACGTCTATGTAGAGAGTAAAATAATAATCTTAAAACTGTCCAAAAAAGCTGTAAACTCTAAAAGTTGACAGTAAAAGACTTATTTTCCAGCGTCAAAAGCTGAATCTGAATAGCAAATGTTCTATTGTTCGATTTGCAGGCTTTGATCCTGGTGAATATATTGGAGGGAAATTTAGTCTGGAACAAAAGTCAAAACTCTATGTTATTTATCTATTTATCTATTCTATTTTATTTTATTTGAACCAGTTTAGGAGACGAATCAGAGGAAATTCAGAAAAAATATCACGAAAAATAAATAACGACCACCTTAACGTGTAAAGGAAGTTGTGTGTTTCTCCCAAGTATTCTTAACATCCTTCCGACTCACCCCTTCTCAGACTAGGGTATGTTCATGTGCGCAAATGTGAGTGCTTGGGGGCTAAGGTTATAATCAGCATTTGCAAGGACGAAACTATGGGAACACCCCCCAGTAATTTGGCAGTCGGCAAATCTTGTTATTATTTATTATTATTATTATTATTTTTTCAATTAAAAAATCGGCAAATTTTCAATTAAAAAAAATGTATCCGCGAATTTTTAGTTTTCAAAAAATACTTGTCGTTTCTTCTCCCCCCCCCCCTCAAACTGAAAGTCAAGTTTCATCTCTGATTATGAAGTGATTGTCAGGTCATCATCTGACGAAAAGAATACGGCCAGTCAAAACGCTCACCATCCCACAGAAGATGACCATCACTCAGGAGATGGAAAGGGAGGCTTAAGAAAAAAGCTGAAATAGCTAAAGAATATGGAATTTCACCGAACACTTTATCAACTTATGGTTATCAATAAATTGTTTCATTGCAACTCTATTTTCACTCAACTTCTTCAAGTCGAATTCTTGGACATCTCGAAGTTTTCCCCTGTCCATTCTCCTTCGACTTACCCAGTTTGTACTGTAACATGGGGGCACACGCCCTCTCCCATGACTACTACGGCACTGTCTAAAAGTAAGTCAATTTTCAAAACGCATGCTTCGGATACGGTGACCCATCTAAGTCATCTTAATGTTAATATTCCATGTGTTTCGGCCGGGGTTTGAAAATGGTGTTCCAAAGTTTTGCAGGTCTATAAAAGTCACAGCAGCAATGGCAAACTTAGTTAGCTAACGATTTATCGAGTCGAAATTGAAAATTTGACCGAGAAGGCAGCGCCAGCATCAGGTTGGGCTGCACTGCTCGTTGATATTCACATTGTTTTCGTTATTCGCTTCATCGCCCTTTGGGAGATCACTAACCACGTCACAAGGGTAAGATACGTTGAGACGTTTTTTTTTTTCGGGTGGTGCGAAAAATTAACGCTGCACGCATTTCGCTAATGCTTTAATTTCAGCTAGATATACATGTACGACAAGCCTGGTCCAGACAGACAGGGGAGGAGGATAAAAGACAAGGCTATGGTGCTACGTATTCAATATACGGATACACAGGAGGCGGAAAACGGCTCGTGTATTGTTTAGACCTACCCTAGAACCCTATATCGAGTCTGTAGACTGCGCCCTTGAATCGCTATAACAGTCATCCATCTGCACATATTGTAGGATTTCAACAGAAGGGGCAGATGTCTTACAACAGTTGGCGCGTTTTTCTAAACGACGGTGGTGGCGGCAGCGACGACGGCTGTCTGAGGGCAGGGCAGTGTCGAGTTGTGTAGTCGTGGTGTTCCTACCTTTTGTACACCGAGTGGGTATCATATGTATACCTATAGATGTACTATATATAGTATACTATACAGGAGACGGTACATGGTGTACCAAAAATAATGTTTCCATTTTGTATTCGCGAGCAGCTAGATTCGCTACTGCGAATAATTATACGAGCAGACAAAACCTACTTTATACATATGTGCCCACGTATATTAACGATTATTTCCAAATTTTTAACAACAGTGACGGATCAAACAACGCAGTCGTCTACCGCTTATATTTCGGCATTTTTTCCTTATAAAATCGACATCGTTATGTAATGAGTTTTATTCGACTTTCCTACGTAATCTCGTTTCGGGTTTCGGAACTATAGTCGAGCATCGACAGTCACCACGAGCTCTTGTTCGGATTGTTGAGTTTTCGCGGGAGTGAACAAATGATGACTTTTCTCAATAAAAATCGAATAGATATTCTTTACTATTACGAGAATCAAAAACTCTTCGCTCATACAACGAACACCTATAGGTACCCAGAATGAAACGCTTATCGCTCGCCGTCAAGTGGGGCTACTTTGAACAGCGGTACTTTGTCCCTTTAGCGCGCACTGGTAGTGAAATTATGAACTATTTTTCCGCGTTCCATCTATATCAGGCAACTAGACATGTGAAGAGAGCATCTCTTCATTAATTTGTGGAAATGTGCATTGTAGAAATTTAACGCGATATTGCGTTGAGATTTATGGCTGTGGCCATTTCTATATGGGAAATTCACTTTCAACTCCTTGCGGGGATATTGATCAAAATGAGTGCATCCCTCTGGCATCAATGTCGTGAATTTATAATTTTCAATATTAAATAACAATTTTGTATATATAATTATTTTTCTGTGTGGGGCCACTTTGAACAGTAAACAAATAATACATCTATGTAATCAACAAATAATTTTGATGGAATGAAAAATCGGCTCGAAAAGCGCTTTATTTGTAATATTTTTCAGTGCAAGAAACGAAACTTTCGAATGGGCAATGGAGTGCATTCATGATTTGTTCGAAACGTGTACAAAAATTATCCAGTTTTGCTCTGGAACAAAAATTAACAAAATATAACAAAATAAACATTCGCGTGTACACCTTCACGTAGACGCGCTAGTGCAGGATGACAATTCGGGATCATGATGCTGATAAAACATTATGGACAACACAATATAGCTAAGAAGTACGCAAAAATCATACAGTTTACTCTAGAGCAAAAATTAACTAAATAACATTCGCATGTAAACCCTCCTGTAGAAACGCTAGTGATGATGATTCTGGGATCATGATACCAATGAAACACTACGGACTTTATTAATTACCCCTATGAACTGCTTTTCGAGCATGTATTGAAAAAAATATAGTTTGCAACTTTTGCAAGAAACATATTATTCGCTCGGGCGATTTGCATCACTCGCATTGCTCGTCCGGCAAAACTTCGCACTTGTCATGAACGACATGCTTTTTGCACATGCTGCAAAATGTACTATTTTGTTGTAGATTACATGCGAAGATAGTCTGAAAGTATAGAAAACAAAAAGGCCCACGAGAATATGGAAGGAACTTTACAGAAAGCTTACTCAGAGCTTATAGAAGGCCGAAAATGAGGGAAAAGAACTTCGTTATCATCGTGAATGATGTTCTAGAATTTTCTTTTGTATTATTTTCTGCAAATATTCAAATAACGTTCTTTCTTGAATAACGTTTATCGATTTTCCCTATATTTCTTGATAGATTTTTATGAAATTTTATAAGTAAAATCCTTAGAGGGCATTATTTTGAATTTTGCTGTTGTTGAGTTCTCATACATAACCGGGGAAAATGTGTTCAAAGAAGCCCCACAACCGAGGTAACTTTGAACACAGAGCCTTTATACTGAGCTGTACGCTTTTCGGAACATAAATTGATAGAGGGAACAGGACTTAGAACCATGTAGCTGGAACACTTTTTTATTACAATCAGTGTAGCTACATTCACAAAACAAAATATAGTATGGAGAATGTTCAAAGTAGCCCCACTTTACAATATAGTCATAATCGGACATTTCTTTGCCGTTGGCCTCGATCACTCGGCTAAATACTCCAGCTTCCTTCTTAACCTCCGTTTCAAACCTGTCTACCTCTCCATCTTCAAATATCTTGCAATCGTCAAACATATATTTTACGATGCCCAAGACGTTATCAAATACCAGGCTCTCGTGTATTTTCGAAAAGAACTCAGGTTCTTCCAAATATTTTTTATCAGATCTTTCCGTAATCCCCACCGGCGAATGTCAATTCGAACTTCGATTCACAGTATTGAAATACGGGTTTTTACAGAATGTACATATGCTGCAGAGTGCGATGCAATGCGCTGCTCAGCACGTTGTTTCTTCGAAACCTTTTTCAGGTACGCTTTTACGTACCTAAAGACTAACATCATTTTCCTACAGTGTTTCCGTTCACACGGAACATTCTCTCTCGTTTGTACGAGTACTCAGTCACAAAAATTACAAATTATAAAAAAATCCGCTTCGGCAGGAAGAGTAAGACTCGTATTCACAGCGTCGCTAATTAGGGGAGTTCTTTTAAACCAGTTTAATTAACTGTCGACTGCGATGCGTGTACTTACACATATACTCATCATATAAGTACGGGAATACGAACAACAAAAATAAATTCGAATCTTGTTGGATCGTAAAGTGGTTCATAAGCACGTAAGTACTCGTACTTACTTTTGGTAAGTTATATATAATATATATATATATATATTTGTGAAGCCATAAAATTATTTTGATTCGTCGGTAAAGGCGTGCCTCGTTATGATGCAATTCCAGCATAACTATCTTCAGATTTTTTAAAAACATATTCTGATTATTTCTTAAGTATAAAAAAAATTTAAAAATCTAAATGTAAGTAATGTTGTTATTCACCACATTTGAAATCCGTTGTCATACCATGTTTTGTCGTGTGAAAGCAATGAACTTGCTTGTTAACTCAGTTTTGAGAAATGAGAATCTTTGTGTTTTTTTTTCGTTCGACCAAATTTTCAACTTTTTACCCCCTTTACAAAAAAAAAAAACAAAACAACTTTCTGACGCCACTGCTTTCATCTTCTGTAGGGGTGACTGGAGTGATGAACGGAAGTATGAGATGAAATTCTGGATATCGATCAACCTTTCTTTTTAAGTGGAAGACATTTGAAAATTTTATGACAATCTCACGACCAAGATGGTGATGTGAATACATCGTGTCATCGAGTGCCTCAAACAGGGGCGGACAGGACTGGTGGGCAGCGTTAAAATAGCCGGTCAGCCAGTGGTATTCAGTAATAATTAACACAAAAATTTATGCATGTGATCCGTTTTCACGTTTCTTTCCCAGGCCACTACAAAAGCCCTATCCGCTTCTGGCCTCAAAATTGAGCTAATGCGAAGATTGCGTACAAAATACACCTTTCACGAAGAAGCTCGAAGTAATGGGATCAATTTCCCTCCTACTCTGGGCTGAAGGCCGATCTCTCCTTCGCTGCGTCTCCTCGAATCCGGATATTATAAGGTGAGTGTAGATCTAGTCGCGGGAAATTCCTCAAAAAGTTATCAAACATTTAACCTTTCTATAATTTGGCCTTTGATTGGGCTCGTGTCTTCCTCCATCAGAAATTCTTGATGACAGTCGATATCTGTATATGGGTCTGTACCGAAAAATTTACACTCTTGTTTGCGTGTAGAAACATGAAAAATAATACATCGATAAAAAACATGTTCCTATCGTCTGAGATACGAATTACTGTTGGGTTCTGCGAAAGTTGGTACTCTTTCCTCACTCGATCCTCTCCGAAAATTTGACGCGAATCAGGAGAAAGCGGGCTAGGATGATTAAAAAAAGCAAGGTCGCTTTACGACCTAATAATAGGGTCGGCCTTTCAGTCGAAGTCTGGGCGGCTATTCTACTGACCAACTTCGAACAAAAACTACAAAAGTACAATCGCACTTGGACAGTGTTAAGAGTAAGGGAACCAACCAGTAAAATTTGTTTTCTGAGAACACGTGATTTTAAGTTCAAGAGCCGTGTAGAAACTACATGACATAGCGTTTACTGATAAGCTTTGATCAACGTGAGTACACATTTTTGAATTGGGGGCCGATTTCCGAAAAATTCTACTTTTTACGTTCTTTCCAACGATACTAATAACTCATTTTGTTTACAAAAATGTCAGTTGGTTCACGCCGACCCTAATTTCAGCAAGGATCATACACAATATTACACACCTCACAAAATGAACTCCTTTCATCAATTCTTTATGTTGATACCTGGAGTCGCTTTTGCTGAGAGGGTACGCACGATGTAAAACCATCTTCCTATCTGTTTCTTTTATACACAATTATGTTCACTTTTACATTTAAAACCACAAGCGCCACTTTCAAAAGCAAACGTGATTCACTCTCGCGTATCTCGAACATTGATTGATAAGAAAAAGAGCTACTGGAAGACGTCACTTAGAACTATTTTTCCATTGGCAGCGCCGATCATAAGCCACTGACGTCGTAGAACTATTTTTCCATTGGCCGCGCCGACTGTAAACCGCTTACTAAACCACTGATGTCACGCAGTGCGTGGAACTTGTATAAAGCTCGGCTGCGCCAACCCTAAAAAGATTCTCTCAGGTGTATTAATGCCCTATAACTGGAGTTCTATAACTTCGTGCGAGTACAATCGTCCGCCATTTTGATGTCAACTTTACCCGTGGATGTCGAATTGACTACGCGGTACGCTCTGCATCGCCGGATTCGACATCCACGGGCGCGGTTGGATTCAAAATGGTGGACGATCGTGCTCACACGAAGTTATAGAGCTCTACTATAACTAAGACCTGGTGCACAAATAAGGCCTACCCTCTCTATCTCGTCGTTTAGGAGTTCGGGCTCTCGTGAAACTACCACAATAGGACGACGTAGGGGATATCTGGCAACACTGCTCGAGTGTGAAATGTGGTGATTTTTATACGCTGATGTTATTTTCATATATATATATATATAGAAAATTGAAATTTTGAAACGTAAGTATTAGAATGACTATGGGGCAAGAATCGGAATTACGAACGTAAAAGGCGCTACAACTATTCAATGACACTGGGTGAGGGCGTCACTGTCCTTCCAGCAGAGGTAACGACGATCACAGGGGCCGTTGCTAGAAGCCAGCAGAGAGACCTTGTTAAAATAAGCGAATCTGAATCTGTACAGACAGTTAAGTGGCTAGTAAGGTACTTTTGGTACATACTAAATCCTTGGTGGTGGCAGACTGTATGAACAAATTATACCATAATCTGGGGTAACTTTGGAATCCGGGGTAACTTCGGACCGATTCAACTTTTTTACTTAAAACAATTCCCACGAAGTTCATATTGAAAGTAATTCCATCAAATTTGGCACGAAATTAATGCCAACGCCCGTGGCGACACTGCTATGTAGTTAAAATCGATTTAAAAATCGATATAGGGAAACTAGAATGATTTTCATGACGCAAATACCAAAAGCCCCCCCCCCCAAAAAAAAAAAAAAGTCAGAAAACTTTGTTTGGAACACCAAAAAAGTCTTATTATTAAATTTTCGTTTTCTCGTGATCAGATGCAGTAAACTTTTCTGAATAATTTCAAAAAAAAGAAAAAGAAAAACAAAGAGATTAAAAAATGAATGGAAATTGAATTATCGGGAAAAAAGTAGAAAAAGTGACAAAAATTTTTGTAGGTGTAAAGATATGACTGATGTATTTGATGTTTTGTTATCTGATATTGTAATGAAATTAGGTTTGAAAAATGTCAGAAGAGATCACTACGACTTTGGCAATGAAATATAAAAAGTGTATCTAATTTTGAATTTATATATATTTTTTTAAATTTAACATTTTTATAGCTGAAATTTTGATTTTCTTTTTTACAATTTGCATTTTCAGAATAATTGTACACTTTAATGAATAAAAGTGTCTTTTTATGCTCGAATAAATATTGAAAAAAGTGTTTGCAGAACTTTAGGAAACCAAAACATTATTTTTTTGAAGAGAAAAAGGAAGTCTGAAGACCCATTTTCGAATAATTTTTGGATTGCCACTTTTCGTATTCTGGAGGGTTCAAAATTAAAATCAAGCATATTAGAATCCATGTAGTGGCAAACTACAGGTCAAGACAAGATTTTCTAGTTACCTTCAAACCACCTTAGTTCCATATGTTAGGGAGGTACAGGGACTTCAAAGTTTAAAATAATCCGAAGTTACCCCAGATTACGGAACATCCTTGCTCAGGTGAATCGTGTCATCATTCTATGGACACCAGGGCACAGCATCATAAAAAGGCGCGTGATCGAAGGAGGCCATAAAAATGAAACTGCTAAGGCTCAGGTTGTGCCTTTCCGTAGCATACAGCATCATAAAATCGAATCTGAAGGCTTGGATAAGGAAGCAGATGGAAATGCACTGGCGGATAACCAGTGGCATGAAAGTCAGCAAAACACTGATTTGGGACACCCCCGGTAAGTATGCCAAGTTCCTACTAGGGCTCGATAGAAAACATGCTAGGCTCATAGTCGCACTGCTAACTGGACATGGAGCCACGAAACGCAAGTGGCGAAAAGCAGCTCATGGAAGCAAGGACGCAGCCAAGGGGGGGGATGCTAGCGGCTATAGTCCTTAGAAATTCGACATGTCTTTAAATAATGAAAATAGGCACGGTGGCGTAGCCAGACTTGGTATGAAGGGGAAGGGATTTCAGTTCAAACAAAAAATTATTCACAACATTACAGGTGTAATACTTATTATTACCAGAATAAATTAGAATTTTTTTACATTTTCGGCTGACGCCAAGGGGGTTTAGACCCCCTGGTTACGCCCCTGAATAAGCTACCGAATCGAGTTTTCCCCCCGCGCACGTTTTCCCCCTCAATTCTAGCCCTCACCAAAAAAAATTCTGGTCGCGCCCCTATATGTAGGCACTGCGGAGAAGAGGAAAAAACCTCGATTCACATCATATGCCAGTGCTCCCAGCAATAGCCGGGACAAGGTGCGAAGCGTCAGGACCGGAGTATTCAGCACTTAAGGAATGAAGTCAAACGGATAGAACTCAGTAAAAGTCTGACTTTGGCTGTGAAAGTGAGCCTACTCAACTGATTTGCAACAGCAACCTGAGGAAAAGTGCAATGGACTACCAGGTCTGAGCATTCGGCACCAAGACGCCACCTTACACGAGAACAACGGTGAAGCATTCCACAAAAATACTAATTTACACAAAAGGAAACGGAATTTCTGTCCAACGACAGTCCCTAGAATTTATGAAGAGTTTACACAATATTATGGGGGAAAAAAATTAATCGTTTCCACGATTTTTTTTTGTAAACGTTGTTTGGTGTCTTAAGCCTCCTTTTTTAATCTTTAACACAATACGTACTCTTACCTACATCATCTCATTTTTATATAAATTATATCGCAGCGCTTATACATATGTGCTTTAGTGCGGATACATTTTCTCTTACATGTCGACGTTTGCGAACACCTTGTAGCTAGTAAGAGGTAACACAACTGTGTAGGCTACAGACTAGAATGGGCTGAGCGAGAGCAGGTAAAAGCTATGCACAACCAACCTACCCGTAGAATGTCCTCGGATGAAGGCCATTCTCTGTCTCTTGGTCTCTTCTATCAAGTATCACTACCAAGACTCTCCAAGACGGATGGCTGCCTTTGTTCTTTCTTTCTTCTTTTCTCTCTCTCTCTCTCTCTCTCTCTCTCTCTCGTCTCTTTCTTTTCTCAGTCTTTCAATGCCGATGTACCTTATTTATCATAATTTACCTGTACGAAATAATAATTTAGAAGCAAACGATTGCATTTCTTGTCGTAGCTATGAGGCTACCCTTATGTTATTTTTTTATGACGCGGAGTTAATTTTGGCTAGATTTGCTACCAGAGTCGACCGATTTTAAGTCCTTAATTTTCATTATTTTTCCTACAGGGGTAAACAACGTTAGTAAGTAGGTAGGTACACTTGTTCGCGATATTTAACGAGCATACTTCGACAATACGACGGCCAATGAGTGCTACAGAGTTCAGATTCGGACATTCTACAACTGTCAGTTCTTTTTCGATTTTGTTCGTATGGATAGTCTCATGCATAATGGTAAGTAACATTTTCACAGTAATTTATTTCATGTGCTCATGAGATAAATACAGCCATAAGTATCACCCAGCATCGACAGAAAAGAAAAAGTAATATGCATTATGTTTCGTGCACAACAAAAGACCCTTCTGAAAGTTTTTCATTCTATCACTTACCACCTTTCTGCATGAGATCATCGATATCTGACCACCATCCTAACATCTGTTGATATTAGGCTGATATCGGCCAATAATGGTCAAAAATCGATCATAATCGAAGGACAATCGGTCATGAGGGGCGACATCGAATGTTCGACATAAGCTCTGTTATCTAAGCCATAGTCCATCTATAAACTTGCATAGTAAAGGGAGAAAAATTTCCTCCCGGGCTTACGAAGAAATTTCATTTATGATTTCATTTGCAGCATTTGGACATCCCTCATTCGAAAAAAGGAAAGGGTGTTTGTTACATGTAAGTAGGTACTCCCGAGTCACTCATATTTCCGTCCTCTTTTGTGGTATTTTTTATAGAATACGATATTTTTTCAGATATTTTGAAAAACCAGCTCCTTCAAAAATCAAATTAATTCACTTGTAATATGGACGTCTCTTCACCGGCCTGTCGCAAATTGTAATGATAATTTACTTTACTCCATTGTTCGGGATGATCGATATATTCCACGAGCGTTTTAATTATCCGGTTTGTATTTCTCACCTCCTCGATAGCAGGATGCCGTCGAGAGAATAACCTTCGGATAAAATATTGGCGTCCGTGTTTTCGAGTTTGTATTTCGCATGAAAAGAAAGAAGAATCAGAAAAGGTTTTTGGTCGACGCGATGCGATGCGACGTGGCGGAGTACAGGTATGAGTACGGGTACCGGGTATGGGTACGGATACAGGTACAGTGTGTAGGTATTCTCCATATCCGAATGGGAAGCCTTGGGAGAGTTACAAAAATTTTTTCCGCCGGTTACTAAAGATGAACGATGAAACGAACATAAAATTAAAACGACAGAGTTGAACGATTAGTCGAGTTCACGAGGAAAATTTCAGCGGTGGGATTCGAAATCAAGTTCCAGTCAACGACCGTTCCGATTTTATTACGTCCGAGCCCGGTATAGTTTTAGTCATTCAACTTTCGACGTTGCGCGATTTCTCGACGTTCGACTGCCGTCCCGCCATATAATCACGTTTTCTGAGTGTGGGAGGCAACTTGGAATTCAGGGGGTAAGATGACAGTTTCCATTTCCTAATGCCTGTGTACTATAAGGCTGTCCCTTATTTTACAAGTTTTCACCAACTGATCAGGGTCGCACTGAAATTTGTTCCAATAGACATAGAAACTTGTCATAAAAAAATTGAGCTCAATCTGAGGTCATTAACACGTGCCGCTTTGACCTTGAAGTTACATGTAATAATGAGATTTTATAAAAAAAACGCGAATATCTCGGAACATATCAACTTCAGGACCGAAATGCATACAACATAAAATATTCCTTGTTGAATTTTCTATAAAAAATATTCAATACAACTTTCCTCTAGAACCCATATTCACCGAGATAATCGCAAAAATGTGTAAAACGTTTGAGGAAGGAGGCTTTATTTGTAATTTTTTGTTTCATAACCGATCTTGTCTAGCTGAACCGCAGTTACCTGAAAAAATATTCACTTTAGGACCAAAATGCAAATAACATAAAATGTTTCTACAAAAAGTTTCTATATAAAACATATTTATCAAAATAATCGCAAAAGTGCGTAAAGTTTTCGAAAAACATAGTTTTTTTTCCGTTTTTTTTTTTTAAATTATTTTACAGCTGAAATATTTATTAACATCGGGTAATGCGTATTAAAATATAACTTCAGTCTCTGTCTACTGGAGTAAGCGCTCCAGTTTGCCTCCCCCCCCCACCTGGCTACGTCCATGACAATTTTTTGGGCACCTGTTATAGAGTAGACCTCGGATTATGTATGTATATCAACAATAGTCAACATTGCGCTCAAGATATTGTGCTGTTAAGGAACAGTCACATTTTCTCAGAATTCATTGTCATTTCCTATGGGCAAATCGCGGTTTCTTATTGTTGATTATACATCATCTCAAGTCCACTACACCAAGTCTTTAACGGAATATGCTCAAGACTCAATAAAAACATTAATTAGTTATGGCTCATAGATGTCTAGTTAACGTTTTAATTTTAGGCTCTTATGCGATTTGCCCGTAGAAAATGACCCTGAATTCTGAGAACACGCGGCTGTTCCTTAACAGCACAACATTATATCTTGTGCGCAAATTGTTGACTATCGTTGATATCGATGACCGAGGGGTGTATGGCGACGCTCGCATGCCCAATTGGCCCTGGGATACCGCACCCCCTATTCCAGAAACACCCCGAATGGGCCTGTGTCAGAATAACTATGGTTGATATATATACATACATAATCCGAAGTATAGACACCCAACAAACTGTCATGGACGTAGCCAGGTGAAAATGGGGGAAAGCTGGGGCGCTTACCCCAGTAGACAGGCTGAAGTTATATTTTAATACGCATTACCCGACATTAATAGACATTTCAGCCATAAAATTATTAAAAAAAACCTATGTTTTTCGAAAATTCCACGTATTTTTGCGATTATCTCGATAAATATGTTTTCTAAAGAAAAGTTGTATGGAATCTTTTCTACAGAAAATTAAACGAGAAACATTTTATGTTATTTGCATGTTGGTCCTAAAGTGAATATTTTTTTAGATAACTACGACTTAGCGAGTGAAGATCGGTTATGAAAGAAAGAATAACAAAATCCACGTTCCTCGAAACTTTTACGCATTATTGCGATTATCTCGGTAAATATGCGTTTCAGAGAATAGTTCTATAGAGTCTTTTTTATAAGAAATTTAACAAGGAACATTTTATGTCACATGTATTTTGGTTCCAAACTTAATATGTTCCGAGATATTCGCGTTTTTTTTTTTTTTTTTTTTTTTTTTTTGTAAAATCTCAGTATTACACATAAATTCAGGGTCAAAGCAGTGAGGGTTAATGACCCCAGATTGAGCTAAAATTTTTATGGCGAGTTTCTAGGTCCATTAGAACAAATTTCAGTGCGGCCCTAATCAGTTGGCGAAAACTTGTAAAATAATAAGGGACACCTTACTGTATAATCGTCTGTTTCATTGTTGTACCAAAACTTGAAAAATAAAATCTTCCGGGGGAGGGGGGGGGAAGTTGTACGTTCGAGGGAGCATACCTCCATTTTTCTCATGGAGCAATGATCCTGTTTGGGAAATATTACGTTTTAAGGATTTTATCGCGGATTACAATGCATGTATTTTGGTTTCCTTGGTCACATTTTGACTTTCAAGTGTACTTTTTCTTTTTCTAATTTTGCTCTCAACCGCCCTTTCGAACATTACTTCATAGACACCAGGGAGGCTGTTAGGCTGTCGTAGCCCTCTTCTATTCTTGCCGAAAAACCGGCCTGGGTCGAAATGTAGAAAAGAGGGGTGAGGGTTAGGACGTTCTAGACTTGCTTGTTCAGCTGTTCCAGAATTGATGCTATACCTCCCTATCACCACTGCTGTATTGTTCGGGGGGCATCGGAATGGAAGGAAGAGGTACAGGGTACAGTGCATCACCTCTGAGAATAAATTCGTACTAGCAGCGTGGTGGCGCGCTGATGTCGCTTCACGATTTTCCATTGAATGTCTTATCAACGTTAGGAGAATAAAATGTACGATTTTATCCTAACGTTGATAAGAACACAAAAGAACTAGATGTTGTTGAAAACTTCCGCCAGATGTCAGCCATTACGTAGCTAGGTCCGAATAGATAAGCACTGGTCTTTCTGGGGGTGAGTCTGCGTTCTCTGGGTGTTTCTGTCCGTAGTTGGTCTACGGGGTTGCTAGTTTCACATAAATGAACACAATGCTACTTTTAAAATGCCTGTAAAACACTACGGGAGACGCTGAATGACAATGGTCTTAGTGTCTATTCAGGGAAGGTATTCGAATGGAGCAATGGAGCACAACATTTCGATAGCTGATATAAGGGAACTCGCTTGCGAGCTTAGGAGTCAAACAAAGGCATGCCACACGGGGTGATGCAATGAAATTCGCTCGCGAATTTCTATGTATGGTGGGGTGGATATTAGAGAGCTTTTGCGCCAGAGAATGCGAGTTGGGATTTGGGAGCCGTCTTATAAAAGAAGTATTTAAATGGCCTACAAATCGAATAATGAACGTCTGCTAACGAACGGAAAAAAATATGTATGTTAGAATACTTTGTCATGGGATTTTTACAATGCTTGGGCACTTCTTTCATGACAGCGTCCAGTTATGTGCATATCCTTCAAATTAATTATAGAGTAAATAATTCCAAAAATTACAGAAACAGTACTGATAAATGAGATGAATAACATTCTCCAGAAAATATGAAGACAGAAAACGTAAGTACGTAACTATTCAAAAGGGTAAAATAACAGAAAGAGAAGATTTAAAGCTGAATGAAGAAATTATTTTGAAATGAAAAAGAAAAAGAAATTTGCAATAGGTACAGTGGCATAGCCTGTAAGAAATTAGTTCCTTCACCCCCGAAAACTAAATGGTTACAGCAACAGATACACAATATATTAAAATTTCAGCTTCATGGCTGCAATATAACTCTCACTATTACAGTACAACACAGGTCCTATATAATTAAACCAATAAATAAAACTCACCTACCTCCCTAGCCACTAAGCCACACCAGCGCTTTCTATTCAATATTTGCAATACATATAACAGTGCATTTTGTAAACGGAAAACAAATTTAGTTTGTATGATAATTGCACCCTCTTCCACAGTGGACATAACGTAAGTATTGGAAGTGAACATATATGCCCAGAATATTGCCGTCCATACCTACTAATGTAATGTTGCGGTAATATACCGAGCATCTATCTAAATTGTAGTATCAGGCCGATAATAATTAAGAGCAACTAAAGTAAACAACAAAGTACAACTTTCGACACAGACGAAATCTTCAGACGAAGTACACGTAATTATTGAACTTCAATTAGACTTCGATCTGAGACAAGCTACTGATCTCTCCTCTTGTGGCTATAAAAACTAAAAGTTAAGACTAGGTTAAGTGCATTCATCATGTAGCCGACCGGCATTCGCATTCAGTCTCGATGCCAAGGAGCATTTATAATGTACATATCGATATAATTCATTGATTAAAAGGGTTAAGGTTAAAACCGTGTCGTTATTCTCTCTCGTAACTCGGTGAGCACGTAACAGTAATTTCACTGAACAAATACTGTTTGAGCCTCACCTCTTATGAAAATAGAATTTTAAAAAGAAAATCAACTTTTTGCACTTTTTGAGAAAACAGTTTGGCCTCTCACTCCGCCTTCGAATGATCCAATTAGGTTCATCTACGAACTGTACCTATGTGAGTTTTATTTTTAACACATTAAAATTTCAGTTTCCTAACTCAATTATGGCTCTCGCTTGGTGTAACATTAGCTCTACAAGCAAAAAAAAGAAAAAGGAAGAAGAAGAATAAGTACATATGTAATAAGTTAGGATGTAAACTGAGAGAGATCTTCCCCCAGACATTAATTTTCCAGAGGACATGGGGTTTCCAAAGGCCTACACATTATTTTCTCGATTTCATTTGATTTTAAGGACTCCTTTTCCGTACCTATTCTATTTTTTTCTCCGGGCCTGCATTTTCTCTCGACTGCCCTGGTTGCTCGAAGTTGGATGTTCTTCAAATAGTGTCGATGATGCTAATAATGTAAAAATGGTGATGACACATGCTTCAAGTATACGAGTAGGTATGCATACACAATCTATAGTCGAACCTCTACAAATTCGTAGTTCTAGGGAAACATAAATGTCTTCGAGTTACAAAGGCTGTCAAGTTAAAGAAGTTTGAGTTAAAGAGGCTGGGGATAGTAAAACTTCAAATTATAGCGATCTCTTACAAAAAAAAGTTTTGAAAAATGAAAAACAAAGTTGAATTGGTATCCCCTCCCCCTCCCCCAAATCGAGTTACAGAGGCTCTGGCTTTGTATTCGGACTATAGAAATAATTTTATACAAGCTTCTTATGGTGATGCGAAGGGGAATGAAGAAATATTCGAGTTGTAGGGTTTTGGAGTACCTAACAGAAGTTCGACTAATCAAGGTCGACCGTATATTCTACTCTTACAACAGCTGTGCAGTGTACAACGAACTCGAAGGCTGTTCATCGATTTTTCGTCCAAAGATAAATTATTCGAGTCACATTTTGATATTCCAAATTCACTATTCCTATCATAAACAACTTGGTACACAGAGTTGATATTCATTCCGTCTACTCATCTATATGTGCTTCCTTGCTTCATGCCTATTGTCAATCAAAAATACAGAAAATTTTCACGATTTTCTCGGGCTTCCTCTTGCAGAGATTTTTGATACGGATCGGAGAATTGGCAACGATGCGAGAACAAAGAGTGCGAACAAATCATTTCGAGGGTAACGTCTTGGAGCTTCGTGAGCAGAAGAGAAGGATGCGATGAGACGCGGAGGATGAAAAGAAACAAAGAGAGCACGCGAAGACCCGCGGATACAAAAAATTATCCGAAACTGGTTTCCAAGCGGGAATCGGGAAACGCCATCCGTTCTGGTGCTGGTGGAAAACATCGCAAGTTACGAAGAGTCCGCCATGTATCAGTGATCAGTCAGTGTTGCCAGAAGTCGCCCAATATGCCTTTCCCTCGAAGTTCGAATTCGAATCTTTATTGGAGCTTCGTAAAATGTAATCGGCATGACGATCGTTACGACTTGTCCGAACTCTCAGGGACCTTCAAGGTATATGTAGTAACACCAAACGCGATATTTTATTCGAAATTTCACGATTAAACATTTTCTTTCGAGAGCAAATAACTTAGGGTCAGCTAATAGCGATTCCGGAGGAAGTTTCAAAGGTTCTTAACATTTTATTGTCCAATGTAAATTTTGAACAGTCTTGTGCCATGACAAGAGTTCGAATAGAATTGCTGACAAGGAATTTAGAAATTGAGCATTGAAAGAGATGCTTTAAGATTTTGACAAGATTCATTAAAATCCCAAAAGGAAAAATTGTATGCGAGGGGTTGGCCAACTTACTTGGTCACGTGTTCTCTCGGCGGGCTATACAACTGTTCTGCTGTCAGTCCAATTTTACCCGCGTTCAACTTTTCGAGTTATGTTCTAAATACCTATACCTGCATTTGCATCGTTGAATATTTTATATGTTTAATCGTACGATTATTTTTTCACTGTATACGCTGAATTATGTTTCCCAACAGTTCCATTAAAACACTGCACATTCGTCAAGAATCACAAAACTCACTGAAGACTTACCTATACGAACTCGTTTTGGGTCGAGTGGGTAAACTATAAGCCCCGTCAAATACTACATACATTCAGATAGTTCAAGACACTGGTTTGAAGTTATAAACAAAAACTGTCTGTGCTACTCAAAAGAACGAGCAGGAAAAAGTTAAAATATACCTTGACTGAGGAGCAATTCTGTCGAAGGGGGATACCCCGGGCCCGGACTCTCAATGGGCCCGATATTTTTAAAAGGCCTGAATTTCAATTATGCTGTACATCAAATTAGCAATCACTCCTTACACCATGAAAGGAACCTCTTATTCCGTAGCTTATAATTTTTGCTCATCTAACAAAAGAGCAAATTGAACTGGAAAGAGGGGGGGGGTGTAAATTCCTCCAGGCTCTCTTTTCTCTCTACGGGGCTGCTGAGGAGACATTTGCAAACATTTCCACGTGCATTAGAATTGGCACAATTAAGCAAAATTAAGCAGTTTTCGTATAGCATTAATTTTATGGGGGTGAAGGATATATTAAGTCTTGAGGCGTCCGCAGGCCAATTTTTTCGCGTCTACATCACTGCCGAAAAACAGGAGCACATCCACGGCTCTATACCTATATTATGTGCAAATAGCATCGTACAAATGGCGATAAGGAATGGCTCTTTGTAACAGTCTCCTGGGTTGGGTCTAGGAAATTTGAATCTGTAGTAGGTAGTACTAGTTTGTATTTAGTATAATATGTACTATTCGGAAAAGATGAAAATGTACCTACACTCGTGATTGGGATGAATAACTTACTATCGAATTAACAGGGGCAACTGCGACGATTTCTCAGTTACCGAAGAAGGCACCCAAGATGCCGCAAACTACGGGGAAGAAAATTAAAATAAAAAACTCAGTCGGGTTTCAGTTAGAAAATAGAAACCCCGATCTCGGCGACCACGAGATCAAGATCTGGTGAACGCGAAGTGATGGTGGTGTTCTTAGTGGCGGTATGGTAAATCAGTTGGGCGTAGTAGTATATAATGAACATTGGCAACACTGTTCGCAATGTATCTTTGTATGTATACCCGCACTACTGGCTGTACTGTACACAGGGTACATGCACATGAAACACAATATACGCATACACTATACCGCGCAGCACAGTACACAATATATTTTTATGCAGCCTGCAGCCTTCGAGGCTCAATGTGGATGTCGACGTACACTCGTAGACTACAATCTGCACTCGACAGTTTTTATACGGACAACCGCACCACACCACCCCGGCTGTGTGGCGCGGTCATTAATTCGGTTTTACCTTTTACCTTTCTTTACCTGATCGTTGAACGGCTGAACTGATGGTGAGGGGAGAGCAGCGAGCAGCAGTTCCCAAGTTCGGGCTACACCACGCCGCGCCGGCCGGTGCCGGGAATTCTCATTCTGTTGTCTTCGTCTGCCTACCTGGCCGACGAGAACGAGCGTCGAGCCGAGACCTGGAACATTCAACCATCAACCATTCAAGATTCAACACTGCATGTTCGCAACTTGCTGCACTGGGGTCGGGATCGGATTCATTTCGTATCATTTGTATTCGAGGATCGTGTAATTCGTATTCGTTTATTATTCGTATTCTTTTCCTATAATATTGTGGATCGAGACTCGAGAGAGAAGAGGCGATGGTGACACTCGACTTGTCAATGATGCGCTGAAGCGCCGCTGGCCTCGTTCGTTTCCATTTGACCATCAAATTCCTGAGCGTTAAGCCGGCAGCCGGCCGATTCTCGATTCTTCGACTGTCGGCTGTGGGTGTATCTGTCCGTTCGCGTACCTGTACTCGGGGGCACTCTGCTCTGTGGTCTCTGTTCGTATTCGATTTCGACTCGTCATCCTTCGTTCTCGTTCTATCCTATCCTTCAGTTCAGTTCGTTGCATGCGGCCGTGCATTCGGTGATGTGTTTCGCTTTGGTTAGTTCTTTCGTTACACACGTTGGTGGCGGTCGCGGCGGTTCCACGTTCCAGTATTGCAGACTTGCAGTTTGAGTTGAGTACCCACGAAGCACATTGTGCCGCTGTTTGCTAGCCGTTTATCGTCTTTGTCTTGTCTGATCAGTCGGCATTAGTATTCTGTCAGTCGTTTCAATTTCACTGTTTTCGTTCGTACCGGTACGTAGACATTTGTTATAATTTTACAATTTTACGCTATTTCGGAGTTGTAGTTCGACGGACATCAATTTTGTCTCATCTCTGTTCGCGCGCCGACGTGTTACGTGATAACGTGTTTCTAGACTTACGCACGGTACATACGGCGCCCCCGCATCGTACCTGGTTAATTTATTCGTGTTTTCCGGAACTATACTGAATTGCGTATTAGACGATGTGCCGCCGATGTTGTCGGTATTCGTTGCAAATCTAGAATTGAGTGAACTCCGGTAAGTTTATCTACTACAATCGTGTACCTTTACTTTACCTACCTGTACCTACTTATGTGCTAGTGTCAGTTGATATCTGCTACCACCGCGTGCTATTCCAGTGTTACACTATGTAAAGTTAGATATTTTCGGGGCTGTAGTTGTAGTTTAATGTTACACGTTTTGAAACATTATGTTTTGAAGAATGATCGAACGTTTTAGCATTTCGATACCTGCAGTTTCGAAAAGTGCGTGAACTTTAAGATAGTGCGTTAAGTACTAGGTGCATAGGAAATAAACCATGACACGCTCACATTTACACACGCGCATTTTTCTTGAGTCGCCTTACATACCGCGACGAGTCTTGAAATTTGAAATACAAACGTTCGTTACTTATAGTTTAAGGTATTTTTTCCTGAATTAGTTCAATTAGCGGTTATAGCCCCATTGTAAACTCGCTTTCATGGTTTTAATTTTTTTCATGAAAATCATACCTATGCCGTTCTTTCGCGGTATGTTTGTCCTTATACGGTCTGAACTCCCTCAAACGTGGTCTGATTGTGCTCAATTTCGCTTTATTTTTATGCATCTGTTATGAACAGTGGTGTTTCATTTTTCTGCGGGAATGACTTTTTGCGGTATTAGGCCCCTGTGTCCAACTTCTCGCTCGTTACAAGAGAAGTCCTTTTTGCAAGAATTTTTTGGTTCCGTTTTCGTGAAACTATTGGTTCAGAGGGGTGTTTGTAATCCTCGGGTTTTCAACGGACTTGTTAATCATGCCTCATTTATTGAGAGAAATTTCAGTCTTCCAGTCTAATTCGTTACTATTAATAACAGACCAAAATGACTACAAAATGGTGTACCTTTCTGTATTGGTTGCTTTTTCATATAGGACCAGTTTTGGTGTTATCTGTGTCGATCTAGTTATCACGAACTGTCTGTAGATTGAGAGGTTGACCTTTCAAGTTTCAACTTACAATAACATGAAAATCACTTTAATCTGATGGTTTTACAGAATACAAACCATTGTCATTATTTACTCGTCTCTCCCTAAAATAGTAATTATAATTTTAAAAAAAAAGAATACACAACTTGATTGGTCAATGAGTATATTAACTAACTCGTGTGTTTGCAGCACGTTTCTTCGGCTCATGCCGCCTACTTCCTAACTTTTCAGAAATCATTCACTTTTATTTTAGCTGCGGCAAATTTCAAAACTCGTTGAAAATCACCTACTCCCCAACCTAGTCTACAATACTCAAGAAAATTTAAGCTGAAGAAAATTCTCACTGCTAGACTTATTGAGTTTTGTAATTCGACGAAGCAATATTGATGCGTAGAGGGTTCAATAATCCGATTCCGATTTTTAAAAAAAGTGGACTTATTGTGCTTTTGAAAGCATTTCAGAAATGTAAACGTGAAATCGAATAGATATTTTGATAATTTTCTAGAGTAGAATACGTACCTATTTGAGAAAGAAAAGAGAAATTTATTGTGATCGAATGAAACGATTTTTGTGAAATTACTTCCGTGAAATTCTCAGTGAGTGTATCTGTTCCATACTGAAAACTTCAATAGGGTCAGGGTTGAAATTGAAGAGTGATGGTCCTGATTACTGTTCCTCTTGGTTTGACAAGATAATCTATTTGAATTAAATAATGTGTTGGTTCTAATGTTTTATTGGTCTGTGGGAAATGAATTTAGTCGACTAAGGAGACATAAACGTTTGTGAACAGGCTTTACAGATCATCCTACGCGCCACTTAAAATCTTATAAAAGTACTGATGTGGCCGAATTAGGGACTAGGTATTGATCACCTTTCCTCGTATTCGGGTTCTCGTTAAATTATTGCAGGTCCCATTAAAAAGTTGAAGACTTATAAGTTCATTTTTCTTCTTTCTTTTTCAAATTATTTCTGTTCTACTTAAACCTCTGCTTTTTGACGAAATTGAATAATTGGGTAAAATGTGGCGGGCAAGAACTTACTTACGAGAACGAAGATATGCCGAGTGGGATTATTCCGAAAACTTGTGAGTGGAGCGAATTTCCTTCTTATGGTGATTGGGGGGGGGGGGGGTTACTTAAGAGATTTTGCTGGCAAAGAATTGCACTTGAGTGAAGATTGTAGGTACTGAATTTCGCCAATCCTTTCAAACGATATTGAGTAAATAATACCAAAGTACGTAAATAAATATAAAGCCGAACGGATAAATCAATGTGAATAATGTTCTTCAGAAAGTAAAGAACGAAACAGGGGAGAAGGTAGCTCTATGGATGCATTTGGAGAACTTCTGGCTGATAAAGCTCATTTTTAGACTTGAACCACATAAGGTTTCTGAAAGTTCATTGTAAAAAGTTCGGCTGACTACATAGGTCGATTACAGACAATGAGAGCGTTGGACAACGCTATTTCCTCCCGGCACTACATTTTCGCCCCCACTCCTTCAAGAGTTGTCCGATTAAGCCCGTCTGCTAGATCAAAGTATAGGTAGTGCTATTAAATGGTTTACTAAATTTCCAATTCACTTTTGAAATCAGCTCCTAGTGGCCACATGTGGCACATCTGTCTTGTTGCAACCTTCCCTTAGTAAGATGGTCTTATAAGATTGCCGATTAGTTCCTTTTAGCAGACATGGGGACACCCTTCCTTTCTTCTTTATTCACTAATCGATAATATCCGATGTTAGAGCACGTATTTGAATAAAGACCAACACAGCTACACATGTTGAAATGGATCATGCGGTCAAAAATAGCCGGAAAATGACTATTAGGTACATGATAGCTGCGTAATCAGGAACGCACTTATAAGAGGGAGATGGGAAAGCCCTTCTTTCTAAAGGTTTAAAGTTTAACCTAGTGATTCCACTCGCTATTTAACCAGTGTAAATCGGGGATGGTCGAAAGAATCGATGGAACCCGAATTGGTCATTTTCACTGAACAGAATAAGAACGGGAACCAAACGTGGCAAACTGTTCCCTATTTATGATGAAAATCTGTCATTCTTATGATTTTCAAATGGTAAACAAAGGGAAAGTATCAGTGAACGGAACGTGGACGTATCAAATTAAAGGTAGGTAAACAGTTCGGATTGAAACTAAAAATTCGATTTTGAAGAACCTAAAGAAACCGAATGAGAACTTAATCTACTCGAACCTAGCTGAACTGTACGCGGTTTTTGGGCTATTATTTTTAAAAGTCCCGATTTTATAAAAATAACCCCCCCCCCAAATTAAATGGTATGTTAATCTATAGGTATATTAACCAGCAGTGAACTGAAGCGCGGTTGAGATAAAGGTCCTATTATAAACTGTAGGTATTCTCGAGTGGCCATACTGAAGCCAATCATCTCTTATCGCTCTTGATTTTGTGAAATGATTTCGGTATTAGAGCCAATTGGAAGAACATGCCACATACCAGCAAAAATTAAATCATGTAGGTACAGATTTTGGTTTCAATATGGCAACTTGAGAGTACCTATATTCCTTGCGTATAGTCTATGTATTATGGTGTTCCTAGCTGAAGCGACTAATTCACCAAGTCATAAACTCAAGGTTCTTGGTTCTTACAAATAAGAGATGGTCCACTTTACATGAACCTGCAAGCTGCAACAAATTTTCCTGCCGTACTGCGCAGAAATTCCAGTCCATGTGGAAATAACGGAAAAATAGAAGTTTTATGATAGACCCAGGGCCGGATTTAGGGTGGGGTCCAGGGCCCCCACAAATTAGGGGCCTCCACAAAAGTCATGAAAGTGTCGTTATTACAAATATATGTTGTTCATACTTTATGTGTACTTCAAATTATTTTTACTCGTAATTTTGAACTTTTTTGTGGCGGGGGGGGGGGGATCTTGACACTTTAGGCCCCAGGGCTACGAAATCTTAAATTCGGCCTTGGGTAGACCGCTCACTTTTAGGTAAACGAGGTGTAGCCTTTGTGAAGGGTAGCCTTATGTATGTTCGCGATATTTATTCATTTGTTTATTTGGACGCTATTCAGCATAAGGGAACCAACCAGCCAAATCTGTTTCTTGAGAACACGTGATTCGAAGTTCAAGAGCTATGTAGAAACTAATATATGACAGCGTTTATTGATGGGCTTTTCTCTACGTAAGTACACATTTTTGAATCGGGGTCCAATTTTGAAGAATTATACTTTTTACGCCCTTTCCAACAATTCAAATATTTTGAAAAATTCTACTTTTTACGCTCTTTCCAACGATACTAATAACTAATTTTATTTACAAATGTTGGTTGGTTCCCTCACGCTGAATAGCGTCCATTTATAGAAGCAGTCATTAGGTCATTACTACACCAGGCTTGTTTTCTTAACAAAAGTTCGTCATTTTTAGGTGTTATCATGAAGAAAGTGTTTTTGATAATGATAATTGTCTTTCAGTCATTCTAGTCATAAAATTTAATCAAATTGAAATCGAAGTTGCAGATCCTTGGAATCATTTAGGTGTATCTTTTGTTTCTCATGAGCCACAATGTGAATGGAATATTCCGTTTTGACCCCCTGAACTGTGCACGCTCTGTATGTATGTAGGTATTATGAATATTCAGGCCGTCCATCCGCTAGAGAGCGCTATAATCATAAGGATGAAAACATGAATCTATGCATTTCCTCCATTAATGTACAAACACATTAAAATTGAAATATCTCGAAAAGTAAGATGTTTTGAAAGTATTTAAAGAGAAAAGAATTTTTCGAACAAAGAATTTTCTTTCAATCAAGACTATTTTTATACCTAGATTCCAAAATTTTGCTGCATGTGTCAAAAACTTCACGTTTTGGTCGCTGATCGTGTTGAAGAATAAACCTCCTTACATTGTGTTTGTTGTTAGTGTGCATACGTGTGTGTAGTGTCACAAGCGCTCTCTGTATTTAATCCAAAATCCCAGTTGACTATTCGAGATGTAAATCACTTCTTAATGATTTGGTCCATAAATTCTCAGGTCCCTATCCAAGTATTGATACAGTGAAAACTGTTTATAGTGGACTCGTCTAATTTGGAAAACCTGTCTAATGTAGAAGTGGAAACTAAAAATGTACAAAAAACTATGTAAAATGGAAATTGACACATATATTTTATTGATTTTTCCATGTTAGTGTAAGTTTCTTCAAGGTAGAATAATTTTGTTCCATTATCTGCCATACTGCACTGCACAATTCTTGTTCATTCTTTGTTCATCTATTTTTTTCGTAATTTTCTTTTTTTGGCTTTTTCTTGTATATTTCCACTTTCCAGACTTTAGTTTCAACTTTCATAATGGTTTCAGAGTTACAATTACAAATTATAACATTATTGAATTTTTATTTGATGTTTAAATTTTATCAACAATCTTGTGGGATTTCAATGGGGATTAAAAAAATTATTTAGGCAACAGCCTAGTTTTCAGTTGTAGGCTATTACCCAAAAAACATTTTTGCTCGCAATTAGTTTGTACAAAAACCCTATTTTGAAATGAGCAAGACCAAGAGCAAAGGTTCATTTTAATGAACAAACGATGAACTAGATCAGTTGGAAGACTCAAGTGAACAAGAGCAAGAACTAGTTCACTAAAGATGGAAAAGAGCAAGAGCAAGTTCATTAAATAGTGAACAACGCCCATCTCTGGTTTCCTCTATAGACATAGGTTTCACTGTATTTCTTTAATTTTTAGAATTTTATTGGAATTTGAAATTGCAGCTATTTTCATTCCATTTTGGTTTGTTCAAAGAAAATCAGCTCAGCAGTAAATACAATGTGATCAATTGGACGCTGTTAAGCGTAACAGAATCAACCAACAAAATCTGTTTTTTAAAAACACGTGATTCGAAGTTCAAGAGCCATGTACAAACTATATGACATAGCTTTTTCAAGCTTTTTTCAACATGAGTACACATTTTTGAATCAGGGGTCCCAGTTTTGAAAAATTCTACAATTTACGCTCTTTCCAGCAGACCAACAACACTAACTCGTTTTGTCAACAAATGTCAGTTGGTACTGTTGCGCTTAACAGCGTCCAATTCTCGTTTCACTTAGGTGCTCTATAAACTCCACCCGGGCATACTCATCCGCCATTTTGATCTATACGTTTTCTGATGAGTAGGGATTCCCAAAATGTTCCCCCCCCCCTGTTGAAGTAGATAGGGAATATCAAATATCCACGTTATTTTTGTGGTTCATAGAATTTCAAGAAGAATGAGCCACATTTGATCGAGCTTATTTTGGCATATTTTGGGTATAGAAACATGTTTTGGCATATTTTCTGTATTTTTAGAGCATTATTCAAGAATATTTGGCCAATTTTCACCATTTTTGCGGAATGTTTCCAATTTTTTTCAATATTGCATTATTTTGTCTTCTAAGAAGATGAAACTGCAACAACTGCAACTTTTTTACAAAACAAAAAAATTTTTCTGCAAAGTTTTCCGCGTAGAATCCTGTCTCATACAGGGATCCAGAATGGTAGAGATTTTCCTATCGTTTCGTTCCCGTTCTGGTCATTGACTCAAATTTTTTTACTGTTCCGGATACAGTTCTGGTCATGAGTTGAAAATTTTAACTGGTCACGTTCCCGTTCCGATCACAAAAATTTTCCGGTAATCGTTCCAGTAATTTTTCCAGTTATCGTTCCAATTACCGTTTTGCTTACCGTCTCAATAACTGTTCTAATTATCGTTCCAATCCCACACATTGAGTAAAATAGTAAAAACAAACTAAGACGTGGTATAAGACTATGAGTTATGACATAACCATTAACTAGCAAACTAGGCTGCATTGTTGGAACGCTAAAAATGTCAAAAAAAAATTCTACAGTTCTGGTTATGTTTCCGGTCACAATTTTTTCCCGGTAATCGTCCCGTTCCTGTTCCGGTCACGTTCCAGTCATGGGGTTCCATGACCGCTGTTTTTAAACCGGTTACCGTTCCGCGTTCCGTTCCGGATCCCTGGCTCCCATATTCCATATATTCAGTGTTCGCCTACGAAAAAAGACTTTTTGCACGATCACTTTAGGACCTTTTTCTTTTGTATATCTGTCATCTCTCAGTTTCCTTTTCAAAATTATATCATTTTATATTATGTAGGTACACTATTATTAATTTGATAGGGAATATTTTGGCATATTTGATAAAAATAAATTTGACCCCTTTTCGGAGCATATTTTTGGAATCCTTACTGATGAGTGATAACAAGCGAACGCAGCACCAGGGAATGCGTTGTGATCATGTGATCGTCGATCAAGGTTGCGCGCTGGTTGTTCGGGAAATAAAAGGATAAAAATGGTGGCTGAGATTACCTACACAAAGACTGGAAAGAGAATGGTGGCTGTTCTTCCCTGTCTTCTTATAGAGCCCTAATTCAAGGTCCTAATCTAGTAAATGATAAGGGATGATAAGTCGTAATTTGGAAAATGATGATTATTTGATACCTGTTTGTCACAGAGAGGAGTGACTCGTCACCTCGTCAGTCGTTTCTCGTTCTCATCGACAGTGCTTTTACCAGGTTTTTATTTTTTCAGTGTCATTGTGCTAATATTTTGGACTAATAATTTTCCTCTTTCTTTTCTTTCTTCTGAAACTAATCAGTTATATTTGTTAGCATCCTTTGGTAATTTAACTATGTATCCGTATTCGTCGAGTATCAGTATGTGATGGAATATATTCTTTCTCTCTAATTTTATTTGGAATACTTTCGTGTTTTACATTGTCGCTATACAGAGCGAAGTGCTTATTAATCAATTACGAGTTCTGTTTGAAATATAATCGAAGTATTGTCTGAAAAGTTGAGGGTGTTCAATCTAAATTTCTATTTTATATGTTATTTCGGCTTTACATCTTCCAAATTTGATAGTGTTTTTCCACCTCCGAATTGATACTCGCCTTACCTGTATCTCAATATAATTTACTAATTTGATGTCTTGTTTTCGTGCCATATCAATTGGAACCCGTTTTTATTTCAGGTTTTCGCGTTACTTCGTCGTGTGGCAAGGCAGCTCTATTTTTCTGAATGTATTCTAATGTGCCATCCTCTAAAAACACTGCTGTCTGCGCCGTTGAAAAGATGCTTTTTCACGTTTTCTGGAAAATCTCTTACTTCTAGGAAAGAGTACAAAGCTACCAAGCTTGTGGGATATTCGCCCGAACAGATGTACATTATTGTATCGGATGTTGGTAATTACAAAACTTTTTTACCATTTTGCAAGAAATCCGACATAATATTCAAAGAACCAGGATTCTTGAAAGGTAAATTAGAAATTGGTTTTCCTCCGCTCGTCGAGTCGTACATGTCTCACGTGACGCTGAAGGAAAACGAAATGGTTAAAGCTATCTGCACGGATAGCCGATTATTCGATCATCTGATAACGATATGGCAGTTCAGTCCCGGCGTAAGAGACACATCGAATACGTCTGTGGTGACGTTCTATCTGTCGTTCCAATTTAAATCGTTGATCTATTCGCAAATGGCCAATATGATTTTTAACGAACTGGTGCATAAAATGGAGAACGCATTTTTGAAAGAAGCTCGTCGTCGCTATGGCAAAGCGTCGCTTGTTACTCAAACGTTGAAAATGTCGAAGACGTAACGCGATCGTGATCATTTTAGTTAGCTCTCCTGCTCTCGTATTTCATATATTTACGGGAACACGCGTGATCTTGCCCTTTTTTCGATCCTTCCAAAACAGTTATTTAATTATTTCGTGTAGTTCCTCGTTAATGATTCGTGAGCTTATTCATTATGGATCATTTATCAGCTTCAACTAGGATCCTATCTTGATCAATACTAATCAGTCGTTACCTCTCGCCTCATTTGCTAGCTTTCTTGAACAGAAATTTTTACAAAAATGTTAATCGTAAGCTTTTCTTTCTAATCTTAGGTATTCTGTACTATTCCTTAAGAATTCGTCGTTATAGGTTCAACTTTTATCATACTTGGAAGTTTCGAACTGACACGGTAATAATCGTAGTTGAAACGTGTTTTACTGATGAACACCATCGTTTGTATCGGATGATACTCATTTCAACGCCTTTGTTGATGTTGATTCTACTGTAACGTTCTCGAAGAGTATTAGTTGGTATGAGATTTCAAGGAAAATTATCACGTTGCACCCTTGATGTCGGTATCGAAGACGTATAACGCTCAGATACCGATACCAATGAATTCCATCATTTTGAATACAGTCTGTCAAAGGCTGAAAAGGATTGGTGTGCGTGGAACACCGATAAGGTTCTTCTTATTGTTAGGCCATACTTTTTACCAGTCATAATTTTACAGCTCCGTCATTTGTAGATTATAGATGAAGCGAACTAGTAGCAGTAACTAAGTAACATGTATTTTTTACCAGACTGAGTATAGCCTAATGATGTTTAACCTACAATTCTGTCTTGTATACCATCAATTCTAAATATTTGTAATAGCTGTAGTCATCATTATCACCGTATATTATTAGTGGTGGATCTAAAATTTCAGTTGGAGAGGGGGGTTGAGAACAAATTTCTTATTAGCAGAGCTTAATCAGTTTTCGTGCTATTCCTCGTGTTGAATACGCGAAGAGAAAGCTCGATCTTAACAAACTTCTGTGACAGGCAGATTTGTACAATACCTGGTTTTTGAAACTTGATGGGGGATCCGGACCCGAAAACCTTTCATGGATCTGCCATTGTTAATTATGATATTACATTCTTAGTCAGATGGCAGTGTATCCTAATATAATTGTAATGGAATCATCTAACGTAAAGAAATAAAATGAAACAATATTTAACATTTGTTTATGAACAATCATAGTAAAAACATGTGTATGTTGATAAAACAGGCCATGCAGTCTGCGATGGAATGACTGTACCTATTATCAACTATTATATCTAAACTAGTCTTTTAATTCAGTGTGTGAGCGGTTACGGACTAATACCTAGGATTATACATAACTTCTATTCGTGATTTTACATCTACTCACCATTCTTGCAAGTTCCAAATAACATTTCAAATCGGAGAAAATATCGATACTTCGATTTTAGATCGTAGCAATGGCGACAGAAATTTATACCTTTATTATCTTTTTTCCTTCAACGTTATAAATTTTCTTTTGTGTTCAATTCGTTTGTGTACCTACCAAATAAATGATTATTTTCGTTAGCCGTATTGGTTGGATTTTTATTGTGGTTTCTTTTCACCTTTTCGAACGAACAGTTCATAATATTCTGACAAACTTGAGTTTCTGTTGCCAAGTGAAAATTATCGGCGATGTTGATACAACTCGCTGAAGAAAACAAAAATTGAAGTTTGATTAAAACTGAGTGGGTGTAGAATGTAGATACAGTAGTATTAACAATCAACAGGTATGCCGTTCTGAAGAATCGTCTATCTTCCAGAGGATGGTAACTCGCCTTAAAATATAAATTTTTGCCGGCAAGAAAAATGTGTCATTTCTTTGGTAGTTCCTCTTGACTTTTGCGATGGGGTTTAATAAAATCTATGGGCGAAAGGGAGGGGAGGGGGGCAAACAGTTAATGATTTGGGCTGGAGGGTTGGAATTTCAGGGATATGTATTACAGTTAGTTATCTGTTAAGACGTGGATACGTGCAGTATGAGTGTTCAAATTACTCTCTTCTTCTAGGAAATGCGAAATAGTGTAATGATAAATATTAGAAAGTGTAGGAGGTATTAATCGATGCTCAAATGGTACGTAACCTGACCACTGAATGTATGAAAAATCTATTCTCCTTGAAAAATGACTGGCATCTTCCGCGTAGAATAAAATTAAAACTGTAGCATATAACATTTGATTCTGATCCGAGAATGAACAACTGGAATTGTATATTTGAATCGTGGAGAAAAAGAGAAGAAACAATGATTGCTATGAATAGTAATACGATGAAGGTGACATTTTTTGGTAATATTATTAAGGATTATGGCTGTATTCTTTTTAAGTATATAAATTTCGTACATGAAGAAAAGTAGAATTGGGGTCTAGAAGTTGCCACATCCCGCTCCTTCCTATTTCATGTTTACCAAATGTAGGTATATATCACGAAATGTCTCTCTCAAAATTGAACCGATTTCAAAGAAATGTATTTAAACATTCTTGAAACGTAAATGAAATACATGTCCGTCTTACTATTTTTTTTTGCTTTTGTATTCCTTATTTATATTTTAGTTGGTACTTGACGTGAAGATGTCTAGGAACTTACGTACGTAAATCTAATGAAATGGGAAAATGTGACAGATGCGCGCTGTAATTTACCCTTCATGAATAGTATTTTCGAAATTAATCAGATTTTAATAAATACATGTTTGTCCCGTTATTGTCATAACCGTTTGAGCCACCAGCCCTGCTTGTAAATTGTAAAATTCCTTCTTTGCAGCTACTGCGGAACGGAATGCAGATCTCGTGTGAAAGGTTTTTAGAAGAGGAGAGTCACATCCTTGGATCAAATTTCAATTCCTATCTGGCATGTGACATTGCTTTGGCTGGAATAGGCAGGAAGTTGATGGGATGCTTGACTTATATCTGCGTTTCGAATTTTGAGTCATAAGCACTGCAATTAAGTAACAAGTGTATGCTATTACCTTTGATTCGATTATTCTGGTATTTGACACCCTGTTGATTATCATACCTAAATGAAATTACAGCTTGTAGCATAGTGTACGAATCGGGAAGCGGTGCCTTTTCATAAACGTTTTTCTCTTATTGTTTACCGGGGGGGGGGGGGTAATTTCGAACTGTGATATGTCTCTTATACAAGAAAAAAGTTTCTTCTTTGCAGTGCTAATTTTCTTGGTCACTTCATGGTCAATATATGGTACTACCCACTCTCGATTGTTGTGATTTGTCTAATATGAATTGAATATCAGCTTCTTCGACGAATATCTTTATTGTTGCTTAGAATACTTAGTCGCTTGATTACAGTGATACCTACGACTATTTGTCATAATAAGTGACAATTAGTAGCTGATAGGTTTCTAAATAAGAGTTAATCTCACGTTAGAGGATTGGCGCGATGCTATTTCTTCAGTAAACTATAAGCTGGGAATCGATTTAAAATAGTTATTTCTGTCATTCAAATTGTCCAATCTTCGTTAGAATTATATTTATTTTCAACACGTTTGTTCGTTTTTGTGAAGCCAACGTTTTATTTAATTGATAAATTCATAAATTTATATAGTCAATGTATCGCAAATAAGTTCTAGATGTAATTTATGTAGCCAATGTATCGCAAATAAGTTACAGATGTGAGCTCTTAAGAATAATAGCTATAATTATTCCATCGGTGCATAGCCTATAGAGCACTTTTGTCTTGATTCAAACATGTTTTATAACTACGTGCTTATTTGGATGAATATAATGTGGTTCATTCTAATTTTAAGTTTGGAAAGTTTGTATGTAGTAAGTAAATCTACGATGATGATAGGTGGGTATAAGCTTATTGATATTATTTATTTTTAAGTGAATTTCTTCACGGATATCGGGCGGAGCAGAACTGCGGGGCTACGATGGATGGATTACACAACCGAAGAATTGGATACTACTTGCTATGTCAAATGGTCAGTTGTGGTAACTCCACACCAATGGGACTTGAAATATTCTCCCATTGCGGTGAGAGTTCCCGCAATTTGCTATCATTAATCGTCGTTATCGAGAATGGACAGTTTGCTGAGAAAATGCATTGAGATCTGGTAACTCCACCACCATTGGCACCAGCTTGATTCATAGCCAATGGTGTGTGAGTTCCCTCATTTCTTTGCTCGATATATTGGAATTCGTGCGATCAACATATTGCTAGAAAATCAGGGCCGTAACCAGTGTCTTGTATCAGGGAGGGCAAACGCAATGTTTGAACAAGAAATGAAGAATGGGGGGAGGTAATCACGAATTTTCTAAATTTCTATAAGTGGAGTTTCCCCATTTGTACCTCCCTCTCAGTGGTTACGGTCCTGAGAAATTTGAGTAATAATGTAGTCGTTTAATCTAAGAAATTAGGCTATCGTGTCGAATTTTATGTTTATCTTCAGAGTGCTGTACATGAGATTATCCGTTGTAAAGGTACTGCTTGGTCACAGAATACACGAAAATAGAAAACAAAAATTTATTCTGTGCTGATAGTGTCACATTTGGAGAAGTTTGCCTAAAAAACTTACTTTTGTGTTTTCAAGAACACATTTTTTGTACGAAATTCGCGTCTTATGTCCTATTAACGATATGGTGAGAAGCTGGGTTGGAAGCTGCCTGGATTGCAGATCTCGTCTAAGTTAGCGGAAACCTGAAAGTCACATTTCAACGAATTTTCTCCTTATAATGAAGAGTTTCGTTAAATTCCTCGATGCTTATTCGTTGATCTACATATTGACACGAAGACGAAGACGTGAAATGCGGTGATGTATGCTTATTATTTGGAAATCCTAGGAATAAGAATCAACTGAGAAGACATTTTTAGAGGACTCAGGCCTCCGTCTCCTCAAGGCCACCTAATTCTGGCTCTGTCCAAACCTGAGATACTTTTCATAAATTTTTACTTACTCGGTGAAATAGTTATCACTGATATGTTGGAAATTGTTCCTCTTTCTCCCTCTTAAATATGTGGAATCTTCACCAGCAAATCTTGAAAAGAACTATAAACCAACTTTGCGTGGGGAGAGCCGACGAGTGTCGAAATAATGATAAAAATTCTTTCGCTTGTATACTTGTTTGTTCAGTTTCAGTTTTGTGTGTGTGTGTGTGTGTGTGTGTGTGTGTGGTGAGGAGGTAGAGGATCTAAGCTCCCAAGTTCACCCCTCTATTTGCGATTATGAGAAGTTCTCAATCATAAGCGCTGATTTTTCAAATTTTCAGTGGGTGCACAAGCCTACTTAAGAGTTGTATTAAAAGAACCAAAAAAGATTATGGTGGGGCGGTTAGTAGGTTTCCAAATTTTTTGTTGTTGTTGTAAATATCTAAGGTAAGTCTGGTGAAGATGCCGCACCTTTTGAAAATTCGCGATTACGCAAGTTTACCTAGTAAACGTACTGAGGATTTTGGTTTACCACCTTGTCAAGGACATTCCAAAGTGCACCTTTAGCTATACATTGCTTTTTACAACTAAAATATTTTTCGAAATTTTCGAAAAACTGAAAAGCTAATTTCGGCCATCTTCTCAAAGTTGCTTGAGAAGATGCCGCATCATGATGGAGAAGATGGCTTATGGAGAATAACATGGACAATTTTTGAAGGCTGATATCCATGAATAATTTTAGTGTAAAATGATGTAATATGATAAAATTATGTGTACAGCTTCAGGGTTGCCACTTTCTGGAAAACCGGGAAAAGTCAGGGAAATTTGGTCAGTCAGGGAAAAGTCAAGGAATTTTCATTTAAGTCAGGGAAATTTTCTGAAAATAACAGACGAGTTCGTATTTTATCAGAGTAAACTTTTTTTATCATAACATAAGAATAATGATAATCTATTCGCAAATGAAATAGGTAAAATTACATCTGTACCTTCTTCTTCTCGATAGCGATTTTTTTAAAATCTGTATTGCAAAAAATTTCTGTGACTCTCCTCCCTCTGGGCTTTCTCGGAATCCTGTAAAAAAGTCAGGGAAAATTGGAAAAGTTGGCCTGGAAAACCGGGAAAAGTCAGGGAAAACCAATCCTGAAAAAAAGTGGCAACCCTGAGCTTTCAAACTTGGAGTAGTATTTGTGTATTGCGTGCACTGATCATGCAGAGAACATTGCACCTCCCCTCTTTGAAGATGTTGTTCGAGTCGAATGGAGTGAGTTACTTTTCTTGGTTTTCTCTTTCTTTTTTGAAAACAATAGTGATGGAGGTGGGGGTGGGGGTTCGATGAAGGAAAAACTCGTGTGCCCTGTTGTAACTGAAAAAAGAAAATATCTTCGTTGCACTTGCATATAATTAGAATAAAGCGTCAAAAAATCAATCAAAACAAGGGTATGCAGTTTAAAGTACGAGTACTTAACTTTGGAGCACACAAAACTGCTTTTAATGCTAATTAACTGAATAATAACGAAATCGAATAAGTATTTAGACATAAGAAAGTGTTAAAAATGAATGAAAAGGCTTGTCATTACGACTGAAAGCACCATAAAAAGAGAAGAGGATTTTTTCAAAACACAATGCAAGTCTAGAAAACATCAGAACTAGTAATGAAATGAAGAAAACGAATTTTAGGGCATACCTCAATTTACTTAACTATAAAAAATGAATCAAAAAGACTAGTCTTTTGAATTGAGGAACAATACAATTTTTTTTTTAAACTCAATACAAGTTTGGAACTTTGACATCAAAATTGATAATGAATGCCCGGCGGCTTTTTCGTGTTGTGCTACTCCAAGTTTGTGGGTTTACTTCAACACAATTTGTTTCTTCTGGACATCAGGGACATCTTCTACATTAGGGTACACAAATTTATCATTTTTCTTTCTTAGATCCGCGTAGCTTCACGATATGTTCCACCATCTTGTATGAATCGAACAGCTTTGTCTAGATCGTCTTGGCTCCGTGAGCCTCGTTCACTTTTTCGTACATATGGAGCCATGATTGAACCACTATGATCATAAGAAAAATAATGTTGTATCTTATAGAGACTCACTTCGATTATAATATACTCAAGTATTGCAGCTGCATGCGGTGTATTTTCAAAGTTCATGAGCAGCCATCTTCTCGAGTCGTTAATAGAAGATGCCGCTTGCTTGAAAATGACTTGTAAAACAATACGCACTACATTTAGGAAAGCGTTTTTACTTACCATTGACCTAAAAAAAGAAATTCATCAATTCGTATTACTTCTACCCCATTTCTCCTGGATGCTGCGAAAATACTGGATACCTTTTCACCGCGTGAAAATTTTCAATCACTGATAAAAATCTAAATAATCGTTCCGGAGACTTCAAAACGCATGGGTAGCTATGCTGCCACAAAGCACATTCGATGAAAGTGTCGGCGAGAGAATCCATGCAGGCAGTTGAGAAATATTGGAAGTGCGGCATCTTCTCAGCCGCGGCATCTTCATCAGACTTACCTTACTAAGGTATTTTCAAGGGAAGAGATAAAAATATTGCAATTTGAAATTCGATTTCTTTATGACTGAAATTTCAGTTGGTGCTCAGCCCCGAGCACCTACGGAAATCGGCGCCTATGTTCTCAGTTGCTATAGTGGGAGATGGTTTGAAAAATCAACCTAGGTCTATACTAAAACGAAGATACCAGTTTGTTTATCCACCGTCTGCTCAACGCTACCGGTTTGATCTTTTTCAAGATGAAATTTTACTGCGGATGAGTTTCCACACGGTTTCTCGCGCGTGAATATGAAAATGAAACCTGGACCGTAAAAAGATTACATTTTGTCGCATCTGTTATAGGCGTATGAAAGAACGAGGAACGAATGAATTCGTATATAGTATATACCACGTATGTACCTATGTAGTATGATGTCCCGTCTATTTTTCTGAATTGTAAACTTGGTGCCGACGTCGTCTTCACTTTTTGTAAGCGGTACTTAACCTGAAATGCCTGCACTGTAATCTTCAATGCGCGATACTAGTGTCAAATAAGTTATGTTCGGCTTTGTACTTGAAATTAAATGCAAGTTCATCGTCATACGAAGAAGGAGAAAAAATATACTCACACCAGTGACTGATTTCACGGCCAATGTATTCGTTTAGCTCCAGCAGTGAAAAGAAAAGAAAGAAAGAAAAAAAAAACTCTTTAGTGGTTAAATCATTGTGTTGGTTATACGACGGAATACTAATAGGTATGCCCTGCAAAATAGCCTCTGTATTCAGCTTCACCAAAAGGAGAAAGAAGAAGTCTAATTTGCCTATTTATCTCATATGTTGTACTGTATTATTACCTTCGTTAAGATGTACATATGAAGCGTTAGCATTATTTTTCTAATTCACAAATTTTATGTGTAGAATTTATAGGTACTAGAGCGCGCAAGAGTTGGTTCAACAAACGCCATTCTAACGCCGACGTAAGATGTTAAGAAAAAAAGTAATCGGCCGCACTTTACACCGATCTTGGATTTATCCGGAAACGGGAATAGACTGTCGAAGTTATCCCGATAAATTGACGTAAAATCCTGACGACGAAATTTGGTTCTAGAGAAGAGCGCAAACTTGAGCAAGTCGCACTGTCTTCTAGTTGGGTCATTCTGCAGAAACTAAGAATAAATGATTTCTTTTAAATAATTCTTAATTTGTCCGTAATAAAGAATATTCAACAAGTATACAGAGTAGGAGCATCCAAATTTAGGAAGGGGGACGACTTTCATCCACAACAATAGACATCTTGTCCGTGGCGAAAGCACTGATACCCCCAAATACGGACAAAACAGGTTCAAGAATTTCCTTTTTCAGCGAATTTTTAAAAATATTGTGCTATCACATGTTCCAGTAACTGCGATTTGGTGACTGGATTTGGCATTTGGATTGTGTTCGGGGATTAAAACTGTACTAGTATTGCCATTGATTGCGCTGAAAATGTATAAGGCACATATCTTTGCACCAAAGATTGACTAAGACAGTGGACTGAGAACCCTGGTAACAGAATTTTACGACATCCTTTCTGAAAATGTGAAGTCACTGACAGAAAATTTAACTTCTTAACTATAACTTACTTCCAGTCTTTCTGAATGATACTTACTACTTCATTGGAAAAAAACAACGTGATACCAAAATAAAAATTTTTTTTACAAGGTACTGAGACAAGGATGGTAGCATCCACGACGATGGATACGTCCCTGTCCTTTTTCCATTCAAAAGATAGTGTGTGTCCAGTTTGATGAATCGGATTGGTAGAATTTGTTACGGATGCCATTGTATAACCCAAAATAACACCCTCCCCCAAAATATAAGAAAGAAATCGAAAGCCAGAGTTCAAATTTTGCCGGTAACAAAATATTTTCAATTTCGAGAGAACGATCTAGTTCCGAATATCGTTGTCAGCGTTTTCAGTTGATTGTTGATGTATAATCGCGAGGACTGTGGTACCACAACCGTAAGAAAATTTACTAAAAATCTGGTATTGAATTCTGGAAGTACAAAGTATGCTAGGTACCAAAAACCAGACTTTAAAGGAAAGGGAAAACCAAGTTTGCAATGCAATGACAGCGTCCTGAAGTTTAGCGTAGTACCTGGATGGCACTTAGCATGATTTGTATAAAAATAAGGGTATGGAGTTACAAACAGCGAAATCTTCTGGTGGAAGTATGAGCGTCTTTAAGTAATGTTACCACATTTATGAACCTTTATATGCATGTGGGATGTAACTCAGCATATTTTGCACCAAAAATTTGATTTCGATAAAATGACACTTAGCATATCGAGGGACTAAGTCCTAAACCTGCTAACTCCAAAAAGTAAAATTTTCCAGGGCAGCAAAAAAACAACATGTCACATTGTGGAATGTCGTTTTTTTGCTGTCCTGTAAAATTTCTCTTTTTGGAGTTAGCAGGTTTAGGACTTAGTCCCTCGATATGTACTTTGCATTTCCGATATTCAACTGTCGTCATGCAGTCTGTTTATTACGATGTAGATACCTTCTATCAATAATAAGTACCTAATTAACTAAATTTCAATTGAAATTATAGTATAAATTATATTAATTTTTATAACAGTTTCTATTTTTCCATTTTCTTGATTTAAAATTTTTGTTATAAGTCCAAAGCCAGGTAAAATTAAAGTGTAGACTTTTGGATGACCAAAAAATCAAAGTAAATGTTGAAAGATGATCAGATTTCCATTTCTTAATGGATTAAAAAATATTGCTGATATATTATGATCTAAAATAATTATGGAATAGCACTAGCTAAGCCTGGAGTTGATAAAATTGGGTGGCTTTTAGTTAAGCTTCACGGACAATTCTTATCGGTTTTTTTTTTTCGAGAACCTAATTTTCCTACCCCGAACAGATATGCGTGCGAAGATCCAGGTCGATTTATGCTAACTGTACCTCAGGTAAGTATGCACTCCAGGCAGTGGCGGATTAAGGTGTGTGGCGCCCTTAGGCACCAAAATTTTTGCCGCCCCTTATGCAAGCGTCATTAAGGGATGGATGGGGGGGGGGGAATTAAAAAAAATAATCCTCAGAGACCGCCACATATTTCAACTTCTGTTTTTACAATTTTTTTTTTTGTGTTTTTATTACAAGTACAAATAATATTAAATTCTAAATTATTGAGTTTTATTTTAAAAACCATACAATTTATAATTTCTTTCTACTTTTACCAGCAGCAAATTCGTTAACAATTTCATCAAAATCAATCTTATCAACTAATACACTTTCAATGCTTAAAATAGCGAGGGAGTTTAATTTTGAGTGAGACAAAGTCGACCTCAAGTAATTTTTTAAACGTTTTAAAACGGAAAAAGAACGCTCTGCTGAACAATTGGCTACAGCCATAGATAAAAAAATTCGCATTGCTATGTCAATATTAGGAAAAGTGAGATTTAAAGAATATTTCTTGAAAAATTCAAAAGATTTGGACCAATCGTTTATTGGTTCTGTTGATGAGATGTAGCTCTTGTAATGGATACACTCTAAGGGAAAGTTGTCATCAAATTGATCAGCATAAATTTATTGAAGGTTTTCTGCTTTCTTTATAATTTCTTCAGGCTTCAACTGGTTCAATTTGGATAAAAAAATCGAATCGGTCTATAACAGTGGAGTATGCCAGTTGCCTTTTCTTAAGTTCAGAACCAATTCTATCTAAGATGGTAAAATACGTATTTATTCTCAAATTATCTCGTCCGCCAAATTCAGGTTCATTCTCTCTTGATTCGCCAGGAAGAAGTTTTCGTCTCTTGTTTTCAGGCTCATAATTTTCGTTGTCATCAGTTAAAATTTTGGCTTCATTTAAAAACTGATTAAACATTTCATCATTTCTTAGATTTGAAATGAATTCAGTTAATATGTATACAAATGATTAACCAAGTTTAAATCTGCCCTTTCTGACTGTAATTGCTTGCTTGTTGTGTGAAATCTCTGCAACACTGCATTCCAGAAAACAGACATGAAAGCAAATTCAAAACGATCAAGGTGCTTCATTAGTCCTTTAGCTCTTCACAACGGACTTCTGATTTTTCTGATGGATTATCTGCAATATCCGAGAGTGATTTTTGAATTTCTTTCCAGCTTTTAGTTGAACTATCAGTGGCAAAACAACGGCTTGACCACCTGGTTCCATCTACTCGCTTCACCACTTTTTGACCTATTTTCAAATTTCCCATAAGGAGGTCCTACCTGCGAGTAGATGCTGCAAAAAAAGTGAAAACACGTTGCAGAGCATTGAAAACTTTTGCTGCTTGGGGAACACATTCTGTGGCACATGTCCCAACTAAATTCAAGGAGTGCGCAGAACAAGGTACATATGTTGCCAAAGGATTGAGTCTCAAAATTCGAGCCTGCAAACCACTGTAACAGCCGCACATATTACTGGCATTGTCATATGACAGCCATTGATAACCAATTCGAAAAAGAGATCACCACCAGAATAGCTCTCGCTTGGAAAAAATTTGGGTACCAAAATTCATAATGAAAGGTAAATACCGATTGAAACACAAAACCCAAATATGAACTTTTTTCAGTCTATGTTCGTTTTTTTCCCCTTTTTTCCTTCCTTTTTTCCTCTTCTTTTTTTTTCTTATTTTCCCCCTTTTTTAAGTCAAAATTTGCCGCCCCAAAAAATTTGTCGCCCTAGGCACGTGCCTAGTGTGCCTTATGGGTAATACGCCACTGACTCCAATATGACTCTTCACATCTCTGCCTCGATGTGGGTACAGATTCACAGATCGTGGCAAGTAATTCCTATCGACAGTTTCTCACGTTTTTTCAATAAAGATCCACAAAGCATAGTTTTCATTAGATGATGGGTGCTAACATACCTCTATTACGCATATTACGTACCTACCTATTATATATTTATGATTAGCGTTTTCAGATACTTACCTCCGATACTCTATATTATTTCATTGAAATGTGTGTGTTTTTTTTCGTGTAAGACTACTCGTACGTGTGCTTCGTGTATTTTCAGAGCAGTGTCTTCCGCACGATGGCGAAAATAAGTGGAATACCTATGTTACCGGCGAGACGAGATTTGTACCTACCTTTTCACTTCCAATTTGAAGATTGGTTCTGGTCAATGTGGATTATAGAAACGAGTGAGTTTTCACCGCACCACTTGATGATCTCCGAATTCGCGAAGCACTCTACATATTATTTGTATTTAGTTTCAACACACTTTTAGGACCATTACGTCATGAAGGCATCTGTTAATTACTCGGTATTTGATTTATAGGTACAATAAGAAACCGAATTAACCTAGTCGGTTGATAACCATTATCTGGTTCCAGGACGTCTACAAATGAAACAAAATTAAGCATTTCACGAAGAGATCAAGCGGTCGAGTTAATGAAAAGCATTTCTGTTTTAAATCTCCAACTGAACTCCTAATTGTGAAAATAACCATATACAGGGTTGCCACTTTCTGGAAAACCGGGAAAAGTCAGGGAATTTGGTCAGTCAGGGAAAAGTCAGGGAATTTTCATTTAAGTCAGGGAAATTTTCTGAAAATAACAAACGAGTTCGTATTTTATCAGAGTAAACTTTTTTTATCTGTTGGAATGGACTCAACTTTCTTTGAGAATTTCTAATATTGAAAAATATTGCATAAATTACATCTGTACCTTCTTCTTCTCGATAGCGATTTTTTTAAAATCTGTATTGTAAAAAATTTCTGTGACTCTCCTCCCTCTGGGCTTTCTCGGAATCCTGTAAAAAAGTCAGGGAAAATTGGAAAAGTTGGCCTGGAAAACCGGGAAAAGTCAGGGAAAACCAATCCTGAAAAAAAGTGGCAACCCTGATCAAGTTTGTATGGACAAGAGACTTTTCAGTAAGAATCAGAGTGACCGAAAAAAGTCCGATAAGTAATCGTAGTTAAAAAGGAGGCGCAACTAACCCCTTCTATGAAGAAAATAGGAAATCCAACAGCCACTCAACCTCAAGGTCAAGCTGTCAATAGGAACTTGATACAGAATGCTGATACAGGGGATGGTACGCAGAGTAAAAAGTGCAGTGCTGAGGAGAGGAGTCCTGGGGTCGAGAACGGGCAGAATTCGAATGGTTCCAGAAAGATAAAACAAACGAGAGGTAGCAGTAATCCAGTTTTCCAGAAAGGCGTTCTGGTTGGACCCCAGTCAACAAGGGAAAAATAAAATCAACGAGCACCGACATCATAACATGTAAAAGTAGGTGAACACTCAGTAGCCAGCTCCACCTGTAGGTTTAACCCAAATGAGAAATACCCATCTATTAATCTTAATGAATATACAACTAACAAAGTTGAATTTGCCCCAAGGCAGATTGTGAGCGGTGGGGGGGGGGGCAGTTAGCCCACATATCATCGTCACATGGTTCCAATATAAACACATCCCGGGAGGATCTAGTAAACAAAACAAAATGTTGAAAAAGCGGTAACAAAAAAACTTTTCGCGGAATTAAAGATCATATGTATTTTAACAGTCAGGGATTAGCAAACGAAAAAAGACTTCTCGAGTTTGAAAATGCTATAGGAAAAAAATAATTTGGTATTATAGGCTTAGCCGAAGTCAAAAGGAAAGGGGAAAATTGATTAAACGAACGAATGGTAATCTCTTTCACCACTATGGATCCACTGTTGGATACAGGGGGGTGAGATTCTACGTTGATAAAAGGCACGGAAACCAAATTTTAGAATTTACGGGGATCTCTAAACGCATTGCAGTTTTAAAAATACATATTAATGATAATTCTAAAGTGACAGTTATTACGCGCCAACCCTTGTATCCCGTAAAGAGAAATTAAAGATTTTTACAAAAATTTGGAAGATGTACATGTAAATGAAAAAGAGAAGCACGTAATTATTATGGGGGATTTTAATGCTAAAATAGGGTATGATAAGGAGTTTAATCAATGGGTAGGTACCGGCCATCCTAGGTCCAACAAATAAAAACGGATATAAATTGGTAAAATTTGTTATGAAACATAACTTTAGAGTAACAAATACATTTTTTAAGAAAGAAAAAACAAAAAGTGGACGTGGAGATCACCTGATGGTAGCACAAAAAACGAAATTGATCATATACTAACGAATGACATTAAAATTGTGTCTAATGTCAGCGTGGTCTCCACACTCCAATTTTCCTCAGACCATCGCCCGGTTTCTTGTCTTATCAAGATTCCCCTTGCCTCCTCCTTCCCTAAATGGAAGAAAAGTAGGCAAAACAAAGAAGGAAGAAACGACCTATGGATCTCCATCCATGGGAGGCTAGAGGCAATAAATCATGTTAAACAAAAACTAGAAAAGACGGACTGGCAGGATATCAATCCAAATAATCTACAAGCTAAATACGATGCATTAAGTGAAGTCCTAAACTCTGCTCTTAAAAAAATTGGTGTAAATAAAAAATTCACCAAAACGGGCGGACGATGAGCTCAGTAGTAACACAAAAATTTTAATTAATAAAAGAACGGAGAACGGGCAAAGAATAACATTCAATACTTAAGAACAAATAGAACTGGTGGAGCTTCATAAATTAATAAAAACGAGAATTCGCGAGGATGTTAGAGATTTCGAACAAGAAACGGCGCAAAATATTTTAGAAAGCACTTTGTCTACGAGGCAAGTTAAAAAAGCGTGTTTCAAGGGGTAGGTTCCTACTCCCGAAGGTTGAAACCAGTCTCGGAGTGATGGATGTTTAACGATAGAGAAAAGATTGCTGAAATAGCTACAGATTTTTATCAGAAACTATACGAAGATCATAGACCAGGAGGAGGTGATCCGGACGCTTGGCTAAGATGCTGTTCAAATAAGGGGGACGTCAAACCTATTGAACCTGAGGAAATCGAAGATTTTTTGAAAAACCTAAAACCAGGACGGGCTCCAGGCCCAGACGAAATAGAAAACGAAACACTGAGTATGTTCAGTAGTCTCCTGGCCAAACCTCTAGCAAAAATATTTAATTGCTGTCTCTTGTCTCCGGTCTTTCGCCACAGCAGTGGTATCTCTCAGAAATCATTCTGTTGTACAAAAAAGGCGACAGGGCTGAAATCAATAACTATCGTCCCATAAGTCTATCTTTGAATGTGGGTAAAGTTTTCATGACGATTATTAAACAAAGAATCTACGATCTCCTAGATAGCCAACAACCTAGCAAGCAGGTTTCAGAAGAAACTATAGCACCATAGATCATATTCAAGCCCTTAGTCAAATTCTAGAGAAAGTAAACGAATTTCAAATTAAATTAGCTAGGTATTATGTGTGTAGACTTTAATAAAGCTTTCGATTCAGTCTTTCATGACAAAATCTGGAAGGCATTGGCTATCCAAAAAATACCAGAAAAAATTATAATTAAAAAATCTTTATTCCAACTCTTGCGCTCAAATAAAACTAGACAAAAAAGCAGATGGTTTCAAAATTAAAGGAGGAGTTAAGCAGGGGGACCCACTCTCACCTAATATTTTTAATGCTGTATTAGAACAAGTCTTCCGTAAATTAAATTGGAGGGGTAAGGGGATTAAAATAAAAATAAGAGACAATAATTTGCTTAATTTCAAATACCTAAGCAATTTAAGATTTGCCGACGATACTGCTATGGAAAATCATTTTTGGAAAAAAGTGGCAACCTTAAAAATCCTGCCCACACTCCTATATATGGAGCCCAAACAAAAAACAAAAACTACGTAAAACTCGATAAGAAGATCTATTCTTAAAATCTAGAAAACAAGACAAAATAAAAATACGAGGAACAATAAACAAAAAAGTTGAAAAATTGCTCAGATGCAGTTTATACAATATGAAAATTTTTTTGGAATGGGGCAGAACACTTGGTTAAAAAAACAGATAGTAGATAGTCACGCAGAACAACCTTTTACGAAAATTTCCAAAAACGTAAAGGGGTAAACCTATGGCTAGATTGAGGGATAGTTTCTCCAAAATTCTGAGTCATCAACAGTTTGGTTGTATTATCCTGGAGAAACGAAAATGGGCTAAGCTGGGGGAGACCTTTGCTGTATTTAGGGCTTAATCTCAGTCTACATGTAGCTTGAAAACAGGAACGTAAAAAGGCTTAATTAAATAAATGAAGAAAAAAAATGCTCCCTTTCCATATAAATATAGGAAGATAATCGAACACTATTAGCATTATTCAGATTTTCCCTCTCTCCACCCGGGCGAAAAATATTGAGTTGCTTTGCGGGCTTGGGTGACGGGTTATCTGTGTGATTGGAAAAGAAAAGAAGAAGAAGAAGAAAAAGAAGAAAAACAAAAGAAAACGATTCAAGTAGATTATGAACTATTCACTTAAACCGTACCCTAATTTCATTAAACTCTATGTGTTCTTTTGAAAAAACGTGTTCGCATAGGTCTGTATTGATTCTGTTTTTTCTGTCTTAGGTTAATGACAGATGGCAACTGAGACTGTTGGTACCATATTATACTACAGCAATCTGGTTTTCGGAGCAGAAGGGAAAAAGCCAGCTGGATCCGAGAACTCTTTCCGTTATGGATGAAAACTGAATTATACAGCAAGACTACTTGATTTGATACCGCTGAGGAAGGAAGTCGACACTAAAAATGTGAGTGTTCGAGAGGTAGTTGGTTTTTCGTCTTCATAGATGAGAAAATTTAAGCAGAATATCAACATTCTGATTTTCTTCTACCAATTTTAGATATCAGAGTTAGTAGGTGCGAGTGAATTTCCGTATATACCTAGGTATAATAAGTAGGTATCTCCAAGCGTTATTTACCTGTAGCAGTTATGTCATAATGATGTACAAATTATTTTCTGTGAACCATCGCGTGAAATTCCAGCCCGGGCAAATACAACCACATGTACTTATCAGTTGAAATTCGGTTGTATTATAGAGAAAAAAAACATGTGTATCGGTTCAAAAGGAAAACAGCAGCTCCGAAATGGACTGGGAAAGATGTTCAGAAATCTGTGACTGCAATAAGAACTGAAAGATCATCATTGAATATGGCAACAAAGCAATTAGCCCCTCGCAAGTCATATTTACGATCATCATAAATCTTTGATATAAACGCAAATAGACTGAATCACTTATAACAATCAAAACCGTCGTATTAAAAATACATTTTTTCTTTTCGAAAACATGATTCTACATTTTTTTCCACTTTGGTATTGCCCGGTACAGATAGTCCTTTATGCCCTGCAGTTTTTTTCAAATCAAATTTCACCTTCTTGTACTTATTTGCTGAAATCTTGCAAAACCTGTGGAACTTGTAGACAGCATGTTCTAGTATATGATTACAAAGTTTCATTCATTTTGGCTGGTCAGATTTCAAGAAATATCTGCCCGCGCCTAGTTTGTCCTTTATGCCCGGTTCTCCCCTATACGTATTAGGTTGTGTATACCAGCGTGTTATAGTTTGTTCGCTGCACAGTTTGTATCTTGGTCGTAGAAAGAGAAGAATTTTCGTGGGGCTGTGAGACTTTTTCAAAACTAGGTTTCTGGCCTATTTTAAAAGAATTCAAATACAACCGACGAGTTTAGAAATTCTGTATTGTTTACCGAATGATTTGTTATCGCCTTAGCCAGTTTTAATTGGGGATTTGGAAGATGATCATCCCTTGCCCTTATGACCGTCCAATATATGTTTTTTTTTCTTTTTTCTGAGAAATCTTTCGAAACATTGAAAAAATTATTTTTTTCGTCACTTTTAGGAGTCAACACCGTGAAATTCACTCCCGTCGAAGAATTTTGGTGTCAGACTTGGATTATCTTTCGTTTGTTTAGCACAAGTTAATAGGAGGTACCTTTATTGTGATTGAAATGCGAAAAACTATTTCGCAAGTATGATATGATATTTTTTAATGTCTTAACAAATACACACATACACAAAAATCGAAAAATACTGTAACCAAATATGAGGAATTGCGTTTTTCGTGTGCGTATCAAAAAGTATAATTTTTTTGATTCAACATACGCAGAACGTGAATTTTTTGTTAACAATTCTAATACCGCGCGAAAAATGTTTGAACTTGCGAGAAAAAAGTGAGCGTGCGAAAAACTAAGTAAACGTGTAGAAAACAAAGTGAGCGTGCGAGAAAATAACATTTATCGCAAACCGATTAACGCGAGTGTAACAATAAGCCTACTTTACACGTTGCAACATCTGCAGTAGTGTTTTGGTACGATAGAGTCTTGGTTTTTAGACAGCAAGATTTGATGCTCAAAATCGCGTATTTTTTATGAACTTATTAAAGAAAAATTATTAGTGTTTAATATTCGTAAGAAAATGCTTTTTCGCACTTGTATCAAAATATACTATGAACTAATTCACCGATGTTCTGATTTCAGCCAAAGTCATGATTGGAATCGGAGAAACGCAGAATAGAAAATATTCAATAAATAACGCAGTATTTGAAAATTGGATCCAGTAGAAAGCGAATCTACGTTTGAATCCTACATCAGGAAACAACGACTGAACTGGAACGCAGAACAAGTCGAAACGCGTCAGCTCGAACCAGGATTCCGAATCAGACTCTGGTGTAGCTTTAAAATCGTCAATTTATTGGTTCTCGCTTGCAGTGCTGCATTTAGGAGATGAAAAATTCCAAATTTTCTTTTGCTTCGAGCCAGCTTTTTTCAGAAATGGGCAAACTCATGACAAAATTGACAATAAGTCTATAGGCGCTGAAACTGAGTTTCCAGAGTTGGTAGCCCTGCGCTGAAAAGGTGAAAAGGTGATCGTGGCCGTTATTACCATAAGAATACATGTAACTTGAATTCGCTTTTTATAGTTAATAAAATGTTTTCCTGCGTCATATAATAGATGAATTCAGAGATTGAGGTCTCTAGTTTTCATTTATGAACTTAAAATGGCTCCATTTTCAATGTATTAGTTGTTTACAAGCGCGTTTTGTACCAATGGTAAACGTCCATAAGAAAAACAGTGTTTTGGAAATCAACTTATTCATCCAACTGGAGCGATAAAGTGCATTAAATTACCTTTCATTATAAACTTCAAGCTTCAATTTGACATGTTATATGACTCAAGAAAACCTGTTTCCAGGAATTACAAAAGCTTTAAAGTATACCAATTCTACACGTATTCTTGTCAGAGGTGCTTAGCTAGCCATTAGCCATTAGCTGTTAGCTTGCAGTTTTTGGGAGATTTTTAGCCCGCCGTTAGCTAGCCGGTTGAAATTTTTTTAGCCATTAGCTAGGTAGTCATAAGCCAATGAAAATTCGGAAGCTAGCGGCTTATTTCATGTTGCTAATTTCTTGCCTTTTCCCTTTCGACTACATTCAAACTGAATTTTTTTCCTATTCCTTTTCGGTGGATTTTCGTTTTTTGGATTGAAACTGCAGACTTGGTCAAACTCAGATTCAGAATTGGGGGAAATAAAAAGATTAGAACCAACTTACCACTTCACCTATTTTATTTTTACCAAAAGTATGGATTATTAGTCTTTAGCTGTTTGCTAGCCAATCAGCATCCTGTAGCCATTAGCCGTTAGCCGAAGCCAGTTAATAAAAAAAATTCGTTTTAGCTGTTAGTTTTAGCCAATCTGATTGCGGCTAAGCACCTCTGATTCTTATGGGAACGTCAACCCTGATCACCTTTTCAGGAGTCGACACTAGCGAACCTGGTCACGGTTTTATCGCTTATGAAGTGGTCTCTTCCTCTCCATTTTTGTCATTCTGCCTTCCTTTTTTGTTCTTCTGGCTTTTTTCCTTCATTTTTTTACTTTTTTAGACGCTTCAGGGCCTATGGCCTTTTTGGCCCCTTAGGTATATAAATCCAGCGGTGCTTTTGCTTGTTAGGTATTGGTATTATTAATCTAATTGAACTCGGTTTCTAGCCCGATTTTCGGATCCAATTCGAAGGGAAATGTTCGATGCCCGTCGTCATTTCTATAGACTAAATTTATTATATCGAGTTGTTGATCGACGTGTGGAATAAACCAGCGCCATGTACCTAAATGATCTACAGTATACCTTCGCAGCTTTTCCATGCTGGCAAGTTTTGGAGAAGCTTTTGCCCTCAACTTCTCCAATCTTAACCAAATTGGCTGGGAATGCTTGTCTGTCTGTCTTACAATTGCTTAGTTACTATCTCGTGAGAGAATGGAGCTACACTGAGATGAGTGAACAATCGTAATGGAAGTCTAGATATGCGAAGTCATTATTTTTCATGTTCTAAAATGTTTTTTCTTCGGAATTTCGAATTTTGAAAGTTTTGCCGAGAAAAAAGAAATAGCTATTTCTATAGATTCGGCTGATTTTTCTTACAGATTGTAATCAAAGCTTTCGTTAATTTCCTGTCAAAATTTGAGGATACGGGCAACGTTATTGGGAGGTGGAAAATTGGCGAAGGTAGTCGAATTGCTGTACTAGTCATGGTCAACGTACTAAAAATTCCCGTTAATCTGAGTGAAAGTCTTACGAAGGACCTTTTTTAAACTCATACAGCGAAAGTGCGATTATTTCAGACAGCGAAAATTATGTTTATTCTGAGACCCGTGGCGAAAGTAAAACAGTGGCGATATAGTATTTGTGACGTGTCACAGGAAAAGTGCCTGAGTGGTAACCGGACACTGAGGCCCTTTTCTTGCGACACGTCCCAGTTCTTTTTTTCCGCTATGGTTTTCACTTAAAAAAGCATTTTACAGTACGAGCAGCGATTCGTGAGTAGGTATTGCAGCTATTCATCGAACACGTTGCGATATTTCTCACTTTCGCTGCTCGTATTCGTTCGCGTCACGGCGATGGAGCGCTAGTGTATTTCATCCCGTTTTGTGTACTTCCACTTTTGGCCACCATTTGTAAAGTAGATGGCGCGCTATGTATTTCATCCCGTTTCGGTAGCTTTTGCATTTGTCCACCAGATGTCAGCCACTTTGCTGACGCGTCCCAATACCGTAATATACTATTTCCCTCGATCGAATAATACATCAATTAAGAATTAGTTTTTCTCAGTCTTTACCACTTACGAAAATGGTTCCATGTGAAATTTACATATAATATGGCGGGAAGCCCGATGTTCTTTAGGAGTACAAGGCACCACTTAGGTTATTCCAAGTATATATTTTAATCAGTGAATATAGGTTTTTTTCCCTTTTTTTTTCTACCTCAATATATATTTTTACTGTAACATTTCTTTCTTGGATGAAGTACACCATAAGCGTGAACAGTCCTTCATGAATGAAGGGAAGAGAAGGGTTTTTAGTCATCAAAATACGGTCAAAATAGTCGCTCGCGACTCACTCATTCGTACAGCATTATCTGAATCTTTAATGGAAAAGAGGGCAAGTCCCCGCGCTACTCCTACTCCTACTTGAGCTGATGAATATCCTTGCTATCAAATTTCACGAAAACTATAAAATTCTTGATTGCCATCAGTGAAAAATTTGGTCAAATCTGTAGCTAGCTGTTTCGTTTTTTCCCCTTCAGAAGTACGTTCAGAAAACTAGAATGTGAAAAAATTTGAGGCAAATACACAAAAAAGAAAAAAATTGAACCATCGGTGTTGAACGAGTCTACGTCGAAAAAACTTGTTTCGAGAAAATAGTATTTAAAAGCTGGTGAAAAGCATTATGTACCTATTCAAAATGATCGATACTGGTTAAATTTTTTGTACATGCATCGAAGTAGAAAATGCAGCTATTATAGTGATGTTGAAAAGTCGTGTACAGTTTGCTTCCTGTAACAGTTAGGCTCTTTTTTTAATGCTGAATTTTTTTGTTAAGTAAAAAACCGCTATAAATGGAAGATGGGGTGAAAATGTGCCTGCATGGGCGAGAATGTGATAGAACGAAATGAGTCGTTAGCTACGTGGACGTCGTAGTTCAATGTTTCGCCATCAGATAATACTTGAATAGTACGTAAGCGTTAATTGATTCCAAAAATAGGCTCTGAAAAGGCGTCAAATATACGCTTATACTACCTATGCTTTTTATTTCTGTCAAATATGCTAAAATATTCCATGAATATCCCGAAATATGCCAAAATATTTCCTATCAAAATAGGAATGTGAGTATCATTTGAGAGCGGAGGAACTTGAGAGATGGCAGATGACAATTCCTGGGATCACTAATTCAAAATCAGTCCAAAAATAGGAATAGAAGAATAAAGCTTGTCAATTCAATATGGAGAAGAAAAAGGTAAAAGGTTTTAAGGTAGTCGGACAAAAAGTTTTTTTTTGTTTTTTTTTTTGCCGGTGAACATTGAATACATATTTAACTCTGTTCTACATAGATGGGAGAACAATTTTTGGTTTGTAAAAAGTTGCAGTTGTTGCAGTTTTACCTCCTTTTGAAGCAGATGGGGATTTACCATCGTGCAAAAATTGGCAATTCCAAAAGGGGGCAGATGGGCCAAATTTTCCATTTTTTTTGCCCATTTTTTTTCCCAAATTAATGTATAAAAATACGAATTAAAGTATTAATAATAGAAATATTAAATTCTGTATATATTCCATCTTTTCCCTATTTTACTTCAAAAAAAAAAAATCCGTATACTTAATGGCAAAACATTGTACGACGTCCGCGCAGCTAGCGACTGCCATAGCTTCGTTCTGTCACATTCTCATCATCCCCCCTTTTTTTAATTTTAATTTTAATTAATTAATTAATATTTATTTATTTATTATTATTAATACATCTCATGGACACCCAGTAATTTAACCGAATTTGGGCTTCACTTAAATTCCCCAATAGGCTTTAATTTCACTCCCCCCCCCCCAGGAGATGAGGGAATGAGAACATGTATTACAAAAATCAGAAACCACATCTGGAAAGTGTTCCATTTTATTAATATACTTTTTTAATTGTTAGAAGAATTGCGTAAAAATATCGACTTTATCATTCTTCCGGAATGTATCTCATTCCCTCACCTGTTCCATCCGTCTCTGATGTGATACTCAAAAGGGTAGTTTCAGGGGCCGGGGGTGCGGTGCCATTAGGGATGGGCAGGTGAAAAGTTGAAAAGTGATAAGTTGTTGAAAAGTAGTGAAAAGTGAAACGTTTCACAAGGAACTTTTCCAAGGACTTTTCACTACTTTTCAACTTGGATTGAAATTACCTATCTGTAACTGTGGTTAGTCATTAGTAATTTAGTATTACCTTAGGTACCTAGTACTATATAATATATATTACCTACGTTAGTAAAAATTCTTATAAAACGGTCTTTAAATGTTGTAAATCTCTCGAATGGCAGCCAATATAGGTGTTTTATACATCAATGGAATCGCGTCAGTAAACCGATTGTAATGATACCTCAGAAGATGAACTTTTCACACTTTTCATCACTTTTCACAACTTTTCATACGTTTCATTTCACAAAATTACTTTTCATGAAAAGTGCCCATTCCTAGGTGTCATAGGGGCCACTTTGGCATGCGTGCATCGCCATACGTCCCACTACACCATTCCCTCACCGAAACAAAAATATCGAACAAATGAGAGAACGAGAAGTGAGGGAATGAGAATTTTATTGTTACAATGATCATAACTCGGTCTGTAGTGGCACTATGGCGCCAGCCGCTCTTTGGTAAACCAAGAGTACCTAGCCTATTAAAGTAATACTATTTCTAGAATAGGTTGATTACTAACGTTGAGCAGCTGCTGCAGCCGATGAGGGAATGAGAAAAATTTGATAAAAATGAAGAACAGTATCGTGAATTTGTTTTCTAGCGCAACTTCACGGATACTGAAATCTTTCTGAAAAACGTTAAACAGCAGATAATTATATTCGGATCTAGCAACGTAATGGCTGACATCTGGCGGAAGTTTTCAGCAACATCTAGTTATTTTGTGTTTTTATCAAAGTTAGGATAAAATCGTACATTTTTTCCTAACGTTGATAAGAAATTGTTAAAGTGATATCTGATACATGAAAATCGAAAAATGGTAGAACTCTTGGGTCTTGGCTCTTGGGTTGGGTAGAACTGCAGAACTAATGATCAGATTGATCAACAGCATGAGTAAAGAGGGGATGTGGGGCTATATTCAATAGAAAGTCGTAAAACGACATCAGCGCGCCACCACCCTGCTAGGTCCGAATGATGCATTTACCATAAATGACATTACAAACTCATCGCAATGAAGCTGACAAAACATCTCTTCTATCAGGCCCAGTTTTTCTCGTTGAATGGGGGAATGAGGTGGAAACATGGCGATACACGTAAATCACGCTCTCTGTATCACCCCGTAGCATGAAAAATACATTTCGGGGTATTTCTGAGCACACAAGCATGCCGCCTACATGAATCACTCATTTCTTTTTCTGAAATTTTTTAGTCGATGCGAGAATTAATTTTTCTAAGTTAAGATTTTAAATTGGCGACATAGCGAGGGAATGAGAATTCAAATTCTAGTTGAAGCCGGAAAGGGGGTTATTGTACTTATCATCCAGTACAAAATGATTTTTCATTTTCTCCTGTCTAACAGTATGTGTTCTGCATGTGTATAAAAAAAGCCAAAAGTAGATTACTTCTCTCACAATTGCATGGCGACTTGGAATGCTCAACTTCCACAGAATGACCCATGTACGATGAATTTTCAGACTTTGCAGTGGATAGGCTCTTTTTCATGTCGCGCCTTTATTGTAAGTAAAAATCTTCTGAAAATGAGGAAAACCTATTCAATTCACGAAAATGGGAACAAAAAATGGATAAGAAACACAGAACAGAAAACTTAATTGGTCTATTCATTTTTACGATTAATTTTCGAACATTTTTATACGTTTTCTCCGATGCAGCTCATTTTTGAACATAATGTGTGAGGATGCATACGAAAAGGACCAGTTGACCCACTTTTCAATTTTTACTTTTCTGGCTAAATTTATGTGAAAACCACTTAGAAATCGAATAAAACCAACCCAGCCCTTTATCTTGAAAACTCAGCGAGATATTGCAATTTTAAGTGAGGCAAGTCAAAATTTATTGTTTCAAAAGTTTCAAAAAAAGGAAATAGCATGTTCTTATGTAAAGTGAAATTGTTCCAAAACAATTTTCCGTGAATACTGGACATAATATGTTCTTCTTGCCGTTTTAAATGCGAGAGCAGGCAAATACATTTACACGTTGTCAGGATGAGTTGCCTACGTACCTGCTGAAAGGGAGTCGCATTTCTCGCTGGGAACCTCCAATCTTATAATGTAGGCAACTTATGTGCATTCTGCTGCATGAATGCTTGTTTACTCTTACCTTTTAAGGGACTCGGATCCGAAGATTTTCGATGAAATTCTTCGGAAATAATCGAACATTTTTGTGACGATTTTTCATAAAACTCTTCAAAACGGTCGGAGTTCTCCCCCGAATATTTCCTATGAAATAAGAGATTAGGGAGTTAAAATGTTGGTAAGTAACAAAACGGTTATTACAAAAAAAAAAAAAATAATAATAATAAAAAAAAACTCTCAGTTTTAAACGCTTCTCCTGTAACATTTTACTTTTGGTCAACTGGTCCCATTTCGTATGCGCCCTCACATACGTGGTTGTGTGTATAATGTAGGTACTTATTACATTACACAACAGCATAAAAAACAACGGGATGAGATTATATGATTTTAGCTATATTTTAAACAAGCTGTAGTACCCGTCCTTCGGACGGGATCAAACATATTATGCAATAATATGAAACTTTGAAAATAAAAGAAAGAAAATAAAGCATGAAATTATTTTTTCATAAATGTGAAAGCTTTGTAATCTTTGTAAATTAAATAGAATTACCCATTTTTCTTTATCTCCAAAATGAGAAATGATCGAATTATCCTGAACATTTCACGTCCTCAGTAGAAGTACTGAGGGTTCTTTTGCCCAAACAATTTGCACAGTCCGAGAGTCCCAGTCAGAGGCTTTCAAAAACATTAAAGATAACGGCTTTGATAACAGTTTGTATGTTTGTGTCGCAGGTAGCGCTATAATATGTTCTCCTTATCATTGTTTAACGAACGCACTAAAGATACAATTTGCACAGTCCCAGTCAGATGAAGTAAAAAAGTGTTATTTGTAAAGTAAAAGTTCGATAGTAAAAAAACGCAACATGAAACTCATCCTACATCTCTTTAATCTCTTCAGTAAATGAAAAATGAAGCAAAAAAGTATTTGTAAAATAAAAGATCGATAGTAAAATAACGCAAAACATGAACTGTGTTTTGAACTTGGTATATCTGTCTCCCAACCGGATGCGCAATCAGTTACCCTAATTACCCGAGGAATAGTTACCCATTTGCAATCCTCAGTTAGACGCTGTTAAGCGTAAGAGAACCAACCGACATTTGTAAGCAAAATGAGTTATTAGTATTGTTGGAAAGAGCATAAAAAGTATAATTTTTCAAAATTAGGCCCCCGATTCAAAAATGTTACATATGTGTACTGCCATGCGAGACATTTTTTTAAAGATTTCATTCAGTAGTACCTGAGAACACCGATGAGGAAAAATCGAGACTTGTCTTTGTATATTAGATTAATCTCTTTAATAAATGAAAAACGAAGCAAAAAAGTATTGATGAAATGAAAATTCGATAGTAAAAAAACGACAAATGGCCCAAGTCTTGAACTCATGAAGCCCTAAAGATGTTTCGAATCAAAAAATAAATAAATAAATAGAATCGGTTTTCTTTCTAGTGGTTTTCGATGATCACCCGTAACTTAAATTACCTACCCTATGACTATTGTTATTGTGTTCGTTATCTATACCAAAAGCCAAATCAAACATGTGATGTACCTATTCTTGCTGCTTCGATGAGTCATGCGAGAAAAGGAAACGCCAGAGGAGACTTGTGTCAGTTGGCAGTATTACAAATGATGATGAAAAGGAATGCACTCGTAATAAAGATTTCTTACTATTCGTATGTTCGTGCTTTCTCGTGCAAATTCTTTATATATTAGGTTAATGAACTCATGAAGCCCTAAAAAAGGATTTGTAAAGTAAAAGTTCAATAATACCTTAAAAAACGCAACATGGCCTGATCAACCGCAGTATGTACCCTGAGACGCTTTTAGATGAAAGAAACCAAGATCGTCTTTATATTATAGATATCGCATGGCCAGTCTGATCTCCACGATGTGTTGTGTAAAATACTTCCTACTGGTCACACTGATCATTATAACACGCGTTTACAATGACGGGGTAAGCGCGCGGAACACTCACACATAGACACACATGCAAGTCGACTTTAAAGCTTAATTACAGCTTTTATGTTTCAGTTATTGAAAATCTGATACCAAAAGGTTCTTCTTCGATTCAATATTTATATTTTGTGCAAATTTCACCTTGTAATATTCAGCACAGGCTGAGAACATTGACGACATAAAAATGCAACTTGCGTTTATAATATAGAAGAAGAAGAGAAGATAATGCTGAATACGATGACGTTAACCATTTTTCTCAAGAACATCTCGTTTTCCATATTCAACTTTGTATTCCTTTTTATTGTCCATAAATAGCTACACTGATACTGATAACAATATTGAACAACAATGTAACATACACGCATCGCGCATATCGTTCTTTGACCAGTATAGTATCATCTTGATAATATTAAAATTCGCATTTAAGATAAAAGACATGCAGGAAGAAAGAAAAAAAAAAAAAAGAACTAGGTATAATTAAAAAATTAACATAGTCTGCATTAAATTACTCGTTGAAAATACATATTACTCGTAGAATCATATGTATATTCTCATGTTATTGTTTTTTTTTTTAAATCTCAAATTGTTGTGTTGTGTTTTATGTGTATGAATGGGACCCATAGATATTCTCTTGTAAAGCGGACCCCACAGAGAAAGTTCGGAAAATGAAATAAGCTGGCTGTATTGAGAAGGACCTGACTGTCTCATTTAATTTCATCGACGGAATGACTTCGTAATATTTAGATTTGTAGGTTGAGTATTAGCGTTTTGTGATTCGATTCTTTCACGAGATGGGCAAGCAATAATAAGAAATCGTTTATGTTATGAAAGTATCCATTAAAACATTGAAAAAAGGCTAGAATTTCGCAAAATAGAATGGAGCATAATTTTGACCTTGAATATTAAAAGCCACTTTGTGTATCGAAATAAATCTTCGAGAACAGTGCGTTCCAAGTGCTTCCTACCTGGTTAGTGTGAGGGTAACTTAATATTCTGGACACCGTCTCGACACTCGACGACTTGACCTGTCTGTATCGCTATGTCTCGAGGTCGAAACCAGTCGAAACCAAACATGGGCATCACGGGATGTGCATTTCTGTCTAACGCAGATAATTTCGACCATTATCTTTTCGGAATCATGTGATAAATTAATTTTCCATTTTCATATTTCAATCTTAACGCTAATAAAAACTTACACTAAATTTTTTTTATTTTTAGTAAAATTAACGTGCACTTAGATGATTTTTAAACGACGTAGTCTACGACGGCAAATCTAGCATCTTTTAGTACAAAAAAAGAACAACATCAAATGAAATAAGGCGATTATTTAGATAGGTACTTTTCTTCAGATTTTTTTTCTCGATCATTTTCATCATAAAGGTTTGAAAATATGTAAAAAGCTGCGTTCGCACTCATGTAGCAAAAAACATTTTCAATGCGCTATTTTTAAAAATTTTGTTTCGATACATGAGGTAGTTTCGGTCACATCATACTCTTGGGATAGATAGAAGGTTTCTCTGCCAATTCGGTATAAATGGGAGGAACGGAGTGCAGAAAGTGCAGCCTTTAACATTCGAGTTCGGTAAGTTTCTTCAGTGCAAGCACGTTGATATAGGGGAGAGGTGCTCAACAATCACCGCCTCCCCAGAGCCCGAAATCAAGCTTTTTATACACTTTTTTTTCCTTAAAAAAAAATTTTGACCAGAAACTGCCTTATGAAGTCCAACAACACCTCCTTCTCTCCCATCTACGTTCTTATCATATTTATGCGCCTGTTTCAGCTTCACTGGATTCTGATTCGGATTTAGAGAAGGAAAATGACTCATCTGAGTCGAAAAGATCTCCGTAAGGCGAAGTATCGTTGAATAATCTTTCCAAGTCTCGTTCAATCTCCTTCATCATCTCATCGAGTTTGTCCATCCACGAGCTGTTGGACCAGCGAAATTTTGCCGTAGGTTCGGTGTATCGCGGCTTCATGTGACGTCCGTACTGCCTCAAGTCAGTCGACTGCTCTGCTCGACGATTCCGCTGAATGTTTGGATTTCCCGATGCAACAATCTTGTCATCGATTTGCTTGTCGATAGCAAATGGTGTGGTGTGTGCACAGAGAAATAGTAGTTGAGCCTGGAACGCTAGAAGGACTGTCGAGATCTGAAAATTATTTAAATTGAAAAACTATAAAAACAAATTAATCGGAGCGTGTACGTACGTATTTGAAAGCAATCCGTCCGACTCCATCCGATGCGCAGTGAATATCGAATAACCAACGATCGTCGATCTAATCGTTGTAGTAGCGACAAGTACTTCGATAATAAAATTACCCGCATATTAAAGATGGCTGCGAAAAGATTTTAGAATTTACGTCACCCTTCGGTTTCTCGTAGTGGTGGTTGTACGTTCATACAGTAGATTCAAAGTTTTATGCGATGCTCGATATGCAGCTAAAACAAAAATTTTGTATCTTAAGCTTACCTTCCGTTTGACGCATTTTATTGAACGGTCAAGAGTGCCTAAGGAAAAGCAACCTAATATGGACCGCGTTTCAATTTTTTGATTACAAGTCGGCTCCTACGTGAGCCGGAAAATGTGGCTGATGGCCTTGAATGGTAGCTAAAAGATCCTAGTATCAACCCCTGACAGGAAATTTCAAAAAAATAAAAACTGGATTTTTAATGATTTTTTTTTTGTTAGATGTCATGATTTTAGGAAATCGAAAATTTGGGCTCCTAATATGGACCACTTAAAAAAAAAATAAACGTTTAATATTAAATTAAACTGTTTCGATAAGTGAAAATAGTTAAGTATATGAATTAAAATATTCAAACATGTTGAGCACGTAAAAAATCACTTTAGAGTCGTCAAAGAAACGGAATGTAGTTGGGAGGCTCTTTGAGAACCAGTTTCTTTTTTTAAAACGCTGAGAACATCCGACTGCATTTTTTTCTGGTCCATAATTTACGACTCTTTGCCATCTGAAAAAAATTAACATAATTTTTGAGCTTCTTTCCATATCATCATAGATGGTCCACATTGGGTAACAAAACAAATATTTTTCAAGAGGACTCACAGCCAGTTCCAAACCTTCAATCGAAAAACTCTACATAGCATTCGAATCGTATTCCTTTGGGCTAAAAATAACACCGAAAAAATTTTTCAATCGCTTTTTTTTCTTCAAAATTATATGAAACGTACATATGACAATAAAAAGAGTTGAATGCATCAGAATCGTTTTTTCCTTGTATTTTTCCCTGCTTGTAAGTTTGAATTTTCAACATGTATCAAGATAGTACATTCAAGATTTAGATTGTTTGCCGGCAGGTAGCACCATAAATAGACGAGATAGGCCGGTGGTCCACCTTGAAAACCCGGCTCATATTCGGCTACCTTACCTTATACATTTAGTTCCGGGCAAATTTTTGTGATAACAATTATATCTACGAGTAAAGTTTTCAACATTTTCTGTAAGGATACCTGGGACATATTGCATTATAAAACTGAGAAAGCCTTCTGATGAAGAGTAATACACGAAGGAGCGGAGTGAGACCAGACAGGTCACCGAGAAAATCAATTTTTCAAGCCACCACCGTAACAATTGCAGGTTAATACCCCCTCCCACTTTTTCTCCATGGAGAAAGTTGAGGAAAATACCATTTTTCATCATGATTATATCATTTTTATCATATTTTCCCTTTTTTTGCACTCCTTCCCCCTCCCCCTTCCCCAAGAAAAAAGTTTAAAAAATAACATTTATTGTATTTTCAATTTTTTCAAACATTTTCTACAACTAGGTATTAATTTTCTTCTGAAAAGTAATAATAACAGTCGGCGAAATTTTATTGACTCAACGTAAAATCTGGACGTCGTTGAGAAAAAAAGTTTTGCGTTTTCCATAATTTCTCTAAGTACGTCAGGAAAATCAAATGGAAATATTTCATGCTATTAATTTAGGACTTTTCGTAATTGTGAGTTCAAAGGACATACTAAAGAAGATTTTTTCAATAATTAACCGACGACTGAACAGCTACTCTTATCGAGTGCGGGGCCTGGGAATTGGAGATGAAATCCAGTCGTGGAACTGATTGTACTTCAATCTTGTCATTGTGTTTTTCGGTTTCAGTAAGTTAGGTAGCCCATTTGAGAGCTGCAGAACATATGGCAATGATGAAATTTAATATAAAGAAGAAAATTATGGGAGTCTAAATGAATGGATGAAATTAGCTTTAATCGAGAGAAACAATCTTAATAATACACAAACTTAAACTACTGTATACAAAGTTAACATTAGTCTCTCTTCGCCCATCTTTGGGGCATAAGCTTCTGCCACCCATCCCTCCCCCACGCTACTCCCCCCATACTGTATCACCTCGTCCTCCCATATCTCCTTCTGGGTCTCCCCCTATTTTTCTTTTCCCCATAATGGCGTCCATTCTAACCCTCTTCCTTCCCACCTATCCTTTTAGTTTCTTTTCATATGTCCGGCGTACTTCATTTTGAGTTTCTTTGTCGGGTATTTTAAGTTTTTTGTCCTTTTTAGTTTTCTTGTTGTTGTGTTTTGTATTCTGTCTTTAAGTTTCGGTCCCGTTATACTACGTTCCATGGCCAGTTGTGTTTTGTAGATTTTATTTAACTGCGTTGTTACTGTGGCCCCTGTTTGCGCCCCTTACGTTAGAACTATAGGAAGGCGCAGGTTTCTAGGACAGTTGCTTTTAGGTTTATTGGGAGGCGTGATTTGTAGATAGCTTTTCATTGCCTAAAAGCTGTTCCAGGGTTTTGAAATTCTGCTGGCGATCTCCCTGTCTAGCCTATCTTGAAAAGCTATAATCTGTCCTAAGTATGTGGTTTCCTCTACTCTCCTTATTCTTTTCCCTCTCAGAATGATACTAGCCTCGTCAAAGTAAAACTGTCTTTTTGGTATTTATTTTTAATCCTGCCTTTTCTGCGGTTGTTTCGAATCCTCAGGCCATTTCCTGAAGTGCGTTTACATCCTGTCCAAATAGGGCAACATCGTCTGCAAAACGTAAATTACTGAGGTATTTTCCGTCTATTTTGATGCCTCTATTCTCCCATCACATTTCCCAAAATACTTCTTCTATGATACTATTGAATAGATCTGGCGACAGCAGGTCTCCTTGCTTGACCCCCTTTTAATTTCGAATTTTGGTCCAACTTTGTCCAATTCAATATGCGCGTTTGCCCCGGCGTTAATTACCTTTAGAATGTTTATAAATTTCTGTGGGATGCCTTGTCGTGCTAAAGCCTTCTATAAGGTCAAGCTGACAGTATCAAAAACCTTTTCAATGTCCACCAATAGTATGTACACATTTAAATTATATTCGGTCATTTTTTCTATCAGTTGGTTGATTATAAAAATGTTGTCTGCCATCGAATGATTTATTCTGAGCCTCGCCTGCTCTACGCTTCGTGCTCTGTCTCTAGATAGACGCATTCTATTTTTTAGGATTTTAGAAAAAACTTTGCTGACGTTGGAGATTAGACTTATCGGCTTGTAGTTGCTTACATTATCTCGGCTCCATTTTTTATACAGTAGGATATTTCTGCTTCTTTCCACTGTGTCGGTAGTTTTTCTAGTTCTATTACTCTGTTAAAATCTTCAGTTAATTTTGGCCTTCTCTTACCTGCAAAAGTTGTTAGTATATAGCTTGTTATTCCGTCTAGGCCTGTCGCCTTCTCACTCTACAGTTATTTCAATGTTATGCTGGTTTCGCGTTTGAGGATAGGTCGGATTGGTTCTTCGTTTCTGGACTGTCTATTCAAATCCGCTAAGTCTGTCTCCTGTTCATACCCCTCTGCCGAGTAAAAGTTACTGTAAAATTTTGTTGCTATATTTGAACGTGTGATTGGAAAAAGAACATAAGTCCTGAGAAAATACCAGCGAACTAAAGTTGCAGCTGATAGCGGTAGCGCATATAAACAAATGGGACCTATGTTCTTTTTCTGGGAAATGTTATTTTTAGTGCTGTTTCCGTGGGGTTTATTACGTTTGTGACTCACTATGAAAAATCGTTAGAATCTCATTTTTCACAAAAATGTGACTTATGTTCTTTTTCCAATCACACGTTCATTTATAATATCCTCTCTCCCATGGACTGTTTGACCTGACTCATTTTTTATTCTTGGAAGTAGACCTCTGTGGGGATGTAGTTCCCTTTTGACCTTTTTTTAACGATCTTGATTCTTTCATAGATTTATGTTGTTTCATAGTTTCTGATATCCTCCCTAATTTTTTTCTTAATTGTTTTCCCAAGTTCTATCAGTTCGATCTTGTCTATTTTATTCAAATCCTTTTTCGCTTTCGACACCGTCCTTTTCTTAATCAGCTTTTTAGTTTCCAATGTGAGCTTGTCGTCTGTTTTGCCTTCTCTTTTAATTTTGATCCCCTCCTTGCAGCTACTTTTAATCGCATATTTGATGTCATCGTAACTTTTTTGTATGTCGCATCCTTTTCCTGTCTCGATGACTTGCACCCGATGCGCAAAACTCCACAAGTTACCCGGGTAACTGAAGGGGAACAAGAGGGTAACTGCAGGGGAACAGGGTAATCTGAGGGTAGTCGAGGGTAACAAATGGGTAACTTTTTCGCCGCGGGTAACTAGAGGGTAACTAATTGCGTAGTATCCCGCCAGTTACCCGGGTAACTAAAGGAGAACAAGGGTAATCTGAGGGTAACCAATGGGTAACTTTTCCACGGGTAACCGGGTAACTTGAAGGTAACTGATTGCGCATCGGACAGGGAGCTTTTTAGCTTGCCTTTCCAAATTTCAATTTATGGGGTGGGATTTCGTAGTGATTCCTTTTGATCTTGTTTTTCAACCAGTTCTTGATTTTATTTCGTTTTGAAATTACGAGTTTCATCTGTAGCGGCCTATGGTCCGAGGGCAAGGTCGTGCCTTTCCAAATTCCCACGTCCTTGACAATACTAATATCGTTTTACTAGAAAGAAGTCTATCTCATTTGTGGTCATTTTGTCAGGTGATTGCCAGGTCCATTTTTTGAAGGGTTTCTTTTTGCATGTACTCATTACCGTAAGTCTCCTTTTCCTCCGCAAATTCCACCAATTTCCCCCCATTTTCATTTGTCTTTTCCCCCGAACTGTATTTTCCTATTGCTCAGAATTACTCCGGTCTAACCCAATTTCGGAGTTGAAATCCCCCATTACTATTTGATAAAACCCCCTTCATTCGCCACCGTGGCCGACAGTAGTTTATAAAACTCATGCGGAGGAATAAATTTTCTTATAATTCCATTTTCGTGTCTTTTGTGAATGATTGGAGTGGAGGGGGGGGGCAGAGGCCCAATCGGAACTTATTTTTTGGTCGGGGCTAGAATTTAGGAAAAATAACTTGGGCAAAGGTGGAAGCTCGATTTGGTACCTACCTATTTTTATGAGCTGTAAATTTGTATGAACCTACAACGCAACGTAACCGCATCAGGCCATCGGCATCAATTTTTTTCGTTTCAAAATTGATTTTGAAAAAATTTCGACGAATTTTGGAGGGGGCTATAAGTATGTTCTCATAAAATGGGTAATCCTTTAACTTTATCAACGTGAGCTCAAATTCTCGGGATATCACCTGTACATCAAGTAGAATAATAACACTACTGAACAACTATTTTGCACAATGCATTTCGACAGGTGATTCTGAGGTACTTTGTAACGCTGAACACGATACTGCGACCCATTTGTCTCTATCACGTCACAATTCGGAGTTCCGAACGACTGAAATTCGTTTCCATTTTGTTTTTGCATTGGAATAAGCGGTACCACTGACTGACATTATCAGTGTTATCAGACCACAATAACAGAAAACAAACAAACGGAATACACACCACTACACACGACCGCAACACACAACAACACGAATCAGTATGACCACATTCAGTTCCTAAATCTCTTTTTGAACACATTTAGTTGAATTTTTTATAGTTTTTGATCAGAAAAACTAGACGTGATAGAGAAAAACGGCCGACGGCACTGTATTCAGCGTTGAAAAGTACTCAAGAATCACCTCCTTAAATGCGTTGTGCAAACAAAAAATCTCATTTTGTTCAGTAGTGTAATTAGTGAAGTACTATTAATAGGTACTTCGACGTCAAAAGCTCAAAAACTAAGTGGATCCGGGCAGCAGTGTAAACAGAGAAATTCTGAAGGCGACGGAAGATAGCTTACAATTTCAAAAGGTACAAAAAAAAAACTCGTACGTAAAACTATAGTTGTGGGCGGAGCGAGTGAAATCTTTTTTTCAATGATTTGAACTGAAAAATTAGTCATTTACAACTTTTTCCCAGTTCGGAGGAAGGGAGAGGGGGAGTTTATCCCATACTTCTTTATAAGTCTTTCATATGTACATATTTTACTCGGCAAGAGTCTTCAGAACTCTTCAAGGCCGTCTCTAGAATTTTTTCATTTTCTTCCAGAATTGTTCAAGGCTATCTCTAAAACGTTTTCGGATTTAAGATTATTACTCTATGCTCTACGTTGCAGACTTTTTCAGACTTTTCCAGACTCTTACAAAACCCCTTAAGACTCGCTGAGATGAGTTGTAAACAAGGTATTTTCAACTTTTTCCCGGTTCGGAGGGGAATGGGAGGGGGATATTGTATATTCTTGTATATTTTTAAAATTCTATCGGGTGTATTTTGTTTTTCAGGAGTCGTCCAAAACTGTCCCAGATTTTTTCGTACTTGTTTAAGATTAGTATTTTACGCCCTAAAGAGACTTTTTCAGACTCTGTCACTATTCTGAGACTTATAGGCATATTTAATATTTTTTAAGACTCGACTAGACACTAAAACAAACACTTTAAGAAAAATCTTGAAGTGTATCAAAAGATATTGACCCCGCCTATAGAAGAGTTTCAAAGGTCACAATGACGCAAATAAAGGGCTCAAAACAGTCAGTCATGTTTATAAGAGTCCTAAAGAAGTCTTGAAAAATTTAAAGCGGAATTAGAAAATCTTCATGAGTCTCAAAGAATCTTAAATCCGTCTCGATGATTTTCAATGGATTTTGAATAAGTATCCGATGCTAATGGGGCGTATGGCGATGCACGCATGCCAAATTGGCCCCGGAACATCGCACCTCCTATTCCGGAAATGCCCCAAATGGGCCTGCGTCAGGATGGAGGGGATCGCTTTGAGGTAGCTCCTGCTACCCCCATTTCTCCTTTCGCCTCTTCACGGCGGCGAATCTATGACGTCTTATTCTTTTTCCTCTTCTTCGCTGTCGAGTTGCGCCGGATCGTCTTCTTCGTCAATTGTTTGCAGCAGCGACATTGTCGTCGTCGTCGATGTTGGTGGGATGGCGAGTGCCGGCATAGGGTGCTGTGTCCGCTGCCTTTGTCTCTGCTAATCCAGTTCCACCTCGCGGCCCAACGTCTTCTTGACAAAGGCAGTTTCCTGGTCCCATTCCGCTCCACTCTTGAGCATTGTCGGGACCAGGTTCACCTGTGTAAGCGGCTTAACGCCCGCGTTTCGAAAGGCGGCCACCGCTTCTTCTCTCTCTTGGTCGAATGCCGGACACTCGAACAGGGTGTGTCAGGTAGCATCATCTCGGCCTACTGCAGCGCAGTAGGAGCACCGCATGCTCCATGCCATGCCCATCCGGTGCAGGTACTCGTTGAAGACAACAATGGCCGCTCATCACCTGCGTGAGGTAAAAGTTTAGCTGGCCATGGCGTCTGCCCAACTACGCACTGAGGTCGCGATCTTGAATAAGTATGAAGAAGTCTCTAAGAGTTCTAAATCCATCCAGATAGATGCCCAAAAGGTTAAAACGAATCCAAGAGAGTTCGAAACAGGTAGCATAGTTATGAAAAACCCCAGTAATTCCGAAAGAATATAAAAAATATCAAAGAATCTGAAAAATCTTTAAAAAGTCTCTCGGCTTGGGATAATGTTGATCGAGCCTGTAAGATCTGTAAAGGTCTTGAAGAATTTAAAAGAGATCTAAAACATAGCAAGAGTCTTAAAAAAGTTTTGAAGAGTCATTAACAAGCATTGAAGAGGCTTGAAGATGTTGAATCAATTCTCAGATCATCAGGCTATAATTAAATGTGCCAGACCACCGGGAATTTTCTCGGTTGCCTAGCGGGCCACTCTGCCCCCGAAGACACGAATAATTATGTAGCTGTCTCTACTCGAATAATTCGTGCAACGAAAGAAATAGACAACTCCCAGTTTTGGAAAAATTTCGCTTGATACCACATGTGAGGACGCATGAGAAAAGGGACTTTTGAAAAATGAAATTTTACCAGAATAGCGTTTAAAGGACTAATTATTCTCGGAGATCCTTTTTTTCAGCGTTTTTCAGTTTTCAAATTACAATCAAGAAACTGACTTAAATTAAATTTTGAATTGTAAGAGACCTGAAAACATGTTATGACGTCACATTAAGAATAGTACATCGGTCACGTTATCACGCATCGTGGAAGTGTGCCTGCCAGGAAAAAAACGTGTATTTAAAAAAAAATTAAGTTCTTCGATTTTCGATGTTCTTGGTTAATTATTAGCTCCTCTTTCACGTGGCAATAACAGAAAAAAAAAAAAAATTCTGAGCTGCTATGAAGAAACGTTGGAAGAAATGAACAGGTAACCTCGTTACTCGAGGAGGGTCGGCAAAAAAGCACGCATCTTGACTCTCGACAAGATGACAAGGAATAGTGAAAAAAATAAAAATAAAAGGTTAACTACAAATATTTGATAATCTGAAACAAATGTTCAAGAAACCACTCTCCGAAGTCAAAAAAAAATAATAAGCTGTTTGGTATCTTAGAAGAAAAAATTATCAATATTAATCAGCAGTCAATTCAGTTAATGTTGCAATTTATATTGTTGTACTATCATGAAGATGCAAATAAAGCCATAATTTGCAAATCTATCTTAGGATTAATTCGTGAAATTAATTCAGTTCCTGCGGAGGCATTAACAAACTTCTGTGAGCTTGTTGAAATTATTGCCCATTCAGTGGGGGGGGGGGCGTAATAATATCCGATGTGTATGTAAATATCTATAGGTACAAAAGAACAAAGGAAGAGAGGAAGGTGCATCGGATCAACGTGGAAGTAAAAATTGATAGGTAATAGGTAGTTATCTACTAATCAAAAAGGTACCCTTACTGATTTAGCATAATTGAGTGAAAATATTGCACGATGGTCGACGATAATTGGCCTAATTCGGCAAGAAAGGTCTAAAACTAACGTGACAAGTAGGTATAAAGAAAGAGAGAGAAAAAAAAAGATGCAAATACTTACGTGACTGCGTGAAGTATTCTTTCTATTCATCGGTGCAGGCTGATTGCAGCGAGAAAATAAATATTACCAATCATTCTGGCCTCACTAATCATCAGAGATGACTAACAAGAATATTACGATTTCGGTAGAATGCCGTATCAGTACTGAGTATTTACTATTTAACGCTCGACCTTCGTTAATGTTTCTTATTGCACGCATATTTTAGCAAACGTTCTTACATTCGATAAATTTACTTTTTTCCCTGTCCTGCGATTTCAGATTTTCCATATTTCAATGTCAGAGTTAACCGACCGTTAACTGTATAATCTAGCGGATAATTCCGATTATCTAATTAAGAATTCGAAATGCTGTACGAAGATGCGCAAAATAAATGGACATCGAATTCCAACTGTAAACAGACGAGTATAAAATAGGAGTAATACTGACGAGTAAGCCTACTTAACTTTATGGCCGATGATCGTCGATAAAACAGAAAGAAATTTGAAAAAATCAAAAATTCTGAACTAAAGACTGTTTTTTACTTAATTTTTCGCGCTGAGTTCGAATTCGGTGTTCCAATTTGGCGGTGACGCTTCACTGCCGAGATACACTCAAAATAGTGATCAAAATGGGTCAAAAAATGCCGAAGCTCTCCGAAAATTTTGTCGCCCTAGAAAAGACATAACGTATAGTACTTAGTATGGAGGAATTTTTCAAATTCGAAAAATCAAAAATTTTGAATTAACAACTGTTTTTTACTCAATTTTTCACGCTGAGTACGAATTCTATGTTGAAATTGGGCGGTGATACTCCATTGCCGAGATGCACTCGAAAATGAGGTCAAAATGGGTCAAAAAGTGACTTTATCTCAATTTTGACCACGGATTCGATTTAGTCTAGACAAATTGAGTAATTAGCAGCAACGCCACGTCCTCGATTTTTCAGCCTGTTCACTCTTCAGGTCTACCATTGTCTTAGACTGTTGAGCCTGGTCCGTTTTTATTTCGCTCAACATGTTCATAATGTACTGGAGAGCAGCAGCTATTGCTTTGTTCACATCAGCCACATTCAAGGCTACTTGCTTTTCAACGTAAATGGCATTCTTCCCAAGTAGTCGTTCTTCAAACTCCACGAACTTCTTTTTGAAATTGTTGACTCGATTTCCTAGGCTTTGGATAGTCTCTTGGAATTTGTTATTCGTGTAGACTGACATGTGATATAAGTCGAGAAATCGTAGTGTTCTGACCACATGTTCGCTTGACTTTTTTCTGATTAAAGTGCGACCGTTACTTTGTGTGCATTTACTTTTGATACCCAAACTGAAAGTGTGGAAATTGTTCGTGATTGTGACTTCGTGAAATACCAACGCCATATACGAAGCGTCCAGTCCGAATTGGAACATACCAACCAAACCTAGTCCAACATCCGAATTCCCCGAATAGTGGATTGCCAGTCTTCGAACAAGGTAAGCTCACTTATACTGTTGCGATATCTGGAAAAGCCATATTATAGCCATTCTAGTCGAAATATGTCTTGCTGCTTGATTGTATATCCGCTAGTGCGTTGCGTGTGTTGCTATATTGTTTCGAGAATATTCTGCAATGGCAACACAAGCTGAAATCATAGAGCCTAGTGGAGCCAAAACTCGCAAAGACCTCAAGGATCTCACAGCTATCGACTTATACCACGTGTCAGTTTACACGAATAACAAATTCTAAGAGACTATCCGAAGCCTAGGAAATCGAGTCAACAATTTCGAAAAGAAGTTCGTGGAGTTTGGAGAAAGACTACTAAGGAAGAATGCCATTTACATTGAAAAGCAAGTAGCCTTGAATGTGGCTGATGTGAACAAACAATGGAAGATACGATTCTCACCTTGAAGGTAGAATATGAAGAAAAGTTAGCTATACACTTAGACGTGAATCCGCTGGGACGGCCCTGCTGTTGAAGGAAACACTTCCAGTAGCTGACGCTAGAGGGACGACACCCGTACGCAAATCCGAATCAGATAGATGCAACTTGGGACCAGATGGTAGACTATCGAGTTGCCTTTGATCCCAAGCTTCACTCAACATCAGCTAACATCTCAGACGAAGTGACTACACCGACAACACTGAAAAATGCGACACCGCCTTTTCTAGTGACACACCAACACTACCAAAAAAATGACAACACTGACAACGCGAATAAAATGTCAACACCAACAACATGGAAAAATATGACAACACGGACAGCATTGAAAAATTGAGAACACTGACACCACAAAAAAGTGATAACACCAACAACGCAAAGAAAGTGACAACACCAACAACATTAAAAAAATGATAACACAGACAATGGTAAAAAAAAAAAATGTCAACACCGATAACACGGAAAAATACGACAACACTGAAAAGCTGGCAACACCGACACCACAAAAAAGTTGCAACACCGACAACGGTAAAAAATGTCAGTACCCACAACACAGAAAAATATGACAACACTGAAAAACCAGCTACACCGACACCACAAAAAAGTGACATCACCAACAACACAAAGAAAGTGATAACACTGAAAAACCGGCAACACCAACACCACAAAAAGTGACTTCACCAACAACACAAATAAAGTTACAACACCAACAATACTAAAACAATGACAATACCAACAACACTGAAAAATGCGACAACATTGCCCTTTCTAGCAACATACCGACAACACTAAAAAAATGACAACACCAACAACGCTAAAAAAATGTCAACACTGATAACACGAAAAAATACAACAACACTGAAAAACCAGCTATACCAATACCACAAAAATAGTGACATCACCAACAACACAAAGAAAGTGACAACACCAACAACACTGAAAAACTGGCAACACCGACACCATAAAAATGGCATCACCAACCACACAAATAGAGTTACCACACCAACAATACTAAAACAATGACAATACCAACAACACTGAAAAATGCGACAACATTGCCTTTTCTAGCAACATACCAAACTAATAAAATGACAACACCAACAACACTAAAACAATGTCAACATCAATAACACGGAAAAATACAACAACACCAACAAATTAAAAACTGACAACACCAATAACACAAAGAAAGTGACAACACCGACAACACTAAAAGTAATTTTCCATGTTGTCAGCGTAGATATTTTTTTAGCATTGTTGGTGTTGTCATTTTTGTAGTGTTGCCGGTGTTGTTACTTTCTTTGTGTTGTCTGCTGTTGAAGGAGACACCTCCAGTAGCTAATACTAGGGGGACAACACCAGTACGCGAATCCAAATCAGATAGAATGCAACCAGCTGATAAACTATCGAGTTGCCTTTGATCCCAAGATTCACTCAACATCAACTAACATCTTGGACATTAACCAAACTACAACATGACAACACTAACAACACAAAGAAAGTAACAACACCGGCAACACTACAAAAATGACAACACCAACAATGCTAAAAAAAATATCTACGCTGCCAGTTTTTCAGTGTTGTTGGTGTTGTCACTTTCTTTGTGTTGTTGGTGATGTCACTATTTTTGTGGTATTGGTGTAGCTGGTTTTTCAGTGTTGTATTTTTTCGTGTTATCAGTGTTGACATTTTTTTAGCGTTGTTGGTGTTGTCATTTTTTTAGTGTTGTCGGTATGTTGCTAGAAAGGGCAATGTTGTCGCATTTTTCAGTGTTGTTGGTATTGTCATTGTTTTAGTATTGTTGGTGTTGTAACTTTATTTGTGTTGTTGGTGAAGTCACTGTTTGTGGTGTTGGTGTTGCCGGTTTTTCAGTGTTGTCATATTTTTCTGTGTTGTGGGTACTGACATTTTTTAGCATTGTCAGTGTTGCCACTTTTTTGTGGTGTCGGTGTTGCCAGTTTTTCACTGTTGTCGTATTTTTCCGTGTTATCGGTGTTGACATTTTAGATTTTGTTTTTTTTATAGAGAACATATTGCTGTCTCTCGGAAAGGTATGAGGAAAATAGTGCCGAGAGCTGGTCGGAGAATCCAATTTCACTTAATTTGTGAACTAAAATTCTGTGGTCTACTTTATCGAAAGCCTTTTGAAAGTCCGTGTGGATTGCGTCTACCTGAATGTTTTGGTCAAGGATAGATGATGTATAGTTTACAAACGATACTAAATTAGTCACAACAGATCTACCTTCCATGAAACCGTGTTGGCAATTGGAGATTCGGTTCCGGACCTGTTCATAAATTTTTTTTTATATTATGGATTCAAAGACTTTTGCAGGCATTGGTAAGATTGATATTGGCCTATAGTTGGTAATATCGTTTATATTGTCGCTTTTAGGGATTGGTGTTACGCTGGATATTTTCCATATTTTCGGAAACGTTGATGTTCGTATTATCAAATTAAATATATACATTAACGGTTTTACAAAAATTCTCGACAAGCCAATGCGATATAGACCCCCCTAAGACAAAACCAACTTAACCATCGATGCTGCAGCCTAGTGAAAACACCGTAGCTAAAGTGACAGTTCTATGCTACTCAAGAAGATCTCCGCGATCTCCTCGTCGGCCTTTGCAGCGTTGAATCTATAGGCAGCCCGATTCTCCGCTGTACACCTATAGATTCGACTCCCGGATTGATAGTTTCGCATGACCGTTCTCAGTGGAATACCGAACGCTATCTTTCGGGCTCACAAAATTAACAAGTGACCTATCTTCCTTATTTATTTTCACCATTTTACTGACGTGGTAGAGTCTTCTATCATGACCCTTCCTTCCCGTTTCCACTTCAAAAACTGTATTCGACAATTTCTTTACTATCTTATATGGCCCTATCCTAATTTCATCTAGCTTGTTTCTGTTTAATTTATTCCCATTTTCAACATAAATTTCTTCCCCAACGCAAAACACGCCTTCCTTTTTATTACGATCGTATCTCTTTTTATTTAATTCGTGGGCTTTATTTGAACTTTCTAACGCCTTCCTCCTGTCTTCCAGAAAATCACTTGTTTCAATGAATTCCGTAGGCACTATATCAGCCCTGATCCCATTCAAAAGGTAATTTGGTGCGAATCCTGTTGAGGCATGAATCGAATCGTTGTATTCTCGCGCACACATACCTGCAATAGTGGACCACGCTATCTTGTTATCTTTTTCATTATTTTTGCACCGAATTCTATTCACTATCGTCTGACCAGTTCGTTCATTTAATCCATTCGAAAACGCGGAGTCTACCGCCGTGAAAATGTGAGTGACATTTTTATCTTTTAAATATTCTGCCAGCTCATTCGAACATAGACCTCCATACTGGTCAGTGAGAAGCGTTCCTATTTGGTGCTCTTTTTGCACTCTGTCTATCAGTTTTATGAATTCTGCAGCATTCTGATTTTTCGATGTGAGAATGTAGATAAACCTCGTAAAATGATCGACTAATAAATGTAGATATTTCTTAGTGGATCTTTTTCCGCCGAAGCCGCCTATCGTGTCTAGGGACATAATCTCGAAAGGAGTCGACGCAGGCCCAAGGTTTCCCATACAGCCAAAGTCCCTCCCTTTACGACTCTTGTTCTTAACACAAATCTCGCAACTAGTGCAGTGTTCTATTATTTTTTTATGCATATTTCGCCAGTAAAATTGTTTTACGAGCAATGCTATCATTTGTTTTGCCCCTATATGACCAAATCTCACATGTGTTTTATTGATTATTTCTCTCTCCGCTTTTTCATTTATAACTATTCTCTCTCTGTTTTTTATCTTTCTCACTATCACACCATTTTTCAATTTGTCATTCTCTTTCATTTCTATACCTTCTTGACTACTTTTGATTTCTTCTAACTTTAACATATTCACAGTTCTTAACGGTTCTTTCTCGTTATTTTCCCCATCATTTTCCAAAACAGGATTTCTCGATAGGCAATCTGCCTCTGCATTTCCTTCACCCGGTCGATATTCAATCTCAAAGTCATATTGGAGCAAATAGTTTGAGATATCACCTAATTCTTCGTCTGTGCGCGCTCTTAAATTCATTTTTGCAAGTGGCTTGTGATCTGTGATCACTTTAAATTTTCTTCCAATTAACAAGTAACGCCAATATTTTACCGCCTCGATGATTGCCAAACTTTCTATGTACACCGCTTTTTTTTTCTTTTGCGCCTCACTCAACTTTTTAGAAAAATACGCGACTGGTTTCTCTTCGCCGTTAGGTTGAATCTGCTTCAATATTGCCCCCATCCCTTCAATGCTCGCGTCTGTATACAGACGTATTGGGAGGTTTGGGTCAAAAATTGCTAACGCGGGCGCTGAAACTAAATATTCTTTCAGTTTTTCGAAAGTACTCTGACACTCTTCCGTCCATACAAAATCTGAATCTTTTCTCAAAAGCCTGTGAAATGGTTCAAGTGTTTTTGCGGCCTGCGGGATATACTTGTGGTAAAAATTGACCTTTCCCAAGAACTGACGCATGTTCTTTCGTGTTCTCGGGACTGGAAAATTTTTAATGGCCACTAAATTATCTTTGAGCGGGTGAACGGAATTTTCTTCGATTACATGACCTAGGTACTGGACTTTTCTCTGCGCGAAATTGCATTTTACAAATTTTAGTCGAAACCCTTCTCTCAAAATTGCCTCCATCACGGCCCTCACGTGTATAATGTGTTCTTTGAAAGTCTTTGAGAAGATTAGAATATCATCTATATAGTTGCAACAAAAGTTTCTTAATTTATTCCTCCTAATGATCCCTGACAGGATTCTTTGAAATATTGCAGGGCTGGAACGGAGTCCAAATGGGAGGGATACCCATTGCCAGTGTCCGTTTTGCGTAACGAACCCTGTCTTGTGCCTGTCCTTTTGCCTGATAGGGATTGACCAAAAGGCGGAATTTATGTCTAAGGCTGTAAACCAACTGCAGTCCCTAGTTTCGGTTATAATGTCGTCTATTATTGGGAAAGGCTGGGATTCTGGAACCACTAATTTGTTTAGCTCGCGAAAATCAATGCACATTCTCGTTTTTTCCTTTTTTCCTCCCTCTCCTGTCCTCTTGTACGCCATCGTCACGGGGGCGGCAAACGGAGAACAAGACTCTTCTACCATACCGTATTTTAACAACTCAGCTACTTGCCTTTCTATTTCTTTCTGGTCTTCTATGGAGCAGCGATAAGGTCTCTTCGCCACATATTTATTCTCTGACAGTTTTATACAGGCCTCGTAATCCTTCACGATACCTATGTCGAATTGATGTTTCGCGAATACAGACTTAAATTCATCAACCAGATCATAAATTACTTTCCGCTTTTCCTCATCCAAATGACTAATTTGTATCTCGAACTTATCTATTGGTATAAATTCATTCCAATTAATACTCATGTCTCCATCCTCTAGTTCACTTACCATATTCTCTAGGGTTTCCTCCTCTTCTATCTCTTCATAATCTTCTCTCTTTTTTTCTTTTTTTTTTGGAACCACCTGCGAAATATTTCCTAGGTGATCCTGTGATAGTCGGAATTTATAAACTGAATCCAGACCTATCAAAATATCGTATCTGAATTCTTTTCTGTTCACGATGAACAGTGGAACTCTTTCTTCAATTTCAAAGATTTTCATTTTCAGGTAGACAACTCCCATTATTCCACTCTCTCCTGACATCGTTCTGAAACGTAAGTTTCGAGTTTCATACACCTTTTTTTTTGTTTGTTTGAGCTTTTTGAAAAATTCGTAGGATATAATCGTAACATTCGCCCCCGGATCATAAAGGCCGCGAGCTTTTTTTTCCTCGACCTGTATTTCGAGTTCAATGAGCGGGGGCAAAGCTAGTTTTTTTGATCTACTTCCTCGTTAAATTCTTTTTCCAATTCCGTATTATTTGCTATCTTCACGCCACCAGACTTCTTGTAAGGGTTGTCTTTCCTGTTGGGGTTGAAGTAACAGTACTCTTCAGGATGCATCATGTTATCTTTCCCTCTCTTCTTACAGAGCGAGCAGGGTTCGTATCTCTTCTTCGCTCCTCCTCTCGTCTCATTAAACTTTCCATCCCAAGACTTCCTGAAATCGTCGTTTACCGACTCCAACTGATTTAGCTCCACCCACAACTTCTTAATGGTATCAGTTTTAGCTCTACTGATTTTTTGTTGAACGTGTCTCGGCAGCCCTACCACGATCATATTTACTCGCGACTTTTCTACTAGATCTGGATCAGCATCCAGTAACATATTTAGTTTTTTTACAGCGTATTCTATAAACGAACCTCTCATATATTTGAAGCTATAAGCTCCTGCGACATCTTTCCATCCTTTGGTTCCAAATGCTTCGATAAATTCTTTCCGCCATGCCTGCCAAGTTGCCGGACCAATCATCTTCCTTGTTGCCGTGTACCATTCCAAGGGGGTTCCATCCAGGAAGAGCCGCAAAACATCCGCGAATTGGCTTTCGTCGACATCTACGCGTTCGCACTCCGCCTCGAAGGTGTCTGCCCAGGAGTTTGCGTTCTGGTTTCGCCCGTTGAACTTGTTGATTACTACCTCCTTCGCAATTGTGTGGAGATTTCGGCGCTTGATTTCAAATCGTTGATCACTGGCATCAACTTTTTCGGCTTCGTCCTTTGCATAAGCTATCGAAATAACGTTCAAATACGTATTTTGAAACCGGAAATTTTGCTCGTCGTCGCAATATAATTTCACCAGTGCTTCCGATAACGTGAGTCGCACCGTACGTCTGAGGTTTCGAGATTTTAGAGATGATATTGCACTTTTTATGTGACTAACCTGTGCGAGTTCAACGTGGTTCGAAATTGACTGCTGATTTGTTGGGAAGCCGTAGATTTCATCGTCATCACATTTCTGGATCGCTTTTACATTCAGCACGGTTGTTTTCTTGTCGGAGCTTGCCTCGGTCGCCAAGAACACCTTTACCTTCATTTTTGTATATTGTACCCACGCCGCTAACGAGTCCAGTTTCGATTTGTAAGTTTATTGTATCAAGAACTGGATGCTGTGAATGATTGCACTTTTTATTACAGAGAAATCGAATCACAAGTTCGTAACAACGCGAATACAAGCGAATACAATAATTAATTTGATATAGTAGTACACAACGTATGACACGTTAACTTATGTAACTGGCATGTAACGGAACTATGCCGCTATCTCATGACTCGAACTGACCATGCGCTGAAGATACACGCAGTGCATCTTTACATATGTACGGGGGTATATTATCAGGGCCTAGTGTGCGTTTGGGTTTTATAAGTTGCAAGGCTTTATCGACCTCCCAACAAGAAATATTATTTAGTTGTATACTTACGTGGGATTTTCCAGAAAATAATGACCCGGGAGTTGTAGCTGTCTGTGATTTGGAAAATACAGAAGCGAATTATACCTATATGTGTTTGCATCTATTCCTTTTTTTCTTTTACTGTTAACGTAAGACCAGAATCGTCTGAGATTCTCTTTTATACTGTTCTCTGCGCTAATTTCGAAAGATTTCCGAGCTTTCTTTATCAACTGTTTGACTTTTCTCCGTTGGTCCCGAAACGCTAAAAGATACATATTGTTTCCTGTTTTCTTGAACTTGAGACGGTACTTTCCTTTTTCCTTAAATTTAGAACCAGTTCACGAGTGAACCACTTAGGATAAGAGTTATTTCTTTTTTCTTTGAGTGGGACTGTATCTGTTATCACCTTTTGAACTTGTTCGCTGAAATACGCGACAGCGCTGTCACTATTTTCGATCGTATAAAGAGGAGACCAGTTTATGTTCCGAAACTTACAATACATGCTTAAAAAGTCTGCTTTGGCATAGTTGAGAAACTTACTATTGTCGTTCATTGAGGCTCTTTTTTGGTTTGTGCAGTTTTTGAAAGCTACTGGGAATGTGATTCCTAGAGGTGGGTGACTTCTATCTGATTGGAGTACTAGTTATTCTTCTTGATAAACCCTGGTCTCTACTAGTAGTTAATACTAAGTCGAGTGTCCTACCCAGGTTATTCAGTACCTTATTGCATGACTCCAGGCAGCACAACTCAATAAATTCATTTAAGTCAGAGATCCTTGCATCGGTATACCCACTATTCATATCGTAAGTATTAAACTGGGGAATGTTAAAATCACCCAGAAACATTACCTCGTTTTGGAAAAACGAGTAGTAACTCATTAGTTTTTCATACAAACTTCTGTATACATTTCTGTTAGTACCGGAAGGGAAGTAAAACACACCTATGTTAATAGTCGAATTATGGATTTTTAACCTCAACCAAATGTTTTCAAGACCCGCATCACTGTTTTCAAGAGACTGAAGTCTATCACTCAGTATACCTGCTTTAACAGCAATAAGTACACCTCCACCCCGTTGTTGGTATGATTTTTCGTAATTTCTGTCTTTCCTATACACTATATAACGACTGTCAAACAATTATCTCGTATTAATACCTGGGTGTAACCAAGTCTCTGTCGATACAATAATATCATAATCATTAGATAAGAGTGCTGAACTGAAGTCGTCTACTTTCGTCCGTAGTCCCCGCACGTTTTGATAAAAGACAGTCATTTCAGAAGCCATTTGATTAGATGGGAAGCACGTTGTAACAAACCCAGTATCTCAAATGGCTATTGCTAACAGACGACGTGGTAAGTACCACTGAGATGAAGCACATGGGTGGTAACCATAAATGAGCGGGGGGGGGGGGAGAATGGTCATCTTTAGGCCCCTTACCCCCAAATTTGATGAATTTTGAATTTTTTTTTCATGGATTCATACTCTGGAGGAAGTTTCCTATTCAACGATGTGCGTGAAGCCACTTTAACAATCTGCATTCAGAAAGTCAAAAATTTGTGAACATGGAACCAATTTTAAGTTGAAAATTTGGATTTTAAAGCCCTAAACCGGGTTAAATCGTGTATTCGGAATCCGTGACCTCGAAAACCTCTCTTTCAATCGTTTGTTTGCTAGGTTATAACACTTTGATTTTTGATGGATTTCGGTCATCTTTAGGCCCCTTGTCCTCAAAATTGATGAATTTTGAAATTTTTTCACGGATCCGTATTTTGCAGGATATGCCCTTTCCGGCGATGTGCACAAAGGCATACCTTTCCATTTAAGATTCCGAAGTTGGTGGCATGTTAAAGCCCCCCATAAATGGGGGAGAAAATTTTTCAAGCCCTAGAGAAACTAGACCTTGCCGCAGGAAGATGGCAATTTGTCCGGCAAAGATCTGCCAATCGATTCAGAAAAAAATTGGGGGGGGGGTAACTTTCGTGGAACACCCTGTATAAAAGTTAACAATTGGAAGTTATTAGCTTCTTCAGCTCGAAGAGTTTAACTTTGAGGGGTCGAATATGGTATCAAATTACAGAAAATTTTATGAGGAATAATTTTTGTGTCTTTACATTTTTTGCTAGGAAGCATACTTTTCGATAAAAATGAGTAAAACCGAAATTTTCCAGGCCCCCCCACGAGTTACGCTCGGGGTCTGGGGGCGGTGAATTTTCACAGCATGTACAGACTACCTCAAAGAACACATTTCAGCAGAAAAACTTTTGTCCCCAGTTTTGTCCGAGTTGAGAGGTCTTTTTATCTATTTGTCCTGGACTATAACGCAATAAACCGTGGAAGAAAGCAATGCAAACCACCCCCACTAACCTTTCCTAGGGAAGTCGCGCGTCAGAAACAGCCTGGCAATGGACACGGCAGCTAAAGCAGAACAAGAAGTCAATGTATCGAAATCGGCATACGAGTACATGTTTAATTATTTATTTATTCGCACCTTACGCGAGGGGGCGATACTGGTAATTTCAAACTGCAATAGTGTCGATTACGGAGTCACGCGACGCGATGCGACAATTACACGACACGGCCAGACGTAGGGTCGAGTCAAGGGTTCAACGCATGCGTGAAGATATCGGGCCGGAAAAGACGGCGGCGGTGCTCGGTGAGTACGAGTGAGTTCGGGCGCGAGCGCGGCCTCGAGTAAGGTACGAGTGGCTACTTGTGCGGTAAATACGCATTCCGCTGTAGTCGGTAGAGATATAGTTTACGCGTAGCGTAGTGTAGCGCAGCGTCGTTTGCGTCCTTGTTCGCGAATCGTAAGGATAGGAAACGAAAATAAAGAAATAGTGGCATGACAGTAGCAGCAGTGGTGTTGGTGTCGTCAGTGTCGGTGTTAGTGGTGTTGTTGGTGGTGATGGTAGCGGCGGCGGTATTGATGAAGGTAGCGCCGGTGGTGTTGGTGGTTGCGACGGTGGCGACGGCGGCGGTCAGTGTCAGTGAGTAAACCTCGCCGTTCACGATGAGACATGACTAGCGGTAGTTCGGAATTGCTGCTCGATCCTCTGCAGGAGTTGCGTAAGAAAAAACTCACGGAGCTGGCCAATATTCGTAAACGGGCCGAACAGAAATCGAGAAGAGAACAAGTCTGGTTTTACGCGACGCTATTCCTCGCCATGAGCACGGTGACGACCGGCACGTCGTTGCTCTTCTTAGTGCCGCTGTACGTCGACCCGGCCATATCAACCTTGATCGCCGACTTCGTACCGCAGCCGGTCACCTGCGTGACGACCCGTCGAGACGACTACAGTGGACTGTTCAACTGCTCGTGGAGCTCGTGTCGCGAAGGATGCACCAGCGACTTCTATCGCTGCACGCACATATACGTTGAGTACGCCGAGAACGTCTCGGACGTCAATAACGTGGACGAGCCGGATCCGCAATTTTCCAAACTACACGAGGCTGTGCTACTGGTCAATATAAAAGGCTGTGGCTACCCGCCCAGCGTACGCTGCTCCAATTTCACCGCCAAATACGGCGTGCTGGGCACTTCGTTTCCGTGCTACTACTCGCGACAGAACAAAACTGTCGCCATGAACCGGTACGATCGAGCCGAACAAGTGCGCACCATCATCAACTTTTTCGTGATTCCTTTCGTCGTGTGTATCGTATCCTCGGTCATCTTGTGTATCATGCATTGCGACTTCACCATGGTGCAGAAGACCATTGAGAAGCAAAACAGCGCCGAAGAGCCCAATAGGTGAGTCCCATCGATTTTGCTAGCATTCGACTTGGCATGGTGCATTTGTTCTTCCATATTCGATTTGTGGCCATGAAAATGCTTCGTCGACTCGTGGACATTCTTTGTAGCATCGAGCCGATGATGTCAACTCCGACAAATCGTTGGCTCGAAATTTTCTGTAAGTAGGTAGTTCCATTCACGTACGGGTTTGAGATCGGGGTACTGTGATTTTTAAACGCTACAGTGGAGATATACACGGTAGTGCGGCGACCCTTTCCTTCCGCATGTACTTTTTTGTATAAATCAGGGGTCCGCAAACATTTTGAACTCGCGGCCCCCTTTTTGGGTGAACAAATTTTCGCGGCGTCCCTCTTCCCAAAACTCAAGAAATTTAAGTGAAAATTTTTTGATTTTTTTATTGCTGGGGAATGGTTGAACAAAATAATTATATCTAATGGTAAAAATAGGTCAAAGTACAAATAATAAATTTCTTAATGCGATAAATGTGCTTGTTTTTTAGCAATTAAATTTTCAAATCTTGGTTCCACGTTTGATATGGTAACTCTCAGCTCTTTTTCTACATTAAGCCGAGACCTATATTTATTTTTAATCAAAGCGAGAGCGGGAAAACCTTGTTCACAGATGAACCGAATGGTAGTAATTACTGTAAAGCTAAATTGCCTATTGTAGGGTACTCTAATTTAATTTCGGCCCAAAATTCAAAACTTGATACATTTGCAAATTTGTTTTTCAATGAGGAGTCTGTCATTACATCGATAAGTTCTTCTTGGTATTTGGCTGCCAATGTTGCCGAAGTGGCGGGCTCATCTCCTTGCAACATTCTTCCCCGATAGTACTTCCGTTTGCCGGCAAAACGTGACTTGTCAATTTGGATGGGACTAAGTGCGTCCCTATCATTTGAAGATGAGAAGTTACTATAAGGGTACACAGTACACACTTCCCGGCGCAATCCGCTGCAGTCACTGAACTCCTACGATATCTCACGGTGCTATGTAGTAAACCACATATTAAAGTCACGTATGAAATTGGTAGACCTCGGCTATCATGAACATGTAGATAGATCGCATGCTAAAGTAGCACCCATCTTTTTGTAGCCGCCGATTGATTAATCGGTCAAATATTGGTGTCGGTGAGAGCTTTAATTCATACTATACATGGTAGTTCATCTGAAAGGTGTGGAAATCGGGCTCTGTACAACCCTCAAGTATCTGGGACCGTGGTTCGATGAGAAGTTCAGCGTCCGAAAACACGCGCAGATGGCGGCCGAGAAAGCAGAACGAAAGGTGGCCGATTTCAGCAGGATTATGAGGAACGTAGGAGGATTGATGGAAGCGGTTAGGAGACTGGGGGGATGGGGCAGACTGGGGCGCTTGCCCTAGTAGACAGAGACTGAAGTTATATAGTAGTGTGCGTTACCCAACATTAGATATTCTTGCCGTAAAATAATTTTAAAAAAAACTATGTTTTTCGAAAATTCCACGTATTTTTGCGATTATCTCGATAAATATGTTTTTTAAAGAAAAGCTGTATGGATCTTTTTTACATAAAATTCAACGTGGAACATTTTATGTTATTTGCATTTTGGTCCTAAAGTGAATATTTTTTTAGATAACTACGATTTAGCGAGTGAAGATCTGTTCTGAAAGAAAATATAAAATCCACGTTCCTCGAAACTTTCACACATTATTGCGATTATCTCGGTAAATATGCGTTTTAGAGAAAAGTTGTATGGAATCTTTTTTATAGAAAATTTAAAAGAAAACATTTTATGTTATACGCATATTGATCCTGAAGTTTATATGTTCCGAGATATTCGCGGATATTTGTAAAATCACAGTATTATACATAACTTCAAGGTCAAAGCGGCACGGGTTAATGACCTCAGATTGCAGTCAAATTTTTATTGCGAGTTTCTAGGTCCATTGGAACAAATTTCAGTGCGACCCTAATCAATTGGCGAAAATTTGTAAAATAAAAGACACCTGGGCCACAGGTAGGGGTCCTCTCCATTTTTCGAGTGACGATTTTCTGAACTCGTGCTCGAGCTGTTTGGCTTCTCACTTCATCTTGGCCTTCTTCCTGACCACATACATTGCTGATCACTACTCTGCCGCTAGGTAAATCGGAATTGTACGTGCTGATGGGAAAACTGCCTCCGTCGATACAGTGGGACATCTTAGCGCAACTTTGCCGTGGGCCTTCGTTATATCTACCCTCCTGTGGAGGGTCTTAGCCATGTTTGATCAGACTGGCCGATAAGGAGACGTTCATCAACAGTCTCCTAACCGCTTCCATCAATCCTCCTACGTTCCTCATAATCCTGCTGAAAGCGGCCACCTTTCGTCCTGCTTTCTCGGCCGCCATCTGCGCGTGTTTTCGGACGCTGAACTTCTCATCGAACCACGGTCCCAGATACTTGAGGGTTGTACAGAGCCCGATTTCCACACCTTTCAGGTGAACTACCATGTATAGTATGAATTAAAGCTCTCACCGACACCAATATTTGACCGATTAATCAATCGGCGGCTACAAAAAGATGGGTGCTACTTTAGCATGCGATCTACCTACATGTTCATGATAGCCGAGGTCTACCAATTTCATACGTGACTTTAATATGTGGTTTACTACATAGCACCGTGAGATATCGTAGGAGTTCAGTGACTGCAGCGGATTGCGCCGGGAAGTGTGTACTGTGTACCCTTATAGTAACTTCTCATCTTCAAATGATAGGGACGCACTTAGTCCCATCCAAATTGACGAGTCACGTTTTGCCGGCAAGCGGAAGTACTATCGGGGAAGAATGTTGCAAGGAGATGAGCCCGCCACTTCGGAGGACGGTGAAGTGGAGGTGGACAACCAGAGAAACCATGGAAGTCGTGTTGACGGCCTTCGGGTTTTCGGCTTAAAACAGGGAAACGATTGGCGCTATTTCTGGGTGGAGCGGCGGGACACAGCCACATTGATTCCGAATATTCAAAGAGAGTGCGCAAATGGCTCCATTATTTACTTGGATGAATGGCCTGCATATCGATATTTGGAATCTCTAGGTTATGAACATGACACGGTTAATCACCAGCACAATTTTGTTGAACTTGACTCGGGTGGCTAATGGCTATATTACTCACATTGTACTACATTTTATCGGTGATTTTATCTGTATGTTACGCATCAATTATACTACCGCTTTCCTAGGTAGACTGCATACTTTTTAGTAGACCGCATACTAAAGCCAAATTTTTTCGAGATATGTAGCTAGGCCGCATACTAAAGTAGCACCAAAAGATGACACGACCACTTCGTTATTACCTGGCTGAAATGTAGCATGATTGTCGATTTTTCCCAATTGATTCTAATCGGCCGATCTTGTCAATAAGATTAACATTTTAGGCTGTTACCTGAGTAAATCTCTGAATAACCTGAAAATTCACTTGCCTGATTTTAAAATTTTCAACCTTGTTATTTCAATTTTTTTCTAGTGGAATACATGGTAGGTATGTAAGTGAACACATATACAAAGTTGGTCCTACAAGAAACGTCCTACATGGGGTGGGCGGTGGGGACTCTTTGTATACTACGATGGAATTCCATCGTAGTGTTAGAAAAAAGGATACTACAATGTTTTAATGTTCCAGGGTTACCAGAATGAAGATCAACAAGTGATATAACTGAGGTCCAAGGATTTCATTATTATTAATAAGGTCATCAGCGTTAGAAAGTGCAAGGAAAACAACGTTATTCCATTGTAGTACCTACCTATCATCTCTTCAATCGAAGTATTCTTCAAAATATTCGCATGTTTACCGCTCACCAGTGTCGCTAGTGTATCTCGACGAAAAGAGGGCATAGGAGGAACTAAGTGATAACGTGATAAGAATACACTGGAAATTGTAGTGTAGAATGAGAATTTTTCTTACTTTTCACTTACGGATTCGTTAGATTTCGATGTCGAGGATATTTTCAGATTTATCGGCAAAGACTTCGAGCGACCAAATGAATTTCGGGCCGAGGCGTTGACGAATTAGGTGTATAGGCGAGGTACCCATTTTAGCGTCTACATATTTTCATTTTGATCTCTAACTGCGAAATTTTCCCCAATTTCCTTGGCCTAGCGCCTCATTTGCTAAATTTGAGTGTCACGAAATTCCGAATTCTTTTTACGACTCTGCTTGGTACCATTTAGCGATAGCTGGATGAAAGTGAGCATGTGTTTTAGTTCACTCAGTTCCATTCGGTTATACTAATAAAATTTTCCGTGCTAGTGCTCGGAACTCGAATGAATACCATACTCGAAGAAAGCCGCTTTTTATTTTTCCGGTACTTGGCGCGTAAAAAAATTTAGATACTTATGCCGCGTGCCCGCGTCTCCGGATTAATTAATCGCATGATCAGCGTTCGTGTTTGCTTTCATATTCCGGGTATTCGTGTTTGTACTCGTGTTCGTGTTGTTACCAACCGCAATTTATCGATCTGTCTTTTGTTTATATTTAGCACTTGGAAGAATTTTCTTCTCTATATCTTTGCCTGAGTAATCTAGGTAAACCTACGAGCGCTGTATCAAAGAAATAAAGAAATTCTAAACGAACAGCATTCGAAGAACAAATAATGGGCCCTTACACGAGACGACTAGACAGGAAAATGAAGTATCTCGTGATGCCTATAATAGGCACGAATCCTAAATTTATCATCTGAATGCATTTTTTCGGATCTTAAAATAGTCTTAAGGAGCTTTAGAAATGTTCAGTTGAATCTACTTGTTGACGGCATGTGGAAGTTAGAAATTCACTTTTATAAATAACAGTTTTTCACTCGGCAGTAGATTAATGCGAGCGAATAAGTTACACGTTATCAATTTAGAGGGAGTGTTTGGATAAGTTTTGAATGTTCAATATGTTTTCTTAACAAATCCGAAGTATAGTAGAATGAGTACTCGCGAAGTCCTTTTTTTCGATGAACTTTTTAACCAGTCCTAGGAGAGTCTAAACGCTCTTCACGAATAACTGTAACGCGGGTAATAGCGAATGTCGCGTCGAAGCATCGAGAGCAAAGACAACACTCCCGTGGGAATACGGAATATACTTATGTATACATACTACATACATACACGCGTACACATATATCTGCATACCTACATACCTACAGGGTGTTTCACGAATTGGTCCCCCTTCTTTTTTTTTTATCTCGAAGTCGGATCTTCACGGAACTAAAACGGATTTCCAGTTGAGAAGGTCTAGTTTCTTTTCTGGTAGAAAAATTCTTTCTCCGCGAAAAAGAGGGCGCCAACGTACCCAACATTGAAATCTTAAATACAAAAGTACCGAACAAAATATCGAAAATGGGCTTATTGGACTGCTGATTTCGAATATCGCATTGGATTCTTGATCTGCTCCCGAGCTGATTCCAACAATACAAATTTTGGACCTAAAAAGGATCAACATTTAACTGGCTTGAAAAATTAAATTTTCGTAGTACCGTCTTCGGGTTGCTACTAGATTTTGTAATCAGGCCCAGATCCGGGTCTAAAAAATGGAAATTCTGAACCCAAGAATAGTAAAAATTAATGTTGTTTGAAAAATTATTTATTTTCACACTTTTTTTGGGCGGGGGGTGGGGAGGAGGGCTCGATGATTTTGAATATTGCATCAGATTTATAATATGGGTTCCGATTTGAACTACAAATTCAACATTTTCACCACAATTACAAGATTGACTAACGTTGCGAATTTGGGCTTCAACAACACAAATTTCATGTCGAAGGAGAGGAACCATTCCTACTTGTCCCGATGCGCAATCAGTTGGATGCTGTTAAGCGCAAGGGAACCAACCGACATTTGTAAACAAAATGAGTTATTAGTATCGTAGGAAAAAGCGTAAAAAGTAGAATTTTTCAAAATCGGGTCCCCGATTCAAAAATGCATACTCACGTTGACCAAAGCTTATCAGTAAACGCTATGTCATACAGTTTCTACATGGCTCTTGAACTTCGAATTACGTGTTCTCAAAAAACAGATTTTGCTGGTTGGTTCCCTTATGCTTAACAACGTCCAGGTACCCTCTAGTTACTCAGTTACCTTCGGGTTACCCTCAGAATACCCTTGTTTCCCTTTAGTTACCCAGGTAACTGGCGGGATACTACGCAATTCGTTACCCATTTGTTATACCCTAGATTACCCTCAGATTACCCTTGTTCCTCTTTAGTTACCCGGGTAACTGGAGGGATTTTGCGCATGGTAGTAAGAAGAACTTTCTACTGGACATATTCTGCTTGACTCAGTTCAAAGGAATTGTACACTTATCAAACTAAGAAAACTCATTTTATACATGAGCAAATAGCTTACTAATCTCTTCTAAATCCATCGAAGGGTTTCTTTTAATTTCCAAAGTCTTTTTCAACGGCGCAGTACACAGTAGTCAACAATAACCACGAAATAACTAAGAATAAAATCGAAATTGTTGTTCATTAGTCATGGCTTGTCAATTGTCAATATAATAATTTTATATTCTATCATCTCCTTGGCTCTGTACATTGAAAATAACGCTCGTACAGTCATGAAGATCAAGATCAATGAGCACTACTAAAGAAGAAAAAAATGAAGAGGAAAAAATGTAATTGCAAGATGCTCCTTGTCGATCCTAATAAAATCGAAATTATATTACTTATAATTATTTGTATTATTTTCAACTAATTGTTTTCTCGGGAATAAAGCGTCATTGAACTAAACTGTGACTCAAATACCCTCAGGTCAACACATCTGAAATGACGCACCACTGAACTGAACTGGAAATCTTTGACTTCAGTGACGTCATGAGTATACTGGAGAAGAAAAAAAGAAGCGATTGCAATAGGATTGCAAGAGGCTCGTTGCCGACCTTAAACATAGCAGTTGTATTTTTTAAAGAAATCTCCATGGAAATTTCTATCAACAACATGAACGCACTCTGCAATCAGTTCAATGAAACATTGATTGGACGAAAAAGAAAAATGATTGTAAGAGGCCTATTGCGACTCTTAAAATTAATAAATAACTATCGATCATGATTCTACCCTAATAAAAATAAATAAATACAAGTAATTGTATTTTTTGACGACCAATTTCCATGGAAATTTCTATCAACAACATGAACCCATTCTGCAGTCAGTTCAGTCAAACAATAGTGAAGATGGTGGGATACTACGCAGTTAGTTACCCTCTAGTTACCCGCGGCCGAAAAGCTACCCATTTGTTACCATCAGTTACCCTCAGATTACCCTTGTTCCCCGTTAGTTACCCGGGTAACTGGTGGAATTTTGCGCATCGGGTTGGAAGATCAATCCCGTTTCTAAAAACTCGGTCCTTCTTAGCTCACTGAATCCCTACCGTGGTCCACACGCCCAAACTTGACTCAGGATAGTTAGAAATATTAACAATTTGCCGAGATATTTCTTAAATACCTACAATCATGAAATAACAAACTTCATCATAAAAAATATGCGCTTTACTATCCTTTCCCCGTTCGTAAACTTATATGGTAATTATATTTTTTGACTCCGTGGAAATTTCTGTCAACAACACGAACGCACTCTGCAGTCAAGTCAACGAAACAGTGGTTGGAAGAAAAGGAAGAGAAACAAAAATGATAGCAAGAGGCTCGTGGCCGACCCTAAAAAATGAGAGAAAGACCAAGAAGATGAAACTATAACCAGACTTGTGCTCTTGATTGTAAAACCGAATGGCGTATTTACGGGGAATTGAGTATGCAACTTCATATGCATGGAAATGGCGATGAACTATACAGGATGTACAAAAGGGGTAATCGTACCATCTTTTCTTCTGAACGCGAAGTCGAATTGACGCAGAGGAAATGAGGAATTTCGAGTAAGAAGGTCCAGTTTCTTTTTGGTAAAGAAATTGTCTTCTATCAGAAAAGGGGCTCAAATGTACCGTATCCAACTTAAGACTATAAATGGAGAGGTAAGGAATAAAATATGGAAAGAGGGGTTCCGTGCGTTACTGATTTCGAATGTCACAGCAGATATTTCAACAGGTCCCGATTTCAGCCCGAACTCTTAATTTTGTGCCCACCCAAAATGAGCAACATTAAATTGGCTTGAAAATTTGAACAAGGTATCGGAATCGGGATATTTTAACTCGCTGATTTTGAATATTGCATCAAATTAATTCGACTTGGCGATCCGAACGAAGTATCATGATACGTTTTTTTATGTTTATAAAGTTTGAATTATTTCGTTACATTTTGTATCGGGTCACATGTGAAGTCAGTGCGTCAATAATTTTTCAAATATTTTTCCCGCTTCAATTCAGAATTATCTTCGATGATGCCGCTGGAAATCTTGTGAAGGATGGAATTACAAATTTGTTTGTTAAAATATTGATATTCTTGCCCTGTATCGAATTACGAGTCAAAACGAATGACTTAAATAAAGCTTACTTGACTTGGAACAGTCCAGAACAATTGAAATGAATAACAGTATTTGTTCCTCGCACATTAATTTTTTCATAAAACTTGCAGAAGTATGCGCGAATAATTGAGCGAACTCGGAATTTTGATACGGTTTTCTAGAATTTTAAGTATTATCCTGAGTAGCTAATTTTATTTCATCTCGAATAGATTTTTAATCTGCTGTACGATGGAAAAGAGAGGCTCTTCAGTTTTTCATAACGAATTTGCGATGCTACTCACCCCTCCGGTGAATGGGGATCGGAGTAACACTGAAATGTTTTTGGATGTCAAAAATTGCGTTACGTTATGGCCACGATGACATGGCGCATTGTCTTGGTGAAGAATCTGTGTGCTTGCGATCTCTGGGCGGACTCTAATGATTCTCCTTTGCAACCGTTGGAGCACTTCGACGTAGAATTGTTGATTTATCATCTATCCCAGATGGCAGAAATTCCTTCTGAACCACCCCCTTGCTATCAAGGAAGCAAACATTACTGTTTTGACTTTGGATTTGATAATTCGTGCCTTTTTTGGTCTGGCTGAGTCTGGAGACAGCCACTGACCACTTATGGCTTCATTACCGAGCACCTTAATCAATCAAATCAAAGGTTCCATTTCCAGGCAGAACTTGACTGCAAACTGTTGCTTGATTATACATTGTTCCATTTTCGTGACACCGCATTCACCAACATGAATAAGACACCTAGCTGGAGAACTAATGATCATACTGGGTCGCAGATTCATCGATTGATATAGGAAGGTTAGGTTATCAACCCAGCGAAGTTTCAAATTTACAGGGTTACTAAATGCGAGGCAAAAAATTAGTTCGGTTACTTAATTGTCAGACCTCGTGTTAAACTTCGAAACATTAGAGGTTTGTGCCCGATACGCAGTGGTATATCTGCTACTATTATACATAACAGGTATTCCCGTGAGTTTCTGCTCTATTAGGGCAATATATCGAGTTCCCCTTCGCCTAATTTTTTTCCTCGGATTGATTTCGTAATATCCGTCATTTTGGTCCAACTACAGGGACTTGGCATCAAACTGATACCATTTCATGATAGTCGAATGAAGTTCGCATCTTCGAGTGTGATACGGGTGTGACATACGAGTAAGTTCGGTCCAAGTAACTAGCTGTACGTACATTGTACTAACCGTATTATTGGATAAGTATTGCGCAGTTATATGCGATATGGAGTCGGGCTGGCGACAAGACAAGGTAGGGTAGTGCAGCGCGAACAACACGGGGGTAGGCGAGACGACACGCTGCAGCGACAGACCCGTGGACGGACAGTACATGAAGCTACAGGTGTAAGAAGTACTACCTAAAAACCCTCCGCAACTATAATTGGAGCCCTCACTATGTCGAGTACCGACTAACCTACTTTTTGCATCACCCTGCTCTGGCCATGTGCCCGATGGCCGCATACTGCATCACCCAGCTGAGCATTCCAGCGCGAATGGGGAGAATTGAAATTGATGAACACGATAATATAGAGTCGGCCTATAGAAAATTTAATTCGCTGTACTCGTATTGCCGCGTTGCCGCTCGCATCGCAGTTTGCGCGATTAGTTTTGGAAACCAAGACGTGTTCCAGATCGAGTTGAAATAAGAGTGAAGCGTCAACCGTGAATAAAAACGAGCGGCTCTCGAAACATTTTGCAAAATTTTTCGATCACGTCGCTGAATGAGGGAACCGTTCATTTCGGCGCCGCCGTTTGGGCGCGACTTATTTGGGCGATGTATACCTTTTGGCGCTAGAATCATTCTGGCGCTGAGTAAAAATTATACTCCGTTTACTTTCAGATCGCACACGAGCTGAAATTCACCACCACTGCGGCTGTTAGTGAGAACTCAGCCTATGTACGCTTGGTGTTGGTGCGCCTGAAATAAATCATCAATTTCCGCTACAGAATTGGTTGCATACTTTCTATATTGAAGGGGAAATTCAATTTTATGATTTCTTTTAGAATGTTGATAATCATTTCAAAATTTTTTAAATAAAAAATTCAAGCGTGGTATTTTATTGTCCATACTATTTGCAACAAAATACTTTTGAGACAATATTGTCTATCTTCAATATTGCTGGCGCAAAAATTCACCAGAATATCAATTTTTTAAAAACATGGCCCTTTCAAATTTGAGAATAGGCAATTCTTTCGGGGAGGATTTTTAGTATTTCTGTAAATGAAGTAACAGAGTAAGGTGAGTTTCTCTGATTTAGAAATATTACAGAACTTTTAAATAAAAAACTATAAGTGACGTGTGTGGCTTAAGGATTTTCACTGAAAGAGTACTTAAATCAAAACCGCGATTGACAAACATACGGCGTCCTCGTTTAGTTAGCATTTTGTTTTCCATTTTGCTTTGACTGACTGTTAAACGAGCAACTAAGCCTCTCGCTTTCTATTCTCATGAGTGATCAGCATACAAGCAAAAAAAAGTTTACACCGTACATTGGCTTATGCTGGTGAATAATCGGTGTCAGCAGACAACAAAGATATCGACAGAATGACAGGTTCAGACTTCTTAATTATCAAGATCGAATATCATGATACTTGTACCCGAGCAATTACAGCGACGCTCCATGAAGGCAAATCATTTTCAATTTTAATAGCTGAAGTGAGTCAGCGCCGGATCGTCCGTGCCAAAACAATTATTCCAATGCCGAATCGTCCGCGCCAGAATGAACCGCGCCAAAACGTTCGCGCCGAAATGATAGGTACCCCTAAATGGAGCTTCCAATCCGATAATGTAGTGCCAAAAAATGTTGATCGAAAAAAGGGTCTCGCGGTTGTTTCGGGTACTGGCTGACTCGTACGAGGGGCGTTCAAAAAGTATGGTAACAAGTGCTTATTATGAAATAACTATAAATCGTAAAAATTTCATTTTACAAAATTTGAAAAATTATAATAGAGTAACCCTTTCAGTCCCAGTCAGAGAAAATGTGGCAAGAATTTTCAAAAAATCCTATTGGGATTACTAACAGTGTTTAAATTCGTTTAAACTGTCCCACTGGGAGTATTTGAGCTGTTGGAGAACATCCCGGCCTTACTTTTTCGCTAGAGCACCCTGCAGAGTAGCTATCAGCCGTTGTATTTGTGGGTTCGTGTTCTTCACTACCAGTAGGACAATAAACACCATCGAATAATCTCACTGAGGCATACTTGAGGGGGGCTGTAGCATGGGAAATATGTCGCCTAGGAAGAGTAATTACGTTGCTCCGCTGGGTTACACTGATATAAGTAAGGCAACTAGTTAAAGCGTATCGCCTTATCAGTGGTTTTTTCGTGCTCTTGCTTGCGTTCGGCCGGCTAACAATTATGGCGTTGTATCGTTTGATGGTGATCTGATTTCAAGTACGCTCCTGCAAAGTCTGAAGCCATTGCGTTCGTTTTTCTTATGCCGGTCGTTGTTTAATGTGGTCGAGCGCTCTGAGAACGGCGTGAATTCGCTGCTCGATGATTATAGTTTTTACCGAGAACACTTGTTGTCGAATGTGGTTGCTGGTTTTGAACGTGGTCGATTCAATGAAAGTTGTACAGGATTGTTAAGTGCATTGGTGAATTTATCCGTCGAATTCGTTACCGACAAATCTAAAATACACGCCGTGGTTGTATTTTCTCGAGTGTTATAATTCCTCGCAAGAATCTTATTCGAAGCGCAAAGCGGGTAAAATGGAACGAGGGAGCTCAGTAATGTCGACCAACTGAATCATCTGTACGGATAATGGGGCGGACAATGAATGCAGGACCAGAACAGATTCGTGATAAATGGGGTGCGATGTAGACGCCGATTCCAATGAAGTCACCAAGATGTCGATTCAAATGCTCATAATTACTTCTTTGTGTTAAGTTACATGCGTTCCAACCATTGTTAGTTAATATTATTTCCAAATTCTTACATGTTTACGAGTTCGCATCTGTATGAGACTACCGCAAAGTCAATCGATGAAGTTACACATTCATGAGCTGTTCCACGAGTTGCTGAAGGCGCCTTCATCGACATTATGGAGTTCCAGCCTAACAATACGTAAATATTTAATATCCCTTATCAGAAAATCGACTATGCTTTAGAGTAAGTACTTCTTTTCTCATCTATTTTGGTCATATGCCTGATTCAGACTCGGTAGGCGAGTGTTAATATAGAATACGATGGGCCCCTTTTGGAGGATCCAGGGGCGATAGAAATATGGTATCTACCCTTTTGGCTTGTTTTCATATCTAAATTCAAAATCACACCTTTTTAATGTTTATTCATTATTAGTTTATTTTGTTTATAAGGCTGCCGCCTCCAGCTCTTTTATAAGGTTTTGTACCAACCAGCAACGGCTTGATTTCTTCTCATTTCAATCGGTCCTTTTCGTATTTATCTGTGATTTATTCTTTTCTATGTTTTTGTTTTATGCATTTGTTATTAAACTATTGGCATCCCTGGTTTTCTTGTTTCGCTCTGAAGACGTCTTTTCACTTACCACAAATATGAGCTCGGGATTGATTTCCAATTCCCTTGTCTCATATCTTTGGTATAAAAAAAAAAAAAAAAAAAAAAAGGCGCCTTCAGCAACTCGTGGAACAGCTCATGAATGTGTAACTTCATGATTGACTTTGCGGTAGTCTCATACAGATGCGAACTCGTAAACATGTAACAATTTGGAAATAATATTAACTAACACTGTTTGGAACGCATGTAACTTAACACAAAGAAGTAATTATGAGCATTTGAATCGACATCTTGGTGACTTCATTGGAATCGGCGTCTACATCGCACCCCATTTATCACGAATCTGTTCTGGTCCTGCATTCATTGTCCGCCCCATTATCCGTACAGATGATTCAGTTGGTCGACATTACTGAGCTCCACCCGCTTTGCGCTTCGAATAAGATTCCTTGCGAGGAATTATAACACTCGAGAAAATACAACCACGGCGTGTATTTTAGATTTGTCGGTAACGAATTCGACGGATAAATTCACCAATGCGCTTAACAATCCTGTACAACTTTCATTGAATCGACCACGTTCAAAACCAGCAACCACATTCGATAACAAGTGTTCTCGGTAAAAACTATAATCATCGAGCAGCGAATTCACGCCGTTCTCAGAGCGCTCGACTACATTAAACAACGACCGGCATAAGAAAAACGAACGCAATGGCTTCAGACCTTGCAGGAACGTACTTGAAATCAGATCACCGTCAAATGATACAACGCCATAATCGTTAGCCGGCCGAACGCAAGCAAGAGCACGAAAAAACCACTGATAAGGCGATACGCTTTAACTAGTTGCCTTACTTATATCAGTTTAACCTAGCGGAGCAACGTAATTACTCTTCCTAGGCGACATATTTCCCATGCTACAGGGCTAAAAAAATCCATTCTAAAGAGTTTTGTGTTCTTGGAGGCCTACTGAACAAGTTTCACTATAGATTTGGTTCCACAATAGTTTCCCCGTTCTTGGGACTGACAGAGTTAAACTACTTCTCAACACAGTTACCCCGATGCGCAATCAGTTACCCTCTAATTACCCAGTTAACCGCGGAAAAGTTACCCATTTGTTACCCTCGAATTAACCTCAGATCACCCTTGTTCCCTTTAGTTCCCCTTGTTCCCTTTTAGTTACCCGGGTTACTTGTGGGATTTTGCGCATCGAGACCTTCCCGATTGAGGCATTTATCCCATCGGTTTACTAATTTATAGTTCCCTGTAAACCTTACAGTCGAATGAATTAAACCAGGCGTTCAAAAAGTAAGGTAACAAGGCTTGCAGCGTTAAAACCTGCGGATGAATTGTATATCTGGCAACATAGCAAGATTCTACGTTCGTTTTATGTTAGGATAACCCACTTTCCTTTCATTTTAATATTCGTGTAGACGGTTTCCTGCGCGGCAAACAAAATTATGGCATACGTATTCTGGAATGCTCATGGAATTCTTTTAATTTTGGTTGATTTTATCTCATATGGTACATTGGTAAACTCAGATGTATATGTGACTAGCTGAACCGTTTACATAAAAGATTTGAAGGCCGCAGATCCATATTGTAAACTGGAGATGTTTGCAGGACAACGTATGTCCGCACACCTCTCGTGTCACTACTGCTTTATTGAAGTCGTTCATGTGAGATATTTTGTCGCACCCATCTCACTCTCTCGTCTTGGCACCCTCCGATTTTCATTTATTTTGTATTTAAAAAAAAAAAAGGTATCTTGGTGGAATTCGTTTTAAAAACGACAACAGACTGTAAACGACAGTTCTAAATTGGTTTAATTCGTTAGACGGTGAATTCTACAGAGAAGGCATCTATAAGTTAGTAAACTAATGGGATAAATTCCTCAGTTGGGAAATGTACTACACTGAGAAGGAGTTCAAGATTATATGTTTTTAAATTTTGTAAAACAAAATTTCTACGATTTCTCTCGTTACCTAACTTTCTGAACGTCCCTCGTATCTACTTACTACCAACTAAGAGTTATTTTTACAACGCTAATAATAGGTATGGATAAAGTGTTGCGCGGAGAAATCGGCCCTCGCACGTACGAGAAAAAAAATGAAGAAAGGAACAAATTTGAAAATTTCGTACCTTTTATTTGGGAAAATCGCTCGCCTTCTCCTTTCATATTTGGTACGCCACGCCCCGAGTGCGGTGTATGAGTAAACGATATAATATATTATATGAACTTACCTAGACGCCAATTTGAGAATCATTTCTCTCGCCATCCTAAGACGGACTTAAAAGTCTTATAGATTCTATTTGCACCAGTCTGAGCGCGGCGTCTCATTAATCAAGCTCACGCCTCGAAATTCGAGCGTTGCGTCGTGTCGACCTAATCCTACTTAGTGGATTACCGCGCTTTATTCGCTCGTAAAATGTCAATTCATCTCCGCTGTTGCTACAGCTTCTGAAACATTTTGAAGAAAAAAAAGGAAGCAAATAAAAGGATTTAAAGAGAACGATATAGAAAGTAAAAATAAGACAGAAAAAAACAAAGAAAGAGAGAAAAAGAGAAGGAGGGAAAACATTGAACAGAAAGATTGAAGGAAAGGAAAATATACATCGAATTGAAGAAAAGGAAAACGAAAAGATAAAGCAAGGCTTTAGTTATGACCACAATATTACAGCGATTTGAGGAAGTATGAACTGGAAATAGTAATAACCTACGTACAACCAATATCTGTCGCTTACCGTAAAACCAGGTACCTTTGGACAAATAATGTCAACTTGCAACTTGTGACAATTTTGACTTTTTTTTTTTTAAGGCGGGTCATACTGTTATATTACATGCTAGCGCTCCAGCGGGAAAACTATCATGTTGTGCATACATTTTTGTACAATGTCTATGTGTATTGCTGAAATTTCTTATCACCTGGTTTTCCTATATGGAATTGGAGTTATCACTTCAGTGTTCTTGAATTTCATCCGTCTTTTAATGGTGGAAATAACTTGATTCAAGCGACCAACACTTAAAATTAATAGTTAGTGAATTCTGAAATCTACACGTCGAGTAGAGAATTTCATAAGCTTCAAAATGAACTTTTTTTCGAAATGAATTGATTCAGTAGAAGCCGAACTACGCTCAACTAAACAAAGAAAAGTCGATTTCAAAATTTCTATGTTACTTGTCCCAAGTTGTTTTACAATCTTTTTAAGCATAATTAGGATCCATATTGAAATAGTTAGACATGTGTGGTACAGATAGATTTGAACGTGAGATGCTAAATCAGTTGTGTTGTTTATTGTAGACACCTAGTACGAAAGAAAAACGTTCTCGAAGAAAGGTAGGACTGAGAAGTTACCACGACTATGGGTAATTCTACAGAAATGTGGACTATTTTGCGTACATGTTTTTCAGTTTTGTTTAATCAGTTTCTTCATCTATTTCTTTTCTTGGGTCCTTAGTGGGTAATTCTCAGAAAAAGTGCAAATCTGTGTTCTTAGTACGTTTCTCAATAACGGAATAAGATTTATTCACAGGTTTGGTTATAGAGTTATAGAGAACAACTTCTCTCACTCTTTCCAACTATTATAAATGATGTGCCCCCTCCCCTAAGATATAGAATTCAGTCAGAATGGCGAAATTCTCCTATGCCGTGGCTGTCCCCAGTCTGTTCTTTCAATATAAAAAGTCATCAAAATGATGTAAATTAGTCATTTGTGGTGGAAAACCCATATGATCTTGTTTGGAAAGGTCAGGAGAAGAGGTTGATGCCGACAATACAGTCAAAAAGTTCATCATATGTCCACAGTCAAGCTTCAAGCTTTGTCCATAGGTTTTTCATCCTATGCCGTGGTCATTTTTTGATTTGGCACTGTGGCACACTGGTTATTTCTTTCACGCTGCTGAAAGGCTGAATGGCTGCGCCTGGATGTTGGCACCCAGTGTCTTCAGCTCAGATTCTCGATTTCGTTGATGTTATCACTTCAATAAGAATGAATCTGTGAAATTTCTCATGTGTACAATATTCATCATCCAATACCGTGGTCGTTCTCTCTTTGCCGGGATTGATACAACAACACCTGAAACAAGCGCGGAAATGCATAATTAGTAAGTATGAAGTAATTACAACCAAAAATTTGCTCAAAGAAACTACTGGAGGCTCCACAAAAATGAAATTATTAAAATTTTCTTATGTCATGGTTTGTTTCTCTTCTCTTATGCCGTTGGCTACCAGTAATTCCATGGGCCACGGAATTGGAAAGTGATGACCAGGGCATAAGATTTTGAAATTGAAATGTTTAAAACTTGCTTTAATTCTTTTGTTTATATCACAATCAGTTACAATAATCTTATTTCTCTTCTAGAATAGTATTTCATTTCCAAATCGTTTTATTTTGTGATTTCTTAATCTAGTTTATCACTTACCGTGATTATTAATTCTCGTGCAACAATTTATTTTTACTATGTATATGTTAGAAGAAAAATTTCCTTTCATGAAAAGGTGCTCAATGTTACTTTCAAGTTCTTTACATTCCTCTTGTTTCGTTCGTTTATTTTTCATTATTATAATTTAATAATTTCATTGCTAGTCTCATTCCAAATAATATGAACTAGGTAATAAGATTGTTTAAGAAATGAATATTACATACCTTTTTGTTGTATGAAATTGACCTCATTGCAATCTGGCATAGTATAGTGAAATATGAATCTCAATGAATCTTCTACATTAAATATTTAGCCGTGGGTAAATCATATGACGCCACTTAAACCTAGAATGAATCGTTCTAATATCACTAATACATTTGTAATATACGAAATACAAAAATTTCTGGGGAGTAGCTCTTCAATACTTACTCAAATTACATATGTGAATGCTATCCAGCCATTACGATACAACAGCATCCTCTTTATCTTGAAGACTTGAAGTTGATAAAATTGATCACGGTGTGAGAACTTCCAATGCCGTGGTTCAATTTAATGAGCCACGGCATTGGAAAAAAAGGAGCCACGGCATCGGATGATAACCACGGCATAAGATTTTCCTATGCTGTGGTCATATAATTTTTCAAGAAGCTCTACCCCTCCCCTAATCAACATGAATTGAGCAGAGAGGTGTTTTTGTCCTATAGGGCACACCAACAACACATTCCACCCCACAAATCGGCAAAAAAACAACTTTTACATCTACAAGTTTTATGTATCACAAATTGCACTTTTTCTGAGAATTACCCTAGTATGTACTTACCGAAGTATGTTATACACATTGAACATACAGCAGACCCTATGGGAAGGGATACAGGGACTTTTAGGATCTTGGCGGTCACCATGTTAGAATTATTGGTCACTACGAAGGAACATTAAAGAAATGTAGGTCACCTTTAAGATCTCGGCGGTCACCGCGGCGTTGAAATTATTGGTCACTATGAAGGAAATATAGGCCATCACGTTTTTTTCCCGGGTAGGTTCTTTTACCTAAGGACCGACGTCCATTATCTTATAGGTTAATAGGTAATTTGAATTATTTTTTCTCGAGCTGATGAACCTATGGACCGACGATATCCGTTTGTAAGTTTATAGGTACAAATCCAAATTTACCCATTGACCTACAAGATAATCGACGTCTGTTGGTAGGTTCTTTTACCTAATGACCGACGTCCATTATCTTGTAGGTTAATAGGTAATTTGAATTATTTTTTTCTCTATACATCCGGTATACTTGATCGAAATTCACAAGTGGATACAATATACACTGACTTCCAATATTGACATGGATTTTTCCGAACAACTAATTCAGATGTTTTTATCTTATCTAACCGACAGACAACAGTATGTGGTATATACAAAGGGTCAATGTGCAGAAAATTTACTTGCACATCAGGTGTTCCGCGGGGTTCTAACATTGGTCTTCTCTTATTTCTCCCTTTTATTAACGATGTTACTCGCCATCTAAAATATTCAAACATGTTGCTTTATGCAGACGATTTCAAACTGTACAAGCAAATTTGGGAGGAATGTGATGCCCAACTATTGCAGCTGGACCTGGGTGCCCTCGTTATTTTGAGTAAAGTTAATAACTTACCTGCCAACGTTGAAAAATGTCTTATGATCACACACACGCGAAAACCATTTCCGGTTTATGCTGACTATGTCATTAATAAACAGGACATACCAAAGTTTTTTTTTGGGGGGGGGGAGATGGAGGGGGGGGTGAAATTTGTGAAAGTCCGAACTGACTCAACTCAAAATAATTCCCAAGTATCAAAGCAAACGTAGAAAAACTTTTTGACTTGTAGGGTTTTCCCAATTTCTCAACTCAATTCTCAAGTATCAAAGTCAAAAAGAAGAACCTTTTAAACTTGTTGGATTTTTCCAACAAGTCTGACTGAAATGGTAAATTTTCCCAACTGCTGAGTGAAAAATTCCTACGGGGGGATGGTAAGTTGCCCCCTGCTCCCCTGTCGGTACGTTCCTGTTCTGAGGGTAACTGACGAGTAACTATAGGGCTAAATGGGTAACTAGAGGATTACCAGTTACCCACCATGTAAAAGGAGGGTTTGATTGGCTGAATGACATTGTATGAAAGGTAATTTGAAGGTAACCGAGGGTTACAAAAGGGTAACGTTCCCGCGGGTAACTTGAGGGGAACTGATTGCGCATCGGGACGTAAGCTCTGTTTCAATGGTTGGTCAGTGATCTCCTTGATCTAGTCTATCCATCGCTTTGGCGAGCGGCCTCGCAATATTTCTACACGACGTAAAGGTATTCCTAATCTTTCTTTATTCCGTGTACGTATAGCCGCGATGGTAGGTACGATGATTAAAATATCGAATTTGTATGGACGGAAGAGGGCGCGATAGCGTATTTATTATCGATATAAATCAACTCGGCGGAGCTTTTGCGACTGGATGATGCAAATAAAATAACGGGGTAATCTATCCGTCCGCATTTGTTGTAATAAAACCGTTTACACGAAACGCTTATCCTCGTATTTCTTATGTACTTTACAGTTTGTAGCTCGGTACTCGTAAACTCATTCCGGCGCTTTCCGGCCCTCGTCTTTGTTCCAAGTTGCCGAAGTACGCTAGAAAGGGAAATCCGATTTGATTTCTCCCGAAATACGAGAATTCAAGCATCGTCGGCGAAATAGAAAGAGCTTTCAGTTCTCAGAATACAACTTTTACGAAGCTGATGCGCGCACGCGGCGGTCGCCCGCGCCTCATCAAATTAAATGAATGAACGTAGAGAAACTTTCGAAGATCGATAAAAGAAAACCGAGCACCGGTGCCAGTTCGATCGAAACAGCTACCTACGAATCTTTTCGTCGTATGATGACGGGTACGCTGCACTAAAAGTAACCATATCCGACGACGTACGACACGACCGAAAAGGGAAAACGAGAAGGGGGCTTTGGTGAGAACCATCGATTCGCTTAGTTTGTCTCGACGACCACGCCTCGGTTACCCCATTCACACTGGAATCTATTTATCTACTCCAAAAATCCGATCATTCAACTCCGCTCCGACGACCCGTCTAATGTTTCCCGAAAATAATTGGCCGTCGATCCAAAAGTGAGGCCGTTGTACGGTAGAAGAGCTAATTCGGCGAGATCGATCAAAAGTTGACACTCAAAAAAAAAAAAAAAAAAATAGGAACGAATAATTCGACGAGTAGAACGGACATGAATTAGAGCTACACGAGGTGTTCGCTAATCATTTTGGGGAAACTTCAATTGCCCGTTGAAATAAAGTGAATAAACGATAAGAAGATAACAATACACACGAGTGTATGGACGATAGGAAATATGTTAATTAACGTTATACATTGCATGCTTTTCTATAATAAAATAACATTAACTTGGAATGAGTTCGACAATAAATTGAAAAATCTGTGGCAGGGCAAGAAATAAGGTCCCACTTTGTCGATATGAAGTTATGAGTACTTACAAGAATGTACTAGATAAAATTTCTGACAAAATGAGACCTTGCGAATTTTTCTAGCGTCAAAATTTGTCGAGACATGGCTGTTTAAAATCGAGATTTCAAAAAACTTGATTCCGAGAAAAATGCAATTAAGAAAAATCGAATAAGTAAAAAGAAGAATTACAAATTTAAAGTGGCACATCTCTGAGACGAATAAAGCTGGAGAGAGCTCCACGAGGAATTATTCCTCTGACACCCTTGGTTAGATATCGTGTAACAAAAACATGAATATATCAGCACACACTTTCGATTTGGTTTTCTGAAGTAATCGTAGAACTCAGGTCGAAAGACTAGACTCACTATTGTCTTCGTTTGATCTTTACCACCCACCTTCATTAATTCAATTTCCTACTTGAAAGAAATTCTATGTTAGTTACTCATCTAATGAAATGGATCTAAGAAAAAATTTCCCAAAGGTTGATTTTTTAGCCCTGTATCATCATTCAAAATATCAGGAGCGGAATGAAATTACAAGCTTTTCAGATCCTGACGAAGCAGCTGAGATATTTCACAGTATATTTCAAAATAATATAAGCATGACAGTCCCTGATAAGAAACCAAAAAGACACACTTACCCTATCTGATTTCCTAAAAATATAATTGATCAAGTCAAGAAGAAAGAGAAATTTCGTCGGAAGTATAAAAAAAACAAAAATGAGTTACGTAGACTGCAGTATGTTCGGCTTCGTAGGGAAAGTAAAAAAATGATAGCCCAAGCAAAAAAGGAATATGAAAGAAATATTGAGGAAAAACTAATCTTCGATCCAAAAATTTTCTGAAAGTTCGTAAAAGGAAAAAGAGATGCAGGTATAGCCTACTACAGGGCGCTTAAGTTGAAGAACAAATTGCAACTTCGGCTAACTGACATGGTAAATTTTCCCAACTATTGAGTATAAAATTTCCTACCGGGGGAAGTTCCCTCTCTCCCTATTGGTACGTCCCTGCCTGCGCATCGCAAAGACCTCGTTTTCCCTGCCGATCGAAAACCTTCTCGTAATGGTTTTTGGGTAACGCTAATATGCTTACAGAAAACCAATCGGATGTCACCCTAGGTCAATTTTCATCTGTGCCCAATTATTCGTGGTCAATGTTTTGTGGTCAATTTTCATGGACCAAATTGCTACAAGTCTTATGGTCTTCAAATTTTTAAATATTTTTTCAGCAAAAACAAAGTCCTAATGGATTTTTCAGAGATTCTCAATAGAAGTTTTATAAGTATTTTAGTTCTGAATGCAAGTTTTACTGTCTTGAAACATGTAAAGATTTTTTTTCTTTCTTTTGAACAAAACCAGAGTCTTGATAAATCTCACTGTCAACTCAGAGGTAATAAGCAGAACTTCATTTCCTTCTCCGAGAAAGGAGAAATAATTGAAAAATAAGAAATTGGTTCCTTTTCTCGAGGAGAGGTGAAATCTCTCTCTTTCTTGAATGAGAATAATTTTGTTCCTTTTAAGAAAGAGCGAACATCTTATTCACGAAAGAGAAGGGTAATCTCCTTTTCCTTTTTTATGGAGCTACATCAGTGCTACCATCTTCCGCAAAAAAGTGAATTTTGGAAAAATTATTACTTAGGTTGTTGTACTTTCAAGCCAAGTAATGAAGAACCAAAAAACACATTGCACAAATGTCGGATGAAAAATTGAAAATAAAATATAGAATGAAGGTGAATAATAAAAAGACGAAAATGATGGTAGTCAATAGCCGAAAAAAAAAATTCAATAAATATGAAAATAAGAGATGAAAAAATAAAGGCGGTAAAGAAATTTAAATATTCAGGTAGTCTGATAACGCAAAAGGGAAGAAGTAAAACTGAAATAGAAAGCCGAATAGAATAAGCAGGTGTGTGTTTTTTTCTTCTTCAAAAAAGAGACATATATTTAAGGTAAATATAGATTCGGAAGCAAGACTGAGGTACATTTAGAGTACAGCATTGTATATATGTACATAGGCTGTCGCTAAGTAATTGAGACTAAAATTTGTACGGCCCATCAACGCTATCTATCGGCGTTTCAACGCAGTAGGGGAATAATTGGTTCATTAGCTATCGATTGAGACAACGCCGAGCTCATTTGATTGAAAACTCGCTGTTCTAGACCAATTTGAAAGAAACCACGTTGACCCCTCCAGGTTTTTTAAAGATTTTTTTTTTAAAGAAGGAAAAAAAGCATATGATTCTAAAATTTTTTATTAATCAAGTACATGAATATCTTTTTCAAAATAAGCGCCATTCATGGCTATACAGGCGTCCATTCGGTCTTGCCATTTATTGAACGTTTTCGCGTATTCCGCCGCCGGTAACGAGGATGAAAAACATCTGCGCCGCGGTGATGACTTCTAAAAAAAAATCACAATTCACCCCCCCCCCCCTGTGTAGTCCTGACCTCACCCCTGCGACTTTTGGTCATTTCCTCAACTGAAGGCAGCCTTAAGCGGTCGTCAATTCAACACGAATCAAGAAGTCATCACCGCGGTGCGGATGTCTTTCTCCTCGTTACTGGCGGCGGAATACGCAAAAACGTTCCGATAAATGGCAAGAACGAATGGACGCCTGTATAGCCACAAATGACGCTTATTTTGAAAAAGATATTCGTGTACTTAATGAGGATGATGATTAATAAAAAATGTTGTAATCGTATGCTTTTTTCCTACTTAAAAAAAATCTTTAAAAAACCTGGAGGGGTCAACGCATATGGTTTCTTTCAAATTGGTCTGAAACAGCGAGTTTTCAATCAAATGAGCTCGGCGTGGTCTCAATCGATAGCTAATGAACCAAATTATTCCCCTATCAGCGTTGATACGCCGATAGGTAGCGTTGGTGGGCCGTAGGAATTTTAGTCTCAGTTACTTAGCGACAGCCTATGTATGTGAGATCTAGACAATGAGAATACAAGATAAAAAAAGGATAGAAGCTTGTGAAATGATGTGTTATCGAAGAATACTGAAAATCAAATAGACAAAAAAGATCAGGAACGAGGAAGTACGAGTATTAAAGTGAAAAAGAAGGGAACGATAAATTTAGTGTAACTGTAAAGAGAAGAGTTAAAATGATGGGTCATAATATAAGACATCCAGGGATTGAGGAAAAGAACTGGAAAGGAAGGCAAAGAATGAGCTATGAAGAGCAAATAACAAAAGATACAGAGTGTAAATCTTTCTCAGAAATGAAAATATTAGCATAGGAGAGAAAAAGATGGAGATGCAACCTACTAGTCTAGAGACAAAAAACTATGGCAAAACAACAAGAGATTTTGTAATGTGTAATTATAACTACATACTACTTCTGTATCATAAACCTTATCATACATTCGCAGTACTTGGCTCATGAAAAGTGAAAAGAAGCAGGGCGAGTGAATTTCGACCCATTTACTATTTCATTAAACGAGATGTAATTAATCAGTTCACATTCACAGACTGCACTACTTATACTGACATTTATTCTGCAGAATGTTATTCAACAAGTTTTGGGTTGGGACACTTCCTAGTAGCGAAGTGCCTGTATATAGTACTGTAACAAAATTCGCACCGAAAAACGTACGAAACACGTACTAACGACTTTAATTTCACACAAACACAGCAAAACACAAAACAGTAGCAAAATCGCTTTGAAAACGCAATTTATCGCAGTGTACATAACTGAGTAGCCTAGAATCAAAGCTCACTTTTGCCATTTCACTTCGAGGGCGCAAATCGGCAAAATACTGTACACGGGTGCAGGAATATCTTTGCTGTGCCTGTGAACGTGGAGTATGTTATATACACTCCCCGTTCACAGGCACAGCATAGATATTCCTGCACCCGTGTACAGTATTTTGCCGATTTGCGCCCACGAAGTGAAATGGCAAAAGTGAGTTTTGATTCTAGGCTACTCAACTACAACTTACGGCGACGGCCAGCGGCCTTTATAATACCCTGGCGTTATCGGCGCTCTCGTTATCGATCTTCCATTCTGTTGTTCGAAACAAGTCGATCGTTCTTCACTTATCTCGAATGTTCGGGAGTGTTCGCCACAATACGTTGCCACAGTGGTGGCCGGCTTACGAAGAAATTTACTGGAAACCCGTTTTATGGATGATTATAAAAAACTTGCATCAAAATTTCATGACCAATTTCAGAAATCAGCGAAAAAATTGATATAGAGCCTAGGTCTTGTTGCGCGTCATATATTTCACGCGAAATACCATCAAATTAACGCGGTCAATGAACGGCAAACGGCGAGCCGCCAGCCGCATGCACCTTATACGCTTTGCACTGCGGGTCTTTCCTGTGTACAATGGTCCAAATTTCGAATGGGACTGCGTAATTTATAAAAATAAGACTCTTCAGATTAAAACTGGAATAAGGGTCTCGGTTCTTAACCCGTATCCTATCGTAGCGATACGCCTTAACGGCATTTTTTTGAAACGCTATTAATTCGGATTCGAGAGCAAATGCGCAAAAAAAAAAAAGATAGCTTAGCGAAAGAAAAAAAAAAAATAAATAAAAGCAAGTAAGCGTGGGTAACGATTAAATATAACAATGAAATCGTGTAAGCGTTAAACTAGCATTCGTGAACGAAATGACGAAAAATACGTTAAATTCGCGAGGCGTTATCAACGAGAAATAAAATTTTCTCGTACGCCAGTGAAGACGAATAAAGAGAGAAGATGAAGAATAGAAAAAAGAAAACAGGAAGGAGACGAAGGGGAAAATTAGCCTAAAATAGAAAACGTGTTACTTCGTCGTCGTTTAGAATTTAAATTACGAGAGTCGATTACCAGTACAATGTCGCCGTGCTTACAAAGAGTATTATTCATCTCGGCGAAAGATACAGACGGAAAACCCAGAGAGCGAGGGGAGAGAGAGAATAAGAGGCGTGCTTCGTAGGTGTAATTTCATTCTCTTTTTGCGGAAAATCGGGTCTTAATTTCCATTCAAAAGATGCTTTGTTCGACCGTTACAAGTGAGACGACACGACACTGAATATACTGATACACACCTACTTTTTACCCGTTTAGCGTCCACATTGTAACCCGCACCGGCAGTACTTAAGCGAAAAGCGCATTTTTTCAAATCGAATGTTTTTGTTGTTTTTTTAATGTTTTGTCTGTTTGTTTTTTTGCCACTACAAACGAAACACTGGCTATTGTCACACGAATGGAGAAAAGAGCGGAAATTCTCATTGTTCGCCGGGCTTATACGCGTACGATGCGGTATCTTTTCGTTGTAACGTAGGTACTTTCTCGTAGAATAGCAAACTAGGTTTAACTGAATGCCGACGACTGGCAGTGTAAGAAAAAATACCGTAAGAGTTGAAACAAGCAGCTAGCTGCTGGAAGAGGGTCGGCTCTCGACTGAAAAATTAGAGACTAGCCTAACTCTTATTGGCGGTCGTTGGAAAAGATATCAAGAAAACGACCTATTGGTAAACATGTTCAAGGTCTTTCGTTTCGGAATATAAGAGCTGATAGATGAAAGGTAATTGGGATGACGCACACACACACACACTAACAGCACATGGTAAGTTCAAAAGGCTTCAGACTGCGAAGCTGCAGGCTCCGCAAACATTCGCACTTCGACCATGGTCGAAGATTTCATCCGATTTCTAATTTCTGAGGAGCACTCGATCAACAGATAAAAGATCAACACTACTCCTAGCCGATTCTAGAAACATCAAATGATTAGCAAACAATTATCCACTTCTAAGGGAATGAAAACAACGTAATATTCACGCTAGCAGATTCTCTGTTCGCTTGATAATAGTTACGCATAAGTACGACATACATACATCTTATGACTGATTTGTCTGAATAATGTTACACAAGACATCGGTACAAACATAATGTTCACTTCAAGATACTGATTTACTGATAACGTCTTCACATGCTACATATTACAACTCCCTCGCTTCTCGCTACTACTGGTAATTGGCGACAGAAAACGTTCTCTTATATTACTCAATTCAATCTATTCAGGTAGCATCTTAAGATGAAGAAATTGTAACTCTTCACGCGGATTGCTAAAAAAACTCAGCATTGACATAAGAACGATGGAAAGTCGCTTGATAATAGTTGTAATTAATCATGAAATAATTGAAACAATGTAATTCAGGAATATTAACGGCTTCGACGACCCTAATAAAAACTTTCACGAAAAATACCCAATCAACACAGAACAACAGAACACACCGCTTATTCGAAAACCCACAAAGATAACGAGAATTCCTTTTCCGTATTATTCCGTTTAATGTGTTCAGAATTCATTTTCGATTGTGTTCTACGCGGTAATCAAACAGAACACTAAACATAAACACTAATGCTGACCATTGACAGTTCGACTGCGTCCCGTGCGTCGAGCGTCGTGTTAGTAGTTAAATGCGTTCAAGTTTAAAACTCCAAACTTAACCGCAATTCTACTATTCTATTCCGCAACATTCGCACTTCGACCATCTGTAGAAATTAGGGTAGTATTGCGCTATGATAACCAAAATAGACAATCAGCGCTACTAGTGTCACTAGGTACGAACTAATATACTGGAACAGATGATGAATTGAAATTTCGATTGCAATAGGCTCGGCTACTAGTAACCGAGCCTAAAAATTCGTATCGTTGGAAGAAAATAATGTTCGGAAAATGAATTCGAGTCGACCAGAACTGTTCGTTCGTCAGAGTTTTCGCCGTTTTCCGCCGTAAACACGGAAACGAAGTAGTCCAGGGGTGCTGTAATACTAATTTTTTGATGAGTAACTCATCAAATTGAATTTTGGGGGAAAGTGGAAAATTTCCCCCTTCCTTCCCCAAAAAAATCAGTATTGTCTCCCCCCTCTCAAATGGAGATAAATATAATTCACTTCGCAAAAATTGATAATTACACGTAATTTAAAAAAAAAAAATCGCCCTCGCTTCGCTCGGGCCAACAGTGTTTTTTTAAATTTGGAAGGTGAACACTATAGGGTATCACTTATTTTACAAATTTTCACCAATTGATTAGGGTCACATGGAAATTTGTTCCAATAGACCTAGAAACTCGCCATACAAAATTTGAGTTCAATTTGAGGTCATTAACCCGTGTCGCCTTGACCTTGAAGTTATGTGTAATACTGAGATCTTACAAAAAAAACAAAAAAACGGGAATATCTCGGAACATATCAACTTCTGGACCAAAATGCATATGACATAAAATGTTCCCCAATTTAGCTTTCTATAAAAAAAGATTCAATACAACTTTTCTCTAAAATGCATATTTAGCGAGATAATCGTAAAAATGTGTGAAAGTTTCGAGGAACGTAACTTTTATTATTTTTTCCTTCATACCCGATCTTTACTAGCTAAATCGCAGTTATCTAAAAAAATATATTCACTTTAGGTCCAAAATGCAATCACATAAAATGTTCCTTGTTGAATTTCCTATAAAAAAATCCCATACAACTTTTCTTTAGAGAACATATTTATCGAGATAATCGCAAAAATGTGTAGAATTTTCGAAAAACATGTTTTTTTTATTAAATATTATTCTTTTACGGTTGAAATATATGTATATTAATGTCGGGTAACGCGCTCTACAATATTAATTCAGTCTTTGTCTACTGGGGCCAGCGCCCCAGTTTTCTCCCCTCTCCCATCTGGCTACGTCCATAACAGTTTATCGGGTACCTACTATAGAATAGACCTCGGATCATGTTTGTATAACAATAGTCAACAATTTGTGCATAAGATATAACGTTGTACTGTTGAAGAACAGTCACATGTTCTCAGAATTCAGGGAAATTGTCATGGGCGTTGACAGGTGGGGGGAGATCTTACCCCAGTAGGCAGAGACTAAAGTTATATTGTAGTATGCATTACCCGACATTAATAGATATTTCAGCTGTAAAATAAGTAGGAAGAAAAAACATGTTTTTCAAAAATTCCACGCATTTTTGCGATTATTTCGATAAATATGTTTTCTAAAGAAAAGTTATTTCTAATTATTTTTATAGAAAATTTAACAAGGAACATTTTATGTTCCTTGCATTTTGGTCCTAAAGTGAATATTTTCTTAGATAACTGATTTAGAGAGTGAAGATTGGTTTTAAGAAGGAAAAACGAATAAAATCCACATTGTTTGAAACTTTCATACATTGTTGCGATTATCTCGGTAAATATGCATTTTAGAGAAAAGTTGTATAGAATTTTTTTTATAGGAAATTTAACAGAAAATATTTTATGTTATATGCATTTCTGTCCTAAAGTTGATATGTTCCGAGATATTTGCGTTGTTTTTTTTTTGTGAAATCTCACTATTACACATAACTTCAAGGTCAAATCGACACGGGTTAATGACCTCAGATTGACCTCAAATTTGGTATGGCGAGTTTCTAGGTCCATTGGAACAAATTTCAGTGCGACCCTAATCAATTAACGAAAACTTGTAAACAAAAGGACACCCTAGTGAACACTCTATATAGACACCTCAAGATCTTGAATGAAAGTAGGCTAAACTAGATTTTTTCGCCGACTCCTTATCAGAAATTTTGGCCTTTTTTTGGTTCTGTTTCCAAATATGACCACTGCAGCGCCCCTTTCGCTTCAGCGGAGACCTTCGTCAATGCGGCAACGCCTTCAAGCAGTGAGGAAGTTGTTTTTGTTTACCATCCGGATATAATGCATTTAGATTTTTGAGCTTTTGAGCAGTATAGCAGGAAATTTTACAGTGAATGTGAATATAATTTTAATTTGTATCATCGTATCTTCTTTTTACTAATACAACATGCCGAGTGGGGTATTACATAAATATAAATGTTTGGAATTACTTTGTCGCTCTGTAATACGCGGTGATAAATGGGTCAACTACTGAAAATCTAAACACTTCTGTCGTATTTCATAGTCACTACATTTCGATACAAGCATTTATTACAAATTGAACTTACACAGCCTATCGCTTATAATATGCTCAGCATTGAGCGTTATAACTATTATCGACGTTGCACAGATATCACAACTTTTCGGTTCTTGAGAAAAACAAAATAAATTCCCTTACAAAAATAAGAAGTACAAGAAAGTAACCTTCAACAATAATGTGAATACAATTTTGAAAAAATAATTAATAGCTGTAGCAATCTGGAGGATGACGAGCAGGCTCATTACATATTTCTTGTTGGGCCTCCTCACACACCTCCTTAGATAGTTCAAAATCACCTCTGGATGCAAGGTGGTCTGAATAGCGCTTGTGAACTGTGCCATCACTGGTCTCCATGTCAAAGGTAACATTGCATTTTTGGCCGATTATGGTACATTCACGTTCTTGTTTATAGTCATTGGCCATGACTTGATCTTCAACTTTTACACTGACTTCTTTCTTCCCATTAAAAGAATGTTTCTGACTCTCTAACTTACAATTTACAAAAATATCAAACCGCGTCCTTAACTTGATTTACATGTAGTTCAGCCAGTGTCTTATTCGTAGTACAGTGAACAGCAGTGCGAAAGTCTAATAAAAAATGATGAATAGCCTCAAAGATATCAATACCTGAACTTAAGGTTTTTTTAATCTTATCTTTAAATACTGACACACAATTCTCAGCAGCCCCATTGCTCTGAGGATAATATGGTGGAGTAAAAATATGATTAACACCATTCTGTTTCATAAAGGAATAAAATACCGTCAATGAAAAAGGTGGGCCATTATCAGTTACTAAAAGTTCACTAATGCCCCAATGAGCAAAATAATATCTAAACAGGCCCGGTGCTAGGCACAGGCCAAGCGGCCCCTTGCCCGGGGCGTCCAATTTGTAGAGGCGACATATCATCAATCATCATGGTACATATTTTGGACAATTAAAAAAAATAATAATAAATGTGAAAATAAATAGTCTCGTATCTTTTGCACTGCCCATTGCCCGGGGCGAAAAATCTCTAGCGCCGGGCCTGTCTCTAAAAAAGTCAATGAAAATTTTTGCATTTGTATCATGAGAAGCATGATAAATTTCCAGCCATTTAGAACACTGATCAGTGATTAATAAAAAGGTTTCACCTTCTAAATGACAAAAGTCACTATGTATTATTTTACCCGGATGAATAAACAGTATATTCGCCCTCTAAAATATTGTGACTGACGTATATTCGCGTATTTAAGATACAATTTTTGGGCCGTGGTCTGATAAGATCACCCATGTCCACTACCCAGGAAAACGAACGTAGGACCACGGTCTTGGAAGAATGATAACAGACTTCTGACACACGATACAAGACATTTTCAACAAGTATAAATATTGTATTTTATTTACAATTCCAAATCGAATATTTTCGCCTTTTTTCCAGGTATTATAGGTCATCGTGCGGCTGAGAACTTGATAAACCACGGTGCCAGACATAGAAAAACGTAAATACGTTGATTAAACGTTGAATCACAGAATCGCTAACTGAGTCGGGATCTGAGATGAGAGTTGCAAACGATGTTCATAAAACTAATATGAAGCAGTGCAGATATGCAGAGCATCAAAATATGTAGTAGCCAGTCACGAGAATCGGTCAAGAAATGGCCGCGACAGAGGAATAAAAGCCCAGTTACCAAACTTGAGCCTTCTCTAGGAAGAGCATGATACTTTTTTGGCCACCATTATTGGTATCAATCTTTACTCTTATAATTCCTAATTAGACTCATGCGAAATTTTTTTTCTAAGTACCTCATTTGTACCATGATTGAGACATTGGAATTTCAAGACACAAATACATATGTAGTTATGAGCCACGGTCTTGGGATTTTCACCGGTCTAACCGATTTATAACATACTTAGGGTTGAGGGCATCCATGTTTATCACCTGGAAAAAATGAGCGGAATTATGCTCTAAGAAATTAAAAAGGAAAAGTATGCGTAACATGTTTAGCTGTAATATAATATACCTTTATCCAACATGTAATTGATGAAGACTATTTTTCCAAACAGCATCGAATGAGTAAACTGGCTCTTTTATTTGACTGAAACGGAGAGCGAGATAAAAGCCGGAGAATGAGGTAAAAATTTTTTCCTCACGGCTTGCCTACAATACACGTGACCGTGACGAAAAAACATGAGAAGTAAACGACACTCATGACAGCATTGCATAAATGTGACCGTCACAAAAAAAAACCCTAGTGGGATTCAACTAAGGGCCTTTTTCTTAAAACAGTTCGGTTTTAATCTTGTGACACGAGTATCGCTCTGGTTTTGATTACACTGCTGATTTTGAATTTCCATTTCAGTGACCGCTTGTTGTAACTTGAATTCTTGTGCTATTTATACGCGTTTTTTTCTCTCTCTAAATTTGAATTCAAAATGGATCAGGATAATGAAGAATTTTCTGAAATTTGTACACCCACGACCTATGTGCTGCTGCCGATATAGCTACGTTTGCCACACTACTTCCTAAATCAAACGAAAAATATGAATGGACGTACCGGAAGTTTTTAGAATGGAGAAAATTGAAAAATACGACCTCATTTTCGGAACGAGTTCTATAGCATACTTCAATTACTTTGTTGAAGTAAAAAAGTACGCACCGCCTACATTATGATCGAACTACTCGATGCTCAAGATGACCCTTCAGATGAACCACAATGTCAACATTCACTCCTACGCTAAACTGATTGCGTATATAAAAAGACAGAACGACGGTTATACACCAAAAAAAGCCAGAACTTTTACTTCCGAACAATTCAATAAGTTCTTAAACGAAGCACCCGATGATATCTTCTTGCTCGTGAAAGTAAGATATCTATTACCTATGTACTTATTAAACCTAAATTTAGACATAATTTTCAACTCAGGGTTGCTATACGTCCAGTATTTTACCAATTTACCAAACTCTCCAGTATTTCGTCGACTTGTCCGGTGAGAAGTAACCCTGGACAATAAAAATGTCCAGTATTTTCAAAAATTCGTAAAAAGCATTAAAAAAAAAAAAAAAGAAAGAAAGATAATAGTAGATATTATAAATTGCTGTTTTGAAATACGTTTCTGGTATTTTTACGTATCTCTCATTTATTTTTCTGCGTTTTTGTAAGTTCTTCTATGCTTGTTTACGCTTTTCTATATTTTTAAAATAAAAAGTAAAGGGATAAAACATTTTATTTTGCTTGTTTCAAATATGTCCGGTATTCCTAAAATTCAGATTATGTAACAACCCTATTTCTACTATCCTACTAACATCAACTTCAATTTCTTCTTGATTGTTAAAACGTTGGCTATAACTATCTTTGGTGTTCACGGTGCCTGTCGTAGTGCCGAACTTCAAAGTGTTATGGTAGAAGACATCAATGATTTAGGCAATACAATGTTGGTGAGACTTCCATGCACTAAAACCAAGTTAGAACGTCATTTCACTATTAGTGGAAGCAATTACAATATTGTCAAAAAATATTGGAATCTCAAACCAAAACAACTGGCCACATCAGGAAGATTTTTTTTTGAATTACCAACGTAGCAAATTGACAAGGCAACCTATTGGCGTTGATAAAATTGCAAAAGTACCGCAGATTATTGCATCGTATCTGAAACTATCTGAAACTACCAGATGTAAAATCTTACACTGGTATGCTTAATATTGCTATAAATTTTAATCAAAAATTTAGATAGGTCCAAACGATGTTTATATTCCTTTGATTGTATTGAATAGGACACAGTTTTCGTCGAACTTCGGCAACTTTTCTCGCCAATGCCGGTGCAGATTTGCTCACAATTAAGCGACATGGCCGATGGAGAAGTAATACAGTAGCTGAAGGCTACATAGACGATTCTCTAGCATACAAACGAAAAACGGAAAATCTCATTGTACCGAACATGAGTTCAGCCTCTTCACTACCTACCTCTTCTTCTAATCGTGATTTCGTTCCGCAATCTACACCATCAAGTAGTTTCACTAGATCGACTTCATCAGTAATACCCAATAACTCGTTCGTCTTTCCCGACGACGATGAGTTATTTTTGCCAATTAATTTCAGTCTACCATCTAATGATTCTAGTAATATTGTTCAAGCGTCATCGATACCTGAATTTGTAGATGAAAAAGCAATATTGACGATTTTATATTGATCGAAGAAGAAATAGTGACACCCTCGATTTCGTTGCAACAACCTGACAATAATGAAAGTTCGACCCTCGATTTCAGCTATCCTCTCGTAACCGAATTCACAGAAGAAAACAAAAAAGAAAAAATAGTAACACCCTCTACCTCTACTTTGTTGCAACAAGTTAGTTCGACTCTCGATTTTACATGTCCTTTAGTAACCCTGAATAACTGCTCTCAGTGCACGATTACAATTAATGTTCAGAAGTAAATACTTAATTCGCGATATTTTTATTGTTTTTATTTCCAACCAATCGAATAATTACATTTGAATTCATAATTTCCACAAAATGTGTGTGAATATACGTATTATTTTTTATATTAATAAAATTATTTTATTTTTTTTTAATTGGAATTGAAATATATTAATAAAATTAAAATTAATATTAATTTAATTAAAAATATGGATAGCGTTATTCGTAGGTACCGTACCGACGGCTAAAATGTTATTCGTAGGTACTGTACCGACGGCTAAAATGTTATTTGCAGGTACCATATCGGACGGCTGAAATCTAACACTTAGGTATCGGGAAAAATTTTTAATCATGATGACAAGTGAAATATTACGTCATTTCTTTTCTACAAGTAAAATAAATCGAAAATAATTACATGGATAGTTAGTAACGCGCATATGTACTTATAAGTAGCAAAGTGGACACGTGTCGTATTCAATGATACAATCCTCATGTACGTTAACAGAGCAACAATCAGTAATGATGGTGCCATTGTCGAGCGGATTCTGACAAATAGGACACTTACGAGATCGACGTTGTCTTTTTGGCTTAATCGGTCCTTTTTCTGGAATGCATTTACGTTTTCGCATTTGTGACGCTGGTTTGGCTATTGTCACAGTTCTATCTGCATCGGACTTGTTAAATGCGCAGAGCTGACGGATGTGCCGTTTTGGTCGCCCTCGAGCTTTCACCTTCCTCTTGAACTGCAAGTCCTGGAACCTGCTATTCACTGCATTGTCTTCCTCCGGAGGTGGAGGGGGAGGTGGGGGAGGTGGAGCCCTTGAAGAGGCCTCCACGCTATCAGAATCTTCGTCTGTATTCTTCTCTCCCGTTCCTCGACTGCCTGCATGCTCAGGTATGCAGTTGATATTTTTCCCTGCTCTTACCATGTCCTCAATCTTCTTCATAGCATTTAAATACGATTTGAATTGATCTGTACCATGGCTGGATGCGATAGAGGCGATGTTCAGAAGTACGGGTACTATGAGATTGTACTTTTCTCGACTGTTCAAAACTTCATGTGTGCACTGCACCTCCTGAGAAAAATCCGCAGCGGTGATATCTTCCATATCGAAGGATGGGCAACTGTCGATGGACGTGCTCTTGTGGTACCGAGCATGAAACGAAGATAATTCGAAGAGAGGGAGCGAGGAATCTTGTCGTCTGAAGATTATGTGTCGGCACGGTGACTAGTGTTGACAGTAAAATGTACAATCACATTCCGTGCATGAAGCGGTGTACACTTTCTCACCATCCTCATACTTTTCGAGGACACCACCGGTTACTATGCTCAGATTCGGTCGCCTCTCTTCCAATGCTTTCAAAGTTCTGTAGAACAGTTTACATGCTAATACGAGGGTTAGTATCGTGTATCTTGAAAGACTTCAAATTTGCGTGAGAAACTGCTTGCGTGATTCGTCGGTCACAAAACTCTATTAGATGAATTACACTCTGCTCAATCGATGGCAGAGAAGGAAAACGTGCTTTTATACTCTGCTTCAAGGTCCAAAAAGATCTTTCGACTCTGTTATTCGTATTATCACCGAGTGTCGGCAGGTTTCGACGATAGAACGCGACCCACATTTCTCTGCAAGTATGCCAGTTGTTTTGGAATTGGTCTTCCAGGAGAACATACTTCTTGTTGACTCGAACTTGAATACCCTTCGAAGATATGGGGAATGCTGTTTTCTTCGTTTCATACTCCTCTTCTGAGTGAGCGTACATTGCGGATTTGAACTTATTCATCAGATCATTTTTTTCTTCGACCTTCACTAGGGCAGTTGCAATCATGTTCTTCAAATACTTGATTACATGGAAGTTACAGAGTAGTATTGTGGCTACTGTGAAGATTTCAGACAGGACGGTGATTTCTGTGAAATCTTTGTCAACTATAAAAACAGTAACTGACTGGGAGCACATCCTTTTGAAGAACCGAAATGTGGATCTGAAAATCGCACCCGTCTCCTCTGACAAGAAAGCTAAGGCGCACATTTCACTTTTGTTTGTAGTCGCATTCAGGTAGCAAAACCCGCATAGTTTATACTTAGACGAATCAAAGTCGAAGGATGTGTCCACTTGCACAACAGTGGAACTAGATTTCAGGAAAGCTGTGTACATAACTTGAGATGATTCAAAGAGGACTGACACATTACGCTCAGTGTCCAATTCATACTCCACGATCCCCCCTCGCTCTCGATTCGCTCCAAGAAGTTCTGCAGCAAGGTGCTGTGATTTGAAGCAGGGGTCAACTTCCGTATGAGATTACGAATTTTTTGCGTGGAGAGATTTTTATCAAATTTATTCTGTATGACTCGCGAAATCTGGCTCACCTTGCAATTTGCATCATGAAGATCAGATATGACGCCCCTCTCAACTTCATCCACGTCACACACTCCGAAAGCATTTTCACTGACCTCGTGATTATGGTCCAGATTCACGGACGTTATTCTCACAATAGATGTACTGGCGGGCTTGAAACATGTTATCTTCGCTGTACATGATAGGTAATTATATCGTAGGTTTGACCGTTTACCAGTACTGCTTGATGTACGTTTAACACCATGTCGGCAGTGAAGGGTTACCTGCTTCTTGTTATTAGTCGTCACAATGAACGGTTGGTGGTTCTCCTTACAAAACTTATGAAATTCACTGATGAATACTTCATAACTATCGAACTCTTTTCCTACAACACTGAAAGTATTCATTGTACATCTGTTTAAAATCAGCCGCGACACGAAAGTGAAGCTCAGTACATAATAGAAGTCGTGTATGAAGGTAGAGATTAGTCGCGTCGTTTGTCACTGCCTGCATTCCTTCCTGTTCATACGTGACTCATGATAATTCTTTGCAAATACATACATATTTTTCATGGTACCTACGAATAACGTATTACTCATCGGTACGGTACCTACGAATAACATTTTAGCTGTCGGTACGGTACCTACATATAAACACATCGTTAAAATATTAATAAATAATAAAAAAAATTAGTAGGCGACTATTATTCGGCACATTTTTTGAATTTTAAAATAGGATTTTTGTTAAAATATTTAAGTAATACCGATACGGATAATAATATATTACAAAACTTGAAGCATAACAATTAACGTCTATACTCATTATCTCGATGCGAGAATGTGCACATGTTGACGATTCGTGTAATCGTGTATTAAACTCGCAAGTTGCATTTCCCACTCTCGAAGCCTTTTTTGATTATATTTATGTTGGATAAAGTTACGTTCGTCACTCGTGGAAAAGTGAGCCAACACTGCCTGTGCAATTAACGAAACTCGCCTGCGGCTCGTTTTGTTAACTTTGCACTCGCAGGTAAAATTGCTCACTTTACCCACTTGTAACGAAAATAACTATTCCTGATTGCCCTTTTTCTGAGAATTACCCGTAAGCCTAATTGGTTTTTTTCTGCATTCATATGTGGTACTGGTCGTGCACCTCGTACGGAATGATCAACGATTGAAATCTGATATACGAAATGGCCGAGTTTTTCCGCCTTTTTGGATACACAAACAGAACGTTGACGTCATATTGAAATGTCAAGAAGCCAATATTTACATTGGAATGACTGTTTCGTTACCGTTTGTCGTCGTGCCACGCCACGTCGACCGCATTCAGCGTCGATCGGCACGTTGCAGTCGATTTACGGCGGGCCGGTTATGCAATTTTACAAACTCTGCCACTCTCTTCGTCTTCCGTCATCTGTCGCCCTCGCACCCTTTTCGTCTAACGTAACGCAGATACACCGGGTGTCCAGTGAATTTCCCCCTTTTGAATATCTTCGGAATGAAGTGTCGGATCAATGCGCAACAGAAAAGGTTCTTCATCTGGTAAGGAGCGGCACCTTGTATCGTGAAAGAATTTTCCCCCTATGAGGGGGACTGAAGCGTGTCCCTAATTTTGGAATCTTGAACGGAAACATATGAAACAAATGATTAAAATAGAGGTATTTTAGGTCGCCGGTTACGAATATCGTATCAGATTTTTGATCCAACGCCGATTTCGGCCCCTAATTTGACTTTTTCTCCTTCTCAGGGGCCAACTTGATCTTGCCACAAAAAATGAAACAAGGTATCAAAATAGTGTAATAAAGTGTGTATAAAGGAAATCTTGCAGATTCTCCCTAAAATCTCCAAAAAAATTCTCCTAAAATCAGCAGAGATTTTTTTTCAATGAAGTCCGATGAAATCTTTTGAAAATGATCGAAAATTTTTCCTTAGTAATTTTCGATAAACTTCCTCAGGCTTTTTCTTCGAACATCAAAGGGATCTTTCTTGAAGATTTCTTAAGAAATGCTTTGGAAATTATCTAGGTTTTCCCCCGAATAATTTTTCGTTGCATTTTCTATTGTCCGTAACAGCGCCATACGCAGCCCAGAGTAATGTTGCGTTTTAATTTGAATAGACAGCCATCGTGTGCCGGCTTATTCATATCACCACGCAATATGCGGCGTTCCATAATGTTGCGCGATAAACTGAATAACCCTGTATACGTTAAAAAATAAAATAAATTTTTGGACATTCGCTAGATCGAGGGAACTAAAAGCCTCTTCGAGTCAAAGTTACTCCGAGGGTATAATACACCCTGTTGATACATGTTTACGACCTCAGTTCATGGGAACTAGAAGATATAAGAGAGTTCTATGCGACCTAAGCGGATTAAAATGATAATAGCATTTGACTCCATTAGTGTCCTTAGTTCAATCTTAAAAAGATCGATCTTGCATTTTTTGAATTTCTGAAAGGTGAGCGAAATAATATTTTTTTAATTTATTATTATTTATTTTATTTACAACTTTGGGTAGGTGAGCCACCGCCAGATACCCCGCCCATTTTAGGGCATAAGTTTCCTTTGTCTCTCTCCATATGTCTCGGTCTCTCGCTAATTGTACCCATCTTCCCTTCAAACTTTTGAAATCGTCCCTCCAGCGTAGTATTGGTCTTCCTCTTGCGCGTTTGTAGCCATACGGGGTCTAGCCACTTTAAATTATTTCCTCTTATGAGATAGCCCGCATACTTCCATTTTAGTTTCCTGATGGTGTATCCAATACCAGTAACATTGATTTGGTTTATGTCCTCAAATCTAATTTTGTCTTTTATCTTCATTTAGAATGCTCCGGAACATAGAATTTTGCATAGTTTTCAATTTCTTTAGCTGTTTTTTTGGTTATTGGCCATGTTTGAGCCCCGTATGTTGCCACTGGCAGCACGCAACTACCTAGGATTTTAGCCTTCGTTTGGATTTTCATTTTACTTTTAAAAATGGGTTTCAAGGCCTAGAAAGCTTTCCAAGGGTTGGTTTTGCGAACTTCAGTTTCTTTCCCAATTCGATATTTGAATGATACTATCTGTCCTAGGTACTTGTAGTCATCAACTATCTCTAGCTTCACTCCGCTGGAGAGACGGCTTGCATCTTTTTCATTTTTCATGATTTTGGATTTTTCTAAGGTAATTTTTAGTCCCACTTTAGCCCCTTGTTCCACCAAGTCTACAATCATACAATTTATTTCCTCAATGTTTTTGCCAATCAGTACAATGTCATCCGCGAATCTGAGATAACAATAGTACCGCATTAAAAATATTAGGTGACAAGAGGTCACCTTGTTTTACCCCTCTACCCCCTCTAAACAATTCCCTTTTTTTATCCAGCGAGATAAATGTCCTCGACTTACAATACAAATTTTCTAGAATTATTATAATACTTTCTGGCAGTGTTAAATTTGGAGATGAAAGGTTCGTTTTCACCATCCGGTTTCAATACCGCCGGTGTTAGGCGACTCTCAAAAGTCACGTACTGAATGGGGGAGGATCGAAGGTTCAGCGACCAACAAGGATACCTTCGACAGTTTTATGGACCGATACCCCAAACAGAGGTTTCCCACAGGTGGAATCTCAGCGACCACGGGGTCGTGACCGAAACACTTGACTAAGAGCCTAATAAACGTGTCAGTTTCTCGGCAGTCTCAAAGTGTAATCGGACGTTTTCTAAATTGATGGTCTTATGTTGTATCTTTTCTAAAAAAAAAATAAAAAAAATAAAAAACAATAAAAAAAAACAGCATCAACCAACGGGAAGATCTTAAAATGACATCACAGGATTAGGATCTGGTTGGTTGATACATTTTTAATTCCAAATTTTCAAAACGAAGGTCTAAATTTCCTGGTTTTCGTTACGTAACTACATTTGGTAAAATTTATTACGTATGGACGCTACACCGAAATGTGAACCGATGGCAATCGCGGGTTCATGGAGGAAAGTAGAGCAAACCTTTACATAGATATCGCGATTTTCACGCAATCATCTACGTAAACGAGTTTCATTAGGAAAAAGCTTTCGTTGCCTACTCCGTGCCTCCCCGTCCCCCATCTATTGAAGTGTCTCGTAGGCGTTATAATTAATTAACTGTTGCTGCGTAGCGTAGCGTGGTGTGGCGTGACATGACGTGACGTGATCGTCTTTTGCTGCACCTAACAGGTGTACCTAAGTATAGTACATTTTATTAAATTACATTACATTACACCTCGTTACACGGGATCGTGAAACTGCGCTGTTTTATACACCTTACACTAAATTAGGTATATTAACGTAACTGGTATCATACGCTGGAGGACCTGTAGTTCTGTACCGTATTATGTGCGTGAGCGCGCTCGCATCTACCTCGGTACAAATACTCAGTTATCCTTAGACAAATACCTCGTAAAGATACGTATCAGTCGTTTGCTGTAAAACGATCCCAATGGTCAGAATGAAAATTTTTGAGTTATGCAGACCACGTTGTAAAGCACAGTATTACCTTTCGAGTGAACCATCCCGCATCGTCCGCATCTCGCATCCGAGTGTTAGTCCGGAGCAATACGATAAATAGAAATATTTGTACATGGTACGTCTTTCAAACTTCGTATATCGAAGGATGGCCCCGACCGAGTCTCAAATTACGCTTTTCAGACGCAGACTTGGCGAGGGCCAGAGTGACTGTAGTATACCATACCTTACTTACTGTATATCGAAGCAGCCGACCCGCTCTGTATCTACGCACCCCTACATCCGTACCCTGTCATCACCTCTTTCTCTACCTCTTCGCCGCTACTAAGTACTGCAAAAATAAAATTCGTCTTTCCCTCGAGTTGGTGACCTAATTCCGGCCGCGAATTTCACTTCCCGGCTTCTTTTCCCAGTCGCGTCGAGTCGAGTCGCGCATTCGGCTCCAAAATCGTTTCAATTTTCTATTATGTGCTTAACTAGACCGAAGAAGACGGGCCGACTCGTTACAATCACATTCTCGCAGGAGAGAGCTAGAGCGCCGGAGCGTAATTCGAGTCTTACCTCAGTGGATTGAATACAGATCAGATCGGATGTCCGAAAAACGCCTGTTCGTATTTACACAGTATGGCAATGAAATTCGCGAATTCGGTTTCGGCAGCCAATACAAGTCAGGGGTGTTGTGATCGCTTTGGTGCAATGAAGCCCCCCTTAACTCTGTTGGTTGACCCCACAATTTGAAATAGCAGTGAATTTTTTCTCTGCCTGACTCAACGTGGTATTCAATTATATTACTTAAACGACGTTAAATGACGGCCTCGACTACTATCAACCTAATACTGAGATTCAGTTAAAGAAATTGGATGTATACTACCCCATAGAGTGTCCTTTATTTTAAAAGTTTGCGCCAATTGATTAGGGTCGCACTGAAATTTGTTCCAATGGACTTAGAAACTCGACATAGAAAATTTGAGCTCAATCTGAGGTCATTAACCCGTGCCGCTTTGACCTTGCAGTTATGTGTAATAGTTCGATTTTACAAAAAATATTATTACTATTATTATAAATAATATAATTCTCTCTATATACTCAAAAAGTAAAATCCGCCGCCACCTCCGGGAGAAAAAAACGCACTGCGGGTTGCCTACCTAAAAACCTGAAAAATTTTCGAAGTCATGGAGGAAGCAAGTAATTCTTTGATGCCTCAACAACTTCGTCACTGTTTTGTTTATACGTTAATTAGCGGCATTGATGTACCAGGATCTGAAATGTGGGAAAAATTCAGCAGAGTGTTATGCGAAGACACTACCACCTCAAATCAAGGTTTAATGCATATTGAAACAATTCTCCAAAAGGAAGGTTTCACCTGTTCTGATTTCGGTCTGTCACTTCCCAGTAACATAGATGAAACTACGGTAATTGAGGATGAGGACAGTCTGACTATTGATAAACATAAAAATAAATATGAGTCGATGCTGCTTGTACTTAATGAAGATCAAAGAGATATCTTCAATGATGAGATTTTGGCAATAGAAAACAATACCAACAACTGCTTTTTCCTTGATGGTTCTGGTGGCACTGGGAAGACATTTTTGTACGAATGCCTAATCCACTATTTCAAACAAAAATCCATGAAAGTCGCTCCAATTGCTTGGACAGGCATTGCGGCTACATTATTACCATTCGGACGAACTGCACATAAAACGTTTAACCTTCCCCTATCTATTGATGCACGCACCTCTTTGAAGTGGAAAAAGTCAGACAAACATAGGTTGTTCCAGATAGACTGTTTCATTTGGGATGAAGGATCAATGATACCTGCACACGCGTTAACAGCTATTGATGCAGCCCTGCGAGATCTATGTCGTACCCCTGAAACTCCATTTGGTGGGAAAATCTTCTTTATTGGAGGTGATTTCCGGCAGATGCTGCCAGTTGTAAAAAAAAGGGGGTCGTTGGCAAACTGTAGAAGCTTGTTTAAAAAACTGTTCAATTTGGCCAATATTTCAGCAGCATAGGCTAACTAAAAATATGCGTGTGAATACCAGCGAGTCAGAATTTCCGAAATGGCTTTTAGCAATAGGTAATAATGAAATAGACGAATTTGTTCCCCCAGAAGACATGATCAGCACAGACTTCGTAGAAGATATGTATAATGACAATATAACTCCAGAAGAAATGTCCAAAGTAGCCATTTTAGCATCACGAAATGATGAAATGAATGAGCTTAATGGACGAATTCTTTCATAAACTTCCAGGGGAGGTGACAGTTTGTTGTTTAATTGATAGTGCTCAGGCGTTAGGCACTGATCTAACTGAAACTTCAAATGAACAAGTGCAATTGTCTTTTCCTCCTGAGTACTTGAATTCATTAACACCATCTGGTTTACCACCTCATAAACTATCCTTGAAAAAGGGTGTTATTGTCATGCTGCTCCGAAACTTATACATATCTGATGGTCTCTGTAATGGAACAAGACTGATTGTGCGCTTAATTGGCCAAAAGATTCTATGTTGCGAAATACTGACGGGAGACAAAGTTGGTAATATCGTGTGTATCCCGCGTATAGTTTTGGATACCTGTGGTGATCCTGATATGCCTTTTGCACTGAAAAGATTGCAGTTTCCTGTCAGGTTAGCATTTGCTATGACCATCAATAAATCTCAAGGGCAGAGCTTTGACCGAATTGGGTTATATATTGATGCAAGTCGTCAACTTTTTACCCATGGTCAATTATATGTAGCTTTCTCACGCTGTCGTAGTAGAAGCGGGATCCGAATCCAAATTAATAACCAGCAGAATGATGAAACAGTAAGAAATACGATTAAAAATATAGTGTTCACTGAAGTATTGTAGACTCATATTCTTAGCTTACTCAACAGGATAGTTAAACTGAAACAAAATTACATTTCCCACCCTTAGACCCACCTGATTCGTGTCAAAACTGAAACTGTTGTAGCCGACTTTTTCCTTTCTTGCCTCTCTGCAGCAACTTCAATTTTCTCAGTATTATTAAGAATTAGAATATTTTATTAAGAACATAGATTATAGATCACAAAAAAAAGAGAAAAAAGTACAAAAAAACACAAAAAAATAGAATTCAAGTTACAAGTGTTAGAACTGTATGATGGTGTTTTCCAGAGTGTAGTTTTTTACAAGAGTACCTTGTCCAGGTATTCATGTAAATAATTAACATCACAAGTCTGAATCTTCCCCATCATACAGGCATTAAGAGGGGCAACCCTCTTCTTGCAGGCTCATGGCAGTTACGTTCCCGTGGTAAGCCTGGGAACTGGCTGATTTTTTTTTTAATAGTTATACTTTTCCAGCTTGCGAAATACTGCCTCCCTCCTCCCATACTTACTGTTCTCCATTTCTCTCCTCTCCATACCATAAGAAAGATATGTCTGTTTTCCCTATTTCGGATTCCTATTAGAAATTATCAGAATGGCGCGTCTTCTCCATTTTTACCACTGTATTTCCGATCAATTGAAAATAAATTATCAGGATTAATTTTAGTTTTAATTTCTATCATTTTAATTTTTTTACGACTTAAACTTATTAGTAATAAATTTCAATCTAATAAATTCCGCTAATATCTCCCACATATCAACTTAAGAACCAAAATGCAAATAACATAAAATGTTCCTTGTTAAATTTCCTTGAAAAAAGGTCCTGAACAACTTTTCTCTAAAACGTATACTCACCGAGATGATCGCAAAAATATGTGAAAGTTTCGAGGAACTTGGATATTTATTCTTTCTTTCATAACCAATCTTCACTCGCTAAATCGTAGTTATCTAAAAAGTTATTCACTTTAGACCTAAAACGAAAATAACATAAAATGTTCCTCGTTAAGTTTTCTGTAAAAAAGATTCTGTACGACTTTCCTCCAGAACGCGTATTTATCTTCATCCTGCAGTTCTTCCTTCAGGACTTTCCGCCTCTCGATTGTCCTCCATGTATCATCCGTGATCCATTTCTTCCTCCTTTTGGCTCGTTTTGGCATTATCCTTACCGCTGTTTCTAGGCTCTCTTTCATTCTGAGCCATGTTTCCTCGGCATTCAGGTCCGGGATTTCTCTTGCCAAATAGGAAGAAAAAGGTGCCGTAGTTTATAGAGTAGAATTTGATGATGTACCCTATCGAAAGATTTTTGAAAGGATATCGTTACTGGCATCCCATCGCGTCGCATTATTGGCGCGTACTCGAGACGTGTGAGAATTTGGTTAAGCATAGCACATGCTTTGTGATTTAAACGCAGTACAGTCGGAGTTGCAACCTACCTACCTACATAATGTAACAGAAAGAAAATCGATTTGTATTCCCGAAATTTTGTTCGCACGCGACCCGACCTCGTCAATTTTAGAGACGATGTTATTTCTTCGCCAATAATATGGAAGTACTGGTGCGGTTTTGGCAAAGATCGTTAATCGACGTTAGTCTATCTACGTAATTACTACCAGGAGAAATAAGGAAAACATTTAATCACCTCCTTTTTTTCCCCTTCTTCTTTTAATTTTCATGTTTTTGGCATTATAAGCATCGTTGTGACGGAAACGTTGACGTTGAAATGCCAACCCGTCATACAAGTACACTTTACCATTTAAATAACTTAGGGACGTTATTAAAGGGCTCGAAATTATTACTCGTAGTAGATGATGATCGCGTTAGTTTGACATTTGTTAAAGATGGTTCCACCTCGGGAACTCAGCAGGTTGAGGGTAGCCGCGTCGCGCCGCCGTCGTGCTTCGTTGACCGCCCTATCCTTAGACGATTAAAAATTGAATCTTACCCTTTAGAAAATGTCTAATATTGTGGGAAAAAACAAGAGCGTGCGTAATAGCTATTTTCGTATCAAGTGCGGTAAGAGCATCATTTCATACGAGTATTAGTGCCGTCGCAGGCCGCACGAGCGCAACGAGAACAGCGAGGGTGTTTCGGTACTGATATGAGTTTGAAAAGACTCACCCTCTCATCCGTCCCCCGCACTTGATACGAACGATAGTTTTTGTAATTACTGCATTCAAGGTAAGCCGGACGTAGGCAGTGGTGTAGCCAGACTTAGTATGAAGGGGGGGGGGGGTTGTTTCACTTTTACAACATTACTGATGCAATACTTACTATTACCAGAATAAATTTTAATTTTTTCACATTTTCGGCTGATGTCAAGGACCCCCTCCGCCCTCCGTGGCTACGCCCCTGGACATAGGCGATGCAGTGGCAATAGTATATGACACACCAAGAGTCAAATGTGAGTGTTTACGTGCGAGGGAAATTTTGCGAATGAGCGTAGCGAGTGAACAGTTCCGAGTCACGTAAACTCACTTTTGGCTCTTTTTTGGTAAGATATTTTTTACAATATATTATGATCAGAAAGGGAAAACATTAACAGCTTTGTCAAAAAAGCAACGTCAAGAAATTCACCACGTGCATTTTCCCAACTGGAAGAAAACCTACAATTCGGACAGCGAATAATATCAAAAAACAACAATAACTCTACACAACAATTTGAGATTTTGTAAAAAAAAAAACGAAAACAATATGAGAACATATGATTCTATAAGTATTTTTAACGAGGAATTTGATGCCGATGATAATTTTTGGATTATAGTTCATTTTTTCCCTTATCTCTTATCAGAAATGCGAATTTTAGTATCATCAAGATGATACCACTGATCAAACAACTATACGCGTTCAGTATTGTTATCAGTATCTGTGTAGAGCTATTCATCGTGGACAACAAAAAAAGGAATAAACCGAGAAAATTTTGATAAAATTTTAATTTTGAACATGGAAAACGAAAGGTTCTCGAGAAACATGGTTAACCAGCATTTAAAATATAGCTAAACTCATATAATCTCATCCCATTGTTTTTTATGCTGTTGTGTAGTGTAATTATTGCAATGATAACGCCGTAATAATAACATTCTCGATATTAGTCGGCCATTCTCGGCACCCGTCGGCATTCTTGGTATCGCTCCGTCGCGTTGGTTGGTAAATGTGCCTGCATGTAAAAATGTGACTTATGTTTTTACATTGAGGCACGTTTATTTTACATCAAGGTTATGCTTGTATCCGATTCATCAATGAAAAGTGCTGCTTTCCACTTGCAAAATACTAAAGTAAACATTGTCTTTCTGATCACGTATTGTGAAGTAGTACATTACACACCAAGAGTCAAAAGTGAGTGTTTACATGGCGAGGGAAAGTTTGCAAATGAGTGTAGCGAGTGAGCGATTCCCGAGTCATGTAAACTCACTTTTGGCTCTTGTTGTGGAAGATATTTCTTATACTACTTGATCAGAAGCGGCAATGTTTTTTTGCTGACATTAATGATCTCTATATATATTTTTTATCTATTTATTTATTTAAATTATAGACAGATGATTTTTGTGTGTGTAATTAATTCAAAAATTTAATTTGCTCAGTTAATTACTACAAAGTACAGTATCGCAGTCTTGTCTTCAGTTTGTTCACGTGCACATACACATGTAGTGGCCAGAAAAAACGTAACAATGGTTAACAATGAACGGTAACAGCTGTACTACATCGTGAATATTTAAATGCGTTCTTAAGTCGCTATTTTATAGTTCGTTCCATGGCCGAGTGGTTAGAGACGATCGCTGCATTTCAGTCAAATGTTTCAATGGAAGCGGGTTCGATTTCTGATACAAAATTACTAGCCAGCAATTTTTTCATGTAAAAACGCTTTACATTGAGGGACGTTTACTTTACATGCAGGTTTCGTTAGCACTCGATGCATGAATCATAGGCGCTTCTTGTCGTCCGTAAAACACCAACGTAAACATTGGCTTTCTGATCAAGTAGTATAAAAACATATTTTCAGAGCCGTAGGGCAGTAAATTTATTAGAGAACGAGAATTAAAATTTTCCAACTGTTGAAGCGAAAGAATGAACAGTTGACCAACCGTTGAACAAAAAAAAAACTTACAGTGCATGAATTTTCCAGCTGAGTAACTGAAATTGTTTATTTTGCCAAATCTATAAGATGATTTAGGAGGCACTCCTATATCTATGGTGCTGAATATTTTTGTTTTTCAACCAAAACATTTCTTCTATTAGCCAAAAAAGGTAAACGGTGAAAATTCCCGATGGCTTGGCACAAATATAGCGTGATAATATGAGAATTGATATAACATCTGTCTCTTCAATGTTTGTTTATGACTCCTCAAAATTCCTTTAAGGCTCCTGCTATATTTTAGATTTTTAAAAAATTTTTAAAGATATATTTTAAGATATTTTACCGATCGTACGCACTCGGTCAATACAATTCTAAAGTCTCGAGACTGTCTAAAGATTTTGCAGATATCTTGTGATATTTTCTATGCTTCTTTCAGAACCGGTGAGATATTTTTTCAAACTATGTCAGCGTTAGAGTCTTTAGCATTCATTCTAGCCGTTTTGAAGTCCATCTGGATGGGTTTAGAACTCTTTAAAACTCTTTTAGGCCTTTTAAATGTCGTTTAAAACTTTTCAAAACTTCTGAACATGTTTTTACCATTTCTCAGGATCTTTAAGTTTCTTTTCAAGAGTATTTCTGCCCGGGAGATTTTCGAAGACTGTTCTCGACACTACTAAGACGAATTGAGATTTTGAAAACTATCCAGACGAGTATAAGCTTCTTCGAGATGTATTAAGATTTTTTCAATTCTGCTTTAAATTCTTCAAAACTTCTTTAGGACTATTACAAACATGACCGACATTTTTTGAAACTATTCTTTCATTGAAACCTTTGAAATTCTGCTAGCCTGATTAAATACTTATAGAGGTGGATTTGTTATTTTTTAAGGGATTAGAATTTTTAAAACTTATCTGCTTTAATGTTTAATCAAGTCTTAAGAAGTCCTGAATGGGTCTGCGAAAAGAATCTTGGAAAACTCTGGAGGTGTCTGAAAAAGTCTCTGTAGAGCGTAAAATAATAATCTGAAACAAGTCCGGGAAAACTTAAAATTAATATAGCACAATTTTGTATGAGTCTTCAAAAATAAAGTAGGCCTGAAAAAACTTTTAGAATGTATGATATATCTCCGCCTTCCCTTCCAAACTGGGGGAAAAGTTGAAAATATCCATTTTACGATCCATCTCGGCGAATCTTTAGGGGATTTGTAAAAGTCTGGAGGAGTCTGAAAAACTCTGTATAAAGTGTAGAGTAATAATATTAAATCCGAAAAAGTTTGAGAGATAGTCTTGAGCAATTCTGGAAGAGTCTTGAAGAGCAAAACCATTGAAAAAAATTTCAAGAAAGTGGCGTGATATATTCTCTCCTTCTTCTCTCACCTCCTGAAGAAAGTTGAAAATATCCGTTTTACTGCTTATCTTAATGAGTCTTAAAGAGTCGTATTAAAAATCCGAGAGTGTCTAAAAAAAGCTTCGCAAAATTCGAAGTAATAATACTGGATTGAAGATGGAAAAGTTGTAAGGTAGCCTTGAAGAATTTTAGAAAAACCTAAAAAATACGATAAGGCTGAAGAAAGAAAGAAAGAAAGAAAAAATACAATGAAGGTATATCCAACACCCTCCACCGAACCAGGAAAACAAATTTCAAAATACCTATTTTATTTTTCATCTCAACGAGTCTTAAAAGGTCTTGCCGGGTAAAATAAGAGTACATCTGAAAGAATTTTGGAGAAGTATGGAGATGAATCTTTCTCCCCGGAAGATAGAGTGGGCGGAGGGTACTTACCAACGATTGTTACAGTTGTGGCCTGCAAAACTCATTTTTCCCAGGTCCTGTCTGGCCCCATTCCACCCATGGACGTAATGTAGCATTGTCTGTCTGATAACTGCACGATGTTTCGTCTAAAACTGGTTACGAATTTACTAGTAACACGAGGGCAGAAGGAAAACAAACACGAACGGTCGAAGATGAAACGAATCGCCTACGTGACTTAAAATACGATTCCTTCTCTTTCGAAAGTTTTAATCGAAAGTATAAATTACAGTTGCTCGTAAATGTCGTAAATTCGAGTTTTCTGTACTTATAACCGTAAGTTCTCGACATAGCTCGGAATGTTCGTCGCCGTTTGCCACCATGTTTTCGAAATTCTCCACGACCACCCACCATCATCACCAATATTGCTGCTGCCGTTATCGTGTATCCTCCGAAATTTCACGGATTGTAAGTACTTACAAATGGCAGGGAAATGTGGCCTCGGTTTTCCTATCATAAAAGCCGTACGGGTCGGAAATTGTGCGAGAGACGTGTTTCGTCCGGACCGGAGCGAGAGCATTCGAAATCATAGAAACGAGTGTTTGTACCGAGAAAAAGCGCGTGTTCTGAACGACAGTATAAGTAAGTCTTACTGATGGTGTTAAAACATAAACTCTAACTGAACTAAATGGATGTCCTGCCTGACCTATCAAGCAAAATGACAATGAGTAAGGAGAAAAAGAAGAAGTAGGGCGTAGTTCCGCTCTTTAATTTTCAAATAGAACGAACCTAATAAGTAATAACCAATAGGTTTTTTAAGGGTATTAGGTAGCCTACTCAAAGTAGTCAAGGTGACAAAATAATCTAATTATTAAAATGTTCCTGGTGTTTTTTTTTTTTAATTTATTTAAATGATTACCTTCTCAGTTCTTGCTTCAGTTTTATTTTTGAAACAATAATCTTTCAAATTTGTACAACTAGATATTGTGATGTTGATCTAAAAATTATGTTGTAAATATAGTCCTGTTTGTATTTTATGACCAAAGTCTTGCTTGTTTTTACCGATTCATTTTGTCCTCATTGTTAAACTTTTGGCAATCTTTTGATAAATCAAGTAATATTGAATATTGACCACAAGGAAGTGAAGTTGTAGAACAAAATTACCTATTTAAATGAGTCCCATCTAAATTTGTTGGATTTTTGATTCAAGTTGTGACATGTCGCTACTTGAATCAGTTTCAGAATTTGACGCTGCAAAAGTCAAAACATAAAGTTTCTGGAATTAGGTGAAAATTAGTTCAGGTGTTCGTTATACTCCTACTACTAAATGTGCACAGTATCGCGACTGTGGTAATCACCCCTGCTCACCATGGCAACGCGATAAGAGTACTGTTATGTCCAGCCCAGTAAACCGGTTGTTATCGTCTGTTTGTTTAACATGTATTAACTCAGGGGTCTTTATTGCAAAATAGTGATGTGTAGTGTGTACATATCACTGGAAAGAGAATTTCATCATCTTTTATGTGGTTTAAATTGTTTCATGATTTGATCTATTTTTTTTTTTTTTTTTTTGAAATGAAGATAAAGTATGTAGAATTTTTATGTTAATTTGTATTACATTGTGGTCTAGAAGTAGTTTGTGCCAAACTATGTCAAAATTGCACTAGCGGTATTAGTTTCGTCTAATCATGTGCTTCAAATGTCAATTGGTAGATTTTCTTACAACGTCCAACTATTGGCAAAAACCAGGTTAAAAGGCCATAAATGATAGTACTGAACTATTTTTTGATAAATTTAGTAAATTTGAGTTTTTCCTCACCTTTCACTCAATTATTTGTGAAGTGGATACCAGTTTGTGTCAACAGTGTACTGTAATACACAATCGTTGGCCAGGTTTTATACAAAAGAAAAAAATAATAATAATAAAAAAATAAAAAGACCCCAGCTATTGCAGTGTTAGGACAAAAATAGGCTCAACAACGAATTCAGGGCATTAAGAAATTTATATTTAGACACCTAACTCGATTTTGTTGGAAATTTTGAATTTTCATCCCCCCCCCCTCATCATATAGGTTTAGGTTATTAGATGGGGTACCTGCATATAAGCTCAAAAATGAATTCAGCGTGTCGAAAAACATATATCTAGACACCCAACTCGATCTTCATCAAAAATTTTGTATTTTCATCTCTCTATACATTAAAAACCAAAACTCCCCCCCCCCCCCGTTGCCTACCTAAAAATTGGAAAAATTGCAGGGGCAGATCAGCTACTTTCAAGGACATAATCTGTTCTAACATAAAGGATCTCCAAGTTTTAAGACATAACCGACATAATAAGACATAAAAGATCAGGGCATCTCATTCTTCAATAACCTTAGTCCATCCCATAAAGCAGAAATCATGTGTACCCCAGCAAAAAATACTAATAAAATAAAAAAAACTTATAAATAGCCTACTATAGCATAAACACGCACTAAATAAATAAATAAACAACGCAACTAATAAATAAATACCATTAAAAAATAAATGAAAATAAATAAATAAACAGTAAATTTTTTGGTTGAGGATAAATATAACAAAATTCCTTTTAGTTCCCAATTCATTAATTTGTAAACGGCGGATGGGGGCGGGGATCGGTAGTTTTTTTTCATGGCTTGGTTTTTTCCCCTCTTTTCTCTAGTTTTTTCCCTCTTTTTTTCCAGTTTACTTTTCTACTTTTCTTTTGTTGTTTTTTTTATTCCTTTTTATTTTGTTTTTGTATTTTTGATTTCCGATTTTCCTTTTCCAAATTGTTCTATCTAGTAGTTTTTCTTCTCATTTTATATATATTATTTTAATCCGCGTAATTACACAAAAAATTCAAGAAATATTATAATACAGCCTCGAAACGAGCTCCGCTCAGTGAGTGCAAGAAAAAAAAGACGCAAATAAAGTTTTTCATAAGTTTTTCATAAGGAAAAGGTACGGGGCAGTGTCCCTTCAAAGTGTGAACGTAAGTGCAGTGAGGATTTAGGAACAGGGGTGCAGTTTGAAGGGTTAAAGAGATACTCATAGGCAGGAAGATTAGGGCTGTGTGCTATCGTAACGAGAAGTTTGGCAGTGAATTTACACTAAATGCAAGAATTGTTCCCGAAAATTACGGCATTCTTTCCCCTACAAATCTCATAATTTTTTCAGTGCGGAAGAGAAGATGCGAGTCAGTTAGCGCGTCGCATTAACTTGGGTCGCAAGCGAATCGAACGCGCGATATTTGGCGTACCCTTGCGTTGTCGTTAAACAGTACAGCCCTGCTCCCTTACCCGAGTACTACAGCTCCCGGTGGCACGGAGCACGATGTCACGCGGGCCGACGATAAAATATAACGCATAACTTCCGTCGCTGCGAAAGTTATCCTTAATGACGGTCATTAACAGCAAGCAGATAAAGGGTTGAACCTTTATAACAATGTAATTTGCGTCTACTACGACAGATAAAGCTGATAGGCGTTAGGCGGTCCGCCTGTCTCTATCTCTATATTGCCGCTTTTATCTGTTATTTCATTTAGTATTAATGAACTCCACGCTGCACCCCCTCCCCCGCCACCCGGACTATGTTGCGATGGCTACCTTTACTCCATCTTTTTGCTGTCAGAATTTAATGTCTCGTTGCTCTTTTTCATTCTCTATTCCATTCTTAATTTTTCCCCTCGCATCTAGCCTATTAAAATAATAAGCATTCAATTTCTCACGTCGTTGTTGAGCTGTGGAACGACTTTGCCGTCTTACTCGCTGTTGAGCAAATGAATTGATCATACCGCACGCACTCTGAATGTTGATTCAAATCTTCTAACGTACGAGTATCTGAAGACCTAAGGTTTAATTAATAGCTAGTACAACGCGGTGCGATGTAATTCAAATATCGTAAACTATCAGTAACTACTGACCAAAGCACAAATAAACTGGCTGGTCAAACCAAATGAAGGAGGACAGCATTGACCATTCTCTGTTGTAGTAGAAGTACTGAAAGGTAGTAAGGTTCGGATATCTACTAAATGCTCGAAAAATATCGTAGATTAGCGTATTTTAGTAGTTCGCAGTAGTGTTACATTATGAGAAAAATTTTCAAACATTAGACACTCGAATAACTGGCGGTTGTGTGGGTAAACAGCGACTCCAGAAGGAAACCAATCGATACGCCGCCCGCTGCTGTCTCGTCTCCTAGGTCATGTTAAAATCGAACAAAACAGTCTCAGTTTTCGTACGCGAGCGAGCTTCATCAAGTAAAATATTGGCTTCACGCGTTCGATTCGATGCGATGCGATACGATGAATGAAATGGCGGGAAAAGCCGCCCGAGCGAGTTCGCAATATGGCTGATTTGAAACATAGCGAAATGCGCCTGCCTACTTATTCACATAATTTATTAAAATTCAAATTGCCTTTATCAGGAAATCTTGTAGCGCAGGTTAGTTCACGTTGTATTTCACCCACCGAGATAGGACCAGTGCCACAGATTCCACGGCCCATATAGAGCAAAGGTCTCCCGCAGACGCTCCCATTTCTTTCTATTTTCTACTTCTCTGTGATATCAATTTTTTTGTAAAAAGTTGCCGAAATCGTCTCTCCATCTTATTTTCTGTTTTCCCTGTTTTCTTTTTTGGTTTATGGGTAGCCAGAAGGTTGTTATGTAGGTCCACCGGTCGTCTTTCGGGCGGACGATGCGTCCTGCCCACCCCGATGCGCAAAATCCCGCTAGTTACTCGGGTAACTAAAGGGGAACCAAGGGTGACTGACAGGTTTCTGGGTAATTTGAGGGTAACTGAGGGTTGCAAATGGGTAACTTTTCTACGGGTAACTAGAGGGTAACTGATTGCGTGTCGGGATGCGAATCCCACCAGTTACCCGGGTAACTAAATAAGGGAAACCACGATAACTGATGGGATTTTTTAAATATTTTTACGACATACAACATTCAATTGGCTATCGTTTAAAAAAAGGGGTCCTCTACCATAAAAATTCACTTTTTCCATTACTTTCTTATAAAGTGAATTTCGGCGCGGGTCAGTTGGGAAGAATGGTTGCGGGTTGCCTACCCGAATGAGCCAACCTTTTCTAGTTATTTATAAGAACCTTGGGTCTTATTCATGAATATCATAGTTTTCTTCGAATTGATTGTTAGTTCACCAATTTTACTATTTAGACTTAGTTTCTTTATCATGTCCGTTATTTCGTTTTTTGAGTTTGCAAAAGGAGTCACGTCATCGACAAAAATCTTGAGTTTTTTTGTTCCATCTTTGTACACTGTTGGGTTAGCGTGAAAAGGTGCTATCTAAAAAAAAAAAAAATTTACTGGAGAGAGGCTTAAAGATTTTGAAACAATGCCACGACGAATCTGTTAAAAAATTGGTGTGGCTAAAAATAGTACAACAATGCCTCAATATTCCGCTAAACTCTAGTTGCGGTCAGATGCATCTAAAAAGTACTAGTTGCGGTTACAGGCCGAAAATAAGATGTACGAGTTGCGGTCATGCAATTAATTTTTATTTACCAAAAAAACAAAAAAAACAATGAAACGTATTTACAAAAAAAAAAACTTTTCTTTTTTCATGCATTTTTGGCAGAAATTTGTAGGATAACCCTTTTACAAATTGTAATAGGTCAATTTTTCCGTTGCGGTATTCCGTAATTTTTTGGAGAATAAACGCCTCCTTCGTTATAGACTTCTGAGTACGCAGAATTCTTCGGTCGCTGGTACAGTTCTTGGATGATTGCTCATACGAGCACCGTGTATATTTTTCTTGACATACTTAATATCGACTGAATCTAACAGTGTAAGCGCCTCACCTGATGCTTCAGTATGTATGATTTTGCTGGGCCGTTCGCATATATTTTCCTTTGCTTTACGTTTAGCACTGTTACTGAGCTGCTGTCGAACCAATGTCCTCCTATCATCGGGTGCATGATTGTGATTCATCCTTGACTCGATAACTGCACCAGTGTGGTCATATTTTATGAAAGCAGTACATTTTTTGTTTGTGCACACCCATCGCAATACACCATTCTGCAACGTTCTATAAAAACGAAACTTGTAACCATCAATCACACGCAGTTCTTTCAATTTTTCACTGTACATCGTACTCATCATTTGGCTGAACACTGAAAACTGCATTGAATTTGAGACAAGTTTCACATGTAAAACGGGTACATGAAATCTAATCTAACTATACAAGTTAAAATACGTCAAGAATACCCGCTACAGTTACTTAATAGAGCAGCATGTTCTAACTTCCCATAATATTAAAAAAAAAAGGACAGACATGCAGCTTATCGTGCCGACCGCAACTAGTTTCTACCTATGAACGCAATTAGTACATAGTTATTTTCTTCCTTTACCGCAATTGGTATGTACCCGGCGTCAGTTTTTCTCCTCTGACCGCAACTAGAGTGCAGCCCAATATTCAACTAGGAATATATTTTAGAGATGAAAACATTCCAGGTTCTTTTCTTTTTTAAAAAAAGCAAAAAAAAAGCAGAGTGTTTATAGCACCATTTCATACTACAAGAATGATAGAATTCAAGGTGCTATATACGTCTATTTTAAACTACTCTTCTTCAGATTATAGAAGGAAAATTGTGTTGAAAACGCCTTTCCACACGAGGCACTATCTTTTTTTCCTCTCTGCGTTTGTAGCGATTAGTCAAAGGGAAAATGAAAATACAAGATTTTATTTTTTGTTTTCTAATAAAAATATTAAAATTCGAAAATTTAAAGAAAGTCAAATAATAAAAATACGTCAGAATAACATTAAATTCAAAGTTAAAAAAAAAACAAAAAAAAACTCGTTCCTGCATTGTTATAATATTGTCTTCTGATCATCTTAATCTTCTTCAAGAAAAGTAGAGGTCCTTTTTTCAAAATTGATTGTACTTAGCACTCTGGTAGGTACTCGCAATTTCACACGTGAATAATACTCGCACCTTGAAATTTGAATTCTCGAAATGAACAAGTGTTGCCACCTCTCACAAAATTTCGTGAAATCTCACGAGTTTTTGAAAAATCTCAGAATTTTCCACGAACGCACGAATTTTTCTTGTACTTTCACCTATCTTACTTCGGTAATTCTGTTTAAATAATCTTAAAACCCCTAGTTTTTTAAGAAATGATCTCAAAGTAGCAAATTCTTAATCTTTTTCTTTCATAATTGTGATATATATGTACCCATGCTTATATTATTGTGTTCCTGTGTGTTATCTCTACATGCAAAAGTCCAAAATAATTGTTGAATTTTAATGATAATTAATGAACAAGCTAATTTCTAATGATACCTATTAATAGGGTTAAAATGCGGAAAAATGATTTTCACTTTGAACTTTAGGAAAATCCAATGCAGATTGGAGCTAAAAATATAAAATATAATTACAGTCGTTACGATGGGAAAGTAGGTTGTTAAAGTTTTACATGCAAGTATTCAACAGTTTATGCTTTCACTGAAGAATTAGTTTGAAAAAAGAAAAAAAAAAGAAAAAAGAAACTGATTGAAATTAAACCTTCTTTCAAATATTTGAAGTGATCGAAACTGACACATAAAAAAGTGCTAACTCCGATGTATTCATTCCTCTGATACAACCGAGTGCCATTGTACATTCCACCCATTAAATAAAAAAAAAAGTTTTTAATTTTATAATTTTGTAAGAGTCCGCGAAAAATGTCTGTGATCTCACGAGTTTTCTTCGTGAAATCTTAAGAATTTTCATGAAAGGGATCTGGCAACACTGTAAATGACAAAATATTGAAATAAAATCGAACATATAGGTGTAAGATTCCGCCACGCCGAAATCTTGGTTGCCATGATACTCGCAGATAGATTCCTGCAGTGTACGAGATATTAGGTCGGCGTAACAGTCGTTATCCGAGCGACGACAGGTCGTGGTCTACACCCTCGGAACTGTAGCTTTTTGTTAATTCAGTGTTCTCACTGCACTCTTAGAAGCGTGATTTAAAGGCTATTCCGTTCTAGTCTTACATCTTCTTCTACTACATATATAAAAATGAAAGTTTGTCTGTTTGTTTGTTGGTTTGTTCGAGGTTGGCGGCTGAACCATAAGAGCTGGGGGTTCGTACTTTTTGGATGTGTTCGTATGAACCCGGAATAGGTTTTAGGCTATAAAAAATTTCGGTACCCACATTAGGAGGGAGGCCACAAAATTTTATCCCCCCGGCCCCCTAATTTTGTTTTTAACTTGAACTTTTTAGAATCGTTTTACACCGACCTTCTTCACATTCTGTTAAAATTTGGTGGCCGTAACTGTCTTCCTTCAGAAAATATTGGGGGTTGAAAATCTGAAATTTCCAAAACGAGCTCAAAATGCTTCATTATTGCACGTACATCTAATTTAAAACAACCATAATATTTGGATATCGTTCCGTACCCGTTTCTGTACCACACAGCCCATTTTCAACCACGTATCACCTCCAAAAGCCCTAAAATTTCAGTTTTTGAAAACTATCTTCAGCATTCCTTCTAATTATCCGAATTTTTGAAAACACCGACATTTTCCTCTGAATAACACAAATATGAAGCAGTAAACTGCAAATATATCAGAGCCCTCCAACTGAAGGCAATGAGTGTTGAAGCTATTTGCAGTTTTAAATTTTCGTAAATTTCAGTAGCGCGTCTCTGGGAACCTTTTCCGAGCCAAGAATCGGCTATCGGCTACACGGCGATTCGTCTATCAACACACGCACACAGACACGCGCGCACGAACATGCACAAAAAAAGGTTAGGAACAGAAACAACAAAGAAGGTTTAATACCTAAGTATAATAGGCTAATGAGCCTATTCTTCTATGTGTCCCCCCCCCACAGCAACTGCTAGTAAGTTTAAACTGCTTATTATAAAAATGTAGCGTCTCATATCAAAATCTCTCTTCTGTAATATGTATAGAAGTGTTAGCTTATTTGTGGGTGGGTGTGCATGTTTGTTCGTGGTTGGCGGGTAAATCATAAGAGCTGAGGGCTGATGCGGATACCGGGGAAGAGGGTGGGGGTCCGTACCCCCCTCTCCAAAAGATCGAAATACAAATATACGGTATCAGTTCTAGCGATGGAGATCACGATAGGCACATTAGGCAAGTGCCTAGGTTGACAGATTTCGAAGGGGCGGCAAAATGTTGTACAAAAACAGCGGGAAAAAGGAAGGAAATTCGGAAAAAGAGAAAAAGAAGAAGAGGCAGACAGAAAAAAGGTAACAGTTGCAGAAAACATAACTGAAAAATAATTATCAATTTTTGACCTGTAGTTCATTAGGAGGATATGGAGTGGAGGAGCGAGGAGGACATTTTGTTGAGTGCCTGTAGCAGCTTGGCTTTTAAATCCGCAGCTGGTTATAAAGAACGTGAGCAAAAAGTGAAGTCCATAATACATTAAAAAAGAAGAAGAAGTGAAGTGACCCGCTTATCAGTCGCATTAGCAGCGGATGCCGGCAATGCGGGAAGGGTGGAGGGAGGAAAACTGCAAGTTTGGAAAAGATCACGGATGTGGATCACAGAGAATCGTTGGAAGGACGGGGAGGGAAGATGGGAAAGCGGTTTGCTGTAAAGGGAAGAGGAAGGGACTAGCTCAGTTAAACCAACACACTTTAGCCAACCCACCTTAGCCAACTCACTTTAGCCCCACGGTCTAGATGACCCGCGAAGCGGGTCAGCTAGTAGGTATATAAATATCACCTTCTCTTTCTGTAACATTCTGCAGATAGAACCTTTCATATTGATGAATTTGTTAATAACGCGTTTAACGCCTTTTGTTTTTCAAGTTTCCTGTTGAACTGAGGCAATATTTTATCATTAACTCAGTGTTGGAAGAACGCAAAAATCATCGTTCCCGTTCGTTCTTCTCCAACTGCATGGTTCTCATTCATGTCTTTGTTCTCCTTACCTTAAAATACCAACGTTCCCGTTCTTGTTCTCATTCCTGTTTCCATATTGTTCCCGTTCCCATTCCCGTTCTTATCACCACCTTGGTCCTGTTCCCGTTCCCGTTTCCCGTTCTTGCGCTCAATCTCATCATGTTCTCGTTCTCATTCTTGTTTTGAGAACGAGAACGAGGACATATGCCGTTTTTCTTTTCGTTCTCGTTCGCTCTTCCATGTTCCAACATCCGAGTACTGCACAGTACTGCAGGTTAATTTTTTCATTTAAAAATTTTATAATTGATGGTTTTGGGCTTTCAGAGTTTTACTTTCGCGCCAGCTGCAAAGGTGTTGAAAAAACGCAAAAATTATCTCGTTCCCGTTCTTGTTCGTTCTTCTCTAACTGCATTGTTTTCGTTCATGCTCCCTAGTTCTCCTTTTACCCTATAATTACCAACGTTCCCATTCCGGTTCTTGTCCCCAATCTGGTCTTGTTCCCATTCCTGTTTCCCGCTCTCGTTCTCAATCCCATGATGTTCTTGTTCTCGTTCTGGGAACAAGCACCGAGAACCTGCCGTTTTCCTCCTCGTTCTCGTTCGTTCTTTCAACACTGCATTTTTAGGGTGTTTGTCGCGCGAAGCGCTGCAAGCAAACACCCTATTGCAATTGCTTTTTCATTTTTTTCATTTTTTTTTCTTTAAATACAAGTGAATTGTTTACAGCTCATAGTTCAGTTTTAGCTCAGTTGCGTTTAGATCGTTAGATCGGTCTTAAGGCAGAGGCGTGTGGTTCGATTCGTATTTTACATTTTACTCATAACAGTATAATTGTGCGACTCTGTTCTACAAAAGGAACTATTTCCTCAAAGAAAGTGAAGACATTAACTGGATTTAGAAGAGGTAAGTGTATTGTTTGTTTGTATGAAATGGGTTCTCACTTGAATTAGTGTGTATAATGTATTTGAATCGAACCAAGTGCAAGCAACATTCTGTGGTACTCTTATCTGGAAATTTTCCGAGGGATAATGCGATGTGAGTTATGTCTCATAAATATGTTAGCAGTATTAAGTAATTGGTAATTTTGGTATTCTGTTTCAGAGGTCTTTCACGAATATTTCGTTTCTCGTTTGACTATTTACTTTCCTCTTTCATTATTTATCAGTCAGGATCGAGGAATCATCCAAAACCATCAACATGCCTTCAACCACGAATTTGAACTTCTATTATAATCGTGTAGCGGAATTGATGAAAAACGTGAATAAATAATTGGCAGATCACGTTTTGTTTTTGAAATGACAGATTATTTTTCTCGCATGAACAGTTCACGAATTCACAGGAGTGGAGCATAGAGCTAATGTCTTTTTGTCTTATAAACATTGTAATGAGGAGTGAGAACATATTAATGTGCGTTTTCTGAAGTGAGAACACAACTTTATTTGAATGGAAGTAAAATTCCTCGTTTATTTGAATCGAAACAAAATTCCTGTCCCTCTGAATTGTTATCAGCAGTTGACAGTTCATATTCGTTGAAATTGAAACTCCTGACTTTTTAAATTCCTTGGATTTATGTCCTTTGAATTTATTTTTTGTCTTGTAAAAGTAGAGTGTTTGATTTCTGCTTGCCACTTGGAATGAATTAAACGGAAAATGGAAATGTATTCTAGTTTTCTAGTATGTTCTGTGTTGATCAAAGTCTGCCGGGTGATTGCAGTTTGCAGCTTCACAGTTCGAAGCTTTGAACTTTCATGATGTGCGTGTAGCGTCCTGAGCTTTTATGTTCCCGTGTCCGGGTGGGAGGGGGGAACGAAAAGAAGACTTGTTCTTAGAGCAAAGTCATATAGATACACCCAAGTTAGACGACTAGCGCGTTTCCGCGTTCTGCCGTCATGCCAGCGCGCTGCTATCGCTGAACTCCTTTGTTTGCATTGCGCTTATATGGACATTTTTACGTTCTAAATTTGTTCCCTTTGGAATTTCCCATCGAATGCAAGTAAATTCGAAATTTTTATGGGTAAAATTTTGAAACTGATCTTACCTGATAGAAAATAATAGGTAGAATAAATTTTGTTCTTTTCACTTTTTCATAAAACTCGACCGTTATTGAGATAAACGCAAAACCTTGTTAGGGCTCCCAACATTTACATTGATTTCACGGCAGTCGAACGCTGCCAGCGCTGCTATCGGAATAAATTATCGTAACATACAAAGTTTAACATTGTTTAAATGGAGAGTCGAACGACTTGGTGTATCTATATGACTTTGTCTTAGAGCATCATTCGCTTATCAAAAAATACCTATTCTACACTAGCGCTTCTACAATTTGCATAGTCCCAATGGCAAACACCCTGTTACTACCTCGCGATCCGCGAGGTCGCTTGTTTTACTGTATGGTATCTAGTAGATAATAAAATTCCCCATCCAAAGATACCAAGAAGTCATTTTGTGAAAAAATTGCATACAGGGTGATGAACGAGAAGTCGCACCATAGGGCCAACATGTGATAAGGCGCAACGGCACCGACACGATAGCACAATCTCCGCTACATGCACTATGTACACGTTGCACGTTATTACATGTTTGCCTATGGTGCGACTTCTCGTTCATCACCCGGTATAGCACCTTTTCACACTAACCCAACGATATATTCAACCCTTATATCCCCAATTTAGTTTTCTAAAGATTTGTTCTAAGGAACTGTTGAAGAGAATAGGTGATAGAGAGTTACTTATCTTGTTGACATGGATAATAGAAAAATTCCGCAGGAAACACTCTGCAAAAAGCATTCTGCAGAAAAATGTTACCATCGTGTTATATGTAGTTGCGTATTCCTCTTTGCGTGGTCATTCGTTCCGTTACGTTTGACTCAGCGGACATCGGCACGAAGAATCCCGAGCAATGCCGAGAATGGACGACTGTAGTTCAACTAGTTCAACGAGAAAGAATAACGAAACGAATCATGAGCATGTGGGCCTGGTGGGACAGGGAATGGCAATTGTTCCTATTAGACGGGAAAGCGCGCGAGTTTCATTACCTGAGCGATGAACGTGCGTTTTGACTGGAAGCTTGAGTACTGGATTGCGTTTCTTTTTTATACTTCATAGAATGAATATGTGTACTTATTAACTTATGAATAAATCGCGCAGTACAGGTGTTGGGACGGTAAAGTTTGTCTCATCGCGGATCGTCGTTACCAATGTAACAATTTCCTTTCTTCATTAATTTAATAAAATGTTGAAGTCTTATGTCGGATATACCCCTCAATACAAAAATAATCAGTTTTGGCAATTGGACTAGGAGATATAAAGGTCCAGAAAATTGATTTAAGTTCGGTACATTACTTTAATTCAAGAATACTAGTAACAAAAAAAAAAAAAGAGAGAGAGTGAAAAAAGGTACTGTCACCAACAGCATTTAGGATATTCCACAGAATTGGACAAGAAAAGCACTTTTTTGATTTTGCATTTCTTGTTTTACTTCCCCCCCCCCCGAAGTATTCTTCTTCCCCGTGTGTCATTATTCTGGTTTGAATCTCCTTACACAGGCAGCTGTTCTATAATTTTTGTGACTTCCGTAGGTACTCCCTGGGGTTTCAATGCTTTTAGCATAAGTTGATGTTTTAGTGAGTCAAAAGCTTCAATCTAGTCAACAAGAGCTATTTATAGGTTAATTTTGTATTCTGTACGTTTTTCTATGATCCGAGATCTTGATTCCAGATTTCCTGTTTTCTATTGTCTGCTCATCTGTCTTTCTGAATTGCTCACCTGATGGTTCGCTGGATGTCTCTCTTAAGCTTGATCGACTCTGTGTTACTCGGTCTGGCTAGATCTTGGGTCTTAATGGCCTTTCCAGGATATATATATATATTTTTTTTTAGTAAGGCTAGTAGCTGAACGCTTCTTTTCTTGACACGAGAGAAATTGAGGTCGAGTTCTTAGCGTACCGGGAGACCACTTATCCGAGTGGAAACATTAGAGAGCGCTTTAGCGTTCGAGTATTTACCCGGGCGCCGGCGAAAGATTTTCAAGGGGCACGCTGTGGATCGAAATTTCAATTGAGGCTCGCTGTAAATTTCGCTCGCTTATAGAAGGAAACGTGAACGTACCAATCATTTCCTAGTCTAGAAACTTCGCGAATTATCTACTTCGCCTGCGGAAATGTAGTCGTCGTTCGATCGATTATTGGCGATAATTACCACCGTTCGCCAGAAAGTGGAAAATGCGACTGAGTCACTGGATGTGCGAGTACGCCTTTAAAGTTCTTTTTATTTTCGTTTCGTTCGGTGGACGGTAATTTCTATCCTTTTAAAGTAAAAGCCTATTATTAATGCCAGAAACGAGTATAATTTGAATAATGGATGGCAAGCGATGAGCTGCGAATATGATGGAGATTGCTTGAGAGTTCGAGAGCTCCTACAAAGCAAATAACTCGCGAGGAAAGCACTTACCAATTAAAAGATTGCCTCTCAAATTGACATAAGAATAGGAAAAGAAAAACGGAAAGAATAAATAAATCGAATTCGAACGCCGGCGATCTACCGGACAACCGTCATTGTGTCATATCACATCTGATAGGGGAAGATTACCAGACAAATATCTTTCAGAAAGACTTATCCACCCTATGTACACTCCATGAATTTTTTTCAAATTTTTATACTTCTTCGTCATTTTTTCTTGACATTGTGTAGCAAGATTTCCGAGGATTTGTCATCATAGATCATTTACCAGTGAAATCCAATGTGAATGACATCCAGTAACTTACTTCAATGTCCCAGAAAGTCAAGCTTGTTGTGCAGCCGTCTTATGTTGAGAACATTTTTCTCTCTAAATGGTATGCACGACTCTTTACCGTAATAGATACATAGAAACAAAGAAACCACAAAGGCAAGCCTGCCCATTAAACCTCTTTCCATGCTTCAGACTTTTTTATTTATTTTTTGTAAGAAATATATACGTAGATATTACGATCAGACCGGAATCTGAAATACTGCCCCAATCATCAATTGCCCTCCGTTCGCGACCAATCTTCCATGTCTACGAATTAAATTAGAAATTTTCGGATTCTTATCCTTTGATATTTTCAAGGAAACTCCAAAATATAAAAAGAACTATTAATCTTGAAACGAAGACTCAAACGAGATCAAATGACATCACTGAGAACCATGTGAAGTGAAATATCCCTAGTAACAAGGAAAACAACTACCAAGAAAAATCTATGCGAAAAAAAACCTACGGACAACCAATGACCGAACTGAGATTAGTAAGAAAAATCAACTTTGGAACCTGAATGAGGAACACAGGTTTTCAGTTTTCTGAAAAAACATTACACACTTAAAATTATGTAATTAACGTTCGTGTCTCACCATTATACTTCAGTCAAGTGTTCTCAAATTTTTAAATAAAATGAAGTGAAAAAATAGCAAGAAATATTAATCGCACGGGTTAGATCAACTGAAGGACAAAAGAAGAAATCCATTATAAAATTTTGAATTCGAATACCACAAACTCCCACCGAGAAACAGAGTAGTATTTCTATCCCCCGCCCCTTTTGGCCACAAAGGGGAGTTAGTAGTGATTAAAACCAGATTTCTAGCAATGAGGGGCTAACACGAATGTTAATTATCTATATGACACTCACGTTACCTGAAATTTATGGAGAGAAATAAAAAAAAAAGTGGCTGGAAGTATAGGCTTCGTTTGATGCGATGCCCGAAAGGGCAGTTTCCGGTGCTGGGGGTGCGGTGTCTCAGTGGCATGCGTGCATCGCCATACGTCTCACCACACCAGTGGTATTTAATTCTTTCTTGGATCCAAACTGGGAAGAGTGTAGGTAATTATTTGCCTCTAAAGTGGTCTAGTTAGTAGACGTTTGAACATAAGTTTTTCAATAATTTTAGAAAGGTAGGGCGTGACTGAGATTGGACAGTAATGATTCGCATGCACTTTTTTTTTAATGTTTTTATTTTCGATATACTTTTAAAATCTTTTAATTACTTTACTTTCCTGTTACTTCTTATTATTTTGTATTATTTTTGTTTCATTTATTTTATTAATTTGGCATATAAATTTATTGTATCTCTGCCTTGCTCCTCCTGTAATTGGCCGAAAGGCTGTTGGAGGAAAATACATTATTATTATTATTATTATTATTATTATTATTATTATCATCAATTCGGCTACCTAAATTTTAAAGACAGTGATGGCAATACTTGTTTTCAAGGGTGAAGGGAAGGTTCCTAGTTCAACTGAGTTACAGAATAATTTGGTGCAAACTTTAGCTAAATATCTCGAACTTGATATTATAATCTGCGTATCAGAGCTCCCAAACGAGGAGGAAAGGGAGTCCGCCGATTGGCATGGCGAATGAATTTTTAATTTTAAGTGTTCTGTTTTCTCGACCAACAATCTGCAAACCAATTTGCATAATGATTTTCACATGTTGTCTTACACCGCGAGCATGATAATATAATGTTCAAGCATGGGTGAGTTTCGGAGAGGAAAACACCGCTGACTTTTGACGTAACTATCTTCTCTTTGATATGAAAATGAGTTTAGCCAACGTCGAACCCATTTCCACAACTCATGCAGTGCTGATTATTGGATTCACTGTAAATAAAACCACAAAAAGTTCAAAAATTGAAAACTAAACAAGTTAATAATGTAAATTTTTCGCGTAATGAGATCCTCAAAATATACAGGTCAATATAATATGATACTGGTATATTCAGGTATTTAAGCGCTACATTCATTACTTCAAACTTTTGAAAGGAAGTGAAGCTTTTCTGATCATCATCATCAAGACGATAACAGCCACTATATTGGGTACAGAATTCACTTCAGACTAATAGCACTCGAAGGTTACAGGTGAATATGTAAAGCAAGGTGAGGTGCTGTGAGTTATCCAAATTTGGTATTGGTCAGATTGGCCCGTTATTCCGGATCATTAAAGCGACTTTTGTACAGGTTAACCTTATCCCAGTCGCTGTGAGACTGAGAGGTAAACGTGGCAGCTTCGTAAGCCTTGCGTCCTGGGCTCGAATCCCACCAACGTCGGAAAAAGCTAGTGACATTCGAATACCCCCCTTTAAAATCCTAGCGAACACAGCGACTACAGTATCAATCGGGGTGGAAGATAGCGCGCCATGTAACCCTTGCTAGTTCGAACGAACAAGGCACTACAATCGCAGGGCTTGTTACCACCAGATCTAAAAGATTGATACTGTTGTGTGCACGTCGTGGTCAGCTTACTCAGCGTCGTGAAACACGTGGCTAGTAAGCGAACTGCGGCTGCACACTCTTCGCCACAGAGAAGGAAAACTCTAACGCAACAAACCGTGGGGACCCCAACTAACCGGCTTAGGGAAGTTGCGCGCCAGAAATCGCGATCGCCAACACCGGCATCGGATACGGCACTTGGATAGAACCTAATACCATCTGAATGACGTGATGTTTTCATGGATCTTGATACTTTGAATCCTTCGTTGCGTATATATTTTGAAATACTATATAAAAAAGAACGGAAGCTACTTTCGAGGAAGCTCTGTGTTTTCCGAGTGTAGCGGCTTATAGGGTAATAATTATTGGAACTTTCAACTTATTTGTGAAAATACTATTACATCTACTTCTTCTACGTTGTGGATTCTATTATTATTGCAGTAGTTTTCTATTACTCGTCAATTTTTTCTTCCTCCTGCTTGAAAACGAGACATTTCCTTGTAGTCACTTCGAATTAATTTTATTATATAAAATTCTACATCCCTCAGTCTGGATTGATTATTCTTCACTCTTGCAGGAATTCGGAATTGTAGATATTTTGTTGTATTTGTATCTAACATTTAGAGGAAGAAAGATATTCAAGATATAAGTTAATTACTGTAATAACTCAGAATTCCAACAAAGTAATTCTAATTTCATAAATTATTTATTCTTCCTATCAGCTATCCATATCGTCATATATGACCTGGAATAATGAAATGTGCCTCTGGTGTCGAAAAATCATTTTTCATTGACAATTCTTATAGAAAAAGTCACGCTCTTTCGAATGAAACAAATCGCAGCTTCCTATCTTCATTAGTTTTCCCGCAAACTATGCATTTAAAAATTACGTTAAAAGTTTAAAAACATTCGTTTACATGTCGTCGGGTGAAACGGGCCTAATGATAGAGAACAAGAGTTCGGCACGCAGTTGTCAAAGCAATGCGTAAACGCACCACCACAGATGTACACGCTATGTCCATCTGGGCGCACAATTTTCGCCATCCCATCTTTACACTCGTGTATCTGGAAAACCTGTTTTCGCACAAGAGGCACATTTCATGATTCCAGGTCACATATTGTCATCGAATATTCCCACGGAGTTCTCCGGAAATTCTTCTGGAAAAATAGGTTTGTTTACTCCACTATACAGACTCATCCAGTCGGAAATTTGCGCTGGAAGTCTTTTCATAAACAATTCCGGCTTTGCTCCGAAGCTTTGTTTTGTATTAAGATCAAAGATGTCCCCAGCTGCTAAATCTTCTAAGCAATCTAGTAATACACATGTTTCAATGATTGTGATGGGAGAGGCGTGGAAAGAATGAAGAGGGGACGGCACATTTGCGGCGTAATGTTAGGTAGAGGTGAGATTAATTGCTAGGGAATTGCCCATAAAATTATCTAAAGGATTTTTTAAAGAGCCAACATTTAGTACGGAGTCTATTTTGCAGATGTCGATTGTAAGAAATTTACTCTCTTGACGCGACTAATGATCAATTTGTATTTTGTTTCAGCGACTGTTCGATTAGCACGAAAGTGGATAAGATGGCTACCGAATGTGCTCCTAGCAGTTCTCAAGAGCAAGCAGAATGCAGCAGACCGCTTTGACAAAAGGAACCGGTGACTCCGCAGTCACTCTCGAGCTCTTTGTAACCGAGTCCGACGGTACGAGTAATTAGGAACAAACGTCGGTGGCTGGCGTTACTGAAAACACACGCTCTTAATTCTGTCCATCCGTCCGCTGTATCCAGACGGCGTTGTAAGGCGCAGCACGGGTGTGATGTCGTGTAATCGTGACGTAACGTGACATGACACGACACGACGATAAATCGTGTCGATATGCGTTCGTCATCTTTGTTGAACCTCGTATTTTCGGATTAAAAACGTAAATTTAAGGTAAAAAGTTTAAGAAACTTGAAACAAAAAAGAAGAAAGAAGCTTTGAACTCTACCGCCAAAGGCTTGTCGTTATAGATATTGTAATTTGTAACAAAATGATGACAATAGTAATATCATAGAAAATGTGTGAGGTTGTCGGGGGACAGCTGACAGAAGCGAAGCTTCTTTCGCACTGTGTGAGTTGCTACATCAGTCGGTAGGTGCGTGTACTGAATCTGACAGAAAACTACAAGCGGAGGCATGGATGGGAAGCAGTTTGGTTTCACAGATGCGCTCTCTCTTTCGCTCTCTGTCTCAATGTGGGTGAAGCGTTAGTACATCACTTCCGTTGCATGTTTTCGCGTTCGTGTTCGTTTCACATTTTCTACTTTAACTACCCATCCTGAACTTGCGTAAAGAAGCTTCGCTACAATAACATGCAATAGTATTTGTATAAGTAAAATTGAAGAAAAACAAAACAGGCGAATGTAAAAGAAAATACAGAATAAATTAATAAAAGATAGAAGGTCCGGGAAAAAGATGTGTTCTCAAAAACTTGTAGTTACTATTTTTCACTATCGAAATTGTTAGTATACAGTCGTAAAGATTTACGAGTAAATACATAATAAATTATGTATTTCGTACGTCGTATGAGCGCTGTAAAGCTTCGTTCTAAATCAGGTACGCCGAGTACACGCATACACGTGCATTTGTTCGCAATTTTTTCTTATTGTCTTTTCGTTCTTTTTTCGTTTTTGCAAGAAATTCGTAAACGTATTTTTCTACGCCAACGATATTAATTCAATGTGGAATGTGACACAACATCCGAGACTCGAGCGATTTATACCACGCTACTGTGTGCCCTGCTTCGATTTTGCAATGGAAATTTCTTTCGACAACTCGAATTACAAATTGAACGAAAGAAGATTTACGATTCGCTAAATTGCGCCCTATTTAGTTGGTCTGCCTGTATCAACGGACATGTTCGACCTCGATCGCTGCGTTAAGAGTTGGTAATAATAGTAAAAATCCGGCCAAGTACCAAGATTCTTGTATGAGAGTGGATTTTATAGCGTTAACCCCCAAAAATGCTAAGAAATACCAGGACCGTTGAAAAAAATCCGGATGCGGAGGAAAACATCATGGGCGCCTGCAGAGGGTAGCGGAGGTAGCGACCACTACCTCATAAGCATTTCATTTTTTATTTTTGAGCATCATTAGGGATATTTCTGATTCATGTAATTAATCGTTGAGTCGTTCACGAGTTTCCTCAATTTAAGTTCAGCATAAGAAGCGCGAGGCGACTTAGGTACTGGGATTTAATTTATACGAAATGAATTTTGATAGCCGCGTAGTTGTGTTGTATTATACAAATGTTTCGGTCTTACACGTTTCCGCCTTGAATGTATCGATTTCAAATTTATACGAACTCTAATTTTGATAGCCGGGTAGTTTTATATTTTTTATAATACTATTCTCTGTCGAGAGTTGCGTTTTTTAAAACGTGAATGGCCTTAAACATTTCGGCCGAATACCACTAGTCCTTGTCGACATTTGCGTTTTCTAAAACGTTTACCACTTAAAACGTGTCGACAGTGTCTCGATTTCGCGAGGAACGAGCGAAGCGAGTTCCGAGTGCTTTTCGGCCGAAGGCCGAAAAGTCGGTACTGCTTTCGCTTCGCGAAAGCAGTTTTTATTTTTGAGCATCATTAGGGATATTTCTGATTCATGTAATTAAATCGTTCAATAATACGTTTATTAACATTCGTCAACATAGGGACTGCGCATGTTCGTTTTGTCAGTTATCAGCCAGTGGCTCACGCCCATATAACTATTCACTAATCTCAATTCAAATACAAATTATTTATTATTTATTAGCATGCCAGTACATAATGTCCTTAATATAATTCTGCGGTAAAAGAAGGGGGCTCCCTTTCCCGTACTGGCTAAGCTCAGGATTGGGCATATGCCTCTAAAAATCAGGGTTAAATTATGGTCGTCAGCATTTTCTCTTGCTACCCACCGAAAAGTTCTGCCTACCCACCGAAAAGTTCTGCGGGTGGCCATGAACACGGATTCGAATTCGTCTCGAAAAATTGAGAAGTTGGCACCAGCGCCGACGCTGAAGTTCTCCGAAAATTTTTTCGCCCCAAAAAAGATATTTCCAAATTCCAAAAATCAAAAATTTTAAACTAAGACTGTTTTTAACTCAATTTTTTACGCTGAGCTCGAATTCGGTGTTCAAATTTGACGGTGGCGCTTCGTTTCCCGAAATAAATTCGAAAATGTGGTCGAAATGGATCAAAGAATGACTCTAGGTCAAATTTGACAACGGATTCGAATTCGCCTCGAAAACTTGAATAATTAGCACGAGCGCCAACGCCGAAGTCCTTCGAAAACTTTTCGCCCTAAACAAGACGTAATGTATATAGTATGGAGAAATTTTCAAAATTCGAAAAATCAAAAAATTTTGAATTAAAGACAGTTTTTTACTCAATTTTTCACGCTGAGTTCGAATTTAATGTTCAAATTTGGCGGTGACGCTTCATTCCTGAGATAAATTCGAAAATGTGGTCGAAATGGGTCAAAAAATGATTCTAGCTCAAATTTGACAACGGGTTCGAATTTGTACAGAAAAATTGAGTAATTCGCACCCGGACCAAAATCACGACGCTCGTGATCTCGTGTTCGAGACCCACGAAGTCACAACTCCCGTGATCACGGCGCAGTACCATCGCACGACCCCCGTAGTCCCGTGTACTGGACCCACGAAGTCAAAACCCTCGTGATCTCGTGTACCGGACCTACGAATTCACAACCCCCGTGGTATCGTGTACCGAACCCACGAAGTTCGTATTCAGTGTGCACATTTGGCGATGATGCTCCGTTCCCGAGATAGGCTCGAAAATGTGGTCGAAATGGGTCAAAAAATGAGTCTAGCTCAAATTTGACAACGGATTCGGGTTTGTCTCGAAAAATTGAGTAATGAGCACCAGCGCCGATGCTGAAGCTCTTCGAAAATTTTTTCGCACCAAAAGAGACATGATGTATGAAGACATTTTCAAAATTTGAAAAATCAAAAATTTTAAATTAAAGACTGTTTTTGTACTCAATGTTTTACGCTGAGTTCGAATTCTGTGTTTAAATTTGGCGGGTACGTTCCGTTACCAAGATAAATTTGATAATGTGGTTGAAATGGGTCAAAAAATGATTCTAGCTCAAATTTGACAACGGATTCGCATTCGTCCTGAAAAATTGAGTAATACGCACTAACTATTCACTAATCTCAATTCAAATACGAAAATTAGGGTTAAATTATAATGGTCGTCAGCATTTTCTCTTGCTACCTCATCAAAGAATTCTGAGGGCTCCCATGGAAAACATTGAAGTACGTGAGGTGTCGTCGGTGGACACCCGACAGAAGCAAAGCTCCTTTTTTGCGCTGTGTGAGTTGCTACATCAGTTGGTGGATGTACTGGATGTTATTGGCATATATACGTTCCACCAGGAGTGCCAATGTCGAAGACGAAAACATGATATGTGCAGGGCCGTGCAGAGGAAATCCGGGCCCTGGGGGGTGGATCTAAAAAGTAGGTAAGAACAAAAAAAAAAGGAAACAATGTTTTTAGGGCCTTTTTTGTAAAAGCATAGATTTCTTAGCACTGCTTGGCGGGCCCTCAAAACCCTTAGCGGGCCCCTCAAAAAAACTCGGGCCCGGGGGGAACCCCCTTCTCTGCACAGGCCTGGATGTGTGTATATTACACCATAAGAACGTGTGCTCGTAAGAGTGTTGCTCGCAGCCTTTATATTGATTTTTATGAAAAAATGCTTAGAACTAATGTGTAGCCCCTTTCATTTCCTATCAGATGAGCTTAATTTGGATTTATTGGGTAACTTTTTTTATCATCATCCCCACATTTCATGTTTTCGTCCAAATCCACCAATCAGTGAACAGTATATGAGGGGCAGGGGTAGCAACTTACTCCCCTGTGGGAATTTTTCCCTCAGCAGTTGCGAAATTTACCATTTCAGTCACAGGCGAGTTGGGAAAATCCATCAACAAGTTAAAAAGTTTTTTTTTTGTTTGCTTTAATACTTGGGAATTGAGTTGACAAGTTGGGAAAATCTAACAAGTCAAAAAAGGTTTTTTTCTTGCTTTGATACTTTGGAATTCTGAGTTGAGTCAGTTGGTACTTTCACAATTTTTACCCCCCCCCCCCCCAGGAAAAATCTTCGGTGGTACATCCCAGTGTCTATTATTCGTCACAGAGAAAAAGAATAAGTGCATATGGAATGACCCTGCACAGGGATACGACAATTTGAATAATTTCATCAATGCCGTTTTGTAGTAGCATGTTTCATACTTTATTCTGATCTACGAATAACGTTTTAGCGGTTGGTATTGTACCTACGAATATCCAGTGGCGTGACTAGGGATGGACTCGAGTGGGCCAGGCCTGTCCATTTTTTAAAGGATTATATATATTTTTTTAAAAACATTAAATTTATTTTTTGAAAAAAAGAAGAAGAAAAAGTAGATAAAATTATATCTTATTTGCATAGTAAGCCACGTTACAAACGCCCGCATAATTACATTTTATTAAATAGCAGTATTCATTTAAGTATGCGTTTATTTATCTCCGGGAGGGAAATACAAAAACGAGATTGACCCTTTGGTGAACAATATGCCAATCATGGAGAATGTGGTGGCTCTTCCGGACTTTCACCTTAGCTCGTATCACAGACTCTGCAGAGGCTCGGTTAACTTTCCGAAGAGAGCAAGGTATAAAAATCGGGCACAAGGACTTCGGGGGGGGGGGCAATCATTCCTATCCACAAGTATCATAAGGTGAGAAAGGAGGTGTCAAGACGCTTGGCAGAAATTAATCAGGTGTGGTTGCGCTCTACCCTGCAGGAAGTGTACGATATCCCGATGCGCAAAATCCCACCAGTTACCCGGGTAACTAAAGGAGAACAAGGGCAACTAACGGGGAACTAGGGTAATTTGAGGGTAACCGAGGGTACAAAATGGGTAAGTTTTCCGCCGCGGTTAACTAGAGCGTAACTAATTTGCGTAGTATCGAGCCAGTTACCCGGGTAACTGAAGGGGAACAAGGGTAATCTGAGGGTAACCCGAGGATAACAAATGGGTACTTTTCCGCGGGTAACTGGGTAACTAGGGGGGTAACTGATTGCGCATCGGGTAGGTGCGTAAAGGTAATCGAAGATGTGACAAATCAATATGGGGTCCACAGATCGAAAATAGATACGGACGATGAGCGATCTGCTAACACTAAAAGACTTATTGTGAAATATGCTGCCTCGATGGGGAAGGAAAGGATGATGCAAATAGAGAAAATCGAACTGTTTTTACTCTGGGAGGGTAAGCTGGAGAAATGTTAGGAATACTTGAGAGAAACATACAACTTTCTTTACACATGAAGGTGGTCGTTATTTACTCTTGGTGATATTTTTTTCTGAATTTCCTCTGATTCACCTCCTAAATTAGTTCTAATAAAATTAAAAAAAATAAAAAATAAAACAACCTATAAAGTTTTAGGTCGACCGGATTAGAGGAACCCCTGCAACAAGCTCCTTTTCGTTCTTACGAGAAAAAAACATGGAGTTTTGACTTTTGTTCCAGACTAAATTTCCCTCCTATATTCATCAGGGTCAGAGCCCGTAAATTTAACAATAGAACATTTGCTATCGGATTCAGCTTGTGACATTGGAAAATAAGTCTTTTACTTTCAACTTTTAGATTTTAATAAAATGTTCAACTTTCTTAAATTTCAGACTCTAGGTCAAATAGAGAATCTAGTAAAAACAGAATAGTCATTGAAATTCAAAATTCAACGTTTGCTATGAACTTTCAGATTTTCAAAATATCTTCCACATTTCAGCTTTGTTTCAATCTTCCAGATACCGTTCGATACTCGGCTTAAAAGTTTCGGCTTTTGACTGACTAGTCTCTGACAGTTAGAATCCAGGTTACTCCATTTTCAGAAACGAAATCTGACTTTTAATCCGGGGTGGTGGAGAAGAAAAATTTGCCGACAAATATTTTTTGAAAACTAGATATTTAAGAAATTAAAAATTTTCCGGTTTTTTAATGGAAATATTTTTAATTGAAAAAAACAAGACAAAAACAAACAAACATAAATAAAAAATGAAAAATTCAAATGAACAGTCTCAATATTTGCCGACTACCAAATTACTGGGGGGTGGGGAACCCCCACACCCCCCTATAGTTTCGTCTCTGAAGAATACAGTAGGACGTCTTACTCTCTGTTGCTATGATGGAGCAATTACCAGCAACAGGACGCAGAGTCAAATGCTTGATCACGAGGAGATCTATTAGCCTAAGCCAGTTTTCAGCCACATCCAATTATATGTTGCTCTACACTGTGGAAAAAATTCAAAAAATGCAAATGTTGTAATCAGATCTAAGAGTCAACGCATGGCTGATATTGTCTGGAAGGAAATATTGCGAACTATCATCACTACAACTTGAATTCTCATTTTGTCCTCGGTGTTTACCTTAGGTTAGGTTTACATTTAAGGGCATCTATTACTCTAAATACCGACGAGATAATAGGTAGGCAACTTTTCCTTACGTTTTTCTAGTTCTGTAGCTCTGCCGAAGGCCGCATCCACAGAATTTAGCTTTTGCAGAAGAGGAGGCGCTATTTCGGTTTGAAAAAGGAGATGATACAGGCGTTGACATTTCAAAGGAAAATTCCATGCTCGTGCGAATATTTTCAAAATAAGAGTTGTTGAATTTACGTTGATATATCTCAGGCGCATCCCGCATCGTCTCGCCATTATCGATGAATTACGTATATCTAAATAATATTAAAATTGTATGGCGTAGAAATAGGAATGTAGTATTATTTGTACAAAATTTCGAAGTGATATTCGATATGCGGTTATACCGAACAACGGGGTAATTTCTGAAGTTTAAAGTTTTCATATTATTTACAAATTTCCACGATTTATACCGATTTACGGTGAATTAACTTATCTCAGTAGGTACTTAATCACCAAGATAATAATTTATTCATTTTTAAAGCGTAGTATTTTGATGCGGATAGGAGCAATAATTTTTGTACGACTACCGATAAAATTTTTTTAATTTTATAATTTTTTGTTTTATTTTGTTTCCAACTTATTTCACTTCGTTCGTTCGTTTCGTTTTTCTTGTCGGTAAATAATATATGTATACATAAGTACCTATAAAAATCGCCGTTGAACGAGAAGGCTAGGCTTATATCAGCGTCCCAATTTAATACAGACTTACGCGACTCATCGCCATTTACTTTGGGAGAGTACGATTTCGAGAATACGATATCTGCTAGATAATAAACATCAGTACTTACCTGCGACTCCGCAAACAGATATGGAAGTTGAATAAAAGCTCCTTAGCCTCAAGAAGTCGAGTTCAGGGTTTTTACAGGTCCTGGTTGAGATGTGGGCATACTTTCAGGAATAATAATGTGAAACTCTGAAAATCGTGTCGCAATTTTTCTAAAATGCGCGTGAACAGCATTCTGGACTTCCGCATTTATTTCGTCGAACTTGCCGATCCCTCAGCGCTTTCTTCAGGTGTGGAAACAACTAAAAATCTCATGGAGCGAGATCTGGACTGTATGCCGGGTAAGAGAGGAGAGAAATTTTGTGCTTTCTTATACATTTTTCCATTTCTTTTGTTCTCTTTTCATGTCCATCTTCATAAATCGATGTTGGTACTAACACGTCTTCGTTTCTCGAATGCTATACGCTTGTCATACAGTTAGAAAAGATCTCAGTTGAAAGAGAACATGTTGAACTACACACCTTATGGTTACCAACTTTCCCAAGTGCTTTACACTAAAGAACGAGCGTCACTATTGCTGTGTACATTGTTTCCCGCGTCTTTTTCTTCATCATGTTATAGCACGCTGGCAATATTAAGGGTCTGAACTCAGATATTGACGGTGATCATACCCCCACTTTGTCCTAAACTCGGTCCTCCCTCCTGGACTAAACTCGGTTCCTCGTCCCCCCTTGATTTACCAATTTTAGACTTAACTCTGATGTATCCGCTACGGACTTACATCCATACATCACGCGCGGTGATTTTAAAACAAGCTATAGGTAATGGGCATAATGCGAGTTCAAAAATTGATTGCAATTGAGCCGGTGCGTGCAAGAAGGGCGTATGTCAGACATACGCCCATTCTAAGATTATTGTATTTTCTGGTAGTTCCACCTGTCTAGTATCTGTGACAAAAATTTTGATTCAATCGGATCAACCGTTCCGCAGTATTTCGTTTTTCTGTGAAATGTGTTATACGCCCTTTTGATTGTTATCGTCTAAAATCGAAGACTATACGAATAAAATTATCAGTTTCTCATATTTGTAATCAGAGGCGTAGCAAAGGGATGAGCATTGGGGGAGGGGGATGTTAGTAAAATTTCCAACTTGAGTAGGGGCTTGGGGGCGTAGCCCGTGAAAAAATTTGTACCCCCACCCCACTTCAGAAGCAATATGGGTATCATTTTACAGGAATTTTGAATAAAGTTTATTTCTGAATTTGTAATAACAAACTTTCTTTTCTATTTCAGTCAATTTTAAGGATACAGACTTGCATGAGGTATTATTTGAAAGAAGAAATATTTATCTATGCAACACTCAGTGGCGTCGCTGGGATTTTTTTTTTTTTTTTTTGGGGGGGGGGGTAATTTTTTCAGTAGTGCTGACCTACATTCATCGGCGTTGGAGGAATTTTTGGGGGGGAGGGGTGTAGTATGTTGTATCAAAGTGTCTAACAGTCATTTAAATCATTTATTTTCAGTCACGGTCATTCAAAAATTTAAGAATCAGCAAATCATACCTTGAAAGAGAACACAGAGAATTTAAAATTGGAAAATTCTATTATAATGACCAGGGCTGCAATTTTTATGCGAATGCATATTTTTATCTATGGCGTATAGGTATAAGTTTCAAAAGATCTTCACGAATCACAGAATTTTGAGTCAAATGAGCAGCACTTCATCCTACATATTTCGCATATTTTGGCATTTACCGCATATTTGGCACGTTGACTGAAATATTTAAAAACTGGCTAAACTCAGGTTTTTCTATACTGCTCCACATTCTTCAGATTTTCTGATAAAAATACCCCTTTTTCAAAACTTGATTTTGCCAGCGCACCAAAGAAGGCTGGGCCTATAACCTAATAAGACCCAACCTAATACCTAATAAGCCTGGCCTGAAATTCGGTAAATAAAAAGTTAAGCATGGTTCAAATAGAAATTTGTGAGTAAGTTATACCTGAAATGATCATTGATCTTACCAGGCTGGGCCTTATTAGGTTACGTAACACTATTTTTCGTGAGTATCGCATACCTCGGTTCCAAATTGCTCAAATTTCACTTTTCTGGCGTCGATCGTTAACTAACTACCACTACAATAACTATCCAGTGTTTGATTTCTGGATAAATTCCATTTCATTAACATAATACTCGTTAATCCTTCAAATTATACAAAAAACATATCGGAGCACTTTTTACATTATTGGAAAATCATCAACCAGCATATCTCGCACTAGTGATAAAAACAATTGGACAATGTTGCCATATCATGAAGGAACAACTTTGCTGTACGTTTTAATGCAGTCTAAAGTATAGCCGTCAAGATTGGTACATTGGGCCTAATATTTTGGATCCGGGCCTTATCGGGCTCATCTACCTCATGCAATAAAATTAGATTTCCCCCCTAAAAATGTAGTATTACAGACGAAGAAGTATATTTAGCTTTAGTTTATTATTTTAGCGCATTCATAGCAAATGGGAGGGGGCGGGGGGGGGGGGTGAAGGTCATTTATTTTCAGATTTCGATTTTGTTAGACATTATATGTATGTGTATTGCGAGTTGAGTATATGGTACGGTACTATATTAATTGCGTTATCACATGGCACTATAATTCGTTTACAGATTTTTTATAACTGCAAGTACCTATAAATATAATTATTGGCCTTTGATTTTTTCATTTTTTTTGGAGGGGGGGGGAATTTTGGTCATTAATTTTTTTGGGGTGTGGAAATCATCCCCCCCCCTATCAGCGACGTACTATTGACAAAGATGGTGTGAACGAATTGAAGCCGTATTACGCGGGAAAAAACAGCCAACACTTGCGGAAAAAACCGATAATTATCAAGAGGGTGTATAACACAATTTTTTTTTGGCGATCTCTATTGCAAAATCTAGGAACTATGGGCTTGGAAACACACAGAAAACAATATCTAGACACCTGTAGCAATAATTTAAGACCCACTCGAGATCTGTATCTTTAGTCGAAGCAGTATTGTGAGCAAATTAAGATTTAAAATGCGTTTTTCTCAAAACACACTTTTCTATTATACACCCATCTTGCACGCACCGGCTCAATTTTTATGTTCGAACCGGTTCAGCTTACTGTTCAGACGTGAACATGAAAAACCAACGGAATGGAACGGAATAGAATGTAACAGAAGGAAAAGAGCAACAAGTGAAATGGGTGGCCGCCGTTCCGCGCCGCGAACAGAATTCGGATGCCGCGCCCGTCGAAATACTTACTATAATTTTTCAAATTTGCGACATCCGCGTATCGATGCATGGTGACCCAGAAATACGAAAGGCCGGTTGATTAATTTGCTATCCGGAAATAAGAGCGAATCGATACGAGTCGCGGCCGACGGATAATATTATTGCGACGGCGATAAGAAAAAGAGCAAATAAATCGATCCGCGCCATGCGAATGAAAAAACTTCCGCGACTAATCGTCGTCGTCCTTGCCGGTTTTTTTCGTTTCTGTTTTTCGTAATCAGAGGGAAAATTGAATCTGCCACGCCATACACCGTTTCAGATTACAAATTCAGGAGGACCAAAATCAGTATAGTAGAACTTGGATTAGTGGAATCTCTGGCAACCAAAGTTTTTCTTCTTTCTTTTACCGACTTTTCAAAGAAAAGGGAGGTATTACACTCGTCACAGTTGTCAAGATGGGGGCGAAGGCAATGTTTTTTTTACGTTTCAGAGTGTTTAGAACACAACTGTAATAGTGGCTGTTTTTTTTTTTTTTTCACTTGAATGGGGTTTCATTTAGAAAAGTTTCAGTTAGGCAGGTCAAAAATGAACATATTTTACACTTACGCAGTTTTTTTTTTCTTCAAAACAATACGACCATATTTGTAGTTATTATATGTATTACATTTTCTCCGCAAATTCTCCGAAACATTATGGCATGTCTCTTTTTTGAAACCATCCAGCCAACAGTTCCTGGTCCTAAACTTCTTGATTCCAATAAATTCCGCGAAGACTTTAACTTAGTCTTTTGAAAAACTTTTCACCGATGGGAACATTTCGATCTCGACATTGCTTGAACCAGGTCAATAAAGCTTCTTCAAGTGCGGGATACTCACAAGATTTAATATGCTTGCTATGCGCTCCACTTTTAGCTGCTTCAATGATTTCTGTCTTCTTTGACAGGATACGTGAGAGAGTGGACTCAGGGATGTTGAATTGCGAGACTACATCTTTACGACGTCGATTTGGATTTGCTTCAACAAACTCTATGACTTGTACTGTTTCATCTTTAGCCAATGTTTTCAAATTTCTTTTCATTTTAATACCTTCCAGGTCTGATTCTTACATGTGAAGAGATGGGAGTTCAAGGAACCAGCAAATTTTTTCCACTTATGAAAGTTCTACTGTGCCATTAATCGGGGATAACACTGATAGAAAGGAAACATTTCTTCGCGGATTTTCTCTTTTTTCTATCTAATAAGTTGAAATATGAGTTTTCAATCTCACCCCCCTGAAAATACATGCAATTCTGATTCTGAATAATTTTAGCCCGGGTTGTCGAAACATAATGAAAGGATAAGGAGATGGAATTTTTGAGAATTCAATGTAGAAACCGTCCAAATGGAATAACACTGGTAATGCTGAAAATAATAGAAAGACAAAAGTTGCAGGTAATGCGTGGGGCATCTTTAACAGGGTATAAGTACACATTCTATGAGCAAAACTTGCATAAATTTGTTGCACAGTAGCGCTCTCTCTAGCTCTCTGCTCTTTCATTCAGTAAATCGATCATCGACTATCGAGCATCGACTGCGTGTTTCAGATATACCTAGGTATGTAGCAGCATATTAAATGAAATATGTGTGGCTCTTTTGCCCGCCTGCGCTTACAACTATTTGCGGTTTCGAATCGATATCGAATTACTATATTGGCATCGTTTTAGCCTCATTATGTGTACCTTCGCACGAGTTAATGTTAATGATACCGTTGTTATATTCATATCCATTATGTTAAGTTTATAATTTGATTTTAGATGTTTGTACGTTGAATTATTTTATTTTTGTTAATGTTTTTCTTGTTTTTAATACAGTCATACTTACGTGCGCAAATCGATTGGAATAATAACATTTTATAAAACGCCAGCGATTAGAGATTTGTTGTAAAAGTTTGTAACAATACAATAATTATTTTGACCCGTGGTTATTTTCGTTGTGAATCGACTAGCTACATACTAACTTACCTATTCTGTTTTAGGATGTGCCAGTTCACTTTTGTATCTGTTATCCATAGCGCTTTCGGCTGTTACGCCCATCTTCAGTGGAGTTCCATACCATTTTTTTTTTTTTTTTTTTTGATTGTCTGTGGTTGTATAGTCTGTCCAAGGGAGTACTTGTGTGGTGGGCGTATGGCGATGCACGCATGCCAAAGTGGCCCCTATGACACCGCACCCCAGGCCACAGGAACTACCCTTTCGAGCATCGCGTCAGGGACCGGAGGGACTGTCCAAGGGAGTGTTATATTATTAATTTGAACAGGTTCTCGCTTTGGAATTTAGTTGTGTTTATTGTTTTGTTTTGTTTTTGCTTTTAGTGTCTCTAGTTGTTCTTTTAATTCACTTTTCCTTGTGTTGTTTTCTGTGTATGTAAGATTTTGTACTTTTCTGTCAATTTGTGGTCGTTGTGTTCCTGGTCGTTGCAGTGTTTTCCAAAAAGAGTGATTTGTCATGTCCTTGAGCTTCTGTGATTTTTCGAGCTCTTTGATTGTAGTTGTGAATTCTCTGTCTGTTTCTCCTATGTATGTCATGTAACAGTGTTCGCAGTCCAATATGTATACTCCGTTGCTGTTGTTCACGCTATTTGTTTCTGTTTTGTCGTTGTTTATTTGTTTGATCAGGAGTGGTCTGTTTTTAATTCCGAATTTTATATTGTATTGCTTGAAAATGTTCTGTATTTTGTGTGTGTGTGTCCCTGTGAATGGTATTGTTCCTGTGTATTTGTCTGTTTTTATTTATTTATTTATTTATTTAGTTCTCTCCAACAGCCGTAGCCAATTATAGGAGGGACCGTTACAATAAAAATTAAAAACGAGAAATAAAAAATGGAATAAAACTAATAAAAGTAAAAAATAATGAAAAATGAGAAAGTAAATAAAAGTAGAAGTAAAAAATAACAAAAAATGAAAAAGTAAATAAAAATAAAAGTAAATAATAGTAATAATAAACGAAGGAAAAACTGATAATAATAATAACTAAGGGGCTTCGCCTCCTGGCCGCTTCGCGGCCCAACCCCTCTGTCGTCACTCGCTTCGCTCGTGCCGGCCTTACTCGGCGCTTCGCGCCTCGTTTGGTCTGAAACTTATGTTCCTGAGTTGAGATTTGCTTTGTGCTTCTTTTGCTCTCCCATAATCAGTGGTCCTCAATCTTCCACCATGAACCCCCTTCCATCCTTTCTTCATGACGAGCCTCCTCCTCCTCCACAACGACCCCGTCATTGACTATGGTTGCTCTCCGCCTCCACAGTCACACCTCAACAGTCGCAACCCTCCTCAGCCACAAACTCCTCCCCCACAATGGCCATAGTCCTCCACCTAGTCTCCCTTGATCACCCTTTTCCACCACGAGTGCCCTCCATTAGGGCCACGTCCTTCGACCACCCCACACCACTGTGGCCTTCATTTTCGTTCACGTACCACACCCACCAAGACCTCTTCACCCATCACTACAACCTCCCCAATGGCGGCCTTAGTCCCTCTCTACAGTCTTCCCCTTCTGCGGCTCCATCGCCCTACGGCCTCCTCGCTCAACCACCACGAAGATCCCCTGGTCCTCCAACCAGTAGCTTCCACCACCATGACCAACCCTCCCCCACAAGAACCCTTCCCTTCAAGACCACCTGCCCGGGACCAGAACCTTCCGCACCATGGCCTTCATTCGCCTTCCCGGCCGCCTCTCTCACCAAGGACTTCCTCCTCCACCAGGACCTCTTACTCACCATTACGCCCCACACCACCCAGGGCCTTTATCCTCCTCCTGAGGACACGCCCCCCATGGATCTCCTTCCCATTCTGGAGCTCCCTCCACCATGAACCACCTCCTAGGGGTAGGCTACCCATGGAGAAATAAGTAATTAGTGGGGCAGGGTAGGCAGTCCGCGGTCTCTACTCCCTCCCAATGGCGGCCTTAGTCTCTCTCCACAGCGTTCCCTTCAAGGGCTCTATCACGCTTCGGCCTCCTCGCTCAACCACCTCGAAGATCCCCTAGTCCGCCCACAAGGAACTTCCACCACCATGATCACCCCTCCCGCTCAAGAACCCTTCCCCTCAAGACCCCTTCTCCGGGACCAGAACCTTCGGCACCATGGCCTTAATTCGCCTTCCCAGCCGCCTCTCTCACCAAGAACTTCCTCCTCCACTAGGACCCCTTCCTCACTATTACCCCCTCCCCACTCGGGGCCTTAATGTCCCTCTACAGTCCCCGCCACCATCGTGGTTTTCCTCCCCTTTAGGAGCTCCTCCTCTACCATGAGTACCTCTTACACCCCGGGCCTTTATCTAGCAAAATTTTACTACCTCTCTAGGATCCTCACCCACCACTACCTCCTCCTTCCTCAATGGCCAACCTCTCCTACCAAGGATTTCCTCCGCCACAAAGACCTCTCACCCACCACTACCCCGGGCTTCATCTCCTTTCAGAGCCCCTGTCCTCACTATGGCCCGTCAACCCCCTTGAAGATCCCCGACCATCCACCCAGGAGCTCTCACAACCATGACCACCCCTCCCTCGAGAGCCCTTCTCCCTCAAGACCCTACCCCGACACCAGCCCCTCCCGCACAACGGGCATTTCTCTCCGAATATCCCCTCTCTCACCAAGCACTTTCTCCTCCACCAGGTCCTCTTACTCCCGCCCCCGGGCCTTCATTTTCGTCCACAGCTCACGCCCCCACAGGGGCCCTCCCCCCTTCAGGAGCTCCCTTCTCAACCATGAACCCATTCCTGAGGGTAGACTACCCCTGGAAAATTGAGCAATTAAGCTTGGAGACCTTTTATGTTAGAATAGATTATGTCATTGAAAGTAGCTGATCTGCCCCTGCAATTTTTCGGATGTTTAGATAGGCAACCCGCAGTGCGTTTTTTTCCCCCGGAGGCGGTGGTGGCGGTGGCGGCGGATTTTACTTTTTTAGTATATAGAGAGATTATGTCGGTTATGTCTTGAAACTTGGAGATATTTTATATTAGAACAGACAAGGGGGCTTTGCCCCCTGGCCGCTTCGCGGCCCAACCCCCCCGCCGTCACTCGCTTCGCGCCTCGTCCAACCGCCACAGTCCTCAGTGTTTGGTCTGAAACTTTTGTTCCTGAGTTGAGATTTGCTTCGTGCTTCTTTTGCTCTTCCAACGACCCCGTCGTTGACCATGGTTGCTCTCCGCCTCCACAGTCACACCTCAACAGTCGTAATCCTCCTCAGCCACAAACTCCTCCCCCACAATGGCCATAGTCCTCCACCTAGTCTCCCTTGATCACCCTTTTCCACCAGGCCACGTCCTTCGACCACCCCACACCACTGTGGCCTTCATTTTCGTTCACGTACCACACCCACCAAGACCTCTTCACCCATCACTACAACCTCCCCAATGGCGGCCTTAGTCCCTCTCTACAGTCTTCCCCTTCTGCGGCTCCATCGCCCTACGGCCTCCTCGCTCAACCACCACGAAGATCCCCTGGTCCTCCAACCAGTAGCTTCCACCACCATGACCAACCCTCCACGCCCTCGCTTTCCTCCTTTTCAATTCTTTACTCAGGCTATCAGAGAACGCTATCGTCTGTCCCAGGTATATTGCCTCTTCGCTGCACCTAATCGTTTCGCCATTAAGGTAGATTTTCGCCTGCTCGGGACAGTTTGAGAGTAACACCGTTTTTTTCGTGTTAATACCTACTCCAGCTTTTATTCCTGCTATTCTCAGATCGTTTGCCATTATTTGCAATTCCTCTTTACTTTGAACAATGAGGGCTACATCAACTGCGAATCTCAAGTTGTTCAATCTCTTCCTTCCACCTCAACTCCCCTGTCAGCCCAATCTAGATTCCTAAAAACTTCCTCCAATATACAATTAAATAGATTGGGCGACAGGGGGTCGCCTTGTTTCACGCCTCTTTCAATTTTGAATTTTTCGCCCACTTTATCCGTTTTTACCCTCCCTTCCGCGATAGTATACATATTTTTCAAAATTTTTATAAATTTGGCCTGAATCCCTTGGTTATCGAGTGCTTTCCATAGGTATTTAAGGTGGACGGAATCGAAAGCTTTTTGAAAGTCGATTAACAAAATATATAATGGTATCTTAAATTCGTTACATTTTTCTATTAGTTGATTTATAATGAAGATCTGATCGATTGTCGATCTACTTTCTCTGAACCCCGCCTGCTCTTGACCTTGGTTCTCGTCCAGACGATCATACATTTTGTTTTTCAAAATCTTTGCAAACCCTTTAGAAATGTTCGAAGTCAGGCTTATTGGGCGGTAATTACCTAGATTTTTTCTGTCACCCTTTTTGAACAACAGGATGATTTCAGATAGCCCCCATTGCTCAGGTATTACCTCTGATTTCAAGATCCCGTTGAAGATCTAGGTTAGTGGAGCGGCTATCACCTCGCTAAGCATTTTCAAATATCGGTTCTCTATCCCATCGGGGCCAACAGCCTTACCACTTTTTAGGCCCTCCAAAACTACTTCAATTTCCCTTGTGAGGAGGGGTGGAACGTCATCTGTATTACGGGGTGTACATTTGTACGCACATATAAAAATCGAATATTCCTTTAGAACGACCTTTAATGGAAGAAACACAACATCAAACTACAATTTGGTAACTATCGCGAATAATAACTTGGACCGCCAGGCGGGCTACTAGGGAACTGATAAAACTCGATAAACTAAGTACGAGTGTGTGTGCTTATCACGAAATTATCCTATGTACAAATATGTAGGCACAGATGGCGTTCCACACAACTCCCCCCCCCCCAGCGGGGAAGCCGCGATGAAAATGAAAATCAAGAAATAAAAATTAAATACATGAAAAGATCGCGAAAAAAAGACGAAAAAATGAATGAAAAGCAAAAAAATTGAGCTAGCGGGTATAAGTGCCCTGAAAACGAACCACTCGCCTCGGACGAGTACCTGTAGGCATCTCTGGCGGTGAGGCTACTTTGTCTGCTTCCACAGATGTAGGTACAGATGGCGCCACACGGGGATTGAACTCTTCCTCCCCAGCAACATCTCCCTCTTCACTATACAGGTTAGCATAAAATCTTGTAGCTTCGGCGTTAATGCCACTTCTGTCCGTGATTACTACGTCTTTTGCATTTCTCATTTCTGAAAGTAGACATTTCCCCTCCGATAGCTCTTTCCTAACCTGTTTAGTCGAACCCGACAACTCTAGAATCTCTGATATGACTCTGTCCTCTTCTTTCCTCAAGTCTGCTCTGACCAGCCTCTTTGCCTGTTTTCTAGCTTCAGCTAGTTCCACTTTTTGTCTAAGTGTTGTCTTTCCAAGTCTCGCAAGTCTGTTTCTTTCTTCACATATCTTCCTAGTTTCTAAAGATATAATTTGTTTATTTTTGTTTTAATGGGTTGTTTTTTTCAATTTTTTTTATTGTTTCCGTAAAAATTTCTATGAAGTTGTCATATGACTTTTGAAGGTTATGTATGCTAAATTCCCATTTTTTCGATTTGTTTTCCAAAAAAGTTTTTGCTTCGTTTTCTTTGTCTATTGGAATATGTTTGTTTTTTATGGGGGGAATCTTTTCCAAGAGTTATGTATCATCGGTCTCTTTGGAATTTCTATCTTAATTTGCAATGGTCTGTGATCAGAAGAGCACTTGAGATTTTTAAAGACTCTCACATCCTTTACCATGCGTTTATCATTTGTAAACTAAAATTCAATTTCGTTTTTCGTAGTGTGGTCTGGCGATACCCAGGTCCATTTATCTTTTTTCCTTTTTTCAAAAAAGGTATTCATAATTTTCAAATTTTCGTTGCATGCCAAATTAATTAAATTCTTGCCGTTAGAGTTCGAGGTTTCGTTGGAACAAAACTGACCTAAGCACTCAAAGTTTGCCTTCGCGTCCTCCCTGCCTAGCTTAGCATTGAAGTCGCCACACACTAACGTGTAATATTCTTTCTCTTTTTTTATTGTTTCGGATAGTTAGTAATAAAACTCTTCCACTACTTCCTCCTCCGCCCTCATTGTCGGCGCATACACCTGTATCACCAGGAGATTGATGTCACTGCCGAGGTTCAGTTTCACCACGCAGATTCTTTCTGAAATGCTCTTAACCTCCTTAATTTTATCCGTCCACTTTTTGTGAATATAGAATCCCACTCCCCCGTAGCCTTTTTTCTTCCCGCTGTAAAATAAATAATTTCCGTTCTTTCTAACCCACAACTTTTCTCCGAAAATTCTGCTTTCTGCAATTCCCACAATATCAAAATCCACCTCTTCCCACGCTTTTTCAAATTCAAATAGCCGATCTTTGGATGCTATCCCTTGACAGTTAAATGCAAACATGGATATTTTTTGACCCCCTCCTACTCCCGATGCATGTTGGGGGAACGATTTTACTTTTACCCCTTGCGCTGGAACTGGGTGGGGGGATGTGCAGCCATAGTATCCCGCGGGTGCTGCAACCCGTGCTGGGGACGAAATACTCTTACCTGCTTTTTCTCCTACTTTGGTGAGGGAGTTCCGCCCTCAGTTGCGCTGTGCCTGTTCGCCATTACCTGCAAAGCTTGGTTTCCTCATCGCCTTTTTCCAAACTCTTGAGTCTGTGCCGAAGCTTTCCGGGCTCGTCTCCGTACTCGAACTTCCAACTCTTAACCGCTTCTGGGACTGCCTATCAAGTGCGCCGTTGATATTCGCTTCCTTGGTCTCTTCTATGTATTGTATGTCGTCCATATCCAAAATCCTAATAGGTTTCGCTCCTTCTACTCTTTTCCTGCACGAAATTACTCCATTTTTGCACCAGACATAGTATTCCTTTCTTAGCTTCTTCGCCTGGTGAAACAGTATTTGGTTTTTTTGGGGATAACTGCTCGTTAATGAAAATTCTCACCTCGTCGCAACCCCCGAAGCTGGCCGGTGTGGGTTTGATCGTTTTGGCCGCGGTTGGTAATTCTTCTTTTTTTCACAGGTTTAGTAGTTTGATAATGAACGGGGGGGGGGGCATCTGCGTATTTCGCGATTTCAGGCGATGAGCAATATCCACCTGAATACGCGGCAGAGGTACTCCTAGCACAGTACCTATTTTTTCAGCCAGCTCTAACGGGTTCTCATTGTCGGCCTTGGGGATTCCGTACACTACTACATTATTTATACGTGAGTAGTTGTCCCCCTCGTCGAGCCTTCTTTCGTGCTCTTTAACTTTGTCGATAGTTTGGCGGAATTCTGCACTAATATCCTGTATCATCCTTTCCCTCTGCGCCGTCAATTTCATTTCCAGTTTGTTCTCCAGGAGCTTTTCGAGCGTCCTTTTCACATCCTCCAGCGACACTTGCGTCATTGTAGGGGAGCATGGGGAGAACTGAGACAAGGGAGCAATGAGACAGTGCTGATTTAGCCGACACTACAAACTATAAATGGCAACACTGCATCACATATTCGTCACTATCCAGTAAGCTAACACTATCGTAGAAAAATTTTCAGTTCTATCGATTAGTAGCTGTGATATTGATAACGTGATCGAAATTTGGTCAAATTTTTAGTTTTCAGCATTTACGAAAAAACGTTCACAAGAAAGAAAATTTGTATTTGCAAAGTAAATCATATCTTTTTTAAAATATGATCTATTTAGTAACCAAACTGTACCAAAACCGTTTTTTTTTTTTCAGGAAGTTGTTTTCGAGTTATAAGCGATTGAACATTTTTGCCGCATTAGGGAGCAATAAGACGATTTATTAGAAAAAATAACGGAAATTTTCGTTGATGCAGCATTTTTGCGATGTATGAATATCTTACCCACCGAAACTGAATAAATGTGTTGACTACTATACATTGAACACCTACAGGAAATTTTTTTGAACCAAACTTGAAAACCATCCCGCAGAGAGGCCTTATCAGTTGCCCAGTTTTTGTCTCATTGGTCCCTATTTACAATTTTCCCAACTTTTTTTCATCTCTTCAATTTCAGAATGTCAAGTTTAATTTAATAATTGTAATGTCCATATAAAATAAATTTATACTTTTTTGTACTATGTAACGTGATCATTTGATTGAATTTTCTGTATTTCATGTGTTGTCTCATTGTTCCCATGCACTGTGTCAATGCTCCCTTTGAAATTCTCGTGGGGTACTATGAGACAAAATTTTTGAAGGGCTGTAGGATTTTTAGAAATGGCCCGAGGAAGTTGAATTTCTGAGGGTTTGTAGTTCAGTCATGTAACTATAGGCTGCAATTATTCAAAGCTTTCCATAGTGGTTTTACGTCATTTTACAACGGTTTTCCAAAAAGTGTCTCAGTTCTCCCCATGCTCCCCTACTCTTTTTTGATTGCTCAAAAACTTTACCAAGTGTTGACGAACTTTCCAGCTTCTTTTTATGCACCATGTGCTCAATTTTACTTTTTTGTGTGAGGGCACCTTTGGAGTTATATGACGCGATCTGAAACCAAAAAGGAAATTGGCGCGCCCTAAAAACAGAATATTACCAAGTTCATTCACACTCCAACATGGACACAAACTTACTTATATATTCTGTCTGATTATATCCTGCGGTAGAAGAGCTACCCTTGTTAAAATTTCAAGTAGGCAACCTGCTCGATATTTTTAGCGGCGAGTAGGTATTCCTGATGTACTGCTTAAATCGTATTTCGAGCTAGTTTAGCGAAAGTGCCGTCCACAGATGAAATTCGACGAGTGTATTGCCTGTATTCGTTTTCCACTTATCCGCAAGCCCACTCCGGGCGCAATTAAATTACCATCAGTCGATAACGGCTGGTCGAACCGTTAAAATGACGAAGTTAAACAACCGATGGACCGTGTGGTGTGCAAACAAACGGTTTTCACGAGCTAGAATAGGTAGAAAATGATAAGGCTTGAAAGATGGATGAATTAGGTCAGGGTGAATCCACTGACATCAAAACTCCGAAATAGGAAATATTGCCGTTTCAAACCATTCTGCACCGGAGCAACGGTACACGTACACTGCTCTTATTTCTTCGGCATTTCTCGATTTGTCGATCGAATTTGATTTTTCAGTTAATATTTCTCCGATTCGATGTCCGCCAATTTTTAGTTCGCGCTACTTATACCTACATTAGAATGAAAAATTGACAGGAAGTAAGAATGAAAGACTGAAAAATAGAGAGAAAGAAAAGGGGGAAAAAAAAAAGAAAAAAAAACTATCGATCGCGCTTGAAATGTATTGGCCGTTCATTGAATTGTCAATACTAGCAAAAATAATAAAGCAAGCAATTAGACAGGATCTAAAAAAGTATGAGGAAGGGAAAGTAGAAGAGATTATCGAAGAAAGCTGGTCGATTAAAAAAGCAAAAAAAGCAATAAGCAGAGGAAGGCACCTACTCCCAAAAGTCAAAATTGGTACAAACGAATATAGCTATAATAGACTTGAAATTGCTCAGGCAGCAACAAAGTATTACCGTGAGTTATACACCAAACCAGACGAAGACCCGAATGAGGTAGAAACTTGGCAAAATTACGTGACAAATAGAGACTGCTTTTTACCAATACTCACCCATGAGGTATTAGCTATACTAAAGAAGTTGAAATCAAATAAGGCGCCAGGGCCAGACGAAATTCTCAATGAGCACTTGAAAAATGCAGCGGAGTCACTAGCAGCACCAATGGCGGTACTGTTTAACAAAATAATGACAGCAAAAGCTATTCCAAAACAATGGTGTGAATCGGAAATTATCTTACTATTTAAAAAAGGCGATCGCTGCGAAATTAGCAATTACCGGCCTATAAGCTTATCCTCGAATATGGGCAAAATTTTCATGAAAGTAATTAAGAATCGAATATACGATACCTTGGATAGAAGCCAACCACCTGAGCAAGCGGGATTTCGTAAAAAATTTTCAACAGTTGATCATATACAAACACTAACACAAATAATCGAAAAAACCAAAGAATATAGGATAGATGTTGTTTTGGCATTCATCGATTTTAATAAGGCCTTTGATTCCATTTATCATCGTAGCGCCTGGAAGGCTCTAGCATCGCAAGGAGTTCCCGAAAATATTATAACCATACTAGAAAATTTATACCAAAACTCGGTAGCGCATATTTCACTGGACAAAAAAGGGGATAAATTCAAGGTGGGTAGGGGAGTCAAACAGGGAGATCCAGTGTCACCAAATATCTTCAACGCCGTACTGGAGGATGTTTTCAGAAGATTGGAATGGGATAACTATGGGCTGAAGATAGATGGGGTGCAGATTAATAATCTCAGATTTGCCGATGACATCGTACTAATAGGTAAAAACAGTGAAGAGATAAATATAATGGTAGAAGATTTGGTACAACAAGGGGCTAAAGTAGGATTGTCGATTAACCTGGAGAAATCCAAAATTATGACGAAAGATGGAAAAAAGGACAAGTACCTTCGATCCAGCGCAGCAAAACTCGAGATGGTCGACGAATACAAGTACTTAGGACAAACTGTATCTTTCAAAAACAGAAGTGATAAGGAAATAGAAATTCGTATAAATAATTCATGGAAAGCATTTTGGGCACAAAAACATATTTTTAAAAGCAACATGAAAATTAAAACAAAAGCAAAAATCTTAAGTACTTGTGTACTCCCAGTGGCGACATATGGGGCCCAAACGTGGCCAATAGCTAGAAGACATTTAAAGAAGTTAAAAGTTATGCAAAATTCAATGTTTAGGAGCATCTTAAAAATCAAACTAAAGGACAAAATTAAGCTTCTGGACATCAAAGGAAAAATTAATGTAAAGGATATTGGCTACATAATCAGAAAACTAAAATGGAAATATGCGGGGCACTTGACGAGGGAAAAGAACTTCAAATGGCACAAGACTGTAACGGATTGGACCCCATATGGCCACAAACGTGCAAGGGGGCGGCCGAAGTTACGCTGGAGAGACGACTTTAAGGAGCTGGGGAGAAAATGGATAAGATTGGCGAGAGATCGCGATATATGGAGAGAGATGGTGGAAACCTATGCCCTCAAATGGGCGGGGTAGCTGGCACAGCCCACCTACCCAAGGTTATATTATTATTATTATTATTAGTAGTAGTTTGATAATGAACGGGGGGGGGGCATCTGCGTATTTCGCGATTTCAGGCGATGAGCAATATCCACCTGAATACGCGGCAGAGGTACTCCTAGCACAGTACCTATTTTTTCAGCCAACTCTAACGGGTTCTCATTGTCGGCCTTGGGGATTCCGTACACTACTACATTATTTATACGTGAGTAGTTGTCCGCCTCGTCGAGCCTTCTTTCGTGCTCTTTAACTTTGTCGATAGTTTGGCGGAATTCTGCACTAATATCCTGTATCATCCTTTCCCTCTGCGCCGTCAATTTCATTTCCAGTTTGTTCTCCAGGAGCTTTTCGAGCGTCCTTTTCACATCCTCCAGCGACACTTGCGTCATTGTACTCTTTTTTGATTGCTCAAAAACTTTACCAAGTGTTGACGAACTTTCCAGCTTCTTTTTATGCACCATGTGCTCAATTTTACTTTTTTGTGTGAGGGCACCTTTGGAGTTATATGACGCGATCTGAAACCAAAAAGGAAATTGGCGCGCCCTAAAAACAGAATATTACCAAGTTCATTCACACTCCAACATGGACACAAACTTACTTATATATTCTGTCTGATTATATCCTGCGGTAGAAGAGCTACCCTTGTTAAAATTTCAAGTAGGCAACCTGCTCGATATTTTTAGCGGCGAGTAGGTATTCCTGATGTACTGCTTAAATCGTATTTCGAGCTAGTTTAGCGAAAGTGCCGTCCACAGATGAAATTCGACGAGTGTATTGCCTGTATTCGTTTTCCACTTATCCGCAAGCCCACTCCGGGCGCAATTAAATTACCATCAGTCGATAACGGCTGGTCGAACCGTTAAAATGACGAAGTTAAACAACCGATGGACCGTGTGGTGTGCAAACAAACGGTTTTCACGAGCTAGAATAGGTAGAAAATGATAAGGCTTGAAAGATGGATGAATTAGGTCAGGGTGAATCCACTGACATCAAAACTCCGAAATAGGAAATATTGCCGTTTCAAACCATTCTGCACCGGAGCAACGGTACACGTACACTGCTCTTATTTCTTCGGCATTTCTCGATTTGTCGATCGAATTTGATTTTTCAGTTAATATTTCTCCGATTCGATGTCCGCCAATTTTTAGTTCGCGCTACTTATACCTACATTAGAATGAAAAATTGACAGGAAGTAAGAATGAAAGACTGAAAAATAGAGAGAAAGAAAAGGGGGAAAAAAAAGAAAAAAAAACTATCGATCGCGCTTGAAATGTATTGGCCGTTCGTTCGATTTAAATTAAATGTCACGTCGCGCCAATGGCGTTACATTAAATGAACGAAGAACGGACGCGGAAATACGAATGAAATAATTTTCGACGAAAACAGCAGTCGGCTGGAACAGGCAAATAATTTATACTTTTTATTTTTTTCTTTCTTCCATTCTTTCCTCAGAAATAGCGCGAATAGTAGCCGCATTAGTAGATAACCGCGGGTTCAATGTGAAAGAGTACTCGCCTCGGCCTTGAATAAATTGATCGAGTCCTCAGCCCCGAGAGGAGAAACCAACCCTACGGACACGGCTGACTCCGAAACACGCACCTTATTCTTCGTCACGTTGATCGTACGTTCTTCTTCTATGTGCCCATGCCGTATACCTATTTCCTTTTTTCTTTTTTTCTTTTTCCATACGTGCGTTCCCTCCTCCCCTCCCGGAAACTGAGAGAAAACAGCAGTACGTGCTACCTTTTTTCTCGCCGTTGGAGTGCACACGAGGTACAAACTCACTCGTTTCTTCTGCTTTCTGTCATAAAGTTATTGCAAACGTTAAATTACGAAACGCCCCCTCTATGTGTTCGACCTTGGCATAGTGAGGGGGCTTAAAGAAGAATTAAAGGCACGTCAGAGAAAAAAAATTCCGACAGATAAACTCTGATGAAAGCAGTGGGAAACTACATCAGTATTATTTCTCGGAAATGTGTCTCCACCACCACAGTTATGATAACTCACAAAATAAAACAATAATTTCAAGTATAGGGACTTGGAATGCAAGGACACTGAATTAAAAAATTAAAAAGAAAAGGGGGGGGTGAAAACATTAAAATTAGATATAATAAGAATTGGTGAAGTGAGATGACCAGAAGAAAATAATTTTTGGATAAGGGAGTCAATCAATCAAACCTTTATTGAGAACGATACATGTGTAAGTATTAGTTTACAATGATATGTAGCCTCCGACGTCACACCTTCGAAAAGCACTGTTACTATTCTGAGTATGTTCTCGGCCCGTAGCAGGCAAAGGTACCTCTTATACTCTCCCATTCTTTGCGATCTTGCGCCACTCGATGAAAACGTTTATTCTTTAGAAACCGATCGATTCCGTCCCTCCACCTAGATTTTGGTTTGCTTTATTTATTTTGAATTGCTTCAGATACCAAAAGGTAGCTTGATAAGCTATTCCATCTTGAGGTAGTCTTGCTATATGTCCCGCCCGTCCTATTTAAAATGTTGGATTGATTGTGCACAGTTTTTGATATTGGGTAATTCTTTCCATCCCTTACCCTGTAAGCCTTGTGAGCAAGGGTGAGTACACTTTCTCTACTGCAGACACTCCCAGAAAAACGAAACACTTAAGAAAGTCAAATTGTAGCAAAAATCTTGACTTTGGCAAAAATTTTACTAAAGAAAAACCAGCCCAAAATATGCGAAAAACCAAAAAATTGGGAAAGGAAATTACAATAGAACGAGGTACCTTAAACGTTAAATCACTTAAACAACCGGAAAACTTAATAGAACTGGAAGAAGCGTTTATGGAAACTAAAATGGTTGCGATGGCGCGATGGGTCTATCTGTAGTTCGGAGGGGGAGGGGAAAGAAAATCTTAATTACTCAAAAAGGGAATTTATTCTACCATTTTGGAAATAACGAAGGTCAAATAGGGGTGGGTTTTCTTAGTCAAAAACAATTACAAAATCCAAATTAAGGTCTTTTTCTAATGTTTGCTCTCAACTCGAGCCCTGGAATCTGCCCTTTCGAGCATTACCTCAGAGACGTCGGGAAGGCTGTTGAGGCTATCTTAACCCTCTTTTCTTCTTGCCGAAAAATCGGCCTAGGTCGAAAGGTAGCGAGTTGCTACGTGGGCTCGAACCCGGAAACTCCGGATTCAGAGACCAGCGCGCTATCTCCTCAGCTAACCAGACCCAATCAGAGTCATATCGAACAGATTAGCACTGATGGAGCTAGAAATCAACGAAATCCCAATAACAATTATACTGATATATGTCCCTACATTCAATACAGATGAAGAGGAGGTCGAAGACTTCAATGAAAACTTAACCCTTCACTGCGCGTAGTGTCGTTTACGACACCTAATGGAAAACAGCTCGTAGAGGACGGGCAAAAGGGGTTATAGGCTTGAAAACCAATCAGCATGCTTCTTTCAACCAAGTATCGCCTCCCGAAAATAGTTCACAAGTGTCAGGCTCGAAAATAATGTGTTAAAATAGATTTCTGTGACGTCAGATGGGAATCAGCTGAGAAGCCCGAAGAGCACATTGTGGCCCTATAAAATGCTCGACCAATCACAAATCGATTTGGAAAAATATGAAAGCTGGTCATTGGTGACTTTAAAATGCCCCAGTGACATCACATATTCCAAATCAGTGGCCACACCTTCTGAACATGAAGTTTTATTCAGGTGTCGCCTACGACACTGCGCGCACATAACTGCTCCTGGTGTTCATACACCATGATCACTTATGCACGCGCAGTGTCGTATGCGACACCTAAATAAACCTATTTTTCGATAAGATCTGCCTCTGTTGTCAGCCGGTTATCAGAAGATTCGATTTTTCGATGTTTTCATTTTTGAGAATATGTTTTTCTAGCAATTTAAACGAATTCCGAGAAGAAGTGGCTATTGTACTGTGTGCATCTGGTACTAGGACTCCTCGAGGACGGCCGCAACAGTCACCAGTAGTCGAAGTTCCTAAGCGAGGTCGACCTGTATAGGTGCGTCCACATTAGGATGATCAGCCTGTTCATTCTGGATGATCAATGTCTGGATGATCATCATCTTTTGATCAGACCGCCAATAAGTCGATCGGGGATAAAGGATGATCAGTCCTTCAGCTTCATTTTGGCTGATCATCCGCAAGTCCACACTACATTCATCTTGGGCTGATCATCCAGGATTAATAGGCTGATCATCCTAATGTGGACGCACCTTATCTCTTCCACCTCCAGATTTGAGGATGAATTATGATGATTATTTACCTGTAAAAGAAGATCCGCCACTTCAGAAATGCCACCTTCAGGGTTGTAAATTGAAAACGTGCTTTTCATGCAAAAAATGTAACATTTACCTGTGCGTGAAGTCCAAAGATAATTGTTTCCGCAGATTTCACTTCGACTTTACGTAATTTTGCATGTTTTCTTGACATTTCAGCCATTTTCTGGTCTTATGGATAATGTTGGTGCACTTTCTCAATGAAATTTAGATCTTACTGTTCATTACTTTAGTTCATGCTGTAGGCGCGCAGTGTCGTTGACGGCACCTAATTCAGCTACTCGTACACGCACAGTGTCGTTTACAACACCTAATGTTTTTACGCTGTACTACCCTTATTTTCACAGTATGATTTTTTTGAATATTTTTCTCGTGTTCTACGCCCTCAAATATACCCAAAACGATTTTTTTCCTCAAAAAAAGAAAAGTGCGCAGTGCAGGGTTAACGGAATTGATGCATAAAACACCTGCAAAATAACAACATAATCTTAATAGGGAACTGGAAAAGTCAAGTAGGTCAGAGAGAAAGAGGAAAAAAAAAAGAAGAAAAAAACAACTGGGACCTCACGGATACGGAAAACGAAACAAAAGACGTTGGAGAGTGTTGAAATTTTGCCAAGAGTATAACCTGAGAATAATAAACGGCTTCTTCAAAAACAGAGATGGCAACAAATGGTCTTGGCTGTTCCCAAATCACGAGTACAAAATTGTATTCGATTACGTAATGCCACCAGTTAATAACCAAATTATAAACCACTACATGTTAACTCACGGATTCAGCTACATCACCGAGCATCGACTACTAAAAGTATTTATCCAAATTAAAAAGAAACCGAAGACTTACACAAACCAAGAAGGTGGTAACAAAATCGCGATTAATCCCGAGAAATATAAATAAGAACTGAACCGTCAATTCAGAGCAGCCACAAATGAAAACTCCCTCTCAAATTCGATAGAAAATGATTACAACTTTATAGTCAGCAAAATAAACAAAGCAAGAGAAAAGTCAATAGCCCTCACAAACCAAAATTCTGCGAACACAGACAACAAAGTAGATACAACAGCAATAAAAGCTCTACAAGAAAAAAGAACCAAACTTCTCGGCATTGACAAAAAATTTGAACTTGACCTACTTTCAAGGGCAACTCGATCCAAAATCAGGGAAAAACGTGAAACAAAAAAATGAAATAATAAGAAAAACATTGGAGAAACATCAAGAAAATAAAACAGAAAATTAGTCCAGGCATACAATGGACTACCTATTTTGAAGACCCAGAAGATAGAGATAAAATCAATCAAACTTGAACTGTGTAGCAAGATTTCCCGAAAGCCAGATGTCCCGCCCAAATTTCGGAATAAGAGCCCTGGAAAAATAAACTTCTCCCAGGGATCTCACCTGTATAGGAAATTGCCGATACTAGATTGCCGACTAAGGGGGCTTATAACTCGTAATAACGAACGTTCAGCCTACTATCACCATACTCATAGATGTTTAACCACAGACTACTACCAAGCCCCACGGGAGTCTGGGCGAGTCCACAATGACCCATACCCCAGCGTACTTCATTAGTTAAATAAGGGCAGAAAGACCTGAGCCATCAAAATGGACGTAAATGCTTGGGAACTCACTCTTCATGTCTCTGAATGAAAAGAGGTTCACCAAAGGAAATTTAATTTAGAAAAAGAGTCCAGGGATGCCTCGCACCATAAATCAAACACTTAGCACGATGGTACGTCCATGCATTTTCGATAAATAAACAGAAAAGATAAAGTTGTTCCAAATTCACCTCACTGAAATTATGAGAACATGTCACACAGCACTAGAATTCGGGTATTGTAAATTGGTAAAATAATAACAGAAAATAAAATAGAAAATTCAATAAAAATGATAAAAATGAAATTCAGCACAATGAAGATACTCGAAAGTTTTGTAAATAAACAAGGAGTCAGTGGCTCTTACTTTGCAATACTTCTATTCGTACGCGATCAAAAATAAATGATAGATGATACCCTCAATTCTGGGTTCAATATCAACAATAAATATCATGATCTACTGCACTGAGTGATCACAATGTGGAAACAACACCGTATTAGGAAGTAGTGACCTCTCTCCCCTAAAATTTAGAAAATTCAACAAACATCAGCATCAAAGGCTGGAAAAGAAAAAAGTCCAAACGAATACGACAAACCAAATATGAAACCGAAATACAAATCCACAGGGAGTCCCTTCTCTCCCAAGAGAAATTCAAATTTTGAGATATGGGCCTCATTTATGTCTCAAATTATGAGCTCGAGGAGCTTCAGAGCTTTTTGGAAACGACCGCGTTTGATGATCACAGATTCGGTGACGATTCCTGCGTCTCGATCTCACTGGTCACACAGGACCCTAAAATTTTGAAGTACCCACCCTGAACGTGCAGTAACCAGGATACTGAGCCTTTGCGTGATATTCGCGTAGGCTATTCACTAAATTTGGATTTGAATAAGGGGGGGGGGAGAAATAAAAAAATAATAATAAAAATAAAAAGGGGATTGCTTTTTGAACCGAAATTTTGATAACATAAGATCAAAAGTGAAGGGAATTTCTATTCCGCGCCCTTTCTAGATCATACATGCGGATAGAAAGGGACGTCGGCCCATTGGTAAGCGCGAACCTTAAGGCTACACTCGCGAAATCGCACTACCACGGGTCGATAGTAAAAAACCGAGAATAAGGTACATTACCTGAGAATACCGCTAAATATACCAAAAGGACTCAAATTGGAGTTACGTGTACCGCGTATTCTTAGCCGGGGAAGTCGAGTTGGTTCCCAAATAACCTAATTGGTTCCCAAGCACGGTGAGCGCGACACCCCATAGTGGTCGAATTGGTTCCCGGTACATATTAAACCGGCGTGCACTACAGAGCATTTTCCTTCCCATTTTACACCGACTTAGGACGGTCCGTAGGTATGGTTAAAAATGCGATGTAGGTACTGATAATATGAACTTAAGCCTTTGCGGGTAGAAATTTAAAATAGATGAATTTCACAAATTGTAAACGAGTAATTATTCCGTCAATGAATTCGTCACTGATAATGTAAGAACTAAAGTATCTACTACGCCTTTGCAGGTTGCATTTTAAAACAGACGCGTTTCACGAACTGTAAACGAGTAATTCTTCCATTACTGAATTCGTCAATTTGTTCCTGTAAAAACTTTCCTTTGCATTTATTTTAGGGGCCGATTTACCGCCTAATTTAATATAGGTGTCACTTTGGATCGTCCTTAATATGTCTGCCAAATGAAAGATATTAGGATGAGGTGAATTAAACATTTTATTCAATCTACTGTTGAATCCCTCACAAGCGTTAGTAGTGCGTTGTCGACTTGAGGTGAACTCAGCCCACATCGAAGGAGGAAAGTCACTGTCCGGAGCGACGTATGTTTCCATAATGTAGTCAAAAAATTTATCATATTTTTCGTTATCTGGTTTACTCTCCATTAAATCAAAGCAATAGCAGTCCTCAACTTCCTCAGGGGGTAACAGAGACCGGCCAAAGAAATATTTAAGCAAGCGTCCATCTGGCGAATCTCGGTCGCGATGTGCATCTGTTAACCTTAAATCTTGTATTTTTTCCACCAGGACTGTCCTAAGTGGAACCTACAGCACTTAATCGTAGACGATGGCCAAACTTCCTTAACAGCAGCGTGAATACTTTTTTCAAAATCAACGAACACTGTCAATCCTACAGACACGACATAATTTTGAATACTCAATAAAGCTTGATAGAATGAACTCGTTTTTTTGTCGGGTAAGAGGAAAAAGACCAAGGGGACGTACACATTGTTAATGAGAGCATGAATACCGAATAACTGAAGGAATAGTTTTGGGCAGGACTTGAAAGTTCCATCAATGAGTATGGTATCAACGTTACCCAATGCGTTTAGATTAGTAGTACAAGAAAAACCTACAATGTGGTGAGTGCGATCATTCCAAAAAATGAAATTTTCATTACGAATTGTCATAAGTGGGTAAGCGTCTAACGCGTCGTGTAGTTCAGTGATATTTCTTGGTAAAGGTGGACGACGAGAAGAGCGAGCGTACGTAATATTATGACGAATGCGATAAATATAATTCACTGTGAAAACATTACTTTCTTCTTCGGTCAGTTCTCGGCGAATTATCTTAGCTGGAGCTTCATGCGCATCGTCAACAGCTTTTTCCGTTTCAGACTATTACTACACTTTTGCCGAATGAGACTCGTATCATCAAGGGCCGTATGATTATGCTGTAAATTACTCTCAATAATAGAGCCTAGAGAATTAAGTTTTACGAAAGACTTACACGATCGTGTGGTACAAATCCACCGTTCTACGTCATCAGCTAATTTTTTTTTTGAAAACCAAATTTATACTTTTGAACGATCAACAATTTCTTATTCTTTTCACTGAACATCACCTCGTAAGTAGCCATTATTATTATTAACGCGCTCTATCATGTACCTATCACCGCATTGACACAAACAGAATAAAACCGAAATCGCAAGTAGAGGTATGTGTGCTTCATACATACTTACAATATTTCTTCTCTCGATTTCGTATCATTACTTATCACACTAATCTGCAAACTACATAAGTCCTGCAGAAACGTGTTCGTGAATCATCGTAAAGTGCCTTGCAACAAAATTCTGTGTAAGTGTACGTTTATAGTGGAGCGAAGAGAGCATAGCGAAGCAACGCGAAGCTAGTGACAGTTCTACAGGATAAAGTAGGGTGTTTATACTGCGCTGCAGCAATGATGTTGATAATGATCTGTTTATTTCTGATAAGAACCCAGCTACACTTCGGAACCGAACTTTTCAATAAATTTTGAATGAAATATGAGTACCGATAGCGATTTTGAATATGAGCAGTTGTTCATGAATTCTTCAGTTTTATATTATTTGCTTTCACATCAGCGGCTGCCTCGTCGGTTTACAGCTCATGATCTGAACAAGGAACGACCAACGGCCGGCGAGTATGTCACAATATTTTGTGCTGTCAAACAACATCCGGATGAGTCCAAATTTTTCGAGTACATGCGTATGAGAAAAAATACATTTCATTACATCCTTCAGCGCATACAAAGGTGTGATACTAGGACTCATTGCAATTGCCATGGCCGGCCAATTACCATGGAAGAAAAGCTGGTACTTACCATACAGTAAGTATTTGTTCGTCACTGGATTTACTGAAATCTGATTAGATGAGACTGTACACATTCTCTATTATTGGCTTTCATTTCAGGTTCCTCGCAACAGGACAGTCATTTAGAAGATTAGCATTCTCATTCAAAATGGGTGCTACCACCGTTTCCAAAATTGTTAGAGAGATAACAAAAATTGTGTGGGACACTTTTCACGAAGATTTTTTGCCTGTGCCTACAATGGATGACTGGGTTAAAATTGCTGAGGACTTCTACAGAATATGGAATTTCCCGCATTGTTTAGGTTCAGTAGATGGTAAACACATCCGAATTAAGAATCCGCCGCACGAAGGCACCATGTTTTATAATTATAAACACTTCTTCTCGGTAGTTCTTCAGGGTTTAGTTGATGCTAACTATAAATTCATTTGTGTAAACGTCGGCAGTTATGGAAAACAATCTGATGGTGGCATATTTAGAGAATCTGCATTAGGTAAAGCTTTAGTAGCAGGACGCATGGAGGGAGACATTAAATTGCCTTACGTTATTATAGGAGACGAAGCCTACCCGTTACTTGTTAATCTTCTGAAGCCATATTGTAGGAACTCTTTAACTCCGGTTGAATACAATTATAATAAAAGGCTTTCACGAACAAGAAGGACGGTCGAACATGCCTTTGGTATCATTGTGGCTAAATGGCGAATTCTGAATAAAAGTATTGAAACTAATGTGGATGTAGCTGTTGACATTGTGAATAGTATTTGCGTACTACATAACATTATCATAAGTATGGAAGGAATGGAGCATAATTTAACCACAATGGAACAAAAACGCGGGAGGAAACGTGTTAGGTGCTGTGGGAGACCATCAGATGCAAGTAAAAGGGTACGAGATGATTTCGCTGAATACTTTGCTCATCACCCAATCACCCAAAATGCCGATGCTGATGTGAGTAGTAATGATGAAAACAGTAGCAATTATGATACTCCGGACAGTATATAGAATATAGATGTATAGTACTATAAGTGTATGAATTATTGTGCGCCATAGTGTATCAATTTTTCAAAATTCTTCCTATGTTACTCATTGTTTTTTACTGCTATATGTGGACTGGTTTCTTTTTTTACTCATCAAGATTCATCAATTTGTCAACGTTGAAAATGAAAATGAAAATGAATAAAATTACTGCATTATAAAATTTCATTCATTTTATTGTATAAAAAACTGGTAAAAACACATTCTTAAAGGTAGTAATGTATAGTAAAAGCCTATTTTCCAAGATCATCCATATTCAGTATGGTAAGTGTAACATCCTCTGATAGGAAGTCTTCTGTGAATTCTAAGATTCTTCTCCGGTATTTCACTTTCTGCAATGCAGTAAAATCTTTTACCATTGGAATTAGAGACAGGAAGAAATTCAAGTCATCATTATCTTCTTTTATCTCCTTCTTCTTTTCTTGAAACAATGCAAGCTTCTTCTTTTCAAGATCCACAATTTCCTTTCCCCAATCTTGGCGACGTTTCCTGGAAGCATGTGACGATGACGACGTTGAGGACTGCCCGCCACTTGTAGAAGAACGAGGTGTTGGCGGAATACATACTGCTGGTGATTCAAACAGAGAATCAACATCATCTTCAACTTCCAAATTTATTGAGTTCTCAGTGTCATTTCTTTCCCATTCAGTATTCTCGGACATGCCTGTGAAAAGTGGAGAACGTTACACACTACACACGTTGGTATTTACACGACTCTGAAATATAAATGAAACCATGAGTGTTAAGTATCTTTCCTGTAAACTAAAAATTTAACCTACCCCGTCCACGAGGTTCGGAAAAACTTGAAAAAGGCATTCCATTTTCCATGGTGGAGCGTCCTGGGAAATTGGACACCGTTTTCCTAGGCTCAAACTGTGCTTTCAAGAAATGGAGCAACTTGAAATAGATCTAATTTTCTGCAGGTGATGGTGTTGTAGCATCTCCTGATCGTTCTTTTCTACTTTCTGCAGCTAATTTCCTGTATTTATCGCGCAGTGCCTTCCATCGAGCACGAATTACATTCCCTGTATAAATAAATATAAACGGATGTGTGAACTTTTAAAATTTTCCAAAGTAGCTCGTTCATGTACTTAACGATCAATATTCATAGTTTTTGATATTTCATCCCACTGCTGGTCAAGCAGATACCGATTATGATGTCCGGCATTCCGCTGATCCCATAACACGTCTCTCGTGTGCACAAGGTTAATGAGCAGCTCGTCATCCATTTCAAATTCAGAAGAATACCGATCAGGCAATCACATTTCCAATCACGATCAGTCAATCACATTTCCGGCATGCCGTTACAACGTTGAAAAAGTGTGATAACGCCGATCGTCATCACAAAAAGACAGGAGCAGAGCAAAGGTATAAAGCAAAGAGAATATCAAATGACATTCTCGCCGCTCTGTTTCCCTCTCTTCCCCGCACGCCTATGTTTTCACCTCGCTGCCTTGCTCACTTAGCTATGCTATGCTCTCTTCACTCCACTATAAACGTACACTTTCCCAGGACGCTCCACCATGGAAAATGGAATGCCTTTTTCAAGTTTTTCCGAACCTCGTGGACGGGGTAGGTTAAATTTTTAGTTTACAGGAAAGATACTTAACACTCATGGTTTCATTTATATTTCAGAGTCGTGTAAATACCAACGTGTGTAGTGTGTAACGTTCTCCACTTTTCACAGGCATGTCCGAGAATACTGAATGGGAAAGAAATGACACTGAGAACTCAATAAATTTGGAAGTTGAAGATGATGTTGATTCTCTGTTTGAATCACCAGCAGTATGTATTCCGCCAACACCTCGTTCTTCTACAAGTGGCGGGCAGTCCTCAACGTCGTCATCGTCACATGCTTCCAGGAAACGTCGCCAAGATTGGGGAAAGGAAATTGTGGATCTTGAAAAGAAGAAGCTTGCATTGTTTCAAGAAAAGAAGAAGGAGATAAAAGAAGATAATGATGACTTGAATTTCTTCCTGTCTCTAATTCCAATGGTAAAAGATTTTACTGCATTGCAGAAAGTGAAATACCGGAGAAGAATCTTAGAATTCACAGAAGACTTCCTATCAGAGGATGTTACACTTACCATACTGAATATGGATGATCTTGGAAAATAGGCTTTTACTATACATTACTACCTTTAAGAATGTGTTTTTACCAGTTTTTTATACAATAAAATGAATGAAATTTTATAATGCAGTAATTTTATTCATTTTCATTTTCATTTTCAACGTTGACAAATTGATGAATCTTGATGAGTAAAAAAAGAAACCAGTCCACATATAGCAGTAAAAAACAATGAGTAACATAGGAAGAATTTTGAAAAATTGATACACTATGGCGCACAATAATTCATACACTTATAGTACTATACATCTATATTCTATATACTGTCCGGAGTATCATAATTGCTACTGTTTGCATCATTACTATACTCACATCAGCATCGGCATTTTGGGTGATTGGGTGATGAGCAAAGTATTCAGCGAAATCATCTCGTACCCTTTTACTTGCATCTGATGGTCTCCCACAGCACCTAACACGTTTCCTCCCGCGTTTTTGTTCCATTGTGGTTAAATTATGCTCCATTCCTTCCATACTTATGATAATGTTATGTAGTACGCAAATACTATTCACAATGTTAACAGCTACATCCACATTAGTTTCAATACTTTTATTCAGAATTCGCCATTTAGCCACAATGATACCAAAGGCATGTTCGACCGTCCTTCTTGTTCGTGAAAGCCTTTTATTATAATTGTATTCAACCGGAGTTAAAGAGTTCCTACAATATGGCTTCAGAAGATTAACAAGTAACGGGTAGGCTTCGTCTCCTATAATAACGTAAGGCAATTTAATGTCTCCCTCCATGCGTCCTGCTACTAAAGCTTTACCTAATGCAGATTCTCTAAATATGCCACCATCAGATTGTTTTCCATAACTGCCGACGTTTACACAAATGAATTTATAGTTAGCATCAACTAAACCCTGAAGAACTACCGAGAAGAAGTGTTTATAATTATAAAACATGGTGCCTTCGTGCGGCGGATTCTTAATTCGGATGTGTTTACCATCTACTGAACCTAAACAATGCGGGAAATTCCATATTCTGTAGAAGTCCTCAGCAATTTTAACCCAGTCATCCATTGTAGGCACAGGCAAAAAATCTTCGTGAAAAGTGTCCCACACAATTTTTGTTATCTCTCTAACAATTTTGGAAACGGTGGTAGCACCCATTTTGAATGAGAATGCTAATCTTCTAAATGACTGTCCTGTTGCGAGGAACCTGAAATGAAAGCCAATAATAGAGAATGTGTACAGTCTCATCTAATCAGATTTCAGTAAATCCAGTGACGAACAAATACTTACTGTATGGTAAGTACCAGCTTTTCTTCCATGGTAATTGGCCGGCCATGGCAATTGCAATGAGTCCTAGTATCACACCTTTGTATGCGCTGAAGGATGTAATGAAATGTATTTTTTCTCATACGCTATGCTCTCTTCACTCCACTATAAATGTACACTAATGCACGCTGCACCCCGGAACGAATTCGTTCGGGAACCAATTCGACTGTAACCCCTACAGTGACTGATTCTACCTCGGAACCAACTCGACTATGTACAAGGGTCTTGGGAACCAATTCGACCTCCACCTTCTTAGGGCTGTTCGAGCGGATTAGAGTCAGCCTGACGGAGACTTAGGGCCATTGCTTTGTCGATGTCCCTAGATGTAATTCTAGGGGAACATAATGACGGTGGTTTCCCGTTGCTTTCCGTCGTGATTTTCTGTTAGGGTGTACTCCCTTATCCGAAGTTTGCGTAAGCGATATTTATTCGAGGTGCGGTACTCGGCGTACTCCACCCCTCTACTGTTTCCCTCTGCTTAGAAGTGGGAGGCATATGCCCGAAAATGGGCTAATGACAGCGATGAAAAGGGTGCAATTATAATAACCGACATTTTCCCTTCTTTCATCAATGATAACGCCAATATATTTATTGCCTAGGTAGGTACACAACGTTACGATATGACTCTATTTTTCTCGACTTTTAACAATCACTATTCATTTATTCGGGTAATATTCACCAGCCCATAACATCCACCCTTTTTTCTTTTCTTTTCTTTTGTCTTTTATTGGCGAGAAATCATATAGTTTAGCATTTAACATAGTATAATCATAATCCTACTCGCGCCAAGCCCATTTGTTGGGCAAAAGACTCCTTTAGCCGAGCCCATTCGGCCCGGTCCCGCGCTACCCGGTGAAATTGATTATCCTGAATGAATTCCGCGATCTCATCCCTCCATCTCGCCCTCGGACGACCTATTCTCCTTTCGTTTTCGCTTGAACCAGAATAGGATTTTGTTCCCCCATCTACCATCGCAGGCTCTGATTATATGACCCCTCCCATTCCCATTTTCTCCTCCTGCATTCGTGCACAAAATCTCTAATTCCTTTGAATTTGCGTTTCAAATCCGAAATCCTTATGCGGTCCTTTAGCTTAACACCTGCTATTGATTGTGTCATGGCGTTCTGCGTACCGTGAAGTTTCGTTCTTGTTTTTTTGTTCATAGACCAAGTTTGGGATCCGTAAGATATTACCGGTAGAACACAGCTGTTCATGATTTCGATTTTATTTTGAACCGAGAAGTTTCCTTTTAGAATGTATTTTAGTGACCAAAATTTTTTCCAACCTAATGCGATTCGATTATTAATTTCCTTTTCTGTTTTGTTTTCTAACGATATAATTTGGCCCAGATAATTTGTGTTTTCAACGCATTCGATTTCGTCTTCTCCTATTTCTATGTTATCTGCTTTTATCGCGTTAGACATGATTTTTGTTTTCGAAAAATTTATAATCAGACCTGCTTCCTGACTAGCTTTTTTTAATTCGTTCAACATTTCGTAGAGATCGTTTAAATTGTCTGAGATGAGTACAATATCGTCTGCAAATCTTAGGTTATTCAATTTTTCTCCATTAATTTTGATCCCCCGGTTTCCCAATTTAGGTTTCTAAATACCTCTTCTAACGAGCAACAGAAAAGGTCCGGCGAGAGTGGATCTCCCTGTTTTACCCCTTTTTTAATATCAAAGTATTCCCCCTCCTCTCTGTCAAAATTCTTGCTTTTAGGTTCGTGTACATTTCTTGAATAAGCTTAACGTATGTGCTTGGAATTCCTTGACGTTTTAAAGCGTTTAACATGAAGTCGTGGTTCAGCGAGTCAAAGGCCTTTCTAAAGTCCACGAAGGCGAGGTGGAGGTCCATCTGGTATTCGCTTACTTTTTCAATTAGGAGGTTAAGCGTGAATAGGTGATCAGCGGTGGAGTATCCCTTTCTGAAGCCTGCTTGTTCGTGGGGTTGTTGTTTATCTATGGTCCCCTTTATTCTGCTTTCGATGAATTTAGAGAAAATTTTCGATAACGTCGAGCTAAGGCTGATCGGCCTTTAGTTATCGATCCTATGTCTATCGCCTTTTTTATGTATTAAAATAATATCGGATTTTCTCCAACTCTCCGGGATATTTTTGTCGCGTAGTACTTTGTTAAAAAATTTCGTGAGAAAATTTAATAGTTTATCTTTAGACCCGTATTTCAAATGTTCGTTTGTGATTTGGTCATCGCCCGAAGCTTTGTTATTGCTTAAATTTTTTAAGACTTTTTCAACTTCATCAGCTAAAAAAACCGGCACCGTTTCAATCAAAGACTCGTCGTCTGAACTTGCTACTACTTGTGGTTTTTCCGGGTTGTCGTAGAGTTCTGCGTAGAATGAGGTAGTTGTTTTATTAATGTCATCTCTTGAGTACTTTTTGTTACCTGATTTATCGTAAACGAACGGAATCCAGTGAGATCCCAGTGATTTTAACTTTTTTATTTTTTTGGTACTTTTAGATGATTCTAAGATTTCCCTGATTTGCTCATCTTCCTTTTCTTTCGCAATTTCGCGTAAGCGTTTTTTCGTTAGCTTACATAGAGTATTTAGTACGATTTTATCGCGAGGCGATTTGTTCTTTTTGTATCTGAGTCTGTCTCTTTTTTTTAATCAAGTCTTTAATTTCTGTTTTCGGGTCGTAATTTTCTATGTGGTTTGCTGTGTTTGAGGAAGATTTTGAGGTAATTTCGGAAGCCGTGAGTATTTTATTTGTTACCCAACTGTTAATCGTGTCAACTTCTGTCTGAAGGATCGTGCTGCAATCTTCGTCCCTCATTAGGTTGTCTAGTTCGTTACTATACCTTGTGTAGTCGATTGGGTCTAGCTTGTGTTTGGTTTTTCTGGAGAGCTTTCATCCACCCTTTACCCTATTATAATTTTGCGACAATTATCACGTGTTTGAACAGGTAGTAAATAATCAGCTCAAATATCAAAACGTGTCCACTCGAATGTTACCCAGTTTCGTAATAACGATTATCAAACATTTCTCTCATGTCGGTGATACGCAGTGAGCAAAGCTGAATTGGTGAATGCGGCATGTTCGTTAAATTTGCCGATTAAAATTACAGCCGCACAGATTACGTTGGAGGGTAATTGGTGGCCTGCGGGAAGCGGCAGCGCTACGCCGCGCCGAGTTATGACGTGTTGTGTCGACGGCTCGGCCTCCGTGTTAATAAAATTGCCTAATCGTTTCGCCGTAAATACGTTAGCGTTGCGGCTACCACTGGCGTGTTCGCTACCTGCCTTTCACTTCTGGGATTCGATTACCACCAGGGTTGTGCCTCTACCGTAAGCTATAAAATACCTTACATAGTTTACATGTAAAGTAAAATGTAAACTATGTAAATAATGTAAACTACTCGTATCTTTCGTATGTACTTTTGCTAGTTGTTTTTATTGATTATCCAGTTTTAAATTTGTCTATTTCGGGCATTCAAAATTGGCATGCATTTTTCCGCCAAGCAGAAAATGCGAAAATAACGGCTGTAATTGAAGTCCAGCGACAAGAAAAGAAAATAACGACAAATAAATATAATCAGTGGTTAAAAGGAGGGCACGGTGAAATAACGTTTTGAGCGGACAGAAAAATAGCCGCGCGACAGTAAAAAAAGTACCCTATCTGAAAATATGAGTAAAATTAATCACGACATTATTTGCGAACAGTCGTATTAATTAATTTCAAGCCGGATAAATGAATATTTTGGAGTCGGAAAGCTCGAAAGAACAATTTCAATTTCAATTTTTTCTGTTCCTCGTTCTCCCACTCTTGTTTTTCTGTCTTCCGTAAATATTGTGTTATTTGTGAACCTGGCTTGAGTTATAATTCGAAATATGATGAAATCGTTTTCCTACCTTCTGATTTGAATTTCAACTATCAGCTTTCTGTAATTAGAGCTCGCTTGGCCGTTTCGGGGCGACCTCTTTTGCGTTTCAGACCAAACGGTGGGCTACGAGCTGCTGGCGGAGCCGCGGCAAGTTTGAGACGAATAAGAATACCTAGGGAATGCATGCAGAAGTTATAAAGCTTCCGACTTCCGACTTTCTTCCAGAATTAAAAAACTTCCGGCTACTATTTTTCCGGTATCGGGCTCCCAGCTACGGCAGGGTTGTCCTAATATCGTATCGATAATTATCAACAGGATGATGTCAAATACCGCGGTAATCGATAATTATCGATAAGGCGCATGATAACAATAACAACAAACTTACGTACTGCCGAATGTCCTGTGATAATACGCATGAAATACGTTGATAATTTTTCTTCAGAACGTTAACCAATAAATATTCACTAATCTATAATAAAACTAGTTTATAAAATTAAAAAAGTGAATCGCGACAGTATCAATAAGATCTACCTACGTTCCCATTTGCCATTTCCGACGAATTAAGGGAAAAGTAACATTTTACCGTAAAGGCCTTCACTATAATGTTTTTAATAATTGTTTTCAAGTGGTCGCCCAAAACTAGTATCTCGAATCTCAGATAAGTATAATTACGTCAACATTTCGTTAAGTACACTTTGATGTCACAATTTTTACTTTGTGTTCGTGTTTTTGATAGATCTCGTTTTTATGGATGTGAGGAAACCTGCTCAGATCTTTATCAAATGAAAAAAAAAAAAAAAAAAGTCAGACAAGAAAGAAAACAAAACAACTTTATTTCAACATACAATTATGGTACTTCTTTCCGACAAGAGAGAAAACAAGACAACTTTATTTTAACATATATTTATGCCTACTGTAATCTTCTACTTACTGCTACCTACAAGAAAAAATATGAGGAGGAAGTTATTTCGATTGATTGATTTTAATTAACGAATAATGTTTTTATTTTTACCAGGGGAACCAATAGTTCTTTTTGAGAAATATTAACATTCGGACGTGATCAGGGGTTAGTCGGGTGCGTAAAGGCGTCACAATATTCCCAGTTTCGCTAAACAATCGCTCACTAGGGACACTTGTGGCGCAAATTAGCAGATATCGGAGAGCGGTTTTTTTCAGAACAGAATCAGATTGCTTATACCAGTACGTCAACGGGTTTTCGTTCAATTCAATAGGATTTTCTTGAAAGTAAACGCCAAGTAAAGCAATTATTCGAGATGACAAACTAACAGTTCTATTTTCTCTACTTGCTGCATAATACTGCTGTGTTGCTGTTAAAGGTCTCCTTTTTTTTGTAGCAAGAGGAGTATTAGCAGCCGAACTTTCCGAAGATGGCGAAGCATTGTCTGTTCGAATAAGTACGTTGTTCAAGGCAATTTCTGCCGTTTGTAGGTACCCCGTATTTTTGAATCCCATTTTTTTGTAACGGGGATCCAACATGGTAGCTATGAGGTACGCCGGTTTTTTAAAATATGGAATCAATCGAGCTCGATTACCTGAAAATCGAATCAAAATTAATCATCAGAATTAAACAATCGATTTTAAATTTATTTGGAAAATACAAACTTTTTTCCATCGTTTCCAGTATTTCTTTCAACGAAGTATCCTCTTTATAGCTGACGAGGAAATTTTCAGTCCTGGAAAATAAATGAGTAATAGATGGGAGAACCTCTGAACTTGTCACTTCTGTACCCGTCTCCATTTCTATGGTCGCATCGTAGTAAGATTTCAAAATTTCAAAAATTTTTAATAGAAATGATGTTTCATCATTGGTAAGAGTTAGCTCAATTCTCCCCATCTATGGACAAAAAAAAGTACAGCACAATATATTATTACAAGCACGTTTCAAAATATGGGTACATATCAAAATTGAAATGCTTACTTCGTGTAGTACTAGTACTGAATAATCTTTCAATTTCAGGTAACGTTGAATCATTAAATATTCGCTATTCCACCGGACCTCAGTCCAGCTGACTAGTTTCAAAGGAATGCGGACATTTGGGCAAGTTTGCTTCAAATTTAATAAAGTCGACGCATTGTGGGATTCTTTGGTAAAAGTTACTATCGCTTTCACCTACAAATAACATTAAGATGACAACTTTTGTTTTGTATCAATAATTATTTCGTTATTTTAACATATTTTTTTACCTTGTTTATGACCCTTTTGGTTTCCGCGGTGCCTACTACCTCTTTCACCACGAGGTTCAAGGTGTGAACATAACATCCCTCGCACTCTGTGTTATTTTTCTGCCTAAATAGAAAGAGAAAAAATGAATATATTTGAGTAATATGTTTTTAATATTTCACGAAAAAAAGTATTTACCTTTGTTTGAATAATTTTCCTGTCGCGATCATTTTTGCTTCATTATCCGTCGTCAAAGAAACCACGTTATTTCCGTCAATCCCTAGGTCGGTCAATGCTGCCAATAAAAAAGAATAAATATTTTCAGCCGTGTGCTGCTCGTTTATTGGGCAACAGGTAACCAGACCGTTCTTCAAAAAATCGTCTGCAATGACGCTGAAGGTGATCCGTATGTAGGAGTCGCCCGCCTTACTCTTCCAGGCATCCATCGTGATACTCACAGATTTATTTTTTAAATATTGTTCAACTAGTTCCGTACATCTGAAAGTTCGGCATTTAAAAAAATATGATTATAATTGCACGACTATTGGCATATTATGAATTTTAGAATTAATAAATAGAAATTTGTTAGTACTTTTTATATCCATCCGGAAGCAATTTGGTCGTTAAGCAATGCCTACTAGGCATGACGTAGTCGGGATTCAAAGTCTTGACGAAAACCTTAAATCCTTCCCTTTCTACAATGTGGAAGGACAGGTTGGCGTCCACAATCGCACGTATTATAGCCGAATCTGCGGCCTCTTTCAAATTTTGTGGTATGTGTTGCCTTGGACGAACAACTGATAATTGTGGTTTATGCATTTCCCACTAAATAAAATAAAAATTGTATTACCTACACGATTTCTTTCAAAAAAATTAAATACCTAAATATTATTATTATTTCAGATATAACGAACCAAGTTCTGATGGTGTGTACGTAGGTGTGCCCACAAATTCGATGTGTTGCGTTGTGACAGATACCTCCAAGCGCAATTATCACAGTAGGAAAATCCGTCTGTTGATTCTTTGAAATGTTTCCATACTTCGGAAGTTTTTCTAAGTATTAATAAAATGTTTTAATTAGAATATACATAGGTAGCGGGAAAAAAATTGTTTCGTCATCATCGAAACCTTGCAATAAAAATTTCTTCAGATTAATACAGTTACGCTTACTTTCTGGATCTGGAGGATCTATCAACATGAACAATATTCACTTCCGATTCAGCGGATTCAGCCACATTGCGATCTTCCTCTAGATATTTCAAAACTATTTTATCATAGGTACCTACTCATTTATTCTTGTAAACTACAAACCGCGATCGCTGTATAAAATATTTACTAAATTCATCTCCATCGGTTCAGAAAATATGTAAATTCGTTCGAGAAAGCATGATTAAATGGAGAAATTCAAATAGTAAGTACTAGTAGGAACATTCGCGAATGAAAATGCATTTTTCATTCCACTTTACGTAAACCGTAAACGCTACAAATTATCATTCTCATTTATTCTTATAAACTACAAACCTTGATCGCTGTATAAAATATTTACTATATTATTCATCTCCATAGCATGATTAAATTCATAAATTGAGAAATTCAAATTTCAAATAGTGCTAGTTCAGCAGTTCAGCTAGTTCCAAGTTCCTTAGTTCCAGGAACATTCATGAATTTTTCCCCTTTGCGTAAACGACTAAACCGCTAAAGGCTAAACGCTACAAAGACGAGAGTAACTTGACGAAACTTTTTTTATTTATTTGATCAAATAGGTAAATATAATATTTTTCAGTTGTTAACAATGTAAATAAAAATGTGTTTAACTCTAAAATATTTCATTTACTAACATTTTGTGCGAAATACTTAAGAGTAACAAGTAGTGTACCAAGTACCAGCGAAGAAGAAAAACGATAATCGTTATGGAACGACTGCGACTCTGGTGAATAAAATTATAAATTGAGTATCAGTATAATTATCGATAACCGCGGTATTCGTTAGAGCCAGGAAATACCGCGGTTATCGATAATATTCCAGTATTAGGACAACCCTGAGCTACGGGCTACCAAAAGTATCAACTACCACTTTTATCTCTCTCTCTCTCTTTCTCTCTTTTTTCTTTCTATGTCTAATCTTGTTTGTACCAAACAAAAATTAATAATTCAAAGATGTAGTTCCAAAACGGCCTCTATCCAGGAGATCCCCACTTTGCGACGCCCCTAAAAAAACATGATGTATAATAAAGAAATTTTCAAAATTCGAAAAAATCAAAAATTTTGAACTAAAGACTGTATTTTGATAACTTTTTTACGCTAAGTTCGAATTCATCGTTCAAATGAAGCGGCGACGCTCCGTTGCCGAGATACTCTTAAAAATTTGGTCAAAATGGGTCAAAAATGACTCTAGCTCAATTTTGACAAAGGATTCGAATTCGTCTCGAAAAACTGAGTAAGTAGCACCAGCGCCGACCGCGAATTTCTCCGAAAATTTTTTGATATGCTCGCCGCGGCTGTCCTGAGTTGCACTAAAAGAAGGATATTTACTTATTTATTTATTTATTTATTTAGGTCCCTCCAACAGCCGAAGTTAATTATAGGCGGGACCTTTACAATAAAAATTAAAAAAGAGAAATAAAAAATGGAATAAAACTAATAAAAGTAAATAAAAGTAGAAGTAAAAAATGATAAAAAATGAAAAAGTAAATAAAAATAAAAGTAAATAATAGTAATAATAAACGAAGGAAAAACTGATGATGATAATAATAATAATAAAAAAACAATATATGTATAATATAAATATAATAAATGTGCCGCACGTCCGCTATATTGTGTCCATTGGCACATTGTTACGATATCATTAGGCGAGAATACCGATGTGCCAATGACATTTTTTCCATTGGCACATCGGCAAAAAGCGAAATATGTGTTGTCCAAGTACCAATGTGCCAATGACATCTTGTCTACTGGTTCATCGGCAAAGTGCGGAATGTTGTCCAAAATACCGATGAGATTTGTCCATCGACACATGGGCACAATATCATTTCTGCGAGAATACCGATGTGCTGATGACAGTTTGTTCATCGGTACGGCGGTAAAACAGAAAAAATCCGAAATACCGATGTGCCGTGTGGTAACCGAGCTCCGCTCTTTTCCCGAATGGCCAAGGCATTGACATCGTATAATACGATAGATATGCCGGCGAGTTTCACTCTCTCATTTATCCTAACATGTTGATTCCTGTTCTTACTCGTCTATACCTGATCATACTATTTCTGCTGTTTTCCTTCGATTCGATCGACTTTTTTCTCTTTTTCTGTGATTTCTGTGACCTACCCCAGAGAGGGGGAAAACTCACCGTTGACCGTTCGTGGAAACGCGGCAGCGAGGACTCGGTTCGTGACGGTTGACTAAGAAGGTTAACCCGCAAGTCTAACGATTGCCAAAGAGTCTCCGAATCGTTTTCACCCGCGACATTTGGGACAAATCCACCAAGATTAACTTCTCCGGTTGTTCGCTACTCGTTTAGAAGGCAGTGTCGTCGCCTTCTCCACGCGCGCGATATTTCGATCGTCGAGAACTTAGATTCGTATCCTTCATCCAGGACCCGCAGCTTAACTCGCCACTAGGTAACGTCTCCGAGCTCTCCGCCGAAACCTCGACTCCGCGCCTTCGCGAACACCTTTCTCGTTACTTGTTGTGTTGTATTTGTATCCTCTTAGCCGTAAGTCTTTTTAGAATATATTTACTTCACCGTATAACTGTGTGTTGTCTCTGTGTGTAATCTTATCCGTAGCCATCAAGCGCCAGTATAAGTCACGCCTCAGAGGTATTCTAAAGGACTGGAACTCATCTAATCCTGGGTTACCTCGTCGCATCTCTAAGCACAGGATCGTCAAGCCCTTAGCGCCGGTTCCATCACCCTGTAGGTCCCTAGAGCTAGTCGTGGCCTAACAGGTGGTTCCTCCTCCCAACCGAACTGTCCTCCTATCCCGCAGGAGCCTTCACGTTCGGTTACCACAGCCGATAACATTTTGTCCATCAGTTCATCGGCTAAGTGTAAAATACTGACTGCCGATGATATTTTGTCCGTCGGCACATCAGCACAATATCATTAAGCAAGAATACAATGTGCCGATGATTTTTGTCTATCAGTACAGAGGTTAAAAAATCCAAAATACCGATGTGCCGATAAGATTTTGTCCATCAGCACATCGGCACAATATCATTTCCGCGAGAACACCAATGTGCCGATGACAGTTTGTTCATCAGTACGGCGGTAAAACAGACAAAAATCCGAAATACCGATGTGCCGATAGCATTTTGCCCATCGGCATATCGGCAAAGTGCAAAATATTGTTCAAAGTACCAATGTGCCAATGACATTTTTGTCTGTTGGTTCATCGGCAAAGTGCGGAATATTGTCCAAAATACCAATGAGCCGACGAGATTTGTCTATTGGCACATTGGCACAATATCATTTTTCCTGTGAGAATCCCGATGTGCAGATGACAGTTTGTTCATCAGTACGGCAGTAAAACAGACAAAAATCCGAAATACTAATGTGCCGATGATAGTTTGTTCATCAGTACGGTGGTAAAACAGACAGAAATCCGAAATACTGTTGTCTGATAAAATTTCATCCATTGGTTCATCGGCTAAGTGCGAAATACCAATGGGCCGATAACTTTTGTCCGCCAGTACAGTGGTACAAAATCCAAAATACCTATGTGCCGATGACATTTTGTCCGTCAGCACATCGGCCAAGTGCGGAATATTGTCTGAAATATCGATGTGCCGATAAGATTTTGTCCGTTGGCACATTGGAACGATATCATTTCGGCGAGAATACCGATGTGCCAATGACAGTTTGTTCGTCGGCACGGCGATAAAACGGATAAAAATCCGAAATGCCAATGTGCCGATGACATTGTCCGTCTGTTCATTGGCAAAGAGCGGAATACCAAAATACTGATGTGCCGATAACATTTTGTTCGTCGGCTCATCGGTACAATATCATTACGCGAGAATACTGTTCCGAAATACTGATGTGCCGATGACATTGCGTCCGATGGTGCATCGGCACTGCCGAAATTGGTTGGTATGCCGGGTTATTTCATGATTGCCGAACCCGACAGGTAGCTTAACCGTTCTTGAAGTCGGGTTTTTACCAAAAAACAGGTCAGAACGTACAGAAAAATTGCAAAAATTTTTTCGACAAATTTTTTATTTAAGTAAAAAAAAGGGCACTTTATCGTTTTGTTAGGGAGGGAGAGAGTCATAAACGAAACACCAGATTTTGTCACCTGTAATAATCGTGTTTAAAAAAATAAAAGTTTTTAAAACAAACCTTAATCGCAACCGTTGGTCGGAAATCGTCTCCATTTCAAGATTACAACCACGCACCTCACAACACTTACGGCAACTCGATTGAACCGTTGCAAATGATTCGATAAACTTCGAACTTTGGGAACGGAGGAGAGTTGTACCAACAATTTCTTCAAGATTTCATGAAAACTACACCAGTAGTATTGGTATTAGAAAAAAATTTTTTGAAAGAATGTTGGTTGAAGTAATCTCAGCAATAACATTGAGCTATCAGCATAAAAAAGAATTACCTCTGTGGACAATTTTTTAATGAAATTACGTGAAATTGAAAATCGCGGTTTTTGATGTAGAAGAATATGGAAGCTGAAATAATCCCCCAGACGTTTCCACTGTGTTGAGCGTTACTCAGTTTGTGTTAGTATTTGACTCATGTTACATTCATTCTACATCTACACAGAAAATGGAAAATAAAAAGCTATTTTACATGTAAAATGTGTATATAAAATGTAATAAATATATTTTAGCTGGTTTCAGAAAGAATAGATCTACCATAGACCAATTGTACTGAACGAAATTGTAACAAAGACGAGGAAATACATATAACTTGAGTCTTCATTTACTCTTTACTGACTAAAGCTTTGGACGCCATTTACCACGACAAATTTTAGAAAGCCCTACAGACCCTCCAGAGAGTTCCTCACAAATTCATAACAGCCCTAAAAAATATGAATGGCAAGGCTGAGGCATGTATTCGTTTGAAACGGGGAGAGGACAAGTTTCTAATAAAACGAGAAGTACGGCAAGAGGATCTCTTATTACCGAACTTGTTTTTAATTCTGTTTTGAAAAAGAGGTCCTTTAAAAAATGAATTGGGAAGGAAAGGGAATCAAAATTAATCGGAAGTGGTTAGACACCTTCGATTTGCAGATGGTTATTATTTTAGTTCTGTGTGTTGCTAGGATGTTAGTGGAGGCACATTCGAATATCCCTCTAGCTTTCCAGCGTTGATGAGACTCAAACCCGAGACATAAGGATTGCGAAGCGGGTACGTTACCATTCGGCCACACAACGACCTCTTTTTCACTATGATATCATAAAATGCGAAGAAACATTGCATAAACTTTCCGATATTTTTTGTTTTTAAATTCAAGTTTTGCGCTACTTTCATTTCAAGTTGTCGCGTCTCTCCCAAATTCGCAGATAATGTTGGACACAGTTGCGAATATATATTGCATCCCTTTTGTAGGGTGTGCCAATTCACTTTTCCTTCTTCTGTATGCCAGAGCGCTTTCGGCTGTTATGCCATCATCAGTGGAGTACCCTAAATGAGACTTGTCTCTTGTGGTCCTGTAGTTATAGTCGAGGGTAGTACCGTATGGTGAGCCTGTTTAGTCTTGCGTTCCTATTGGTTGTCTGTGAATACGCAGTCTGTCCAATCCGTGGTTATTGTTATTGGTTGTGTGCTCTGATTGGTTGTCTGTGGTTGTGCAGTCTGTCCAATCCGTGGGTGTTATGTTATTAGTTGGAATAAGTTCTCACTTCGGAAGTTAGCACAAAGATGAATACATAAAGAAAATTGAAACTTACATCCAAAACAACAATTACAAACCACTAAACTCGGACCCGACCAACAAATACCAAGCCAAACTAAAGACTCTAATGAAAAACAACAACATAAACAACAAGAAACTCGTAGAAACGAACCCCAAGGCACCACAATTAAAATGACTCATAAAACTACACAAACAAGACAGACAAATAAGACCACTAATCAACAGCATACAATCACCAAGCTACAAACTCGCAAAAACGATAGCCAAATTCATGAAAGAACACTACAACTACAGAACAGATTACAGCATAAAAAACACAATACAACAAAAAGACAAACTGGACAAAATAACACTAAACAACAATGACAAACTAGTATCACTGGACGTAACAAACATGTTTGGGAACATACCAAAACAGGAACTAACAACAATACTGACAAACAACAACTACAAAAACAACACAGATGGAGCAGCATACGCAAACATCACAAAAGAAATCATTTACCAAAATTACTGTCAGTTTAATAACAAATATTACGAACAAACAGAAGGCCTAGCAATGGGATCACTACTGTCACCCATTCTAGCCGAAATATACATGAACAACTTTGAAAACAGCAAACACAAGAAAGACATGAAGCTATGGACACGATATGTAGACGACATATTGATCATCTGGACAGGAACAGACAGACAACTAGACCAATTCCTCACAGAGACAAATAGCATAAACAACAACATAAAGTTCACAATGGAAAAAGGCAACAAGACCATCAACTACCTCGACCTTACAATACAAATAAAAGACAACAAGATACAGTACAGCATCTATAGAAAACCCACCCACACTGACGCAATAATACCCAAAGACTCATTTCACCATCAAAAACACAAAATGGCAGCACTATACAACTACTGCCACAGAGCAGTCAACATACTAAATGACAACAACCTCAGAACAACAGAAATCAACAAAATTAAACAAATAGTAATTAACAACAAATACCAACCACAAACAGTAGATAGAATAATAACAAACTAACACAACCAAAAAACACAGACATCGAACCAATAACCACAAAAACAGACAAATACGCAGGAGCAATACCATTTACAGGAACACATACATACAAAATACAAAAAATCTTCAACCAATACAACATAAAACTCAGAATCAGAAACAGACCACCTCTGATCAAACAAATAAGCAATGACAAAACAGAAGCAAAGGACAGAAACAACAGCGGCGGAGTATACAGACTGGACTGTGAACACTGTAACATGACCTACATTGGAGAAACAGGCAGAAAATTCGCAACCAGAATCAAAGAACATGAAAAATCACAGAAGCTAAATGATGACAAATCACTGTTTGGAAAACACTGCAATGACCAGGGACACAACAATGACAAATTGACAGAAAAGAACAAAATTCTACACACCGAAAACAACACAAGAAAAAGAAAATCAAAAGAACAACTAGAAATAATAGAGGCATAAACAAAACAAAACAACCTAATAAATACAACAACTAACTTCCAAAGTGAGAACTTATTCCAACTAATAACATAACATCCACAGATTGGACAGACTGCACAACCACAGACAACCAATCAGAGCACACAACCAATAACAATAACCACTGATTGGACAGACTGCATGTTCACAGACAACCTATAGGAACGCAAGACTAAACAGGCTCACCATACGGTACTACCCTCGACTATAACTACAGGACCACAAGAGACAAGTCTCATTTAGGGTACTCCACTGATGATGGCATAACAGCCGAAAGCGCTCTGGAATACAGAAGAAGGAAAAGTGAGTTGGCACACCCTACAAAAGAAATATCACTAAGTTCACTCACACTCCAAAATGGACACTATATATTGCATCGACGCTATTTCACAATACCGCAGGCTACATAGGCGATTAAATACACAAGATTATCTTAGACCGTCATTTGTTTTAACGGAGAATTTATCTGAAGTTAGAACTTGGGGTACCGCATCCCTCGCTTTCACTTGTGCTCATTTCAGGCCTATCCTTACTAGGCATATACGAGACGCACCTGTATCCAAGTCAGAAACCTAGGCGAATCTTCGCTTTGAGTGTCGTCATCTGTCTGGCCGCCAGCGGCTTGGAGCAGAAATAGACACCACAAAGGAGAGTAATCCTATTAGTGTCTCAACGTCGCAGAGGGGTTCAATCCTCCACAAATCATTTATTCCTACGACTGATTAGCATTAAGTAACTTATCTGTTTTCTTACTGTGAATCCTCTTCTTAAAAAATTACATTTCAAACATATTTTAGGCTTTTTCTGTGAGGGTGAAGGAGGGGAGGGTACATATTTGAACCAGAGAAAACGAGGGAGGAGATAACTTATTGAATTCCTGCGATATCTACATATCCATAATGTAACTCAACTCTGAATAAGGATAGAAGAAAGGTAAAGAATAGTTACAGATTCTTAGAGGAATTATCATATACGCTACACAATAATTTAGAGTACCTCTTTATTTGAAAAAATCGCATTTAAACTGCATGGCCGTGTTATCCGACATGTCTCTTAACATCGCCAATTTTGTTGTTTTACAGTTTAGGTTCTCACACTCTTATAGAGCTCATGCCCCTCATTTCTGAGCCTAGATGTTGAAGTCGGTTGAATATACCATTAGATGAGTCATTTAGTTCGACTGTAGAACCTTTAGGAAGGGAGAAAGAATTATTTGAAAACTGATTGGTGTTTCAACCCGAATTTACCCAATTTTAAAGAGTAGGGTAATCCAAGTACCGTCAAATGGGGTACCTTGGAACACATCAACAGATATGCGTAGGAGTCACCTTACTTGCCCACTTAACTTAATCTCTCTGAACCTCTCTGGTCTCTTATGAGCATAAGTAATGAACGGTCGAAATCCACGGATACTATGCAAGCCTGTTGGTGTGTTTTAAGTTACACAGCTGTTCCAAGATACCCCAGTTGACGGTAGGTAATACAATAGGCAATTACAGCGTTCAGAAAATGTCGCTAATTACTAAATTATTCCACGTTCGTTACAAAAACAGACGAAAAGGTACTCTAAAAGTATATTAGTCGTACAAAATACAAAAAATTTATTTACAATTCAATTACCTAATAATTAATAGGCAGGCTTAAAGTTAACAGCGCGGTACAGTCCAGGTATGGTACAGAAGGCTGACCGGCCTACAGTCCAGGTATGGTACAGATGGCTGACCGGCCATACCTGTACATCGGCGGGGTTCATCTTCTCTTTCGATAAGGTGGAAGGTATTCTCGATTCGGCTTCGAAACTTGATTTGAAGATGAGAAGGGAGAGCTAGGAGATTCGGTCTGTTCGTAGCCGTTGAAAGACGAATCGGAAATGCCACCGGAGCCCGGGGCCGGGCCATAAGTATTAGATGGCGCATTCGTTTCCGTGTTATACGAGTCCGGCTGCGTAGTTGTTACTTGCGAAAACGAAGTGTAGCCATCCGGAGACGTTCCACCCGGGTAGCCGGTGGCTGGGTAAGGTCCGTTTGAGCTGGGTAACGGACTGCTCGGTAGGTTTGTACCGAAACTTTCTGAACTGGTAAAGTAATTCGACTGTTGGTTATTCTGGAAATTCGGCGATGACTGGGATGGAATATAGCTGGTAGACGGCCTTTGTAGTCCGGTCGACGAACCGGAACTTCCTAAAGGTCCTTGAGAACCGCTCGGTGGTCTTAAATTCGACGGCTGTCCTTGATTTCCCGTTGGAGGACCGTACACTGACGAAGGTCGTTGACCCGGTGGTGATACTCCAAACGTTGCCGTCGTTATTTGAGATCCAGGTGGTGGTCCGTAATTCACCGATGGACCTCGAGGACCCGTTGACGGACCAAAACCGGCGGATGGTCCTTGAGTTCCGGAAGAAGGTCCGAAACTAGTCGACGGGCCTTGCGGACCAATAGGTGGTCCGTAGCTCACGGAAGGACCTTGTGGTCCGGACTGCGGTCCGAAAGTGGCTGAGGGACCTTGTGGTCCTGACTGTGGTCCAAACGTGGCTGAAGGGCCTTGTGGTCCCGACTGCGGTCCGAAAGTGGCTGAGGGACCTTGTGGTCCCGACTGCGGTCCATAGTTGGCCGAAGGACCTTGAGGCCCTGACTGTGGTCCGAAGTTGGCCAATGGACCTTCAGGTCCCGATTGAGGACCGAAATTCGCCGAAGGACCTACAGGTCCTGACTGGGGTCCAAATTGGGCCGAGGGACCTTGGGGCCCCGACTGCGGACCAAAGTTGGCCGAAGGTCCTTGAGGTCCGGCATTGGGTCCAAAACTCACTGACGGACCTTGGGGACCCGACTGAGGACCAAAGTTGGCTGATGGTCCTTGAGGACCAGTAAGGCCTCCGAAACTAGCAGACGGTCCTTGAGGGCCTGCGAGGCCTCCGAAACTGGCGGTTGGTCCTTGTTGGCCGCCGGATGCTCCTACCTTGCTATAGTCGTATATGTTTTCATTCAGATAATAAAGGCTCTCGGCTGTGCTGCAGTCAAACTGATTCCACCACACGCATACGAAATGCATTTGACTGAAGATTGTGCCATTGGGGCATAGGAAGTCGTACTTTAGTCCGTTCGCGCAAATGTGGAACACCTGACAGCGAGCCTCGACATCTGCGTAATAACCAGGGAACTTTTGCGCGTTACAGCTGAAAAGAAGTCGTGGGCACTTGCGCGAAGATTGGATAGTCGACATCCGGAGTTCCAGGTATCGCAGAAAGGTCTCCGCCGTTATAACTACCATCATCTTGTGGTCCACCGCTGCCGCCCTGGCCACCGAATACGCTACTAGGTCCCAATCCACCGGCGCTTCCTGCGTTGAAACTGCTGGGTCCTTGGGAGCCAGCGCTGCCACCGAATGCGCTACTCGGTCCTAGACCGCCGGCACTGCCAGCGTTGAAACTACTGGGTCCTTGGGACCCGGCGCTACCACCGAATGCGCTGCTCGGTCCTAGACCTCCCGCGTTGCCACCGAAAGAGCTACTAGGTCCTAGCCCGCCAGCGCTTCCGGCGTTGAAACTGCTCGGTCCTTGGGACCCGGCGCTGCCACCGAACGCGCTACTCGGTCCCAAGCCGCCGGCACTACCAGCGTTAAAACTGCTTGGTCCTTGGGACCCAGCGCTACCACCGAATGCGCTGCTCGGTCCTAGACCTCCCGCGTTGCCACCGAAAGAGCTACTAGGTCCTAGCCCGCCAGCGCTTCCGGCGTTGAAACTGCTCGGTCCTTGCGAGCCGGCGCTGCCGCCGAAAGCGCTACTTGGTCCCAAACTACCTGCACCACCAGCGTCGTAACCGCTAGGCCCTTGCGGACCCGCCGAACCACCGTACGCTCCGCCGGGGCCAGCGTTATAACTACCCGGTCTCTGCACCGCGCCGGGACTGCCGCCACCGAAAGGTGCACTACTGGTTCCCGTTGAAGTAAAACTGTTTTGTCCTGAAGGGCCATTATTCTGTGGCCCCGAAGGATAGCCGGCAAAGCTCGACGTATAACCACCAGTTGCCGGTGTTACTGAAGTATATCCGCCGCCGGTCTGGATATTTGTATTGGTATAACCGCCGAACTGGCCAGGGGCAGACCCGGGCGCGGTTGAAGTGCCGCCACCCGCGCCGTTTCCGCGATTACCCTGAAACGTGCTGCCCGTGTTTATGGTCGGCGTCGTCGAATCAACAAACGTACTGTACGAGTATCCTTGAGATGCGCTAGTGGTACCGAGGCCACCACCACCGTTTGGTTTGAACGGTTGCGGATAGCCGACAGTTTGCGATTGAGGATTGGCCGTTGGGAAGCCAGCCGATGGTCGATTGTATTGATAACCGTTGGACGATTGACTCGAAGATTGACCTGGGAAAGCGTTTTGAGGTGGCCGAGTGAAACCATTGTTGCCCGTATTGGTATAGCCGTTCTGCGGCTGCTGGCTGTTAGGTAGTTTCGTCGACGACTTCCCATTAGGTCTGTTGTATTGGTAGCCGTTTTGAGCCTGAAACACGAGTGCAATTATCAGTCGGTAGTGCAGAGGGTACGAGAAATACGAAAGTTCGAATTAAATTCCCGGCGTGCGAGTTCAACGCACTATGTTGCATATGAAAAAGGTTACAGTGTGTGGTACACGGACTGCAAAGTTGAAAGTTGCAAGCGTTTCGATGACCTGATCGCACCTATCGAATTAATCGACGAGTTCGCTTTTAGTTTTTCATTTTGTTGAATGTAGTAGGACCTAGATTAACCGGATCCCTCTGTTATGCGGACAAAATAATTTTCCTCGATTAACCGGCCTCTTGATTACCCAGAGTTTACCTCAGTTATCAGGACATAATCATTCTCCACAAGTAAGGGGACAAATCAGATAACTATTATCGTTCAATTAGCCTGTTCTCGAACGTAGCTGAAGTTTTTATGAAAATATTAAAAGAACGTGTTTACAATATTTTGGACTTTCATCAACCTATCGAACAAGGGGGATTTAGGTAAAAAACTGCCACAGTGGACTACATTTAAAGATTGAACCAGATTATAGAGAAATCCAAAAGAGTGTAATGCAGAGATATGGTTAATATTTGTAGATTTTAATTAGGCGTTTGACTCGTATCATAATTAACTATGGCAGCCCTGGCAGAGCAAAGGGTACCTTACAAAATTATCGAAATTCTCGTCTATCTGTATGTGCATTCGGAAGCTCATGTGCGAACTGATATCAAAGACACGAGATTTCCTGTTCAAAGGGTGGTGAAGCAGAGGAATCTCTTGTCTCGAATCTTCTTAACAGCGGGCTGGAACAAATCTTTAGAAATTTAAAATGGGGGGGGGGGAGGAATTAAGGTTTAAGGTTGCTGACTGAATAATCTTAGGTTTGCGGACGATTAATAACTGCAAACGACGTTGAGGAAATAGTAAAAATGACCAAGGACCTAAGAGAGGCGAGTCAAAACTTCGGATTTTTTATAAATATAACGAAAACTGAATTCTTATCAAGTAGGGAAGGAGTAGACGAAGTTTGTTTGAAGGTGCAAAATTCAGTAGGTTAGAAGAATATAAATACTTAGGACAAACTACATCTTTTGGTAATGATATCCGGAGGTATTATTGATTCAAAAATATCAAATGGATGGAAATCTTTTTGGGCACAAAAACACATCCACAAAAGTAAAATAAAATACCGTTAAAAATGAAAATCCTGAAAAGCTGCGTAGTCCTTGTCTTGACATAAATGGGTCTGCACATGAATGGTGTACAGTACTGTACAACGTAGAGTTTTTTTCTTTGAAGTGCCACACAACAGCCATAGTATTGCTCATTCTTTTGACATACAGTATAATAGAGGGCGTACATACTGCTTGTTGTTTTAAGGAAATACATCCAGGTTTTCCGGGATTTGTGAATATAAACTGGAACTGAACTAAACGAATGTCCTGCCAGACCAGTCGAGGGACAAAAAGAGAGTGAGTCATGAGAATAATAAGAAGAAAGCGGCTTAGAAAAGATCACGTGCAAGAAGCAGGATATGCAGGAGATAAAAAACGTTTGTGAGACGCTCGCCTCGTGCGATGCGGAAAGTAGCCAGGCCGAACGATTTATACGAAAATGTACATTGAAGAGAAGAGGGTCATCACAAAGCTACGTTGTTCTACAATTTGGAAAACACGAATGATATACCGCCTGAAGAAATGTAATCAATAAATTGAAAAAAAAAATCCTCAAGATGAAACGGAAAGTGTGGGTCGATTTAAACATAGAAGAGAGGTTAGCAGGCAACCAAATTATACAATGGCGATGAAGTAAAGAAACAAAACTTGGGATAAGGAGAATTACACTGGGGAGAAAAACTCCGATGGTTTCTCATGAATTTCATTGAAAATCTTCTGGAAAAATGTTCGATAATCTACGAAGAATTTCATCGTAAATCTTCGGAAAAAATCTCGGATGATTTTTAAGCAACTTCATTGTAAATTTTCGGAAAAAATTTCCAATAATTTCCGAAGAATCGCATCGGAAACCTTTAGAAAAAAATCTCAATTGTTTTCCAGAAAATTTCATAATATTCTTCGAGAAAATTTCCTGAGAATTTTCAGAGAATTTTATCGAAAGCACTCCGAACAACACCAAGAGTTTTGAAGAATTGTATCGAAAATCTTCAGAGAAAACCTTCGATTATTTCCAAGGAATTTCATGAAAAATATTCGGGACGATTCCTTTGGTTTTTAAAGATTATTTCCGACGAACTTTATTGAATATATTAAGGGTAAATTTACGATCATTTTCAATGAATTTTATCGAACATCATTGAAAAACATTATCCGATAAATAATTTTAGGAGAAATTTGCGGGAAATTTTAGGAAAACTCTGCAATTATTCCAAAGGATTTTATTGAAAATCATTGAGAAGTATCTTCGATGATTTTTGAACGTTTTAATCAGAAAGAACTTTCTTGGAAAACATTGGAAATTTTTCTAAAAATTTTCGATGAGATTCTTCGGAAATTATCGGAGTTGTTTTCCGAAAATTTCTGATACAATTCTTTACAAATTGTTGGAAAATTTTCCCAAAGATTTTCGAAGAACTTCTTTGGAAAACAAAATATTTCCGATGAAAAATTCTCCGCATATCATCACATCTCTAAGATTTCTGATAATTCCTCAGAAATTATTGGATATTTCCCCCGAACATGTTTGACGAAAATTTCTGAAAAGCATCAACATTTTTTCTAAGGATATCCTTTCAAAATCATCAGAGATACTTCTTGATAAAATTGTCGCCTGAAATCATTGGAGATATTTCTCAATGATGTCTGATGAAATTGGAGGTTTTTCTCGAAGATTTCCGGTGAAATTCTTTAAAGATTTAGAGAATTTTCCCGGAAGATTCTTGATAAAATTCTTCAAAAGCTATTGGAGTTTTCCCCGAATGTTTCCCATAAAATTCTCGTTGAAGAGACCGCTCACCTAGCGAAACAACGTACACTTGGTTTCGCGAAAAACTGTTTTTCCCATGGCGGAAGGAAAACTGACTAACCCTGTATAGATTGAACACTTCTGTTTTCAGCAAGACAGAAACAAGCGCTTTAACTTTATTACAAGGTATGGCAATTAAGGTGCAGTAATTTTATTACACCTCGCGAACAGTTGGCAGACACGTGTCTGGAAAAAGGGGACCTTTTTGTAGCTACAGTATGAATTTTAAGTCGATAGCGCGTTTAGTTTATATTTTATGTGTGTGTTTCAAGAGCAACTTTTTTTTTTTTTTTTTTTTTTTTTAGTAACGTTTGAATATGAGCGATTCAAATCATGAACAATGTGTTGTGCTAAAATCATGGGTGAAATCTGGGGAAAAACCAGCGAAAATCCTGCAAAAATAGCAGGTAGCGTACACAGACGACTGCACGTCGAAAACACGCACGTTTGAATGCGCAAGACAGTTAAAAGAGGGGCGCGTTTCCGTGGATGACGGATTCGCGTGAAGAAGAACCGGTTTCCTCGGGTATCGACTCGAATCCCAAACGTCCGCGCGCGGTGCTAACAGCTGATCGTCGGCTTTGTCTGAAGAGTTGAACATAAACAAGGAAGCGGTGCGGCAAATAAGGTCCGAACTCGCCAAAAATGGCTGGATTTTCCATCATGATAATGCCCCCGGTCATTCGTCATTCGTTATTCGCAAGTCTTTAGCAAAAAAAAAAAAAAAAAATTCCAACGTTATTGCACCCACCCTACAGTCCAGATTTAGCCCTATGTGACTTCTTTCTATTCCCCAAAATAAAATCACGCCTGAAAGGAACGTGTTACAGCAGTGTGGAGGAGGGCTAGGAAACTGCGACGTCAGTACTCAACGGGTTGATTTCAGAAGATTACGCTGGGTGCTTCCAGGGATGGGAGCGGCGTTGGAACTGCATGGTGCCTAGAGTTATGGAGGGGGGGGCTATTGTAAGGGTAGATAATAAATTTTTCATCATAAATAAATTTGTTCGTGTTTTATTGAAAAATTATCAGAAATTAATTGCCACATATTGTAGTTTGACCGCTAGAGCGCTTGATAGTCGGAAAAAACAGTTATCAAAGTTACCCTTGTATTATTAATGTTACCCCCGATCATTGGTACTTAATTGAACTGTGTCCACTGTCTAGAAACTGGAATATGTTCGTAATGCGTATTTATCTTTTTCGAGACAAACTACGTACATATTTAATTATCCGTTGATTTTTTATATTTTTTTATCCTCTACTGGTCAGTATTGTTAGAAAAAACGAATTTTTGTCATTTTGTCAGACGAGTATTTCATCTTTTTGTCTTACGTCATGAATTTTGTCGTCTTCAGAGTCCTATCATTTTGTTTTTTCAAGGTTTCGTTTCGTCTTTACAAAATTATTTTGTCATTTTGTTTTTCTTTTTGTCATGTCGCCTAGTCAATGGCAATGTAGCTTAGCATAAGGTGTTATCAATTATCATTTTGTTTAGCATAGTTTATCATTTAATTGTTGATGAAATGTCATAACTTAATTTTTTTAATCATTTTATTTTGTCATTGGATTCATTTTTTTGCTATGTCATTGACAAAACAGTTCTGATAAGAAACAGTTCAAATTTTGTTATACGACAAAATTTTGAAAATTCAACTGTCATTTCGTTATTTTGTGATTTAGTTTTGTTATGTCTAACACTGGTATGATCCGTCTTTCCTGATTGTACTTGGGAATTCACAAATCACGCGACGTTGGGTAAGGTATGAATAAAATAATGCGATCGTACGATAAATACTTACGTTGCAAAAACTGGCCAATGTCACGCATAGTACATCTGAAAACAGAGAGAAGAAACGTTTGTTGTTTTACTATGTATTTGAAATTAAAGGCGTCCATAGTGTAGGTGTTGTACGATAAAGGTAGGACAGAGTCGTGTACCATGAGACCAAAAATCGATGTTTGTCTCTAGCGGGCCAGCTGAGCTATAAATGTTAAACTCGGCCTCAGATACTTTGGCTTTTTCCTTTTAAAAAAAAAAGGTTTTTCTTATTGCTCCTCCCCATTTCCTGCCCTGTCATAATTTTGATTTTAAGAAACCCTTTTTTATTTCGCGGTACCTAACTTGACAGGTACCATTGGAAATAGAGTTAGAACCATGTGACGTATGGGGGGGGGCATGGATGAAATGGCTGTAAAAAATTATTTCTGTTTTATACAGAAAAACATAAAAACAAATTGATAGACGTTTTGAAACGTTTTTCGGAATTTTGAGAACGACAGATATCTCTGGCACAGAGAGTGGTCTTTTATGATCGAAATAATATCTTTGCGTTTGATTATATCCATCATCGACAAAACTCGGGAACTGAAACGAATTTTTATTCGAAATTTGGCGTAGAAATGAACATTTTATCTCATTTAATCGGCAAACACGCAGTCGAACATGATTACAATACTTTTTTAGTTTTCTTTATAAATTTCTATGGTCCGTGGAGTATTTTTTTTTTGTTTTGTTTTACAGAACGATGAAATTTGGAGGAAAATTGAATATATTCCTACTGAAATATCCCAATGACAGTTTCACTGGCATGAGACCAAAATTCTAAATCAAAGTTTACTACCTTCAAACGCATTTGCCATTTTCAAAAAGCCAAAACTTTTTATATTATTATTTTTATTTTTAAATGCGATAAAATGAAAAGTTGATTTCGGATTTTGTTACCACTTGGTAGGTTAGTTCCTCGTGTCTTACGTCAAAGACAAACGGTGATGGGTTTTTTCAAATATGACGCCAGAACCGAAAGTTTCATAGTACATTTGTCCTGAAGTACACGTTTCTCCCCTACTTACTTAGAAGTACGCTGATCTGTAACTCACAGAATTCGTCATCTGCTTCGTGTTATTGTTATTGTTGACGTGCACGGTACAGGCGTGAAGTAAGTGTAGGTAGACTCCTACTACTATCGTACAGCCAGCGTGTAAGTCAGTAAACATAAGCTACAATAAGTAAAGTATGTATTTGATCGGTACCGGCGGCGTCTTACAATATTTTATCGTATAATATCATCGCATCGTATTGCATCGTATCGTAATAATTAAGGTATTGTTTTACACGATGCGCTCGCAAGTGCTAATAATGGGTCACTGAGGTAATTAGAACAGAGGGCGAACGCCGCATCATATCGCGATCGCACCGTACCTAGGCTAACGCAAGTACCTACGTCGTACGGTCCAAGCATCCAAGCTATCGCAGCGCACCTCGCCGCACCGGTCGTACCTTGTCTTGTGGATGCGTTGGTAATGAAATGATACGAAATAAAATTAAACTTGCAGGGCCGCGTAAATATTTATAGTTACGGCTTAGTGTGGGAATATTTCCACGGTTCCATTTATCGTAACCTTCGGATTTGGTCATCGATCGTGAAATACTTACTCGTTCGTTTATTCTCATTCGGATTTTCTTATTACAAGTAAGTAGCCGCTTACTTTGTACATTGAAGTCGTAGTAGCCAGTTTGTCTAGACGTACAATTTCAAAACGCGAGATGCAAGATACTTCAAAATACCAGATATGGAATACAATTAAAGGGTTCGACGACTTAGCGACAGTATTAGGTAGGGAACTCGAGTTCGGAGCCATCCCTCACATAGCAGCACAGGTTACACCATCTAGTTGCGGTGGAGTGTTTTCGAATAAAATATTTATTCCCTTGTCGCTGACGCACCGTCGATATTTTAATCGGCCAGCTTGAGACCCAGTTAGAAAAGCGTAGCAAAGGGCGAATTTACGACCATAAACTCTTTTCGGAAAAACAGAAAATCGTTCTTAATACGTACATTTGCAGATTCGCAATTAATGGAGGGATGAATTTTAAAAAAGGTAATAAACGTAACATCGAAAACAAGACCCGTACCACTAAGCCCAACATTATCAGAAATTCTTGGACATTTATCGAATCAAGAATATGGGGTATAATCGATGCACAACAACCGAGAGAGTAGGACAGGATTTCACAGGGGGTTTTCTACCAACGACCACCCCCACACTATCGAACAGTTGTTAGAAAAAAGCAGGGACGAAACCATAGGGGTGTGGGGGTTCAAATACCCATACAATAACTTGGCAGTCGACAAATTTTGAAACTGTTCATTTGAATTTTTCATTTTTTATGGATGTTTGTTTGTTTATTTTTTTGTAATTAAAAAATTAGCAAATTTTTATTTTTCCGAAAATATTTGTCGGCAAGTTTTTTTCTTCTTCACCCCCCCCCCAACTGAAAGTCAAGTTTGGTCTCTGGAAAAAGTCATGAGTACCATGAGTACCAATTGGACCTCTAACTAGCATTTATAGTCATACGAAAGCTTTAAATAGCCTAGGTCATAATTTTGTGATAAAGACTCTCGTAAATCAAGGAGTACCAAGGACATAAGATATAATTTGTATCCAAAAAATTTACAAGAACTTAGAAGGGAGAATAGTCACGGACACAATTGGAGAATATTTCAAAATAGAGAAAGGAATAAAGCAAAGGGACCCACTGTCACAGATTCTGTTTACCTGTGCCTTGGAAGAGGTATTTAGGAACCCCTATTGGTCTAATAAAGGAATATATAAACATTAATGGAGAAAATCTTAATGATATTCGATTTTCCAATGATGTAGTTTTGATCGCGAGGAATAAAGAAGAATTACAACAGATGATAATATATAGAATTAAGAGAACAGGGAAAAATAGCGGGACTTGAAATAAATGTAAATAAAACGAGGATTCTAAGTAATGGCCAAGAAGAAAGCGTAGGTAATAGAATTAGGAAATCGAAAAAATCGCAAAACAAACATCATACCCAGGGCAAATAATAAGCTTCAAAAAACATATGGGAAAAGAAATATGTGACAGGTGGGACTTGGTCTGAATATATTTTGATTTCAAAATTCTTTCTTCTCGATTTCTTTCGGCCAAATACGCATAGTAACCTAGATTAGAATTCGATTTTTTTGTGTGTCTATATTTAGACGAACAGAGTCGCTCAGTGATGCCGATTATTAAAAGATAATCAATTAATCATAATCGACCGATTGTTTAAACAAAAATCGATTCATAAAAAAATCGACTACAAACAATCAATTATTTTGATTAAATCGATTTTTTTCTTCTTTTTTTCTCTCTCTTTTTTTTTTAATAATTAAAGTTAGTAAATGAAATATGTAGTGGTAGCTTGTAGCGAGTTCAGACCGCAGGGATTGGGAGCGGATCAGATCGGATCACATGAGGGGAGTTGATGGTTCTTTTTTCGTGCACTAAAGAGCTAATGGAGAGCGAATGAAAGGGAATTTGTTTACCGAGAAGGACTCAAGGAGCGAATGAATGAAGCTAATAAACATTGGAAAGAGCGAATGAGGAGTTTGGTGAAACATTGTTCAGCAGGAGAGTGAATGAATGAATGAATGAATGAAATCTCTGAAAACAAAGAGCGAATTCCTAATTTAGATAAAATCTTTTTAAAAAAAAATACCATAATCATGATGTCGCTTTTATTCCCTTATATTTGGGACCATTTCATTGAACATCGCCAGTCTTCAAAGTCCATCGTGCCGTCTGCCATCACTAGAAATCAGCTTATCATCATTTATTAAGTTGATAATGCATCTGCTTCAAAAAATGGACGATTTTATCTGAATTTCTAAATAACGGGGAAGAGCCAGAGGGAGCGAATGAGCGATTGAATAGAATTAGTTTTCTGAAAGAGGAATGGGATTGGATCGAATGCAACTGCCTTGAATGAGAGCGATTAAATGAATTGTACGACGACAAAATGAATTGAGAGAGCAAATGAATTGTATTACACGTCTTCCAAAGAACGAATCGGATTCTATCAAGATTTATTACAGTTTGAAGATTTAATCGGATCGGATCGTATTCAAAAATAATGCACTCCCAATCCCTAGTTTAGAGCATTATAAAAAGTTTATTTTATTGTACACATTTATAGTAAAATCTTGAAATCTAAAATGAATGAATGAATCCGTTGTATTCGGATGTCCGATCTTACCGCGTCTTATCACCTTATCACATAACGGAAAAAAAAATCGATTATTTTGACAAGATAAATAATTGATTGCGATTAATCAGCATTTACAATCAATTAAATAAATTGATTTAATCGGGGCAAATAATCGATTATTCGATTTAATCGATTAATAATCGGTATCACTGGAGTCGCTGTAGCCACGTGCATTTCTCATCAGTCTCACCCTTTCGTCTATCCTTTTTCTTCCACAATCAAAGTGTCCTTGACATCCTTATCACCCACATCCTTTTTTCGGTTTCCTTTTTTTTTCTGCTTCATCGTCGTCGGATTGCGGCGACTGTTAAGATTTACGTAGGTAGAGTACGTTTTTAAGCGTTCGATGATCGAGATCGTGGGTCAACTGTATTTATTGTCCTGCTTGAGTTAAGTACGCCAAAATGATTACAATCAATTTCTTAAATATATTTCACGTGGTTTATGTTATTAACGTGATGTTTGGTTAAACGTTTCGACTCAGCAAAGGCAAAAGTCTCCTTACTAAACTGAGTACAGGTGATAGTACAAATAGAGCAGGCATTATCGAACTAGCAACCAAATGTTATAAACATCTTTATTCAACGAGGGCTGAGAGTGAAGAGGCGGAGGAAAACGTAATTGCTGATCGTCCACCTGTCACCCCTGACCATGAACTTGAACCACTTTCCTGGAAGAAGAAGTACTCAAGGCAGTCAAAAAATTTAAAACCAACAAAGCACCAGGGCCGGACGGCATCGAAAACGAGATAATAAAATCACTGGCTGAAGGAATAGTACCCACAATAAACAAAATTTTCAACAAAATCTTAGAGGGCGACGATATACCGGATTGCTGGGGACTCTCGAAAATATAACTTTCGCCCCGTAAGTTTTTCGTCTAATACATGCAAGCTATTTATGATGCTTCTGAAAAGTAGAATTTACATACAATAAATCAAATATTAGAAAAAAATCGAAGAACATGATATGAAAATAAGCTTGCTTTTTGTAGATTTCAACAAGTCCTTTGACTCCGTAGCCCATGTCAGCATGACAACAGCACTAACCAAACAGGGCGTCGCAAGAGAAATTATCCTAGTTATAAATAAGTTGTACAAAAAATCTAAAGCCTACGTAAAATTGAATAAAAAAGGTGAAATCTTTCCAATTCAGAGAGGGGTCGAACAAGAGGACCTTCTTCCCCCAAATATTTTTAACGCTATCTTGGAGGAAATTTTAAGGAAATTGGAATGGGATGGATGGGAGCTAAATGTAGGAGGGAAAACACTAAACAATCTGAGATTCGTGGACGATATTGTAATAATTGGTAAAAACGTAAACAAGCTGATCAGAATGGGAACCGAACTAAAAGACGAGTGTGCCAAGGTGGGTCTCAGTATGAATGCATCCAAAACTAAAATAATGACAAACGAGGAAGGGATCGAATCTATCAAACTAGGGGAACAACAATAAAAAAAGTAAAATAATACAAATACCTGGGCCAGAGTATATCCTTCGACGGGAGGGCATCAAAGGAATAAGCATCAGAATAGGAAACGCATGGCAGCCTTTTTGGGTCAAAAAGACGATTCTAAAATGTAAAATAAAAGAATAAAACTTACGACTGGAATAAAAGTTCTGGAAATGTGCGTGATGCCGGTGCTGGGCTATGAGTGTCAGACGTGGGCTCTAACAAGGAAAGTTACCTCTAAATTTAAGAAAACCCAGTTAGCAATGCTGAGGAGCATACTTAATATCAAGTTGAAAGACAAGATTAGTATCGATAAAATAAAATAGAAAACAGAAATCAAAGATATCGGGTATTATTAAAAGGCTTAAATTTAAGTATGCAAGTGATATGGCCAGGGGTGACAGGAATAAGTGGAACCTGTTGGCAACACCGAGTCCCACGGGACATGAATAGGAAGCGCTGGAGGCCACCCACAAGATGGATAGACGAGATTTGTGATATATATCGGCCCACACTGGGCTAGTAATGCCTTCGACAGGAGACTCAGGTAGAATGTGACAGATGCCTATGCCCAAAAGTGGGCGCGATAGACGGTGGTTCACTTAAGTATAATACGAGTAAGTAGCTTGCACAATTGTTTATTCCAGGCTGCAAATAAGAAAAATAAAAATAAAAATAGCTAGGTGAATGATGGCTTGCCTGAAAATGTGAGTGCAGGCAACCTAATTGAAGTGTTTGTAGGTAAGATCCATCATGTAGTTACTTAGCTGTTGCAACCTGAAGGTCATGCGGATGATCGAAGGTTGGTTAGAACAAATTATATAACTCATCTCATGAGTGAACTATTTCAAATTTTTAGTCGCCCAGAATCGGGCTGAATGGGCGAGGTTGGGAGAGGTCTTTGCCCTGATGGGCTCATTGTAATCATTATGTAATAATTACGAATTAAGTATCCAATTAGAATGAATATAGGTTGATAAGTAGAATAAGCCAAGGGGGAGACACCCTCCCTCCTTGACCAGTCTAATCCCCCTTCCGAAGATTTTTTCAAATTGTTTCTAAGCACGTCGAAAGAAAAAGTTGAAAACGTTGAGAAAGAAAAGGGGGGAAATGAAAAATTGGAAAACCGAGTAATCTGGCTATTCGAGGAAGGTCAGAGAGAAAGCACACATCTTGACTCTTGACAGTCTTGAACAAGCATTACTTTCATGTTTTATATGAAAATAAATAAATAATTATCAAGCTGGTATCAAGCTGTTATGTTATCAGTAAAATCTCGGTCCTCCTAAGTTCATTTCATTCCTAGCGTGCTCAACATGCCCAATGAAAATTAATAAATGCAACTGTCTCCACGGAAAAGCTCCTTTTAGTTCGCAAAAATAAAATTTCTGATAGTGGTATATTCTGAGAGGTAAAAGTGTCACCTTTCACATAAAAATAATGAAAACAATACTTTTTTTTCTGGTCATATTGCCAAGGAAAACGGCTAAAATAATTCAAGTATATCTGTTATCAATTTTTCTGTTTGTTCTTCTGGAAAATTCCGTTCAACAAGCTAAGGAGCTTTATCCTGAAGACAGTCCCAAATAATGAATAAATAATTATCGACCCGTTTCTTCATGTGAGAGAGTGATTCTGTATATGTCACTCAATGTCCCATTGTATTTTCTGAACAATCCTCAAAATTAACGTTTCTGAATACCATTTTCCTAATTGTCAGTAGATTCCAAATTAATACACGATCCAATTGAGCAGATCTGAACTGCGATATCTGGTCCCCTGGACATGAAATCTTCCCAAAACAGCAAAGATCAAGATCAATGAGCACATGGCTAGAAGGAAACTGTCCAAGGTTTTTAGCATGAATGATGAGAGATTTATTGGTTTATAGGATTTGGCCTGACAAGGGTCTCTACATAGTTTAGTAGTGTAACATTTTATATACGTTCGTACCCTAATAAAAAATTAATTTCCATGGTAATGTCAACCACTGAACTGAACTGTCACCATGAAGAGCTAAATCATACGGACTGGTTTCGTGTCGGGGCACGGCCACCTCTATAGCAGGCCCTATAAGCTAATGTGACAACACTGAATTCGACCTACTACGGTAGACGTTTCGGTGTGCGAGCGGCAAAGTGTAACGGTACCGCACTTCGTCCTCTATCCGACTTTTAATTTTCAAACAATCGCTACTTGTTCCACAATGAACCGATTCCATTGAGAGTTGGCTCAAAATATCGAAAATCGTTTACTCTTTAAATTATTTTCTCTTCAATTTTTTCGCGAAACTCACTGTATTCGCAAAAGAACCGATTAAGTATTCGTATTTTTCAAAGTTTTTTCCATAACAACATGTGTAAACATAGACCTTCACGAAGCGTTGCCAAACATCTAGTTATACGGCCTTCTATAGAGGTGGCCGTGTCGGGGGGTATAAAAATGTCTAGCAACAACACGGCTGCAGACTACAGTCGCGCAGCAACAACACGGCTGCAGATTGTAAATGTCAACTACTGAATTCGTGTCGGGGGAGCGTTACGGTTTTCGCTCAAGTATACCCAGTAGTAAAAGCATATAAAATGCTAAAATATTTCCTGTTCATTTTCACCCCAGTACGATAGTAGTAACCCGAGATACAAAGGCTTTGAAGTTTGCATGGAGACACTCCGTCAGACAAGTGCGGTTACAACGGTGGCCTGCCGCTCGTAACACCGTGAAATTACGGTCGACGTTAACACAGAATCAGGCCGTTCTCCTTATGCGTTGAAAATCATAATATTTCAGGAACATTTCAAATTAAATAGTACTGAGATGAAAGTGTTGAAAGAGCTTTATATTTTTATAATAAAATTTCATGTCAAGGCCTGGTTTTCAGCTTCAGACGCTCTTGAGGCATGCTATTAGAATACTCTCAGTTTCAAAATACGTAGGTGTAAATCGAAGGAAAATTGCTAAACTGGTTATAAAAACATTTAGTAACCATTTACGGTATCGTAATGAAGAATATGCCGTGTTTTTATTGTTTGATTCGTGTATTAGCAACGATGTAAAAAGGCAAATACCCAACCAAATTTTGCAAAATGATGAAGTTAACAAAGTCACGGAAGAAAATGAAGACGATACTGAGAATGGTGAATACGAATACTCAAAAAAGAAGATTATTCTAAAGTTCGACCGTCTGAGAAGGGTAGTTTTCGAGGCCAAGGGTGCGATGTCTGGGGAGCCAATTTGGCATGCATGCATTGCCATACGCTTTATCAAGCATAATACTTTTTACAAAGAACTTTTCGCTTGACCTAGTGAACTGTAATTCACAAAGTTATTTACACAACTGAAAATTTCAATGAAATTTTTGAGATGGGGACGGCATACGTGGACCAAAATTATTGACCGTAATAATGCAAAGGAGAAACTCAGACTCATTCAAGAATGGTCGGTAACACTGCTCAGTGCGGTGTAAAGTCGATGGAGGAGCGTCAGATTAATTTTACGAAAAACGAAAACCAAAAACGGTGTGTTTTGCAGGTGAGTAAAGAAAAATTGAATATTAATATTATCTTAACGCATTGAAATATTTACTCAGTGTTTACCCTTGATATTCATTAATCTGTACAAATCGTTAAAAATGACGGTCAGCAATATCCAAAGTTTAACTACGTTACAATGGAGAATTCGCTCTAAAGATGAACCCATATTTATTCTATTTTCATATAACTAGTGTACTCCTAATGTAATATTGAATAGCATAAAACATTTTTTTTAGAACATGAATATTCATTCATTCGAGTACAGATGCTGAATAAATGACAAGCATATTATGTCACACCTCCATTATCTCAGGTATTATAATAATGACATCGCCCGTTACTTCACGGTACTGTCTGGCGGAAGACGGCCGAGCGCGCCGCGATGCACCGCGCTCATTATCGGGCAGCTCTCCATGAAACCTCGGGGTCTTTGTGTCAGCTGTTAATTTTATCATGAAGGGATGGAATTTTAAAAGGAGCATTTTTTATTGTAAGACAAAATATTACGAGGTCTCTTCCTCAAATTTGTAAACTTGAAAGTCATAACAACTCTTCCAGGGGGTCGGGCTAACTTATTTTTCGCTCACGTAGTATAAGCCCGCCCTCCTGGCTCTACATTTTCGATGTTTCTGGGAACTTTTAGTATGTGAGGGAGAAGCAGACCACCCATAGGTTGAGAAATATCTTGGGCATTCGGTTGAAAGACAAGAAAACACTTCGGACATTCAAAGTCTAATAAAAACAAAAAATATCTGCAGCATTACCAAAAAATTAAAATTTAATTATGCAGGCCAAAATTTAAATGGAATAAAATCGCTACCCTGCGGACCCCTGGAGATAAAAGGAGAAGAGGACGACCTTTAAGGATAGGTGCAGGTGGGCGGACCTCACGGATGCTCTGAGTGTGGGGCAGGAAAACCATTCGAAAAATTTGAAAAATTTTAATCTGACGTTAGACACACTGAGTTATAAGGCTTAAAATAAAAATGAAAAATTTTTATCGTAAGAGAAAAGATTGCGGGATCACCACCTCAAACTTCTGAAATCTGAAAAGAACGGCGGAAGTGCTAAACTGACATTTTTCGTGTTTTTCATGGGGATGCGTTTGGTACTTCAATCTCATTCAAGGGGAAAAATTGGAAAAAAATACCATTTGTTTACGAGGTGTCAGAGCATAAACCCGAGAAGAAAAACGTCGCGTTATACATTATTTAAGATGCAGTTCGTAATGGTCAGTTATGCCAGTTGAAGTGTTGAAAAGGGGAAATAACGGATTTAAAGTAATAATAGAGGAAAAGTGGCACATTTGATAGAATAATGTGCGAAAAAGGACGCATTAAAAGAGGAAAAATGGCGCATTTGTAAACTTTTCTCTCGTTTTTTTGATTTACAGTTTGTGTAATCATTGGGAGCGGAATGGGTGTCGTGCTGTCGCAAAATGCGACACGTGGATCGTTTTATAAGTCTGAGTTTCATTTTGCGACAGATAAAACTTTCTGGAAAATTCACTTACTAATAAGAAGACTTCAAAGCTTCCAGGACTTATTCACAGTTTTCAAGAAAAAAGAAAAATCTCTGAGAAGGGAGAAAAAATTGCCCTTTCCTTTTTTGAATGAAGAGCTTTGAGGAAGTCAAAACTAATTTTTCTTCTTATAAGGGAAGAGAATGCAATCGTTCATTTCTTTTTTTGAATGAGAACTTCACTCATATTTTTCAAGAAACGAGGAACTTAATTTTCTTTGAGAAAAAAATCACCCTTTCCGTCTTAAGGAAATGGAATTTTATCACCAAAGATTTAGTGTTTTCTGAATGAGAGAAATTTCGTTCCTTCCTGTGTGGGAAAAGACATTTTTTAATTTTTTCCTTTTTTCAAGACGGAATGAATGATAGTCTTTCAAGTAGCCAAAGGGACCATTTTTTTCTGTCTCATTCAAAAGTAAAATTTGTCTCTTCTTTCCTTGCATTCCTTATATTGAAGAGAGGGAAGGGCCGATTTGTTTCTTCTCCCGCAGAAAACATGCCGAAGTTTTCAGAATGAATAACCGAAAAAAGTTCTCTTGCCTCTAGGAAAGGAACAAGTATCTTTTTCATGTTCAAACTTTGATCATTTGTTTATTTTATAAAATTTTGTTTTTTATTTTGCCGAGTGAAAAATTTGGATCATAGTTTGTTTAGTTTTTCATGTCGAGTCAGTTTGGCCCATTTGAAGGCTACTTATTTCAATTTTTGGGGCTCGCACAGATTCCGGTGAGATGAATTATCGAAATTAGGAAACGAACTTTCTAGAAGGAAAAAGAAGAAATTGTTTTACATGAAGAAATACTCGGATTCCAGTGGACTTCTAGTATGTTAATCAGCACTATCGTCTGACCCGTTGTGCAAAAATACCACTTCTCATTAATTTTCCCTCAGTTAATTGTACTGGTTTTCGTCCATTTTAAATCGCCAGCGTAGATACAGTCGTTCTAGTTTAGATAAGAGTCGGCTTCTTTTTTTGTATGGGGATGAGAGAAGGAGAAGTCATGTGAAGACATCTTTAGTTATATACTTTGTCCAGGAAAATTAAACAAAATGGAGAGCCTCCCTTTTCTAGTCACTACGCCCCTACTTTAACCTTCAGTAGATACTAAACCCAATACTAAATTAGTCACTCTAAAGTGCATTCCAAGTATGAACGAAAAATACGTGTCTCCTACAGAGACACGTGTTGCTTTTGTACTCTATAATAACAAGCTAGGTCGCAACTAGAGTAATAGGGTCGGCCTTTCAGCTGAAGTCTGGGCGGCTATTCCACTAATTAACTTCCAACAAAAAGTACAATCGCACTTGAACGCTGTTTAGGATAAGGGAACCAACCAGCAAAATCTGTTTTTTGAGAACACGTGATTCGAAGTTCAAGAGCCATATAGAAACTATATGACATAACGTTTACTGATAAGCTTTGATCAAAGTGAGTACACATTTTTGAATCGGAGGCCCAATTCTGAAAAACTCTACTTTTTACGCTCTTTCCAACGATACTAATAACTTATTTTATTTTCAAAAATGTCATTCGGTTCACGCCGACCATAATTTCAGCAAGGATCATACACAATATTACAAACCTCACAAAATGAACTCCTTTCATCGATTCCTTATGTTGATACCTCAAGTCGCTCTTGCTGAGACTGTAAGACGATGTAAAACCATCTTCCTAACTGTTTCTTTTACACACGATTACGTTCACTTTCACATTTAAAACCACAAGCGTCGACTGTCGAAAGCAAACGATTCATTCTCAGGTATCTCGAATGTCGATTAATAAGAAACACAAACCACTGACGGTACGCGTCGCAAACCACTATTTTCCCATTGTATAAGGCTCGGCTGCGCCGACCCCAAGAAATACGTCTATGGAAATTTCTATTAACAACACGGCTGCAGACTGTAGTCGCGCAGGGCCCAGCAAAGATCAAGATCAATGAGCACGTGGTTGGAAGAAAAATAAATTTCCATGATGTCAACCTCTGAACTAAATTGTCACCATGAAAAGCTAAATCATAAGGACATGTTTTGTGTTGGGGGGAAGGCCTAGAAATTTCGGTTAACAACAAAGCTGCAGATTGTTGTCGTGCTGGGCGCAGCAAATGTCAACCACTGAATTTGTATCGGGGGGGGGGGCGTTACGGTTTTCGCTCAAGTATTCTCAGTAGTAAAAGCATATAAAATACTAAAATAAATTTCCATGGAAATGTCAACCACTGAATTCGTGTCGGGGAAGCGTTACGGTTCTCGTTACGTTTTTCGTTACGGTTTTACTCAAGTATACCCGGTGGTAATAGTATATTACACCAAGAGTCACTTGTGGCTCTTGTTGTGGATGATTTTTTTAGACTACTTGATCAGAAGCGGCAATGTTTTTCACTGACATGGTCTGTATTTTTTTCATTTTTTTTTTTAAATCTATTTATTTATTTAAATTATAGACAGGTGATTTTTGTGTGCGTAATTAATTTAAGAATTTAATTTGCTCAGTTAATTATTACGAAGTACAGTATCACAGTCTTGTCTTCAGTTTGTTCACGTGCACATACACAGGTATTGGCCAGCAAAAACGTAACGATGGTTAACAATGAACAGTTGTACTACATCGTGAATATTTAAATGCGTTCTTAAGTTGCTATTTTATAGTTCGTTCCATGGCCGAGTGGTTAGAGACGATCGCTGCATTTCAGTCAAATGTTTCAATGAACGCGGGTTCGATTCCCGTTACAAAATTATTGGCCAGCAATTTTTTCATGTAAAACGCTTTTCATTGAGGGACGTTTACTTTACACGCAGGTTTCATCATTAGCACTCGATGCAGAATGATAGGCGCTTCTTGTTGTTCGTGAAACACCATTGTAAACATTGCCTTTCTGATCAAGTAGTCTAAAGAAGCATATGAAATGCTAAAATAATCACGAGAAACAGAAAATTTTGAACGTTATTTTCCTTATTAATCACAAGTCTGGGTCTATTGGCACTGAAAAAATCGGCTAGATGTTAGCCATAACTCACTTAATGGGTGCTATCGCCTAACTCACTGGATATTCTCGTGGCCCGTGAAATATTAAAATCAAATCAATTTACAAATATCGCAGTAGAGAACAGTAATATGTATGAAATAGAAAATGAAAATTTTAGGCGTCCAAATAATTATGGGTATAATTTCAAGACCAAAATCCAAAATAGGTTTAAACAAAAACAAAAAACAACAACTTAAAACGCTTGTACTGAAATATTACTGTATTTGTACTTGGCTGCACTAGTTTTCATTTAGGGGTGCAAAATTGACAGTATCTTCGTATCGACTGCAAAAACCGCGATTCGTATTTTTCTGCCTTCTCATTTTTTCGAAATCGTACACGCGATTCGAATGTTGTGGATATTGTATTGGAATGTTTAAACCTATAAAAACAGCATTTTTGAGTGTCACCCATTATGATAGTTGTCTCTGTATTAACATGCAAGGCTGCAGTTTACAATAGCAATCTCACACTCGCAAATACCTGGAAATTAATTCGACTAAAACTGCATGGTATAGTTAGTCTCTTGCTTTAACTCGTACAATCTGTTCTTACGCGTTACGTCTTCTTACTTGTTATTCTGGAAAGGTCTAACCCTCTGACGACTCCATCCCTGCTATTAGTGCACGTAGCGATTTATCTGTCGACGTTATATCCTCGATTATTTATTCTTTTCTTTTTGTCGTGTTCTTTTCCCCATCGACGACCAATCTGAAGTGAGAATCTAGGGTCTGTCCTTTTAACCGTATCATATCTTAAAATAATCTCGGTGTTCTTCCGAATGGGACGTGAAGAAGGAGGGAAAAGAAATCTCCTCAGTTTGGCAACTGCCTTCAGTTGCAAAATCAGTGGTCCTCAGTGTGAAAACTCGAGACATTTAGAGATGATTTAGTCTGTTTTCACAATTCAAATCAGTGAGCCAATTAAGAAAATTTAATTTGATTTATCTTCTCCACTCTTAAATATTTTTACCCATACGTGCCTGCCTCCGAAGCGTGAGTGTACTTTTGAGTGGATCCCATTCTGGAATGGAGCTAGGCTTGTTCAGGTAAGAAACAAAATTTCGCCGTTTTCGAGAGTATTGATTCTTGAGAACAAAAAGTTGCGAATCCTCTCTTGAATTAGTTTTCTGGGTAGGTCGGTATTCTTGAGTCGCGTATGGTCATTTTACAGAATGTAAGAATATTAAGATGATTTTTTTCTCATAATCGATGATAGTGGGACGTATATGGCGGTGCACGCACTCCAAATTAGCCCCGGGACACCGCATCCCCTGGAATTACCCCGATTGGGCCTGCGTCAGGATACTCACTTCATACGCAGTAGAAAATATTGAACAAGTTTACAGTGCAGGAGAATCAACATTTAGGGTATGGCGACTCTTGTCCACGAAGATAGACATCTTGTCCATGACGAAAGAACTGATATCCATGACTACGGACAAAACTGCTTCAAGAATTTCTTTTTCCAAGAAATTTTGGAAATTGTGCTATCACATGTACCAATGACTATTATCCCAAAGTCACAATTTTCAACTGTCATTTGTGGACCTGCGAGCCCCTCACCCCCACTCTGCCCTTGCTCTAATGCCTGTCTCCCCCTCGCTCTTTCTGTCATTTTCTTCAGTCACCGATATCCACAACCATGAACGAAACGGCCATGGGCGCCCGCAGAGGGTAGCGGAGGTAGCGACCGCTACCTCATAAGCTTTTCATTTTTTTGTTTTTTGTTTTGTTTTTGTGCATCATTAGGGATATTTGTGTTTCATGTAATTAAATCGTTCAATAATACGTTTATTAACATTGGTCAACATGGGACTGCGCATGTTCGTTTTGTCAGTTATCAGCCAGTGACTCATGTTCATGTAACTATTCACTAATCTCAATTCAAATACGAAAATCAGGGTTAAATTATGGTCGTCAGCATTTTCTCTTGATATCCACCAAAAATTTCTGCGAGCGGTCTTGAACACGGATTCGAATTCGTCTCGAAAAATTGAGCAATTAGCATCAGCGCCGACGCCGAAGCTCTCCGAAAATTTTTCGCCCTACAAAATATATTTCAAAATTTGAAAAATCAAAAATTTTGAACTAAAGACTGTTTTTAACCCAATTTTTCACGCTGAGTTCGAATTCGGTGTTCAAATTTGGTGGTGACGCTCCGTTCCCGAAATAAATTCGAAAATGTGGTCGAAATGGGTCAAAGAATGACTCTAGCTCGAATTTGACAACTGATTCGAATTCGCCTCGAAAAATTGAGTAATTAGCACGAGCGCCGACGCCGAAGCTCTCCGAAAAATTTTTTGTCCCAAAAAAGACGTGATGTATAGAATGGAAAAATTTTAAAAATCCAAAAATTTTGAACTAAAGACAGTTTTCTATTCAATTTTCTACGCTGATTTCGAATTCAGTGTTCAAATGTAGCGCTGACACTTCGTTACCGAGATAAATTCGAAAATGTGGTCGAAATGGGTCAAAAAATGATTCTAGCTCAAACTTGACAACGGATTCGAATTTGTGTCAAGAAATTGAGTAATTCGCACCCGGACCACAATCACAACCCTCGTGATCTCGTGTTCGAGACTCACGAAGTCACAGCCCCCGTGATCTCGGTGCAGTACCATCGCACGACCCCCGTGGTCTCGTGTACCGGAGCTACGAAGTCACGACCTTCGTGATCTCGTGTACTGGACCCACAAAGTCACGACCCCCGTGGTCTCGTGTACCGGACCCACGAAGTCACGACCCTCGTAATCTCGTGTACCGAACCTACGCAGTCACGACCTTCGTGATCTCATGTACCGGACCCACGAAGTCACGACCCTCGTGATCTCGTGAACCGGACCCACGAAGTTCGTATTCAGTGTGCAAATTTGGCGGTGACGCTCCGTTCTCGAGTTAAGTTCGAAAATGTGGTCGAAATAAGTCAAAAATTGAGTCTAGCTCAAATTTGACAACGGATTCGAATTCGTCTCGAAAAATTGAGTAATTAACACCAGTGCCGATGCTGAAGCTCTCCGAAAATTTTTTCGCTCCAAAAAAATGTATGGAGAAATTTTCAAAATTTAGAAAATTAGAAATTTTGAATTAAAAGCTGTTTTCTACTCAATTTCTAACGCTGGTTTCGATTTTGGTGTACAAATTTGGGAGTGACGCTCCGTTCCCAAAATAAATTCGATAATGTGGTTGAAGGTTGAAATGGGTCAAAAAATGATTCCAGCTCAAATTTGACAACGGATTCGAATTCTTCTCGACAAATTGAGTAATTAGCACTAACTATTCACTAATCTCAATTCAAATACAAAAATCAGGGTTGAATTATGGGCGTCAGCATTTTCTCTTGCTACCTCATCAAAAAATTCTGCGGGCGCCCATGGAAACCGCTTCAAGAATTTCTTTTTCTAAAGAATGTTTGAAAAGTGTGCTATCACATGCGTCAATGACTATGATCTGGCACCTGGATCGTGTTTAGAGATCGAAAATGTACCCGTGCTGCCATCTGTTGTGCTGAAAAATGTATAAGGCACACATTTTTGCACCAGTCAAAGGCTGATCATGACAATGGACTGAAAACCCTGCTAACAGAAATTTACGCCATCTCTTCTCGAATTGTGAAGTCACTCGTATGTTCAAACTAAGATGGCTTCGTGACTCTACCCACACATCTAGAGCCTTACTGACAGCAAACTGACTTCTTAACATATGTGACCTGGAATCATGAAATGTGCCTCTTGTACAAAAACAGGTTTTCGAGATAAACGAGTGTAAAAATGGGATGGTGGTAGTCATGTGCATAGATGTACATAGCGTCTACATCCGTGATGGTGCGTTTACGCAGTGCTACGACAACCGCGTTTCAAAATCTTGTTCTTTGTCATTCCTGTAGGACCGTTTCACACGACGCCATGTAAATAGATGTTTTTAAACTTTTGACCTAATTTATAAATGCAATTAGTGGGAAAACTAATGAAGATAGGAAGCTGCGATTTGTTTCATTCGAAAGAGCGTGATTTTCTCTATAAGAATTATCAATGAAAAATGATTTTTCGACACTAGAGGCACATTTCATGATTCCAGGTCACATTACCTCCAATCTTTCTGAATAAGAATACCACTTTATTGGGGAAAAACAACTTGGAACAAAAATTTAAAAAAATATATCCAGTATATTGTGATAAGATGGTATGATTCCTAACTATGGACACTTCCTTATGCCTTTTCCATTCAAAATATGGTAAGTGTACTGTTTGATGAATTAAATTGGTGGAATTTGTTGCAGATCTTATTGCGTTACCCAAGATAACCCCCGCCCTCCAAAAAATCAAAAGTCAGTGTTCAAGATTTGCTGGTAGCAAAATATTTTCAGGTATTGGAGAATGGCCCACACTACAGTGCAAAATGGTACACTGAATGATGGTAATTTAGTGTCAGGGTTCGAGTTATCGGATGCAGCGATCACCAGTAGGTACTGTGTACGCATCAGTGCATGATATTATCTTTACAATTTATGATGATATTTATTCTAAAATGATATTAATGACAGGCATAATATTTATCATACTCAAAGCGAATTCTGCAATGATATTAATATCATGATATTACATAAATTTGGTTTGTGATATTGCCCATTGTGTACCTATGGATAAACAAGTTTTTTTTTTCTTTTTCATTTTAATAAGCAGACGAGAGGAAAAGATCTTCAACATTGTAGAGCGACCACTTGTTTGATGGAAACGTGAATTAATCTGTAGATGCTTCTAGCTGTAGCATCTAGTACATATCAGGAAATTATCGCTTGAGTGAAATTTAAATGTTATCGCTCGAATAGTTTGTACACATAGTAAGCTACAACTGCGATATTGTTCAGTTCACTGAAGTAAGAAGGAACAGAAAAAAAAAAAGAAAGAAAAAAGAGAAAACGAAGGATAAAATAGTTTTTTAATATAAATCCTTTGAAGCGACGAACGCATTCCTCGACGAAATCCAATTAATTCGCTCGCTCCATCAGTGGCAAAGTAATCAAAAGTACGCCGGTGCCGGATGGCGATTTTAATTATACGAAGCAACGGCCTGAATTATAACGGCATTTGTATCAGCATCGGTCTTTCTTGATTTTTACACTCAGAAATGAACGGGCAAAGGCACGCTAAGGAACGCCGCGCTGCTCGCCCCATGCTCCACCACTTCTGCCATAGTCGGGCAAATGTACAAGAAAATTATTATTATCTTTTTATACTACTCGTCTCCTTTTCTCCGGATCCCTGTGGAGATAACTTTAAAATATACAGCAAAACTCAAAAAGAAAACAAGAAGTTTTAAAATAAGTACCTACACAAGAAGTACGACGAGTTTTCAAAATGTTGTTAGCACCAACTTTAAATAGCTTACGAGAGTGCTTACCACATTACAACACTTACAAAACTGAAAATTTAGTCCTTTTTTTCCCGAAAACTATTTTCATGTTTTGAAAAGGGTTGCATCGAGAAGCGTTAATCTGCGGATCATTCTCCAGCCCTCATAGCCCGGTGTCACACCCCTTGTGACAGCGCTTCCACTACTTCTAATGACAAATTTATCTGTGAGTCTACGACCCGCTATCTCAACGCTTCAAAAACTGAAGTGACGGTCTACCAACACACGGAAGAACATTGTTTTCCTTCTGGGCTCCTGCAGTGTTACCAACTTGCGAAAGTTTTGCTAAATTGAAAAATAATACCGTTGTGTTTTTCACTTCTTTTGTGAACTTTCATTTTCTTCGATGTTGCACTGGTTGAAGGTTCTGAAGGGCTCTGAAGCGGTTCTGACGAACGCTACAGGTAACTTGCGAGCAACCAGCAACCGAGCAAGCAGCGAGTAACGAAAACAAAAAATTTTGTTTTGGTTGCCAGTTATGTTTCGAGTACTTTAGGTATAAAATTCATATTATGTATACGTTTTTCTGACCCTATGTTTTGTAGCGACGAATAAAACTACGGTTTTGTAGTAGTTCATTACTTCAGTACTCGTTTATAGCCCAGTGTCACACGGTATGTGACAGATTATGGGGCGTTCAGCGGCCGCCGTCACATATATGGTGTGACAGGGGTAAAAACTGGTTGCAAAATATAATTTTGACCAAACGCAACATTATTCTACCTCTATACTCACTAATTCAATGAAAATTGCTGAAAAAGTGAGTTAGACTACGAGGTCCCTGATCCCTGTACCAAAATTTTGTCGGGAGTGAAATTAAAATACAGACCTTTAATCTCGGCACCGCATTCTTAAATTTAGTATTTATCGATCGAAGCCAGAAATCAATTCGTGTATTTCGAATATTATTTAAGGTATTTGAAATCCATAAACTTCCCTCAATGGCATATTTTCGTTCGTACATTTGAAGAGTTCGGCAATATTATAATACGTAAAGTTTTCGTATCTAAACCATTAGAATATAAGAATATATTATAAGATTGCGCGTATCATATCGTTCGGTGTAGGATGGAGGGGGGGGGGCGAATATTCCGGAAATGGAAAGCCATACAGGCGCGGAATCGATTGCGTGATACACAATTTGAAACCCTTAAGTTCGCCAAACCATGTATAAATTGAGGTAATTTCCGTAAAAGTGCTTTTTGCATCATGTTCGGTTACGTTGAATCGAGAACTTCGTAGCATCATAGGCGGAGAGCTCTCAAAATTTCATGTGTCGCGAGAGCTTCCAGTACATATGGCAATAGACCCTAGGGATCTGCTTCAAAATCAACTGAGTCATGGCTAATATCTGACGCATTGTTTTAAAACCAAGAAACCAAGACTTGCGATTGATAAGTAGCCTAACATTCTGAGTTTTCTTTCTTCTTGATTTTTTTTTTTTTTTTAAATCTGAATTTGCTCTTAGTCCTTTATAGTGACGATACTATGCAACATGTGAACGACACATGTGTCGCACTCATGGTGCCGTGACACCCACTTCGCCGCTGGTGTGCAGGGTTATTATGGGCCTTACCGACTCCATCCCCTCCCCCATCTACGATATTTCAGGACGAATACAAAAGTAATCGCGAAAAATCATCGAATTTCTTTTAAATATGTACTAGTAAAGAGGGTGTGCGAGGCGACTTGAAATTATGCAGGCAGAGGTGTTAACTTACGGCACTGTTATCGACAATCTTCCTTCATGTTTCATTCGTTATCTAGCCCTCTTCGCCCACATACTTCTTGATTTTGCTTTATTTACCTACAGTCAAAAGTTTAAAAACATTCGTTTACATGGCGCTGTGTGAAACGGGCCTACGGGAATGGCGAAGGGTTGTCATAGCAACGCGTAAACGCACCACCACAGAGGTACACGTGTACATCTATGCGCGCCTCTACCACCATCTCATCTTTACACTCGTTTATTTCGAAACCTATTTTCGCACGAGAGGCACGTTTCATGATTCCAGGTCACATATTATAAATTATTATTATACAGCCTTAGATCGTACATAATCGTTATAACTCGCGGGCAGCCCGATCAGAGACGAAACTTTAGTTTCAGTTTGAGAGGGTGAAGAAGAAAAATTTGCCGACAAATATTTCTTAAACACTAAAAATGCGGCAACAAAATTTCTTTTCAATTTGAGCATTTACCGCTTTTTTAATTAAAATATTTTTTAATTTAAAAAAACAAAACCAAAAACAAACAAACAAACAAACGTTCTTAGAAAATGAAAACTTCAAATGAACAGTTTCGAAATATTCCGACTGCCAAATTATTGAGGGGTGCTTCACCCACCCCCTTATAGTTTCGTCCCTGCAAATGCAGATTGGAACTTCACCCCCCCCAAACACTCACATTTGCGCACAAATGAGCATACCCTAGTCTGGGAGGTTTGGAAGAACGTTAGAAATATTTGAGAACACACACAACTTCTTTTACACATTAAGGTGGTCGTTATTAACTCTTCGTGATTTTTTTTCTGAATTTCCTTTGATTCGTCTCCTAAATTGGTTCTAATAAAATAAAACCCACAAATTTTCAGGTCGATCGGATTAGGGGAATCTGTGCCACAAGCTCCTTTTTGTTCTTATGGGAAAAACACATGGAGTTTTGACTTTTGTTCCAGACAAAATTTCTCGCCTATATTCACCAGGACCAAAAAGGCTGCAACCGAGTTCCCTAAAATGAAGCCAAAAGAGGGGACAGTACTTACCGAATTCCGTACGATACTGACAAAGATCCGTACCACAAATTGGTCTAATTCCGTACCGTATGGCACATTTTGAAAGGATTTTTGCTCACCTTCAATGTACCAGATGTGCACCCACATTAACTTATGGATTATCGGTGATCAGTGTCTGATGAACATGAGTACGACGTTCATTTAGAATCCGAACTGCACGGTGACGTTTTTGGAATGAAAATGAATTCTCGATACACATTAGAACGTATAGCTAGTGGTATTGTGGATAGACCCTTAGCCTGTACGAACCGGCAACATGGTCGAGATGGTTGAACGTAACGGTGATTGAGAGGCCAGTAGCCACATGCTGAAGCCGGATCAATCACCAAGACGTCCGTACAGAGCTATATCAAAATCATCATAATCAAAATTTCAGCTTGGACAAGCAATGTCTAGTCATTTCACTACATAGGTAGGCAGTTTAAAAATTTCCCCGGTGATAAGTACGACGCTCGCTTTGATACGGAGGCAACAACCTCCGGGGCGAGCATACGGTCTTACTTGAAACCACCATCCACAGGCTTTCTCCTGAAAGGACTGGCTGTGCTGGGAACTATGTTTTTCGGTGTCATACTAATCAAAAGTCGACGTCTCTTTCCATCTCTCGAACCGTTACTATTCTGCGGATGGTACGGGGTGGAGGGGTGGAATGATACGTCAATAGATTTTGTCGGCGGAGTAATACAGATAACGAAGCAATGCATTGAGCTGAAAATTGCACCGGCGGTTCATTTCGGTTCTTGAGTTACTATGTGCCAATTTACCGTTATGGATTTCGATGCATTTTCCGCATTTGTGACAATTTCGTATATGTGAGCTGACAGGAAGAAATGGACTTCAGCGCAAAACTGTAGATTTTACAAGAGAGCGGATAAACAAAATTGATAACGTTTTCACGTTACGGAGACAGCCAACTTTGGAGACTTACAGAGCCGTTTGGGAAAATTTTTTTATAATTTTTTCGACAACACCAGGCGAAAGAGCGGCCAAGAATTAGCCAAAAACAGTTGTTATCACAAAATATTTTTTTGCCCTGAGGTCCCTTTTTTCCTGTCATCCCACATATCGTGTTTACTTACTCAGTTTGAGAACGTGTCACTCATTAAGTTTCGGTTATTTGGTTCTCAAAATTCGAAATTCGACGTCATTTTCGGTCGTTCGAAGTATTTTATTGCCGTAAAGTGACAGAACTGAAACGCCACTGTCTTTTATTTCGTGAATCCGTTTGCTGACCTGACCGCATGGTGAGATGAGAAGGCATGCTATAAGCCTTGTCCAGTAAAGTCTATTTCGAGTTTCTTTTGTATCAATTAATGTAGATCGGGTCTCCACACAGTGTCGAGAAGTCGTTTCCAGTTCCAGGATCCGAGTCCAGACCGATCTATGGCACGATTCGATCAAGACCATGCCGCCACGAGGCAGGATCACGAGGCCAATGTTGAAGGTGCCATCATCGAATTCGCTGCTAATGGTTCCAGGACCCTTCCAATATCGGCTAAGCATTACGTTTTATTTGTTCATTTTCATAATGTTAGAATTCGTACCTTAGTCCGGGAATTTTCGATAATTATTAGATCAGCGTTGTAAGCCTAGCTCCCCTCATTTTGGATTTCGTAATTCATACTATTTTTCCAATCAAGTGGGCAAAATTGAGTTTCCCCTAGGAAAATCTTTCCTAGCAGGAATCAACCCAAAATTTATTGGAATTTTCGAGTTGGAAGGGTGAGCAGCTTAGTAATTTGGGTAATGAGTCTTCCACGTGATGGTAACGTGCTGGAGGCGATTCATATTCGCCTCAAATTGGAGTTTTGGGACAAGTTACTGTGCTATATTATTTTTCAGTTCGATCCTGCATCTAATCATCTATCGTCGAGTCGGAGGAGGATGTCTCGCAGTGGCCACTACGACAATATCCGGATCCACGCCTCGAGATGCAGACCACACGTAAGGTAACGTTCCAATTTGTCCAGCATTGGTACACGTAACTCCAATTTGAGTCCTTTTGGTATAAGCTGAAATCCTAGGTAATGTACCTTATTTTCGATTTTTTATCATCGACCCGTGGTGTACGAGTAGTACGATTTCGCGAGTGCTAGCCTTAAGATTCGTGCTTACCAGGAGGGCTGACGTTCCTTTCGATCCGCGTGTACGACCTGGAAAAATGGCGCGGAATAGAAATTCCCTTTACTTTCGACCTTGGTTAATTCAAAATTTCGGGTCTAACTCACCCTCATTTGTTTTAATTCAAAATCGTGTGAATAGCCTACACATAAATCACGCAGAGGCTTAGTACTCATGTTAACCTACGTTTCAGGGGGGGGGGGATTCAAAATTTAAAGTCCTGTGAGACCAATACAATATCAGGACGCAGGAATCGTCACCGAATCTGCAATCATCGTTCCGAGGAACTCTGAAACTTCTCGAGGTCTTAATTCGAGATCAATAAGACCCAAATCTCAAAATTTGAATTTCTCCTAGGGAGAAGGGGACTCTCTTTGGATTAGTATTTCAAGTTTCACATTTGGCTTGTCGAATACTTTTGGGCATTTTCATTTTCCAGCCATCGATGCTGAGGTTGTTTTGAATTATTCTAAATTTTAGTGGAGAGAGGACCCTACTTTCTAATATGGTGTTATGCCTATCGTTATCACTCAGTGCAGTCGTTTATAAGATTTATTGTTGATTTTGAGCCCATATCTGAGGGCATATATTTTTTGATCGCGTACAAATAGGATATGTATCGCGAGGTAAGAGCCATTGGCTCCTTGTTTATTTTATGAAGCCGTCGAGTGCCTCCAGTGTGCCTATTCTATTTTTATTATTTTCTCTCTGTTTTCAATTTTATCAATTTACAATACACGTATCCTTGTGCTGTGTGACATGATTCTCATAATTTCAGTGAGGTGAATTTAGAACAACTTTATCTTTTTAATTTATTTTATAGAAGGTGCACGGACGTACCACCATGCTAGCATTTGATTTATGGTACGTGGCATCCGTGGACTCTTTCTCTAAATTAATTTTCAATTTGGTGGACCTCTTTTCATTCAGGGACATGAAGAGTGGGTTCCCAAGTACTTACGTCCATTCTGATGGCTCAGGTTTTTCAGCCTTACTTCGCCAATGAAGTACGCTGGGGGCAGGGGTCGTCATGGACTCGCCCAGACTCCCGTGGGGCTTGGTGGTAGTCTATGGTTAAACACCTATGAGTATGGTGATAGTAGACTGAACGTTCGTTACTACGAGTTATTATCCCCCTTAGTCGGCAATCTACTATCGGCAATTTCCTACAGGTGAGATCCCTGGGAGAAGCTTATTTTTCCAGGGATCTTATTCCGAAATTTGGGTGGGACATCTGGCTGTCGGGAAATCTTGCTACAGTTGAAATTCGAAATTCAACATTTGCCACCGACCTTAAGATTTTCGAAATATCTTCCACATTTCAGCTTTGTTTCAATCTTTCAGTTAACGTTCGATACTCAGCCTGAAACTTTCGGCTTTTGACTGACTAGTCTCTGACAGGAGTCCAGGGTACTCCATTCAGTTTGGGGAGGTGGAGAAGAATAATTTGCCGACAAATATTTTTCGAAAACTAAAAATTCTCCGACAAAATTTAAAAAAAATAAAAAATTTGTATATTGTTTAATCGAAATATTTTTTAATTGAGACAAAAAATAAACAAACATTCGTAAAATATGAAAAATTCAAATGAACAGTTTCAAAATTTGCCGACTGCCAAACTATTGGAGGGAGGGTGTTTTAACCCCCACTACTCCCTATAGTTTCATGCCTGATCTCGATGGATGTCAAAAAGGCTGAAACGAATCTGAAAGAGTCTGAAACTAGTAAGATAGTTGTAAAAACATATCTTAGCGATTTTGAAAGAAGTATAGAAAACTGAGAGAATCCGAAAAATATTTGAGGCTTGGGATAGTGTTGACCGAGGCTGTAAGATCTATAAAAAGTTCTAACTATGTCTTGAAGAATGAAAAAAAAAATCTAAAATATAGCAAACGCCTTAAAGAAGACTTTTGAAGAATTATACACAAGCATCGAAGAGGCTTGAAGATGTTAAATCAGTTCTCAGATTATGAGGCTATATTTGTGCCAGACCGCCCTTGTGCGTACGGGTCCCGGAGTGAAAATAGGTAAAACATTTTTTACAGGCGAAATTTCGTAGTTGACTGTATTCGATTACGTCTCTTACTAAGCTGAAGTTCGCCTCCACCACTCGCAGATAAGGCGTCAAAATTAATTAACTAGATAAGGCTGAAAATCCGTTTTTGTGCAAATGTTATTTTCGCTACGGCTTTATTCGTACTACTATAGCTGTCAAAACAAACGGAAGGCTTTGATTCGAAATTGGAAATTTTGATAATGCGAGTGTACATTTCGGCTTTAAGACCGAAAGCCTCCCAACTCGGGGCGGGATTATATCGACGGCTTCTAACTAGAACAGGTGCGACCAATTAACTCTATCTTCATTCGTCCATTGAGATAGAATAGACAAGACAGGCAGGCAGTTCTAACTTATTCTGAGTTTGCACCGTGCAGCGAAACAATGACGATGTAAAACTTTTTGGAAATACGGGGTAGAAACTGGAAGATACTCGCGAACACAATGTGCCTGGGGTTTTCAAGTCAGATATTTTGGGATCGTTTGATTCAGAAATTATGTCCGTTGAATTTGGTGAACTTCTTCTTTGTGTGGTACGCAGATACTGCGCGTTGACGATCGTTTCCGGGTTAAAATCTTCTGTCCTCTGCTGCTCGATTAAGATCCGCAACTGACTCAATGCCCGTCCATGAACATTCTGCATCCAAGAGATCTTTTTTGCCTTACCGGTCCTTTTTTCCTTCGATTTTTTCTCGGATGATCAACTTGAGCCGTTCGTATTTACTTTTGGGGAATATATTCTAGCACAAAATCAAAAAGGTGAGTACACAAAATGATGGTGCACAAAAAAAAAAGGGAGAGACACAAAATAATAAGTGGAACTCCCGTAAGTACTCGAGTACAAAATAAGTAGATGTCAGCACAAAATAAAATGACATCGCCACGTAATTGAATGACGCGAGCCCGGTGTGAGTAATATCAAGATAATTTTAAAATTATTATCAATGAAAAGAAGCATACAGCATAGAGAGAAGGGAAGTATTTGATAGTGAAATTTATCGTGTGATCGCGAATCAACCAAAACTGTGACAAATACATACTTGAAACCACTAACGAATGGGGTATGTGCAGCCATAAAAGTTGACCTACGTCGTCTGCAAATTTATCGAAATGAAGATACATTCGTCAGAGCTACCGAACTGTTTATGGAGAAGGGGAAGAAGAAAAATGACCGGCGTATTTTTGACTTCCCGGACTACTTTCAAAGGCAATGGATTGATAAGATGCCTTATTGGTATGAAGGGGCTGCCATTGGTTTTCTGACCACCAATAATGGTTTAGAAGCTACCAATTCGGTCATCAAACGAGAACACACATTACGCGAACGCTTGCCTGTGGGCCAATTTCTCAGCAACTCTCTCAGCCTGGTGCAGAAATGATCCACCCGTAGGAATCCTGGGTCGGTTAATTGTGTAGTACCATTTGTCCGTACTCCCACCGTGTCATTGAAAATGTGGACCGAGACTTACCAATGGGCGTGTGCAAATAAGGTAGTTTTGCAGCGGAACAGTTTCGAGCACTGCACAGCAGTCTCTCAATAACAAACGACTGACCACATTCCTTAAATCAGGAGGTAAGTGGAAAACATTCGACGAGTTTAGTAAGTCCTGTAATACCGTCTGGACGATTTCAATCAATTCCACAGATATTTTTGAGTCAACCTGTACATGTCGTATTTACCTTAAGGAGTACATTTGCAAACACACAGTCGGTATGCTTATTCGGCTGAAATTGGCTACTGCACCCCCCAGGCGAAGTCAGTCCCTCTTGGACAAAAGAGGAAGCGGGGCCGTCCATCTAAAGCCACGCGCGCGTTGATTGTTTAAATTGTTTTTTTATACTCGTACTTTGAATCTTTTTATTTTTTCAATGGTTCAAAGTTTTTACTTTCAAAGTGTTCATATTTTGCGAATTTCCCATGTTCATTTCGTGATTTTATAATTGTAGCATACTGTCAATTCCATTTGTTTTTTCCGCTAAGTACGCTTCCTGTTTTGTTAATTTATAATTATTTTGTGACTTCACTGAAAATTTTGTTCAATCATTTATTTATTCCGCCAATTATAATATTGCTTCGTGTATGTATTTTTATTTTGTGTAAATGTATTGCCTTTTTGTGAATTCCACTATCTGATTTTGGGCTGAAAAATGGGACCCTTTACTTTTTCTGATGACAGGTCCGAAGTACCCTAATTTTCCTTCTTTTGATGGTTTCTAGAATTGCTCTTTTTGCATTAGCCATTTCCAGGACTTCGCTGTTCCGCAGTTTCCATGTCCAGGGTATTCGTAACACTCTGCGATGGAACCACATTACGCAAGTCTCCAGATAATTGATTGCTTTCACTGTATATGCTGTTGCTTTCATGCTGTACAATAAGATCGAGTATATATAGCACTTCAACAGTCTTTGTCCGGATTGTAGGTTTAGCGATTTATCTGTGAATATTCTCATCTTTCCGAATGTAGTTTTTGCATATCCACATCTGCATTTGACTTCAACCTCCGGTTTTAGATCACTTGTTATGTAGCTTCCCAGATATTTAAATTCCCGCATACGTTCGATTCTCTTGTTTATTCTTCTGTTTACGTCTGGATGTTCATCTCTGCTTATGACCATAAGTTCGTTTTTTCTTTCTTATTGATGTTTAATCCGTATTTTCCCCCTCTTCATTCACCTTGTTAACGATTTCTTGCAAAGCCTGGACTGAATCATGAGATGTGATAAAATAAAATGAAAGAAAGAAACAAGAATAGAAAGAAAGAAAAAACCCACAGAAAAAAACGAAGGACCGAGCTCTAAATTACTGTACCATAATGTAGGTAGTAAATTGTGAACTAACTATAATTATTTTCCGTTACCATGATCTATTTTAAGAATTTTTAAGACTTTTTTTAATCACATTAAAACTATGTCAGGATATTTTCTCTGCAAGATTCTTTCAGGTCCTTAGGAAGTCTCTAAGACATGCAGCGGCGGATTAAGGCACAGGCATCACAAGCACGTGCTTGTGTCCGCGCGCCAATTTTTTGAATTAAAAAAAAAACTAAGTCGTAAATTAATTAGGGTTAGTGATTCCAAGATGACACGGGTTCCAAGATGACCAATCGTGAACATCTCGTCCGTTATTAGCACTATTTAGGTGAAACTTATACTGCAGACATGTGGCAACATAACACTCATTTTAATGTATGAACGAAATAATTATCAGAAAACAATCTCATGATATCACCAAAAACATGTTTCTGAATGCCAAAAGTAAAAACTTTTTACGTCCGTTTCTTTATTTATTTATTGAGAAACTCATTTTTTAAACTGGTAAATAATTGTCGAATATGTTATACAACTATAAGTTCTGCACTGAATGACGTTGAATTCCATAATTTTTTTTGGTCACGGCAAATACCACATTAAACATGAAGAAAACGTTGGTTCCAAGATGATACGTATTAATTTTCATATTTTTTTATACAAATGGGTACAGGATATTAACGAAAAACAACCCGAGGTCAATTTGATACAGAAAAGATATGAAAAAGGCAGTAAATTTAGTTTTTGAAAAGAATTACTCGTATAGAGCTGCTTGTAAAGAATTTGATTCTAGGAAGTACGAAAAGGCAGGAAAGGGCCTTGACAATTAACGTTGATCTTTCCCATTATAACATATATTGATATATCTATTATATTATATTTTAATGAATAAATAATTTTGACAGTTTGCCACGTTTTACGGTGTCATCTTGAGCAGCTTCAGTATCTACCCGGGTTCCAAATGATGTATGTCATGCAGTATTTGTTACCATATCTTTAGTTAAAAAAGTCGTAGACCATTCGTTATTGGCTCATTTTAATCCTTTAATATACATCATATTTTTGGATAAAAATTTCAAGATGTTTGAAAAAAAAACTTGATCAGATATGCCCAAAAATAAGTTTACTGTGTCATCTTGGAACCACTAACCCTATCAGTTTATAATAATAACTTTGAGTTCGGCTTCGTCGCTGAAGTCTTCTGGAAAACTTCCTGTGAGAATTTTTGTTGTTTTCAAAATATTTTATTTTTCCATTCCCGCGAGATTTGACAAAAAATAAAATTTTTCTTCAAATTCTACGTCGGCTTCTTGTCGGGTTTTCAGGTCGGACAGTAAAGAATCAATAATTGGTTAAAATACCGATATTTTGAGCTTCAATTTTTCATCACCTTCTAGTTCATTGTCTCGTGTTTCGTCAACTCGTAATTTTCAAGTCACTTCTCGTCGATTTATTCAAAAACACATTCTGACAAACAAATATCATTAGCTTTTTCTTCAATTTTTTCGAATTCATTTCGAGTTTCCTCTACTAAATTAATTAGAGTATCGTAATACCGAAATACTTGAATAATATTTAGATCAACAGCTTGTAAAGATGTGCTAACTTGGATAAACTTTTCAAGTATAAATCCCCAAAAGCCAATTAGAAATACTGTTTCATATTTTTTTATTTGTTTTTCGAGACCAGTAGCTTTATTCTTGACATCCGATTTCAACATTTCATTATTCTCAACATCAGTTAAACATTGAAAAACTGCGTTCCAGGACTTTTGTAGGCATTCGTATGCGTTACTTCTCTAGAAGACCATTTCGTCTGTGACAATGTTTTTAATGGTTTGGCTTTGGACTTCGAATTCTTTTCTCCTTCTTTCATTTGGCTGACATGGACCTGGCAATTTTGTAATTATTTCCAGCGTTCGGTAGATCGTGTGGAGAAATTATATACTTCTTGTACAAAATCAAAAAAAGCGATAGCCTGTGAACAACATTTAGCTGCTGCTTCACCAATCAGATTCAATGGAGTGCTGCACATGGATTGAAGTAGGCAAAAGGACTAGTGCCTCGATTTCCTTTTTCTTCATTCGAATTTTTCTCATCAGGGTCATAACCGTTTTGAAAAAGACTTTGTAGGCCATTTGTACTTACCAGCCATATTTTTTACGTTGTCGTAGGATTGCATGTTGCTAGCCTTATGTCCCACATTTTTCATAAAAGTAAGGAAACGCTCATTACTGTCCCACCTGAAAACCCGACCAGAAGCCTACGTAGCATTTGGAGAAAAAATTTATTTTTTATTAAATCGCGCTGGAATGGAAGAAGAAAATATTTTGAAAACAACAAAAATTCTCACAGAAAGTTTTCCAGAAGACTTCAGCGACGAAGCCGAACTCAAAGATGAGCTAAAACAGTTTGTTGCTTATATAAATAAAGAAGATAAAAAAATTGAAATACCGAAGAACGCTACAATTCAACAATAATTCTATAAGTGGTTTATCAACTTGATTTAAATTCAGTTTACCCAATCATCGACATCATTTTTAAAATATGTTTGTATACCCCAGCAACAAACTGTTCTACGGAAAGGACTTTTTCTGCACTGAAGAGAATAAAAGATTATTTGAGAAATAAAACCGAGCAGGACAGATTGCAGGCCTTAGCAGTCCTGTGTATCGAATCGGAAATTGTATTTTCCCTTGATTATGATTTGATAATTAATAAATTTGCGGAATGTAAAAGCGCGAAAAAAATTGTAGTGTACGAATAGGCTTACTATTACTTATAGTTGTAGACTGTATGAGTATTAAGTATACTACTTGTAGTACTAATAAGGATTTTTATAAATGGAAATTATTTAATAAACATTTTCTTACTCTGACCAAATTTTAATGCTCCGATTTATTCTAGGTGGAGGGGGAAGGAGGTCTTCATTTTATACGGTGGGGTAAAAAAATTATGTATGCCTATGTCCGCGCGCAAGCTAAGTCCGCCACTGAAGACATGTTTAAGATTCGAAATACATATTTAATCCAAACTTTTTCCACGATGACGGCTCTTTGACAAGAGAACCAGACTCAGCGGTTTTTTCTTCGTTTCTTTTCTTTCGTTCTCTTTTTCTTTATTTACTTTTACCGAATTCAGAAATGCGGCAGAGATTCTAATTTAAAAGATGGAGGCAGAACGGTCAAATACAACGAGAGAGTTATACGAAAGATATACGATACCTAACTTGAAAGTAATGGCATGCAATTAGTCGTCTTGCAGAAGTACTTTGCCTCGATAGTTCAGATATAGGATACCTTACTATCTGAGGTTGAAGCAACTTCAGTGCTTACTGATACCTCACAAAATTGTGCTCGAGGCGAGCTGAGTTTTCTTTTTCGAAATCGAGGTGTACGATTACTCGTTCCGGCTTAAAACACGCGCGTGGTGTAAACTGCACGTGCCGAGAAGTTAGAGATGCAAACTACATACAAAACCTATGCTCGAAGCCTTTTGGGCAATTCAAAATTTCGGTAGATACGTTCGCAGAGTAAGGCGCTGAAGTTTATAAAACTTTATGATTTACGCGACGTGGTGCGAATAATTATTTCCGAAGTTGCGACGCGATTCAAGAATTTCTTTTTTCGTTTCAGTTTACTATTTTTGTTTTAATATTTCAGCTGAGTGGAAAGCACGTTCGAAAAAAAAATAATAATAATAAAAAAAATAGCGCTAAAGAGATTTTTAACCGTTGGTCGCTATATACTCGTTTTTCTTTCACCCCGCATTTGTCTCTTTAATAATTTCGCGGTTTTCATTTTCGATTTCAGCGGCAGTTCTTCTTTTGTTTGCACCAACATCGCGTCTCGGAAATAGATTGCCTCCTGAATTCTTAATAAATTTTATCTTATAGCGAAAACTCAAAAAGTTTTTCTGTCCTTCTTTCTCCAACGATGCTTCGAGTCGGTGAACACGGTAATAAACGAATAGGCGGTAACGCGTGTAATTTCTCGCCAAGTCTCCGTTCCACACGGGTTAGCCCGAATGTGTAAATTACATTAGCAATTATTGGACGAGTAACAAAAAACCTACCATCCTGAGTAGAATTCTTTCGTCTAGAATATCATATTCTGTCGAAATGCTGCTACTCGTTCAGAAATCCAAACCTTTCAGATTTGATCGGATTTTCAAGAGAGCTCACAATATTTGTATTCGAGTCACTAACACTATACACTACAAGTAAATAATCGCTTCACATTCTATAACACCCTCTCTGTGCGTGCTACCGTGGCGCGGTGAAGGGCCTTGAAAAAGAACTAAAGGCACATAGGAGAAGAAAAACACCGACATCAGTATTCTTCTCTGGAGATGCGTCTCCATCACCGCAGTTGAGTATCTGACTTCCAAAACGCGCTTAATCCAAAAAATCGAAAATCGAGTTTATCGCGCAATCTGGCGGAGGAAGTCAAAAGGTACCTTTCAGAATTGGTTTCACGATTTTATCACAACTTAGAGCCACCTAAACCTTTCTTTCGTTCTTTTTTATAATACTGACTTACTTGCTTTTTCAGATTTTATAAATATAAGACTTTTAGGATTGTAAGTCATACTTGGGTTTTCCATTTAGGGGGGAGGGGGAGTACGAGAATGTCGAAAGGGTGGAGGGAGGGGGGTTGTTCACGTGTGCTTCGTTCACCGGAACGGTCGTCTCTAAGGTGTGACAGTTTCTAGGTCAAGATGTACGAATTTTGACCTTTCACAAGTATGACATGGTCTGCCAAAACGAGCTAAGTCCACGACTTCCCCCAATTTGCACTCCCGTGGCTCGAAGACTGTTCGCACGCCAACCTTCATACTTGGGTGGTATTATCATTGACCCCTGCTCTTCCCATCCACGCAATTGAATCAGTGTTACCTCTTATCGTTCGCAAGTCAGAATATTTTTTTCGATTTCCCAACATTTCGTTTTTTGGACTAAGCGCGTTTTGGAAGTCACGTCCTAAATTGTGATGACAGCTCACAGAGTAAACAATAATTGCAGACGTAAAAAGTCTCCCATTCGGATGTCTGGGCAGATGTTACTAAGTGAAAAACTGTCAGAATTGAGAATTGGGAGATGGAATGTAAGGGCACCGAATGAGGTAGGCAAATTAGAAAACTTACAGACGGAAAAAATTATTTATGACGAAATTCATGAAGTATTAAGTAAGGTAAAGGGAAGAGAAAATTTAATTATAATGGGAGATGGGAACGCCAGAGTGGGAGAAAGAAAAGGACAAGCGGTACGCGGAGAGCATGGCTTAAGAAAGGGAAATGAAAGAGGGGCATGGCTCATAGAATTTTGTGAAGAATATAAATTAGTTATTGGAAACACTCTGTTTAAAAATCATAAGGGAAGAGAATACGCTTGGAAAATAAACTCAGGAGATGAAAGAAGATATCAAATAGATTATATTATGACGAGAAGAAGATATAAATCCAAATATTGGATTATAAGATATACCCAGGAGCGTATGTAGGTAGTGATCAATTTAATAGTAATGAAATGTAAGTTTAAATTTAAAAAGATGAATAAGAGGAAAAGGTAAAAGCACAAAATTTGGAGTTATTGAAAGGGGTAAAGAAAAGAGGAGAATATTAAAAAGAAATAAACAAAGAACCTTGTAAATCACAAGAAGGATAGGATATTGAAAAGGAGTGGATAGCACTAAAAAAAAACAATAAATTTGGTAGCAAAAAAGAAAATAGGTACTCAGATAATACCTATATAAAAGAGTAAACCATGGATGAAAAGTAAGATGCTAGAAGTAATGGAAGAAAGGAGAAAGTATATAAACAAGCCAATGATAAAGAAAGTAAGAACAAATATAAGGTTTCAATAAATCAAATAAAGAGAGAATGTTTGATCAAGCGTATCGCGATGCACACATAGAGAAAGTAAAAACAAATATAATGTTTCAATAAATCAAATAAAGACAGAATGTTTGGTGGAGCGTATGGCGATGCACGCATGCCAAATTGGCACCCCAGACACTCCACTCTTGGCCCCGGAAACTACCCTTCCGAGTATCGCATCAATGACTAGAGGGACGCAAATAAAGAGGTAAAGTAAGAAGACCAAAGAGAAATGGATTAATCAGAATTATGAGTAAACTGAGGAGCAAATGAAAGCAGAAGAAAGTGATTAGGCATAATAATAATGAAATATTTTAGAGCAAGGAGGAAGAGAAAAAATGATTTAATGAATCAAAAAGTAAAATTATTAGACTCTAAGAAAGACAAAATAAAAAAGATGGCTGAGATATGTTGAAAAACTGTACAAGAATGGAGCAGGTATAAGTAAAATGTATGGCAAGAGAAGATAGTGTCGCGGATGAAGAAAGACAAGATCCTATTTAGGGCTCGGAATTTGATAAAGCTGTGAAAGAAATGAAAGCTGGCAAAGCAGAAGAAGCTGATGAAATTTCTAGTGAGTTATTGAAGAACGCAGGAGAAATTGTTTTAAGAAAATTATGCGAATTAATTTGCAGAATGTATGAGGATGGAGAAATGCCTATAGATTTCCAGAAAAGCAGGTTGATTACGATCCCTAAAAAGGCAGGAGCAAGCAAATGTGAAGATCATCGTACTATAAAATTACTATCGCATGCATTGAAGATTCTAACTGGGGTAATAGGTAAGGACCGGATTCCTCGGCACTGGGAACTTTTTTTCCTTGAGGGCGAAATATCAATGAGAGTAAAAATTAAGTTCGAATCATGGGAAATGGGACGCAGGGAAAAAATTCTATTTTACCCAAAAATATCGAAACTGAGAAAAATGCCGAAACGACAAAAAATAATCGTTCTCGGATAAAATTTAAGGAATGAAGTACTGTACTACAACAGCTCGAATACGACGCTAACGACTATTGAATTATCAAGTATAGCCGTTAATGAACTATTTCCACATATCAGTGTAAGTCTCGTCGAGGGGTACACAACCCTCTCCCTCCCAATCAATAAAAACGAAAACTGAGTATTCAGCAAGTTAATAAAAAGGAGCTTCGAAAAAATTACGAGATTCCGGTCACTTTATAAGAGTTTTTTTTGCTTTCTTACACTTTTTGAGAGACAAAAAAATATTTTTCTTGTTGGTCAACTTTAATTTCAAATTTTTGTACCCCCCCCCCCTTCCGCAAAAAAAGAAGAAAATGCTATTTTTTTTCTTCTTTCATTTCTAACAACATTTACATCTGCTACTTTGATTTGTAATTCTCTAATGATCAAATACGTAATTGAGATAAAAATTGATTTTCCCACTTTTTTTTTGTTATTATTTTCTTTTTAAATGCTGGATTCTGCCAAACTTTTGATCTTGTTGCCGAAATTCATACGTTTTAATGCTGAAAAATCCGGTCTCTAGTAATAAGTAAGAGAATATAAAATAAACCGGAAGAAAGAGTGGGAGAAGATCAGTTTGGATTCAGAAAAGGTAGAGGAACTAGGGAAGCAATTTTATGTTTGAGGCTTTTATTGGAAAAAAGTCTGAAAATAGTTTGAATGCGTATGTAGCATTTGTAGATTGAAAATGTTGAATGGTCAAACATGTTTCAAATAGTGAAGGAGATAAGAGTTGATTATAAAGAAACAAGGGTAATATGGAACTTATATAAGGATCAAGGAAAGCTCAAATACAAATAGAGGATGAAGTCGGAGAAGCTAAAATTCAAAAAGGAGTGAAATAAGGTTGCTTTTTGTCACCGTAGTACTATTTAACCTATTTATAGAAAATGCAAGGAAAAATGAATGAAAGGAAATCAGGTATGACAATACAAGGGAAGAGGGTTAGAGTGATAAAGTTTGCTGATGACATTGCAGTTGTGGAAAGGAGCAAGGGAGAACTAAAGAAAACATTGAAAAAAGTGGATGAAAAATTGAAAATAAAATATAAAATGAAGATGAATAAAAATAAAACAAAAGTGATGGTAGTCAGTAAATGGAAACAAAATCCAATAAGCATGGAAATAAGATATGAAATAATAAAATTTAAATGGCGAGGTAGCTTGATAACGCGAAAGATGGAAGAAGTAAAACAGAAATAAAGAGTCAAATGGAACAAGCTAAGAGGTTTTTTTTTTTTTTTTTTTTTTTCAAAAAGGAGGCATATGCAGGGCAAATATGGATTTAAAATACGAGTAAAGCTGAGATTTCTTTAAACGTATATTTGGAGTATACATAATATAGCATTGCATGAATGTAAGACCTAGACAAAGACAATAGGAACACATTAATGAAAAAGGTTCGAAGATTTTGAAATGTGGTGTTATCGGAGAATGTTGAAAATCAAATGGACAGAAAAGACCAAGAATGAGGAAGTATTGAAGAGACTAGGAAGAAAAACAGTAATTTGGAATATGATCGTAAAGAGAAGAGTTAGAATGATAAGTCATCATGTAAAACAACGAAGGATATTGTTATTACTGCCAGAGGGAATGGTTGAGAGAAAGAACTGGAAAGGAAGGCACAGAAAATGAGCTATGAGATAATGAAGGATACACGTAAATCCTTCTCAGAAATGAAAAGATTAGCACAGGAGAGAAGTGGAGATACGCAGCCAACTAGTCGAAAGATTAAAGACTATAACAATAAGAATTCTGTAAACAAGTATGCTGCCTTCCACCCATACCCCCGCCGATCAAATGACAGTCACCTTAATTGTTTCAATGATTTCACTAGCGGTGCTTTCCTCTCTGTTTGGCGGATGTTCATGTGGTGATTATTTTAGTGGCTGAATCGGGTTCGGATCGAGCAAACCGTTTGTAACAGAGTCATTCTTTAAAAATGTTGATATTTTAGGTATGTGTTCTCATGGAGGGAAGTTGGGAATATTTGAACTTTTTTTGGGTCAAGAGGCATTCTGTATCACATATTGGTAAGACTGGGCCGACAGTGGGTTTGGCATGGCAATCAAAATGATGAATGCCATGCCGAAGGACACATGAAAAAGTCCACGCTGAAAGACAAAATAGCGAACAAAAAGTGTTCCGCTGTCGATTAGCAGATTCCAAAACAAAAAATTGTATGGAGAGTTGATAAAGACATACCAACCCATTAATTAGATGTAAGTATTTTTGGATGATGAACGTCTATCGTCGCATAAAGATGACCATGCCAAAGGACACATTTTTTAAACTCTTAACTTTAGACAATAATGTGAATGCACGAGTCTCGTCGCAAAGAAAACCGGAATTTGATATGAGGACCGTATTCCTCTGATATGAATGTACAGTCTGACCATTAATTGCGAAGAAAAAACAATGAAACACCTGTTTTGTGATTGGTTGAAAAAGAGCCTTGCCGAAAGACAAAAAATCGAGGGACGATTTTCAAGGTTGGCCACACTGACTCTCAACTATGAAGACGCAATTTCCACGTTACCAACTCATTCATTCATTTATCTAGAGACGTATTATTTTGCCAGTTTGTTCTAATATATAGTTTGAAAATTTAGGGGGGGGGGAATAATAATAATAATAATAATAATAATAATAATGGTGGCCTTTGGTGGGGCGGGGGGTAAGATGAGTAAGAGGACCTGGTGGAGGGAGCCATAGTGAGGACAGGGGCTCTAATGGGAGATGAAGCCCAGGGGGTAGTGGTGGGTGAGAGGTCTTCGTGGCGGAGGAAATCCTTGGTAGGAGAGGGTGGCCATTGAGGAAGGAGGAGGTAGTGGTGTGTGAGGATCCTAGAGGGGCAGTAAAATTTTGGTAGATAAAGGCTCGGGGGTGTAAGAGGTACTCATGGTGGAAGAGGGAGCTCCTGAAAGGAAGGAAAACCACGGCGGTGGCGGGGACTGTAGAGGAAGATAAAGGTCTCGGGGGGGATGGTGTGTAAGAGGTCCTGATGGAGGAGGAAGTCCTTGGTGAGAGAGGCGGCCGGGAAGGCGAATGAAGGCCCTGGTGCAGAAGGTTCTGGTCCCGGGCAGGTGGTCTTGAAGGGAAGGGTTCTCGTGGAGGAGGGTTGGTCATGGTGGTGGAAGCTCCTGGTTGGAGGACCAGGGGATCTTCGTGGTGGTTGAGCGAGGAGGCCGTAGGGCGATGGAGCCGCAGAAAGGGAAGGCTGTAGAGAGGGACTAAGGCCGCCATTGGGGAGGTCGTAGTGATGGGTGAAGAGGTCTGGGTGGGTGTGGTACGTGAACGAAAATGAAGGCCACAGTGGTGTGGGGTGGTCGAAGGACGTGGCCCTAATGGAGGGCACTCGTGGTGGAAGAGGGTGATCAGGGGAGACTAGGTGGAGGACTATGGCCATTGTGGGGGAGGAGTTTGTGGCTGAGGAGGGTTGCGACTGTTGAGGTGTGACCGTGGAGGCGGAGGGCAACCATGGTCAACGACGGGGTCATGGTGGAGGAGGAGGAGGCTCGTGATGAAGAAAGGATGGAAGGGGGTGCATGGTGGAAGATTGAGGACCGCTGATAGTGGGAGAGCAAAAGAAGCACAATGCAAATCTCAACTCAGGAACAAAAGTTTCAGACCAAACACTGAGGACTGTGATGGCGGGGGGGAGGCCGCGAAGCCCCCTAGTTCAATCTAATTTTGACCCATTAAAAGTGGATCAGATTTTCTTCTGAAACCTTGAAAAAGTAGAATTCAGTCATATCTATCAACGAAAAAAAAAAAAATGCCCGTATCATTAATAATTTGTGAGATAACTGCTGGAGACTGAAATATCAAGATTTCTGAAGAATAACCCGACAGCTCTTGCTTTTCACTCTCTGTTTTGTACTCTCCGACAGTCCCAATTAATTCTTTCGTTTCTGACGCGGCATTTGACGAATGTATAAAACCATCTAATTTCATTTCCATCTGGAGTACAGTACTTTCTGAATATGACGACTCGCAAACCTCGACTGTGACCACTATACTTCTCTTCCATACCTAACATATATCCATGGAAAAGCTAAACATTACCCTTTATGAGGCAGAAAACTGATAGGTATTTATTTGTTAGGTAATTGTCCAGTCAGGCAAAACATTTTAGGCGGTACTTGTTTGTCAAGTATTTGTATTTCAGGGTGTGTTTCAGGTATGTGGTGTTCAGATAAATGTCCGCCCCCCCTCCTACCACCAACGCAATCACGAATATAAAACTGATCGTGGACATCCAGTGACAAAAATGTACGACCTTGTACGAAATATAGCCCGGTTACTAAATTTGGAGACGGCGTTTGTAATATGCACGATGTACGAATCAAGTGGGTCATAAAAACCAACTTAACTGCTTGTAATATTTCGTTTAAACAACGTTTCATATCCGGAAACTCGAAACCGGTGTACCTAATCGACGTAGGTACAACATTTTTCCGCTATAATCTTGGATCATTGTTAGCCTAACTGTCGGGACTATTTCAACTTCGAAGCAAGAAAGAAGAAGCAAAACGACGATGAAGAATTTGCGTTCAAATTTTAATACACGACTTCATTTTAATAGCTGCGCGTACACCCGTACATCCGAATAGAAGTTTAAAAATGGAAGTCGAAGCGATAGGTAATGATATGCGGTGACTCTCTCCTCTCGCGAATGTATATTTTTGTATAAATTGGCGGGGTGAATGTAATTTTTTAGGCTAACGTAAGCTTATATGAGCCTCGTATAAAAACCTGATACTCGCTCGATATGTGTAACGTATTTCACGAACCTATCCCACCCTCACATGCTACGATTTCAAACTTGAAATCAAAATGTAGAGGGCGAATACGTCTAATTTATATTTCAAAATCGTAATGATCGAGGCACGTAGGTATTGTAGGTATTTCGTGAAAATGTAGTTCTTTCGTTTCCTTCCAGCTAACCTAATTTTAAACTTAGCGTCGAACTAACGCTGAAAATATTTCAGGGATCTCGAAATTCTAAGAGCAGGTAGGTACGTTGTTTTCATTAATTGCGCCGATCATTGTAGAAAAGTTCCGGTATTGGATTATCTAACGAAAGGAATATGCCTACAAATAAGAAGAAACGTACCTCGGAAAGTTCTATATCTAAGAGATGAGGGACGGAAAAACTTCTATCAGTTACATAGGTACGGATGTAAAATAATTGATCCGGGTGTAATTATAGCACCCCTTTTATGCGAATAACTAGGTCCCGTTGAAAAAATATGAAAAATCATAAACTGTCCGCGTGTTACGATAGTACAAGAGTTTACTTAAAATGTCTGATTTCCGAAGTTTTCGGAGTATAGGCTACGATAAAATGTTAAGGGATTTCTCCCGAGAGAATTCTCGAGGGTTGAAATTTTTGTCGGAAATCTTTTCCGTTTTGGGACCTATTACGCTAACTATAGCATAAACACCGATTTCAACCTCCCTTCACCTGCTTTTTCACTCTGATTGCGAACTCGCAGGGTTCGTTGAGGGATGACTAGAATCTTTAAATAATTAATGGTTACGACTTTCGGGTCTCATATATCGAATCTCATACATTAACGATGAATTCACGATTCACAATTTGCATCTTCGAGATAACATATCGAGTAGTCAGTCAGCAGAATTGGCGGTGAACTTTCAAAATCTCACATGTACAGAACAAAGAAAACCCTCTTTTTCAAGTGCCTTCCTTCCTGAGACAGAGATGGCCTTTGATTTTGCCTGATTATGCTAAATATTACATAGTACAACATTTTTTCCCCTTTTTTTGATAATATAGGCCTCTGCAGGGAAAAAAACTATAAACATCAAATACTTTAGGAATTAACAATGAATTGCTAAATCTTTATTAAATTTATTTTTCAGTTTTGCTCGACGAGTATATTATAAAAGTAGTATAAGCGCCACTACATATCACTTTTGGTGCCAATTTTAGCAGTCTTTATACCCGAGGAACCATTATAACACATTCAGTGGACATTTTCCCGAATGGACCAAACAACGAATATTGTCGTTCATTTTAAAAGAATCGAATTTCGCTTATAATGGTCATTTTTTGTTCTTTTAATGTGGTCGAATTTCGGTTACACCGGTTGAAAATATGCAGTGTTCGGTTGATTTGGGAAAATATCCATTCGTCTATTGTCAAATGGAGTCGATCGAGTCTGTTCGATTTGACTAGCCTGGTCAGTATGGGTAGTTCATCACACGTCCATATTAAAACGGGCGCAAGTGAATTGCCGACCAGATCGGCAGATTGCGAACCGTGAGAGAAAATACGATGTACGAACTGCCAACCTAACCCAGAGTGTATCGAAAATGAGATGTACGTATTGCCAACCGAAACATACGTCACCTGGTACAGAGATGAGCGAATTGCGAACTATTCTACTTGACGGTACAAAGTGGACGCTGTTAAGCAAAACGGACTTACCGACATTTGTTGACAAAATTAGTTTTATTAGCATCGCTGGAAGCGCGTAAAAAGTAGAATTTTTCAAAATTGGGTCCCTGATACGAAAATGTGTATCTACGTTGAAAAGAGCTTATCAGTAGACGCTATGTCATCATAGGCGGACTTTGCTCATGGCAGCTGGGGGGGGGGGGCTGTGCCCCAGATATCTTCGCATTTTGTTACCAAGTTTTCGACCCCGACCCTACACCCAATAAACGATGACATTTTGTGGTAACTTCCACTCAATGAACGCAAATGTATTTTACAAAGTGTACGTGGAAATTGCTGCAAGAGAGGCTGCTTCGGTCCACTCTCCAGCAAACCCAAATCGAAAATCATACTAGTGGCTTTAATTATAGTTGATTGACCATTTTGTTTTTCATCAGGTTTTGAAATAATTTCGATCTCCGAATGAGAAGTACTTGCTTTAACAATTTTTGTATCACTACTACACTCGGGTATGGTGGCTCTGTGGCGTAGCCGTTAAGAACTCGACTTCATAACCCGAAGGCCCGGGTTCGATTCCCAACGCCGGCATCGTTATCAGTAATGCAAGAAAGAACTAGTTACACATTCTAACATCGCATTCTGATAACGTACACGGAGTCACAACCACTTACAGCAGAGGGGGAAAAAATCTGAAAATCTGAGGAATTCTCTAAAAGTCAAAAGAAGTCTTAGATAGTATTGAGCAAGCGTGGAAAAGTTCAGAAGAATATACAACATGTCTTGAAGATCCTAATACAACGCCGAAGATTTTTATGTAATTTTGGAAAAACCTCGAGCGTTTCCAAAAGGGTTTGAACCAACCCGATGTGCAACCTTCGGTTACCCTCAGATTACCCAGAAACCTGTCAGTTACCCTTGGTTCCGCTTTAGGTACCCGGGTAACTGGCGAGATTTTGCGCATCAGGAAGCTGAATGCAATGAATCTCAGAATATCTAGAACATGTCTCAAAAAATTTGTGGGGTAAGGAGCAAACTTTTTGGGCATTTAAATTATCTTTCATCTCAGAAATTAAAATTTGTGAGTCAAAGAACACTCTATTTTCTGTCAAAACTCTAAACATTTTTTTCGTCACTATTTTGCTCTTAGAGGGTTAGCGTAAATTCACTCCAGACCATCCAGGGTCGCCACCATTGGCACGAGGCATATTTTCCTACGTCGATCGGAGCTGCAAAGCGCGATAAAGCCTGTATTTCATAAATTACGATACTTTATATTTTGGAATACCTCCAAAAAGTTAAAATAATTAAATTATACGTGCGAAAGTAGAACCTGCTGGACAACCTTCGAGCATCAGTTTTACAGACCCCAAAAACGTTTGCCGGGCGGGTAGCCCATTTTATAATTAACGTCGCGCACATTTCTCGACTGAAAATGTTTTCATTTATCTCGTCGTCAGTGCTGGGCCAGCCACACGCTTTGCTGTATAAAAATACGCATTTGAGCTCACTCCAGAGAGATATAACGAATGAGAAATTTTTCTTGAGATTACTCTTGAAATTTACTCCTGGTAATTAAATTTAGGGATTAATAACTTCGTTCGACGACAAGAATAGGCAATATGATACTACACAAAGCAGTGGCGCAGCCAAAAGGAATATCAAAGCTGCGAGTTCGTCAAACAGTGATTTTTCCAATTATAACACCTCTTCTAAACCTCATTCCCCTTGATCAAGACCAGACCCCCTCGAACACTAGGCTTTGGCTACCCCCTGATATAAAGTGATGTAACACCGCGCCGAAATGCTCAGCTACTGCTCGCATGATGAGTAGTACATACTTCCGTTTCCTGTGCTCCACTGTATACCCGGAAAGAAAAAACTAGGTCAAGTACGGACGATTTTCTTGGCCATATTTACGACTCCACAGTTCGCTATCCCTTCTCATTCCCCTTTTACGCCAAAAAAACTTAGCTAATATACATTTTTCGAAACGTTACGTACGAAAGTTTAAGCTCGTAAGAATTTATTCGATCGTTACGAAGAGAAAAAGCTCGCGTCGCCAAAGTCACGAGTAAACACGGATGGTTTATCGTATAAATGTTTCCCGTCTTCGCCCGCGAGCGAAGAAGAAATATTGTGCGACGAGGGAGGGAAGAGAGCTGTTTCACAAGCGCCAAGTTTGCAGAATGAGTCGAAGGCGAGTCTTGCAATTGAACGCGAGCGATATCGCTTCATTTACGACTTTGTCGCGTACAGTAGTTTTTTCCCCTTCAAAAGGTCGCTGAAGTTCCAATTATAAATATTGCTTTATCATCCGTATTTCCTTCTCAAGCGTCAAGAAAGTTGTCACTTTTTCCCCTAGGGACGGAAATGGTCATTTCCATTCCTGAATCTTCGCGTAAACAGTATCATTAAGGCGACTAAAGAAGGTCTCTGTCTGAGGGCTGAACCGACGAAATACTACGATACACTTTTTTAGTACATTGTCAAAATTTCAAATGTTCTTGCCGCCGTAACAGAATAAACTGCCTGGAGCAATCTTTCGTTACGAATTTGGTAAGTCGTCTCGCGGATGTTGAACATACTTTTTCATGTAATACTCTGGAACACTTGTCAAAAGGTTGGACTTGATCTTTTATTCTTTCTCGGTTTTTCCTCACCGCAAAACAAAATGGGTATTTCAAAAGGAACCGCGAATTATCGTCAGAGGTTATCGCTAGGTCGCTCCTCTTCGTTTTTTTGCTATTCATTCGTTTCAGCGAGGAATACGAGTAATAACGGAACTTTTCGAATTTGGGGCTTAAAATTACTCTATCGATCGATCTCCGTTGGCAGAAGCTTACCCGCCATATTTCCTACTTGATGGAAGGGCGAGGAGGCGAAGAGTTGCGAGTTCACATTTGCCAAATGGACTCCGAAAAGTACCGAATAAGCGCTCTAGGGTAAAGGACTAAAACCACGCCTGGCTGTGGAGGTGAAAGAGAGTGCGGCATTCGCTGTCATAAAATATGGTTTTGGTCGCGGTTGACGATTTCACGAAATCGAGTTTGTTAAAATTAGAAACGCGAGACAAGACCTTTGTTCGATTTCATCGGTCGCTTATTTACTGCTTCTGTCGTATTTTTCGAGTTTCGGTTGAAGGTCGAAGCAGGGGAGGAGTGACCCACTGGGCTATCTGGAAAATGCATGGTGGCCTGGCGCAAAGTGAGCCTGCGTATCACAGAAAGTAATGCGATAATAGACAATTACAAAATGTGTGTTAAGTTTTACTTCGAATTTAAGTTTCGTCAGAAGAGCATAATATTTGGGAAGATTAACACTTTTTCAGGACTCTTCAAAGCTTGTTTAAGGCTCTTGTTATGGTTTAGATTCTCAGACTTCCAAACTCTTACGAATTCGGTCAATACTATCTCAGATGTAAGACTTCCTAAATCCTTGAAGATTTTCAAAACTTTTATTGCATTTGTTGAGATTTTTTTTCAGAACTGTTACAGGTTAAAGACTTCTAGACTAGCTTCAAACTTGTGGAGACTATCTAGACGGGTTCAGCACACTTGAGACATTTTGTCACTTTTGGAAACTTTTTGAATACTTTTTAAGACCCCTCTAGACATGTTTAAGATCACCATTAGGACTCTGATGGGTTCGTTTTAAGGCTAATCCAAGTCTTTAAGACTATTCTAGACATGGCTAAGACTTCTTCAAACTTTTAAAATTTTTTTTAAGACGTTTTAAAAATCATCCGGAAGGATTTAGGACTCTTTCAAACTTGAAAAATTTTTTCGAAACTTGTTCTAGATTCTTCAAGACTTCCATACAACTCTTTCAGACACGACTGGAACTTTTTGAGGCTCTTCTATATTTTACTTTCAGCCTTGTTCAGCGCTCTTTCCTGAAGTTGATATGTTCCGAAATATTCGCGGATTTTTGTAACATTTCAGGATTAAACATAAGGTCAAAGCAGCATGGGTTAATGACCTCAGATTGACCTCAAATTTGGTATGGCGAGTTTCTAGGTCCTTCGGAACAAATTTCAGTGCGACCCTAATCAATATTAACGAAAACTTGTAAAATAACGGACACCCTTAATGTACAATAACGTTGTCATTTTCCCCCTAGCATATTTTGTGGGATAAAAAAGTTACAAAAAAGAATTTGCGTCACTGTTTTAGGAATCGTTTCTTCTAACTTTTCCCCACGATGGAAATGATGCACCCCTCTTCAATTTGTTAAAAACCGAGGAAACATATGTCTCAAATTTTCATCGTAGTGGTTGTCCCTCTTTGTATTTTTGGTAAATTGAAATTTTCCTGCATTTTCTTACTGTCATTTGGGAAAAACTGATAGTGCAGTGTTGTTCTACAAGGATAGATTAATAAGTTGGCACTATGAAGTTCTAGTTGACGTCAGCAAGAATCAGTGTAGCCATTTTCCGAAACGGGACTTCTGTTTTTTTGTCCTTCATAATGGTCAACTTTCAAACGCTTTATACATAAAGCTTTACAAATTTTCGGAGCACACAAAGTGGTCACCGTAGATAGTATTATTGTCAGGTACTCAGCCTTTCATAAATTTGTAGTATCAGTACCAACCGTTAGCTCAGTTTCAGAAAAATTACCCCGTAAATGTGAGTTCTACTCTAAAACTATCCTTGGTAGTGGATGCTGAATTTGCTCTCGAAGTACCGTTAAAAATTGTCTGAAGACGATGAAACTTCCTAGGTAAGTGACCGAGATCATACATAATTGCACAATTACATTTTGGAATGCTACTAATTAAAGCTTGTCTTTTAGGATCGCTTTAAAAATGGATGTTTGCGTTCGTTTGTCCATCGTAATGGCAAACGGGATACATCATTATCAGTTTTCTATACTTATCTCGTACTTTTTCGTCGCATTATATTTTTAGATGAATCGCAGTATTCAAAACTGAGAAACTTAACAAAATAAATATTGGTTTGTTTACATTTACCCTGAAGTGGAATATATTGATACACTTACTTCCAATTAAGTAGATCTTTTGTACTCTTTCACTCCCTAAAAATATATGCTAAGAGATGCTTTCCTTTTTGATGTATGCATTGATGGTTTGTGGTTTTTCCTTAAATCACTATATGTGACCTGGAACCATGAAGTGTACCTCTGGTGTCAAAAAATCATTTTCCACTTTCTTGATAATTCTTATAGAAAAAATCACGCTTTTTCGAATGAAATAAATTGCAGCTTCCTATCTTCATTAGTTTTCCCGTAATTTGCACTTAAAAATTACGTCTAAAATTTAAAAACATCCGTTTACATGACATCGTGTGAACCGGGCCTGTGGAAGAACAGAGACCAAGAGTTCAAGACGCGGCTATAGATGTACACGCTATGTAAATCTGTGTGCACTACTACCACCATCCTATTTTCACACTCGTGTATCTTGAAACCCTGTTTTCGCACAAGAGGCACATCTCATGATTCCAGGTCACATATGATGCCACAAATGTATTCTTATTAAATTTTGCGCAATTGTTTCTTCTTCATATGTAAATTTGTTAAAAATAACAAACTTTTTTTCATTTTCTCGTAACTTTTCAATTTATGTTACGGAATTCAACCCGTTCAATCCAGTGACCGAGGGCTGGGATATAATGCTCTCCCAGTTTGTATTTCAAAATTTCTAAATTTATTCCATTGACTCGCTGTAAGGTGATCTGAGGTGACTTTGGGATGTTAAAATCGGGTCAGGGTTGTGTCGATTACAATGTCTTTTCGTGACAAGTCAGAAGGGACCTCAAATGCTGCACAGTAATACGATTTTCGCGGCCGATCAAGGGACGAAAAGTTGATGGTAATGGATTATGCTCAGTACCTCACAAAGAGAAGTCACTTCGCTATATCCGACAATAGTGGAACACTGATCCATTTGTGATAGTGGGTTCTTTAAAAATGTTTCTCAGGGACCAATATTCTGCCAATGCTTTTGCAATTCTGGCGTTGCTGTTATTATTGAAGGTTGTTATTTGTTTAATATCTGTTCCTTACTGTACTACCTAATATGGAGGACACAGTTAGTAGTTCTTACATCATTCTGGCTACTCTTTGATAGAAACTGTTAAATGAACACAATTGTCAATGTGAACCAGTTATGCATTACGTAAATATGTAGAGATTCTCTATTGCTAACCTCTCTCCCTCCCAACTCCGATCACCCCTCCCCCCTCCGAACTTCAGAAAAAAGATCATGTTCTTTGCTCCCTTGTCATAAGAGGCTAATTTAGTCCTGAAGCTTCACAGTATTTTTTGCAATTATTTTTCCTAACTTTTTACTTTGTAACTGAGTGCATTATTATGAATTTGTTGGTCTCATCCTTATTGTTTTATAATTATTTTTTTTTGTAAAAAAAAACAAAAAACTTTATAGATACTCTTAGGGATAACTGTAGCAAGGAAGCAATACCCGCCGTAGTAGGTGCAATGTCCATTGTGGAAACATGTCATATTTTTTTCTGAGGCGCTCTCACAGCCCCACGAGGAAAGTTGCTGTTGGATACCAAAGTGTTGTAAGGAGAGCATATCAATGTTACCAATCAAAAAGTTTTAGAAAATCACTCAAAAAAGAAAAAAAAAATTACAGAGGAAAATGAAAACATCAACATTCTTTTAGAATTACCTATAGGCCACTCGTTTGCCACATTTTTAGGGCGCGCAACTTGGTACAAATATTAGTGTGTGCACATACAGTGGAATTTCGTTGTTCCGACGAGCTGTGCAGTGACGTAGTAAGGGGGCGAGGGGTGCTGGGCCCCTTTACGATTTTATCAAGTAGTGATTTTCTAATTTTAGCATCCCCTTTAACATGGTGGCACTGGCAGAACGCGCGCACCGTTCGGGCCAGGAGAAATGGGGGCTCGGGCCCGGCCCCAAAGTGTTTCCCTCGGCACTGATGCGATGCCTGAAAGGCTAGTTTCCGGTGCTGAGGGTGCGGTGTCTCAGGGGCCATTTTGGCATACGTGCATCGCCATACGTCCTACCACACCATCATAGGTCTGGTTGGCCGAGTGGATAGCGCGTTGGTCTTGGATTCCGGAGGTCCCGGGTTCGAGCCCACGTAGCAACTTGCCAGATTTCGACCTAGGCCGGTCTTTCGGCCAGAAGAGAAGAGGGCTAAGACAGCCCGTCTCTGAAGTAATGCTCGAAAGGCCAGATTCCAGGACTCGGGTTGAGGACAAATTAAGAAAAGAAGAAGGTGTAACACGTAAAGAGGAAGCGCGTCCGGCTGTGGGAACCAGAATTCCAGACGAGTGCTCGAGGAGCACGGACCTCGGTCAGTAGGGAATCCCATGGTGGCCCTTGTAGAACGCGCGCACCGGTTGCGGCACGACAAAATGGATGCTCGGGCTCGGCCTCAAATCGTCCCTCCGGCCACTGATGCGATACTCGAAAGGGTAGTTTCCGAGACCGGGGATGCGGTGCAAAGGGCCACTTTGGCATGCGTGCATCGCCATACGTCTCGTCACTTCATCCCCTTTAACACACTTTCATCCCTTGGGCAAGACCAAACCCCCTCGAACTCCAATCTGACTACACTACTGGTGCTGTACGTACACGCCATAGGACTTGGGATGTTTTAATTCGTCCAGTAACAGTATTAATTCATTTCGTATTACGTTTGCCTATATCCGCGATCGTTAAACTCGTTTCGTCGTTACCTACGGTCGATCGAATCATTTTATGACGAAAGTAAATCACGTACGTAATTATTGAGATCTCTTTTCATTTTTCATCGATCCGGGAAGAACGTTTGTCTCCGGCTTGCAAATTCATCGAGCTAATAAATATTATGGGAAAGAGAGAAGCTCGTCCTTGGCTCCAGCATCGCACCGAAGAGAACGGAACGAGAAACGAAACTTTTTGCGAATTGCCCAGTTTCGCGCAAATAAAATACAAAAATAAATTAATAGATAATAATCGCCCGTATTAAGCCGTCTTCGCTCGAAAATACTGACCGCGTCGTTTGCGTCAAATGATTTACTGCACCAGGAAAGTTGTAAACTCGAAGAAACGCTAACGAAATAGGCTGTATGTACTCCATTCATTATTTAAAACCAATTTATAGTTGGGCTCTGTCAAATAACTCCATCCAATCTTCTTTTCCCATTAGGCCTGATATTCAAAATTGTCAATCAATGTTAAATCTTGAAGTTTTAAAAAGTTACAAGCGGAATCCAGTTTTGAAAAAATGTGGGGTAGGTACTCGTAGAGTTTGTACTTACTTAGACTCAATTTTTTCTTAGCACGTTTTATTGTATGAGTCCTTTTTGTATTGGTTAAGGCGTGAATCTGCAGAAGCCCTGATTTTGGGCGTATGTCTCTCTCATCCTGTGGTCATACCTCTACTTTTTGGGCCGCAATTCGATACAAGAAACTGGCCGCAATTCGGAACCTTCCGTTTGATGCGCCATCTTTTGGTACAAAGTAGAAGCTATAAAAGGTAGGTTTCCGTACCATAAAAATACATAGCTCTTACAGCGCTCTCATCTTAGTATTGTTCGATTTGAGCTGCTTCTGAAAGATTATAATTTTCAACGCCTAAAAAGAACGATCTAATACTGTGCTGACGTTGACCGTCATTTCACGGTGTTGCGCAGCGGCAGGCCACCGGCGGAAGCGCTCTGGTCTAACGGAGCGTCTCCATGCAAATTTCAAGGTCTTTGTACCTTGAGTTAATACTATCGGACTGCGGATGTCTCTTTCCCAAAATATTGAAATTTTTTCGAGCTATATAATTAAGGACCCCATCCTACCCCCAGTCCTGAAAGGCTATATTTGCCCTTATGGGTCTGAGTCTAACCTATGTTTTCTGCGTTAGTTACGTCAATGTATGCGGACTCGTGACGAGTGCATTGATATAAAAGTGAGTTTTTACATGGTCCCGCTAACAGAGATACCATATTCCTCTATTTGTCAAATAGAGACATTTCATCGGTTCAGAAGGTATTTAACAGAGTATGGTATCCGTTATTGGAGATGTGCAAAAACTCTCTACTGAGTCCGCACGATACGATACAATATGTTATAGTATCGCTCGCCATATGCAGACACCTGATGGGGTCACGGGCAACTAAGAATTAATACTTATATCTTTCCTACTGATTATACTATCGCCTTATTCGCTGTAATTACCAACGCGAACGTGATACAAACGCATCGCGGCTAATTCATAATATTATAAGATTCCGCGCCGTTACCTAATCCTCGTCAATTCGTCGACGCGTTTTTCCCATACAAACATTGGCCATAATTAGAAATACCGAAACTTAACATTTAACGCTCATTGTACTCTGAAGAATTAACGCGCGTTTTTTACATTCATCACTCAACATACCCGAGTGCTGCTCGATACATCCTCTCGCGCTGTATTATTCCCTCACTTTACTATTGGACACCTATGTCTCGTACTGCGACCACTTTTCCGGGGGGCAGGCAGATTTGTTTGAGGGGTCAAAGCAAATTGTGCAAATGTTATTTTAAATAAGTTCAAGGTATTCAATTGTTTAATTTATAATAATTCTTGATAGGCTTGAAAGTTTGAAAATACTTGATAAGGAATATCTAATTAAATTCATTCATTCATTTTCATTTTTTTTCTATTATATAAAGGGCGTTGTGATTTTTGTTGTAACGGCATCACGCTATAACGGCTGGTCGGATCGCTTTGAAATTTGCACTACATATACGTTACAATGCGTAGATGGATGTACTGAAACTTTTTCCCCGAAAGTCGCTCTGTAAAAGCTGTAATTAGGCTTCAAAGTTGAAATGACGTCACGCGCAGTTGATGGGTGTTTCGCTGAGGTAATTTATTGGTTGCGCGGTAAGACGAGGTATATTTTCCTTGCAAAGAGGCACGTCGTTGACGTCATGTGAAAGGGTGATTGGTAAAAGGGTGTTGGGTATGTTTGATAGAATTTGTGAGGAATTGTTGTTTGTTATAATTAGGTTTTTTTTTATATTTGTAAGTTTTTATATTGTTTTTTTTACTGAATTTGAGAACCTTCTTTAAATGTCTGAACGAATTTCGAGAACATTTAAAAAATGTTCTATTCAGTGTGTGATACCGAACCGAATTGAGTATTCATTATTCGTGGATTCGTAGTCATGGGTAATTACATAGAGTTGGACATTGATTTCCTGTGTTTTTGTTCTACTTCGGTTTTTCAAATTTTTGCTTCCAAGATGCGTTTGCAAAAACATTATTGTATGAAGTCAATTAAAACGGATTCCGCAGAACAATTGCTCCAATCTTCCACTTGGAATAGAACGTATGTAACTTATACTCGAAAAGTGGAAGCAGACATTTCCAGGTGCGTCTCTGGTCATGACGGACGATTTGATATAAATAAACGATGCGGGATAATAAAGTCTCAGTTACGTGATCCCTCCAAAGTTAGGATGTGAAGTCGATTCGTCGCAGCCGTCTGTGTTGCGCGATTCGCAGAAGATCGTAGTCATTTGGATCATTAACGGTTTGTCCTGGACTAACCTAAATAACAATTTAGAATGTGTCTACACTCTCGGAACTGCAGCTTTTTGTTGATTCAGTGTTCGCACTGCAATCTTAGAAGCGTGATTTAAAGGCTATTCCGTTCTAGTCTTATATTCATATTTTGTATTTTGTTATACGTACATGCTTAATTCTGTCCAGTTTTTGCAGATGTTGTTGGATTTCCTGTTTTTCTTCCAGTCTGATTGAATTTTTCAAATGATGCTCCAGAGATGCGTTTGCAAAAACATTATTGTATGAAATTCAAAAAACGGAAGCAAGGAACAATGCCTCCAGTGTTTCTCCACTAGGGTCAATAGATCAGTATGTAAGTTTTATCTCGAATGGAAGACGATATTTCAGAGTGTGTTTGTGTCCAAGAAAAGTTTGAGTAAGTTCAATCGTTGTGGTATAATAAAGCTCAGAAGTTTAAAGCGGAACAGTTATGAGATTGATGTAAGTGCAAATTACTCGCAACTGACGTGCCGGATGTGTGGCGCAGTGTTCAGAGTCAATGATACATTTTGATGCATGTTAACGGGGTTTGTACCCTGACAACGCCAAAAACAAATTTTAAATATATTTATCCAACATGTAATTGATAAAGACTATTTTTCCAAACAGCATCGAATGAGTAAACTGGCTTTTTTATTTGACTGAAATGAAGAGTGAGGTAAAAACCGGAGAGTGAGGAAAAATTTTTTCCTCACGGCTTGCCTACAACACGTGATGAAAACACGAAAAATCGCATTCGTGAATTACATGCCCTGTAGGAGTGCTACAATCGCTGAACAAACGTGATCTGATAAGACTGGATGTAATCTTTTGATTTTGAGTAGATTTTTGAATTTTAATAGGTAATTTATGTATTTGTCACGCAAAATGAATGTTTCTATCGATGTGGACGATATATTTAACTTCATCCGTCAAGAATATCGGTAACCAATTCGTTTTAGCCATGCAGCTTATGAAAGCTAGTCACATTTTCAATGTAATGATAAAGCAGTAGCAAAGCCTTTGTCCAACACAACACCTCCCCGAAGATTACGTTTCTCGAGAATTTTGGAATCTCTGACTGTGAATTTATCGCACGCTTCTCTTCAAAACATTTTGCTCACGAATGTAGTTCCTCGGGAAGATGGAGCTCCTAGCATGAATTTCACTCTATGCGGATTTCCTTATAACAGGAATGCGTTCTAATGTTACAATTCAAATTTAAGTAAAATATAACAATACCTACTATATAATTGATATATTGCAAATTACAGAAATTGAAACATAGAAATTATCGTCTACCTACTATCTCGATGCGAATGTGCACGTATGTCAATTCGTGTATTGACTCGCAAATCGCAACTACACTCCTTATTATTATGTTGGATAAAGTTACATTCGTCACTCGTGGAAAAGTGAGCCAACACTGCTCGTGCAATTAACGAAACTCGCCTGCGGCTCGTTTTGTTAACTTTGCACTCGCAGGTAAAATTGCTCACTTTACCCACTTGTAACGAAAATAACTATTTAAGACGGGTTTCCTTTTTCTTAATGGGTGTTTTCAAAACTATTTTCTTCTTTTCTACGTATTTCTCTTCAATTTACCAATTTTGAATATGTTTTAAGACGGGTTTCCTTTTTCTTATAGGGGGTTTTCAATTTTATGAGAGGTGCCCGTTAACCGAGGTTCTACTGTATCTATTAATGTCGGGTAATGCATACTACAATATAACTTCAAACTCTGTCTACTGGGGCGAGCACCCCAGTTTGCCCCCACCCCCACCTGGCTACGTCAATGATAGTTTGTTGGATACCTACTATAGAGTGGACCTCAGATTATGTATGTATATCATCAACAATAGTCAACATTGCGCATAAGATATAACATTGTGCTGTTAAGGAACAGTCACATGTTCTAAGAATTCAATGTCATTTCTTATGGGCAAGTCCCTGTTTCTATTGTTGATTGTACATGTACATCATATCGAGTCCACCATATTAGTCTTTAACAGAATCTTAGCGTGCTTAAGACTCAATAACAACATTGGAATTAGTTATGGCTCGTGGATGCCTAGTTCACGTTTCAATTTTAGGCTCTTCCGCAAATTTTTCATCACTAGGATCAGACCAACAGTCCTACCTCTTGCAAATACAAGCTTTTAACAATCGCAAACACTTCTACATGTGTCCATCTTCACCCTTTTAACGATCAGATGAAAAAAAAAACATAAATGCAGAAGTAGTTACTTTGCTCATAGTACATATTTGTACTTACGTTTTCTTACTTGCATGAGCAACGTAACTACTTCTGCAGGTAAGTCCAAGTTCAATGATTGAAGAAAACCAAACTTTGCCCAATGTTTTTATTGAGTCTTGAGCATTCTAAGATTCCATTGAAGACTTGGTATGGTGGACTTGAGATGATGTACAATTAACAATAGGAAACACCGATTTCCCCATATAGGAAATGACAATGAATTCTGAGAAATGTGACTGTTCCTTAACAGCACAATGTTATATCTTACGCGCAGTGTGTTGACTATTCTTGATATACATACATAATCCGAGGTCTACTCAATAGCAGGTACCCAACAAACTGTCATTGACGTAGACAGGTGGGGGGGGGGACTGGGGTGCTTGCCCTAGTAGACAGAGACTGAAGTTATCATTACCCGACATTAATAGATATTTCCAGTGGCGTAGAAAGCATTTTCCTAAATGGAGGGGGGGGGGCAAAGTTAGATTTTTAAGGGAGAAAAAGTCGAAAATTGAGGTATTTTTTTAAAATCGTCGATATTAGAGGACTATTTTATAAAAATTAAGGAAAAATTACTGCTCGAGTAAACATTTTTTGAAAAAAACTTTTAATGGCAAGAAATTGCTCATTTTGACATATTTTACACTCAATTTCAGATGCCCTGGGAGGGCGAAGGGGACATTTGCCCCTTTTGTCCCCCCTGGCTACGCCACTAGATATTTTAGCTGTAAAATAATTTTAAAAAACCAACGTTTTTCGAGAATTACACGCATTTTTGAGACTATCTCGATAAATATGTTTTCTAAAGAAAATTTGTATAGAATAATTTTTACAGAAAATTTAACGAGGAAGATTTTATGTTATTTGCATTTTGGTCCTAAAGTGAATATTTTTTAGATAACTACTATTTAGCGAGTGAAGATCGGTTATGTAAGGAAAAACTAACAAAATCCACGTTCTTCGAAACTTTCACACATTATTGCGATCATCTCGGTGAATATGCGTTTTAGAGAAAAGTTGTATGGAATCTTTGTTATAGGAAATTCAACAGGGAACATTTTATGTTATATGCATTTCGGTCCTGAAATTCGCGGTTTTTTGTAAAATTTCAGTATTACACGTAACTTCAAGGTGAAAGCGGCACGGGTTCATGACCTCAGATTGAGCTCAAATTTTATATGGCGAGTTTCTAGGTCCATTAGAACAAATTTCAGTGCGACCCTAATCAATTGGCGAAAACTTGTAAAATAAGGGACACCCTACTGTGGACCAATATGGATCGAAGTTTTGGCTAAAAAGCCTGGAAAAAGAATTTCCCGACTCAAAAAGCCCTAATTTGGGCACACGAGGTGTGTCCCAAAAGTAATGCACTGGGCGCTCTAGCGCCCAAACTAATTCACGCATAATACGGGTCTGCTCAGTTTGTAAACTTAAGTCTCAGGAAATCGTTGGTGCATTAAGTTTTTTTTATGTGATTTTTAGATAAAATGTTAGACCAATCTGCGGAGACCCTAGAAAATCCTCCCGGTCCTGTCACTGTTCCAGACCAGCGTGCGTGTATCAAAATCGAAACACTTCGCGGCAAATCGATATCGGAAATTAATCGTTTGTGGCAGTAATATTGTTGTCTACGTTTTCGAGAAGGGTGTAGATAGAACGAAAACTCGCCACGCGCTCAAAAAGTCCGAAGTCAGTGGGGTCAAAAGTCAAAACAATTATGATCTTGGTATACGATAACATGGAAATTTCGGCTACGAATCGTGTTCCAATGGGAACTAGCGTCACTCCGAGTTATTACCAACAATTTTTGAGAAAAAATGTGCGACCAAAAATACGTAAAAATCGCCCAGGAATAATGGAAGACGGAATTGCAATTCTTCATGACAATGCGCGCCCGCATGTCGCCGCCGCGGTGTCTACTTTATTGAACGAATATGGCGGACCTGAGTCTACCCGACTTCGATCTGTTCCCAAAACTGAAACAACCTTTGCGAGGAATTCGTTCTTCAAACTGGGATGACCTCAACTCTGCCGTGACCCGAAGGATTCGTCAGCTCAATTTGAAAGGTGCCCTGACAAGCATTACGGACAGTAGCGTAAATAGCTTTTTTGGGTATGGGCACGGAAGGACCAACACAGAGTTGGGTCAAGTTGCTAAAGACCAAATAAATTTTATGCATGCGGCTCGGGGGCGGGGGAGCGGGGGAGTTGTTGAAAAATGATGTCGGCATGTAAAATTCTTAGTAAACTCATGCTTAAATGAATACTGCTATTCAATAAAATGTTATTATGCGGGCGTTCGTGACGTGACTTGCGTTATGCAAATACGATATAATATCTACCGTAACCGGCGGGGTGACTTTGCCGAAAATGTTGGGGGTTTCAAACTTTGAACAGCTGTAGCGCGTGATCTATTGGAGATACAGAAAATCTAAAAACTCTTTCGGATTGGTTAACATTTTAGGAATAAGATCAGCTAGGGGAATCAGAATTTCCCTCGCCCCCCTCCTTCCAGAAAGGCCTGAAGGTGAATCGGCAAAGTTACCTACGCACGGGGTGACGTTGCCGGTACATAAGAAATGCATGGGAAATGAGTAAAAAAACGTTCAAAATTTATTACGAAAGGCCATAAAAACGAAAGAAAAATTGCAATTTAAGCTGAATTGCGTCTTCGGGGACGAGAAATATTTCTCGGGATTCAATGGGCTCGGGTAGAACTCTTGATGGCGACAAATTTCACGTAATCAATATTATCCTTCCGAGGATAGTGAGATTCGTTTTTTCTATTTTGATATTGCTCGTCCACCCGGATTCCGTCGGATATCATTATCTGTTTTGTGAAGACATTATAAACTGTTTTAACTGGTGTCTTGTATGTGGCTGAAGCTTCGGCTTTTTGGTCATATGCACGTATCATCATTTCAAATATTCTGTTAGACACTCTTCAAGTGTTTCTCGGGTATAATCAGAATAGGTGCGACACCCTACTTGTCTTTTATTTATGTTCTTGGTATCTGAGAACAAAATCGAATGACATCTAGGTAAATTCAAAACTCAAAACAACCTCAAGAATGTACCGAAAGCTCGCGAATTCGTTGCGAATTGTAACTTTTCAAACTGGTAACAACAAAAACTGGCATGCTGCAAAGTCACCCCAAGGAAGTTTTTCGCTTATACCTTATGATTGCAGACGGGGGTAAATGCCTAGACCTATACATCATTGGAAAGCTGAGAGTTCAGGCTTTAAATTGGCACCACAATAATTTTTCTGTGAGTGGCTGGTTGAATATTCCACCTCGGTCAAGCGTGGTACCAAAAAATGGGAGAAGTCGGCCTGAAAAATATGTACAGCAGCAACAGCGAGGAGGGGTCATTCCTTCGCGGTTTCTTTGGTCTGCCTTTCCTAAATGCACACAACGTAGCAGATTGTTTCTTCGAGGATTTTATGAGCATTTTGCCACTTGATACCCGTGTACAAGAATTTACGGATTACGTGTTACTAAATTACGTACTCCCGAGTGCCAAGTTTCCCCCTACATTATGGGCTGCTTTTTCATCTACTCTCTATCGTACTACTAACGCTTGCGAGGCGTTCCATTCACAGTTAAACAGAATGTTCTATCATCCGTATCCTAATATTTTTCGGCTAATTGACGCACTCCTGACGGTTCAGGATTTATCTTATCCAAAAATGAAGACTTCGAGACAGAACCAAGTGGTCGCGAACCCACCTGTTAAATTCCTAGAGGAAAGTACGATTTCAATTCAAAATGGTTCGGTGAGTCGGTACGATTACATAAAGAAAGTGAGCCGAAAGTTTTTGCCTCCAAAAATAAAGTCAGCGGATATTTTCAACCACATCTGCATTTTTGTGTAGCCAGTCCTAAGTCTGGTTAAGAGGGGGAGGAAAAGATTCGCTTACACGCCGGACTCAACTACGATGTATTCCTTTCATATGTGAGACTCAACTGCGATGCGCCCCTTTCCTTCTGGTACTGTTCCAGACTCAATTGGGAACTAGCGAACACATTTTGTCGGCGAATTTTTAGTTTTCAAAAAATATTTGTCTACAAATTTTCCTTCTCCACCCCTCCAGCCCCAAACTGAAAGTCGAGTTTCGTCTCTGAGTTCATGCTACGCGTAACGAAGGTAGTAACTAGGTACTATAAGAAATGATAAATTTACGTACTTGTTTTTGTACAGGAAAGATAAATTGTCACCAAACACTGCACGATAATCACGAAAATCGATTAACACATAACAAGGACGACGACAAAAGTACGATGTCCGATATTAGCGGCAATAATTGGTGAACATACACGATCGAGTACGAATAGGTACGCCGGTAGTTTAATTTGGAATCGTGCGACGTATGCGGTACCTATACGACATTTAATTACAAATTACGCCAATTAAGAAGTTACTTATCTTAATAGAAGACGATCAACTTCTTGTGAACCACGTACGCGTATACTGCAAGTAGGATTTGTGCGTTTCGCGAATTTTCGGCATCGATTTGAAAAAAGGCAATGGTGAGATCTTACTATCGCCATCTCGCTTATATATACCTACCCATTCCATTGAGAAGAAGATGCTTGCCAAATGATAGTAGGCGATGGAAGAAAGAAAAAATGATGAAGAAGAAACAGAAGGAAAAAAAAAAAGAAAAAGGGAAGATACGAGCAATGAGAGCGAGTGAGAGGACGGTAAGTTGGTACGTAGACGATGGCAAAGTATTGCACGAGTTTGAGAGGGAACGAACGAGCGTTTGTGTGAATTATGATAAAATTGATGCTTTTACCTTGTAATGCAGATGCGGGAGGGTCTTGTTTTAACTTATTACGATATGTAGCTCGTCTTCGCCAAAGTGTACAAACATTTCAGTTTATTTAGTTACTTAACAAGCTTCCCGTGCTCTTCGCGTTTCTGTTGCTCTCGTTACAACTTCTTACACCTCGCCGGTGCTGGTAGAGGTAGAAGTAGTAGTAGAGGTAACGGCAAAAGCAGAGGTACCGAGCCGGTCGCTAACATTGTCCGCGAAGGAAGTGATCGTTTGTCGGACACGAGCAGCTTCTGCTGTATCATCCGTCGGTACGTTAACGCTCGTAGCTCGAGTTCGCATTCGGCTACGTACGTTAAACAGGGGCGAAACTATAGGGGTTGCGGGGGTTGAAACACCCCCAATAATTTGTCAGTCGGTAAATTTTAAGACTGTTCATTTGACCCCTCCCCCAATAATTTGACAATCGGCAAATTTTGAAACTGTTCATTTGAATTTTCATTTTTCATGCATGTTTGTTTGTTTGTTTATTTTCTTTTTCAATTAGAAAATATTTCGATTAAAATATTGGCAAATTTTCAATTTTTTAAACATTTTGTCGGCGAATTTCTAGTTTTTGAAAAAATATTTCCTCGGCAAATTTTTCTTCTCCATCTTTCCAAACTGAAAGTCAAATTTCATCTCTGAAAATGGATTGTACCCTGGACTCCTGTTAGAGACTAGTCCAGGGGTCCGCAAACTTTTTGAACAAGCGGCGCCTTTTTTGGGTGAACAAATTTTCGCGGCGCCCCTCTTCCCAAAACTCAAGAAATTTAAGAGAAAATTTTTTTATTTTTTTTATTGCTTGGGAACAAAATAATGATATCCAAGGTAAAAATAGGTCAAAGTACAAATAATAAATTTCTTAATGCGATAAATGTGTTTGTTTTTTAGCAACTAAATTTTCAAATCTTGGTTCCACGTTTGATATGGTAACTCTCAGCTCTTTTTCTACATTAAGTCGAGACCTATATTTATTTTTAATCAAAGCGAGAGCGGAAAAACCTTGTTCACATAAATATGATGAACCGAATGGTAGTAAATACTGTAAAGCTAAATTGCCTATTATAGGGTACTCTAATTTAACTTCGGCCTAAAATTCAAAAATTGATACATTTGCAAATTTGTTTTTCAATGAGGAGTCTGTCATTACATCGATAAGTTCTTCTTGGTATTTGACTGCCAATGTTGATGGAACTGCTGTGTGTTGATTGAATGGATTTTTGATCCAGTAATGTTCAGTATTTTCTGGTAATTGAGCACTAAATTCTTTATTCAGCTGCGATAGATGTTTTGCAAATAAAGATCTCAATTCTTCTGTCAATGTACCTTCAGACATCATGAATGAATGCAGCACTGGAAAACAATGTTCCAAGTCACTCGACGCTACGTGAGCATTTTCAATCTTCGTTTTCCAAAGAATCTGTTTTTGTCGGAATGCAGATGTCTTTTCCAACAAGTCAAAAGAAGTTGTTTCATAGCCTTGCAGGGACTTATTGAGGACATTTAACTTGGCCAACATATCAGTAAGGTACGCCAACTTCAAAAGGAAGTCCGAATCTACAAACGAATCAGCACTATGGTGTCCTTCGTCAGTAAGGAAAGAATGAAGTTCATTTCTCAGTCCAAAAACGCGCTCAACAACATTCCCCCGAGATAGCCATCGACTGTCACAAAAAAATAGTAAAGTGTGATGTTCTGCTTCCATATCTTCGCACATTTTCTTGAAAAATCTTGCCTTCAGTGGTCGAGACTTAATGTAATTCACCACCTTGATGATTTGCTCCAGTACTTCGTGTAGGATAGGACATTTTTTTTTTTTTTGCAGCTATGGTTTCGCGATGTATGATACAATGGGTCCAAATCGCATTAGGTGCCTCCTTACGATTATTTTCTATCTTTGGTAGTATAAATTTTATTTTCGCGAATCGTTCGCGGCGCCCCTGAGCGCCGCGGCGCACAGTCTGCGGACCTCTGGACTAGTCAGTCAAAAGCAGAAGATTTCAAGCTGAGTATCGAACGTTATTTGAAAGGCTGAAACCAAGCTGAAATGTGGAAGATATTTCGAAAATTTGGAAGTCGGTAGCATACGTTGAATTTCAAATTTCAATGACTATTCGGTCTACCAGCGCGAAAGAGTCGCCCTCTATAATTTTAGGCACGTGAAAAAAAAAAGGAACTATTCAAAGCCTACATATTTTAGAAAAATTCATTAGATTGAAATGAAAATGGTCTCAATGGAAGGAAAATTTTATGTACTATAAATTTTGTCCTAATCATTTTTTCGATAAACGCTTTCGTTTTCATAATATTTTGAGATTTCTTCGTATGCCTAGAAATGAAATATTCTCCTCGATCAGGGTTACAAGGTAAACGACTACAGCGCGCCACTGCTTTGAGCAGCCCGAAATCTGTTGTTACTAGATTCTCTGTTTGACCTAGAGCCTGAAATTTGAGAAAGTTGAACTTGACCGCTTTTCCATTTCCCTTCGCCTTTTTTAGCTAATGCGGCGTTTTTTTTTTTTTTTTTTTTTTGTAAAACGGGTTTACCCTATCCATAATTTTATGACCATTATTCACATCTCGTCTCCAGTACTCAGTACAGGGATATGATACGACTCAATCGACTTAAGACGCGTCTATTTTCTCCTCTTGTGAATCCGTTAGGTGAAACTAGAAAAATTACATATTATATAGCGACTTTTAAGTCAGTGATTCACTCATTCATTCTGTCACTTGCTTACTTATTTAGTGATTCACTCACTTACTCAGTCATTCATTCATTCTGTAATTCAGTTATTCATTCACTTCGTCACTCCATCACTCACTGAGTCAGTGATTCACTCACTCACTCAGTCATTCGCTTACTTATTTAGTGATTCACTCAGTCACTCGCTTACTTATTCAGTTATTCACACAGTTACTCAATCACTTACGCAGTGACTCAGTGATTCACTAAGGCTTATTTATTGAGTTATTCATTCAGTTACTCCGGCACTCACTCAATGAGTCAGTGATTCGCTCGCTCACTCAATCACCTACTTAGTGACTCGGGATTCACTCAGTTACTTGCATAGTTATTTAGTTATTCACACAAATACTCAATCACTTACTCAGTGACTCAGTGATTCACTCAGTCACTCCCTTACTGATTTAGTGATTCACAAAGTTACTCACCCACTTACTCGGTGACTCAGAGATTTACTCACATTCACTCATTCTATCATGTAGTTATTAATCCACTTCCTCACTCCGTCACTCACTCAATAAGTCAGTGATTCACTCACTCAGTCATTTGCTTACTTATTAGTGATTCACTCAGTTACTCAATCACTTACTTAGTCATTTACTCATTATCTAATTTAGTTATTCATTCACTTCCTCACTTCATCACTCACTCAATAAGTCAGTGATTCACTCAGACATTTGCTTACTTATTTTAGTGATTCACTCAATCTCTTGCTCACTTATTCTGTTATTCACACAGTTACTCAATCACTTACTCGCCGACTCAGTGGTTTACTCACTCACTCAGTCACTCGCTTACTCATTGAGTTATTCACTCAGTGACTCAGTCACTCACTCAGTGATTTAGTGATTTACTCACTCACTCAGTTATTCATTCATTCTCTAATTCAGTTATTCATTCACTTCTTCACTTCGTCATTCACTCACTCACTCAATCATTTGTAAACGACTGCAGCGCGCCACCGCTTTGGGCAGCCCGAAATCTGTTGTTACTAGATTCTCTGTTTGACCTAAGCTGAATCCGATAGCAAAAAATGTTCTATTGTTTAATTTACGGTTTTTGGTCCTGGTGAACATTCTGGCCGTACATCTGTCAGAGCGCGTTGCTATCGAGTCGAAGAGGTAAGTAGCAAAAGGTAAATCTATACATTTTTCCCATTAATGTACATACTCATTAAAGTTGAAATATCTAAAAAAATTAAGACTTTTTGAAGTCTTTAAAGAAACGAATTTTCCGAACAATGAATTGTCTTTAGATTAAGACTATTTTAATACCTAAATTCCAAAATTTTGCTACATGTGTCAAAAATTTCATCTTCTGGTCGCTGATAAGAGTAGTCGATACTAGCGCTGTACGGCTCGAATAGGAGGGAAATTTAGTCTGGAACAAAAGGCAAAACTCCATGTGTGGCCTGGCAGGAAGAAAGAGACCTCAGCCCAAAAAAAAACAACAATTTTTGTGATAACAACTGTTTTTGACTAATTTTTGGCCGCTCTTTCGTGTGGTGTTGTCGAAAAAATTCTAAAAAATTTTCCCAAACGGCTGTAAGTCTTCAATGTTGAATGTCTCCGTAACGTGAACACGTTATCAATTTTGTTTATCCGCTCTCTCCTGTAACATGTACATTTTTGCGCTGAGGTCCCTTTCTTCCTGTCAGGCTACATGTATTTTCCCACAAGAACGAAAGGGAACTTCTGGCACGAATTCAGCTTTTTTTTTTGTTTTTTTGATTCGATTTGATTTTATTAGAATCAATTTAGGAGGAGAATCAGAGGAAATTCAGAAAAAAATATCACCAAGAGTAAACAACGACCACCTCAATGTGTAAAGGAAGTTGTGTGTTCCTCTCCAGTATTCCTAAAATACCCTCCCAGAATAGGGTATGCTGATAAGGTTGCAATCTGCATTTGCAGGGACGAAAATGTGTGGAGGAGGGGGGGGGGTGAAACACCCCCAATAATTGGACAGTCAGCAAATTTTGAAACTGTTTATTTGAATTTTTCATTTTCTAAAAACGTTTGTTTGTTTATTATTATTTTTTTTTCAATTAAAAAATATTTTGATTGAAAAATCTGTGATTTTTCAAATGTTTAGAAAATTTTGTCGGCAAATTTTTTTGTTAAAAGAAAATATTATTCGGCAAATTTTCCTTCTCCACCCTCCCAAACTGAAAGTCAAGTTTCGCCTCTGACGTTAAGATTAAGAAAAAAATATCGACCGCCCTCGTAGACGTGAGCTTCAAGCATCACCAAATCGCTGGAACTCCAAACATCTTGAAAGAGGGAACAGTTGCGCCGACTAAAGCAAAAGCAATATCTTCGTTCCTTCGTATCGAATGTCGAATCAGTTTTCCGGCAGTTTTCTAATATCATATTCTAACCGAATATGGCTCGGTAACTCAATTTTATTTTTCAACCGCCCCAATTGTACGACTGAGTGACGCGGAATTTCGTACAAAAATCAAATGCGTTATCGTATAAGCGTGAAAAAAGGTTGGTCCGGACGAAGTGAATCGAGCTCGGGAGTAGTTCGCGCTCCATTTGCTCGCAGAACTCGATGCTATCGAAAAATGCCAGAAAATTTTACGGTAGCGCGAAAATTACCAATTCTGAATGCCCCTCTTCCTCGTCACTTCATTTATATTTCTAAGGAAGTTATAAGGAATAGTCGGGGACCTTTTTTCTTTGGCGATTCTTCTTCTTTTTCTTCTTCTCACTAAGACGTGTACGGTCACGATGTACTCTAGGCCGGATAGTCGAAATACTTAGTTTTTTTGTATACTTTCCATGCGGCTCATCACATTAGAATATTATTTCCTTTATTTCTTTCTCACCGTGATATTCTATATGGTCCGATGCAAAGTTGAAATTAGCCATTGCGGAAACATCTTGTATTATCTTCATATCATTTGTTAGAATATGGTCTATCTCGTTTTTGGTTCTTTGATCGGGAGATATAAGAATAGGCAATCCACGGCTCTGCATGTGGGAAGAGCAGCTCTTCCGCAGTACTAAGGGAGAGTGGACCTGTCTGTTAGTACGTGACCTCAACGTGTGGTTGGGCAGACGCCATGGCCAGCTGAACTTCTACTTCACGCAGGTGATGAGCGGCCATAGAGTCTTCAACAAGTACCTGTACCGGATGGGCATTAGGGTGGCCCTTAAAAATCAAATTTCGAAAATTTCAGCTCCCACCCCCTAGAACTGTTACTTCATATGAAAAAATGATCCCCTAAAAATTTCAACTTGATTAATTCATTTTAAAGCGGCCCGAATAAGGGATTTCATTAAAATGGAGGTAACGCGATCGAGCGCGCTACTCATACGTTACAGTGCCGGGTGAAGAACGATGCTTTGCACGGTAAGCATACGCTTGTAAAAAGTACAGTTGGCGTTTTAAATTTTTTCACCGCAGATTTTTCTAAATAACTTATTTGAAAGGAAAAAAAGAAAAGAAAAGAAAAAACAGGGTGTCTAACAGTCATTTAAGTGATTTAATGTCATTTATTTTGGAAGCAGGTCATTTAAACATTTAAAAATCAGCAAATTATACCTTGGAAAAGAGAACAAAGAATTTAGAATTGGAAAATTCTATTATAATGACCCGCGTTGCAATTTTTATGCGAATGCATATTTTTATCTATGGTGTGTATTCCAGAAGTTTCAAAATGATGTTCACGAATCACAAAATTCTGGGTTAAATGAGCACCACTTCATTTTGCATATTTCGCATATTTTGGAATTCATTGCATATTTTACAACAATTCTGCGTATTTTTCAAAAAATTTTCCCCAAAAAGTGACCTTTCTAGTTTTTTACTCAAAAATACCTACTAAAAATAATTCCCAACTCAAAAAAAAAAAAATTAAAAAGACTTAATGTTTAATGAATCGCAGAAAACCTTTTAGAAAAATACATAATGTTCTTTTGCATGTGAGATACCTTTCTTTTGCCCTCGTCACATTCATCAGTCATCAAGAAATTATGAATAGGAGCAATATCTCCTGGGTGCATCCTATTAAAAAGAAGATTGGGCTTCTTAGGTAAATACTTAACTAGATCATTTTGAAATTAGATAAACACTGTCTTAGTACATATATCCAACTTAAATTTTTCATTAAAATTATATCCATATTAATAGTTTATTATTTTAGCGCTTTCATAGCAAATTGGGGGATGTCATTTATAAGTCATTCATTTTCGAAATTCGATTTATTTTACAAAGTATAAACAAATAACATTGAACATTCTTTAAATTTTCTTAATTCACACCTATTAGGAATAAAAACAAACATTAAACATTCGTGACATATTATTATTTCAATCATATTAAACTAAGTGTTGATTTTTCAGAATTTGGGTACTGTTTTCCGTGTTCCGTCATACCTTGTATTAAGAATTGTTTTTGTTCTTCGTTTTTGCTTATTTAAAAATGGGACCCATTTATCGGCCCACAATGGTAATGTTGAATTCACGAAAGAAATATGCTGTTTGCACGAAATATATAAATGACAAGCGCAGTAACGAGTACGAAACAGAAAAAGAAAGAGTTTGAAGAAAAAATTAAACTTCAGAACGCCATATAATTCACTTACACGATAAAATAAAATACGCCCGGAATTTTAATACCTTCTACACACAATGAAAAAAAGAGACACGATATTACTGCGCCCGAAATAAAAAGTTTAAATTCTCGGCCTCCATCATACTTGCCACAAATTTACAATTTCCACATCATATTCGTGTGTTCTTTCAATAATTTGGTTCACAACGAAAATACTCTCTACACTTGAGAAACCTTTTCTGAATCCTGCCTGTTCATTCCCCTGATGATTTGAGTTCAAATGGTTATACATACGTCTTTTTAAGACTGCCATAAATACTTCACAGATGTTCGATGCTAAGCATATTGGCCTGTAATTTTCAATCGGTTCATTCTCCCCTTTTTGTGTAATAATATTATTTCGGCCAAATTCAACTGTTTTGGACATATTTTCATAATCAGAATTTTGTTAAATATTTTAGCAGGGTGTGGCACTCTCTGATCGCCAGACCTTTTCAGCAGTTCGTTCGTAATTCCATCCGGTCCTGGGGCTATGTCATTTTTCAGTCTATTTAGTACGTATTCCACTTCTCCCTCCATTATTTCCGGGATTCCTTCCTCCTTTCAGCCTCCAGTTTTTGCTATTTTGGTTAATTCGTTTCGCTCGCGGTAAAAGTCCTCGTAAAAACTTGTTGCTGCCTTCGCAATTTCTTCTTGATTTTGAGTCACTTTTCCTGTCTGATCTTTCAGCTTCAGCATAACGTCTCTCCCGCCACAGAGTTCGAGCCAATAACATTTTTAGTGGACCAACTTTCTTCCAAAATATCTTGAATTTTTTCCTAATCCTATTTTTTAATATCTTCCTCAACATCTTTCTTCACCAATTTTTGTAGAATTTTAGTTAGCTCAGTTTTGTCCAATGGTGTTTTATTTCTATTTTTCTAAAGGTTATTTTTCCTGACTCGAGAGTCTGTTTTGAAAGCTTATCCCTGGTTTTCTGTTTAGTCCTCGTCACTCCAAACTCTTCAACCGTGTTTTTTAAAGCTTGGACCATACTGTCGTGAAAATCTTCCTCGACTTTCATTACCTCTAGCACTGATTTTAGTTTCTGGCGTGCATCCTCTTTCTTTCTGATTGAGATGATCCGCCTTTCTCTCCTTTTACCCTTCCTGTGATTTTTATACTGAACTTTCTGCTGGATGCTTAATTTACAGCGTTATATACGGTTAGAGCTCTAGTTATAGAGCTCAAATGCGGTAGTCTGATGAGAAGCCAAATTTTGACAGTGTTGTTAAACTACTAATAGGTCATTTATCAGTAGGTGGTCAGTCTCATTTTTAGTTTTCCCGTCTAGCGATATCCATGTCCATCTCCTTTTGACTTTTTTTTCCTTGTAAAAAGTATTTGCTGTACATAAGTTAAATTTTTGGGCAATTTCTACCAATCTTTCCCCTGTTATTTCTCCCCCCCCACTCCTGACAGGCCGCAGTGTTTTGAATTAGCGTCCCCTCCTACTTTTGCGTTGAAGTCCCCCATTATTACCTGATAATATTCCTACCCGAATCCGCTGGCATTAAACCTCTTGGACAATTCGGAGACCACTCGCAGACTCAATCGAAGACATTGCGTCGACCTCTCGACTTAACTCGTGCCCCCCCCCCTCCTCTTCTTAATTAGTTATTCTTATTTTATAATCCTTTTCCCCTGTGTACACAATTTCTCTCATATAAATTAAGTGCGCCGTATTACTCCAAGGTCCATTGGTTGTGAACGGACTTTAAGCTACTATAGTTGTTATCTTTGGTTTTTTGTTTATACAATAGTCGCCAATAAATCTTTTGAAAAAAAAAAAAAAAAATTTTGAATTGTTGCCTCCAGCTCGTCATAAAATTTATCTGCTTCTGCCTTCTCTGCTCCGGCTATAAGTGCATACACTTGCAAGATTAGCAATTTTGTCTTCTCATTTTTAGTTTTAGTAGGCATATTCTTTCAGATATTATTTTAATTTTCACATTATTTTTGATATTTTTGTTAATATAAAAACCCACCCCCTGTAACCTTTTGTGGAACCAAAGTAGTATAAATAGCTGCCTCTCCTCCTTTCTGCTAGTCTTTCCCCATATTTTCTAACTTAAGACACGTTTTTTAAATAATTTTCATTATTACTTATCATTTTTTAAACATTTTTCTGGGTGTTTTCAGTTATAAATACACTGTATTAAAAGGTCAATTTAATTGTGTTTATTCGGGGGGGGGGGAGACAAAACTCTACCCGCGCACAACTCCAAATGCTCGGTAATAATTTTAGCGCCCACCCGCCCCTGTTCAGGGCTACGAGTATATAAATTCAGAAGTAAGGCTGAGATTTCTTCGAACGCATATTTGAAGCATAGCACCATATGAGTGTGAGACCAGGACAATAGGAATACAAGAATGAGAAAAGATAGAAGCTTTTGAAATATAGTGTTATCAGAGAATGTTGTAAATCAAATAGATAGAAAAGATCGGGAATGAAGAAGTATTGAGGGGAAGAAGAAGGGAAAATGGAAATTTGGAATAGAATTATAAAGAGAAGAGTTAAAATGATAGGTCATAGTATAAGGCATCTACGGATATAGTTATTACTGTTAGAGGGAATGTTCAAAGGAAAGAACTGGGAAGGAAGGCAATAATATATTCCTGGTTACAGTCTGTCGCACTTCTTCAACAGAATACATTTTTTATAAAGTGCCTAACATCAATGTCTACCTATATCTCGATATTAATGAACTAATTCACGTCGGGTTAAGGAGCAATCTCGTCGGTCAAAATCTCTTTGAGAAAAATATTTTTTTTTCGAAGTTTTCACTACGAAGCAAAAGACCGCTAATTAATTAGAAAATATCGCGTTTAATTCGCTTAAAATAATGTAATCGTTTGATTTAAAATTTAAATTGACGAGTATAGAAGAAGGGAGAAAAAATTAAAAAGTCAAGAGTTACGACATAATTCCCTTGAGCGGACGCTTATTGTTAATTAAAAGCTACATCTAACGACTGACTCGCTTTTTTGAGGGTACACGTGCTTAGCTTTTACTCCATTGAAACTTGTGGTGCAGTGCGACGAGGTAGTAATTTGAAGCATCGCGTCTACTTAACGACGTGTAAAAAGGAACAAATTAAACATAACCTGTTCCTATCCCACGTTTGAAAGTTCGGCCAAATTCTTCCCCGCTAAATTTCATTTTTACGCCGCAGAAGTACCGTACAACTTTAATCCTCCTTAAACTTAAAGTTTGCTCACGTTAATCGGCTAACTCGATTCTCGTCACGCCGGTACGTCATTTTCTGCGTTTCATTTTTAACGTTCGTTTTGATCTTAAATTTGAAAACTTTTATGGCAAACTTAATAAGTATAGCGTTAAAATTTTGGCTGAAACATCGAGAATCAGAGGGAAATGCGCAGATTTAAAAACAAAAAAAAATTGGATGTAATTTGAAAAAGTAACACTATTTTCGGCAGTTTAGTATGTCCAAGGTTTTAGCTCAAATAGCTTGTTTTACGGAGCCAAATAAAGTCCACTTACTCGAACGTAATTCGAGTAGAGCCATTCGTTCCTCGACAACAGTACCTAGGTCAAATTTTTTCGTTAAGAAATTCCGTTTGCTCCGACTTTATATATAACTCGGCAAAATCTTTGTACTGCGATTTTAGTCAAGAGCTCAGCCACAATGAAAATAAAATTAGAACCTTAATTGTTGGCGATTCCAGTTTTACTCGTTTAGAATGTACCTCTGTGTCTGTGGTCAATAATTTATCTTAGTTTCTCAGTTATGCTCTCAATATGGCTGAAGCGAAGAGCAGCACCTATTACCAAAAACGGAAATGATCTTCCGTTTCATCTTAGTGGCATTTTTGGTCCAGGTCAGAGAGCCGGAAACATCGCCCCCATCCACTCACTTGAATATTCTTGCCCACATTATATTGTACATCTAGTAGTGATCTGATTGTAACAGATTTTCATGAGAAACATCCATTTAATCCAAAGATCTTAAAATTTAGTAGGTATGTGAATTCAGAAAAACACGGGGATCAGTCCCACGATTTAATGTATCGATTCAGTCCCCTTTACATCGATAGTGTTGTACCGGGAAAGAGAAAAAATGGAAATTGGACTCAGGGTGAGTGTGCACCAGTTCGCAACGCCACACCAGTTTGCACACCGTTGCTGAAAAGGAGAAGAAATAAGAATCAGTTTAACTTTCGAAACTGTTATTATTTTTAAAGGGAACGTTGAGCTGTTTTACCCTGTCTGATATATGTATATGTGCTGTGATTTTAAGAGAATGTCAAGGACTGTGTTTCTCTGCCATATCGCAGATCAGTGATAATGGTATTTCTTCTAAGAAGTGTGTTTTTTCAGAAATTTGAAATTGAGTTTTCGAGTTGATTTTCAGCGTGTTTGTGACAAGAAATGTTCCAAAATGGCAAGTCAGAGATTATGAATATAGTAAATATAAAAATTTTCTTGCTGAATTAATGTTGAAATTATTGCGTTTCGAATAGGATCACGGAATGCCGGCAAATCCAGTTTGCAACGCTCTTTGCGAACTGGCTGAGTGAGGGAAAATTTGTACACCAGTTGGCAACGTCTATATAATGCAGCGTACCTACCTTCTTTTCTAATTTACTCCCAACCCGAGCCTTCGAATCCGCCCTTTCGAGCATTACCTCAGAGACACCGGAGAGGCTGTTAGGGCTGTCTTAGCCCTTTTCCCTCCTGGTCGAAAACTGGCCTAGGTCGAAATTTGGCGAGTTGCTACGCGGGCTCGACACCGGGACTTCCGGATTCCGCGACCAACGCGCTATCCACTCGGCCAACCAGACACCTCAACGTACCCACCTAGTTACCTAGCTAATTGCCCTTTTGTGTATTTTTTCCAGTCAAAACGAAAAGCAGATTATTATCCATAAAAACTTGCGAAGTGTTTGGATGAAATTAAAAAAAAAAAGAAGAAAAGAACTGTAACTGCTGCATCGAAATTTTATGGAATTGTAAAGTATGACTACATGTATACTATCGTGGGTGCATTGTTTCTGTCGACAGGGGGTAGGGGGCGACTTACCGTGTAGTAATTTTTCATTCAACAGTTGAGGAAAGGCGGAGTTGGAAAAATCCAATAAGTCAAGAGGTTCTTTTTTTTTGTTGCTCTGATACTTGGGAATTGAGTTAAAAAGTTGGAAAAATTGGAAAAATCCAACAAGTCGAGTTTTTTTTTTTTTTTTTTACTTTGATATTTGGGAATTTTGAGTTGAGTCATCAGTTTTGGGATTTTCACAATGTTTGCCCTTTCTGGAAAAACTCTTCAGTATGTTCCTCGTTGACTCTGACGAGTATGAAGTACGAAAGATGCAAAGAGTATACAATCATAGATCTGAATTGTGGAAGTGGCCTACAATAGAGGATGCAATTTCTGAAGAGACATGGTGAAAGTGATGAATGCTTCTGAAGTGTATAAGCCTAGCTGCAGAGGGGAAAGGTCGTAGCAAGGGAGAGTTGGTACAAAATCGATGAACAAATTTTTTCTGTGGGTTTCTCCTAAAACTAGAGAAACTTTCCTTCCGAATTCTTTCATTTTATTTCACAAATGCTTACACTTCTTTTCTCTTTTTTCCCCCTTGTTTCAAATCAAATTTGTACAAGTTCAAATGAATACACCTACCTATTGAAACACGAATGTACCCATTTGAACTGTGTTATTTACAATATGAAGCAGGCATTGCAAGCTGGTGCATGAGACGTTGCAAACTGGTGTAAGCCTTGCAAATGGGTGATTTTCGCACTTTTTCTAAATATTATTAAATATCTATAAAGCCAGTTCAAAAGAAGAAGAACTCAGAGCTAGATACCACGATGAAGCCATAGATATAGTTCTCATATTATCATTTGCATTAAATTTGTGACGCGTCACAAGAAAACATACCTTAAGGTGATGAAGGTTGAAACTAAGATTTTAACTAGTTTTTATAGAAGTAGGCCAGGGGAATCCAATGCAACTTGCCGCAAGTCTCTAGCTCTTTTCCCAACTGAGATATAGCGTTTTGAAATCAGAGTACTCCAGAACGCAATTTTCGAGAATTTAATAGCCGAACGTTACTCTGTTTTTTCTGCCATGACAGCCGTGAAACCTAGCTACAAATAAAAAATTCTGAAGAACGTTTCCGTCGGCTCTTTAAGCTGAAATTTGCGGGTAACGCTATCTGCACCCAGTTTCATGAGCACCTACAAAAGAGAATGAATGAATGAATCAATTATGAACGAATAATCAGAATTGCTCCTTGACGTTTCCCACGCGTCGGTATTTCATGCCACTTTCGGAAGAAAAAACCAGCCATCAGAATTCCTAGAGTAAACCCTCAGTTCATTTTTTTCACGCGCGTCTTCGACTTTCGCGCACAAATTAGGCGTTTCTCCTGTTTGTTTCAAACCCGTCGGATTTTTCACGCGCGGGTCTTCGTTTCAGTGGTGTCTGATGAAATTCATCGAAAATAATCAGAAATTTTCCCTTAATATTTTCGATCAAATTCCTCGGAAATCAAAGGATGAATCTCTCAAAGAGTTCGGATGAAATTTTTTGGAAATCGTCGCAGATTTTCCCAAACATCTCCCAAGAAGATCATCAAAAATTATCGGAAAATTTCCTCGAAGATTTTCGACGAAATTCTTTGAAAAACATTGGTATTTTTACTGAAAATTTCCGATAAAATTCTCCAGAAATCATCAGGGATTGTTCTAAAGATTTCTATCCGACAAAATTCTCTTAAAATCATCGGGGATTCTTCTCAATTATGTTCGATGAAATTCTTCGAAAATGATCGGAAAATTTTCCTTCATATTTTCGATACAAGTCCTCGAAAATTACCTGCGGAAATCAAAGGATGAATCTCTCGAAAATTTCTGATGACGAAGTTCTTTGGAAATTATCGCAGATTTTTTCCAAACATTTCCCAAGGAAATCATCAAAAATTATCGGAAAAATTTCGAAAAACTTCTTTGGAAAACATTTGGAGTTTTTTTTTGTTGAAAATTTCCGATGAAATTCTCCAGAAATCATCAGAGTTTATTCTACAAATTTCTTTCCGACAAAATTCTCTTGGAATCATCAGGGATTATACTCAATTTTGTCCGATGGAATTCTTCGAAAAAGATCGGAAATTTTTCCTTAATTTTTTCGATAAAAATCCTCAGAAATTATCTTCGGAAATCAAAGGATGAATCTCTCGAAGATTTCTGATAAAATTCTTTGGAAAACATGGCAGATTTTTCATAATTATTTCTCAAGAAAATCATCAAAATTATCGGAAAATTTTCTCGAAGATTTTCGACGAGATTCTTCGGAAAACATTGGGAGTTTTTTCTGAAAATTTCCGATGAAATTATCCAGAAATCATCAGAGATTGTTCTCAAAGATTTCATTCCAACAAAATTCTCTTGAAATCATCTGGGATTTTTCTCAGTTATGTCCGATGAAATCCTTCGAAAATGATCGGAAATTTTTCCTTAATATTTTCGATAAAATTCCTCGGTAATTATCTTCGGAAATCAAATTGGAATCTTCTCGAAGATTTCTGATGAAATCTTTTGGAAATCATCGTTAATTTTCCTCGAAGATTTTCGATGAAATAAATAATTGTACATCTTTATTCTCGGGTGACAAAACAATTTTCAAGGTTCTGATGAAAAACAACGAATTCCGAAAATATTTCTTACTTAGCCGTTTTTTCGATCAAGATCTGGAAAAATATTCCAAGTCCGAATATATTATTAGACTTACTCGATTTTTCGAGCAAAACCTAATTCTGAGGATGAGTCCAAAATGCGCGCATTTCATTCGATACCTGGTTCGTTCTTTCGCATGTCATTCATTGCTCATCAGACTGGGTGAAGATAGCATTACCCGAAATTTGCATGGTGCAGGAGATCTGCATTAAAAATAATACAAGTGATTCCCGAGAGATGGCGCTTGTAAGGTTCCTGTAGGAAACAAAGTCCCAGAACTTTTCATCGTCACTCTATATTAAAGACATGTACCTTTCTGAAATGCTACCAATGACGGATAAAAATGTTGATTATAAGTTGATACAGTGTTGCCAGGAAAGCGAACAACAACTTCCCATTGAAAACTCAATTTCACCGAAAATTAATTTTGCACCCTATTTTTGCCTCTACTGCAAAATTAGAATTTTCATCTTAAGGTATGTTTTTCTCATGACGCGTCACATTTAGATGAGTAAAAAAGGCTCAAAGTTGAAGAAAGCCTTAAGGCATTGCAAACTGGTGCACTCACCCTACTCACTTAATACATAGTGATTTATCAATTTACCTATCAGGCGCTTTCAATTTTATAAATCGCTGTGGTAGGGGAATAAACAGTTCGGCCAAACATCTCGTGCATACTCGTATTCAAAGAGCTCGGAATCATCCGACTGAAAAATATGTAGCAACGTATACATATTATGCTGCCAAGAACTCGGAAATATTTTAGGTTAAAAAAAGAAGAGAAAGATCCACAAGAGCACCTGGAGACTACGTAAAAATAAATATGCCCGACTTGACAATTCGGAGGAGTAAAAAACAACTCGATTATTTAGCGACCAAGAATTTTAACGGGGACCCAACGGAATGAAGAGAAAAGTCAAGATTTAAGGATGGGAAAGGGGAAAAAGAGAGTGTAAAGGCGATGAAAACAGAGCAAGTTATACCCCGTCATGTCAGAAGAGTTGTCCTAAACCCTGAAATTGTACAAAGCGACCCGTTTGCTGCATTACAGCAATTTATATTACTTTAGTTTGTTAGAATTTTGAATAGGTAAGGTTTATTGGCCCCCACGCATGACTCGAGATATATCTGGGTGTTCATTTATTTTTTTTTTTCTGTGAAAGAACAATAGTATTGTAAACTTATTGCATGATATACCTATCTCTGCATTTTTGAATAAGTTACCTAGTATCTTTGGAGTAAATCTCTCGATTCATCTGTACTCGGAAAAGTTTTCAGGATGTCCCAATACTAATGAAACACAAGAGATCACAATTTTACATAAATGATATTTGTGTCAAAACTAAACGAAAGGTCCCACTTGGTCGGTATGGAGTTACGCATACTAGGTTGCAGAGAAATAATTTCTCTTTCCAATGAAACCAGAACAAGATCAGTATATTAAACACTCGCGAAGATATAAAGCGTAAACGCGGGACAGCGACGTTCCGAAGGAGTCAACACTGTTTTCTATTACATATTTTCGTTTCCATATCATTCGATCAAATCCGCTCCCAGTCTCCCAGCCACCGATCATTAGGAGAATAAACGGCAAAGTCGGACCTTTTTCAATACTGGGAGTTGCTCGATACAATTATATTTTTTCGACCCTTTTCACTACTTTCAGGCTCTGGACCCTCTTGCATCTGAAAAAGGATGAAGGTCCAAAGATGCTAAATCAACAACAAAAAATAATCCACGTTTTGGGCTGTATTTCAAAAACTAGGATCGGCCAAGTGGAACCTTTCGTTTAGTTTTGACACATTTCAAGATAGACTGAAAAAATTCCTGAGGGGAAACAAGTACGTAAGTAGGAGAAAGAGTCCAGAGATATTTAACTGCCTTTTCCAATATGCATAAATCAAAGCCGATGAAAAAATGTTGAAGGTTTTGCCCTTACATCCGCAAGATTTGCGTTGATTTTTGATGGTGAAGAGTTGCGTGTATATTACGCATGATTTTCTTAATAACGAATTCTTGAAGTTAGCAGAGTATCTACTAGTTGGAGTAGCACTTGAGCGAAGGAAGATGCAGATACCGTTGCATCCAGTAGGGTGACAGTGATTCGACAACTGATTAGTGCATCAGAGGCATCCAGTGTTATCCGAGTATCAACTATGCCGCAATAGGAGAAAAATCATTCGAATGTAATAGTGAATCTCCGACAGTTTTGGCACCTTTATTATGCACATTCTACGAGCGTAAGTGAAACCTTTTCCGCCATCACTTTGCGTTACAAACAAATTCATTAACTAACGATCGTGTCATAATGAACGCGAGGTAAAACACGGTAGGTACCCATTAGGTACCTATATTATACCTATATATTTGTAGGTACTTACAACAACAGTTTTATCTGTATATTGTACAGCAGATAGAGTACCCATCTAAAGCCATCGAGTCCGGTACCTTCAGTGGCGGTTGACTGTAAGATACCTAATAATAAGTGACGCTGCAGTTTCAACGTAACGTCTTCGTCTTCATAATGCACCGTGTCGGTAAGGCAATACTTATTCGAGACAGTTTACACGAACTCAAACAAATGATAGGCGCGCATTGCATATTCATTATAACGAAGTGCATTTCATACTAGTCTGCGAGTAACACGATGTTTCATACCATTTGAGTGAGTTTGTCAAACCGTTTCGCAGGTCGTGTTTTATTATAAATATATTATACGTATTTTATACACGCGTGAAGAAACTCGACTATGAAAAACTGTCTACCATCTCATTTTTACGTGATTTGTATAAAACGTTCTTACGATAATTTTTGCAAGTTACAAAGGTCAATTATGTGAATCAGATATGCGAATTTAGACGGTTAAATAAAATGGCATTTTATTATTTCCATTTTTTTTTCGCTTTTTCCCTCGTCTTCCTCGGCGATGCAGCACCTATTGTAGTGCATTACTTATAAGTTACTTACGGTATTAGATAACCTGTGAGAAGCATTAACGCCTATAACGCTTTGCATCGCATCGTATCACGTTGCATCGTATCGTACAATCTTAAGAGCCCAGCGTACAGTTTAAAGACTAGCAGTTACTTCCCGAAAATGATAAAATTTATTTTATGAATTTCTTTCATCAGAGATCTTACATACCCGAGCAATTAATACATTAATACCCGAGAAAGTAATTGCCTATAATTGTTGCTCCGATTTTCATTTTTAGGTCGTAAGTTGTGCTTGTGTATTTACTTGTAGCCACTCGTGTATTGGCATGTAAATACATACACACTAATTCCATTACAAAAATGTGTCGTCGTTGATTTGCTTCAACAAGTTATTTCGTCATCTAACATGACGTCGCTCGGTCAGTCTTAGTAATTTAGGGCTGCAAAAGTTACACCGGGTTGTTAACGGTAACTCTTCACAGTTGACCGTTCTCATTATTTGGTGGAGCTTATGGCGATTATTGAAGTAACAGAAGTCCCACCCAATGCTGAGAGATTTATACCCATACTAACCAGCGAAACGACAAGAGCCCCAAGTTCGCTAAACGAAAATAAAGTCACTGGCCCCGACAAAATTGAAAATGCAGTCTTAAAATTAGGTAGGGAAGCCTTCAGAAAACCATTAAATAGGTACCTAAATTGTTCAACGATATGACCGAAACTCAAGTCGTACCTACTTAATGGAAAACAGCAGAAATTATACTCGTACACAAGAAAGGTAGGAAAGAGAACATTAATAATTATCGCCCTATAAGTCCCACATTAAATATAAGTAAAACTTATTTGAAAATCTTAAAATACAGAATAATTACGTTGTTAGATGAAAACCAACCATACAAACGGCCTAATGGAAAAAAGCGTTGCTTTTTAGCGTGGCGAAAAAGAGCGTCACAAAAATTGCGCTGGCTAGGCTGGCTAGCTGATAACGAAAAAAATGTTACTCTGGAGCATGACAAAAAGAGCGTGACGAAAATAACGTTATGAGCTGGCTATAGGCTGGTAACAGCAAAAAGGCGTTATACTCTGAAACACGACGAAAAGAGCTGGACAAAAATAACGTTACGGGCTAGCTACGCTCACCGACTGGCTGGCTGACTGACTGACTGACTGACCGACCGACCGACCGACCGACCGACCGACCGACCGACCGACCGACCGACCGACCGACCAACCAACTGACTGACCGACTGACCGACCAACCGACCGACTGACTGACCGCCAAGTTTTGGATTCGTGTTTTCTTCAATGCTTCTTTATTACCTACCAATGATGTAGCTGAATTCTCCACAGAGTACAACGAACTATTTGCTGAATTCTCCACAAAGTACAACAAACCATTTCCATGGAAAGAGACAAAACGAAGACTGAGAAAGAGAGTTGTACTTTTTCTTTTTTCCTCTGATTTTATTTACATACACGCAAATTTATAAGCACATTTCCTATTATTCAGTCAGTGTATTTTCAGACCTTAGTAATCTAAAGTAACATTCTGCGTCATTCTCCCCTGTCTTAAATCATTTTTTGACCAGTTCTGTAAATAAAAGTAGAGGAAAAAAGAAAAATTTCGACTCTCTTTTTCCGTCTTCGTTTTAACTTGGAAAAAAATTTTTTTAGCGTTCAGGAATTCGGAGGCAAAAGTCTATTGGGCAGAATTCTTTCGGGGTCTTCTTGTTCGGGCAAAATGTTTTTCGTTTTTTTTTCGGGATTTTTTTTTTCAGGTAAAATGTCATTCGGGCAATTTGTTTTCGGGGATTTTTCTTCGGGCAAAACTCTTCAGGCGAATGTCAGGGAACCCGACCAACCAACTGAAAAACTGACTAACGGGTCGATTGACCAACCAACTGACTGACAAGAATGTAGGAAAGTAGGACTGATAATTAACCTCAGTAAGAATAATTTTCTGTCAACAAATAATTGAAATGCAAAACTAAGTTCAGACAACATCGAAAACGAAAAAGTGGACCAGTTCAATTACTTGGGTCGAACATTGACAGTTAACAATAAATTTGATGCTGAAATAAGTACGCGTATAAAAAACGGGTGGAAAAGCTTTTGGGCTCTCAAATACATTTTTAAAAGTAAAATGGGGCTACAAACAAAGATCAAAATCCTTGATAACAGTGTGACGCTCTGCTTAATGTACGGAGCCCAGGCTTGTGCCCTGACTAAATCCCAATTAAACAGATTACAAGTGACTCAAAACAAAATGGTAAGCAGCATCCTCAACATCAGATCTAGAGACAAAGTAAAAAACACAAAGTTATACGCAATGAACAAAGTGGAAACGATCCCATAAAAAGTCAAAAAACTAAAATTCAGATGCGCAGGATACTTAGACAGGGTTAAACACTACAAATAGCATAAAAGACTGACTGGACTCTGTATGGAAGCGCGAGGAAAAGGGAAGACCAGCAACCAGGTGGCGAGACGAAATTGACAGGAGAGTTGGGACTACGTGGGGAAGGGTGGCAAAGGACAGAGTTTCATGGGAAAGATAGGGGAGGCCTATTCCCGCGAGTTGGGCGGGTTGTAACGATCATGTACAGTCTAAAGCTGTATAATAATCATGGCGATGCACGCATGTCAAAGTGGCTCCCCAGACAACGCAATCCTGATTCCGGAAACTACCCTCTCGACTATCGAGTCGATGACACGAGAGGGGACACAGATCTTTTATGTTAATCGTTCATTTAGATATACTGCAATAAGTCGGCCTTAGTCCCTCTCTACAGCCTTCCCCTTCCGCGGCTCCATCACCCTACGGCCTCCTCGCTCAACCACCACGAAGATCCTTTGGTCCTCCAACCAGGAGCTTCCACCACCATGACCACCCCTCCCCACGAGAACCCTTCCCTTCAAGACCACCTGCCCGGGACCAGAACCTTCCGCACATCGGTTATGTCTTAAAACTTGGAGATCTTTTGTGTTAGAACAGATTATGTCCTTGAAAGTAGTTGATCTGCCCCTGCAATTTTTCAGGGGCCCTCCTCCCTCTTCAGGAGCTTTCTCCACAACCATGAACTCCCTCTTGAGGGTAGGCTACCCCTGGAAAATTGAGCAATTAAGGAGCAGGGTAGGCAACCCGCAGCGATTTGTGATCTTGAAGATTATGAGTAATTATGTCATTTTATGTCTTATTATGTCGGTTTTGTCTTAAAACTTTGAGATCTTTTATGTTAATGTCCTTGAAAGTAGCTGATCTGCCCCTGCAATTTTCCCATTTTTAGGTAGGCAACCCGCAGTGCGTTTTTTCCTGGAGGGAGGGGGAGGAGTTTTGGTTTTTAATATATAGAGAGTTATGTCATTTTATGTCTTATTATGTCGGTTATGTCTTAAAACTTGGAGATCTTTTATGTTAGAACAGATTATGTCCTTGAAAGTTGCTGATCTGCCACTGCAATTTTTCTAATTTTTAGGTAGGCAACCCGTAGTGCGTTTTTTCCAGGAGGGGGAGGGGGAGCTTTGGTTTTTAATATGTGGAGAGATTATAAGCCTTAGATTGTACATAATCGTTACAACCCCCCTCCAACTCGCGGACATAGGCCTCCCCTACATGAAGTGATCATGAACTACGGACCTAAGATTGTTTAGATATTTTCCATCTATTTTAATTCCTTTGTTGTTCCAATCTAGGCCGCGAAAGTCGTATTTCAATATCGCGTTAGAAAGATTTGGTGAGAGGGGGTCACCCATGATCTTGGTAAATTTGTCACAGATTCAGCGAGAGTTTACCTTCAAAAATTCTAGTATGGAACTGAAGACAGACGTATGATATATACCTAAACGTTAATTTCTTTCCCTTGCTGGGCACCCTTGAAATGTTCGTTTCCTTCATACAGTTACTACCAGCTAATTATTTCTGCCGCAATCACCATCAACCTGACGTAATCTTCAGCCGAGTGAATATAAAACGTGAACGAAGCTGAGGTCAGCGATAAATCGGCAGTTATGGTAAGGATTCTGAACGGTGGTTTACAGCTGTAGTAATAATAAAAAGTTTGTTATTCGACATTTTCTTTCGCTTCACAATGTCCGTACCCAGGGTCGGCGATCTTTCACTGTCTCGCCGGGTACACATACAAAACTTCTAAATAAGGAACCCTGGAATGTCCCCCCTTTCCTCCAAGAAAACTGAAACACAAAAAACATCCAATAAGTACCTATAAGTTTTAAGAAAAGATTGAATTTTAAAAAAATGTGAATTTTCCGCCCGGTGCACGTGCCTTAGTGCAACTGCACTTTCGCTGGCCATGCCTGTATCTCTCGAAGATTCTCATTTGTATCGTAGTCCGAAGATGGAGATCGTACGTTTGTAGGTTACATCCCAGTATAATATAAAATTTGCTCTCTCCAGGGTCCTTCTTTAGGCTGACCAGACTTTTTGAGGAAGAGAATAGTATACCAAAATGAAGAGGGTTAGCACAGTGGCATAGATATGGGGCATGAAAAAAAAAGTGTTCAACGAATTTTCTCGCGCCACCCCGTGAAACTTTGGCGCGCTGTGTGCGCGCGCCTTCTGCAATTCTTAGGCTGCATGTCTGCAAGCCTCTGAATTTATAATTTATTCATCTTCATTATTATAATTAATTATTATTAAAACAGAGTAGGCGAACCAAATACCACAACATCATTATGAAATGATATCATTTCATTATGATGATGAACAAAACATAAATCTGAAAACTGTTGTCACTAGGGATTCCAAAAATATGCTTTGCATGTTTTTTTTTTTTTTCAGTACAGTACTCTTGAAAAGAGTATGTCCGGCTAGTCTGTTCATTCCATCATTCCACCAGATGGAGAAGACTTCTGGTTCCGAGACAAATATACGCATCGCTTGTCAACTCAGACAGCCGGCCAGTCATATTCAGGGACGTAGCGAAGAGGAGGGGCAAAAATTGTTAAAAATTCCCAACTGACTCAAACAAGAATTCCCAAGTATCAAAATTTGATCCATCTACTAAAATTTCCCAACTCCGGCGGAGGCTTGGGGACAAGCTGCCCCCGTGCTCCCTTATTTTCTTCCCTGGACATAGTAGCTGCTGGTCAGCCGAACGAGGCCGGATTATTTTCATTGATAAAATAATAATGATATTGGAAAACGCGATCTTGAAGATGAGAACACACATACATACATACACATTACACACACACAACACATGAACGTATTAACTACTCACCAATCATACGATGGTGTGCGTGAAGCAATTCGGTACAATAAACCTACACTCGGATAGACCTAAAATCGTTTGGCGATTACGATGAAGTCGTACAAAGCCTACTTCTTCATAGCATCTAGGAAAAGTTGCGAAAGTGGACCGTACACAGTAGACCAGGTACTACCTATCAACAACCGACGATCAATCAGGCGGACCCGAAATTACCTATCGCTTCGAAGTTTTACATAATTCTTCGCATTAAGCTACCGCGGGTTACTCCATTGTCTAATGGAAAATGAGATGTCACTTTTTGTGGACTGATTGTCCACGATTTGGCAGAACTTTAGTACAATTAACGCCAGCCGAACTCTCGTTTACTTAAAAAGAGGTAAGGTAGCTTCGAGTCGCATCATCCATTCGCGGCAGTTTGGAATCAGGAAGCATCGAAACACGGAGCATGCTGTCCGGACTGCGATGGGACTCATTTTGAGATCACGGACGCAGAACAACTGCACGCGGCCGCTGTGCCCTTAAACATTAAGGGAGCATTTGATCACGCCTACTGGCCGGGGATCCTGAGAGCTGTCGTTGCGTCTGGTGCGCCTCGGTATCTATACCGTAGCGTGCGGAGTTATTTCGCCGCTAGGGAGGTTCGATTCCAGGGGATGGTCCGACATCATATGAACGGGGCTGTCCATAGTGTTCAATTCTTTGTCCGACCCTGTTGAACATGCTGTACAACGACGTCATTCGCCGACTACCGGGGGAAGCGGTGTGTGGAGGTTGGTGGAGAGTCCGGGCTGGCAGTTACAGGAACATCAAGAACGTAATTTCAACGGTGGAAGCTGCTGACTGAGAACTGCCTGGTGTTGAATACATCCAAGACGGAGGTGCTCCTATTTCGAGATCTAGGGGTAGGTACCCTGTCCGCAGTAGACTATAAAGACGCAATGCTTCCCATGAGGAGGGAGTTGAAGTACCTCTGCGTGATGTTGGATACCGATGGAAACTGCCTGCCTCACTTGCGGTACATTCGTGTCCAGTATGAGGAGGTACTGCTCGTGCTGATGCAGCTGTGCCAGAGAACCTTCGGGTTCAGCAATGAGGTCCGAAGGGTTATAGTTAGCGGTTCCCTGAAAATTGATCGCACGAGAATTGAAAGCATAGAAAATTAATCGCACGATTGTTCGCAAAATTATTCGCACCAGTAAAATTTATTTTCAATATTCATTAAAAAAAATTTTTAATTTACTAATGTAGACTAATATTATGAGCAACCCCTCTCAAGTACTTAAAGATACGGTTCCCCTCCCTTCCCTCATCATCCCCGACGCTGTCGTCACTCTCTTCCCTGTCAGTAGTGCCAGGACAGCATTCCATGAGCCTTTGCAGTCTGACCGTACTGTCCTTATACTTCTTGTTCTTAGCGAGAGGGTTACCCGCTACTACACGTGCTCTACATTAGCCTTCTCCAAGGATTGCTCCCGGTGGATGCCTTCTATAAATTTGAAGATGTTAGGATGCACGGCATTGAGCATGCCTGTGTGCCACCCTTCCACTGAGTTATTGGTTTTAGGCATGGACTTTCAAGCAGCGTGGTAACAATTCCACATTTCCAACGGAAACTGAGAAACACACAGCAGTTCACCCTCCGAAAGTCATTCACGCTGTCTTTCCTCGTGCGAACAATTTTCTGGTGTGATCAATTTTCTGCGATCAGTTTTCGTGCGAACAATTTTCCGGCCACCATGGTCAGCGGCTGCATCCTGAGTAGATATTATTATTGCAGTTCGTTGTACTACCACCCGGTGCACGAGCTGCGCTACCAGGCGGAACTGAACAATATGAAGGGAAGAGGTGATATCCTATGCAGCCGGCTGTACCGTAGCGTCAGCACAGAAGGGGCGGCCGTGATTAACGCGATGCCTTCCCTGAACCTGCTGATCTTCCAGAGATCAGTGAAATACCTGGTCAAGAGCGGGTTCAGGGTCGACAATTGGCGAAACCTTCCCCGCTTTGATTCCTCCTCCAGCGAATGGCAAAGTCAGCTCTACTAGGCAACCATCGACGAGGGTCAACACGATGTTGGCGCAGTAGATACAGGCGCTGTTCCCTGACGTGCGTACCAGATTGGAACAGGAACACGAAGAAGAATTACGTGAGATGGATTTCTTCCTGGCGCAGGTGATTTCAGGTCACGGGTGTTTTGCATTGTACCTGCCCCGCCGAAATCGCCGGGACAGCGACCGGTGCCCCTGCGGTGTTGGACCGAAGACACTTCGGCATGTGTTCCGAGAGTGTGCCCGGCGGACTAACTGAAGGCCGGAAGACTGGATAAGAGTGAGCCGTGAACACCTGCGGTATATGCGAAGGGTGGTGAAGAGCCTGTCGTAGCTCGAAAACCCAGCATATCCCGCAAGTGACGAAGACCAGGCCAGATGAGGCTGAAAACCCGCAAGAGTGTGGGGAAAACCAGAAGAAGCCGGAAAAAGCCGCCGCAGCAGAAGAAGCCATCGATTGCCGTCAACCACGAGCGGCTGGCTGCGAACCCTAGTAGGTAAGACCATAGTAAGTCGGGTGTTGACGAAGTCCACCTCCTCCGCAGTGATGTAGGGCACGAACAGGTCGCAGCCCACAACGTAGGTGTCGCCGTCATTTTCATAACAAAGAAGACACCAATCCAAATTTAATATGTTTAGTATAAGTTTGTAAGGTCCGCCTCTCCAATAAGGTGAGGTCCGGTTTGGCCACAAAATCCAAGTCATAGCTGATCGTAAGGAGTTCCCTGAAGCACCCAGCGAGAAACCTTAGGGTAAAAGCCGGGGAAAACATGGTATCTCAGACGAAACAGAAAGCTGTCACCTAAATAATTTAAGATTGTGGATAGATTGCGCAAGGTAAGTGCGGGTATTACCGCCCATCTGGCTAATTCCGCCACCTTTCAGAATGACGTCACTTGACAATGCAGTCACGAGGTGGCAGTTGTAGCATGTGTATAACGCCACAGAAACCAAGTCTGCTATCTTGGAAAGGGTAAAAATTTCGTTTTAAGAGCATGATAAGAAGAATCAGAGAATGAGCGGAATATTTTTTTGTTCTTATTAAATACCGGGAAATATTGATAAGAAAGAAAGTGCCGGAAAAAGCTGTACAAAATAGTATATTACACACCAAGAGTCAAACGTGAGTGTTTACATGGCGAGGGAAAATTTGCAAACGAGCGTAGTGAGTGAGCAATTCTCGAGTCATGTAAACTCGCTTTTGGCTCTTGTTGTGGAAGTTATTTTTTATACTACTTGATCAGAAGCGGCAATGTTTTTCGCTGACGTGGTCTGTATTTTTTTTTCAATCTCTTTATTTATTTAAATTACAGACAGGTGATTTTTGTGTGCGTAATTAATTAAAAAATTTAATTTGCTCAGTTAATTACCACGAAGTACAGTATCACAGTCTTGTCTTCAGTTTGTTCACGTGCACAAACAGCATACACAGGTAGTGGCCAGGAAAAACGTAACAATGGGTAACAACGAACGGTAGCAGCTGTACTACGTCGTGAATATTTAAATGCGTTCTTGAGTCGCTATTTTGTAATTCGCTCCGTGACTAACTGGTTAGAGACGATCGCTGCATTTCAGTCAAATGTTTCATTTGACGTGGGTTCGATTCCCGATATGAAATTACTGGCCAGCAATTTTTTCATGTAAAAACGCTTTCCATTGAGGGACGTTTACTTTACATGCAAGTTTCGTTATCACTCAATACATGAATGATGGACGCTTCTTGTCGTCTGTAAAACACCAATGTAAACATTGCCTTTCTGATCAAGTAGTATAAAAAGATAATATAATCTTATTTACTATCGTTGGAAAGCTTGTTCTTCCAGCTTTCAAACTGTTTGAAAAACGCTGAATTATTCCACGAAGGCAAGCGAATATATGTACAAATGTACGCAAAAAAATTATCGGAAACTGCTAAGAGTATGCGGGTATTTCCGCCATGCCCATAACAAGCTAATTTCGCGTGCAAGATTCTTTGATACTTATACCCACTTTACCCCCACTTTGGTACCGGTCTAGAATAACGCCGCATTCGTTCAGAAAGTGATTCATTCGCATTTTGAGGGGGGGGGAAGGGGTGCCAGTATACTAGTGAATGACAGGGCATTCTAAGTTTCAAGAATAATTCTTCCAATATTGTTCCTCGTTCATTATAAGACATTCCAGTTTTTATAGTAACAGTCATTTTTAAAGAGTTTTCTCAATAAAATTATTTTGTACAGACATTTTCCACTTGTTTTTCTAATGATGCTGAGGCAAGATAATAACCAGAGATGGAGAAAGAATTTTGGGGGAAAAATTAAATAAGCTAGAAGAAAAGTAGTACAGAAGTTTTTGACTCGTAAAAAGTGAAACAAGAAGTTCAAGATTTTTAGAAGTACATTATTTATTGTTATAGTGCTTTTGCATACATGGAAAATGACATTGAAACTGTATGGCGGTATTACCCGCACCATGTCGGGTAACTCCGCCACCCAAGGGTTCAACAAATTTATTTATATAACCCCAATGCCACCACCACTCTTCCTTTTCTCCCTCGGGATTATACTACGAGTATAGTAACTTTGAGTATACAAACGAAAACAATTCGACATTGCTGTCCGGCTTTTGTGAGGCATTAGCATCTCCCCATTTCATACTCGCAATAATTTACTTTTATTGGATCTTATGTTTGTTAGGGTGCAGCAAGCCAAGAAGATTTGGAATCGGCATGTTTTGTCAAATTTACCTAATCATTATTTAGTCGACATTTTGAAACAAGAAAACAAAAATTCTTTGACCTTTTTTGGCTCGCATCATGGAAATTTTTATACCGACTTGGCATGCTTCAATAAGTTTTTTGGTTCGGACATATCGTCGGCATTTTGTTTACTAGTATCATAATGTTTATTCGTGGGGTTAACATTACTGAAAATGAAAAAAGATTCTTACAAGGCCGCGCTGTGGTGGGTTTGATGGTGATGGCGATAGTGATGGTAATGGGGGGATGATGATAATAATAGCGATAGCGCTGGTAATTTCAACCGTTTGAAGAAGCAGATTAGACAAAGATGACTATAGAAAAAGAAAGGGATGCGAGAAATTATAATAATTAAACTGTTCAGCACGTTTAAAACACATAATCATTCGTTTTCCCACGTTTATTGAAATCTCGTGTTTCGTAAACCGCTCAATATTATAAATCACCGTCGCGTTGTTCGTGTCGTTCTTCGAAGAAGAAACAAAATCAGACGCTCTGATCAGCATTATACTGTAAATTTATTATTAATTATGAAATATTAACGAAACAATCCTAGAAGAACAGTGGTGATTAAAATTCACTAATAGCGACGCCACGGCATCGTGATTGGAATCTGGTAATGGTGGATGCTTAATAGCGGAGAAGTAATTTAAGCATCCGTGGGTGTTGATTTATCTATAGGCTGAAAATTAGGTCCACTGTACAGACTATCGAGAAGGTACTCGTATCATACTGAAAAGAGTGTGATAATGTTAATTTTTTTTTAAATAATGCTTTCACTGATCGTTACGTTTGCATCGACGAAGCCATTGAAGATGTACGCAGAACAGATGACCGAGACCTTCGATTTCGTGTAACAACATCTCCTAATACGCCTATGGATGCAGAACGATGACAGTTCCTTCATTTCATCAGCGGAGTTGCTGTCCCTGATTTGCCAGCAGGGACAGAGTGGCCCGCCAGACAACCGGGCCAATTCCCGCTTGGCTGGAACAAATGTAGCCTGATGATTCCAGAACTGATTCAACATCTTTAATTCTCTTCAATGCTTGTTTATGATTCTCAGGGACGCACCGATGGGGGGGGGGGACTTACAATCCCCCCCCCCTGTAGGAATGCTTAACTCAGCAGTTGGGAAAATTTACAATTTCAGTCTGGCGGAGTTGGAGAAATCCAAAAGGTTTTTATCTTCTCCTTTCTTTGATATTTGGGAACTGAGTATTGAAGTTGGGAAAATTCAACAAATCAACAAAGGGTTTTTCTTCCTTAGCTTTGATATTTGGGAATTTTGAATTGAGTCAATTGGAGTTGGGACTTTCACAATTTTTACTCCCCCCCCCCTCCGGAAAAATTCTTCGGTACGTCCCTGATGATTCTTGAAGAATTCTTTAAGGCTCTTGCTGTGTTTTAAATTTTATAAAATTCTTTCAGGCACTTTACAGATCTTACAGACTTGGTTGATACTATTGTAAGCTTCGAAACTTTTTAAAGATCTCTCAGACTCTTTGATGTCTTCAATACTTCTTTCAATACCGTTAAGATATGTTTTCGTAGCTATGTTACTAGTTTCAAACTCTTTTAGATTCGTTTCACTCTTTTTAACATCCATTTGGATGAGTTTAAAACTTTTTGAGATTCTTTTAAGCTTCTTAAATCTTGTTCAAAACTTTGAAGACTTCTGAATAATATGCTTCTTCATTTCTAAAGATCTTCAAGATTCATTTCAAGACTATTCCTGGCTTAAATAAGATTTTCAAAGACTATTCTTGACATTATTAGCATTAATTAAGACTTTTTCATGCTCATTCAAGATACTTTGAAAATCATTAACACGGGCTTAAAATACTTCGAGATTCATTAAGTTTTTTCCAGTCCTGTTTTAGATTTTTCAAGACTTCTTTCGGACTCCTACAAACATGACTAAAACATTCTGAGACTATTCTACAACACTTCACTGACACTTTTGAAACTCTTCTAGCCTAGTTAAAGGCTTACAGAGACAAGTTCAATATTTTTTACTCTTTAAGGTTTTTCTGAACCTGTTTGTTTTAGTGTCTAGTCGAGTCTTAAGAAGTCCTAAATATACATAGATCTAAAAGAGTCTCAGAAATGTCTGAAAGAATCTAAAAAAAAAAAGTCTGTATAGCTTAAAATAATAATCTGAAACAAGTCCGAAAAAGCTGTAGAAATAATCTGGAACAATTCTGGACGAGTCTTGAAAAATAAAGTACAAGTACGTCCGACAGAATTTAAAACATGTATGATGATATATACGCTCCCGTACCGACGAAAAAGTTGACAATATCTATTTTACAATTCATTTTAGCGAGTTTTAAGGGGTCTGTAAAAGTCTGGAAGAGTCTAAGAAAGTCTGTTGTAGAGTATACAGTAATAATCTTCAATCCAAAAAAGTTTTAGGGATAGCCTTGAACAATTCTGGAAGGGTCTTGAAAAGTAAAATAGTCTGAAAGAATTTCAAGGAAGTGTGGGAGATGCGTTCCCTCCTTTCTCCCTCCCCTTTGGAAACAAGTTGAAAATACCTATTTTACTGCTTATCTTAAAAAGTCTTAAAAGGGCTTATAAACGTCTTGAAGAGTTTAAAAATGCCTTTGTAGAACCTGATGTAAAAATCTTGAACTAGAAGGAAAAAGTTTTAGAGACAGCCTTGAAGAATTCTAGAAGTCTTGAAGAAAATAAAATACGCCTAAAAGAATTTAAAAAAAAACAACAAAAAACTGTAAAGATATTTTTACATTTCCCTCCCTCCGAGTCAAGAGAAAAAATTGCAAAATATCCGTTTTGTTGCTCATCTTAGCGAGTCTTAGAGAGTCTAGTAAAACTCAGACTCAAAAATTTTTTGTAGAGTCAGGAATAATAATCTTAAATAAAGCTGAAAAAATGTCTACTGAAAGACTCTTGCTGAGTAAAATACGTCTGAAAGAATTTTAAAGACGTATGGGGATACGTACCCTCTTCCTCCGTGCTGAGAAAGATTTTTATGACTCGAATCGTTAGGGAAGAAAGTAGTCCCAACTCGCTCTGCTTGCAACAGTGGTCTTACCTACAAGTTTTTTCCATCTCTCTATTGTTACTACTCGTATTACTTATGAAACTGTAAGCTATCCGCCATCCTCATCAAAATTTTTGTGTTTCGAAACTGCCCAGAGGCACTTAGTTTTTAAACATTTGAAGTCTATACTCTCTACAGAAGTACCCAGGTATCAGCAATGCTAAACTAATTATTATTTCACTCGATGGGCAAAAAAAAATATTCCTGGAAAATTTGAGCTCGATTTGATAAAGTTAACGGAACCTTCACTTTATGAGAACATAGGTACTTTAACTTTCGATTCCCAATCATCCACATAAAACACCAAATTGGAATCACAAACAAAGTTATTTATCCGCATCCGAACTCTCATATGGCAAACACAAAAAGTGTTTTCTCAAAGGGATTCAGATTTTATGCTGAGTCAATAAAATTTCGTCGACTGTTATTACTTTTCAAAAGAAAACTGAAATTGTGGAAAATTAAAAAAAAAAAAGTTAGTTGAGAAATTGTTTCAGGGTACGGGAAAGTAGAAACTAGAAGGCAGGAGAGTAAAAAGAAAGAGGAAAATGACATAATGAAGAATTTTATTTCTTCAACGTTTTCTCGAGGAAAGGGAGTGGGACAAGGTATTGGCCTGCGATTGTTACAGTGGTGACCTGCAATAGTATATTTCAAGTCAGGGAGCGAAAATGAGGTTTATCACGACAAGTTCATATAGAAAACTTTTCAAAATTCAACCACAACTCGGCCCCTTCAAAATTAAGTGTATGCAAACATATCTACATATTGTCAGAGTAGATTTTCCTACTTACCAGAAGGGAGGTCATTGTAGAAGAGATAGTATACAATAATATGAGCCTGGTATATGATTTTGAAAGATTTTCAAAACATAGTTTGTTCTCCCCACTATATCATTGGCCCCCTCAAGAATCATGGTCTGGTTACGGGCTTGATTTCCGCCCATAAATTTCGAATTACTCGCAATATTTAGCGTATTTTCTCCTGGAAGAAATACGCTTGTGGGTAATTCTATAAGAATGTTGATATTTTATTTCCCCCCCCCCCACTTTTTTGAGTGATTTTCCAAATAGTTCTGATTGATAAATAATAACATTGATATGGTCTCTCTACGACACTTTGGTTGAGCCAATTAGTAACCTTCCTCGAGAAGCGGCTTTCTGAAAAATCGAATTGGGAATTGAAAAGAAGGGTTTCCGGGTTACTGATTTTAAGGATTTCGTCAGATGCTTGATCCGATCCTCATTTAAGTCCCTTTGCCCATTTCGACTGAACAATTTAAGTTTGGTGACCCACATCTAAGTCCGATTAGAAATCCGATACTAATTTCGAAAACAGCAACCCAGAATATCCCATTGTCGACACTATTCAATGAAACAATTTTTTACATTTCACGAGTGAATTTTGGATTTTGGGGCAAGAAACTGAAGTTGGCTCAAAAATCCGATCGAATATTTCTGAAATCAGCAATCTAAAAAACCTGATTTCGATACTTTGCTTGATCCTAGTTCGATGCTCTGTTCGATATGGTCACATTTGAAAATTAATAGTTGGTGGAACGTTCCAGCTCCCCTTTCGGAAGAAAAAGTTTTTCACTCAAAAAGGAACTTAACATTACACCTAGTGAAGATCCTGATGTATGGCATCGTGATCTGACTTCGCAGTTAAAAATAAAGATGGGGTGCCCATTCTATTAGGTACCCTGTATTATATTTTAAACTGAGGCTCATGCAATGGGGGGGGGGGAGGGTTCTATTACTTTGTAAAGTTTAATATGGGTATTCAATAATTGGTTCCAAAGGTCGCTAAATTCGGTTTTGGTAACATTTTGGCCATACTTCCCGAAGTGTGGCGCATACCGATGGAAAGGAGGTGCAAGATGGCAGTTGTGGTAATCATACAGTAAAAAATTTAAGATCATGGAAAGTGGTTAAACATGATTTTTATGGAATAAATTTCACTTCATACAAAATTGTATTGGGAAATGTTGGTATCTTTTCTATTTACTGTAACACTCTAGGGGGGGGGGGAGGGGTATTAATTTAGTGATGAGGAATGTCATTTATGTAGATTAAAGAATCTAGGCCCAACAAATTGCTGTTGACATGGATAGAAGAACCAGCTGGGTTATGGTCTTATGTTTATGAATTTCTGAATAATGGGAAAAAAGTTTTCCCTCATAGGTATTCAGGTTGATTGCGATTATACGTCAGAATTACGAAATCATTGCTAACCAACCAAATTAACGAGAAAATTTCATTTATTATCGGAAAACTTTTAGTGAAATATAGTTTGAAATTTGCTCAGAAATTTCAAACTACATTTTTACTGAAAGTTTTTGCCAAGCTATATGCCCATACCGATTTTCTATTCAGTATGTGAACATACAACATTGTGCTGCAAAAATTAGAGAACTCGAAAAAGATTTGAAAAATATGAGAGAAAATGCTGAGTTCGATAAAATTTGGGCAGAAGAAAAAAAATGCCATGAAAGAGGAACATGGGGCTGATAAAAGATTGCGTTCATAGTCTTGTTTTGTAATGTCAAAAAAAAAAAAGAATTGTATCGAAGTTTATATTCTCAAATTATTGATTATATTAAAAACCAGCTACAAGATAGATTTGCGCAACTATATACAAAATTTACAATTTTTTGAAATAATTGATAGTTCTAAAACAGATGTTAGAGAAAAAAGTCTTACTAATCTTATGCAGACTTACTGTGAATATTTTGATTTACTTAAATTACGGAATGAATTAAGAGTGTTCCGGAATAGTGAGGGAAAATCGGTCGCAGAAATAATGAAGATGAAGGATTAAAGGATTTGATTAGTTGTTCAAACTCAGCCAACTTATTTGTACCATACCTGCTACAACAGCATCAGTGGGACGTTCATTTTCTGCGCTAGAAAGAATTCAAACTTTCGTACGTTCTACACAGCTGCAGAATAGGATGTGAAATTTATCCTTGCTTTCAATAGAAAAAAGTCTTTCATCTTTTATGAGAGGTCGGTCGAACTCTTATAACTCTGTAATCGAAAATTTTATACACTTTTCAATATGCAATCACATTTAATCTCCACACCTACCCCTAGTTAAAATTATACAGTACCAAGTTCTGTCATGGAGAATGACCAGGGCCGCACTTCGCTTTTTTCTGCCTTTGAGCTATGAAGTTCTGTACGCCTTTCTTCCGTAGATTTTTCTCCTTTTTTCAAGCGGGTGAGGCTTAGAAGGTCTCAATGTATACAAGAATGTAGGTGGTGATTAACGTGTTTTGGAAATGAAAAACCCCTAATTCCTGGTAATCATTTATTTAAAAAAAAAACAAAAAAAAAACTAATTACACTAATAAATGTTGTATTATTAATGATTTTTTACTCTCTAAAGCGTTGATAATCTCTTCGTAATCTAATTTTTTAATGATTTCGCACTCAATAGGTATTAAGAATCACCAGCAAATTCAGTCTCTGTTGCAACATTATAAAATGGAGATAATTCTTAATACGACTGAGAGTAGAAAAGCTCCTTTCTGCAGAACAATATTGGTACAGGCCATACACAAACACAAACCACAAACGGAAAACTATGTCAATGTTGGGATAGATGGTGTTTATAATTGTAACTAAACCAGCAAACATCTGAACTCTGAAGAAAGAAAATGGAGCGACATGCCACATGCAAACAAAATTTACCAATTTTCAACTTTTTAATCAATCTGTTAGAGGAAATACAGTCATTTGGCAACTCGTATTAGTCCATTTTTTTGAAGTTTATTGTTTTAGTTAAACGTAAGAGACTGCAAAGTCTGCTTCATTTATCGTTTTACTTTTTCGAGTGAACTATACACTTAAAAATAATCGTCTTTCGTTTGCTGCCTCGGGCAACCTTTAAAAATCTGCCGCCTTGAGCTGAAGCCTCTTCAGCCCATGCCTATAAATACGGGTCTGAGAATGACCTAGAAAAAAAAAACAGGATTCGTCTAACTTACTAGTGTAATTAGAAAGTAAAAAAGTTTTCCCCGATTTTCTCGAGGGAGGCGTTGCACCTCTCCCCCTGGCTGCGGGCCTGGCGGCGACCAAAAAGTGATGGCATTGATGGCAATGACAGTGGAGACATTTAGAACTGCGGTATCGTTAGGTACAATGTAAATAACTATGAGATTTTGTAATGAGGTACATACACGGATCATTTCTAGAAAGAAGTCAGATAATTGCGGCTTCTTTCGATTAACATGTCCTTATCGGTCGTCTTCGAGAAAGTAATGCGACAAGCGCTGCAATGCACCAAGAGGCGATACGACGTTTATTTGATGCGAACGGAAAAAGCGAGGGCCAGTAGTCGACAGTCAGTGATCTATCGGTCAGTGATCGCTGGCCAGTGGTCGGTGATCAGGTTTTGGTGGGCTGCGATACACGAGTTGAGGTGAACTTACGTATGCCTCGATATCACTTTACTGTTGGTGCTTGATTCGCTGGTTATATTTCTTCCGAAAATATTGATAATTTGCTCGAGTAAGGGTATTCGAAAACGTGGAGACGCACTTCGCAGCAGCACGACTTCTACGCTACATAACTTTGTACTTATAGTCTAGACTATACGTGATTGTTGTATGTGCTGTACGGTGTAGTAATTCACACTCGCTCGGCATATCTCCATAATTCTACGCATCGCGTTTTATTGAGTAACCAAATTATTAGACACTTATACTTACTTGCATCGTCGCGGAGTGTCGCATCATTGCTAAAGTTATCGTATCGTCGACTGCATTTCGCCGCGAAAACAAAGGTCACTTCGTTGTTCTTCGCGTCCTTGGGTAACACTCTTCTGTTCGCGATGGGATGCGATAGAATGCCACTATGTCGCCTCTTCACCGCGTGATTCGAATTACAAAATTCGTACCCTTGGCCGGCGAATATCACAGTATTTATGTTAGTTTACAAGCTTACAACTTTCTTTAATATTACAAATATCCGCCGATTACACTCGCAAACGTTCAACGTATCTAGTACCCACTCCCGCACACATTCTTGTCTAAAAAGTACAACATTGTACTCGTAGTTAGCACCGCATTTAGCAGCCTCTTCTGCCGGGAGAAAAGTGAATTTTGCGAACTCAGAAGTCGTCAAAATTTAGCCGTTGTTGCACTGACTGACCCCCCATTTGTGTGCTACTTTGGCGTGGTAAGGAGGCTTAAAGAAAAACTAAAGACACTTAGGCGAAGGAAAACTCTGACAGATAAACCCTAATGAAAGCAAGGAGAAACTATATCGTATTCTTCCCTGAAGATGCGTTTCCACCACCACAATTATGATGGCAACTCACGAAGTAAGTAGGTAATAATTCCGGACATCACTAAAAAGTTTTCCATTCGGACATCCGGGCAGAGACTATCTAGTGAGAAACTATCAAAATTGAGAATAGGGACATGGGATCTAAGGACACTGAATGAAGTAGGCAAATTAGAAAACTTGAAAAACAAGATGAAAAGATCAAAATTAGATACAATAAGAACTAGTGATGGCCAGAAGGGAATTATTTTTGGACGGGTGGGTACAGAATAATTAAATACAGCAGCGAAGAGAGGGAGCAGAAAGGAATTTGGAGTTATTGAAAGAGGTAAAGAAAAGAGTAGAACATCAAGAAGAAGTAACGGAAGAACTTTGTAAATCACGGGAAGGAAATAATATTCAAGGCGAGTGAATAGCACAACTGGCAGCAAGGAAGAAAATAGGTACTCAAATAATAGAAAGGAGGAATCCACGGATTTATGTGAGATAGTAGCGTTATTGGAAGTAAGAAGGAAGTATAAACGAGCCAGTGATAGAAAAAGTACGGACAATAAGGCTTTAAGAAATCAAATAAAGAGAGAGGAAAGGAAGGCCAAAGAAAAATGGATTAATCAGAATTGTGAGGAAATTGAGGGGCAAATGAAGGCAGAAAACCCGTTCAGGCATATAATAAAAAGATATTTTGGAGCAAGAAAAGAAAGCGAACAAATAATTTAACGGATAAAAAAACGAAAATCGTTAGACTTTAAAAAGGATGGGTGAGATACGTTGAAAAACTGTGTCTATAAGAATAGGTAGAACAGGTATAAAGTAAATGTATGGAAAGAGAAGGTCGTGAGGATGAAGAAAAAGGAGGTCCTATTTTGAGATCAGAATTTGATAAAGCTGAGAAAGAAATGAAAGTACGAGTATGTGAAGCACAAGGAATTGATGAAACTGCTAGTGACTTACGAAAGAATGCAGAAGTGGTTTTAAAAAATTTATATGAAATAATTTTCAGAATGTATGAAGGAGAAATGCCAATAGATTTCCAGAAGAGTAGGCTGATTATGATCCCTAAAAAAGCAGAAGCAAACAAATGTGAAGATTATCGCACTAGCAGTTGACTATAGCATTGCATCAAATTTTTCTTAAGAAGTTCTTACACTTATACAGGGTTAGTCAGTTTAAAACGCAGCATAGGAAAATGCCGTTCGCTGCGTGTTAATGTGACTAGATCGACGCGGTTCGTACACTCGTATTATGATAAGCCAGTGCAATGACGGAACTGCTTAGTCAGTTTAAAACGCAGCATGAAAAATCTCGTTTTTTATTCTTCCAAAAGGGTAAAATAACCTCCGAAGAAAGTGTCCGATGATTTTCGAAAAATTTCATCAACAATGAAAGAAAATAATGCGATAATTTCCGAAGAATCTCAACGGAAATCTTTAGAAAAAATTTCCAATGTTTTCCAAAGAATTTCATTAAAATTCTTCGAGAAAATGTTCCGATTAGGAAATATCCGGGGGAAAACTCCTGCGGTTTTTGAAGAATTCCATCGAAAATCTTCAGGAAAAATGTTCAGAAAAATTCTCCGATGACTTCTAAGGAATTTCATCGAAAAATTTTGGGAAAAATTCCAATAATTTCCGAAGAATCTCGGGTTTCTAAAGAATTTCTTCAAAAATCTTTGGGGGAGTTTTCCGATAATTTTTAAGAATTTCACAGGTAATATTCATGGGAAAACTCGGACGGATTTTGAAGAATTTTATCGACAATCTTCAGGTAAAATGTTCTCAGAAGAATTTCATCAAAAATCTATGGGAAAAATCTTCGGGAAAATTCTCCAATGACATCTAAGGTATTTTATCGAAAATTTTTGAAAAAAAAATCCGATAATTTCCGAAGAAACATATCAGAAATCTTCAGAAAAAATTTCCAATGTTTTCCATAAACTATCATTAAAATTCGTTGAGAAAATTTTCAGATAATTTTTGAAAAATTTCCTAGGAAATATTCGGAGGAAAACGCCGATGATTTGTGAAGGATTTTATCAAAAATCTTCAGGAAAAATATTCGATAATGTCCGAAGAATTTCATTGTAAATCTTCGGAAAAATCTCCGATAATTTTTAAAGAATTTCATCAGAAAGTTTTAGAAAGAATTTTTATAATTTCTGCATGGTTATGCAGTTTAAAATTCCATCAGAGATTTTTCCCGGATATTTCTTGTGAAATTCTTCAAAAATTATCAGAAAACTCCCCCGAAGATTTTTAAAGAATCTCTTTGGAAAACATTGGAAATTTTTCCTGAAGATTTCCGATAAGATTCTTCGGAAATTATCGGAATGTTTTCCAACGATTTCCAATGCAGCCTCGGATTTGAAGTTTTGCCACCCTAAGCGCATTATAAAATTTGCCGCCTCTGAAATCTTGCATGCCTTAAGTACTTTTTTGTTGCATTAGATCCCATGCATGATTACAACAAAATAAAATGTTGCCGTCCCTAAAAATTTGCCGCCCTAAGCACGTGCTTAGAGGTCAATCCTGGGTTGTTCCAATGAAATTTCTTAGAAGTTATCGGAGAATTTTCCCGAAGATTTCTCCTGAAAATTTTCGATTAAATTCTTCGGAGAATATTTTACTTCGATGATTTTTGAAGAATTGTATCAAAAATCTTCAGGTAAAATGTTCTCCAAGAAATTTCATCGAAAATCATCGGAAGGATTCTCCGATATGACTTCTGAAAAATTTCATCGGAAATTTTTGGGAAAAAATTCCGATAATTGACGCCAAAGAATCTTCACGCAAATCTTTTACGAAAAGCCCGTTCGTTGCATGTTAATCGAGTTGGTACAACCTATCAGAGACACTTCTCAGTAATTTCCAATTAAATCCTTTGAAATAATTGTAGATTTTTTCTAAAGTTTCGAAAAAACTTCTCCTAAAATCATCGGAGATGTTTTTCAACAATCATGGGAATCTTTTCGAAAATTGGCCAAGAAATTCTTTGATTAGAAAATTTCCAATGCAATTTTTGGGAAATTATCAAATTTTTCCAACAAAAATTTCTGATGAAATTTTTCGAAAATCATTAAGAGATTAATTTTTCAAAAACTGACGGAGTTCCCCTCCCCCGCCTCATAATATTTCCTATGAAATACTTCCAATGTTGTCGGGAAATTTTTTCGAAATAATTTTTTGTTGGAAAATATTGGAAATTTTCTCAAAAGATTTCCGATGAAATTCTGCGGGAGATTTTTTATTGAATTGTCCAAAAACTGACGGAGTCCCCCCCCCCCGAATTATTTCCTATGAAATACTTCCAAAGTTGTCAGGAGATTTTCCAGAAGTAGTTTTTTGTTGGAAAATATTGGAAATTTTCTCAAAAGATTTCCGATAAAATTTTTCGGAAGTTTTCGGATTTTTCTTTCCATTTCCAATGAACTTCCTTTGAAAATCATCCGGGATTTTTCCCGAATTTCTCTACAGATTTCTAATGAGATTCTTTGGACCTTATTGGAATTTTTTCAGAATAATTTCTCATGAAATTCCTCAAAGATCATCGAAAATTATTCCTGAAGATTTTCGATGAATCTCTTCGGAGAATATTTTTCCTGGGGGTTAGTTGTATCGAAAATTCCTGGAATTTGTTTCCGAAAATTTCCAGTGAAATTCCTTAAAAATCATTGGAAAATTTTCCCAAAGATTGTCGATGAAATTCTTCGAAAATCATCGGAGATTTTCCCCGAGGATTATTGAATAAGAAACGCATCGAATACGCGTCACTAATTCATTGTTTTAAAAAAATAAGAGACGCGCCGAGTACGCTTCACTTGTAAATTACAAGATTTTTCATGCTGCGTTTTAAACTGACTAACCCTGTATATGGTAAAGTACTATACATTCATTTTTTATTTTATTAAAAAAATTCTATACAGATTTTTTTAAACATGTTTTTTCTAAAAAAAAAAATTTTAAAACGGTTTCTTCCCCGTATTTTTTTCAAAAAAAGTTTTTTTTTTTAATGATTCCATCTAGGATAAGAAATAATAGAAACAGTCCTGAGGAAAAGGAAGTGAAGGAAAGCTTAATAAGCTGGATTGTATCTAGGCTAAAAAGCAGGGAGATCCAGATAACATACCAACAAGAATAAGTCCATGCAACGACCACCGGAGGCTGTCCACAGGGGGGAGTACTCTCTCCCCTACTGTGGAGCCCAGTGGGGAACAGTTTTCTGGATGAGTTAAATGGTCAATAAATATACTCACAGAGCTACGCTGACGATTTGGCTGTGGTGGTAACCGGCAAATTTCCGGGAACCATCGCCGAGTTAACGCAGTGGGGATTCCGATATGTGGGAAAATGGTGTGCGCAAAAGGGGTCATCGATAAATCCGGACAAAACTGAGATCACTCTTTTCACTTACAAAAGGAAAGGTAAAAAGTTGATCATGGTGCAATACAAGGGAAGACCGTTAGCCCTCACAGGGAAGGTTCATCACTTGTGAGTATATCTTGATGAAAACCTCTCCTGGAGGGATCACGTCTCAGAGAAAATAAGTAAAGGATTGCGGTTCTTTGGGCTTGCCCCACTTTTGTCGGCAGGACCTGGAGACTCTCTTCCAAAATGATGCACTGGATATATACCGGTGTAATACGTTCCAAAATCACATATGCGGTCATTGTGTGGTGGAGCCGGGTCCACCTGGCTAAAGTCAGAGAGGAACTAAACCACCTGCAAAGGCTCGCGTGCCTGATGACAACGAAGGCAATGAGAACGGCACCGACTGAGGCACTGGAAAGGCTCCTAAGCTTGCCAGAAGCAGCTACGAAAATCGGGGCTTATCGTCTGGGCCAACCAAACCTTTAGGCCCAAAAAAACAGGCCACAGAAGAATATGAGAGATGGCGGGGAGGATGGACAAATGCTTTGGGGTGTCGAAGGATAGAATCGCGATGGAACACTTCTTTGACAAACCGTAACGTGCGCAGACACCCACACGGGAGGCTTGGGAAAAGAGGTGGCCAAGCATTCTTGGAAAAGAGGAGAATGTGTGGTTTGCAGATGTCTCTCAGAATGACCAAGGTGTAGGAATCGGAATCACTGCAAAAGGCGCTGAAAACTATTCAACGCCATTGCGGTGAGGGCGTCACTCATCCTCCAAGCAGAGGCAATGGCGATCACGGTGGCCATTGATAGAAGCCAACAGAAGGGGCTTGTTAATAAGCAGATCTATATCTGTACAGGCAGTCAATCGGCTATTAAGGTACTATCGTCACACCAAACTACATCCCTGGTGGTGGCGGAGTGTGTTAACAAATTACACACCCTGGCTCAGAAGAACCATGTCACCATACTATGGACACCGGGACACAACGGCATAAAAGGGAACATGATCGCTGGCAAGTTAGCGAAGGAAGACACAAAAAAGGAACTGGCAACACCTAGGCCGTGTCTTCCTATAGCATACAGCGTCATAATATCCAAAGTAAAGGCTTGGATAAGTAAGCAGACGAAAATGCACTGGCGGTTGGCTAGTGGTATAAAAGTCAGCAAAATACTGATAGGGGACGCCCCCAGTAAGTATGCCAAGTTCCTATTAGGGCTTGACAGGAAACATGCAAGGCTCATAGTCCGACTACTAACTGGTCATGGGGCCACAAAACACGTGTGGCATAAAATAGGAGTGGTGAAAAGCGACTCCTGTATGTACTGTGAAGAGGAAGAAACCTCGATTCATATCATACGTCAATGCCCAGCAATAGCCGGGCCAAACGCGAAGCATTGGAACTAGAGTATTCAGCACTCAGTGAAGTCAAAGGAATAGAGCTCGATAAAATTCTCACTTTGGCTATAAAAGTGAGGCTACTGAGCTGATCCTTAACAGCAGCCTGAGGAATAGTACAATGGACTACAAAGTCTGTGCACTCGACGCATACAGCGCCACATTACACAAATGAAGAATGAAGAGGAAGGATAATAAATAAGAGATACAAAATAAATGAAAGAAGGGGTGGAAAACAGTTTGGATTCAGAAAATGTAGAGGAATTAGGAGAGCAATTTTATAATGTGACTTTTAGTGGGGGGGGGGGGATTTGCATACATATTATGTACCATTGGTAGATTTAGAAAAACCTTTTGATACTGTTAAATGATTTAAAATGTTTTAAATATTGAAGGAGATAGGAGTTATGCATAGAAGAAGAAGAGCTGTTTGGAACTTATAAGAATCAGAAGGCTCAAATACAAATACAGGAAGAAGTGGGAAAGTGTGAGAAGCTAAAATTCAAAAAAGAGTGAGACAAGCTTCGCTGAGTGGAGCGTATGGCGATGCACGCACACCAAAGTGGCTTTCCAGACACCGCCCTCCTGGCCCCGGAAACTACCCTTGCGAGTATCGCATCAGTGACCAGAGGGAGGCATTAAGGTTGGCCCGAGCCCTAATTTCGCCTCTCCGCTTCGGCTTCGCTTTGTCCTGCCAAGGCTACTATGGGACACACGTACCGAGGCAAAGCTCACCCAGTATTAACCTGGAATTCGGGGTCACCATAGCCGGACGCGCTTCCTCCCTTCATCCCTGACTTCCTCTCTGGGTACGTGTGGTGACGCAGGATAGGGTGACGGCGGGGTGAGCCCTGCGGGGGGTCCGCAGAAGCTGCAGCAGCTTTAGGATGGTACAGAGTCGTTGTCTCTAGTTTGGAACAAGCTTTGTCCATCGGCCCTCTGCCTCGACCATTCTGTGAGCATCTTCTTCTTTATGATGTTCGAAACGAAGGCCGACATCCGGTTCCATCCGATTCCACTCTGCAATTGTGACACAAGATTGCTGTTGGTCATCAGCACTATTAATCTACTTATAGGAAAAGTAACTGAAAAAATCAGTAAAAGGACGTCCGGTGTGATAATACAAGAGAGACGGTTTAAATGATGAAGTATGCAGATGACATTGTAATAGTGAATACAAGTAAAGAAAAACTAAAGAAAACATTGAAAAAGTTGGATGAAAAATTAAAAATGAAATATAAAAAATGAAGATGAATGAAAATAAAACAAAACGAATGGCAACAATTGCCTAGCTCAAATAAATTATTCTAAATCAAAACTACCCTAATACAACATTGGGAAACCTCATATCGAACCAATCGACAAGAAGAAACCATTCTTATAAGGCTCAGAACAGGTCATAGCTCAATAACACATAAACATATCTTAGAAAAAACACAAAACTCCGCAGTGAGACACTTTTGCAACGAAATATCACCATACAACACATACTCAGCAGTTGCAAAAAGTACTCAACACACCATCGAAGGGAAACCGCTATCCGAAATCCTGCGCGACGATGTAGTTGATTGTAATAATGAAATTCTTAAGATGTAACCTTTATATTCGTCGCAAATAGCCCAGATGCTGAGCGACAAAAAATAAACGTATTTAAAAAAAAAAAAAAACTGAAGTGATGGTAGTTAGTAGATGAAAACAAAATCCAATAAATATTTACGGAAATAGGAGGTGAAAAAAATAAAGGAAGTAACAGAATTTAAATACTTAGGTATAGCTAGTTTGATAATGTAAGATGGAAGAAGTGAAACAGAAATAAAGAGTAGAATGCACCAAGTTAAGAGAGTTTTAGTTTTTTGTGGTCCCCCCCCCCCCGAAAAGGGAAACATTCAGGGCAAATATATATTTAAAAATAAGACTGAGATTTTTTCAAACCTATACATTCAGAGTATAGCACTGTACGGATGTGAGAGCTGGACAATAGGAACACAGGGAAGAATAAGGATAGAAGCTTTTGAAATGTGATGTTATCGGAGAATGTTGAAAATCAAATGGACAGAAAATATCAAGAATGAGAAAGTATTGAGGCGAATAGGAAGGAAAAGAGTAATTTGGTATATAATCGTAAAGAGAAGAATTAAAATGATAGGTCATAATATAAGACATCCAGGGATATTGTTATTACTGCTAGAGGGAATGGTTGAGTGAAAGAACTGGAAAGGAAGGCAAAGAATGAGCTATGAATAGCAGATCATGAAAGATACAAAGTGTAAATCTTTTTCAAAAATGAAAAGATAAGCGCCGGAAAGAAAAAAGTGGAGTGTCGCTACCTACTAGTCGAGAGACATAACAACTTAACAACAGCACCGACAGAAAAGTAGATCAAAAATTTTCTTCTCACCGAAATTAACGATCCAGTAAACTCCATTTTCGATACTTGTTCGATTTTTCAAGATGAAAAGTCAATTGTACTCATTTTACGAGTAAAATTTGGATTTTGGGTCAAAAAATCGGAACCAGACCAAGAATCTGTTTGGATATTCGAAATTGGCCTCTTCATTCGACACTTTGTTTGATGTGTTTTCATTTGAAAATCTGAAGCTAATAGAACCTTCGTGCTCCACTTATGGGGAGAGAAAATTCTTGCAAAGTGTAAATTCAGCACTGTTGATCCGACTTCCCGGTCGAAATAACGATGGGGACAGATTTTATTAGACAGGCACCTGTATGTACTTATAATAGGGTTTACGTATAAGTACTCCGTTATACGTGAGTTATGAGTACTTATTACATATACTGAGGTACCGAGAGCGTGCAATAATACGTACGTATTACGATACAGAGTAATTTTGTTGCATACGCGAACCAGGAAAATATCATTTTATGAGTCAACGGGACACGATAAATTTATAGGCAACGCGGCAATGCGTAGGCGGTTATACATTGCAGCGGCCGCCGCAAGCGTATTTTAAGTGCTTTCTAACGTCCTGACAATGAAATTGACAATAATTAACGATTAACGATTCGATGAATCCGCAATCGATCGGTATCTGCTATCAGCGATGACGGAACGATAATGGCTTTCATTGTATATTCGCATCGAGATGCGAAAATCACGCGATTTCGTCAACCAACTACTGAAGACGTGCGACCGACCAACGCTTTACCTCTAGTCTCGTTATAAACGTATTTTTTAAAATCATAGATCGCAGATATAAACAAAGGCCTCCGACAAGGATGTCCCTTCTTATGCACACTGTTCAATATATGTAATACATACATATTTATAAGGATGGAGATAGAGCCAAAAGAGGTAGAAGTAGGAGGGAAATCACTGGAAACTGTGTTGTTTGCAGACGACCAAGTGATACTAGCATAAAGGGAGGACAAACTACATATCGATGGCCCGGTTTAAAAAAACACGTAAGTCCAAGTTTTGGTGACAATGAATTTTCCGCGTGGTTTTTAATGGTAAAAAAATCGAGACATCTAAATTTAGCAACCTCGGAAGTTGCAATGCACTCTAGCGCACCCAATAGACTGCTTAAAAAACACGTAAGTCAGACATACGAGCTTTTTACATTATCATTCTCTATTCTTCAATTTAGAATACACGTAAGTCATCTAACATACAAGCTGAAAAACACGTAAGTCCAGTATAAAAATCTCGTACGCCTGGAAATTCCTAGTTGAAAAACTCGTAAGTCCAGTAACTTTGAAGTGAAAACCTCGTAAGACACTTTTATTCCTCATAATTAGCTAATGGCTGTAAAATAATGATGGAAAACGTATTTATCACAAGTAACTATTGCAGAAGTGACTTCTGATATGTATCAGACTCTCTCAGCAGTGAATGTGAATTTTTAATCATGTTTTTTGCTTCTCTTGAAAAATTTGTTGTTTTGGACTTATGTGTTTTTTAAACCAGGCCATCGATACATAACGTGTATAGTAGTGGGAAAAAATTGCTAGAAAATGTGACACGAAGCTATCCTCCTCGAAAACCGAAACCTTAGCCTTCAAGGGAGGAGATCCTGTCTGAAGCAAGGTCTGTCAACACACTGCGATACCTGGGAGTGGATATGTCATAAACCAAGGTGAAGATGATATCAGCAACAAATTGAATGAGTTCTCGCGAGTAATGGGATTAATCAACAAAATTCTTACGCCGAACAAAACGAGACGTGAAACGCGTTTAAAAATAACATATTGGCAGGACCCATATTAACATACGATTGCGAAATTCGAGCTCTGAAAGAAATAGATAAACCCGGGCCTCTTGGGTGATATCTTGCCGTAGTGAGGAGGCTTGAATGTAAAAATTAAAAAAAGACACTGTATGAGTTTATACTTACATCGTTAAAATCGTGACCAAAAGCACCTGGGAGAAGGCTAACTCTGACAGATCAACCCTGCTGAAAGCAATGAAAAACTACAACAGTATCTCTTTCCAAGAAAAGTAGCTTTTCCAAATATTAATTACTGATGATGGCGTTCCAACAGGTAAATAATTTTTTCAGACGTAAAAAAAAAAAAAAAAAAAAAAGACAAACGTACCAAAGAATATACCCAGTGCTATCAAGAATCAAGAAAATGTGCCAAAACGTGCCAGAATTCTTGAAGTCGTCAGATATTGTACTACGGAAATAGAAATATGGACGCTGTTCAACGAAAGGCAACCAACCAATATTTGTAAGCAAAATGAGCTATTAATATTGTTGAAAAGAGCGTAAAACGTAGAATTTTCCAAAATTGGGCCCCCGATTCAAAAATGTGTACTCACGTTGAAAAAAGCTCATTAGTAAACACTATGTCTGCATATATAGTTTCTACATGACTCTTGAACTTCGTATCACACGTTCTCAAAAAGCGGATTTTGCTAGTTGGTTCCCTTTCGTTGAATAGCGTCCATATATCATACCAGATTACCAGATCTGGTACAAACGTACCAAATCTGGCAACAATGCTCCTCGATGTGGGCGATAGATTCGTACAGATTGGAGACGATACAAATACATGCACACTAAGCAATCAATTTAAACAATTTTTAAGCATAAAATACATATTTGAAACCTTATGTTGGAGGATGTAAGTGCCAAAAGCAACATTTTTCAGGAGAGCCTTTTAAAGGTTAACGGGTGTATGAACAATCGAGTGCCCTCTTTGGAGTGCTTGTTGAACTACTTTCCGATGTTTGTTTCGCTTCGCCGCATGATTGCATTGCCATGATGTTGCTCTTTCAGACTTGCTAGAAAGCTCGTTTTTCAGTCCGATGGCACGTATATCCTTTTTCAATATATAAGCCTTCATTTACACAATTATATCTCATCAAAGATGCCCCACACATTTCCCGTGAATTAGCCGTTCAATTACATGTATTTTCAGCATTATCAATGTTACCCCACCCGTGAAACACTGTCGACATTTACAGATGCATCAACATTTGTATCGACATCATTTTTTCACTTTTTTTTTTTTTTTTTTTTTGAGTTTTTGAATCCAAATACTTTGGAACATATTGTGTTAAACCCAACCATGTACATATAAGAATGGTGACAGTAACTCAATTTTATGCTAAAGCCTAAGCCATTTGTCAAGTAAGGTGAGTCCCTGGTTTGCATCAGCCCACAGTTTGTGTCACAGGCATCATAAGAACGTTGCTTTAATTAGTTTCTAAGCAAGGATGGTACCCAATAATTTTTGCAGGACTGGGCTACACTCTCTTGTCGACCATAAGCTCCATTTCCCTGAGCCCAGACCTTTCTGACCCTATGACACAAACTGGAAAAATCGAATATTTCAACTTCATATTACGCCTATGTCATGCGTTTTCATGAGCTTCTCGAATATTTTTGCAAAAAAAAAAAATTCAGACTTTATCATTTTCGCGGATTTATAATAGAAAATGTACTTTTTTACTGTTTTTTTTTGCTCAGCCACTAAATTTTAAAAATGAAATATTTTTGGCTTTCTGAAGAGATATCAATTTCAATCGATTTTTGTTAGATAGGTTGGATATTCGAAAATAAGTAGGTAAGCAATTTTTGTCGTTACGGCTGAGTGTCATTTCATGTAAAAAAAAAAGTTCATGAAAATGATAGGTTGGGAGCATTCGGACAAATGGTGTTCTCACTGATTTTTCTGTGATCTCGATGTGATAAGAAGTGCCGGTGTGTGTTTTTTATTGTTGTTTTTTTTTCGTAGGTGCCTGATCACTTTTATTTCTCGGACGTACCGGATACCTCGTTTACGCCTTTTTCTGATATTATTGAAAAACTTGACAAGGTTAATGGGGGGGGGGGGAACTCAGCGACAAAATCGATTTTAAATGGTATTTTGTTGATAATTAATCGTTTGAATGGTTTTTATGTTGTTTACGAAGTTTCATTTTCGTAATTAAATAATAAATTTGCGTTTGTGCATATTCTCTTCAATTTTTATGGAATTTTATATCGTGTCCGAATGCTCAACCCCCTGTCAGGTTTCGGACAAAAAAGCAAGTTTTTGAAAATTAATTATCATGGTGATAATGAAGATAAAAATGGGAAACAAAAATCATTTTAGATGTACAAAAGTCCAAAATTTACGATGGTGGGGTGCAATTACCACAAAATCTTATAGTTTTCACATAAAATGTCAAAATGCAAAAACTGTCCGAATCCTCCCCAGCCTCCCCTACGTAACGTTCTTCAACAATTAGGTAATCGTTCTTTCCGTTTCCTGGCTTTGTTGCTGCACTGCTCATCTGTAAAAAACCGACTTCTAGAACGGTAAAGCTATTTGTCGGGTTCGGCGATCTTGAAATGGCTCGGCATACCAACCATTTTGGCCGTACCAATGCACCAACAAACGCAGTGCCATCGGCACATCGGTATTTTGGACGGTATTTCGCACTTTCTCGATGAACCGACGGACAAAATGTCATCGGCACATCGGTATTTCAGACGGTATATTCTCGCAGAATGATATTGTGCCGATGTGCCAATGTGTCGATGAACAAAATATCATTGGCACATCGGTATTTTGGTATTCCGCACTTTGCTGATGAATCAACAGACAAACTGTCATCAGCACATCAGCATTTTGGATGTTTAATTCCGTTTTATCGCTATACCGACAAACAAACTGTCATCAACACATTGGTATTCTCGTGGAATAATATCATGCCAATGTGCCAACGGACAAAATTTCATCGGCACATCGATACTTTGGACATCTCACATTACCATTGTGCCAATGGACAAAATGTCATCGGCACATCGGCACTTTGGACAATATTTCTCACTTTACCAATGTGCCGATTGGACAAAATGTCATCGGCACATTGGTATTTCGGATTTTTACCGCTGTACTGACCGACAAAAGTCATCTGCACATCGGTATTCTCGCGGAATTACCTATATCGTGCGAATGTGCCGACGGACAAAATACTATCGGCACATTGTTATTTTAGATTTTTCTCTGTTTTACCACTGTACCAACGAATATAATGTCTTTGGCACATCAGTATTTCGGCTTCTTTCATCGGCACATCGGTACTTTGGACAATATTTCTCACTTTACCAATGTGCCGACGGACAAAATGTCATTGGCACATCGGTACTTTGGACAAAATTTTTCACTTTACCAATGTGCCAGTAGACAAAATGTCATCGGAACATCGGTATTTCGGATTTTTACCGCTGTACCAACGGACAAAAGTCATTGGCACATCGGTATTCTCACGAAATGATATTGTGCTGATGTGCCAATGGACAAAATACTATCCGCAATTGGTATTTTAAATTTTCGTCCGTTTTACCGTCGTACCAACGAACAAAATGTCATTGGCACATCAGTATTTCGGCTTCTTTCATCTGCACATTGGTACTTCGGACAATATCTATCACTTTACCGCTGTGCCAACGGACAAAATGTCATCGGCACATCGGTACTTTGAACAATATTTCTCACTTTACCGCTGTACCGAAGGACAAAAGTCAGCGGCATGGCGGTATTCTTGCGGAATGATATTGTGCCGATGTGCCGACGAACAAAATACTATCGGCACATTGGTATTTCGGCTTCTAAGTCCGTTTTACCGCTGTACAGACGGACAAAATGTCATCGGCACATCGGTATTTTGGACGGTATTCTCGCGGAATGACTTTAACGCCGACTAGCTTGCCTTGACTGGAAAACAAATAATTTGACGGGAAGTCAAACGAGCCAGTCCTTGGTTAAGGCGTTTTTGAATCATGAAGTTTTTACATCGATAGAAAATTCTAGGAACATTTAGGCATTACTAGAGCGAGAGAGTGAATTGTATAGAAAATTCTGTTTCAACTTATCTGTATTACAAAGGCGCAGGTACATGAGTAGGACAATTCACACACGAACCCGTATCCGTGTACATGCGTAGGTAATATTTGGTCGGCACCTGATATACTTACAAGTTTGGTTACCGCGTACCTAATGTACATATAATCATGTAATATTTGGACGATTTTTCCAATCAAGAGTGTTGTCAGCACATTTTTAATTTGGTATACGCAAACGCAAACCGATAACCCTGTCGCCAGCTCTTTTTTCTTTTCAGCCCACGCATGTAGCAGCATAAGTACGAGTAGTAGGTACATACTAATATGTCCAATGTATCTACATGCTAATGAGTCATGAGAACCGATCAAGTTGGTCGAAATTAAAATCTATAGATTTTTCCTTTCAGATTACCGCGTGGCATCGAAGCGGCGTCACGATTAATTATAGGCGCCAAGTACCTAGTACTTAGTACCTACAATACCTGTGTAGCTGGGTACTTGAACAAACATTGAAAGGGAAAAAACGTGTGTAAGTTGGGAACGTACTCGAGAAGTCGAGATGCGGTGTTTACACAGCTATATCGTCCAGAATGCATTCGTTTAATTTATTAATTTCGCTATATCGCTATTATAATAACGTACAGTTATGTCAAACACGACAACGCATTGCGGAATAATATTGTAATTACCTGGAGAAGTTCATTGCTTTAATAAAGATCAACATTTACCTTCAAACCTTCACCTAGATTTGAGTTTAATCGTTTCACGATCGATTTGCTTTTATTTTTCACCGCGATGCTGTTCTTTATAATATTCGTGAAATAAAATCGACTTACGAAATTTTGAAGCCACGAAGACATCCTCCGTTCATTTAAATACAATCGAACCCGTCGTATTAATATGAAATCGATTTTTCGCCTCCAAGGTTAGCAAAATTTCTGAAGACGTAATCGACACGATGGCCAAGGGTCTCGAAGTTTATTTCCAATTCCATTGGGTCGGCCGTTCAGTCAGCCTTTCCGTCGGGCAGGATGTTCAAATTCGTTGACATTCGACGAACTAGATGGAGTGGCTGGTAAAATGTCACAGGAAATGCCGCACTCGTTGAAAAATAGTCGGTGCGTAGGTCGGAAATAATAACTTGAAGATTGAGAATTTGGCCCAAAATATACGTACGTGAAAGCAGAGATGCCCGTGGATACCATAAAATGGGGCTACTTTCAGCATTTTCCGCTCTCTCTGTGAGTGTGGCTACACTGATTGTAATGAAGAAAGGTTTAAGCCGTAGTTTTGAGTTCAGTTCCCACTCTCAATTTATATTTTGAAACATCTTACAACTTGCTCGCGAAAGTGTATAGCTCAGTATAAAGGATATGATCAAAGTTACCTCGGTTGTGGGACTTCCTTGAACACATTTTCTAATGACGGCGAAAATCAAAATAGTACCTTTGAAGAACTCTACTTACGTAATTTCATAAAAATCTATCAAGAGATTTTAAGGGAATATCGATAAACTTAATTAACAGAATTTTGTAAAAAAAATAGGGTTGGTTCATATTCCGGTACCGGGTAGGCTTAAATTTGTTTGATTTTGGGGATCTGAAGAGTCATAAAAAAAATTGTTGTCCACGTTGAACGACCAAATCTCCACATTTACATGGTGCGATAGTAAGATGAGGCCTATTATAACCTCATGGATTACGGTTTTATGGAGTAAAATCCATATAGGAAAGTAATCTCTGTACGAAGAAGATTTAACGGCTCTTTCTGCAGACTGCTTCTAAGTGTCGAAAGATTCACGTCCTTCAACATGGACACAAGAAATACGTGACTGTCCACGTTAAATAATACCTATTTTATGGCCACGCTTAAGGACAAAATCGCCATTTTCCTTTTCCCATTGTGTGAATTTGCGGAGAATATTTGATACATGTTGCTGCTGAATGTAATGTGGCCAACATTAGATACCGTAAACCGGGGCTACTTTACAATTGCGGGGTAACTTTACACAGTACCTGTTTTTACCGCGTTAGCGAAGAGGATTGTACAATCTAGAAAAGAGGGAACATTGATTGTGGCCTCATTGTGTTTCTGGATGTTTACTCGATCATGTTTGGTATTTTCGAGCCGAAAAAAGTGCATTTGACGGTGTTTGAGAATACTGCGAAAATATCAGTGCCAAGCAAGGTGAAAATGTTGGGTTACAAAATTCCCTCTATTTACAGTGTACAGTCATATGGAATATTTTTTATCGTGACGTAAACCGACGCAGAATTTTATCAGCTTTTGAACGATATATGAAAGATGCGTGCACAGATGACTGAAGGCGATTGTTCGTTTGACATCCTGTCATCAGTCTTGTTCGCTGCACTTTCCAATCTTCTGTAATTTTGTAAAAATACGTAAATGGTTAGTTATACGTAGTGAGTTAGTGGTGTAAAAATGAATGGTTAGTTATCGCGAGTTAGTGAATAAAAAAATAATAATAAGTCTGGAAGAGAATCCGGTGAATAAAATGTAAGAAAAAAAATATTTTTTTTTAAATCGGAAACTTCGAATTTTTTCAAACTTTATTCGGAACCATTGTTACCTACTTGAAATCTTCTCCCACGCAGGAGCGTTTCGAAAGGGGGAGGGGGTATCTACTCACCAAATGTTTTTGGCAGTCGACAAATTTACCTAAAAATATATGTTAAAATCGGCTAAATCGGTAATTATGAGTATGAAAATACAGTCAGCACTTCCGAAATGAGTTCTATGCTAAATCACCGACATTATGACAAAGTCTATAAATTAATGACTAAGCTTTAAAAGATTTCCAAGCACCATGAAGGATTATTCAGCCTTGCACTGATAAATCGAATCGACTTTCGCGGGTATCGACTGAATGGCACGTCGACACCCTCTCTGTTCAGCTAACAGATGATGATTCATGCAGTCCGGTGGCCGATTCAGAATCTAAAAATGGGTGCGCCTTGCCGGGGGATCATCTCATGCACCCTGGAACAGCACCAAAGTTGAAAAACCATTCATCAAAAATATCATTTTATGATTCTCTATTATATTCTTAAAGGAACCACACCACGACACACTCGTGACGGCGTATTGTATTGGCGAATGGTTAAAATCCGAAGATTTTGGATTGCTGGATTCCAATTACTATTTCATGGAACTAAATTCGGCGTTTTCTGTTTTTCATGCGCTATATGCACGATATAATGTACGTCTGCGATACATTATTGATGGAAGTTAATTTCCGGTGTTCGAGGTACAACACCGAACCTTGGGACAAAAAATTAGTCAATTAAAAATTCTGACCTTTGTATTCGAGTTACAGAATACAAAATTGTATGAGTGGCGTCCCAAGGTACAACACCGAACCTTGGGTCAAAAAAGGTAGTCAATTCAAAATACATTTCTGGCCTTTGTATTTTTGACTATTTGTGATTTAGACTATAGCTATATGTACCAGCTGCGTTTCCACTGAACGACTCTAAACTTCGTTTGAAAATTCAGTTTCAATGGAATGTGTCTCACGGTACAACACTCTTCCCTATACGAGTACAAATACTGTTACTACCGAATGTATATTTTCAGCAATTTAATCGTCTTAATAGTGGCTGGAAGTTACGCTGATTTGTTATTTTCTAAGAGATCCGTGTCAGCATTCACGTTATACCCGGTCTGGAAGACCAATCTTTCTCGTTCCTACGGGTGCTAAAAAAACAGGACTAATTTTTTCGCCGTGCGTGTAGTAACCCTTCAAATCTGAAACTTTGTCGAGTTGATAACCTAAAAACCTTTCTCTATCAATCAATGTATTTGCGACTCCAGTGTAAACGTTAGTTCTCCAGTTGTGTCGCCTTGTTCAAGTTGGCGTGTCACGAAAATGAAGCAACGTATAATCGAGCAGCGGTATGCGATCAACTTTTGAGTGAAATTCGGCGCATATCTGGAAAGGAAATGCTCGATAATGTGATTAAGGTGTTTAGTGATAAAGTTATGAGTCGTTAATGGCTGTCCAAAAACTCAGCCCGAAAAAGGCGCGAAAGAACAAATCCAAAGTCCAAAACGATGATAATATCCTTCTGTGATAGCTAAGGGGTGGTTCACAAGGAGTTGTGCCACCTGGGCAGACTGTAAATCAACAATGTTACGTCAAATTGGTCGAATGGTTACGAAGAAGAGCCGTTAGAGTTCGCCCAGGGGTCGCAAACACGTGGATTCTTCAGCCGGACGATGCGCCATGTCAACATGCCGTTAACATAACGCAATTCATCACATTGAAAAACATATGGATATGTCACCGTATGACTTTTCTTCGTTCCCCGAGGTCGAACAAATCGTTAAAGAACACATTTCGAATCAGTAACTGACATGCAAAGGTACGTGACGAGGATACTTCAGAAACCGCCGGCTTAAGATGGAGACACACGCTCTCTAAGTTTTGTGTCGGAAATTTCTGCTAACTTTTGTTTAAAGAATTTTTTGATGAAATGATTATTTTTTGCAGCAATTAGCCCTAAACGAATTAATTTGTAGCCACGTTTCTTCATATACCGGTACCACTGTATTATTTCAGTCTGAATTATTTTTCGGAGAAATGAGCTTTTTAAAAAAAAATCGATTCGTTTCGAATCAACAAATCAGCTAATTTTGATTCGAATAAATTTCAGAAATAATGGATTCGAATCACAAATTCGAATCAAATGAAGCCAAAGGCTTCCAGATCTGATTCGAATAAATTTTCGAATCACAAAATCTGATTCGAATCTTGATTCGAATCATGCCCAACCGTGGTGTAGCAAATGCCCCCGAACATTCGAGATAAGCGTAGAAAGATCGACCCGTTTCGAGCAGAAGAATAGAAGTTTGATGATGAGAGCGATAAAGAGTTTCGCCGATACCACCGGGGTATATAAAGACCGCCGGCTGTCGCCGTATAGTCTGGTTTCGTATGCGATTAATTGCGCGTTTTCAAACAGTTTAGCTACTGTGTAGTGTTTCGTTGTATTAGTGCGAAATTGATAGTATATTACACTGCAAGGATTGAAAGCGAGCTTTATCACGCCGAGTGCGACTGTTAGCGGAGCGAGCCGAAGGCGAGTGAAGCTAGTTGTGCGGAGGCGTGATAACTCGCTTCAATCCTTGCATTGTAAAATATTTTGTATTACAAATGCATCGAATTTCGCATTTTGATAGAGACAGCTGATTGCACACATCTGTGAAAGAAAAATACGTGACGTCATCTTTTTTCAGTCCTTTTACAAGTCCTAGGACTGAAAAGAGTCTTCTGCGCATGTGCCGTAGCATTTACAAACGCAGCTGCGATCTATCGTGATAACGTGAACTTTCAATCTGCAAAATGAGACTGTTAAACCGTTGTTTCGATGCATGTGTAATACAAAAGATCTTTTTACGTGTTTTCGTACGTTTTTCGGTGTGAATTCTGTTACAGTACGTTCTGCCACAATTGTGCGTGTATTTTGTGTCATGTGTAAAGTAGCCCCAGAGCCGTTTAACTTTACCTATCGATTTCAGACGTCATAACTACCGACCCACGAGCCCAAGGTTATTATTTTTATAATGGGTGTTTTCCTCACGTGGTTCACTTTCCAATGATACCACTATTGACAGCTTCCAGTAACATTCGTCCATTTACCCCAGCGAAAAAACTAAAAACTAAAAAAAAAAAAAACTAGGAAAATGGGTGAAATAGCGATTTTACAAATTCCTATAGCTGTAAATTCAATATGATTGTTAAGGTCCATGATGAAGGACACTATTTCTTTCTAGAAACCAGGATCTCAGCAATAAATGAGTATTTTAGCATACAAATTATCATTTTTCCACAGACGTTCTTGCAGAGCTTTCTAGTGGAAGTTATGAGGAAGATATCTGAGAATTTGAGAGAAGGTTATGCTTACAGTGGAACCCTTTAAAGAGGTTTGAAAATTATCCACGTTGGAGGAGATATCTCTTCCTAGACACAAATTTGAGGCATTCTAAAGGTAACTTAACTTGGTTAGAAAAAGATTATAAGACCTATACCGGGTTGCCCCAACTTACCCCTTCAACAATGTGAGAATTTATCTTGATACTTGTCAGCTTCCCACGAGTCCCCTCTTCAGATCGGCTCTTTACACTTCTGGAGGGAATATTCAACTATAAGGTGTGGTAAACCTATACATAATGTTGGTTCTCCCCCACTTTTTTCGTGATTGACTTCCGATCGAGATACCCGATGCGCAATCAGTTACCCTAGTTACCTGCAGAAGAGTTACCCATTTGCAATCCTCAGTTACCCTCTGATTACCCAGAAACCCGTCAGTTACCCTTAGTTCCCCTCTAGTTACCAGGGTAAGCTACCCATTTGCAACCCTCAGTTACCCTCGATTTACCCAGAAACCTGTCAGTTTCCCTTTTGTTATCCAGATAAGGGATTTAGTTACACTCTATAGTTACCCGCGGAAAAGTTACCCCTTTGCGACCCTCAGTTACCCTCTGATTACCCAGAAACCCGACAGTTACCCTTGGTTCCCTTTTAGTTACCTGGGTAACTGGCGGGATTTTGCGCATCGGGTAGGTCTAACGCTGATGTTCAAAAGTGGCCAGATACAGTTTCTTTTCCATACGAGCATCGATGGAGGATCCGAAGAAGAAAAAGACTGAAAAATTGTCTAGTCACGCGACGTTTTTATTGATTGTTAATCATTCGATAACATCGATAACCGGTGACGTAATAAATCGTGTTTCTACAATCTGTAACGTTTTGAAGCGTCCCGGTGCCGATGCCGGTGTGGGAACGAATACTAATGAATTCGGCGGCACATTGACGTTGTCCAAGATGACCATCCAAAGCTCCGACCACAATGATGAAATTTCGAGGACATATTTCCCGTAATTAACGTCGGAATACACCTAACTTACACTTTTACTCGTACAGTATGTTAGTGGTGCACTCTCGATGGTCGATGGAGAAGAAGAGAGAACTACTGAATAACGATTATGGATTTTAAACGTAAATTTTTCTTCGCCCACGAAGTTTTTGACTCGCAACCTTCCTATCACTGATTATTGCCTTTAAAACGTTCAGAGGCAATCGATCAAAACGTTTTGAAGTTTTCCTTTTAAACTACTTTCAAGGCGAGAGTGGCGAACACCGATTTTTTTTAGCAAAATAAAAGGAGGAAATATTGGGTATTCTTCGCTTCGAGAAGAATCACGTGATGAAACGAGGTTGCCGATTCGTACGTGATATGCGGGAAAAGTTAGTTTTGAAACGAGTTCGGAATAGCGATAAAGTTCACGCCGAGTTTCTCTACAACTCCGCGAAGGGTTGGTTACGTTTCGTCAAATTTTGGGTTCGCTATCGTATCAATGGCAGCAGTCAAAAGCTACTTGTAGTTCTTCGTAATTTTGCAAGAAATAAATGGTTACGACTAGACATATGAAATAAATTATGCTGTCACAATATTGACGCAGAAAACGTATGATTAACGGAATAATTACGTTTATTCCACACAATACAGCTAAACACAACAGTTAATATCGCTCTAAATTCGCAAATAGTTATCGCATTCAAACCTACATGCTACGGCGACGGTCAGCAGTCTTTATGTAGGGGAGCATGGGGAGAACTGAGACAAGGGAGCAATGAGACAGTGCTGATTTAGCCGACACTACAAACTATAAATGGCAACACTGCATCACATATTCGTCACGATCCAGTAAGCTAACACTATCGTAGAAAAATTTTCAGTTCTATCGATTAGTAGCTGTGATATTGATAACGTGATCGAAATTTGGTCAATTTTTTAGTTTTCAGCATTTACGAAAAAACGTTCACGAGAAAGAAAATTTGTATTTGCGAAGTAAATCATATCTTTTTTAAAATATGATCTATTTAGTAACCAAACTGTACCAAAACCGTTTTTTTTTTTCAGGAAGTTGTTTTCCAGTTATAAGCGATTGAACATTTTTGCCGCATTAGGGAACAATAAGACGATTTTTTAGATAAAATATCGGAAATTTTCGTTGATGCAGCATTTTTGCGATGTATGAATATCTTACCCACCGAAACTGAATAAATGTGTTGACTACTATACATTGAACACCTACAGGAAATTTTTTTGAACCAAACTTAAAAACCATCCTGCAGAGAGGCCTTATCAGTTGCCCAGTTTTTGTCTCATTGGTCCCTATTTACAATTTTCCCAACTTTTTTTCCCCTCTTCAATTTCAGAATGTCAAGTTTAATTTAATAATTGTAATGTCCGTATAAAATAAATTTATACTTTTTTGTACTATGTAACATGATCATTTGATTGAATTTTCTGTATTTCATGTGTTGTCTCAGTGTTCTCCATGTGTTGTCTCATTGTTCCCCATGCACTGTGTCAATGCTCCCTTTGAAATTCTCGTGGGGTGATATGAGACAAAATTTTTGAAGGGCTGTAGGATTTTTAGAAATGGCCCGAGGAAGTTGAATTTCTGAGGATTTGTAGTTCAGTCACGTAACTATAGGTTGCAATTATTCAAAGCTTTCCATATGATATTCAAAATATTGAGCACGGAATTCTGGAACTTCCATATCGACACACAAAACCGATGATACACCATAGACAAAATAAGAATTGCCGGTTTATCATCAGCGCGAAGCCTGTAAACACATATAGTAGCTCATGGCCAGTGGCGGATTAAGGTGTGTGGCGCCCTTAGGCACCAAAATTTTTGCCGCCCCTTATGCAAGCGTCAGTAAGGGATGGATGGGGGGGGTGAAATTTTTTTTTAATAATCCTCAGAGACCGCCACATATTTCAACTTCTATTTTTACAATTTTTCTTTTGTGTTTTTATTACAAGTACAAATAATATTAAATTCTAAATTATTGAGTTGTATTTAAAAAACCACACAATTTCAAACTTTTATCATTTACAAAAATAATTTCTTTCTACTTTTACCAGCAGCAAATTCGTTAACGATTTCATCAAAACCAATCTTATCAACTAATACACTTTCAATGCTTAAAATAGCGAGGGAGTTTAATTTTGAATGAGACAAAGTCGACCTCAAGTAATTTTTTGAACGTTTTAAAACGGAAAAAGAACGCTCTGCTGAACAATTGGCTACAGCCATAGGTAAAAAAATTCGCATCGCTGTGTCAATATTAGGAAAAGTGCGAGATTTAAAGAATGTTTCTTGAAAAATTCAAAAGATTTGGACCAATCGTTTATTGGTTCTGTTGATGAGATGTAGCTCTTGTAATGGATACACTCTAAGTGAAAGTTGTCATCAAATTGATCAGCATAAATTTATTGAAGATTTTCTGCGTTCTTTGTAATTTCTTCAGGCTTCAACTGGTTCAGTTTGAATAAAAAATCGAATCGGTCTACAACAGTGGAGTATGCCAGTTGCCTTTTCTCAAGTTCAGAACCAATTCTATCTAAGATGGCAAAATACGTATTTATTCTCAAATTATCTCGTCCGCCAAATTCAGGTTCATTCTCTCTTGATTCGCCAGGAAGAAGTTTTCGAATCTTTCGTCTCTTGTTTTCAGACTCATAATTTTCGTTGCCATCGGTTAAAATTTTAGCTTCATTTAAAAACTGATTAAACATTTCATCATTTCTTAGACTTGAAATGAATTCAGTTAATATGTATACAAATGATTAACCAAGTTTAAATCTGCCCTTTCTGACTGTAATTGCTTGCTTGTTGTGTGAAATCTCTGCAACACTGCATTCCAGAAAACAGACGTGAAAGCAAATTCAAAACGATCAAGGTGCTTCATTAGTCCTTTAGCTCTTCACAACGGACTTCTGATTTTTCTGATGGATTATCTGCAATATCCAAGAGTGATTTTTGAATTTCTTTCCAGTTTTTAGTTGAACTATCAGTGGCAAAAAAACAGCTTGACCACCTGTATCCATCTACTCGCTTCACCACTTTTTGACCTATTTTCAAATTTCCCATAAGGAGGTCCCACCTGCGAGTAGATGCTGCAAAAAAAGTGAAAACACGTTGCAGAGCGTTGAAAAATTTTGCTGCTTGGGGAACACATTCTGCAGCACATGTCCCAACTAAATTCAAAGAGTGGGCAGAACAAGGTGCATATGTTGCCAAAGGATTGAGTTTCAAAATTCGAGCCTGCAAACCACTGTAACAGCCGCACATATTATTGGCGTTGTCATATGACTGACCGACGCAATTTTTAATGTCCAAGTCATGTAATTTCAGAAAAGAAATTATGGCTTCTTCCAATTGTTCGGATTTGTGACCTACATTTGGGAGAAAACCAACAAACCTTTCCACAGGAACTCCACCTTTCTGAACATATCTGATGATGAATGAAAGTTCATCAATGTGGCTTATATCCGGCGTGGAGTCAACGATTATAGACAAATATTTACTTTCTTTTACTTCTTTTACAATTTCTTGTAACACCCTTGAACCTAATAATTTGATAAATTCGTCACAAGTAGTAGATGATAAGTACGACAAATGCCCTTTGCCTGGATTTCCATGGGATGCAATATGAGTGGCTATAAATGGATCAAATTCAGCTAACAATTCAAGACACATCATAAAATTCCCATTGTGCACAGAGCCAAATTTTTCATCATGTCCTCCAAGTGCTAAACCACGACTACTGAATTTTTTAATGACAGCTACTACTCTTTTCAAAACATTCTTCCAATAAGCCATTTCGTCCTTAATTTGCCTGCAAAGGTGACTATCAACTTTGCCTTTAATCTGACTTCTCATGAACATAGCCTTAGAACATGAATGGTGTTCATGAGAATTATCGTGGTTTTCCAAAATTTTGTGCACATTCTTCCAATCAGAAAAACCGTCAGTTCCTAACTTAGTGCCAGTGCCACCGAATAATTTGCATGGTTTACAGAACAAACATTTTTTTTTTAGGCGAATAAATCAAATATTTACGAACTTGCACTTCACCATTCTTGAGTTTTCGCTGAAAAACAACAGCGAAAAAACGGGCTGTCAGCGTTAATCACTTATGGGGCAGCCGTTCGTAGTGATTTCGTTCTCTTTCTTCACAAAACTGCTTCAAATGATTCAAATATGAATCGGGTAGGGTGGGGAGAGCGACGGCTCGATGTTAGCCCGTTCTTTCGCTGTATACGAAACATTCGCCGGCGGTTTTGAAGCCCTCAGACCCGTTCTTTCGCTATTTTGACCTCATGGCCGTATTCGGCATCCAAAAATACATATGGAACCCCACCCAACTCGATTTCGAGGGAAAATGCAGATAGCCCGTTCTTTCCCTGTACTTTTCAATTTAGAAAAGTTTAAAGTCACCCGAGTTTTCTATTCCTCGGTCATTCTATTGTTTAGTCGTTTCGTAGTTACGAATGCCAATTTAAGCGCCCCTAAAATCTCAGCGATAAATAAGTTGCACCGAGTTATCGGGTATTATTATCTATAGGTTACGCTTTCATCTTCAAGCGCCACATACAATGCAGGATTTTGGCGATTACGGTTTCTGATGCGCTACTCTCCTAGGCAGGGATAGTCGGGGTAGTTTTCCGTTACGATAGAGTCTTTCTTCGCTCTGCCGAAGAGTGTGCAGCCGCAGTTCGCTTACTAACCACGTGTTTCACAACGTTTAGTAACCTGTCCATGATGTGCACACGCACAGTATCAATCTTTCTGATCTGTAGTAACACGCCTTGCAACTGTAATGCCTTGTTCATTCAAGATGGCGAGAGTTACAAAACGCAGTATGTTTCTACCTCGATTGATACTGTAGTCGACTAAGATGTCAGCGGGGGTATTCGAATATCACTAGCTTTCCGGTGTTGATGGGACTCGAACCCGAGACGCAGGGATTGCGAAGCGGGCACGTTACCCCTTGGCCACACGGTTATTTTTTCTCTGTAAATAACGTTCAGCCTAATCTTTACCTACGTGGGGTAATGATGCCTAAATCGTACCACTTTTTCCCGGCCTCGATTATCGGTAGATCTGTAAGTTATTAGCATTTCTTGGCAATAAAATCGGAAAATAGTTTATCCGTGGTTCCCACCATTATACCGCCATAGGAAGCTAATAACCTACTGATTTAGCGATAATCGAGGGGAATGGTGGAGCGATTTGGGCATCATCACTCTATAATAAAACAATAATCGGCCTATACGAAGTGTGTTCGATAATTTGCGATTGTGAAAGGACGAAGGCGAAACGAGGTGACGAAAGATGACGACCAGCGATGATTGATAGTTGGGCTAATAATGGTCTTTTTACGAAGACACGAAGCGACGGTAAATTATAAATATTGCGCGTATCTACGTGTTGGCGTACATGCTACTCGTACATATGTATTTATGTATGTACTATTGCTATGTACCAGTATCCATCGGTGTATTTGTATACAGGTATTAAGTTGGTATATGCGAATTCACGTACTTTGTATATATATACATATAATGTTTAGGATACATACTTATAGGCATTGTATGTCCGTGTGTTTTTCTTATAGAAGTCGATACGTTAGTTGGCCCAGCGACGGGTATTTTTGCTAACAGTAACCATGTAACCATGCAGTAACTTACTCTGTGACGTCACTGGAAAACACCCCCATCCACACGCTCCTATGTATTAATGTAACTTTTTTGTATCCATTTTCGGATTTTTATTATTTTTTTAATTCCATGGCTCGCTGGAGCAACATATATACTTTTACAGTGATTATAACTTAGTGCATATATTAGACAGGGGAGGTGACTCTCCCCCTGACTCAGCCCTCAGCAGCCCATTTCTGGGCATAAGCCGTTGACCGTTGAGCCCATGTTTTTCTATTATTGGTTTTTAATAGCCATTGATGGCCGGCCACCTGTCTTATCTCATCAACCCACCTAGTCGCTGGTCTCCCCCTTTTACGTTTCCCAGAGGGTTTCCATATCGTCAGGATTTTATTCCATCTGAACGCGGATTCTCTGGCTACGTGTCCGGCGTATTTTAATTTTAGTTTTTTACAGATAACTCCCACCCCTTTTGCTTTTGTTTTTTCATAAATTTTTGGAATACGCATTTTGTCTTGAATTTTGATTTTCAGGATATTGCGAAGCATAGAATTTTGAGTTGAGATTAATTTCTGTGTTTGTTTTTTTGTATGTGCCCAAGTTTGGGCGCCATAGGTCAGAACTGGGATAACATTACTTTCAAAGATTTTGATTTTGGCTTTTAAACCTAATTTACCATTCCAAAAGATTTTTTGCCCCCAGAAGACCCTCCAAGCGTTGGCTCTTCTGATTTTGGTTTCCTTTTCTGACCTATTTTCGAATGATATTGTTTGGCCTAAGTATTTAAATTCCGAAACTTTTTCGATTTTGTGGCCGTTAATTTCCAATTCCTCTAAATTCTGAATATTAGACATGGTTTTTGTTTTTTCCCAGTTGATACTTAGGCCAACTATTCCGCTTTCCCTCCTTAGGTCTTCTCCCATTTGCCTAGCTTCTTCAGCGTTCTTAGCAGTTGTTACAATATCGTCTGCAAATCTCAAGCTATGAAGCGTTTTTATATTGCCAAAAAGAGATGTTCTAATTTTGATACCCATATTTTCCCACTTTATTTTCCGAAAGACCTCTTCCAGAACCGCATTGAACAAGTTGGGTGAGAGGGGGTCTCCCTGTTTGACACCCCTGCCAATTTTTATTTTTTCAGTGATTTTGTCCAAACAAATGCTTGCTTCAGAGTAAAGGTAGATTGTGTTTAAAATTTCGATAATTTTTTCTGGAACTCCTTGTTTAGCCAAAGCAAGTCATATACAACTGTGGAGCAAGGAATCAAAAGCTTTATTAAAATCCACAAATAGCAGTAAAATGTTTATTTGGAATTCGTTAGCTTTCTCAATTAATTGATTTATTGCATGAATATGATCTACCGTACTAAATCTTTTTCTGAAACCAGCTTGTTCCACAGATTGTTGGGCGTCCAAAATATTGTAAATTCTGTTTTTAATATTTTTCATGAAAAGTTTACATACGTTCGATGATAAGCTAATAGGACGATAATTATTAATATTTGCCCTGTCACCTTTTCTATGCAGAAGAATTATTTTGGCTAAATGCCATTGGCTGGGGGGAAGACCCAAGGAGGTGACACCGTTGAAGAGGGACGCCAGCGGCCTAGCCAAAGCTCCACGAAAATCTCTTAAAATCTCGTTTCTAATCCCATCTGGCCCTGGTGCCTTGTTTAGTTTTAGCTTAGTGATAATTCTTGCTACCTCATGGGTTTTAAATTTGGGTATTTCGTCGCGATTAGACAGGTGGGCCCGCCAATCAACACTTTCCTTATTGTCAGCTGAATATAGTTTTTGATAAAAATTGGATGCTGTTCTAGCTATTTCTTCGCGGTTAGTTACTATTTGGCCCTCCTCATTTCTAATTTTTGGGAAGAGGCATTTGCCTCTTGTTACTGCCCTCCTAGCCTGCCTAGTCGACCAGTTCTCTTGAACAATGCGTTCTGCGATTTCTTCCTCGTATTCCTTTACGTCCTTCCTAATCAATTTTTTAATAAGTTTGTTTAATTCGCATATTTCTATACGATCCCTGGAAATGGGGTTGTTTTTGTTTTTCAGAATGGTGCGCTTATGGATCATTTCCTTTGTTTCACGCCTCAATTTGTCGTCCGTTTTGATTTTCTTGGGGTCTGTCCCGAATTTATTATACATTTTATGGATATTATCCATAAGTGCATCATATTTCTCTTGGAGGTTTGATGGATTTATATTTTCCCAGTTTATTGTAGCAATATTATTGCTCAGGAGGTCTGTGGCTTCAGTTCTCTTACAGTTATCAGGGTCCGCTCTCGTTCTTTTACGTTTATAAGGAATTTGTGAGTAAAAAAATTACAAAAAAATAATATTACGAGTGAAGCTACTCCATACATCAGACGAGTAGGCTGAAAAAGCCCTTTGTGAGTAGACAAGGTTAATAACTTACGAGAGTGTTCATCCAATAACATTTGTTGATAAGCGTGTGACAAGTCTAATTTACTAAACCAATTACAATTTGCAATTTTCTGAAATAAATCCTCAGGTAGAGGTAAAGGGTAGCGGTCAATTACAAGATTAGGATTAACAGTGTTCTTATAATCACCACAAATTCGTAAACTGCCATCACCTTTAGGCACTGGTACAATAGGTGAACCATATTCACATGTTTCGACAGGTATCAAACGATTTTGAGCAACCAATTTATCAAGCTCATTGCCTATCTTGTCTTTAATCTTGTAAGGTATAGAATAAGGACGCATAAATTTAGGTTTTGCATTTTCTTTAGAAACAACATTTATTAATCTTAGAGTGTAAGTGCCAAGTTTATCTGTTATAACTTCCTTAAATTCATCATAAAGTGTATCAATGATTGTACTTACATTTATATTTTTGACACTTATATTTTGTTCGTATTTGACGCTAATTTTTAATGGCTCATACCATTCTCTACCAAAAAGAGTATTTTTGGCACCTTCAACTACAAATAATCTTAAATTTTCTGCAGTTACTTTATTAAAAGTTACTTTTACGTTAATTGTGCCTAAAGTTTTCAAGGGAGTACCATCATAACTAGTGAGGTTATGAGCAATAAGTTGCAATTTCAAATTTTTAAAGGATTTTAAGTAAAGTTCATGATTTATAGCTGATACATAAGAGCCAGTGTCTAATTCCATTTTAATAGCTACATTTTCTAAATTTACAGTAATAAAAATTGGCTCCTTTGGAGAACTCCCCTCTTTTACGTTGCAAATAGAATTTAAAAATAAACAATCATCTTCACCAGAGTCCTCCTCTAAAAAGTTATTACTTTTATCGTTACTCTTTTCATTTTTAGATTTTACTTTACTTTGTGCAAAACCAGAGTCTTCTTTTTTACCCTTGTTCAGACGACAAACTTTAGCTAAATGACCTTTTCGTTGACAATTATTACACGTTTTATCTTTGAAATAACAATCTTTAAAAGTGTGATTGTTATAACCACAACAATGACAATTATCTTTAGTATCTCTGGTATCTCTTCCCTTGGAGAAAGATTTTCTAACCTGGTTGACTGAACTTAAACTGGAAGCCAAACTGCCTTCTACAGCCATGCTGGTTTCCATACCTTCCCAGGCCGTGATAAGTTCTCTGCACTTTGTATAGGACAGGTCCTTTTCTGCAAACAACTTTTTCTTCAAGTCATTGTTGGCAATACCGTGAGTAATCTGGTCTCTCAAAGATTCTTGTAGGTTATCTTTGAAATCACAGGTTTGAGACAGTTTTTGGAGAGCAGCAATGAAAGCAGAAGCAGATTCATTCTGTTGTTGAACTCTAGCACGAAATTTTGATCTCTCCGCCAGAATTGATGGTTTAGGTTTGATATAATCACAAAATTTTGAAACCAATTCTTCATAGGGAACATCTTTAGGCTTTTTTGGAGTACATAAGGCTCGTAAGACATCGTATGCTTTACTACCAATCAAGGTTAACAACAATGATACCTTTTTATCTTTGAGCCTGTTGACATCCATGTACAGTTCCAACCTTTCTACCCATGTCTCAAAATCTTCATTTCCAATGTCGAATTCATTTATGTGCCCAATTGGCCCCAAGGATGCAATCTGGTATACTGGTGTTGACGTAGTCGTGGATGTAGTTGTTGTTGTTGGTGGCGTCATACTGCTAACCAACACTTCACTTTACTTTAGCAGAACAATTTCGATTTTTACCTTAAGCCTCCCTTGTCGGTTAAGGATTTCACAAGACTTTCTTAAACGTTATTGACGAAAACGAGCTAAAAAATTGCATTTTGCTGCACAATACGTATGTGCTAAAAACGAAGCCAAAATAATTGTAGCCGACACGAAACTATTTTCACGTCAGAAACTGCCCGAGTTCACTATCACATATCCTCGTCGCCAGTTGTCATATTGTTGAAATAACGATCATTACGAATCAAGGTTTATTCTGAAACTGAAACCTTTTTCCACAGCGAACAACCGGTACTACAAAATACGATCAGCCTTATCTCTTACTACAGTGTATGTATATGACGGATATTACAACAAAATGGTATCCATTTTTGTTTAAATTTTTCCATAAGGGGTTTGGTGTGGGGGTTTTCATTTGGTGTTGTTTTTGTGGGAATTCTTACCTTACATTTTACAGGTCTGTGGTCTGATGAAAATTGAAGAGACGAAATCACATTAACATTGTTAAATATTTTTAGGTTATCCGATAATGTATGGTCAATCTCGTTTTTAGTAATACCATGAGGCGATTTCTACGTCCATCTATTACTTTTCCTTTTTTGGAAAAAGGTGTTAATTATCTTAAGATTAGTTTCATTTGCGAATTTAATTAATTTGTTTCCATTTTTATTTGTATTACCAACTAGCCACGGTCCTACTCCTGGATTGTTTCCACTGTCGATGCCTACTTTAGCGTTGAAGTCGCCCATCGCAATGTTATATATATGCTTTTACCACTTTCGAAGCTCTCGCTTAAGAGGCGGTAGAATTCTTTCACCTCTTCTGTGGGGGCTGTCAAATTAGGGGCATAGACCTGAAAAATTGATATGTTTTCCTTATTGTTTAATTTTTATTCTTTCGGAGAAGCCTTTTATTTCTACAATATCTTTTGTGTGTTTTCTATCGATATAAAAGCCTACCTCCCTATAGCCTGCGGTTGTTCCAAAATGGTAACATAGGTTACCGTTATTTCTGATAATCAATTTTTCGTGGTTCCTCTTTATCTCAGAGAGCCCTATGATGCCTAAGTATCCCTTTGGAAGTGTTTTCAAATTCAGTTAAGCGCTCCTCGTTTGCCATTCCTTGACAGTTGAAGTGGATCACATCCAGGTCGTGGAACCCTGGTTTCACCCTATTGTTATGCTTATTTTTACAAGTCTTATTCAATTTTTTATTATGTTTGTTATCAAAAATATTATTCCTATTAAAAGATTTTTGGGAGTAGGTATATGGGCTGAACTGTCTTAACTGGGCTTGATACCCCATGGTGCCCAGAATCCAACGTGGGGTATGAGTTACAATTTTATTGATTTTGAATTTTGAATTATTGTTTCCCGGAGTTTTGTTTTTAATTTTTTTGATAATCTTGTCTGAGTCTGAGTCTAAGGAGAGAGTACACTCACCTGTCTTCACATCTTATTTCTTTCCGGCCATTTTCGGATACGATAACATAATACAATCTTTTTCAAGTATTCGTATTCACTATTCTCAATATCGTATTGATTTTCTTCTAAGACTTCGTTGACTTCATAATTTTGCAAAATTCGGTGGGCCATTTCCCCTTTCTATAAAAACAATGAAAACACGGCACATTTTTCATTAAGGTACAACAAATAATGGTTAACACATTTTTTAATAACTAGTTCTGCAATTTTCCTTTGATCTACATTTTTACTTTGAAATTGAAAGTATCCGGACAATTCCTTTAAGAACATGACGTCCTTTAAAGGCGCCTCATCAAGAATGTCTAACGCTGAAAACCAGGCCTTGGCGTGCAATTTTATTATAACAATATAGCTCCTTCAACGCTTATTCAATTTGAACTGTTTCAGAAAAATTATTATTTTTAATGCGTAAGAAGAACGATCTAAAATACTGTGTTAATGTCGACCGTCATTTCACGGTGTTGCGCAGCGGCAAGCCACCAGTGTAAACGCGCTTGTCTGACGGAGCGCCTCCGTGCAAATTTCAAGGCCTTTGTGCCTCGGGTTAATATTATTGCATTGAAGTGGAAATTTACAGGAAGTATTTGTTATTAAAGGAGAAAATATTTCCGTGGTCTCCTATCTGAAATAATGAATTTTTTTCGAGCTATATACGTAAAGGCCACCCGCCACCCTAATAACCCCTGGCACACCCTGTTCGAGTGTGAGGCCTGGGAGCAGGAGAGGCGCGGGATGGAAATAGTGATCAATCCGGCGGCAACACGAGCAAGCCCGTACCAGACTATGATTCTTGAGGGGGCAAAAGATATAGTGGGGAGGGCCAGTTATGTTTTGAAAATCTGGCAAAATCAAGTACATAGGTGCATATATAAATATATATTATATATAGGTTTTTCTGACCAAGGTGAGATCCGGATGAAAAGTGGACAACCCGAGATCCGCTTTAAAATACTTGTATTTCAGAGTATATTATTTTATGTCGAAATACTTAGAAATATAGGTTTAATCGTTACATCCACAGAGGGGTAAGAAAATTGAGAGAAAAAATCGATGATAAATTCAGCACAACATCAGATCCAGTGTAAAAAATGGGTAAGGTGAGATCACATAATATACAGGCAAATCGTAAAATCCGTCATATCATGAAACGCCGGCTAAATTATAGTCATTTCGTGAAATAACCATGATCTCCAGGTTAGATGAGGCATTTCATGAAATGACTGAAATTTAGCCGACATTTCATGAATGGTGATACTCGTATTAGGCATATCATGGAATAGTTTTTTTGTTTGGAAATATCGTAATAATATGAAGATTAGGATCTACTCGCAGATTACAAATCATATTATTCATCTTTTTTGAACACTTTAGAAAACGTCTCGACTACCTATCGGAAATACAAGTACCCACCGTGAATTTGCTTCGCTACGGCCCTGAAGATTTGGCTTTCTCCTAAATGCGGTTTTGGCTTTCTGTACCTCCAAAAATGCCTTATTTTATTTTAGTCAAAACTTCAAAATTTGGAAAAGTAGAGGGATCTTGGCTCTCAGCTTGATGTTTGATTGTCGTGGTGACATGGGGAAAGGATTGATGTATGGTGGGACGTATGGCGGTGCACGCATGCCAAAGTGGCCCCTATGACACCGCACCCCCGGCCACAGGAACTACCCTTTCGAGCATCGCGTCAGTGACCGGAGGGAATGGGGAAAGGATTGTTGGATTATTTGCAGTTCTACTTGGATATTTCTGTTTGGCAACAAAATATTAAAACCTAGAGATTTCAACGCTTTAGTTTTTTTATTGGGCAGGTAGGGGGTGGTGGGACAAATGAATTTCCGGTAGTTATATATTAGTGAGAAAGTTTTCAGACTACTGCAGAAAAGAGTCGTTTGAAAACTGAGTCATACTATTTTTTATAATGATTTCAGCCATTTCTACGCTACTTTTTCACTGTTAATGATGTGCCTAAAATTCGAAACATATTTCATGAAATACACAGACATTTCACAAACTGCCTAGGCACTTCATGTAATAAATGAAATTTTGAATGATTGGCCTGAGATCATTCTGCCTAGGCGTTTCATGAAATGCCCTGATACGATGATATGCCTGTAACATATTATGTATATTATAATATGGTAGAAATTTACTGACCAAGTTGAGATCCTACTACGTTGCCAATAATGCAGGGTGAATAATCGTGCTCGAATGTACGGTTTTGTATAAATCGTCCTGGCTGGCTAAATTTTGAGTCGGAAGACGCGAGCTTTTTTTGTCGCCTGAATTCCGGTCAGCGATCTTTTCAAAAATCAAGTTCTTCTTAATTTATCATTGGCGGTTAGACGCAGGTGTATTTTCTTCGTACAAATCTAGTTCAAATGTGACTGAAAAAATTCTGACTTAATCTGAACCCTAATCAGACTCTTATAAATCGAAATGTTAAAAAACGGTGGGAAAATCCCCACTTCCGATTCTACAGCAATCAAATGACATTGCAGAAAATTTTACCGAAAAATTAAATCCTAGTACAAACTCAAGAAATTCGGAGAACCCTGAAATAAAGGATAAGTTAGACTTAGGAGAAAAATGTGAAGAAACTTTAGGAAAAATCAAACAGGAATGGGAGGTACTTTTACAGAAGCTAAAAACTTATGAACTTGAAATAAACCACATTATGAATGAGGGAGCGAAAAAGTCAACCTCAACATTCCAAAAATTAATCTCGTTCATATCTCATATGATCAAATCCGATTTGGACGATCATAGGTGGCAACTTGGCTTTTTTTTGCGGGGGGGGGGGGCTGGAGGGGTGACGTCCCCAATATTTTCAACTCAAAAATGGAAAAAGTTCTACAAATTTTGCCATCAATTTTTAAATTTAACAAAAAAGGAAGTAAAATATGATAAGTAATAATGAGAAGGGCATAATTTTGGCACCAAAACAGATAGAAGACGACCATTCGAATTTTCAAGGAGATGGATTTTTGACGCTCCGAAGAACCGCGATAACTTTGATTCTGCCCTTTCCCAATATTTTTCATAAGTCGGCGCCTATGCGGACGATAATAAACTTGTTGAAAAAATTTATTAAAATAGAGAATGGCTGCTAAGCGACCGTAAAAAGAACCACTCCAACTCCGAATTATGAAATAATGAAAGCAGATAAGGGCTACTAGATGACTTTGATTAAGAGGAACTTCAAATTTTTTTACTTTTGTTTCCGTTAAAATTTTTTAACAATATTTTTAAATAAATAAAATTTTAAACCTATGTATATTTATAATGTTTTTGAGAACTGCCCAATCCCATGGACAGTGCGGGCCATTAAAGCCCCTGAATGAAAGAAAAAGAAAAAAAAAATATTCAGAATAAAATATCATATTTCAAATTTGATTACGAACGCATAAGTCACAAAGGAAAGAATCGAAAACTCGAAAGTAAAATCAAAATAAGATTGTGATATAAGCACGGAAAACAAAAACTCATCATACAGGAGATAAAACTGTAATCCGGAATAAAGTCCTGATATGCAAGGGTTGACATAATTTTGACCTGCGTCAATTTTGCGAATTTTGACACGGTATTTTGACATTTTGACAATCATTCAACCAATCAGAGCACTCCAACGAATTTTTGACTTCTTGACACTCTTTTGACCGATCAATTCTGCTATATACAAGTGGGCGGAGCCTACGTGATTGTCAAGGACCGACACTATTTTGACTCAAAAAGGTGTCAAGAGTGTCTTTTGACGCTGATTTTGCAGATCGGGGTAAGCTAAAAAGGAAAAAGTAAAAAAATATCACCATAGTCACATCTTCCTTTTTTGAATAAAAAGCAGGTAATTAGTTTTCCTCTTTGAATAAAATGTTAAAAAGAAAAAATAAACGCCTTCCTTCTCTGTCAATAAAGAAAGAAAAGCCTCCTCCTATGTGCACAGACTGCAATATACTATCATCACGATTCACCAAATTTGATACATGGCTGCCCTAAATACCAGCAACATAGTTCGACAACATCGCGGATTTAGTGTACTTAATTGGAAAAACTGAATTATATAAATCCTTGTAAATATTTGTACGTAGTACCCACTTTCGGGAACATAGCCATTAAGCAGTGTCTTGTTAAACAAAAAAAATTGCTTTTTGATGCAAAAAAATTGTCCTTTTACTCGAAAATTCAAAACGATAAAAAATGTTACCCCCTCCCCCTTGAAAGTGTAGAACAGTCATTCATTCTACACGGTGTATTCTACGCGTAGAATAAAAAATCTACGCCAGTTTATTGTACGGCACAACCCTGATGCAGAATGAGCGAGAAAGAAATCAGTGATACCAAAATAAAGTTTCAAAAAATATATAGTAATCCCTAATCTTACTGGGGTAATTAGAAAGTAAAAAGTTTTCCCCGATTTTCTCAAAAGGGGGGGGGCTAATGGTTGCGCCAGGGAGGCGTTGCCCTTCTTCCTCCCCTGGCTTAAGGCCTGAACACGAGCGACAGCGACAGTGTGATCCGCCGTCTCGTGCCGGACACCTTGGTCCTGGAAATGTTAGAGAGTGAAAACGGATGGAACCGGTTGTCCGCCTCTGTCTTGACCATATGAGGAAGAAGATGTAGACAGAGTGGTCGAGGCAGAGGGCCGATGGACAAAGCTCCATACCGGACACAACGACTCTGTATCATCCAAGAGCTGCTGTGGACCCCCGATAGGGCTCACCCTGCCGTCATCACCTTTCTGCGTTGCCACACGTTCCAAGACGAGGAGGTGAGGGGTGAAGGAAGGTAGCGTGTCATCTGTGATGCACCTGAATTCCATGTTAATTCCGGTGAACGTTGTCTCGGTCAGTATGGTGTCCCTCAGTAACCCTGGCAGGACAGCGCGAATCCGAAGCGGAGAGGAGAATTGGGGCTCGGGCCTGCTTCAGTGCGTCCCTCTAGTCACTGATACGACAATCCAAGGGGTAGTTTTCGGAACCAGGAGTGCGGTGTCTGAGGAGCCACTTTGGCATGTGTGCATCGCCATACGCTCCACCAAGTGGAAGACCAGCCTAATGTACCTACTTCGATTCATTTTGTAATTGATATTTTCCAAAATATTTCCTAACGGTTGTTCGTACGCTTCCTGTTCTCCAGCTTTTGGTTTCAGACTTAATTTTTCTGATTGCCGTGTCAACATTTCTTTAAGGGATATTCCATTGAAACACGGTCGGTTCAAAATTCGACTATTATTCTTTGGATATCCAAAACCCGTCACTTTCGATTCGGAAGTTAAGTCACTGTTGACATCATCTTTTGGATTCTACCTCGAAGTCGATGCAAAATGTGATTCGAAAGTCGACCTCGTCGTGGTAATTTGTCATTGGTATCGCACTCTACACGTATCAAATTCAATCACAATTTCGGGTCAAAAGAGTGACGGATTTCGCGATTTAATTTTTTTGTGAATGTTGTCGCTGTTGAGGGAGGGAGAGAGAAGGAAAACTTCAAATTAATTTTGTCGAACTAACTTATTGGTATGTTTAATTATACGCGGAAACGACGTTGTTTCGAGTCCCAAATTAACTTACGTAGTACTTTTGGATTGATGACAAGTTCGGTTCCACTCAGAGACTGAAAGTCGAATGATAAAACTTTAACTTTCAGCTATCGGCTTCCAGTTTTAATAATACAGATTTCACTTTCGGCTTTTAACTTCTCAATTCTTTCTAACCTTTAGCTTCTAGCTTTAAGCTTTCGAAAAATTCTGTGGCTTTTAACTTTTAGCTTTCAACTTTCAGCTTCCAATTTCCCCCTTCAGCCCCAAACATCTAAATAATCACAGATTCACAGACATTCACAGATCTTTTCAAAAAGCTGAAAAAATAAAACTTTCGCTTTTAGCTTTTGCCTTCTTCATTCTTTCTGACCTTCAGCTTTTAGCTTTTAGCTTCTAGAAAAAACATCAGCTTTCGGCTTTTAACTTTCAGCTTTCGGCTAGCTTTCAGTCTCTGGTTCCACTGCGACGAAAGTATCTACGTTGCCATCGAGAGTGGAAGTAGGCATTAGGAAACGAGGAAAGTTTCAGCGTGGGAATCTTGCCGTTCCAAAAGCTCACGCCTCGCTTCACTCACCAACAGCAGTGGCATGGCGGCAGTAATTACACGAGGTCAAGATAGTTTCAATATCATTTCAATGCTACTGTATGTACACCTATAGTGTGTACTGTGTACCCTGTCCGGTACCCTACCTACGGGCAAAAACGTGCAAGCCGGCCACAACAGCGCAGTGGGCCAAATAATAAGTAAGACCCGGTAACATTGACACGGATTAACCTAATCACCGTTCGGCATTAAAAGACGAACGCGGAGTAAATTATATGCAGGATCAGTACGTATGTACCTATGCATATAGGCTAGCTGAATGTACATGTAGGCATACATACGTACTCGAACCCATCGTGTACACATGTAGGTATCTATTATAGCCGTAGCAAATTCGTGGTAACGAAAACCGAGCACGTTTATCGCTTTATCGCCCATGCAATACCACATGGTCTATAAGATATGTACTTTTACTGTATATATACCTAAAATTACGAATACGTGCCATTCAAGAGATTATGTCGAACTTTTTTCAATTTTTTTTTTCTCTCTTTTTCCGAATTGTAAAAATCGCTAGTTCAAGGGGTACACGATAATTATTATTTACAATTGCATCTGTTAGGTCGCATCCGCGCATTTTTCGCCAACAGAACACGTCATCGAATCGGTGATGTAAACTTTCATGGCGCTATGAAAAAAGAAGTACATCGTCCTAATGGTTCCTAAGTGTTGCACAAGTTCACGTTCGAAAATGCGCACGCTATTCGAATAGGCACATAATTTTCTCGTTTTTTTTTTCACTCCTTTTCTTTCTTTCTTTTTGCTAATGAATATACCGCAAATATCCCGAGTTGTGACGGACGGTTTCATTAAAACACGAATTAAACGTCGCCGCTGGGTGGCAGGCCACAAGCTCGCGACCTTATATCATCTAGTCGCCTTATGTTGCACCCGCCTCGTGAATTGTGACAAATGTCGCCTCGTTCAGTTCGACTGTCGGACTGGCTCGATGATGACAAATTGCAGCCGTCAGCTGTTCAGTGTCCGACACGAATGTACAAATACGAAGGCAAAACAGCAAACGAAACTGGGCTACCTTGATTCGCAAAATTCAGAAATAATAGAGGTCGTGAACGACATTTGAGTCATATGACTAGTGCTGTCGATTTTAAAGAAAAAAAAATTAAATCGATTAAAAAAAAATCGAAAATCGGCAAATCTTATAATCGCGATTATTTTAAATCGATTACAAAAGTTGAATCGATTAAAAAAATCGAGTTGATTAAAAACTTCCAATTTTTTAAATCGTCGATTAAAAAAATGTACCGGATTTTATAGTTCCGGCATGTATTTAGAAAAATGGATTTAACTTGATCGATCAATCAAGTTAAATCCAGTTTTATTCACTCCTTCGCCCCACTTCCCTTTATTACTGCAGACGAACGGCGACGAACTCAGACGAAGTTGGAGAAATGAAACGAATTCGATGCTTAATTTTTCTTTATTCTTTCGAGTAACCGAATGAACAGACTGTTTTGTGTGTAAGTAGTATTAAGGTAAATAGGAATATTTGATGTTTTAGACTAGTTCAAAAATAAATAATTAAATTAAGTATGTCGACTGGTGGTGGTAGTTTAGTTTGGAAATATTTTCAAAAAGTTAAATAATGATACGGAGGTAAAATGCATGATTTGTCATAACAAATTCAAGTACTGTGGCAGCTCTACATCATTTATTAATCACCTGAAAAAAAAGCACGCTCAACATTTAATAGAAGCTCCTGCAAATCAAAATTTATCAACAATGAAGACTTTTTGTGAAAAAAAAAGAGGTAAGTTCAAACATATAACTAGAAACTTATGCTAGACGAAAACGAAGAATGTATAAAATAAAAATATTGCTGAGCACTTTACTGAATTCTAAATTGTAATTTGTAACTTTGAATAAATTTAGGAAATTCGAAGAAATGTCAGCTGACGAAGATGAAGATAATCCTTCTGAAATAATTGCATTGAAACATTCGGAATCAAATGAAGACTTACCCTCTACATCGCAGTCCAAGAAAAGTGTGTCCAACCCTGAACCTGATAAGAATGAACCTGTTGCATCCGAAACGAGTAAGAATTTATCTTTGACATCTGGGACCTCGAAGAATTTACCGTTTAAATCTTCTCAAAGTAAAATTACGAGTAATTTTTCTAGTCAGTCTACTATTGCGAAACGCCAAGAAAAAATAACGGATGCTCTTGCTTATATGATTGCAACTGAATTACTTCCCTTTAGTTTTGTTGAAGGGGAAGGTTTTAGGTCATTTATGAAAGTGATAGATCCTTACTATACAGTTCCTTCGAAAAATACGATCGCGGCGAGAATCGATCTTCTTTACGATTTAAAAAAAAAAAAAAGAAATTAAAGACGAAATTAAAAAATCTGAGTATATTAGCTTAACCACAGATGCTTGGACGGCACGCAATAATAAGCCTTTTGTAACGCTGACGGCACATACTATCGATGAGAACTGGAATATGAAAAATTTTACTTTAGATACGGCATTAATGAAAGAATCACATACCGCTAAGAATTTAACTAAAAAACTTGAAGAAATTATTATGGATTACGGGGTTGAAAATGAAATCGTGGCAAACTACCCACGATAACGCGTCCAACATCACAAAAGCAATTTCAGAAAATGAGATAATATTTGGCGATTCTGTATGATGTTTGGCGCATTCGATGCAACTTTGCGTTAATGAAGGGTTGAAAAGTATTTCAGTGGTAGAGAAATACAGATCTTTAGTTGGTCACTTCAAACATTCATATAAAGCGTCTGAAGCTTTACTCGATTATCAGCAAAAACTGAAAATGCCTCAGCACAAGCTTATACAGGCAATTCCAACCAGATGGAATTCGACTTACGCATGCTTGAACGTATTAAAGAACAAAGAAAGCGATTGTGGTGTTTTAAACGACCGAATTAACATCGAAAGAATTCAAAAAATTAATTTAGAAAGAAGTTATTTCCGGAGAAAGCCCTTCGATGTTGCCACTAAGGTTATTTCCGGAGAAAGCTACCCAGCTGCATCAATCGCCATTCCACTGATTAAATCCCTTACAGAAAATTTCTTAAAAGACAATGAAAAATTTTTTGAAAATCCAGAAAAAAAGCTGAATGAAATCCACAACTTTAAAACGAAAGTCAAAAATGAATTTGAAAAAAGATTTCCGAAAAAATTCTTGGAAACTACCCAAAAAAAGGGTAAAGCATTATTGTTCGCCACTTTTTTCGACCCGTGTTATAAAGATTACATTTTGGAAACAGAAAAGGATGAAAATTATGATTTTTTGAATGAAATAAAGTTGGAATTTGAAACACTGAAATGTAAATGAGATCCTATTGAGAAGAATGAAAGCATGACTGCTTTAGAACTCCTGTTCCCAAAGGATGCAGGAAAAACTAGCTCAGAATTCGACGATTACTTAAAGGAGCCGAGTTTACCACAAAACACCGATCTCTTAAAATTGTGGGAAAAACACTACACGTTATCCAACACTCAAAGTTATTGCCAAAAAATACTTGACAACAACAGCAACTAGTGTGCCATCTGAGAGAGTATTTTCCTCAGCGGGAAATATTATAACCGCGAAAAGAAATTGTTTGTCACCGAACAAAGCCAAAAAGTTAATTTTTTTATTTCATAATTTTAAAGTTTAATTATTTACAATCAAGGTACTTGGAATCGTTTTTGTTTTATGCTGTTTCCTGTTTTGCACCTTTTGTTACCTAGTTCATAATTTTGAAGTTCAATTATAATTAAGGTACTTACTAGAAATCGTTTTATGCTGTTTTGTAACTTTTGTGTTATGATTTTTTGCTTTTTGGTTTTTAAATAAATAACATACCGAAATAAGTTTTTGATTCCTCTAACTCATGCTTTGTGTTTTATACTTTTGATTGAATCAAATCCAGCTGATTTAAATGGGCCGAATCGATTCGTGTCTGATAACTAATAACTAATAAGTATTCTAACTGTTCAAGTCGAATCCAGTTGAATCGCGTCAAGTTGACTCGATGGAAATCGGTCGATTAATTGTGTCAAATTAAATCGATTAAAATCGGCCGATTAATCGCGTCGAGTTGAATCGATTAAAATCGATCGATTAATCGATTCAACAACGTTGCCGATTTAAATAATAATAATAATTAATCGATTAATCGAGTTGAATCGACAGCACTATCATATGACCGTAAAAGAAAAAGAGAAAAAAAGGAAGGAACTTCGTTAAACACTAGTCGACTGGATTAGCCGCGGCATTTGGAAACACGAAGACTAGAGGACGCAGTTAATCTTTTTGTTTGAAGTTTCCAAATAGGTACAATTTTTCGAATTCCTGTTTCTCGACATCGCCTAAGAACTCGACTGTAAGTGATGTCGATGTCTGTACTTGGCGTGAAAATTACGTACTGAATGATGGGGCTATTTGAGAATCAAGGGGCTACTTGGAAAATTCATGTTTTTCAGTTGTGATGGCAGCACTGAGAAACTGTTTGCGGTCGAAGTTGTCAGCCAAGCAGCGGAACGTGCAGTGGCATGACCAATATTTTGAGTGGTGAAATGTTGCATTGTGGTAAGATTTTGCTATGGTGAAGCGTTAAAAAGATAACAGAAATGTATGTTTCCTGGGAATGTTTTTATAATTTGTTCAATGCTCGATGAAAACGGTATGTGATGCGTATATATAATATTTCGACGTAACTAAGCAGAAAATTGGTCAGTAATCGAATGCAATTGGAATCGCCGCTCTATCTTCTCTTCATTGTCGTGATATTTATCGTGTTCAGCTATTTGGGAAATGATAAAAACAAAGAGCATTATCCAAGAACTTCGGATAAGACACGTCACAGTCTGTACCACGGTTTATAAAACGATGAGGAAGACCGAGAAAGGAAGTTGTGGCATTTGATCTCGTGAATACTTTAGGACCCTCCTGTTCCTTCATAGTGGTGCTCTGCACTCATCAAATGTCGATTCTTATTGTTCTGTTGTTTTTTTTCAGGTCCTTCTAACATCAGTATTGGTGGTTGAGTTTACCACTGCAATGTTTAGGCTACGTCAGGAAAATTAAGGAAGTATAAAAGGATAGATTTTGAGCGACTTTTTTTCGGCTTACACACATAAAGCTTACAAGCTTTGTTTATGATCTGAGAATAGAAAATCATAGTTCATTTACTCGAGAACAATCGCAACGACTTTTGTAAGTTTGATATAGGTGCATTGAAATACTTTGAAGAACATGCAGTAATAAATTATACTAGTATTTTGTATTGGGTGGGAAATAACAGCCCGCCAGAGAAAGTTGTTGGAACGACAAAGAAGCAACAAAAAACGCCTAAAATGAAGAACGCACGACGTGTAAGTCGGATCCCGCCAAAAAAATTTTAACCCGAAAAAAATGTCTTTAACGCCAGGTAAAAATATCGAACGTCGCGGATATTAACGCCGCATCGGCGCGGTCTAAATAGCCCTTCAAACATGTACTTACATAATATTATAAATAATGAGGTGAAAAACATGATTGTACCAGTAAGGCCTTTCTTTGAGCGCACTGATTGGCCTCTTTTTCTCTTCTGGCCCGATGCTCAAATATTACGAAAAAACTTTTTAATGCAGGAAACCCATAGGGGGTCGGCCTAGTCGGAAATATGAAATTTTTTTTAAAACCCAGATCAAATAAGGACTACTCAAATGGATATTTTGGATTACTGAATTAGTGATAAAAAATTTACGGAAGAGCCTAAAATTGAAACGTTAACTAGGCATCCATGAGCCACAACTAATTCCAATGTTTTTATTAAGTCTTAAACAGTCTAAGATTCCGTTGAAGACTTAGTATGGTAGACTTGATATGATGCGCAATCAACAATAGGAAACAGGGATTAGTCCATAGGAAATGACAATGAATTCTGAGAAGATGTTGTGACTGTTCCTTAACAGCACAATGTTATATCTTATGCGCAATATTGACTATTGTTGATATACAAACATAAATCCGAGGTCTACTCTGTAGTAGATATCCAACAATCTACCATGGGCATAGCCAAGTGGGGGGGGGGGACTGGGACGCTTGCCCCAGTACACAGAGACTGAAGTTATATTGTATGTAGTATGCATTACCTGACATTAATAGATATTTCAGCTGTAGAATAATAATTAAAAAACTGTGTTTTTCGAAAATTCCACACATTTTTGCAATTATCTCGATAAATATGTCTTCTAAAGAAAAGTTGTACAGAATCTCTTTTGCTGAAAATTTAACAAAAAATATTTTATGTTATTTGTATTTTGGTCCTAAAGTGAAAATATTTTTAGATAACTACGATTTAGCGAGTGAAAATCGGTTATGAAAGAAAAAATAACAAAATCCACGTTCCTCGAAACTTTTACACGTTATTGCGATTATCTCGGCAAATATGCATTTTATAGAAAAGTTGTCTTCTTCTTCATCCGCCCTCTTCGCCTCGGAGGTTGACCATCATCCACCTTGCAACCATTATCATCGATGCATCCGACCGGAACAACTCAACAGACGAGCAGCCGAACCATATCGTCTCAGATCCTCTGTCTATGATTCTGTCGGCGGCCGATTGATCTTTTTCCTTCCAGTTTCCCTTCCATGATGACCCGGAGAATTTTATACTTCGGTCCTCTTAGGATGTGACCTAGGTATTGGATTTTCCTATCTTTCACGGTGTTGAGTAGTTCGCGATCTTTTCCCATTCTAGTGAAGACTGATTTATTTGTCTCTTTTCGTATCCATGGGATCTCCAGCATTCTTCTGTAGGTATACATTTCAAAGGCTTCTATTCGCTTTTCCATTACGGCATCCAACATCCAAAATTCACATCCATACAGCAACACTGAATGAATGTAATATTTTTTAATTCGCAATCTCATATCGAGCCTGAGGTCGTTTCTCATAAGTACTTTTCTCATCCTCACAAACGCCGATCTCGGTATCTCAATTCATGATCGAACTTCCTTCTTTGATGTGCAGCTGTCGTCGAGAAGAGTTCCAAGATATTTAATGGAGGACACGTGCTCCAGTTCTTTTCCTTTCGCCGTAATTGAGCATATAGGATATTTTTTATAGGAAATTTAACAGGGAACATTTTATGTTATATGCATTTCGGTCCTGAAGTTGATATGTTCCGGGATATTCGTGGTTTTGTGGAAAATCTCAATATTACACATAACTTCAAGGTCATAGCGGTACGGGTTAATAACCTCAGATTAAGCTCAAATTTTTAATGGCGAGTTTCTTGGTCCATTGGAACAAATTTCAGCGCGACCCTAATCAATTGTCGAAAACTTGAAAAATAAGAGACACCCTAGTGCGGATCATATCTTGAGACAAAAAGCAAGGTGGACAAAAAAGTAGAGGCTTGGGTGTCGTACAATGAGAAAAGGCATAAAGGTAGGTCGTTGACGTAGGCGGGACAAATTTAGGAAGGAAATGGGCCCAACGTGGAGAGTAGCCACCAACAAAGTCGAATGGAAAAGACACGGAGAGAGACATATGTTCTAAAATGGGCTAATGACAGCGATGAGGAGGAGACTCCCCTCAGTTCACTGTCATAGTCGCGCTGTAATTAGGTTAATACGGAAACGCTGTCATCGCTGATAATAAAAATAAATAAATTCTTCATTGAGTTGAGTTGTATAAACAGGTAAACATGTCTCGAAAAGAGTTTCAAACTTTCCAACTGAAATCCAGGCCCCTGTAAGTTCTGTGTTTGTGACGAGCCGCGAGCGTGAGCAGACTGCAGGCAGGAGACAACAGATCGGTTTCTGCAAATCCATACAGTGCACAACGCGTTTTCAAAAGGCTTACATGTGTTAGGGGATCAACATATCTGATTTTCTAATGATGGTGCCCAGTTTCATCTATGATTTTCCTAAACGTCGACAGCATTTTGAAAGTATTCAATCTCCAACAGTTGCAGCCCTCCTCGGCCACAAACTCCTCTTCCACAACGGCCATAATCTCCTACCAGGGCTTCAATGCCCACCCCATGGTCTTTTACTTCCGCAGTATCCCCCTCCCTGCGAACCCTTTCCTTCTGCACATCCGGGTAGGCGGACTTCCTGCTCCCACGGCTTTAATTTCTCTCCCCAGTCCCTCTTTCACCCAGGACTTCCTCCTCCACCAGGACCTCTTCCTCACCATTACCCCCCACCACCACCAGCCAGGACCTTTATCCCCCTTCAGAGGCCACCCCATGAATCTCCCCCCCATTCTGGAGCTCCCTCCACCATGAACCACCTCCTAGTGGTATGCTACCCTTGGAGAAATGAGCAATTAGTGGGGAAGGGTAGGCAATCCGCAAGCGGCGGACCCTCCCGAGGGTAGGCTACCCCTGGAGAAATGAGCAATTAAGGGGCAGGGTAGGCAACCCACAGTGGTTTTTTTTTTTCGGAGTTTGTGGTGAATTTAATAATATGATGAGATTTATTAGGATTAATTTCATTTATATTGGTAATTTATTATAATTCAAATTTTGTTTTAATTTATAGAATATTAGTTATTATTATAAATCAATTAGGTGATTTAATAATGTTAATTGTATTAATATTATTTTAAAATTATTTATAAATTTAAATTTAATTTTATATATAAATTTTATAGAATTAAATTGATTATTTTTTTCTATAATATTAAAAAGATCTCAATGTACTTTCATGTTTCTTTTTATTTAGTACACTATATACCAACTTTTAGTTTTTATTTAATTTCTTACTTATCTACCTAATTTTAAGCGGTCACTTGGTGCTTCCAATGAGTAAATTTCTTATCCACATACATCAAGTAGCTAAAGTAACTACACGCAGGACCGTAGCTAACCGTTTTTGTGTGTGCCAGGGCATTTGGTATTCAACCAGGGCATAAGCCATAAGGGTACAACATAAAAAACTTTTTTTTTACTTTTAACTTTTCTTTAAATTTCTTTTTTTCTTTGAGAATGTGCTAGCCAGAGCGGCGTACTTGCCAGCCAGGGCAAAGGCTTTGCCCTGGCTGCCCTGGCATTAGCTACGGCCTGGCTACAACTATACTTTTACATAATTGCACATCTTGTGCGAATGTACATAAGAAACTAATAGTGCTAGTGAAGTATCAGGTTTTTTCTTATTATTATTCTTTTTTTCTTTTAAACGTGCAGTGATGGGCTCATTGCAGAAACCCACCCCGCACTGTGTATTGCTAGAATAAATGTAATACGAGTCCAACATATACATGTATACATACACAGACACATAGCTGCATATTACACCTTCCTAGCTGTAGGTGCATACAATATAAATATATACGCAAATATGCAGACCAGCCGTAATATTTGCAGCCTCCATGTGCGTGTATGCACACGTATAATTAGACAATTATACGATAAAAGCGCGGCACTGGCAAATGAATAATATTCTCACGGTATGAAACATCGAACCAAGTTAAATGTTGAATCGTAAGACTCCAAGCAATTCCCTACCATCTCTCCTACGAGTAGGTGCATACATACGTGAGTTTGCAAAAAAAAAGTTAATTACTTCAGTGTTACCCACGAATTTAAGTATAGGCATTATAAAAGCACGTTTTCTGCATATTTTAGTTTAGAATCAACGAAGATCGATCGTCTAGTTTACGAAAGGATTGTTTTGAGTTGCCCGCTCCAGGCAAGCGTGGGCGAGAAATATGGTCCAAGACCAACTTTTGAGGATGGTAAATTGGCTGCAAAAAAGTTGCTGTGTGGATAAATGGTAACGTGTCTGCTTCGCAATCCTTGCATCTCAAGTTCGAATCGCATCAACACTGGAAAGCTAGTGATATTTGATTACCCCCACTATAACATCCTAGCGAACACAACGACTGCAGTACTAATTGAGGTGGAAACTTAGCGTATCCTGTAACCCCCGCCAGTTTGAACAAACAAGGCATTACAATTGCAGGGCGTGTTAAGGTGATGTCGATCATTACAAAAACCATGATCGATCAGGATCGATTTTTCTGATGATCGATCGCAAACTACAATGTCAAGTACCCAGAGGCATATATACAACAGACAGACATTCATTTCCATCACAAAAATGTGTGTTTTTCTTATGAGAGTCAAAATAACCATCACCGTTCGCTTATCAGTTGGGTTTAGTTTCGGCGTTGTTGTTGTGATTGTTGTTTGCACAGTCCGAATATTATCAATGCCAAAATGCACTCTCCTCTCCACTGTGTTGGCTACAAAATATAAAAATGTCTAGCAAAAACAGAAAATACCCAAAATCATTCTCTATTAGATCCTTTTCTAAGTCAGCTTTAAAAAAACGCATTCATTTCTGTGTTCACAGAGAAGTCGTTAATAGAAAGGAACTTATACTCATCTACCAATGGTCTCTTTTCTTATTCTTCATGATCGATCATAATGATCGCCTTGAGCTCAATGATCGAAAAAGATCGAGTCTTATCGAAATGATCGTGATCGATCAGTTTTGATCGAGTAAATGATCGACATCACTAGCGTGTTACCACCAGATCAGAAAAACTTGTACTATGCATGCGCACATCGTTGACAGTTTACTCAAAGTAGTGAAGTGGCTAGTAAGCGAACTGCGGCTGCACTCTCTTCGGCATAGAGAAGGAGAACTCTATCGCAACAAACAGAGCAGAGCAGTCGTTCAGGAACGGAACAGTATCATGGGCCCAGTGTTAGTAGGGGACTATGCGTTCAAAATATCAAACAGAAGAAACAATCTCGAGTCCTTCAACATTGATTGGTCCTGATAATCTTCGTCGGCACAAAGTTATTACCTGCTCGTTGATCCTTGATCGACAATACTTAGTACCTCAGTGAATGATCGACGACTGTCTCGATCGTTTAGTATTCCTATAAGTAGTACGAATATACGAGTAAATTCGCATCGTGTGAAAAATTCATTTTTCTCGTTAACTGTTTGGTACGTGGTGCTGTGATAAAAACCGAAAGCCATAAACGAATACACTGCCAGCGAGGTAGCGAGGTTGTGCGAGCGAGCAATTCAGCTTCACTCTGATGTAACTCGAAGATGTCATCTTCTGCCGGCGGTTATTAACGCAGAAATACGTAAAACAAAACGAAATGAGAAGACGACCTACGATAAGGATTTTCGGCACAGCACCGTGCGGGTGCGGGGCGATGCTGCTTGTACAAGTACGAGTATAGGTACACACCAACTATTCGTGAGGTCGGTCCCGACTCAGCCGTAGTAAAACCAAAGTGAACTCGCATTAATCCTATCATGGCAGTTAAAAGCGTCTCTGGTTGTCTCCGGTGATCTGCGAAACTGCCGTTAATGCGGTTTTATTGTTCACGAATTCTGCGGTACCGTGTCGCCTGCGTGTGTGACCATGCTGCCTAAAAACGCGAAGAAGGCTTCCCCGAGCCCGGCTGGATAGGTACACGAAGATACAGACTGCAGCACATAGGTAATTAGGAAGTACACGCGGCTTACCGCTTTTATCGCATCGCATCAGTTACTAATCTTTGCAGCCAGCCGCATTTAAGGCGTTATACCCATCAAGCTACCGCGCCGTCTCATCAGTTTGACCCACTTCAGCGAGGTACGTGCAAAATACGAAATAAAACACCCTCCCCTCGTATTCTTAGTCTAGTTACCGAGAGGTGCCTACTCGTATTTGTCACAACTTTTTAGAATTCGGTTAAAAGCTGCATGTAGAACTTTTAAGAACGGTACTTTGTAGCCACAGAGAAACATTCGATGTTAATGTTATTTTGCTTTATTGATGAATTATTCAAATACGTATAATAGGATGTAGCTGAGGCTTCCCTTGTTTTACGACTTTACTCGGATCCTTGATTTTCGAAACCGAACGATGTCAAAAAAGTAGAAAAGCCTCTCATTCAAATAATTTCAAATTGATCAGGAAAGGGGAACACGCGCGTGTCAACAAAGGGATTCGGGCCTATTATAATATAGACACGTTCTTCGAGTACTCGATTTTCACATTTTCTTTCGCAGAATTCGATTTCGAGAGTATAGTTTTTAGCAAAGGAGCTGTATGGTCCCCCAAAGAGACCTTGATATACCTGTAAGGAGTAGCAACGGGAACCTCTATTAAAAAAGTGGAATGAACCTGAATCGAAGCTTGCCAATACACGCTGGCTCGTTGTACAGAATTCTACGATATCCTGTTTTATAACAGTCTGATAGCCCACCTCTACCCTTGAAGAGCTCAAAATAGCGCTTTAAGCCACGCCCCATATAAGAGCTGCAGGAATAGATGAAATTGCCGCTGCGTTGCTAAAGCATGGTGACCCACTCTTAGAAGCTGGATTACTGCAATTTATCATGAAAATCTGGAACAGTGGGACAGTTCCAGAAGACTTCAGAACAGCTAACACTGTCACGATGAATAAAAAGAAAGGTAATGCACATGACTGTGGGAACTAGCATAGGCGATCAAACTGAGAGTTTCCGAAGTTGGTAGCCCTGCGCTGCAAGGGTGATCATGGACGTTATTATCACCATAAGAATGCATATAACTTGAATTCGCTTTTCCTAGTCAATAAAATGTTTTCTTGCGGCTTATAATAGATGAATTTAGAGATTGAGGTCTCCAGTTTCCTTTTATGAACTTGAAACAGCTCCATTTTCCATGTATTAGTTGCTTACAAGCGAGTTTTGTACCAATGGTAAACTTCCATAAGAAAAACAGTAGTCTGGAAATCAACTTATTCATCTAACTAGAGCGAATAAAGTGCATTAAATTACCTTTCATCATCAACTAGAGACTTCAAGCTTTAATTTGACATGTTATATGACTCAAGAAAACCTATTTTCAGCAATTACGGAAGCTATTAAGTAGACCAACTTTACACGTCTTCTTATGGGAACATCAACCTTGATCACCTTTGCAGGAGGTCGACACTAGCGAACCTGGTTACGGTTTGATCGCCTATGGTATCTCATTATTCATTACTGCTGGAAAACTGATAGCCAAAATACTCAATAATCGTCTCTCTCAGATTGTTGAACGTGTAACCCGCCATCTCAAACTGGCTTTCGGCAGAATAGAGGGACTGTTGATATGATCTTTACCCTGCGTCAATTAATGGAAAAGAGCCATGAGCAGAATGCATTTGTAGACTTAGAAAAAGCATTCGATACTGCAGGTAGAAACACCAACCCGATGAAGTGTGTTGGATAAATTTAGCTGCCCTCAGAAAACATTGCGATTATTAAGGATCTACATGTTGACAACACAGAGATTGGTTAAGAGCCCAGCTTTCCTTTCCAAACATGTTGTGGAGTCTGGCAAGAATGCGTATTAGTCCCTAAGCTATTCATTTTTAGCTGAGTTTGCTACAGAGGGAAAATAAGTTTTCAAATCAAGAGTTTACTGACAAAAGTAGAACTGATTATCGAAATCTTGAGGTATGTCTTATTATTATTTCCGCGAAATCTCAAATTCTCTTCTCCCCAAAAAAATGGAAAAAAGAATGAGAAAATGGATATGTCATCATTTCGTTCTGATAAAATAAATGAAGATTGGATATGTTACCTTTTGTTCTCTATATCTTCACAACGGTTTTCAAAAGTAATATTAATTTGCTGTCAGTTCATTTCTATGGTCAAGTAATTAATATTGTAAATATTATTTTTTCAGCAATTAATATTATTGAACATAAATTGTAGAATCCAGTGGCGTGCCAGCGGCGGCCCGAGCTGAGAACGCGCCGGTGGCTAAACTACTTTTGGTACTTTGTCATGCTATTTGACCTTTTTCAAGTAAATTTTTGTGTTGTACGCGCTTTTCTTCGCACTCTCGTGCTCACAACAGAGTGGCTTGAGCCACAGAAACACGCACTCGGGCCGCCACTGTGGCCTGCATTCCAGGCAAGCAAGGTAAGCGCCGCTTACCCTGAAAATTCCCGAGAAAATAAGTTTTCATGTGTAATATCAATCTAACAAATAAAAGATAATGAAACGTAGGGCAAAACAACGATCGTATTGACGCTTACGCTTATATGTTTAAGTATATGTTACGCCGAATTCATCAAATTGACGATTTCATAAAATCGGCAGATATTTTGCTGATTTTATAAAATCAGTAGCGCAGGAGCAGTTGTTGCCGAATTTATAAAATCAGCAAACTTTTTTGTTGAATTTATAAAATAGGCGAGTGTTTGCCGATTTTACAAAATCAGTAATAAATGATTGCTGCTGATGAGTGTACCTGACGGGATGAGGTTAGAATTTTCACGTGCTTACTAGAAAGCAAAATCTATGATAAAATAAAATAAAGACGAGTACTACTCATAATTCGAATAATGTCCCTAACTTGTTAAATCATGACTTCTCTACTGATAAAATGAGACATACACTCCATCTGTTCCTTCGAAAATGCACTTCAGTATTTGTTTGCAAACAGTGACAGTGAAGTTATTTCTTGTGACTGATTTTGAGTTTGACCTAATGGATCAAGATAAATAGACTTGTGAAAAAGAGGCGGAAGCTGTGTGAATTTTGAAAGATGTTGAAGGCGTAGAGTGCAGGCGGTGTTCTAGACCAGAATTACCAGCTACACAATCGCATGAAAAATATTCTCTCGCATCAATCAGAATAATACGTCCACTTTTTGCTCCAACAGTGTTTCCTTTTTTGCCTCTGGGTGGTTCATTTTCAGCCCCATAAATTAAACCTTCATCAGTTATTAACTGGTTAATACATCAGTTTTTGAGAACACTCAAAGAAAGAAAGTTCATTCTTTTTATCACTCAAACATGGAAAAACAATCGAGAAATAATGCGTTGGCAATCTATACTTTTTTTTTTTTTTCAATTGCAAGACCATTTTCTTCCTAGAAAAAGGGTACTTTAGCTTTATTTTTCCCCTTAATTCTAAATGAGAATAGATCAGGTTATTACTCACAATCTTAGAAAAAGGATTTCCTCACACATTGTCGTTCAAACTTCCTTTTGAAATTCTTTCTATAGAAAGCTGGACTATGTTCACTTATTATCCTGAGAATTGGGTGTTCACGTTTTGCCTCAAAAGGGACCATATACCTGCCGATTGTATAAATTTGGTAAAAATGTATCGCTCGTAAAATGAATTGACCTTTTTACTTCTTTTTTTTTTTTTTTTTTTCTCAGTTTCGCCTCGAGGCATGCTCTGAAAGATGAAAAATGCTGAATTTTCTAATCGTTCATGGTACAACAGAAAAAAAAAAGAAAGGAAAAAAACATGGTACAACACCCCGCCATTTTACATTTTTTTCGAACTTCAGAATTTGGTGTTCATTTCAAAATCAGTAAGCTAAAATACTTATTTCGATATGTCAAATAACATCCACTGAAGATATTTTCTGTAAGTCCACTCACTTTTTGGCAATATTACTCGAAATTCATGGAGAAAATTTTACTTTTCTGAACAAATTAACATTTTTCGTGATACTACTGCTGTTTCTCTTATCAGAACCTCGAAAATCAAAAACAGTGTTTCCAGACTGCTCTCTCGGCATAATTATATAATTCAAACCACATCTAGCATGAAGATTTCACATCTCGCATAAAAAGATTAGCATAATTTCGGCGCCTAACGCTTCATACGAGAAACTAAATAACTTCAAAATTTCTCGTTTTTCTGTCTTTCTGTTTTATCTACACAAATTTATGATCTATTGATCTCTTTAGTACGAGAATGAATTATAAACTATTTTCCAAAAAATAAATGTATGTATTTGAGTTTTTGATCTACATACTTGAATGAAATGATTCAATTTTTAAAATTCGTATTTAATTTTTGTATGAAAATAGTTTGGAATTCATATTAAAATGATTAAATGATTAGAAAATTACCTTTGAAGATACGTCATCTCAGTGTCCAGTATTTTTTCCATGCTAAGCCAATTCACCTGTTAATTTCTTTCTCAATTTTATTTTCAAAAGCGATTAATTGACCTAAGTAAGTTGTTTCCTTTACAGATTCTATCTCTCTGCCGTCTATGCTAATATTTTTTTAGGACGATTCTGTTGACATAATTTTGGTTTTTCCCAAGTTCATAGTTAATCCAGCTGTTTTTCCTGTTACATTTAGAGACTGAATCATTGAATTTAATTCCGAATGCGATTCTGATATTAGAATTACGTCATCTGAAAATCTTAAGTTTGAGATTATCTTACCATTTACACTCAGTCCCTTGTTCTCCTACTCTCGTTGTCGGAAAACCTCCTCCAAGTGCACAGTTGAAAAGGATAGGCGAGAGGTGGGTCCCTTGCCTGACTCCTTTTTTTTATTTTGAAGTATGTACCTGGTCTGTCGGTTATAATCCTACTTTTAAGATCGGAGTAGATCTCTTCCACGATTTTATAATTGGAGTTTTCACCCCTTGGTTGTATAAAGCTTTTAGAATAAATTTGTAGTTTACTGAATCAAAGGTTGGTTATAATCAATGAAAGCGAAGTTAATATTCGTTCCATATTCGTATGTTTTTTCTAAGATTTGGTTTATGGTATAGAGGTAGTCTAGAGTGGAGAAATTTTGCAGAATCCAGCTTGTTCAAGAGGTCGGTGGTACTCGAGTGTTTTTCTGAGCCTTAACTCTAATAATTTTGAGAAGATTTTGGAAATAGTGGGAGATAAACTTATAGGGCGGCAGTTGTTTATTTTGTGCGTACTGCCTCTTTTATGGAGTAAAATTATATCAGAGTGCTTCCATTCGGTCAGTATTGAGTTAGAATCCAAAATTTTGTTGAAGATCGTTGTTAGTGCTTCTGTGAGAATGCGACCCCCGGCCTTTATATGTTCATTTCTAATACCGTCGCGCCCTGGAGGTTTCTCTTTTTTTTTGAACCCATTAACTACCATCTCCACTTCAGAGGACAAAAATGGACAGCATTCGGCGAGTTCTTCCAGTTGGGGGGAAGGCTCTGACGGAGGTACTGTTGAGTTTTCCTCCGAATCGTATAATGTCTCGCAGAATTTTGTTGCCATCTGGTTAATTTCGTCACAATCATACATTTTAACTCCGGATTCGTTTTCCAGGTATGTGGTTAAATGAGTGTGTTTGTGTGTGTGAGTGAGAGAGGGGGGAGGTGGAGACTGGAGATAGAAGAGTAGAGGTAATAAGATTTTTGACATTTTTTGACTTATCCAGTGTTTCTCTTTTTTGCCATGATTCTTTTCCTTTGTAATGACCTGATTCTTTCCGAAATCAAATTACTTTTTCTCTCGATGTTTTTTGGTTTTTTCGTAAAATTTCAATCCGGTTTCCATGTAGGATTTTTAGGTCGTCGTTTACTATTGGGAGTGCTGGGGGTACGTTACCAGACGATATTTCCGAGCTAGCGGATACTTTAATTAAACTATTACTAAGTTGATCATAATATTCTTCTAGGCTAAGGAGGTCTGCTTATCTAAATGGTGTAGTAATTTTGAAAGGGTTTGTTCGAATTTTGAGGGGTTGACCAACTTTATCGGTCTATACTTGTTGTTTGTTATCTTAGGCGTAGTTGGACATCAAAGAGCGACGTGTAGGGGCCGATGATCGGTAATAAAATTTAATTTATTTGAAATTTCGAAGTTTGTTATACTTTTTTCACTTTTTGGTTCCAAAATATGATCTATCGGCGTTTTGTATTCTTGATTAAGGCTGACCCAAGTCCAGTTCTACCTCTTCTTCTTTTTTTTTTTTTAAAGCCATTTATAATTTTTAAACCAAAACTCTTGTCAGAAATGGACCAATTGCCAGCCCATTTCGTTTCTTTTCCCAAAATTAAAAAGTCCTTACTATATCCATGTCTTCCTGGGTGTGTTGCCCGATTCGATTATTAAAATCACCCGTGATAATTAATTTGTTTGGAGGTTTGATTTTTTTATTATAAATTGTTTCACTTAATAGTTCGTAAAAATGCTCCATTTCTTTATCGTCTGATGTAGCAGTTGGAGCCTAGATTTGTATGACTACAATAGTAATTTTGTTGACTTAACTTTTTAGAATTGCTAAGCGATCGAAAATTCCCTTTATTTCAGTAAAGTAGTTTTTCAGTTTTGGTTTTATTAGAAACCCCACCCCTTGTGCCGAAGCGATTGCCTATGTGAAAAAAAGGTGTAATTATCACGAGTGTGTAGAGCTTTCCCCTCATTTCTCCTTATTTCTGATAGTCGTAAAATGTCAATTTCTAACTTTTGGAGCGCATCTGTTAGTACTTTTAGATTATCTTCCCCTTTCAACGTACGGTTCGAACTCATAACATTACAGGGGGGTGTAATATTTACTGTTACCAGAATAAATTATAATTTTTTTTATATTTTAGGCTGACATCAAGGGGAGGGGTAGACCCCCAAAAAACTCACCGTGGCTACGCCCTAGAAGACTTACGTTTCTGGCAATCATCCCCTTTAGAATTTTCACCCTTCACTTATGATTGCTCGAACATCGCGAACCCCCAAAAGGTCGAAATATTTGCCGCTTAGCGTCGTCAGAATGACGCTGATTTGCAAAATTTCGCGTTTCCGTCCTTCTTCGACCTTTACGGTGACCGTTCAGTATCCGAAACAGAGTATCCGCCGAGTGCATGACGTGATCGAGCGTCCGGTTAACGAAAAATTTCAATGCCGAGTGCGACGGCCACTGTGTAAATTATTACACGGCGGTATGTGTACGTGTAATACACATTATAAATTCGGTTACCAAATTACATCCGTGACATGCGACTATTAGTGTAGCTCCCAGACGGCTGCATCATGATGTCGAATGACGGACCCAGTAGGCAGATAGGTGCCCGTCTTCAAGCATTAGCGGACTACATACCCGTGTCTCGATGTTCAGATTTTCAGCTGTCAGTTCTCACAGTCCTATTATGTTTCTTATTTCCTAATTTTTGTCTACCTATTTCATTTTTTCACTCCGTTAATTAACGAGCTCAAAGCGTACGAGTAGCTCTGATTTCAAACAAACGAATGGTCCAATTAAGCCAGTAGGTATCAATTCGCTGTGGCTTGAGAACCGCTGAAATCGACCGCAGGTTTGTAATCAAAACCGTTCGTTAAGTGGCGGTGGAACTGTCACGCCGCTGTTTCATTACCCCGCCGATATTGTTCTTTTCTTCGCTTCTGCAGACGGATTTTAGTCGGATAATCCTACTCAGATCTCAGTTCGGGTGCAATAATCTGGAAACTGCGTTGAAAACGCAAAAATTCGCGCGTGAATGGAACCGGGTAGTTAAGTATTGAAACATATTCCCTCCCGAGTAATAAGGTGCATTTTTTCGGCCCCTCTACCCACCTCAATAGACTTGAAACATATACCAATCGTTTCTGTTATATTTGTGCTGGTTTGTAGTGAAAACTGCGTCATTCGGAACTGCCCCATTCCTGAGATACTCGGGAAACTTTTGGGGATGTAAAAACGGGAGCATCCCCACTCGGCTAATAGGGTTGTAAGTAGTGGTATACGTTTGTGCTACGTTCGTGCTGGTTTGTGCTGAAAACCTCGTCGTTTGTGCTCCTCCCCCTCTAGAGACATTGAGGATTACTTATGGGTGGAGCCAGAGAAATGGTTATTGAAAAAAGGGTTAGACAATGGATTGAAAAGGGAAAAACGCTGGTTGGTGCCGCCACCCATAACTTCTTAGCCCATCTCCATGTCGAGAGAGGGATCTTTGTCATATAGCAGGATACATATCAGATTTGCCTGAAAATGAAGGAGTAGGCAAAACATGTGTAAGCAATAAGGGAATGCGATAGAAAAGTTGTTTCTTTCCTTTGTCAACTAGCTATAAATGTGGTTATAGCACAACTGCTATTTTCACAAAATAATAATAATAATAAGAAGAAGAAGAAGAAGAAGAAGAATCCAAATGTACGTGGAAATAAGTGATTTTGACTAAAATCAAATCGCTTGCTCAATATATTAATTGATTTTTTGGGGATTTTCTGTAGCAGTGCTACCATCCCTTTCGATTTGATCGCAAATTGTAAAATTACCACCTTGAGCTGTTTCACATCGTAAAGGAGTCTTGGGTAATTTCAGCAATTTCTCATATATATCGGAGATTCTACAAACTTTCCGAGAATTCCGGTAATTTTCGCAATTTCTCACATACCTTGGAGGTTCTACACACGTTCCGGGAATTCTGGCCATTTCCGCAATTTCTCACATATTCCGGAGATTTTGCAGACGTTCCGTGAACTAAATTTTATTTTCAACGACAAAAAAAAAAGTTCAAGCTTGAGGTGATTGTGAGCAGGTGATTTGATTTAGTCTAAACTAGCGGGTTTTGCCCCCTGGCCGCTTCGCGGCCCAACCCCCGCCGTCACTCGCTTTGCTCGTGCCGGCCTGCAGTATTTCGCAAGCTGGAAGAGTGTAGGGTATCTCTGGTGAAACGTGAGATTAAGGAACAGCAGAGGCCACCAAAAATTTATCCCCTCGGAGGGGAAGGAGAAGGTGGCTCTTACTGTTTCATGTATAGAGAGCCCCCCCCCCCATAACTCCTCCTCATCCTTCACTGCGACCTTCCTCCCCCAAGCTCTCTCCTCTACCATGAACCTCCTCCCAAGGGTAGGCTATCTCGGAGAAATGAGCAATTAAGAGGCAGGGTAGGTAACCCGCAGTGCGTTCTTTCCTCCCGATGACGACGGTGGCGGTGGTGGTAGAGGCGGCGAATTTTACTTTTTTAGTATAGAGAAATTACTTTATTTCCATGTTCATTCGAATAAAAAATTAGCAGTTGCGCTATAACCCTGTTCATTGCAATACATCAATCCTTTCACTATAGGAGAATTTCTATGAGTTTCCGTTCTGGAAGGTGGGAGGTAAAAAGCGTTGGGGGAGCGACTGGCAGGTCGAGTAATACTGATTTGTATCTTGCCCAATAAATGTGAATCCTGTATACGCATTAATTAATAAATTCGTATCCAAAAAAGAATTATGTAATTTAAGTAGTTCTAGGTACAAACTTCGGCAAAATAATTGAGCTTATTAACAAACAAAGAAACAAAGAAACTACTTTTCTATCGCATTCCCTGATTGCTTACACATGTTTTGCCTATTCCTTCATTGTCAGGCAAATCTGATCTGCTACAAACAAAGACCTCTCCCTTGACGTGGAGATGGGCTAGGAATTTATGGGTGACAGCACAAACCAGCACAAATAGAGCACAAACGATTGCATCCACTCTCTGTCTAGCCCCTTTTTCAAAAACCATTTATGGGGGTCAACGACAAATATGGTCAACGAATATGAACTCAGCGTGAAGAACTGAGTAAAAAACAGTCGTTAATTCAAAATTTCTGATTTTTTCTAGGTAATTTTGAAGATTTCTTCATACTATATACATCAGGCATTCTTTTCGGTGAAAAAAATTTTCGGATAGCTTCGGGATCGGGACCTAGTGAAATATTTTCAATTTGTCAAGACAAATTCAAATTTCTCGTCAAATTATTCGCACTCATTTTTCGATACCCAGTACTGCTTCTCCAACTGTAACAATATTTTTGAACGTATCTCGGAAACTGAGGTCAGCGCTAAATTTGATCAACGAATTTAACTCCGCGAGAAGATATGAGTGGGAATAGGTAGTTATCTCAGTTTTTTTGAATTTCGAAAATTTTGAAAATTTCTCCATACTTACATCGGGCATTTTTTCTGCGAAAGAAATGTTTGGAGGGCTTCGGGGTCGAGACCTGATGAAATATACTTAGCACGTCGAGACGAATTCAAATCCGACGTCGACTTTGAGCCACACTCATTTTGCAATACCCAGTATTGCCCCTGCTCCCAGTGTAACAATATTTTTGATTATATCTCAGCAGCGGATGGTCAGCACCAGATTTGGTCGACGAAATTGAACTCAGCAGGAAAATTTGAGTAAAAATATAAGTAGTTATCTCAGTTTTTTTTAATTCCGAAAATTTCTCCATACTTATAAGTACATCAGGCATCTTTTCCGACTAAAAATTTTTGGAGAACTTCGGTGCCGGGACCTGCTGAAATATACTCAAAACGTAGAGACGAATTGAAATCCGTCGTGAAATTTGATTTACACCCATTTTTCAATACCAAGTATTTTGTCACAACCTCCAGTGTAACAATATTTTTGATCGTATCTCGGCAGCGGAGGGTGAGTGCCAAATTTTCTCTTCTAATTTAAATTCAGTGAGGAAATTTGAGTAGAAATAGGTAATTACCTTAGTTTTTTTTTTAATCCCGAAAATTTAAAAAATTTTTCCATGCTCTGTACGTATGGCATTTTTTCGGCAACAAAATTTTCGGAGAGCTTCGGAGCCGGGGCCTGGTGAAATGTATTCAACACATCGAGACGAATTCAAATCCGCCGTGAAATTTGATTCACACTCATTTTTCGATACCCATAGTACTGCCCCTTCCCCCGGTGTAACAATATTTTTGATCGTATCTTGACAACGGTTAGTCAGTGCCAAATTTGGTCAATGAATTTGAACTTGGAGAGCAGAACTCAGTAAGAATACGTCGTTATCTTAGTTTCTTAATTTCGAAAATTTTGAAAATTATAAAAATTGAGATAATCACATATTCCTACTCAATTTTTTTCGCTGAGTTCAAAGTCATTTTCCCAGTTCGGCACTAACCCTCAATGTTAAAGTACGTCCAAAATCTTGTTACTCTGGGGAGGGGAGGAGGTCTAAAAAATTGAATGTGGATCAATTTTGATGAGGGATTTGAATTCGCCTTATTGAAATATTAGATAATTTTCACCAGATAACGGCTTGGAAGCTCTTTGAAAAATTTTTCGCTGAAAAAAATGCCGGCTGTACGATATGGAAAAATTCTCAAAATTTTCGAAAATAAAATAATTTCTATGTGAGTTTAAATGACATGTGTTGTTCAAAGTTGGTCCTGACCCTCTGTTGCGGAGATACAATCCAAAATTTGGTTATTCTAGGACTATACTGTGTCGAAAATTGCCTGTGGATCAGTTTTGACCATCAATTTTATTCATCTCGAAACGTTGATTCATTTTGCCAGGTCGAGTTTCGGAAGCTCTCCGAAAAATTTTTTCTTGGAAAAGAAAAACAAAGAAAAAGAAGTGCATGATATACCTACATTATGTCTTTTTTTGTAGCGAAAAATTCTCGCAGTGCCTCGGAATTGAAACCTAGTGCTATTACTTTTTTTTTCGAGACAATCTCAAATCCGTTATCGAAATTGAGCTAGACGAGTCATTTTTTGACCAATTTCATCAACATTTTCGAGCGTACGATTATCCTGGAAACAGGGTGTAGCGGCCAAATTTGAACGAAGAATTTGTACTCAGTGTAAAAAATTGAGTTAAAAACAATTGTTAACTCAAAATTTTGAAAAGTTCTCCACATATTATGTCTTTTTGGGACGAAAAAATTTGCAGAGAGCTTCGGCGTCAGAATGGTTGCATGTTGCTATTCTGCGTTCTGGTACATTGTAATTATTGTAGGCCTCTTCTCCATCTATTATCTACTCCAGAGGTAAATAAGTGTTAACAGAAACATGTTAACAACGCAGTATATTTAAAAAAAAAAAATTATTTTGTCGTTTTGACAGAACGCCGCCTTCGAGCTATCAAAAATGCTCGCGAGTTCATGGCATTTCTGATAAACATATCTAAGCCTATTGTTATCAAGTATAGTCACCGAAAAAAGTAATTAGTTAACCTAAATATGTTTTTTATCGGAAAAAGCAGGAAACAAGTTCGACATGTGGACAGGCTAGTGATATGGTGTATAGTAGTAAGTACCTATAATGGTACATAGGTATAGGTATGTCGTCAAAGCAATATCAAGACCACGAATATGAAAATTGAAAAATTTTTTCCGCTAAGTTGTATTTGCATTCTGGCTGGAGGAGCACGTGAATATTATATATTTAGCGAATACAACAATAACGTGCATATTGTATACATAGCTTATACTCCCTCTGTTCAAAAATATGGTATACATTTCATGTTGATTGAAGCATTGTCGGGAAAGAGGTGAACATTTCAGGTAAGCTGGTGTAAAGTACGAGTAAGAAAGCAAGACAGACAGGTGTTGTTATAATTAATTGCTGCCCGGGAAGAACAGTGACACAACTGCAAACTCGTACATTTGCAGTTAGTACATGTAACAAGTCAAAAAACTATTTTCTGCAAGGAGGAAGAACGACACAATTGAAATAACGCGTAGTGCTCTCAGGAGGAAGTTGTGACGTTGTTCCTCTCAGGCAAAAGTCACCATCTCACGTAGAGAAACAAAGACACAACTGTAACATTTTGTAGAACACTGGCATAAGTGTACGTTGTGTCATTATTCATCTTGAAAGAAAGTTTGAAAGTTTCTTATTTTAAAATCAAATTCGCATTATTATTTTACAAGTACAGGCATCGCATTGCGAGATTCTTATTTTCTGTTCATAATAAAAGCAGAATATTGTCAATTTCTGGGAAATTTACAATTGAGTCCCATATTGTCTAATTGAGTCCGGTCCACAGCCAAATTGAGTCCCCATCGTATGCTAATTGAGTCCCACGAGATATGGGAGAATTGGGTCCCAGTTAGTATATCAGTTGAGTCCCAGCAATAATATAATGAAATGAAAATGTTATTAATCTAACGACCTGTATACGCATACCGTACTGTGTATCTGTGTGTATTGCAACTTGATTGCTTATCAGTCAACGGTGCCGAACTAATGTGTACCTAACAGAGTGATTCAGTGAGCGAGTTACAGCATGCTAAAGGAGTGTATTCGAATCAGTAATTTGAACCTCGAAGAATATTGCAGCGCAGTGTAAACTTTCGTCTTCGAATGTGCGGTTGATATGCATAATATTTCAGTGTAAAATGGCTTCGTACGAAATGCTGAGTGAAAAAAACTGACGAAAATAATAGTGATTGGTAACTATAAGTTCAGGTTTCATAAGATTGAATAAAAGTTTCTATTCTGCTCACCCTAATTTAGATACATTTACTACCGTTTTGCTGCGTCTCCAAACTGTCACTTACATAAAGATGCGTTCTGCCGTGAAAGCTTCCGCTTCAGTCATCGGAAAGGAGCTATTTGTAGCCGGAAAACTGTTAGTGTTTGACTCTGGTCATATAGATGTAATGACTTTCATTAAACACGTCAGTTATAAATTTTTGCCAAAGGAGAAATTGTAACTAGTGAGATGTAAACCTTTTTTACCTTACACTTAGAACATTTTGACTTGTTGTTTTTGTACGAATACTTAACTAATTTCATTTCATTAATTTCTTTTTTGCCGTAATACACAATTAGTTGGCTACATTTCTACATTTTTTCATGCAAAATATTCGGAACTCAATTCACCTACAGTATCGGACTCAATTCGCACTCATAATAAATTAAGGTGGGACTCAATTTGGCTGTACACCGGACTCAATTAGACAATATGGGACTCAATTGTAGTGCGGCCCAATTTCTATCTTCTTATTTTGTCACCAATGACCTAACTATTCATTTCTTCTTCTTTTTTTTATGTGAACAATGACCTAACTGCAAGAGGGGAGTTATTACACGGCTAAAATCAACTGCACAGCTATGGTTTGTTTTTTGTTTTTTTTTGTCAGGTGTATTCACACACAGTATACTAACACACAAATTGGCGTATGTTTCAGTCCTGTAGGGTAATTCTTATTCAAACAGTACTTTATTAAACTTTTTTGTTTTGATTTGTCCGTGCTTTCTCAAAACCAGGTTTTTGCAGTTGTGTCGCTGTTCTTTCCGGACAGCAATATGGATTTATTACAGATAAAACAAAACAAAATACCGGAAGAGAAGTACGTACAAGGGATGAAAGTTTTGTTCCTCATGCCCTGGTTGAAATATTACATGCCCGGGCACATACGAGCAGTTAACTACGGACCTGTGTTCCGCAGAATGGAAGCACAACAAATTGTGAAAAATTTTCGGTTTTCACATTCGTGGCTTTGGCAGTGTATCGACGACTCGTTCTTTGAAAATGTTTTCACTATCCGTAGTTATTGCTAGTGCTTCTATTTCGCTCGGCTTGCTATTAAGCTCGCATGTGGTACTCAGTCAGGGTATCAGTAAGTAGAATTGTTCTCAGTGAACTCTAATAATGTACAGACTGACGTGCGCTTTTTCAAACGTGTGTGTATCAAGCCGCATTGTATAGTGTATTCAAAGCCATAAATCTCTCTATCTCTCTATATACTAAAAAAGTAAAATCCGCCGCCGCCGCCACCGCCGCCGCCGCCGCCGCCACCTCCGGGGGAAAAAAACGCACTGCGGGTTGCCTATCTAAAAATCCGAAAAATTGAAGGGGCAGATCAGCTACTTTCAAGGACATAATCTGTTATAAAAGATCAAGTTTTAAGACATAACAAGTAAAATCCGCCGCCACCACCTCCGCGGGGAAAAAAACGCACTGCGGGTTGCCTATCTAAAAATCCGAAAAATTGCAGGGGCAGATTAGCTACTTTCAAGGACATCATCTGTTCTAATATAAAAGATCTCCAAGTTTTAAGACATAACCGACATAATAAGACATAAAAAGACATAAAATGACATAATTACCCATAATCTTCAAGATAACAAGTCGCTGCAGATTGCCTACCCGGCCCCTTAATTACTCAATTTTCCAGGGGTAGCGGTTGTGGAGGAAGCTCCTGAAGGGAGGAAAGCCCTTGGAAGATTGCAGGGGCAGATCAACTACTTTCAAGGACATACTCGGTTCTAGCATAAAAGATCTCCAAGTTGTAAGACATAACTGACATAATAAGACATAAAAAGACATAAAATGACATAATTACTCATAATCTTCAAGATCACAATTCGTTGCAGGTTGCCTACCCAGCCCCTTAATTGCTCAATTTTCCAGGGGTAGTTTACCCTCAGGAGGGGGTTCATGGTTGAGAAGGGAACTCCTGAAGGGGGAGGAGGGCCCATGTGGGGGCGTGGGCTGTGGACGAAGATGAAGGCCCTGGGTGGGGCGGGAGTAAGAGGACCTGGTGGAGGAGAAAGTCCTTGGTGAGAGAGGGCACCTTGGAGAGAAATGGCCGTGGTGTAGGAGGGGCTGGTGGCGGGGTGGCGTCTTGAGGGGAAGGGCGCTTGGGAGAGGGGTGATCATGGTTGTGAGAGCTCCTGGGTGGATGGTCAGGGATCTTCAAGGGGGTTGGAGCGCTATAGTGAGGACAGGGGCTCTAATGGGAGATGAAGCCCAGGGGGAAGTGGTGGGTGAGAGGTCCTCATGGTGGAGGAAATCCTTGATAAGAGAGGGTGGCCATTGAGGAAGCTGGAGGTAGTGCTGTTCTAATCTAAAAGATCTTCAAGTTTTAAGACATAACCGACATAATAAGACATTAAAAGGCATAAAATGACATAATTACCCATAATCTTCAAGATCACAAGTCGCTGCAGGTTGCCTACCCGGCCCCTTAATAACTGAATTTTCCAGGGGTAGCCTACCCTCAGGAGGGGGTTCATGGTTGTGGAAGAAGCTCCTGAAGGGGGAGGAGAGCCCCTGTAGGGGCGTGGGTTGTGGACAGAGATGAAGGCCCTGGGTGGGGCGGGAGTAAGAAGACCTGGTAGAGGAGAAAGTCCTTGGTGAGAGAGGGAAATTTGGAGAGAAATGGCCGTGGTGCGGGAGGGGCTGGCGGTGGGGTGGGGTCCTAAGGGAGAAGGGAGGGGGGGGTGGTCATGGTTGTGAGAGCTCCTGGGTAGATGGTCAGGGATCTTCAAGGGGGTTGGAAGGCCATAGTGAGGACAGGGGCTCTGATGGGAGATGAAGCCCAGGGGGTAGTGGTGGGTGAGAGGTCCTCGTGGCGGAGGAAATCCTTAGTAGGAGAGGGTGGCCATTGATGAAGGAGGAAGTAGTGGTGGGTGAGGATCCTAGAGGTGCAGTCAAATTTTGGTAGATAAAGGCCTGGGGGTGTAAGAGGTACTCATGGTGGAAGAGGGAGCTCCTGAAAGGAAGGAAAACCACGGCAGTGGCGGGGACTGTAGAGGAAGATAAAGGTCTCGGGGGGGGGATGGTGTGTAAGAGGTCCTGATGGAGGAGGAAGTCCTTGGTGAGAGAGGCGGCCGGGAAGGCGAATGAAGGCCCTGGTGCGGAAGGTTCTGGTCCCGGGCAGGTGGTCTTGAAGGGAAGGGTTCTCATGGAGGAGGGTTGGTTATGGTGGTGGAAGCTCCTGGTTGGAGGACCAGGGGATCTTCGTGGTGGTTGAGCGAGGAGGCCTTAGAGCGATGGACCCGCAGAAGGGGAAGGCTGTAGAGAGGGACTAAGGCCGCCATTGGGGAGGTCATACTGATGGGTGAAGAGGTCTTGGTGGGGGGTGTGGTATGTGAACAAAAATGAAGGCCACAGTGGTGTGGGGTGGTCGAAGGACGTGGTCCTAATGGAGGGCACTCGTGGTGGAAGAGGGTGATCAGGGGAGACTAGGTGGAGGACTATGGCCATTGTGGGGGAGGAGTTTGTGGCTGAGGAGGGTTGCGACTGTTGAGGTGTGACCGTGGAGGCGGAGAGCAACCATGGTCAACGACGGGGTCGTGGTGTAGGAGGAGGAGGATCGTGATAAAGAAAGGATGGAAGAGGGTTCGTGGTGGATGATTGAGGACTGCTGATAGAGGGGGAGCAAAAGAAGCACAAAGCAAATCTCAACTCAGGAACAAAAGTTTCAGACCACACGGACGAGGCGCGAAGCGCCGAGTAAGGCCGGCACGAGCGAAGCGAGTGACGGCGGGGGGGTTGGGCCGCGAAGCGGCCAGGGGGCGAAGCCCCCTAGTATACTAAAAAAGTAAAATCCGCCGCCACCACCTCCGCGGGAAAAAAACGCACTGCGGGTTGCCTATCTAAAAATCCGAAAAATTGCAGGGGCAGATTAGCTACTTTCAAGGACATCATCTGTTCTAATATAAAAGATCTCCAAGTTTTAAGACATAACCGACATAATAAGACATAAAAAGACATAAAATGACATAATTACCCATAATCTTCAAGATAACAAGTCGCTGCAGATTGCCTACCCGGCCCCTTAATTACTCAATTTTCCAGGGGTAGCGGTTGTGGAGGAAGCTCCTGAAGGGGGAGGAAAGCCCTTGGAAGATTGCAGGGGCAGATCAACTACTTTCAAGGACATACTCGGTTCTAGCATAAAAGATCTCCAAGTTGTAAGACATAACTGACATAATAAGACATAAAAAGACATAAAATGACATAATTACTCATAATCTTCAAGATCACAATTCGTTGCAGGTTGCCTACCCAGCCCCTTAATTGCTCAATTTTCCAGGGGTAGTTTACCCTCAGGAGGGGGTTCATGGTTGAGAAGGGAACTCCTGAAGGGGGAGGAGGGCCCATGTGAGGGCGTGGGCTGTGGACGAAGATGAAGGCCCTGGGTGGGGCGGGAGTAAGAGGACCTGGTGGAGGAGAAAGTCCTTGGTGAGAGAGGGCACCTTGGAGAGAAATGGCCGTGGTGTAGGAGGGGCTGGTGGCGGGGTGGCGTCTTGAGGGGAAGGGCGCTCGGGAGAGGGGTGATCATGGTTGTGAGAGCTCCTGGGTGGATGGTCAGGGATCTTCAAGGGGTTGGAGCGCTATAGTGAGGACAGGGGCTCTAATGGGAGATGAAGTCCAGGGGGTAGTGGTGGGTGAGAGGTCCTCATGGTGGAGGAAATCCTTGATAAGAGAGGGTGGCCATTGAGGAAGCTGGAGGTAGTGCTGTTCTAATCTAAAAGATCTTCAAGTTTTAAGACATAACCGACATAATAAGACATTAAAAGCATAAAATGACATAATTACCCATAATCTTCAAGATCACAAGTCGCTGCAGGTTGCCTACCCGGCCCCTTAATAACTGAATTTTCCAGGGGTAGCCTACCCTCAGGAGGGGGTTCATGGTTGTGGAAGAAGCTCCTGAAGGGGGAGGAGAGCCCCTGTAGGGGCGTGGGTTGTGGACAGAGATGAAGGCCTGGGTGGGGCGGGAGTAAGAAGACCTGGTAGAGGAGAAAGTCCTTGGTGAGAGAGGGAAACTTGGAGAGAAATGGCCGTGGTGCGGGAGGGGCTGGCGGTGGGGTGGGGTCTTGAGGGAGAAGGGCGCTCGCGGGAGAGGTGGTCATGGTTGTGAGAGCTCCTGGGTAGATGGTCAGGGATCTTCAAGGGGGTTGGAAGGCCATAGTGAGGACAGGGGCTCTGATGGGAGATGAAGCCCTGGGGGTAGTGGTGGGTGAGAGGTCCTCGTGGCGGAGGAAATCCTTAGTAGGAGAGGGTGGCCATTGATGAAGGAGGAAGTAGTGGTGGGTGAGGATCCTAGAGGTGCAGTCAAATTTTGGTAGATAAAGGCCTGGGGGTGTAAGAGGTACTCATGGTGGAAGAGGGAGCTCCTGAAAGGAAGGAAAACCACGGCAGTGGCGGGGACTGTAGAGGAAGATAAAGGTCTCGGGGGGGATGGTGTGTAAGAGGTCCTGATGGAGGAGGAAGTCCTTGGTGAGAGAGGCGGCCGGGAAGGCGAATGAAGGCCCTGGTGCGGAAGGTTCTGGTCTCGGGCAGGTGGTCTTGAAGGGAAGGGTTCTCATGGAGGAGGGTTGGTTATGGTGGTGGAAGCTCCTGGTTGGAGGACCAGGGGATCTTCGTGGTGGTTGAGCGAGGAGGCCTTAGAGCGATGGACCCGCAGAAGGGGAAGGCTGTAGAGAGGGACTAAGGCCGCCATTGGGGAGGTCATACTGATGGGTGAAGAGGTCTTGGTGGGGGGTGTGGTATGTGAACAAAAATGAAGGCCACAGTGGTGTGGGGTGGTCGAAGGACGTGGTCCTAATGGAGGGCACTCGTGGTGGAAGAGGGTGATCAGGGGAGACTAGGTGGAGGACTATGGCCATTGTGGGGGAGGAGAAGCGGCCAGGGGGCGAAGCCCCCTAGTATTATATATAATAAGTATACCTGCTAACGAATTTTTACACTCGGTTTTATAGATGATGCCCCTTTCAGCAATAATTTAACGTTGCGTGCGATCGATATTGACAGAAATAATGTTACCCATGTCCGGTATGAAGATTTGATAGCAAACGTTGACCTTTCAGAAAATTCAACACTGTTAAATGGAGGACTATGGCGTACGTAGTAAAAAGATGCAAGATTTGATTTCGTATTCTTTAGAAATATTGACTTGTTGCGTTTTGTAACAACATGACTCATATGCATTTTTTTCACAGTAACCGTGTATTCAAATGTTAATACCTCTTCTATATATTTATATTGCGGCTTTCTCGGCCCAACGGTATACCGATTTCAATTAATCCGATACGTTTGGACCAATAATGTCAAAGGACACAGTGGAATAACATTCAATGGGCAAGGGTAAGTAGTCAAACCTAGTACTAAGTAGCATATTGCAGAATCATTCCATGAAAACTATGTCAATGTTGACAAAAGGATTGACATGTTTTGTCGCTAAATAGTGGGAACAAGTAAGTAATTTACATTAAGATAGTGAACTACAAAGCACCCGAGTGTGGAAATACGCAATCTTTGGTTGTTCTCGGTTTCTGACCGATTACTAGCTCGTTTATTCAAAACTCCCGCGTAGCTAAGTTTCAGTCCATTGAATTACGAATGAGCAAAGATGGCGTCTGTTGATACTCAATTCGAATGAGGTTCTCGAAATTGTCTCGTCGCTGACATCTACATGTTAGAGCGAAATATTACTAGGTACCATTAATTCTTTTTTGAAATAATATTACCATTTCCTCTTTTTTTCCCCCTTGATTGTCATAAGAAATTTTGTAACATTTCAGCCGGTAGTGGGTATTTACTAAAAGGTGTGGAAAATCATGAAATTTGAGGACCCAGTCGGGAACATAAAAAGAGTTAATAAACTTTTTTTGCGCTTATCTAGGTTTTTGATTATTTATTATGATGTATACAAAATTTGGCCAAATCTATACTACTATAGTATTATGAATATTTTGAAAAAATTCATTCTTAAGTTTTTATAAAATTATTTAATAAAAGAATAAGAAAACACCAGTCAAATTACAAAGGACTTGTAGACTTGATAACTACATTAAGACCTCGTGCATCATTCTACCCAGGTTCTGTCAGGATAAATGACAAAGAATCTGTTGTTTTCTGAAAGAAGACATTTCCATGGTCTCATGCACGATCGGACTAAATGACATTTTGACGAAAAATGAGTTTAATACATATATTCTTACAGATATCGATGCCCTCTATCAGGCTACATTCGCAAATGACGAATTACTTTTTTTTAGCCCACTAGATGGCGTAAACAGTAGAGTAAAAGTTGGAATTATGGGGCAAGACTCACTGTGTATTTCTTATGGAAATTCCTTCGTGTGACATCACAGTCGATATTGCTGGTTCCTCTGCAATTCTGGGTATGCAGTACATGTACGATATTCAATGAAAATTTCACTTACCGCATGATGTTATTAGTATAGGCAAATGGGTATGTCAGAAAGGGGCCCACACCCCAGCCTCTGGGGAAGGCACATTCTAGAATGATCCACATCTTCCATCTTGATCCAGATTGCCAGATTCATGTTTGTAATCGAATGGTTATCTCGTATTCTTACCGCACGATGGTATCAGTGTAGGTAAATGGGTATGCGAGAAAGGGTCCATCTCCCAGTCTTCGGGGAAGCCAAAATAGCAAAATGACAAGAAATAAAAGAAAAAAGGAAATTTGATTATGATGAAAGTGTACTGACAGGTGTAAGAAACTGTATATTACACGCGAGAGTGAAAACGTTCCTCCCACGTCGCCAATTTCTGGGCAACAGCCTCCCCGTTCTCCCTCCAGCCCCTCTTATTTTGAGTTCGCTTTCTCCACTCTGGGCCGTGTATCAAACTCGTCCCTCCATCGGACTATTGGTCTTCCCCTTCTTCTTTTTAAATCCCTTGGCACCCACCCCTCCACTTTCTTTTTCCACCTATTCCCTTCCACCGTCATTATATGGCGGGCATATTTCCATTTTAATTTTGTCACTACTCTTCCAATATCCCTCAATTTTGTTTTTTCCCGCATTTTCGAAATTGAAATTTTATTCCTTGTCTTTACATTTAGTATATTCCTCTCCACAACTCTTTGGGTTCTCTGAAGTTTGCTGATATTTGCTTTAGTGTTGACCCAAGTCTGAGCCCCGTAGGTCATGGTGGGTAGGATGCAGCTGTGCCACACCTCCTCCTTTACCCGAACCGACCACCTGCTTTTAAAGATGTTTTTCAGACTCCAGTAGCTGCACCAGCCCCTGCAATTCTGCTATTCAGTTCCCTCTCGCTGGCATTGCTGAAGGAGATGATCTGGCCCAAGTAGGATACTTCTTTTGCCTATTCTGTCTCCCTTCCTCCTGTGACGACTGGATCCTCCTTAGCATTTGAAATCTCTTTTGTTTTATCCTTATTGACTTCCAAACCCGCCAGCTTACATATTTCAATGAAATTTTCAGCCATTTCTATAAGTTCCTCTAAATTTTCCGAAATCAGTGCTACGTCGTCGACGAATCTTAATTAATTGAGTAATTCCCAATCAATCTTTATACCTTTTTGGTGTCCCACTCGAGCCGTCCTATCGCTTCCTTGGAGATAGCGGATCCCCTTGACGTACCCCCTTCCAATTTTGAGCTCCTTCCCCTTAACGTCTGTTTTCACGTAGGTCCTAGCATACTTTTATACATTTTTTAGTACTTTTGTTATTTTTATGTTTATCCCCTGGGCGGAGAGTGATTTCCGAAGGAATTTGTGGTGAATTGTGTCGAAACCCTTCGAGAAGTCAATGAAGAGGAGGTATGTAATTTAAAATTGTATTCGCGCGCCTTTTCCATGAGTTGTTTAATAATAAAAGTCTGGTCTTCGAACGTTTCCTTCTGAAGCCCAGCTTGCTCTCTCGGTTGGTTTAGGTCCAACTGCGGGTAGATTCGGCTGTTGATTGTTGATTTTTAATTCACTTTATCACGTCTATGTTTAGGATTCAAATGTACTAAATAACGCGATTTGGAATGCAAAATGTGCTAAGTGCTACCTTGTTGAAGCATAGTTGTATACTAAGTACAATAATTGTCGCGCAAAATGTGCTAAGTGCATTCAATTTCAGGGTTACAGCCACAGTGCGTAGTATAGGTTACCTTTTAAGTATTTTTTCCTGTGATATTATATTCCTGAGAGATATTAGATTTCATCACCCAGCTTAATTTAGGCCTCAGAAATAATTATTAGAGTCTCGGATGGGCCTAAAGTTTGAAAAATTTTCAAAACGCTTTCCTGAAAAAAAAAAGTTTGTTAGTTAACCCAATTGTGCATGAGACGATCGATTTTTGAAAAAAATTGAAAACTCTAGCCCGAATTAATTCACTTCTCAGCAGTTTTACCAACATATGCTACACTCTATTGGAATGTACAGAGGTGTTCCCTGCCAGTCTGATTAAAACTGAAAATTTCGGGGATATTGCTAATCGAAAGGACATGGAATAACCCGTAATTACATCTATTACCTATTCTACCTAATTTTGTTATTAGCTCTCCGCTAGAGCTGAACGTGTGGTATTATGACGAAAAGAATTATCAGTCCTTCGAGAATGCAACGAAATATGACTACGCGATATGCATTATCAGAATACCAGTTAAACTCGTCGTACGTAAACTCTTTTTATCATTCTGTATATTTATTTACTACTTATTTAGTTTCTGAGTTATCTACTCGTACTTACTTATTCAGTAAAAGTTATTGGTATGAAATGTTCGTATTTGCATCTCGTCATTCACAAATAGTATCGAGTTAATGTTGTACACGTTTTTTATGCTGTTTCTACAGAATTTGACATTTTACTTTTTCCTTCACACGCGTTTGTTTGAGCATTTCTAAAACTCTTCAGGATTGGTAACATGATTGTCTACCAAACACGCTTGGCTATGGTTATGGCATCGACAATAGCTTCTTCATAGGACGGTTGATAGACGCTGAGAAATATACTGCAAACTACGATGGACATGTGATGTTACTACAATGGAATAATGCTTCCAATTCAATTAACATTCTGATTATAAGATTCTTGTTATTTTAACTACGAAAGGGCCATTCTTCGAAATATTGATTTCAGGGATGATCTTTTCCATGGAGAAAGTGGGGATATTGAACCTAGTAATTTTGCATGGAGTCTAAGAGCGTTCGTATAACTCACGTGTAAGATTGGGCCGACAGTTATGGGACTCTGTATTTTGACATGACAATCCAAATGATGAATTCCATGTCGAGGAACACATGAGAAAATCCATGCTGAAAGACAATAGCGAACAAAATCTGCCGTCGATTACTAGATTCCAAAACAAAAAATTATATGGAGAGTTGATCAAAGCATACTAACCCATTAATTAGATATAATTTATTATTTTTGGAAGATGAACGTCTATCGTTGCATAAAGATGACCATGCCGGAGGACACTTTTTTTTAAATTCTTAATTCTAGACAATAATACGCGAGTGCACGATTTCGTCACAAAGAAACGGGATTTGATATGCGGACCGTATTACTCTGATAAGAATCATAATCATAATCACCTTTATTGAGAATTATTATTGATGTTTACATCTGAATTTCTGATTTGGAGCCGCATTAGGGCTCATGCAATTATTCCCGGCCAATGAAGAGCAAAGGTTTCTTGCAACCGATTCCCATTCTTGGCTGATTTTTGAAATGTTTTGATAATTTTGTGTTTTTAGGAATTTGTTAATGTCATCCTTCCACCTAAGTTTTTGACGCCCTTTTTCCCCCTTGTAGCTCAGAGGTTGCCAAAAGGTGGCTCTGTAGGTCCATTGGTCATCCGTGAGGCGGGAGACGTGACCTGCCCACTTCCATTTCGTGCGACGGATGTGCCTTATTACGTCAACGTTATGTCTCAGTTTGCTCCTCGCCGTTTCTATCTTAATATGATGAGTATTTTTTCTTAATACCTAGTATGGAGCGTTCCAAGGAGTTTTGGGTAGTCCTTATTCGATTAAGGATTTTTTCACGAAGGGTCCAGGTTTGGCATCCATATGTTAACGTTGGGGCTACACATGCGTTAAAAATTTGACTTTTGTGGGTGAGATTGAAGGGGCCTCTGAAGATTTCTCTTAGTGACCAGTATTTGGCCCACGCAGTAGCGATTCTTGTATTAATTTCTTTTTCCACGTGTTTTGTGAAAGCTATTTTTGGCCAAGATAAATCCCTTTGCTTGCTGTGCCTAAAATTTGTCCATCTATTTCTATTGGTTTTGGTTTTTTTGCCTTTAATTAATACTTTTGTTTTCTGAGCGTTAATATGAAGTTCTGCGTTTGCACTGTATTCAATCAATTCGTTATTCATTTCTGCTAGTTCTGTTTCTGATTCGGAAAATAGGGTGATATCATCGGCAAATCTTAAATTTATCATTTTTGTACCATTCATGTTCAGTCCTTTTTTCTCCCAGTTTAAGTTTCTGAATATTTCTTCAAGTGCGCAGTTAAAGAGGATTGGCGATAGTGGGTCACCTTGGCGAACTCCTTTTTTTATTTCAAAGTAGTCCCCTTTTATATCCGTTTTTATCCTTGCTTTTAATCTTTTTCCTCCTATTAGTTGGATATTTTTTGATAGGGTCCCTTGGTTTATCAACACTGATGTCATAAAGTCATGTCTTATGGAGTCAAATGCCTTGCTATAATCTCTTAGCTCAATAAACAGGTTTATATATTGTATTTGTTACTTCTTTCTATGATTTGATTAACTGCATATATAAGTATGGTCTACAATTGAAAAGGAACTGCGAAAGCCTGCCCGCTCTATTGGTTGCTGTTCTAGTAGAATGGGTCTGAGTCTGTTTTCTATTGCTTTGGAAAAGATTTTTGCTACAGTAAGGCTGAGCGTTATGGGGCGCATAGTTTTCCACCTTATGTCTATCACCCTTTTTAAATAGTATTATTATGTCCGAAAATTTCCCCAGTTTGCTGGTATTTCTCCCGAATCTAGGATGTTGTTGAATAGTTTTGTTAGTATTGATACCATTTCTTCTCTCCCCATTTTTATGTTTTCATTGGTTATATTGTCGTGGCCTGGACTTTCCCCAGATTTCAATTGGTCAACTATTGCATTAATTTCCTTTTCAAGAAAATATGGTATTTCTCCTTCTTCTTGTAGTTGAAGTTGCTGTATTTATTGTCGTCGTATAATTTTACATAATACTTCGTTATACATTTGTTTTTTCCTTTTCTATCGCAGATCCTCTTTCCCCTTGGGGGCCTGTAAAGTGCGTAGTCTATTGCAATCCGAGACATGTTTGTTTTTTCATTAAAAAAAAATATTTTTATCGGTTTCAATAATTTTTTTGATATCATTTTTTACCAAGAAATTTTTTTTCTCTCAATTTTTTACAGATTAGCTTTGAAACTTCGTTTGATTCTATTTTCTCTCTTGCCTCTTTCCTCCTTGTCCCTGAGAGTTGAGACCTTTTTTTTTTTTTTTTTTTTTAGTAGTTTAATATCATCCTTGATTTTTTCCACCTTTGAATTTATTCTTTTGTTTACTCCCATTTCTTCTGTTGTACTTTTTGGAGTGTTTTTTATTAGTCCTGTTTTATATTTGTACAGTGTTTCCACATTAATTTTGACCTTTAATCCTAATTTCAGTTCTGCTATTTGTTCCTTCAGCTCTTGTTGATATTTTTGGGGATTAATTTTTCCGTCGCCTATACTGTTCCTATTGCTAGATCTGATGAATACAAGTATACAATTTGACCATTAACTGCCACGAAAAAATGTTGCAACTCCTGTTTTGAGATTAGTTGAAAATAGCCATGCAGTCGATGAACAAAAAATTGAGGGACAGGTTTCAAAACTGGCCTTACTGACTCCCACCTGTAAAGATACGACTTCAATGTTACCTTGTGATTCCTTCATCCATTTAAAGCAGCACTACGTTTTCAGTTCGTTCTAATATAGGAGCTTGAAAATTTGGAAATAAAAAAAATAATAATAAAAATTGTTCGAGAGACAGTCGTGCCAACGGATATTTTAGCATATTTAGTTCAATTTTGACCCATTAAAAGTGGATCAAATTTTCTTCTGAAAGCTTGAAAAAGTAGAATTGTGTGTCATATCTATCAACGAAAAAAAAAAAATTTTTTAAAATGCCCGTATCATTAATAGCTTGTGAAATAACTGCTGGGGACTGAAATATCAACATTTTCGAAGAATAACCCACAAATAGGACAAGGTATGAAACGACAAAGTCTTAATAATAAGCTTAAATATACATAAAGTACCAAACTAAGAAAAATAATTTCTAGAAATTACTTAAAAAATTTAGGACTAAAATTTCAGAGCCTATATTTTAGTAGGCGGTACCACCCAGTTTGGGCTGTACTAAAAATTTATTCATCAGATTTTATTTGAAATTTAGTTGTTATTTGGGACAGAAAACAATTTAACAAAATTGTAAATATTCGAACGTCGAGGTTTGGGCGACTCCGAAAAATTCTTAAAATAGTTCCAGTAAAATTCTATAACAGAAAAAGAAACTCAGTATGAAAATGAAAATAACTTTTTTTTCAAACATATTTAGATATAAAGAAGAAGAAAAAAATATTAATAAGAACGTATTCTTAGCATTATATCTTCGATTTAAGGAAAAATCCCAAATCAACTATGCATACCTACATCAAAAAAAGAAAGCACCTCTTAGCATGTTTTTAAGGAGTGAATGTTTACAAACAATCTGATCGAAAGCAAACGTTTCAGTATATTCCACATTAGGGTAAGCATAAAAACCAATATTTCTTTTGGTACGTTTCTTAGTTTTGAATACTTCAATCTGTCTAGAAATACAAAGCAACGAAAAAGTACGACGGAAGTAAAGAAAACGGATAAGAATGTCCTCCAAGTATATTATAGTAGAACTAGCTCAACCGCTTCGCGGATCATCTAGACTGTGGGCTAAAGTGAGGTGGCTAAGGTGAGTTGGCTAAAGTGTTTCGGGTTAGCTGAGTTAGTCCCGTCCTCTTCCCTTTACAGGAAACTGCTTTCCCATCTTCCCTCCTTGTCCTTTCAGCGATTCCCTGGGATCCACATCCGTGATCATTTCCTGCCTCAAAACTCCTGCAGTTTTCCTCCCTCTACCCTTCCCGCACTGCCGGCATCGGCTGCTAAAGTGACTAATAAGCGGGTGGTCACTTCATTTCTTCGTTTTTAATGTCTTATGGACTCCACTTTTTGCTTACGTTCTTTATAACCAGCTGCGGATTTAGAAGCCAAGCCGCTATAGGCACTCAACAAAATGTCCTCCTCGCCCCTCCACTCCATATCCTCCTAATGAACTACAGCTCAAAAATTGATTATTATTATTTCCCAGTTATGTTTTCTGCAACTGTTTCCTTTTTTCTGGCTGTCTCTTCTTTTTCTCCTTTTCCGAATTTTCTTCCTTTTTCCCGCTGTTTTTGTACAAAAATTTGCCGCCGCTCGAAATCTGTCGCCCTAGGCACTTGCCTACTGTGCTTATTGGGAAATCCATCGCTGGAACTGATGCAACATATAGGTATTTAGATCTTTTGGGGGAGGGGGTTTGAACCCCCACCCTCTCCACCGCTATCCGCATCTGCCCTCAGTTCTTATGGTTCACCCGCCAACCTCGAACAAACAACACGCACACTCACCCACAGATAAGCTAACACTTTTATACAAATTACAGAGGAGAGATTTTGATCATGAGACCCTACATGTTTTTATATGCAGTTTGAACTTACTAATAGTTGCTGTGAGAGGAAAAAGAAAAGAAAAACGTAGAAGAATAGGCGCATTTGCCTACATTATATTTAGGTACTAAAATGTCCTTTGGTATTTCTGTTCCTAACTTTTTTTTGTGCATGTTCGTGCGCGCGCGTCTGTGTGCGTGTGTTGATAGACGAATCGCCGTGTAGCCGATAGCCGATTCTTGGCTCGGAAAAGGTTCCCAGAGACGCGCTACTGAAATTTACGAAAATTTAAAACTGCAAATAGCTTCAACACTCATTGCCTTCAGTTGGAGGGCTCTGATCTATTTGCAGTTTACTGCTTCATATTTGTGTTATTCAGAGGAAAATGTTGGTGTTTTCAAAAATGCAGTCGGATAATTAGAAGGAATGCTGAAAATAGTTTTCAAAAACTTAAATTTTAGGGCTTCTGTTGGTGATACGTGGTTGAAAATGGGCTGTGTGGTACAGAAATGGGTACGAAACAATATCCAAATATTATAGTTGTTTTAAATTAGATGTACGTGTAATAATGAAGCATTTTGAGCTCGTTTTGGAAATTTCAGATTTTCAACCCCCCAATAATTTCTGAAGGGAGACAGTTACGGCTACCAAATTTTAGCAGAATATAAAGAAGGTCGATGTAAAACGATTCTAAAAAGTTCAAGTTAAAAACAAAATTAGGGGGACAGGGGGGACAAAATTTTGTGGCCCCCCTCCTAATTAGGGTACCGAAATTTTTTATAGCCTAGAACCTATTCCGGGTTCATACGAATGCATCCAGAAAGTACGAACCCCCCCCCCCAACTCTTATGGTTCAGCCGCCAACCTCGAACAAACCAACAAACAAATACACAGACATACATTCACTTTTATATAGTAGATACTTGTCCTTCGTAATGGCAACAAAAATTAGGCTTGCGATTACAGTAGACGAACAGCAACACATACATCCATTCTTAAAGCGATCTTCAAAAACAAGCTTTTAATCATTTGCATTCAAAAATGTGTATGATCTCCGTTACTTATACCTGGGAAGGTTCATCGTCTTTAGAAAATTCTTGACAGTACTTCGAATGCAAATCCACCATCCACTGCCGGAAAGATTTTAAAAGTAGCGCTCACATTTTCTGAAACTGAGCCTACTGTTGGAACTGATACCGAAAATTTATACCGGACTGATAATCTGAGAATGATACTACCCCTTTGACCACTTTCTGTGCTCCGAAAATTTGCAGGGCTTGGTGTATGAAACGGTTGAAAATGGACCACTATGAAGGACAAAAAAGCAGGATTCCCGTTCCGGAAAATTACTGCACAAATTTTTGCTGACGTCAGCTCAGATTTCATGATGCCAACTTATTAGTCTAACCTGTCAGAAAAACACAGTACTATCAATTTTCCCTACTGGTAGTAACAACATTCAGAAAAATTCCATTGTTACCAAAAATGTAGAGGGACAACCACTGCCATCGACATTTGAGACATTTTTCCTTGGTTTTTAACAAATAAAGGAGACACGTTTTATTTCCAACGTGGAGAGGGTAGAAGTAACGATTCCCCAAATAACGACACAATATATTCTTTGTGGCTCTCTTATTCCCCGAGATATATATAGGGGGGGGTGAGGAATGTCAACATTATCATCGAGTTATCCATCGACGTAAATTATCTCTGAAACTAACGTACGTTCTGTCATTCTTCGTTTTCAGGATTCTCCTCCAAACGCACGGTACCCGAATTTCAACGATCTTCTCACTCAAGTCAAAGAACCTTTAGTGAGAGTTGCCGCGCCTTTTTCAGATTTATTTTTGCCGTTTATTAAGAGTTTCGAATATCGGAGTTATTACTTATATTCGGGAGAATATCGATATGCAAACAGCAGCGAACCACGATACAGTCTTGCTTCAGTCGTAGTAATTCCACTGGAATACGCAGCCAATATAACTTATTGTCAGGTGATGGGCAAAGAGAATATTAAGTTTGTAATATCCAACATCATAGCTATTCGCTCACACGTTTGATTTATTTATTTACATATTTATTTATTAGCCTTATACATATGTGTGTACAAGTACAACATTAGCCCGAACGGGCAAAGGCCTCCCTCAGCCTTTCCCACTCACGTCTGTCATTTTCTATTCTATGAAACAATTTATTTCTTAACATATTATCTATTTCGTCCCTTCATCTTATTTTTTGTCTTCCATTTTTTCTGTTTTCTCTTAGATACCAAAATGTTGTTTTATAGGACCATCTCTCTATTGATTGTCTAGCTACATGTCCCACCCGGTCCCACTTTATTCTTTTTACCGCCGTGACAAAATCTCTATTTTTCCTGAATTTTATTTTCAAAATTTTGTTTCTTGTTTTGTCACTCCTTTTTATTCCCATCATTAACAACCAAGAGAACAGGCAGGTTTCAGGAAAAATTACTCAACAATGGACAATTGCATACAATAAACCAACTAACAGAAAAATGAAATGAATATAACATGGAAGTACACCTTATTTTCATTGACTACAAAAAAGCATTCGATTCAATAAAACACGACAGTATGTTAGAAGCGTTAAGGAGACAAGAGGTACACGAACAATATGTAGACACAATAAAGGTTTTTTACTTTGTTTTATGCCTGATCGGTGTTTCTTGCTTTCATTTGCTTTTCAATTTCCTCACTATTCTGATTAATCTACTTGTATTTTTCTTTTGCCGTCTTACATTTCCTTTTTATTTGATTTATAATAGCTCTACATACTTTTCCTTTTACTTTCTCTTACATTGGCTTGTTTATATGTTTTTTTATTTTTATTTTTTTATTAACTCTAATATTTTACTTCGCATACATGGTTTTCTCCTTTCTATTATCTGAGTACTTATTTTCTTACTTACTGCCAAATAATTTTTTTTTTTAGTGCTATCCACTTCCCTTCAATATCACTAACTTCCTTTGATTAACAAAATTCTTTTGTTACTTCTTTTTAATATTATACTCTTTTCTTTACCGCTTTCAATAACCCAAATTCCATTTAGTTTTTACTTTCTTCTTATTTATCTTTTAAATTTAACCCACATTTCATTACTACTAAACTGTGGTCACTATGCGCATCCACCCCTGAGTATAAGTCTCACATCCAATATTTGATTTTGATATCTTCTGTCTTAATATACTCTATTGAATATCTTCTTTCATCCCCTGGACTTTTTCAAGTGCATTTGCTTCTCTCATAATTTTTGAAGAAAGTGTTTCCAATAACTAATTTATGTTCTTCACAAAATTGTAAGCGCCTCGAATCTCTTACATTTCGCTCTCCTAAACCATGCTCGTTGCAATGCGCTTCTTCTTTTCTTCCTCCTATTCTGAGGCACCATTGCCCCATTACAATCCAATTTTCTTTTCCTTTTGCCTTGCCTGATACTTCACCAATTTCTTCATAAATTTCTTCTACTTCGTCTTGACTATAATTTCTTGTTGGTATGTAAACTTAGACTGTCACTAAAGGTATACTGATTTTGCTGAAAGACTCAACATTAATATTAACTCACTGATGTTTTGGATATAACTTTGCGCTCTACCCAATGCGCAATCAGTTACCCACTAGTTACCCAGTTGCCCGCGGAAAAGTTACCCATTTGTTACCCACAGGTTACCCTCAGATTACCCTCATTCCCTTTTAGTTACCCGGGTAATTGGCGGCATACTATACGCAATTAGTTACCCTCTCGTTACCCACAGCGGAAAAGTTACCGATTTGTTACCCTTGGTTACCCTCATATTACCCTTGTTCCCCTTTACTTACCCGTATAATTGGTGGGATTTTGCGCATCGGGAATTCCCTATAGTCTTATCCATAATAATACCAACATATTTTCGCTACTGTATGCCTATAGTACCATGTCCGAAAATCATTTTCTTCTAGCCATCTCACTCCACTAATTTCTGCTACCTATATATAATTTTAATCTTTTCATCTCTTTCTTTAAGTTTTATAATTTGCCGACCTCATTCATTGTCCTTACATTCCATGTTGCCATTCTCAATTTTTAGTTCTTCTTTAAGCCCCCTAACCTCATGCAGGTAGCACACATAGAGGAAAATATCAATAATATTAAGTACTTTGTTATTATTTACAATATTTACTGAAAATATTACGAAAAATATATTACCTATCCTATATGTAGTTTTACCTACTAAAAACCAATATAGTTCCGTACAGTCAGTGGCGTTCACCTTGAGTTCTCGCCGAGTCATATGTGGGTGCCTCTGCATGCAGCTACATAAATTAATGATGTATCTGTAAAGATGTACGCGCATTAAGAATAATGCTTTCTTGTTGTTTTTTCTTTACAGTTCAAGGGGTGTCAATCGTTAATAAATTCAACCGGTGGCCTTCTTATGCCTGCTTCGATGAGCAGTCAACAAAGTGCTCAACGAGTTAAATTTGTCAAAGGACGATTGAGCATCTCAATGAAATCTTCCAACTCAGGGTGCATTCAGCCTTGTTCAGGAAGGAACCGGAGTTAAATTTCCGAGCTGCAAGCCAAAAAAAAAAAAAAAAAAAAAGCGTACAGCGTGCAGAATGCAGATAGTATGTACTTATATCTGACCTAGATATTTCACGAGAACCTGTTGTAGGTACCTTTATGTGATAAAAGATACCTTATTTATACCTACAATTAAGCATGATTATTATAAAGTTTTAATAACATTTTCAAGATACATATGTAATTACACCGTTGGAAATCTAATCCGCGGAGTTAATATAAATGCGGTTAAACATTGGTATTTATTTTATATGAAACATATCACTTTACATTGGTATTCAAAAACGACAAAACCGGACCCGACGGTCACTCCGAATGCCTTCACAAGTTTTCGACCATCATCGGAGTACAAGGGCGCAACATTTGTCAGCTGCTTTCCGGATGCATTCTTCAGTGAAAGAAATGTTTCTTTAAACTGGGTTGGATATACCGAGAAAAAGAGATTCAAAATTTAATTTTGTATTAGATTCGAAGTATAAATATTGACATTCTTATTGTGAAGAGTATGAAAGCCAGGAACTTCCTGAATTGTATTTTTAAATTGACGTTTACAAAAGATACATTGTATATTCCAAGCGTCAGATATACCGCAGTATCTACTATTCATCGTCTCCATCTGAGAATATTTCGATTCGCAACAACACATAAAAACCACTCATACCATCAAATTAATTCTTTTAAGGTAGCAATTTTTCTTGTAAATATTAGGCAGGATATTGTAATTACGTATGTACACAATATGTGGTCGGCATATCAAGATAGTTAATCATAAATGGTTTTGGTTATTGTTTAAGATAGGTCGAGGTCACTACATATTTACCTGATCGTAAGATATAAAGGGGGTTTCCACTTTTGGATGAAGGATGATGGTAGCACAAAAGTATTCCTTTCCCGAATCTTCATCAATGTACGATCCCTGATAGGCGTAGTAGAATTCGGTTAAGAATACGACGTACCATAAGTAAGTGAAACTCAGAATTGCTTGCGTCTGAGAGCGTGGCTCCACAATTTTCTTGAAATAAGGCTTGAATAGATCAAATAAAAGATTCGGTATTGACGCCTGTGAAACAACATTAAGAAGTTTTCCAAGTATTTCAAGTCAGAATTCTACCTAGATTATAATATTGTTAGTAATAATACTATAGTACCCACCACCGCAGCAGGGCATGTTTTCTTTTTCGAAAAGAACAGAGGTAAGCAATCAGGAAAAGGGTGTTGTATTCAGAAGTCGTTAACATTTATTATTGTTTCTAACATCAGACATGTACATGTGAGCTTCCAGAGAAAGGTGTTTCGTTCGTAATTATTGTGTTTCCAATTTGGATTCTGTATATGGTATACCAACTCCCTTTCTTCGCATAGGTACGGAGCTCTACGTGTCTCAAATAAAGGCCCATCGTCCGTTTCATTTTGATAAAATAGTTTTTCGCGGAAATGGGATACCGTGATCTAGAAAATATCTTTACAGAATTTTAGTCACAGAAAACCACACCAAAGGTCAGGAGTTTTACTAAAACAGATGATTCGAGTTGCAAAATTAAGAGGGCGTAGCCTATGTGGCAAGAAAATAAAATTATGAGAATCGAACAGGAAGAAGGGCGTATAATACCTTTTGAATTGTCCCGCGACAACAAGTTTTAAATTCTTCTGTAAAATGTATAAAATGTAACATAAACCTTTGTTTAGACATACATTCGACTACTATTCGAGATTGTATTCACAAACAGAACCAAATAAAAGGTTTATGAGCAAATCTGAAAACTGCGTGGAAAATGTGAGCAGCGTAAGGTTTACCCGATGCGCAGAATCCCACCAGTTACCCGGCAAACTAAAGGGGAATAAGGGGAACTAAAGAGGAACGAGGGTGATCTGAGGGTAACCAAGAGTAACAAATGGGTGACTTTTTCGCTGCGGGTAACTAGAGGGGAACAAGGAGAACTAAAGGGGAACAAGGGTAATCTGAGGGTAACTAGAGGGTAACCCGAGGGTAACAAATGGGTAACTTTTCCGCCTTCAACTGGGTAACTAGAGAGGGTAACTGATTGCGCAACGGGTATGCGAAATAGGCCGCCCTGTGGCTAATCACAAAAAAACACCCCCTACCTAAAACATCGCGTTTCCCCTCTATACTTTCTTCTTTCTTTCCATGTATGTTATCAGCTTATCACTCTTCGTCTCGCTAAGAATCGTTTAAGATTCTTCCAACCCTAGTCAAGATATTCGAGACTTCCATACACTTCCAAACACATATTCCAGGCTTCTTCGGGATTATATAAAGTCCATGGCAATTCCGTGCTTTTATACTTTCTCACGCCTTTTTAAGGGTCTTCATAAACTTTAAATGAGAGGCGAAATTTGCTAAAGATCTGAAAAGACATTTCCAGACTTGCCTACCATTCTAAAACTTTTTTCGACTTGCTCAATCCTCTTCAAAATTAGTGCGGAATTCGGAAATTTTCCTCGTTCTTTTTTATTCCTTTTTATTTTTATTATTCATCTTTCTTTATTCTTTTCTATATTTTCCTTCACATGTTTTGTTCTTTTTCCTTCGTTATCTTCAAATGTCTGCCTGGTCATTTCTGTTCAGAAGTGGGCTCCCCGGCGAATTTGGTCGTTCTTGTCCTCCATATGCTTGCAACGTAGAAGAATATTGCAATGGAAGTTGAAGAACAACTTTTTTGAGGGAAGGTTGAGACAGTGCCCAAACGTTAGAATGTTAACATTTACCTATTCAAGATCGAAATAGACATTTTCTCAGGCCTCAGTAAAGAGGAGCTAAAAGATCTTTTGAAATTTGCATCAAGTCTTGGAATAGATTCCCCGAGAAGGAAAAAGAAAACCAGGATGTCTAAAAAACAAGATGGCAGGACGAAATAATTTAGCATGTTGATTCAGCATGAGACAGAGATGCCCGGGTACGTGACCTCTGTAGGAGGGTGGAGGAGGCTTATGCTCGACAACGGCCACACTAACGAATTGGTGAACAAATCGATAAATCCCGTTTTATAAATAAAAATAAAGGTTATATAATAAATAATCATTAAATAAATAAATCTAAATTGCATATTTCCTTATGAGACATGATGGTTGAATATCGAGTATCTGGACCGCTGGAAGAAATTTTTAATTTTGAAGTGAAACTTGGCACACGGTTTTACTTTTTTACTGGAAACATTTTTTCGAAAAAATAATTCGCTCCACACAAGTTCCTAAGTTTATCGTATTTATTCTAAAGCATATAGAAAAATATTAACAGCCCACACAACTTACCAAACCAATAGGCAAGCTGAAAATAGCCATGCCATCGGGCTGTTGTCGCGCTTCTTCGATGGTTGAGTACTTTTTGTTGATGTAATACAGCAGTACCTCTATCGTCTGACTGTTAAAAAAATTCGTATTTCAAGGAATGCAGGCTGGTAATCGGTTATAACTTATAGTATTTACACAGTAACAACGAAGCTACATATTAATTGACATAGGTATACTTTTGGTTATCGACAGTTGTTGCGGCTCTTCCGTTAAGGTCGTTAGTCCAATAGAAACGGCAGGACTTATAAACATACAAGTTTGGAAAGAGAACTCCGCCTGATATTGTGTCCGAAGTACGTGGCTGGTCAATCATTACCTCAACTGCAAAATAGAGTAAATAAAGTACCGATACGTACATAGCCCATAATGCAAGGGGGTTATGGGGGTTCACTTTCTACCCTTTGATCGCCACAAAATTAATTCGTTCAACGTAAATTGTAACCTGGAATCATAAAATGTGTCTCTGGTGTCAACAAATATTTTTCACTTCCTTGACAATTCTTATAGAAAATAATCACGCTCTTTTGAATGAAACAAATCACAGCTTCCTATCTTCATTAGTTTTTCCATAAATTGCATTATTTTAAAAATTACATCAAAAGTTTAAAAACATCCATTTACATTGCGTCGTGTGAAACAGGCCTAGAGGAATAACTGAGAACAAAAAATTCCAAATACCGTTGTCATAGCAACGCGTAAACGCACCACCACAGATGTACACACCATGTACATCTGTGCGCACTACTGCTACCATCCGATCTTTACACTCATTAACCTCGAAAATCTGTTTTCGCACAAGAGGCACATTTCATGATTCCTGGTCATATTTATTTTAAATCCAAAAGATTTTCAGTCAGTTTGTATTCTTATACTTGGGTCTTCGATGGGATGCCCGAACGGGTGAAATCCAAGGCCTGAGGTATTGAGAAGTTAACCAAAAGTACCTATGTTGGTAGCCCTGCTTCTACAACGCGGGGATAATTTAACTGGTTCATGTAAAAACCGTGTAAAAGGAGTGATCTTTGAACGCCTTTGGCTTGTTATAAAAATCGTTTTTAAAAGAAAGTTGGTTGAAATAATATTAGCAATAGCCTTGAGCTATCAGGACAAAAAAGAATTTACCTCCATGGACATTTTTTAAACGAAATTACGGGAAACTGGAACACGAGATTTTTTGATTTAGAATAGGAGCGCTGAAATAATCCCCCAATGGTTTCCAATGTGTTGAGCATTACTCAGTTTGTGTGAGTGTGTTACACTAGCGATTAGTATATAATTAGTGTGATACAGACACACATTTTTTTTTTTTTTCAAAGGAAAAAAAATGTGTGGATGTATCACACTAATTATATACTACATCCACATCATATTTACTCTAATTTAACGTTTTTTCAACATGCTCAACGAATCTCAACGAATGTAAAATCGGTTCAAGAACCAATTTTTCAACACACTAAATGAGCTTTCAACAAACTCAAAATCGGTTTCAAGAATCAATAATCAGCTTAGCAGCTGCGGAGCACCGTAGGTGCGACGCAGCTGCTTTAAAAAAAATTCTGGCTCACATTTAATTTTACTACTATTTAACCAAAAAACCTGTATCATATTTAGTTTACCACTACTCAACCGAAATTCCTGCACCCCATTCTTTAGGGTTTCAAGTCCGTAGATCCAGACTCACCTTTTTCGGTACAAGCTTCAGAACCGATAAAATAAATACGCTTATAAATCCGACAAACTCGATACGGTAATGAATCCGTAATTTTTCCAAGCTCACATTTTTTTTTCAACAGGTTCAACAAATTTCAACGTCTATAATTTCGGTAATAAATGCGTAATTTTTCCAAGCTCACATTCTTTTTGCGATGGTGGATGAGTAGTTTTTTCCTACGTTCAAACACAAATCTGATAATTTGCTTATTGGTCTTACGCGACTCATAACCTGACTCACATTTAATAATTCTCAAGTCACATTTTTTTACAAGGTCACTAAACAGCAGTTTGGTGCATAAGATTAATGTGTATGAGAGAGGAGAGAAAGAAAATGATGTATTCCTAATTCATTCATGGTTTATCAAGGTCACCAAACTCCTGTTTGGTCCATAAGACTCAATGCATTATAGAGAAAAACATATACGGTATGCAGACCAAACTACTGTTGCTTCCATAAGACCAATGTAACTGTTGAGATACGAGAAAGCATTTGCCACTTTCTTCAAAGTAGAGAAAACCCGTAAATAGTGTTGATTTCACTTGAATTATTGCTGGATTTTTTGGTTTCAGTCCTATGAAATTTCTAAGTTTGTTATTGATGATGCCGGTAATTTTTATTGTTTTCAATTTTGTAACGTGATGGCAGATTATTTCAAAACTTGTACGAGATTTTCTTTGTTTATTCTTGTGATATTTTTATTAATGAAGATACTGTTTTAATTTGCACAAACTTATTTTAGTCATTTCATGTGGTCAATTTGGTAAATTGGTTATTGGTTCTTGCTCTGATTTAATTGTTGAAATAGTCCCCATTGAAGCTCGGTGAACGTACCGAAAAAGGTGAGTCAGGATCTTCGGACTTGAAACCAGGGATGGAAAACAAATTTTAATATTTTGCTGTTATTCGTAATTTGTTATTTCGTTTCGTTTGTGCCATTCTGATTTTAATCTGTCTGAAAGAATGAAATTTGTCGCTCCTATCCACTGAAGTGTTGCATAGGCTCGGCTACTGTAGACTAATATCCTAGATGGAACGAAACGTTTTTTTTTTTGTTTGTTATTTGTTTCAAATTTTAGAATCACGTTATTTCGTTATTCGTTCGTTGTTGACCCTGCTTGAAACCATAAAGAACGGGATGCTAGAATTTCGGTTGAGAAATGGTAAACTAAATATGATACAGGTTTTTCGGTTAAATAGTAGTATTTATTAAATGTGAGCCAGAATTTTTTTTAAAGCAGCTGCGTCGCACCTACGGTGCTCCGCAGCTGCTAAGCTGATTCTTGATTCTTGAAACCGATTTTGAGTTTGTTGAAAGTTCATTTAGTGTGTTGAAAAATTGGTTCTTGAACCGATTTTACATTCGTTGAGATTTGTTGAGCATGTTGAAAAAACGTTAAATTAGAGTAAATATGATGTGGATGTAGTATATAATTAGTGTGATACATCCACACATTTTTTTTTCTTTGAAAAAAAAAAAAGTGTGTCTGTATCACACTAATTATATACTACTCTAGCGCTACCAGCATGAACTCCAATATGAAGTTATCATAAATCTCGACATGGCAGTTTCCCAAAATCTTTGGAACAGTGGACAGTTAAAAGTATTAAAACAAGTAACCTGTCAATGCATACGAAAAGCAGTATTCATATTAAATTAGCTGGTAAAATATTACCAATTACTGCGGCGATGTGCCCAAATGTATTCATTCTTGCTATGTATATTTGTATCATATTATGAAATTCAAACGAATTATCGCCATTCATTCTATCGCACTGACTTGATCGATTACTTGTCAACCTGGATTTTTTTTCCATTTTTAACTTCCACCTATATCGCTCAGCTGCTTCATTTCCATCTCTTTCTCTCTCTCTCTCCTCTCCCTCATTCCTTCCTTCTCTTTCTCCTTCTTGTTCTTAAACTTCGGTCATCCAGGTTCAGCATCTTCTTCGTCTCTCTTTCTTCAGCCTTTTGTTCTTTATTTCTGATTCGAATTAAAATCGGTGGTCGATATTCATTCTCGTTCGTGGTCATGGGTTAATCTAGCTCAAAATCTACATTCGATGACCACCTGTGATCTCGAATATAGATTCTGCATTGCAGATTCTGGTAAGTTCAGAAATTTGCATTTTCTCACACGTGCTTCCGGGTCGTTCCGTAGCAAAAATCGTTAAATTGGTGTCTCGACGTGCTTGGCGTATCATCTGATTATAAGTCGATTCTAGTAAATTTACTGCATCACGCACGTGCTTCAATTTTGCCCGCGCCGTTCACTGAGAAAGATTCTGTAAGTTGGTTTCGACAGCTTGAGTCTATCTTCCTGATTGATAAAATCGAACAAGACGATCTACGCTACGCATGAACTCCCAGTTTCTAATGGCTATTCTTACTGCCTAACCATGATTGACCGAGCTACCCGTTGGCCGGAAGTGGTTCCCCTTTCTGACATGCGAGCGGATACAGTCGCTAAGGCGTTTGTCGAGAGGTGGATTTCCCCCTTCGGAGCTCCAGTCACCATCACAACCGATCAGGGCCGACAGTTCGAGTCTGAACTAATGCACAACCTGCAACAATATTTTGGAATCCGACGAATCCGAACTACTTCATACCACCCTCAGGCTAACGGTCTAATCGAAAATTTTCACCGCACTCTCAAAACTACACTCACAGCTCAATCTGATGCCCACAACTGGTCACAGCACCTACCAAGCACATATCTGTAAATTCTGACACCCATCTTTCACCTGTTGAAGCGTTGTACGGTCAGGAGTTACGTCTGCCTGGCGACTTTTTCGCACCAAATCCTGCCGTACATCGTCACGAAATACTAGAGAGCAGTGTTGCCAGGTGGGGCGATTTTGCGCCAAATGGGCGATTTTGAAATTGGTCGGGCGTTAAAAAATACTGTCGGGCGATGTGTAAAAATTGTGGCGATTTTTAGACAGAATGCGTGACTTCTCTCTTTTTCTGAGTCTTGAAAAAATTAAAAAATAAGTTTAATTAATTAAAAAAGAAACTGTGCCCAAAATTGACTGGGAGGTTGCATAAAATTTTGAATAGGTCAACTTACAGCACTGCTGATTGTGAAAAAGCCTAAGAAAAAAGACCTAAAAGGTATGAAGTTTTTAGTACTTTTTCATAAAACTAGACTGAAAATTGATAGCGGTAGCGATATCAATCTATCGATGGTCGATGGCATCGATGAATATACCTATAAGCGCCTGTGTTAATGCGTTAATGGGCGCGTTTTCCCTTGACGTCACAAACGCGCTTATCAGGCAACAGCACAGGCTTATCACGCAATTGTGTTGGCTGAAGGCTGCAGTCTGGTCCAAGAAAAAGGTAAACAAAAATTTTCAATGAGAATCTTCATAAGAAAAATAAGGGCTTGAAAATTTCACATACATTATAACAAGGGGACCTACGTTAAATATGTGATGCTTGTAGTCGTGAAGTACACATTCAGTACATTATGGACATATATTGCAAATTTTTATCTTCTCCTCCATTTCTGAAATATTTGCAAAATAGCAGAACTATATTTTCTCTTATGTTAAATTCAATGTAAAAAAAATTGTTTACATTTTCCTTGGACCAGCCTGCAGCCTGCCACAATTGCGTGCTGTTGCGTGTTAAGCGCGTGCTGTTGCCTGATAAAGAGTGATGAGCGCAGGGTTGCGATGTTTTAAACAAAATTGTTTTAAACATTGTTTTAAACATGTTTTAAACACTGGAATTTTGGAATGAAACGTTTTAAACATTTTCACTGTTTAAAACGTTTAAAACAGTTTTAAACATGTTTTTTTTTAAGTCGTTTTTTGGACAAAAAAATGCTATTTCTTGACGAATTTTCATGATTATTGCCTATTTTTATAGCGGATACACCTTATGTTAATAAAAATATCTTATCAGTATTGGTTGCCTCCAACAAAATTGAAACTTTATTATTTTCTCAGTCAGCTTGTTAAGGGACTAATTGAATTGTTCATGATTTGTTTCTCTTCTCAGTTTTTACTGATTTTAAATTTCAATATTCTTCTATCTTCAATGACATTTTCTGACATCCCTTAAAACAACGAGAAAAATCCTTGTTCTCTTGAAAGACACAATGAAAGCTTAAACGCTTAAAGAAAGCAATCACCTTATGAGTTGAATGATTTTTCGCCAGAAAAAAAAAAAATAAAAAAATAAAATAAATAAAGCTCAGGAGACAGAAGAAGCTAGAGAGATTGCAAAAAAAAATGCCTTAAGAAAAAGCAAAAACTATAAAAAACAACGATTCTTTTACTTCAATACAAAAGGAACATTTTTCTTTTAATCATAGAATTAAACAATACCATAATTACTAATGTTGTCACAAAAGGGTAACTACCTACTACCTAGGTAACAATTCAACAGCTAATACTCGAACATGGGAACATATTAATTATTAATTGTATTCTTTAAAAATAGTTAACTTCTTCATCCAACTGTAAGTCACTGGACACAGATTCAAAATTAACTTCAAATAGGTGAGGATGATTTTTTTCCAAATGATTTTTCATTTGAGCAACAAGAGCAGCTATCGTGTTCGAACAAATTTTACACTTTGCTTTTGCATGTTTAGCCTGCAACCCAGTAAAATGATATTTATTACGACACTAAAATGAGAAGGTATCAATTGATAACTAAAATATATGAATACTCGACTTACATTTGCTACTTCTACCCTTTCAAAATGTATCCAAACAGGGTCTAATCTTCGTCCAGTGCCACTCATCATCATGTTTGAAATTATGAAATTCAAAGCGCGAAATAAATACATACAATAATTTCTTTTTGAACTTGGAGTATGTTGAAACCATCGGAGAACACGAGAACATCAGTAGTAGTGATAGGGAACTTCTTATGACTGATAAATCTTTAGACTGCGCGCGATTTTACATTTAAAACACAATTTGATGAAAAAAACATCTGTTTTAAACACGTTTTAAACACCGGTATTAAACATTCTAAAAACAACACGTTTTAAACAAAAAAAAAAAAAGTTTTAAACTAAAAAAAACACTTTTTTTTAAAACTGTTTTTTTTTTTTGCAACCCTGGATGAGCGCGTTTGTGACAGACTTCCATGCCCCGTGATGTGTAGCGGGTTGCGTTCGCATCAAGGTAACCTTAGTAATATATGAATCTAGGGCAGTGCCGATTTGTGGCGATTTTCAACTTTTAACATGGCGACTTTTTCAAAAAAAAAACCTGGCAACACTGCTAGAGAGGACTTCCGAAGTAGTGAAACGCTTTCGAGACCTTTCACATCATGACTCGAATCGACGCTCCTACACTCCTCCCGGTCTCTCAACCTGCAAACACGTTTTCGTACGCGACGACCGTGTACGGCCTCCCTACACTCCTCCGTACACAGGGCCGTTCCGTGTTATCGAACGGACGGACAAATTTTTCACTATTGATCGTCAAGGCAAGCCGACCAACATCTCTGTTAATCGACTCAAGCCGCATTTCACTCACCCTTCTTCAGCTCAACCTGCAACTGAGAACACGCAAACAAATTCCACTCACACTTCTTCAGCTCAATCTGTAACAGAGAACACGCACGCAAAATTGCCTTCTCCAAATTCAACTCCTCATCCTCAAGTCGAACCTCCTCCAGTTGTACAGACGCGCTGCGCTGCGGCCGTATTAGTAAACCAGTCGTTCGTTTCAATCCCCGTCCACAAATTCAGACATTTCGCTAATAAATATTAAGTTTTGTGTTACAATTTTCTTTTGCATTTCTAATTTTTCAGTTCTACTTTTTAGTTCAATTTATTTATTTTTTTGTTTTGTCTTGTTATTTTGTTTGTTGTTACTTCTTGTTTTATTTTTTGTTTTATGTAGATCATTAATTGTTATTCTTTTTTATTCGCTCCGCTAGGGGGGAAGTACTGCGGTGATCCTCCCCTTGCTAATGTATATTTCTGTATCATATTACGTATGTTCACGAATTATGCAAAATCGACTCATCGCCACTGCATTCTATTCGGGCGTCACCGAACTCGTCACTTAATCACCTATACCTGGGAGGCTCAGCGATTAGTCGGAGGTTGAGATGTATGAATTCGGCACTAGGACTTGTTTGTTTAGAAATGATTGAATTCGTCACTCCAATCGTCCAACATCCAATCGACCTGTTAAGCTTACTGTTACACGCTGGTATTGTAGCAGGCTAAGACCAAGATAAAATACCCAGAAACGAAAGTGTTTGAAACGCGTATATTCAAGTTACAAGACAAAACATAAACTGAGACTAGATACAACTTCCACCATTGTAATACTCCCTCAGTCTATTCGCATCCGAAACAGCTTCATGTCTCTTTTTCTCTCTTTCTCTCTCGCTCTCCCACTCGCCCACTCATTCCTTCCTTTCTTTCTGCCTTTTTGTTCTTTTTTTACCTGGTTCTAAAAAAGTCGGTCGGTCGATCGCAGGAATTAGATCTTCTTGCAGTCTCTCTTTCGATCAGCACACTTTCGTCATATATACAGTTCTGCATTCGAAATAAAACGGTCGTTCGGAATTTGCATTTTTCTTTCCGTTTTCGTGGCTTCCGATGGTGTTAACCCGTAGCTCAAAAAATGCTACATACTCGATAACCATCTCTCTCAGAACTTCACCATCGCAAACTGGCTTTCGACAGAATAAAGAGACTATTGATATGATCTCTACATTGCGTCAATTAATGGAAAATGGCCACAAACAGGGGAAAAAAACTGACTGTTTTGATTGAACAAGCAGGACTGGACGTGAGTTGAGCTCTACCAACGGAGTTATTTCTTTGATTCTTATACCCGACTGGAAATTCGAAAGCTAGATGCCAGAAGATGCTGAGTCAAGTGTAGCGCCCTGATTCAGATTTGGGACTGGCTACTTTTAAATAGGAAACATAATATGCTGACGCTCGATTGGCTTTACTGAATTCAGCCAATTTTTGGCCTTATGCCACCTCAATTTCCAGTCGGGTACTTGCTATAATATTCACCAGGCTAATTGAAAACTTCGTACTATCTACTTTCGGGTACTTGTATACCTGATTTTCCGGTATTCTTGACGAGAGCGTTCTCGATTAAACCAGCCGTAAATAATAAGGGGACAACAGTCTTCACAAGCTCAGCAGCACTCGTATTGACTTTGATTGGCCAGTGCGTTGGGAATGGATACGTCATACTCGTGTTATATTCGTTAATACCTTTAAAAATCAAAATTTCTGGTTTTTACTCGTTTTCTATTAGCACCTCATTAGTTTAAAAAAAGAAAAAAAGCGAATATGTGCATATGTAGGTAAGTTTTAAGCTTATCAACCTACCCGGAGAATAGTTTCTAATTCTTGAAGCGCTGGAGTTCAACGCGATAATCGCGACTGTCATGAATAATACGCGTAAAATGAATCCCATTGAAAGCGTATTTAGAATTTCCATCAGCAGTCAGTTTCAGTTTCTAAAATAAGACATAGACTTAACGCAAACGGCAGAATGGAATATAAAAACCTTGGTACACATGATTAGCATCGTCAAGACGTAGCAATGGTTCGGCGACAACTGAAACGCTGAATTTTTTGACATTTTTCGATAATCACATCTATTTCTAAGCCACGTGTTGTAAGTAGGTAGTTATTGTTGCACATTAATGCTCTTTTTTCAGTTCGTGCACTGATAATTTTTTTACTTATAAAACGTAAACATTATAACAGTTGGAAGGCGAATACCCGCGAAACACCGCGTCTACATGTACATTAAAATAGACAGACATGGGGACTATTTTTCTTCTTTTTTTCTTTTATTTATTTATTTATTTATTTTTTGTATTATTTAAATAAATTAGTTTTGGGGTGTCGGAATCGGAAAAAAAGTGGCCTAAGCTCAATTCCAGCTTCATCTTCCTTAAAATAGTTCAGTTCCGGCTTCACTCCTGTTTCTAACAGTTGCCCCGAACTCCACTTCGGCTTCAGTTTCCAGAAAATGCCCCGGCTCCAGATTCCCGAAAAGGCTCTGCTCCCCCTCTTTGAATTAGTTGCTCCAAGCTCCACTCCGGAGCTAGAGCAGAACCCGAATCTAGAACCGCGTTTAACCTTTCCCTTTCTCCTTCCTTTTCATCTTTGACCTTCCTCCGAACCCCTCTTCACCTGGAGCTGGGGTCTGGAGAAGGTAATTTTCCAGAGGAGCCGGGGCCAGAGCAACAGACTTTATGGCTATAGATTCGCCTCCACAGTTTGGTCCCGGCATTATAACTCCGGAGCTGGCTCCACGGCTCTAGCTTCAAAAACGATTGCGCTAGCGCCAGCTTCTAATTCGTGGCTCCGAACTCCACCCAAGCTCTAGCAATAATTTCGGGGCTGAGCTGTCTCCTGCTCCAGTTTTTAAAAATTTCTCTACATACGCCCCAGGCTTTGGAAAAATCACCGGGTGGAGCCGAATCCAGCCATACTCTGACACTCAGCGTGTGAATGATTATCTGATGAGACGTAATTTTGTGTAATTCTGATAACGGAATGTAAAATGGTGGCTACTAGTTTTCCTACCGACGAAATATGAACCTGAATGCTATTAGTCATAACTATTCCTGGTCAAATTGAAAATGTCTCTTGTGGGACTATAGGTAAATTGTATATAAAATTTAGTCTGCGAAGTGAGAATTTGTTAAGATGAGTAATTTGAGTATTTTGTTCAGAGTTATGAAGAGTGTTATTCCAAATTGCCCCGAGTGAAAAACAGTCAAATCGAGAAAAACACAAAAAACTATCTCTGTGGTGTAAGAACCTATTTTTGGTAACATCCATATTCTAGGTACCATTAGGCACTGGCCGATACCTTGAAGCTGCGAACTCGGCCTGTTGAAGGAATGCTATTATTTCCTCGAGGGTGTGAACAATAGGGATGATGTAGTGACAGGCAGAGCTCACTCACACGTGGGCACCATCTTCGTTTCCGTCACGAGATTGCGGAGACTATAGAATCGTATGGTCAGTCTGATTTCTGTGTGGGTGTGTGTGCTCGATCTTTTAGTGTTTTCGATATTCCTTATCGCGATTTTGTACATTTCATTTGTAGAACTGTGGGTAAGTGTGCTCACCTCTTATGTGGGTCACTTATTCAGTAATCGATTTCGATAGATTATGTGCCGATTAGTTTTGAAAACCCCTGACTTGAAGCATTTTGGAATAATACTCTTTATTTGTATTGTTTTTAAGTACACGGCTGTATATTGGCGAGTCTTCACCGAAGATTCTCCATCGTAGATTATTTATCCTGAGTTAAAATACTTTGGATGTTATTATTCTCAAAAGTACGAGGATAACGAACCCGAGTATAAAATTCGACTGCGAAATTGTAAAACGGATGTAACTTTGAGAGTGGACATCGGATGTAAAGATCGGTGCACAACTTATACGATTGCTATCCGGGAAGCTATCATAACAAGATGCTTCGCTGTTCACTGAAAAACTTTATTTTATTTTATAATTATTATTTATTTTTGAAAATTTAATTTAAAATTTTTTAAATTTAAATATATCTTTTAATTAAGTAGTGGCGAGGTGGATTCTCCAGGTTGCCATAGCTATCATGGAAGGAACTGCTTGTGTCTTCGTTCCGTGGACTGCCCTCCGTTTTAGTTAGCGACTCTGTAAAGGAGATAGCCCAGAGGCCTATACTTCAATGGCCAACCATTAGCCGGACTGTCGAGTTGACTACTCAAAGGCGGGATGGGACTGTGAGATCAAATGTGGGCGCGGTTAGTCAGGTCAAATTAATGCACCGCCACCAGAGACTGATACATTTAAATTCATTTCATGAGTATGTTGGGACCAGTATCAATCTTGTCGGCGAAGAGGGTGGAGAAAGGATGCGTTTTGCTGGTCTACACTGTAGGCCAACGATGCTATAGGAAAATGTTTTTGATACTGCAGAGGCAGTAGTTAATGAGAGTTGAGTACCTGGAACTGATTGTTGAGGCTGCAGTGGCAGTGATCAATGACAGTAGTGCACTTGGCACCTAAAGTATGAAAGATTTGAGTACCCTGAAGTCGAAGTTACCAAGAGGGTGAAGGTAGTGGGATTGAAGACAAATTGAGTCTGTCAGTCAATTATGTTTAAGCAGCTGTTGCCAAGAAAGTGTTAGTAACTGAACTGAAAGTGAAGATGGATTGAGTCTGTCTTTTAAGACATGGTTGAAGAAGTTTATAGGCCTAACTTAGTTCAGTGTTAGCCTAGTTTTAGAAGTTAGGTCGATGGAGCAGTTCATACCAAGGTTAAAAACCATTTTACAGAATGTGCTAGTAGACTTGACGAAATTATTATTTATTTACTTATTTGGTAAGTTTTCGTAAAAATAGTTCATAAAAGCCTATCCATAATTTAGCAATTATACATATGAAATGAACGAACGGTTAAAAGAGTCGTATCAGGCATTCTAACGTGAATATATACGCATGGAATATTGACTCGACATTAGGTGAACACTGTGTTGGCAATCTGTGTACTTTCTTCAAAGAGGAGGGGAAAACATTATAAATTTTAGATTGAAAAAAACAAGATGTATGTCTAAGATTTCCTAAGAGATCCTTTAATTTTACATTCTACTAGAAATATCTAATAGAGTCAAGTAGCCGTTTGTCAAACGTGTCTACTAGACTGATCTCCGTTTTTCACATGGGCGTTATTATAATGTACTTATTTGAACAAGTGTTTCGCTGTATGTACCTCACTCTTTTCATTTTCGCGTAATTGTACAGTAAATAAGCAAGTATGCGTCACAGCACATCGCAAAATGAATCAAGGCCCGTAGCTAAAGGGGCAAGGGGCAACGCCACTCCCCCTGGCGCAGTCATCCCCCCCCCTGAGAAAATCGGAGAAAACTTTTTCATAACTTCATCACATTATGTTAAAATTTGGTGCCTATAAAAGCGTCTCCCTTCCTTTATTATTAGTGGGGTGAACTTCTGATGATTGTCGATATTCTCATGTCGGCATTCTTCCAGCCATGTCCTCATTGATCTTCTTGATCTTTGCATCGTCCTGCTCGACTACAGTTTGCCGCCATATTGTTCCTACGCGACTACAGTCGTCAGCCATGTTGTTATTTGCTTATTTTTCCCAGCCATGTCCTCATTGATCTTGATCTTTGCTGCGTCCTGCGCGACTACAGTTTGCAGCCGTGTTGTTGCTGCGTGACTGCAGTCTTCAGCCGTATTGTAAACAGAAATTTCCATGGAAATTCTTTTTTACTTTCTAATTACCCCAGTAAGATTAGGGATTACTATACATTTTTTGAAATTTTATTTTGGTATCACCGATTTCATTCGCATTCATTCCGCATCAGGGGGTTGTGCCGTAGATAGATTTTTTTATTCTACGCGTTGAATACACCATGTAGAATGAATGAATAGTCTACACTTTTATTGGAGGAGGAGGGGGGATTTTACTGTGGATAATTTTTAAAATTTTCGAATCAAAGGACAAATTTTTTGCTTCAAAAAACAATTTTCTTTCTTCACTGACCGAGAAGAGGAGGCATTTATTTCTTTTATTTTTATTTAAAAAGGAAAACGAAGTACCTATACTTCTTATTCAAAAAAGGAAGTTATGACTTTGGCAATCTTTTTTTTTACTTTTTCCTTTTTGGTTTACTTTATCTTGGATTACAATTTTATCTCCTATATTGTGAGTTTTGGTGCTTTTATCTGCTTTTATCACAATCCTATTTTGATTTTTCTTTCGATTTTTCAATTCTTTCCTTTGTGACTTGAGCGTTTGTAATCAAATTCGAAATAATTATTATGATATTTTATTCTGAGCTCAAATATTGGTAAAGCATTTATGAAAATTGTAAAAAACCGAATATATAACATTTTGGCCTGCCAACAAGCAGTGGAACAGGCAGGGTTTAGGAAAAACTTTAGCACGATAGATCATATACAAACGCTAAGCCAACTTTGGGAAAAAACAAGGGAATTCAATATAAAAATGGCGATAATGTTCATAGACTTTAATAAAGCTTTCGATTCCCTCTTTTATGATAAAATTTGGATTGCTTTGGCACAACAGGGGGTCCCGAGTAAAATTATAAAAATTTTGGAAAAATTATATGGTAATTCCAATGCTAAAATCAAACTAGACAAAGAAAGCGATGTATTTCCCATTAAACGCGGGATAAAGCAAGGTGACCCACTCTCCCCTAATATTTTTAATGCGGTACTAGAACACATCTTCCGGCAACTAGACTGGCAGGGAAGGGGGATAAAAATCAAAATGAGAAACAACAATCTATATCAATTCAAAACTATTAGCAACCTAAGGCTCGCAGATGACATTGCGATTATTGCTAAAAACGGCGATGAGCTAAGAATTATGGCGGAAGATTCGAGGAGAGTTAACGCGGAAGTTGGCCTGTCAATCAAGCAGGAAAAAACGAAAGTAATAACGAATATCGAGAACCTAGGCGTAATCAAAATTAACAATAAGGATATAGAAGTAGTTTCAGAATACAAATACCTAAGCCAGACACTCCCAATAGATAACAAAACAGAAAAATAAATAAAAATTCGCAGGGCAAACGCTTGGAGGGCCTTTTGGGCGCAAAGCAAAATATTGAAAAGCAAGATGAAGTTAGACACGAAAATCAGAATATGGGAGAGTACTATCGCACCTGTCCTTATCCACGGGGCCCAGACCTGGACAACCACCCAAAAACAAGAAAAAAAGATTCAAACGACACAAAATTCCATGCTTAGAAGCATTCTGAAATTAAAAATTAAAGATCATGTTAAAATAGAAGAAATAGTCAGTCAAACTAAAGCCAAAAATATCTGGGCAACCATTAAAAAACTAAAATGGAATTATGCGGGACACTTGGCTAGGGAAAACGTAATGAAATGGAATAGAATTCTAACGATGTGGGTCCCGCACCAGGGCTATAGAAACAAGGGGAGACCGGTCAAGCGGTGGGCCGACGAGTTGGTCCAAGAAATCGGAGGTCATTGGCCGTCGGTAGCAAACGACAGAGTGAAATGGAGGGATGCGACGAAGAGCTATACCCGGAAAAGGGTAGCCGAAGGAGGAGTCAGTGTGGGGTGGGTTCACCCACCTAAATAACTAAAATGTAAAATTGAATATCTATATGTATAGTGTGTATATGGCTCCTTATTGGGCTAAGCATTAAAATAAAATAAAAATAATTCTGATTTTTTTTTTCAGGGGCAACACTGCCCACATTGGGCAGTTCTCAAAACCAGTATACTTAAATCTAAATAGGGTTAAATATTTTTTATTAAAAAAAAAATTGTTAAAAAATATTAACGAAAACAAAAGTGAAAAATTTGAAGTTACACTTAATCAAAGTCGAGGTTGAACTTAAGCAGTTGAAGCAATAGCGCACAGTTTTCTATTTTTCACTGGTTTCTTTTACAATTTTATTATTTTTTTGTGGGCGGGATTTATTTTTGTCATGGAAAATGATCCAAAGAGGAATGGTGATTTTCTATTTCAAAGTCATAAGTTTTTAACTTCTGTAAAACTACCTCCCGTTCCTGTTTGATTTTTTTATTTTAATGTTTCTTCAGATTTCCCCTCTAGTCTAACTTATCCCTTATTTCAGGGTTTTCCGAATTTCCTGAGTTTGTACCAGGATTCAATTTTTCAGTACAATTTTTTGCAATGGCATTTGATTTCGGTAAAATCAGAAGTGGAGGTCTTTTCACCGTTTTTTAACATTTCGATTTACATTAAATTAGTAATTTTAGATCCTGAATTATTAAAAATCTGATTAGGGTTCAGATTGAGTCAGAATTTCAGTCACGTTTTAACTAGATTTTGTACGTCGGGGACACGAGATCACGAGGGTCGTGACTTCTTGCCCCTTCAATAATCATAGTCTGGCTACGGGCCTGAGTAAATCGCTTGAAATCATTACAAAATGTGAATACTCGACTCGAGAACTTACATACAGATTATGTTATAAGCAATGATGCACGATTTTTTTTTTTTTTTTTTTTTTTTTTTTTGCAATGATGATCATCTTAATCAACCACAATGATCTAAATACGCATAGTCTGCCATTTAGGAAACAATGGATTTGACTATTTCCTGCTCTCATCAGGCTTCCACTTATAGATAGATTGACCTTACGAACTAATAAAATTGGCCAAGAAAGAATGAATTGATGAACAAATTTATGAGAAGCTGAATTTTGGCACGGAGGGTGACAGAACTGATCAACGGACTATAGAAGTCCCTCAGTATCTGATCGTTCCAAAGCCTCCGAAGAGCAGATGAGAAAAGTACCACGCAATTTAACTATCGATTCATTGCTGATGAATATATTTTGTGGTACTTCTTATCTCCCTGGGGGCTTCAGGCTCTTAAATTTCAAGGGACTTCCAAAATGATAATCAGTACTGTCATTTGATCCTTCGGGCTAAAATTCAGCTCCCATCAATTTTTTCACCTATTATAGTAAATTGTACTCGTCTACTACCTACTATGAATAAATGATGCTGAAAGATAGGGCCAAGTTTGTAAGAGAAAGAAATACCATATTTTTCATAAGTTTATTCATGCTGACGAATAACGCAGTTGCCTTTTACCCCTATGAGTAAATCATTTGGTACTGAAAAAGAATACAGATTACAGGATTTCAGTTACCAAGCAACAGTCTTCGTACCTTCTGTCATACGTACTAACTTTTATCCGTATATAAGTAAGAAAAATTGCTTACAATAAGAAAGAAGAAAACGGGCTGTACTCTTACAAAATCAACGATTAACACAGCAGCCAGTAAAAAAATAGAAAAATACAATAAGCAATAGGAAACACCATTCGACATCTTCGGTCGATGATTTCAATTTCTCTCGGAACACTGATGAAACATATTTTGAAATTTGGTTGTATCTTCGACGCCTCCACATCTAAATAATCTGTTTTCTCGCCTTCAGCATGTAAATATTTCTAGAAAACGATCAGGTAACTATGTAAACGGCATGGGTACTCCACACGTATATCTTGTAATAGGACATATCTACCCAAACAATCTTGAAAATCCTGTCGAATAATACGTTTACCTTAGTCGTATTTGTCATTTTTATGCGCTCGATTAAAATGGATTCTAGTGCAGCCAGTATAATAAACGCAAAATTGACCACTCTCCAGATTTCCAGTCTAGTTGAGTGAGAAACGAGTAAAGGATTTGGCTGCATCAAGAAATGCCAACCGGTGAACACGACGGTTGATAAAGCGATGGCAGTTCTTATTACTGGAACGGTATGCAACCGGAATGGTATCCATGAAATTAGCACCACAATCATTACGGGTAGGAAAAATCTCCAGAAATACGGCTGAAATTCTCGGTAGAATAGCAAATCCATTTGTACAGCGCTAAACTCTCCTGAAAATACGAACGTTTAATTATGTATTTTGTAGAAATACCGTCAGATGGGGCAATGTGAGCCATCTGGTTCAATTTGAGCTACGGCGTAGTTCTACAAAGAAATGACCCTGGAGCTATCTTGCGGTAGTCCTAAGTACTGACCGGTCTGAACTGCAGCGCTCGTCCCACACAGGCACCGGCTGTACCCCATACAACCGCCGTACTGAAGCATCCACAAGTACCCCAGCCCACATCTCCCACACACTCATGCTAGCCCATTAGCTGCCCTCACAGACCACCGCAGACAGAAGACCCCAGGAAGCGCGAAGCCCATCCCCAGAAAACCAAGCGACGCTAAGACAGGCATTACCCATCAGCACCCTCAGCACCCTTACAAAGCAAGAAGAAAGGGGACCCCGAGCAGAGATGCGTTTAATTTGGAATTTAGATTCGTTGCAATGGCCAAAAGGGTGGATGCTGTATTTGTAACGCCCCTGGATCCGCCGAAAATGTTATACATACTACGAGTACATATACTATGTGCAGACAAATATGGAAGAATACGCCAATCTATTTTTTGCATTGAAGAGTCTCAATTGATGGATACCTCCCGAGGGCTGAAGTACAACAGTTATTACTTTATTGCCTCTAATTGCTATTATCAAAAGGTAAAGATATTCCTATAAATAGGCGTAATACTTACCTGCAGATGTTTTGCTGATTGTATTCACAGTCGAATGGTTTTGTAACACAAACGGGGATGCTTTCAAATTTCCGTTAAACTGGACAGCATTTTCTTCCCACTTTAACTGGAGTTCTTTAGTCGTTGAATAGTCTGAGAACGCAAATATGAAAGGTCCGTGTATAATATATTATGGCGAAACTCTCGACTAGCTTTCTTGCCAGTATACAAGCTTCTATACCTAAACATTATTAAAGTTAATACCTAAATTTTAACGATACAGCGTCGCATGTAATAGAGAATTTTGATATTTTGTACTCTTCCATTAACAATACGTAGCGTATTCCGCTAAGTAGGTGCCATGTGACTGCTTTTGGGCCGATGAATAGATTCTAATTAACATCAGCGCAATACGATATTGGTTAGAACGGAATTGCAAAAACTCCCTAATATAGGTAACCGAGATATTAGCGCAAAATATTATGAAAATAAAAACCACTTGAGATATTTACAAAGGTCACCCTGCATCACCCCTATAATCGTTAATCAAGAGGTATTCTGGAAATGTAGATAATAATTATACTCGGCTCAATACATATGCTTACTACGTACAGGGTGCGATCAGTACTGCGCAAATTTGCTTATCAAAAGGATATCGCGTTAGATCCATCGGGCATTTCAGGGTTAGCGTTAATCTGAAAGTTAAAAAAGAAAAAAAGAAAAAGAAGTAGAAAAAAGTAGACAATGTAAAAAAAAAGACTCGTTTATTTCACATGCTATAACCATCCCATCAGCTACAGATTAACAATATCCTAGACTATCTACACAATGCGTCCCATATAAGTTAGACTGTGGCTACGGAACATACAAATACGAAAATATTGTGAAAAATTTTCGACGAATTTTGATTTAAATTAGTCCTCATTACATTGTATACACTTATTGGCACGTTTTCCTAACCTTCCCAACGCCCTTGAAAAATCTCCAGGAACCATATGTTCCATTTTTATTACAGCCTTTTGGATGTCTTCATTCAAAGCAAAATGGTTTCTTTTCAACTCCGTTTTAAGCTTCGGGAAAAGAAAATAGCCAGGGCCTAGAATCTGGCGAGTATAACGGGAGAAGGCTGAACACAGGAACCATTTTTCTGGCCAAGAACTAGACGTTGATCACTACAGTGTGAGCCGATGTATTGTCGTACAACAAGAAATATGATCGATCATCCCACAGTTTCGGCCTAACACGTGCAGTTCTCTTACAGATATGGTCCAGCATATCTTGATAAGATACTCCATTAACTGTAATTCCCTGAGGAACAAACTGTCGGTGCATAGTGCCTTCAGAGTTAGGGGGAGGGGGGAAAACGAAATTGTCTTTATTTTTGATTTCTGAAACCGCAAATTCGCCGCGATCGACGAAATTGCGGTTTCAGAAATCAAAAATGAAGACGAGTTAGCTTTTTGTTTCTGACTCTGTAGACACTGCGCACCGAGAGTTTGTTCCTCAGGGAACTACATCATACAACACTTAGCAAACATTCGATCTACTTGAAACTTTGAATGGAAAAGGAGGAAGGTCGTACCAACAATTTTTCTAAAATTTCATGAAAATGACATCAGTAGTATCGGTTTCTGAATTACAGTCTTAAAACTTAGGGGACACATAATGTGTAGGTAATTTGGAAACAACTCAGACTGGTTCTCTGTTGGATATGACAGGCAACGCAGCGCAAAGCCAAGAAGGTTGCAGTGTAGTGTCAGGTATTATGCATCATCTTCCATGAAAGTTGGAACTCGTTATCACTATTGGTAAGGCGGCTCCAAAGGGAGGTATAACCTTTGAGTATAAATCTCCTGGAGAGATAGAAATCGGATTATTTACATTATACGAGCGTGGAACTGTAGAGCGCGCTATACTGTATGACGTGCGCGTTTCTGTCATGCGAATGTCCCGTTGTAAACAAACTGATTGCCATTAGCTTCCATTAGCACCGGAGGCATCTGCGTGACAGAAATGCGCGCTCTACAGGTCCAGCATAGAAAACATGGTTTCTATCCCTCCAGGAGATTTATACTCAAAGGGTATAACGGACAGCCATTTTGATTGCAAGAAAAGTAAACCAACGCGTGTTGATAACAGAGACTGAAAGTCGAATGATAAAACTTCAACTTTCAGCTATCGGCTTCCAGTTTTAATAATACAGATTTCACTTTCGGCTTTTAACTTCTCAATTCTTTCTAACCTTTAGCTTCTAGCTTTAAGCTTTCGAAAAATTCTTTGGCTTTTAACTTTTAGGTTTCAACTTTCAGCTTCCAATTTCCCCCTTCAGCCCCTAACATCTAAATAATCACAGATTCACAGACATTCACAGATCTTTTCAAAAAGCTGAAAAAATAAAACTTTCGCTTTTAGCTTTTGCCTTCTTCATTCTTTCTGACCTTCAGCTTTTAGCTTTTAGCTTCTTGAAAAAACATCAGCTTTCGGCTTTTAACTTTCAGCTTTCGGCTAGCTTTCAGTCTCTGGTTGATAATGAGAAATTATCACGCCGCGTTTATTAACTTTTTTTGCAATCAAAATGGCTGTCCGTTATATCTCCTCTTGGAGCCGTTTTACTATTGGGACTGGGTATCGAAAGAGTTGTTTCCTAGCGGCCAAAAATGGATACTTTGAATGAGTGATCATCTAGGATCATTCAATAGAGATGGTAATTGATAATGGAAGAAGGAAATCCAAAACTTTTTTTAAATACATTTTGTCGATTTTTCTAAAATTATTAATAATGTGGTGAAGGTATTCGGAAGTGTAGTAATATGTATTTAACGTGACCCAAATTTTTCTCTTTGTCATTAAAAAAAAACAAAAAAAAAACATTAATCATCATGATTACTTTTACTTTACTTCTGCTGGTCGGAGAAAATTTAATTTTAAGAACCGTATCAAGAATTTCCTAAATCTCCACCAACATTGAGTTAGATATTTTTTAAATGCGAAAAATCATGAAAATTGCTTTATTTACACATGATTTTGATTGCCATGATCATTCTTACAAATTCTTATCACCTAGAGCGATACTAGCGCGCCATACTTTCGCCCGGTCCGAATTAGTGTTCGAGTTATAGCGAGTTGTGTAAAACGAGTAAGACTGACGTGTGCAAAAGTTCGATTTCTTGCATTTTTTTCAAAAAATGAGGCTTCCCCAGAGCTGAAAAGAGAACAACGCGTGGCTATCAGTTTCTGCTATCGTTTGGGTAAGTCAGCCACCAATATATACGAATTGTTGAGACAAGCTCGTGGCGCTGAAACGCAGTCGCGAGCCACTGTTTTTCAACGACATAAGCAGTTCAAGGAAGGAAGATGTAGTGCCGAACTCATGATCCTTATGGTGGCCGCCCAAGAACTGCTCGAATGGAGAAGAATCTGAATACGGTAGCCGTGTTTATAAACCTGGAGCGAATGAAAGTTCCCACGATTCGACACGCAGCCTATAGTCCGGACTTAACTCCATCGGACTTTTGGTTGTTTTCTTTACTCAAGAAAGAATTGCGAGGAAGACGATTTTCAAACATCGAAGAAATCTGTAGAGCTGTCGAAACTGAATCGAAGCGGGTTCCTTTGGTCGAATTTGTAAAAACGTTCCAGAAGTGGATCGAAAGAGCTGAAAAGTGTTGCGTAATTCTGATTTTGCTGGGATCAAACTTTCTTCTTTTACATTTTTTGTAACTCTAAAACTTACAGAAATTTAGTTAGCCCCTTCAAACTAATGAGATTGTGGGGAAACTATGGGATACGCGACAACTAGCTTGGGAGCCAACTTGGTTGCGTTCTCGTTCATCACAGGCGTCAGTCTGAATTGTTTCCAAATTACCTTTGCATGGCTTACCTTGGGCTGGATTTACAGAGCAGGCAAAGTAAGTAGTTTCCTAGAGTGGCAAATTTTTCTTAATCTTTTTTTCTTTTACATACAGGCACATTTTAATTGCTTGCCATCAAATTCGAAAGAGTTGAAGTTATGATTTTTGTTATGATTTCCTTGTTCAGAAGCACAATTGATCAATTATTATTGAACTTGTTCATGATTGCACATTTGTACTTTGTGTACGGCGGCGTGTTCTTCAAAATGGACAGAAGAAAGACATCGAGTGGAGTTAATACAAATATTAGCGAAAGTGAAGGGGAAAAGAGAGGAGAAAATTTTGGCCAAAGTACCAGAACTCCACGGAATTTTTTCATCCGAATTTCACGACACCTAACCATCTACTTCAACTGCACATGACATGTATTCCTAGAAATAGAGAGTAGGTATTAGAATTTTCAGCCAAGTTTTATTTCTCTCCCTGCTTCTAATTAGGTACAGACGTATGTGTTCATCCTGAAAGCGAATTTGGCGAAACCTCCTAACCTCATGAAGAAGATGCATCAGGTATCCGAATTTTCAGCCATATTTTTTTCAACAAATTTTAGAATTTCAACATTCTCTCCCTACTTATAATATGGAACAAACACGTGTGTTCATCCTAAAAGTGTATCTAATGAAACTTTCCAACCTCGTGAAGGAGATGCGTCCCATTGTTGTGACGAAAATGTGTTTGCTACGGATTCTAATCACTGGAAAATAAACTTTTTTTCGTGAGTATCTTGCACAGTATGGTTGTGACCAAAATAAGAATGCAGATTTTACGCGTTCTAAACGAAAATACAATGATACGCTTACACGATAAACTGCAGAATGATGAAGAATTTAATTGACCGCGGCTTATTTACTCCGAGAGCGAATTTTCGTCTGCCTCAGTTTCTTTTTTGGTGGTCATCGCCAACCTTCATTTTCCAGTGAAGATGGATTTAATTATTGAAGGACACCACTATTCGGGTAGAAAACCACGAAAATTCACGTGACCATAAAGAATGTGTTTTCAAATTGAAGAAAGATCCAGTGTTCTTGGGAGAATCAATCATGAATTAAAGACACGAACAGTGTAAAACCTACAAACAGAATAAATTTTATAAATGGCCCCGATACTGAATAATAAGGGAGGGGGGGGGATTGATGGCATAACTTGATGAAGAAATTTTGTATGAAAGACAAGTTTTAAAATGCGTTCTTGCCGCAATCAAAGCCTTGGTTGCTCGCGGATATCTACTTCAAGGTCATAAAGAAAAACTTAGCAATACTCGTAACCGAAATTTTTTAATGATGATGGAGTTTCATTCTGAATTCGATACCTTTATGAGAGGATAAGAGGACACATCAAAAAGTATGGTAACAAGCGCAGTGGCTTTATAAATTATGGACTTATCAAAAATAATTTGAGAAGAATTTATTGAAATTATTGAAGTAAGTGAAAGCAACAACGTAGTACTTTTGATCATTGATTCAATCCCTGATAATATGACATATCGATCAGCTTTCTTTCATTTTGAGATATCAAGATATGCATTGCTCTCTGGTGTCACAGTTGAATTTTTTTTTAAATAATCGATAATCCAAGACGTGAAAGGTCAAAATTTACGATAACGCCAGAAATATGCGAGGCATTTATAGGAGGCTACAATCTTACGGGCTGTACTTTTTATGGAGGACGTGGATTGAATCTTATTGGTTCAAACGCTGCCAGAAGTTGCAAGTTGTCCCGAAACTGTGAAATTTTCTGACTTAACTCAGAGTTTGTAATAACTTTTTTCCACATCTCAAGGCCTATGGAATACTTTAGAGACTGTTTTTGTAAAATCGTATAGAAGAAGAAAACGTTGAAATCCTTGTTTTTAACTGAAAGATCAGCCCAACTGATGCAGTAAAAGCTGTTGTTGAGTCATAGCACAAAATACATGAGTTTTTGAAATCCACTGAGGACCATGCGGAGTCTCCCAAAACCTGATATCAAAAACACAACAAAAATATGCAATAAAAATTGGAGTATTTAGAAACAGCTTTTACGTGTGCTATTTGGGCTTTGCTGAATTGATTTAATGCTGTATCTCAAAAATTAATGGCATAGACGCTAGCATGTCAAAAATTCTTGACCTACATAAGTTACTGATTTTACTTGCTGATGACATTCATAAAATGTTTTCACTTATATGAAGAGAGAGCCAAAAGCTCTCAGTAAATAAAGTGTACATATAAATCTGATGTGAAACTTAAGAAATAGGGGAGAGGTCCTTACAGTGAGACATTTTAAATAACTCCGTTTATAATGGGAATTTTTGATCCGAATGTGGACCACATATGCACGCAGTGTTACCACCTCTGATAACTTAATTGATGCTGAATATAACCGTCTCTGCCAAAAGCTAATAAAAAAATTGTTTTCGAGACCAAATTCGTCACTTTTTTCCCTGTCTTTTTTCTTCTGTACTTTTTTTTAAGAGCTAAGAAATTGTAATTTACACCTAATAGAAGTCGAGATTGTGGCTTCAAATTGAGATGATGACTAATTCGGTCGGAGCCTTCACTGACGAATAATACATTATTTTTCGAAAGAAACTCAAGGCATCCAGCAGTGAGACAGTTTTTTTTATTATATAGGGTCCGTTCAGAGCACGAGAAAAACGGCGGCACAGGTCAAATATTTGAAAAGAGGAATCATGACTGCGAATACATGGGTCTACCTCCATGTTGATGATGGCGAATGGATCAGTTTGGCGCGGATTAAGAAAGTTTTCTCGACTCTACATCTTCTCGGTAATACAAAACGACAACAATCGTATTTGGTTTTTGATTCCAGAACTGAAAATTTCTTCAAATGGTGTATGCTGTAATATTTTGCGTATAATTAAACATTATACTTAAATGTATTTTAATTAGTTTTATTTCATTGCAGTCTATCATAATGTACACTCTTCGTGATGAAATAATACTGTCTCACTGTAGGAACACCCTTGCCCCATTGTTGGATGACTACGTCCAACAGTGAGACATTTGAGGACGGTTGGTTTTAAGCTTCTGCTGACGGCTCCTCAAACGCAAAATATTCGATTTATAGTCTTGAATGTTGAAGGTGAATGTATGGGCTTTCCAGTGACACTAAAAGTTTGGAAGGATGCTGAAAATGAATGAAGTTATGACGAAAATCTTAAAATGTGTCTCACTGTAGAGATTTCTCCCTACATACCTCATCAGACCGATGAAAGAAATGAACATGTTGAATTTCAAGGATAAGATAACTTTGAGATAAACTCGTCCCTACCCATTTTTAATGACATTAAAGCTGATCATGAACATATCCGTAGATACCAAGAATATTAGGCCATTTACAAAAAATTGGTGCCCTTCTGGAGTTTGGAGAAGTTGATGAAAATGAATTAGGAGTAGAAGCTGAAAATTTGATAAAAGTTTTTCAAGGTGATTTGGATGAGTTATTTATATGTAGATGAATTAGTTTTGTTCAATTGTATTGCAAACAGAGGCGGATTAACACGTATGTATGGGAAGCATTCGCTCAGGGCGCAAAAAAGAGAAAAGCGCCATCACGGGGCGGAAAAAATCAACACAAACGTAGGCATGTGCGCGCCGATAGATCTCGCTGAGAGCGCCAATTTTGATCTTGCTTCTTACACCAGAGAGAGTTAATCCGCTCCTGACTGCAAAGGCATGGGCATGGAGAGGAATTCACCTGTAAAATTACTTTAGCATATTTGCGAAAATGAACTTAAATTATTATTTCCTAACCCGATAAAGAATTTGGTTGCCCTGAAATTGCCCCGGACTTATTGCCCTGCAAAAGGCAACTGGTTGCCCTGTAATTGCCCTCCAGCACTCCAGCACCGACCAATCAGAACGCACCATTTTACCATTGCGTAAAAAGGCAACATGTTGCCCTCAAGTTGCCATCTGAGTTGCCTTTTCAGATTGCCCCATGGTTGCCCTATCGGTTGCCCTTCTGGATTGCCCTCGTGTTGCCCCATGGTTGCTCTCTCAGTTGCCCTTCTGGATTGCCCTCTGGTTGCCCTCTTGTTGCCCCATGGTTGCTCTCTCAGTTGCTCTTCTGGATTGCCCTCTGGTTGCCCCGTGGTTGCCCTTCTGGATTGCTCTCTTGTTGCCCAGTGGTTGCCCTTCCAGATTGCCCTCTTATTGCTCCATGGTTGCCTTCTCAGTTGCCCTCTTGTTGCCCTATGGTTCCCAGGATGTTCAGTTCAGTACTACTCCCCCATGAAGACACACTCACTTATATCACAGGTGACAAAATGGAATAAAAGTGTAAAAGTCAAAGGCTATATTAACTGGAAAACAAGATTGAGTATATACATATTATGTAAAAGAAGGGAATGAGGATGTAATCCAATAAAAATCCTCAAAGGAAATGAAAATGAGGTACCTATCTCTTATATATGGGTCATTCTACCGAAACCTTGATAATTCATGCTTTTTTTGTTTAAAAAAAAAATAAAGACAAAACATTATTACTTGTTTTTTCATCGAAATCATTTATATGCATATAATAGAACGTATTTATGAGGTTAAACCAATAGCATACTTCCTAGGGGAGGAGACAGAGGGGGCTCAAAATGATAAGACCACTACGCTGAAGGAATGGCAGCCCACGTTGAAGGAACTGTTGGCTATAGAAAGAAGTTCCTACGCGCACGCGTGCCCGTGTACTGTGAATACGCACGTACTCTTCCACACGCACATCAATGAACTTGTATCAGTGCTGCCAGGTGCTCCGGATTTTCTAGTCAATCTCCGGATTGATCGACCTTCGGCAAAAAATATCTGAATTTTTGAATAATGTCCGGAAAGTTTGGGGAAAATCCGGATTTTCGTTGTTTTTTCTCGTTTTGTGGTTTATTCAACTTCTGATTAGTTTGAAATATTTTTCTGTGGCTGACTGCATTTTCACTGCACTAAACTGGACTAGAAAAAATGTTTTCTCACTTTCTTACCTTAATAATTACTCAGTTTTCCTTCCACCCACAGCATCCTTTTTCAGAAATATTTGCTCTGTGTCTGTTTTCTGACAGGTTCAAATTTGACCACGGTGAAGGACAAAAAAGCGAGAGACACGTTATCAAATATGGCTTGCGCATTGATTCTGATCGAGTCTATAACACGTACTGCATTACCAACTTGTTCACTGTACTCACAAAAACTGTACACACGCATCAGTTTATCCAAACACGCAGAGATAATATTTACAAAAAAATTTTTGAAGTCCAATCCATGGCGAAGGACAATTATGTCGAAGGGATTTTTGAGCATTTAAATGAGATTTCCAAAAGGGGTAGGGGCACGATACTTCAAATTAATAAAAAAGATACAATAATTTATCCTCTGAGTTTATACAGTATTAGAGGACCCTATTGTTTATACATTGCCAGATATCTATCTGGGACAAAAGTAACAAGGTTTCGGTAGAATGACCCGTATACATTATTAAAAATAGGATAATGAATGGCTGCGTCAGCATACAGCTATACAGTTACATATTATTGAATAGAATTGACATTTGAAATATAAAGAATAATATGTGACCGGCTCTGAAGGAGTAGACCTTATGGCTAAATTATTGATTTTGAGATGTGAATGGTTTCTGAACTTTCGAACCCTCCTCTTTCACGCATTATCGTGTGCGAAATAGCAAGATATGCATTCTAGGCGATGTAGAGGGCATTGATTACACCATATCATTGCAAAAATACGAGTAATGAGCGTACGGTTCGTTGTGTCGTTGTTGAGTAATTGAGGAGATGAGAATCAAAAGTGACTTTATCCAATTTTCATTTGAAATGGGTTAGTGAGCGTTCCTGACGGTAACGGAACATGAAAAGTTTGTCACGTACGTTTGTGAGTTGCCTGCCTACCATATTAGTAGGAGAAACCGCCCCAGGCCACGCGCAGTAAATCCATCAATTTTTCTCAGTTTCTGAAAACATTTTCTGGCGAATAATGTCACTTTGATTCTAACTCTGCTGCTTTAATGGCTTCTGCCGTTTTTGAATATCTGCAACGAAGCATTGCAATTTGATCAAGCAAATATGCGATATCTGGTGCAAATTCCGTGTGATCCACGACTAAAAAATCAGCGGAATTTTCTGATTCAGTCCGGCATGAATGCACCTAAGAATGTTGATATTGCCTATATCGAATTTTTAATAGCATAGCAGTGACAAATTGCAGCGCCGAATGATCGTTTTCCTGTTTAAATCGCATGAAAAACTAGTTGAGGGCTACAACGACTGAGGACCATTTAAACTGCGTAATGGTTTTGGGAACAGAAACAGAATTATTTTGAACAATAGAGTTTGAAATATTCATTGATTCTTTCGCAAAATAAAAAGTACGAAAGAAATTATTCTAGTACGTAGGTACATTCGTTTATTTTATTTGTATAAACTTGTACTTGGTGATGGAATAAAAAAGTAAATTTTAATAGGTGAATTTTTAGATAAAGGGGAGGGGGTAACTTCAAGGGAATACGAAATGGAGCGGCATGTTCAAACTATCTAGTACAGTGGTTGAACTAGTAAATCCACCCCTGGTCTTACCACTGTGATTACGAGTAACATATCTAGGTATCGTAAATTCTTCCTTAGAATATATAACCCGGATTATGCCACCTAAAATTCAGGTACAAAGTGAGACGAATAGTATTCACAGGAGAGATCACCTAAGTATCTTAACTGAAGCAAATTTCGAAAGCGTAACGAGTGAGATAATTTTGGAATTTTTTCTAACCATTGAAACTGTAAAATTAGACAAGAATGAGTCTTTCTTGCATTTCTGCAGTTGAATTTTCGTAACTCAGATGATATTTTTCCAACTTTTCCCAACTGGCTAACTTGATAAGGAGAGCTTTCTGTCTTTCCAGTGGCTATACATTTCTGCTAAAATTACGGGAAAAGTGCCATTTTTGAATACAGATAACACACATTATAGTGTATAATACGCAATTTTTCGTCTGAAAGTTAGGATAAAAAGAGGTATTATTTATCAGCGTGAAGTTACAGTATTTCTGTAGAACAAAAAGTGTTAGTCAGTGGCTAACTAAGAAGACTGTACATATCTAATTCGAAGGTGTATGCGAGCATGTGTCAGTATCTACATCCTACACTAGAAGACAACTTGGTTATTCTTACACATTATTGGTCATATAGGTACCTTTTACTGAATTGCACCATGCCAGCCGGAAAAATTCTGATGTACGAGTTGGGAACTAATTCGTCGTGTTGACGAATTTCCCCTACGTTATTAAATACAACATCCGGGATCCACATTTTACGCGTATCACTCACAATAATGTACTTTAAATCTGTCATCGAAAAATTAATATCATAAATATTTCATTACGCTGAGAAAAAATTACGACAAAAATTATTAGAAATCCTTGTAAGTTTCTGACGTTTGGCATTTCACTTACTCTTTAATTACAAATTGCGGTAATTTTTTACCAGATTCTGGCGAAAATTTTTTACCTGCTTCAGTCATTCTATTAAAACTTGATAAGAGTGGTTGTACTTTTAAATAGAGTTGCAATACTTTTCGTTAGAATTTAGTATAATAAAAATGGGACCCATTTATCGGCCCACAATGGTAATGTTGAATTCACGAAAGAAATATGCTGTTTGCACGAAATATATAAATGACAAGCGCAGTAACAAGTACGAAACAGAAAAAGAAAGAGTTTGAAGAAAAAAATAAACATCAGAACGCAATATAATTCACTTACACGATAAAATAAAATACGCCCGGAATTTTAATACCTTGTACACACAATGAAAAAAAGAGACACGATATTACTGCGCCCGAAATAAAAAGTTTAAATTCTCGGCCTCCATCATACTTGCCACAAATTTACAATTGCGCACAAATTAATGTCAAAATCAAATTTTGGAGCAATAAAAATCTATGAATCGATTCTCCCTCTCCTCAGGAGCCACAAATTTAGATTAAGAGCCAAACCGATATCAAAAACGAATTCGTTGAGTTCGAAACCCCTCGATGATCTCGATGAGGTCATTCGCATAAATAATAGGTCTAAAAATTCCTAAATGTACTGTAATAAAGGGTAATTTTTACATGCCCACTCTTTTTTTGTTCTCTCAACCCGAGCCCTGAAATCCGCCCTTTCGAGCATTACCTCAGAGCTCCCCTCTATGGCGTTTCTAGAGTACTTAAGAAAAAATTCTTAATGACCGTTTTTATAGAAAATTGGATCCCTCTCAAACTCATGGATCTCCTATCTCCACGAGTATGTACGTTATCCGCGATGACGTATAATTTTTGTGTTTAAACAACATAATATACCGTATGCAAGTCATTTCGTGATATCGATTTTAAAACTCGTCATTCAAACTTTTTTTTTCGTGGCTTCACATTTCGTTCAATCACACTTTTTATTTCGTGCTATTTAATACTTCCCAATAAAAATTACAATAATTTGTTGTTAGAGTGTAAACTGTTAAATGTCAGAGAATCACTAGAATTTCTGGGAATTTTTGCCACAGTTTTGGCTCAGTGTACGAATACCGATGCAATGATGAATATTACTTATTATTTTAAGTCGGTACCGCTTTACCAGAAGGCCAATGTAGATTATCGGTTCGATTTTCATCAAGCCGCGGATCAGTCCACCTCATATGGAACGTCAGCTGAGTTCGCAGCTCCTATAAAAATCGCGAAGGCCTGCTTAATTAATATAATCTGGTTAGACGTACGCTTTCTAGCCTAATACGCTGTACCCCAGAAGAAGCAACGTGATTCTGTTAGGTACCCACCTAAATCAAAATGGCAAAACGTGCATACGAGTAAAACAGGAATATAGAGGGTGCCGACTTTTCACCTGCAACTAGTGGTGCGATTTTTACGGAAAAGGAGGACTCGGTACAAGAAGTAGTCGAGTCCGGTTTTTGAAGTGACAAACTATATGGTAACCGAGATTATGTTGAATGCTGATTAACACATTCTGTCACGGCGAGGAAATCGACTTCAACCACTTTTCGAATTCAGTACTTCAAGTATCTACTTCGATATGATATTTGGATGGAAACACCTGTCCCTGGATGTGCTCGTGACACCGCTCCGAGCTAAGCCATGTATACTCGTATATTGGACCGTAGATGAGAAAATTATGTTACTAAACAAGTGTATACCCTACTTATACTCGTACGCATTTATTCGATTCGTTCATTTTTATAATTCTATGTAACTTACCATGCTCATTTCATCTACCTTGTCAATCGTTTTTACGAAAAAATTAACCCAGACGGTTACTGGATGGGAATCTGAAACGAAAGGGAAGACAAAATGTTTACAAAATGCGCTTCAGTAGACCCAACACCCGGATTTCCAAAGCAATAATAATAATAGGTAAGTAGGTATAAGTGCCTACATACAAAATTTGTTGAACTGAGATGGGTATCTATATGTACTTGCCTAATATAGGGTAAAGTCCCCTAATATAGGATAGTTCCTAAAATGGGGTACTCATTGGTCTCACATAATATACAGCGCACTCCTGTAGCGAATGGCGGAAGTAATGCACATAAACAAGAAACTAATAAAAAGTTTCTGATAAGTGTACAAGAATTTGTTTTCGAGACGTACAAGCTTTTTCTTTTCAAAAAAAAAAAAAAGTGCGAAATTCGACAAAGTATAAAAGAGAGTCAAAAATGTGAACAAATTTTACATTAAGTATGCGGAAATAAACGTTCATTTAGTTACCCCTCCACTTATTCTCCATGTGTGTGCCGAGTACTTCTTATCACTAAGCGGAGTCTATATTATGTATGAGGTTTATGGTTTGAATGATCAAATCGATCGCTCCCATAAGAAATGTACAGGTGATGATTCCGATATTTTGAATTTTGAAGAATTTAGAGTTATTTGAGGGTAAACGCTTATTGAATTTTTTTTTATATCATGTACAACAAATGCAAATTGTAATTATCGAAAACAGGAAGAATCCTCATGCAATTGATCTTTGCTCCCCATGTTAAAAAGGATAATACATATCGAATGTAGGACTACGAACGCTCTCCACATTATATTCCGCATCCCAAATGTAAAGACTGGGCACATGGAAAATGCGCCGGAGACCCAGGGGATTCCTGGAATTGTGATTTATGTTATGACTAGAGCAAGGATTCCTCGGCATTTATAACTTTGTTCTAAGATGAGATAGAGGAGTGCTGATAAGAAATGAGCACGAATTAGGCTACTAGAAGTCAGTGGTTAAAAGTTTATTTTGCCGAAAATTGCCGAAATGGAGTATAAATGCCGAAAGTAGGATAAATGCCGAAAAACTGCCCAACCGTCCAAGTTGAGCTTCTGATCCGAAATTAAATGTTAAAAATTACAAGATACCCATTAAAAATCACAAAATTACGTATGTACGAATAAATTTGATGATCTGAAAGATGAAATGAAGCCAAAGCGACGTATGCAGGACGCCACGTGACTAAAGTAACTCGAAAATGCATGTACGTCCGAAGTGTACGCAGCACTGTGCCTGTTTTAACGTGGAATGCTAGGTTCTTCATAATTTCGATAATGTGAATCATGTGTGTAATTCCAAAATATTGAGTTCTTATTTATATGCACCTTTGGTTTCGGTTGATGTGGAGCGCTCCTTCTCAGAATACAAACTTCTGCTCACTGAAAGGCGACAAGCATTCACTCAAGAGAACGTGGAGAAGCACCTTCTCATAATGTATAACTCTAGAATATTATCGGATTAAACTTGTTAACTATTTTTTTTTTTAATAATTTATTGAAAACCTTTTTTTTTTTTTGGCCGAAAAAATGACGAAACGGTGTGAAAATTTGCAAATTTGCCGAAAATACAGTTTTTAATGCCGAGAAATAAATTTTTAGCGCCCAAAAATCCTTGCTCTAGTTATGACGATTGAATGAGAAAGAAAACCCAAAAAACCCTGATATTTTTATCTTAAAAAACTCGGTCATTAAGCCAGAATTTTTTTATTGACTAATTTTAAACTTACCCAATATAATAATTTTGTTAATTTGGATTCAACTTCTGTCTCTCAACTGCTCTATTTAAGGTAGGAATTAATGTGCCCTATATTAAGAACGAGGGTTCCCCATATTGGGAACGCTTTTGGTTAATCAGCCAATTTAACATTTTTTTGAGTAAGTGGAATACTTAATATGAATATAAGCTATACCTTCAATTTTCAACGCCTAGGCTAGAATACGATGTACTTTTCTTCACACACCCCGACTAGAAATATTGCCGTATCTTTGATGATAATTTTTTTTTCTCTCAAAGTTATGTACCCCATATTAGGGAACTTCACCCTAATATTAAATTTGATCCAAAAGGTTTTCAAATCCTCTCAACGTTGTAAAATAAGTAATATGAAGTTACGTTTACGACCTTATGAATATTTTAAATAAATAACAAAAGTTACAAGAATTGTTGATGCCAGGAGGACGTGCTCTGAGTTTATCGGCATTGTTGGCGAAGTAACTTTCCAAAACATCCGATCTTGTCAATTGGTTTTGCACATACCTGGGCGGAGAGAATTTTCAAAAATATAAATAAGTACACGATCGAGGAACGCCGATTTAAAATTAAATAAGATTACCGCGCATATTTCATCCGCACTTACGCTATAGAAACAATAATAACGAAAACGGATGAAGCAAAAGAACGAGCATACATTCGGATCATAATAATAATTTCTTAAAAAAAAAATCAACAAAGACGTGCGATAGTTATGAAAGCACAGGGCCAAATGCTGAGATTTGTTGGATCTCGAGCTAAAAAGTTTAATTCATTCGATGGATTTTGGGGGGCTCGTCAATATGAGTGATTTAAAGTAGTAGTCTAACGAGGTTTGTGGCGTTCATTTTTGATTAAACGGGAAGTGTTTTATTGAGATGCGAGCGTATGTACTAGTAAAATGCACGCGGTAAACAGGATATTACATTACAAAATGGCTTAGAATTAAATACATCTGCCTACGTATTTGAATGCGATGTACACAGAGTGTTTCACAAATGGTGCTCCTCTGTTTTTCTTTCGATCACGAAGTCGGATCTTCGAAAAACGAGAATGGATCTTCAAGTGACAAGGTCTAGTTTCTTTTCCGGTGAAGAATTTCTGTTCCTCAAAAAGGGAGCTTCAACGCACCAACTAGGAATCTTAAGGGAAGATTAACGGTAGTTATTCACACGTTTCAACGAGAGCATGCTAAAAACCATCTGTGTAAGTAAACGCCGAGTACGGCTTCTGATTGTGTCAGAGAGTTTGTATGTCTTTTTCAATATTTGCGTTTCTAATTATTTTTTTTTGGAATAGGGCATAGAAATTGAAATAGTCGGCCAGCTTTGCGTTGGTGTGAGTTCTGCTAGTGTGCATTTGCATGCTGCGATTTGAACTGTAGTAGTGAATGTTTACATTTTGGCAGACTATTTTTCGCGATCTCCAGCGCGCTCTAGCGAGTTTGGAATCGCGAATAGTGAAGTCAGCTCGGTCGGTCAATTCGTCGCTTATGTATCAGTCAGCAGCGTGTATCTCATATTTTGGTCAATCAGCTGTTCCGCGAGTGTGACGTTCTCTTTAATGATCGCGCGCGCAGGTCATCCGACGCCTTGTTCATCGTTTTGCAGCTAGAGCTGGACTGGACCGGTTTTCGGTTAACGAAAACGAATTCTCAATCTCAATTCTGTAGACCACCCGTGCAGTGGAGGAAGAAGGGTAATTCTACAAATAGAGGCAATTTCAAGCTCAATATTTTTCATTTTATTTTAGGTATTTTTGTCAAGTTTTTTCGAATAAATTTACTGTTTACCTATCGAAGACTACATATGTATACTTGGGCATTCATTTTGATCTTTCAGTTTTTCAGTAAAAAAAGAAAACAAAATCCTCCTAACACGGTAATGAGAGGTGCACCACGGTAATGAAAAATTGTAGAATACAATCAAAAAACGTCTTATTTCATTACAATACATAGGTATAGGAATTATTTTTTGTATTAGTAACGTCAACAAACTCTAAACAAATCTATGAAATTAGATGAGAACATATGAGGGGGAAAAAAACAGAAGTCAAAACGCAGTAACAAAAATGAAAGTAACGCTTGAAATATAATAGTCATGATACTTATACTCTAAATACAAATTTAAACTGACTGAAAAAGAAAATAACGCGAAAGAAACGCTTGAATAACACCTAATTAAGACGTTTCATTTACATGTATGTCTTCTGGAAAAATAAAAATCGTTTTCCGCTTGATAATTCGAATTTCTGGTTCTGGAAGGATTTGGATTGTCTTTCTTTATATCAGAGACGTCATTTTTACACATAATGAATTCTCTTTTAGATTTCTTATAAAAACTCTTAAATCCTTGAACTTGTAAATTCTCAATAATACGACATATGTAGCAATAAGGACGAGGAGTACCCTTTTTTGCTGTAGTCTGAGCGTCAAATTCAGCTAATATAAAAACGTCTGTTTTTTAATACCGCGTCATCAATGCAAGGTAAAATCGGCTCTTAAATATCTACCGCATTTTCAGTGCAAGGTAATATCGGCTCTTGTAACTGAATTTCTACGGGTGGAGTGTAGAATTCCTCATCTTCACTATTTTTATCATTGCTTGTTATTTCTTCTACATTGTCATAAGTTAGGTTGCCTAGCTTGAATTTTTTACAATCGATACATTTCAGACAACTCGAAAATTTCATAATTAACTGATTAGGTGCTCTTTCAGAATATGTAATTTGTTGTACTTTCATAGTACCATTAAATGTAGGCACGGTTGAAGGCAATAATGTTTTTACAGCATTAATTTCATCTTCATGAATGACGTACAACTTGATATTTCGTGTGTGCGCTTGTAAAGTTGCCACAAAATTCGGAAAATTCGATATATCAGCACCCTCTGCGTCACAATCATGTCTGCGGTTCTCTTTAATGTCCCACCTATTCCAGCCGGCGCTCCCTTCCCATGTCTCAACGCGCTGTAGTTCCATGTGGCGCTCTTCATTGTAGGAATCATGAACTTTAGCCCATGGGCAAACAGGTAAAACAACGTTTTATTTCTATATTGCGTGTTTGGTGCATCTGAGAGAGAGTGCACTATCTCCACGTTGAGACCATCTTTAATACATACTCGTATATTCGAAGATGGGACGTAAATGTGCCCAAACGGAACATGCACTATGTTCATTATATTCAGAGAGTGTGCACAAGGATTTCGAGATCAACTGAGAATAGGCATCCTTCCCAAAAAATATTTCAACAGTGTGCAATGTATACTGTTGCCTACTACCACCAAAATGGAAACTCTGTATTTCCTTTCCGTACTTGGCAGAATAATTTTCGCTGAAATCGCAATGAACTAAAATTTCATTTGCAGTCAGCCTCTTTTTCAGTTGATCAATTTCATGGAATTGGTGGTAATAGATGCCTTCATGATGCATATATTGGTGTATCTCTTTCTCAAATATGTCAATAGTATTCAGGAGAGTACCTTGTATCTTCTCTTTCACAGTATGCTTCACTGTCTTAACATTTCCTTTTAACAAGATTTTTTTATTTTCTCGTAACCCATTTACTGTACTGTACAGATTCGTCTTCTTCAAATTCAGAATACGGGATTACAGTGTTTTTACAATCAATACAATTTCGTTGCAAGCAGGCCACACTATTGGTATCACAACATAAATAAGCCGAGACTTCTTTGGGCGTCTTCTTATCAATCACACCGACTGTATAAGGCATCTACAAGGAATTCAACATTAGCGTGAATCTTATAGGCACAGGTATCCCGATCAGTTACTTTGGGAATGACGACCCAAAATTGTTTCAACCTACAAAACAGGACGTAAGAGATTTTATAGTTCTTCTCGGACTCGACAAACATTTTATTCAAAGATCCAAGGAGAAGTCTCTTTTGTTTTTTTACCTTCTTCATAGTGATGCAATCTTTTTTGCCAGGCAACATTCTTGAAACATCGTCGCGTTCAAAAGAAGCAGTTACATTGAGCTTGCGTGGTTACCTCAGCTGGTTTCCGAAGTTGACTCTTCTTATCAACCTGTAACTCGCACATGATGAATCTGTGATCTGAATGGTATTTAAATTTTGCATCTACCGAATAGTAGTGAATTTTTTTTTCGAGTATATGCTGGGGCCAAAATATAGTCTATCTGGTTTTTGTAGCCCCTATCTTCACCTAAAAAGAAGCGGGACCCTCTCCCTTGAAGTTCCTCGTTACTCCGCATCGATTCAACGCGCTCAGAAGATGGTGCGATTACTCCTTTGTACATGCTGTATGCTTCATCACCATGTACATGTTAATGAAATTGCATACTCAATTCCCCGTAAATACGTCATTCAGCAATCAGTAGGGTTACGATTTTTATTAAATTCGCATGATTTCGTCTTCTTCATCTTTATTTTATTTTCCTTGGTGTCCTCGAGTAGCAGACGTCACTTTGTGTAATGTTTGTGAATAATTATTTCTTATCATCTTCAGTTTTTCATTTTGTGATTTTCGTTTTTCTCTTTGCTTTCCTTGAAGATTTATTTTGTCCCATGAAAAAGTGATTTGGCGATCAAAAAAATGAAGAAGCGGGGACAAATTCGTGAAACACCCTGCATACCGGTATAAACGAAGTCAACAGATCAAAACCTCGAAGATTTAAACTTTTGCCTCAAAACTGAGACCCGATCAAAATTCTGACATGATATTTGAAGTTAGCGATCTAAAAAAAAAACTACTTTGAAAATTTGTTCATTTCATCAAGCCAATTAAATTTTGGCCCTTTTTCGGTCTATAATTTGGATTGTTAGAATCAAATCTGGACCAGATCTAAAAACGGATGCGATATTCGACGTCAGGGATTTAAGAAAGTTGATTGTTCCGTCCCTTCCTGAAATTATAGGTAACATTAGTCGTACGTTCGAGCCCCTCTTTTTGGGGGGAGAGAAAGTTTTTTTTACCACAAAAGAAACTTGACCTTCTCAAATGAAATTCTGTTCGTTCCATGAATATCCAACTCCGCGACTGAAAATAAAAATAAGGGGGACTATTTCGTAAAACACCTGTATGTAGAAGCTACACCTATCAGAAAGTAGGAACTAAAAATGAATACGATTACCCCATGCAAGTAGTATTTACAACAGGCCCGTAGCTAACCGCATGTGTGTGCCAGGGCATGAGCCATAAGGGTACTACACAAAAAATTTTACTTACATTTTTTCAGCAAAATTTTATTTATTTTATTAAAACTTAATTATTTTTACTGAAACATTCTATCTTTCACTTTTAGCTGTTTTTATTTATTTTTTATTTTTTGTGGGATGTGCTAGCCAGGACGACGCCCATGTCAGCCTGCTCTAGCGTTAGCTATAGACCTGACTGACAATGGTAAACGATAGCGACATTAGACAGTTGCAATTAATTACGTCTAACCGAATAGGTAATAATAAGCAATTATCCGTATATCTAAATATGAATGAAAATTTCTTCATCCTAATTATTCGAGATGTGGTGCTATCGAAGACTGCTGAAAATACCATGAACTGATTTTGTAACGAACGTAGAAGTCCTAGCAAAAATAAAAAAATAAAAAACCATAGTAAAAAACATCAAGAATCGAAAACTGAAGTACATAGCATACAAAATCTGAGAAAATGGCATTTTCATGCTGGCAGTACAAGGATGAATTCAAGGAAAGCCCATCAGAGGTAGGAGAAGATCGGAGCTTGTAACCACGAATTCGCCAGTGAACTCTGCGTGCAAGAATCTACGTTATACGATCAGATCTGCCAGGAATCGATGAATATACGAGCAGATGTACGCAACCTCTTGATGCAAGAGAAGCGACAAATACGACGACGAATTATAATAGGATGCATTATTAGCATTCGAGTGATGAAAGCAATATTAGGGCCCCGAAGATCATGATTATACGCCGAGTAATCGACTGTTTGGCAATCGATTCAGGAATTAATCTATATTCTGCTAATTTGATGATACAACCTTGGCATACAGAGCACTTCAATTACGTTTATAGTTCATTATAAGTTATAAATCATTCTCGTTTTCCTTGTTCTTCGTCGCCCTATTTATGTTATAAAAATTAAAAGGTTACCATATCACATTTTGGTAAATGGGTTAAATAAACATGAGAAGAACTTTCTATGCGAATAAAAAAATAATAGTAATTCGTTCGAGCAAACAATCATAATGTACGACGATCGTTTACGTAACTAATTAATTGATTATTAGTCTTCCTGTAGACACTATCAGTGTTGGCTGTCAAATATATGTAATAATAAGTAAACAAAATAATAGGTGGAAAATGGCTACACAATTAAAGTAATCGAAAATCAATCCAACCATTTAATAAATTAACATTCGAATCATCGAAACAATCGTGGTATTCTAAAACCGGAAAGCACAGAGGGAAAAATAACAAGAGGAGAAGACCAGGGGAAAATTTCTGACTATTTCTTATCTGGAGAAAACCTGAAATCACAGGAGGGGAATTTGTAGCCCTGTTTGTTTTACACGTGAAATTTAGATAGTTAAACTAAAATCTAAAAATAATGAAAAATAAAAGAAGAAAATGTAAGAACCCGGAAAAAACTCCGATGGTTTTTGGAAGAATTTTATCGAAAATCTTCGGAAAATGTACGATGATTTCTAGAAAATAATTTCACTGGAAACCTTCCAGAAGAATCCCCGATGATTTTTAAGGAATTTCATCGGAAAGTTTTGGGGGGAAAATCCGATTCCCGAATAATTGAGACTATTTTCCACTCACGCGATGAAATCAGAAATTTTTCCGGAAGATTTTCGATGAAATTCTTCGGAAATCAACGCACAATTTCCGAAGAATTTTATCGAAAATGATTTGAAAAAATCACCGACAATTTCAACAAAAAAAAAATTTCATTGAAAATCTTCGAAAATAATCTCTAATAATTAACAGAGAATTTCACTGGAAATAGGTATTAAGAAAAAATTTCCAAAAATTTCCGAAAAATTTCACAAAAAATCTTCGAGGAAAATCCCTGATCCCATCGCAGGAGTGAGGAATAGTCTCAATTATTCGGGAATCGGAATTTTTTCCGAAAAATTTCCGATGAAATTCTTTAAAAATCATCGGAGATTCTTCTCGAAGATTTCCAATGAAATTCTTCGAAGATCATCGAATATTTTTCCTGAAATTTTTTTTATAAAATTCTTCAAAAACAATCGGAGTTTTCCCCCGAATATTTCCTATAAAATTCTTCAAAAATTATCAAAATATTTTCTTAATGAATTTTGATGAAATTTTTTGGAAAACATTGACAATTTTTTCTAAAGACTCACTGAGTTTCTTTGTTAATTACCGGAATTTTTTCCCAAAAATTTCCGATGAAATTCCTTAAAAATCATCGGAGATTCTTCTTGATTGTTAATGAAATTATTCTTTGGAAATCATCGGAGATTTTTCCTGAAGATTGCGATAAAATTCTTCAAAAACTATCGGAGTTTTTCTTCGAATGTTTCCTATTCAAAAATAATCGGAAAATGTTCTCGAAGAATTTTGATAATTTTTTTTGGAAAACATTGGAAATTCTTTCTACAGATTTTCAACGGGATTCTTCGGAAATGTTCTGAATTTTTTCCCAAAAATTTCCGATGAAATTCGTTGAAAATCATCGGAGATTCTTCTCGACGATTTCCGATGAAATTATTCTTTAGAAGTCATCGGGGATTTTTCCTGATGATTAACGATGAAATTTTTCAAAAACCATCGAATTTTTCCGAAATATTTTTGATAAAATTCTTTGAAAATCGTCGAAAGATTTTTGAAGAAATTCTTCGGAAAACATTGGAAATTTTCTCTGAAGATTTCCGATAAAATTCCGCGGAAAAAAATTTCTGATGAAAATCTCTGGGAATCATCGAATCTTTCTACAGAAGAAATGCTTCAAAAATCATCATAGATGTCTCTCGATGATTTCCAATAAAATCCTGTGGTATCGTTGGAGATTTTCCTTTAAATTTTCAACAAAATTCTCCTGAAATCGTCGGAAATTTTTCGCAGTGATGTCCGATGAAATTCTTCGAGAATGATCGGAAATTTTTCCTTAATATTTTCGATAAAATTCCTCGTAAATTATCTTTGGAAATCGAAGGAATCTTCTCGAAGATGAATGATAACTGCACGTGTTTCTCGAAAAGAAGTCTACTCGGGTCTAGATGCATTCCCCCCCCCCCCCGAGCGAAAGCTTCAGTTTTGAAGTTAACACTCCTCTTTATGCACACAACTCAAAGGGAAACCTTTTTCCCGAAGCAAACGCTCTCACTCCTGAGCACAAGCTTCCTCTTCACTTTTTTTATGCATACTCTCTGCAGCATGCGCTTCATTTTTGCAAAGTGAAAGCTGAAGCTTCTCTTTATGCATACCTCAAATTGTACCAATAATTTCGCCGGTGTTGCCATGTGTAGCATTCGCCACACACGCTATACCGAAGCTGCCAGCTGCCGGTCCTAATCTCATGATCTCAACTACCGTGTTTTTTTTTTTTTTTTAGTAAGTGAACCCACTACAGCCTTGAAGGCCATTTTACAGTGGGGTGTTCTACAGTTTTGTACTCGTATTTACATCTTATGCGGACATAGAAGAAAAAAGAAAAATAATTAATAAGTTTATACATATAAGTATATGCATTTGTGCGTAAGGGTGAGCGCAGGGAGTGGGGATAAGAAGGAGGGGACATTGATAGCCAAGCGAACCATATTTTTCAGTTTGGTGAGGCTCCAGGAAAGAGAAAGCGGACGAGATGGCGGCAGCAATGTCTTAAAGTGGCATCTCACTTGTGCGAAATAGTTCACGAAGAAATTCAGATCTGTAGGAATCAAAAATACCTATCTAGGTTTCTATTTGGTTGTGATCGTGTGTTATAAATTCGCATCATCATATTCATAGGAGATTCTCGAAGTGCATTTGTTCTTGAATTTATCGGGGAAAATATGCATCTGCACCGACTTCCATATAGGCAGGTACATTAATTCTAACATTTTCTAGTAATGTGGGATCAGATATTTTTTCATGGATGATATCATAAAGGAAGGTGAGTAGATAAATTTCTCTGCGTTTTTCTAAAGTTATTAAATTGTAGCCAGCTAACAGTTCGCTGTGTGATAGGTCTGTATAGGGTAATAACGGAAATCTTTGTAATATAGATACCGCAGAAATTTCTTTTGGATATTTTTTCAATTTTTCTGATGATATTCTGGGAGAGATGACCAAACGACATTTCCAAATTCCAGGTGCAGTCTGAACAAGGAAAAGTGAAGTATTTTTAAAACGTCGGAATATTAAAAATGTTTGCTATTTCTTACTGTGAACCCTGCCATTCTCCTAGTTTTCTTATAAGCACTGTCGAGCTGCTGACTAAATGTTAGGTTGCTACTGATGTTAATTCATACATCTCTTACAGTATCTACCCTTTGAATTTCTCCTCCGCCTATTAAATAGGATTTCTGTATTTTATTTCTTTTTTTCGTAAAGGTTATTTGCAAACACTTTTTTACATTGAAAGCAAGTTTATTTTCAATACTCCACTGACTGAGGCAGTCAATATCCTGCTGTAATTTAAGGCAGTCACCTGGGCAAGATATGGTTTTATAAATTTTCAGGTCGTCTGCATAGAGAAGTACATTAGAGTGTTTTATTGATGGGAAAATGGTCTGTCGTTTCGTTGAATGTTTTTGTTGCTCTAAAATAACGAAACAAACTTTGTTCGAAGTAAATCTAATAGAAATCTGTGATTATACATTATGTGAAATTTTTCATCAATTCTGAAAAATTTGACTGCATGCAGTGGGTGCTTTGTACTTCTCACAGCAGAATAATCGATTTTGTGTAGATATCTGAGCTTTGTGCAATAAGTTGGTCTTATCGAACGGCACGATTTCCTTACAATTTCTACATCCATTTTTGACTGCGGACAATTATCTGCATATTATAATGGAGGAACATAACTACTCGGGTACCATTATATGACCTCCCCCAAACAGAGGGGGAACAAAGAGAAGCTCATAGCCATTATTTCGACTATTCGTACTTCAAGCTGTAACACTTCCCATTTTAAACATCGAATGAAGCATCCTCCACACCGTGCAAACCCTTCAGAGCTGGGTCGTCCTGACGATCCCGCTTCATAAAGGGGACACTCAGTGTCCCTTTTCAGCGTACACCTGAGAGAGTTTCAAGATCGGGAGATCAGCAGAGGAAGCACATCTTCGCCTGAGCCTGGCTACCCCAAACTCTACGTAGTACTCCCCCTCAGTACTACTTTCCGAGTACTGTCGGTTTCACAAGACAGTAGTGTCGATCGATCACTAACCTAACATATCATTAAGAACTGACTAGCGTAACTCTTATGTAACCTATCGAAGGCGAATACTCAATAAGTGACTCACATTAGAGGTGAGCACACTTACCCAAAGTTCTGCAAATGTGATGCACAAAATCGCGATACGAGAATACACACTATGCAAGAGCATGAACGCGCGAAGTCACACAAACTGACCATACGGTTCTATAGCCTCACGAAGATGGTGCCAAATGTGTGAGTAGGCGGTGCCTGTCGATACATCATCCCTATTGTTCACACCCTCGAAAAAATACTACCATTCCTTCGACAGGTCGAGTCTGCAAGCTTCGAGGTATCGGCTAGTGCCCAAGGGAGCCTAGAATACGGATGTTACGAAAAATAGGTTCTTACAGAGGAAGTATGACAAACTAGATTCAAATCAGCTTTATTCAAAAAAATTATAATATCGTCGTAAATTTGACTGTCTTGCGACAGTACACCCGCGACATGAAATAAAAAACAATAGAATCAACCACTAATCAAATTTACAAGAAATAAAATAAAAAATGTGTAAAATAATCTGCAAAAACTTGCAAGAACTACGGAGTTAATATGACTGAAACTAAATTTTCTCATTAAAACAGTAAAGCTCGAAAAAAATTTCAACTTCTTTTTCTAATTTAGACGCATTACTATATCATAACGAGTGAACAGCCAAGTGATGATCAAAACTAATCACAGGATAAAATGAATTATAAACCGTAGTGCTCATTCCACTACAGAAAACCGGTAAACATATTCAAGTACATTCTCGGAAGTTATATCGAAGAAGGCTATTCGGTAAATACATGATATAGAGTATAAATGACTTTAAATTTTCCGAATCTTATCAAAATGATAGAAACAAAATGTTAATCTTAAAATTAGCGAAACTAACGAGTAATTATAAACGATGCTTAACTTTTATGTCTATCACAGACCCAATAATTGAGAATTAAAAGTGTAAAAAGAGTAACAAAAAAGAGAAAATGCGAGTACGTCCTTCGCAACACCAAATGATGAATAATTATATTTTCGGTAATCCAGCGCTAATGTCGTCTTCGATTCCGCATTCGTTACTACCACGCTTGATTTTGAAGTAACCGTGATCGCCCCAGTCGGTATTCCAAGAATTTGCAACCAACCAGTAAGGCGTGTCATTTTCTACTCCCCAGCCCAAAATACGAATAGCGTGACCACCGAGCATCCCACCTTTGACATGTTGATACACGCCTAGAAGTATGCGTAAGTAATACATACATAAATACGTTAGTTATTAGGTAAGACAGTGCGGTATAGAACACATAATTAAATTAAAAAATTTTCCAACATCCATTTTATTTTCGATAAAACAACTATCGATTAATTCGGGCTAATTTTTCACAGCTCGTAGACAGACGCTGATAACATGCTTTCAAAATTCGGCGATAAATGGTAATATTTCGTTTAAATAAAGACAGCAAAGATACTACGCCTTTTGGATACAAAATTGCTAGAAAGCTGAAAACTAGTACAGATGGTTAATTAGTCAAGCTTACCGTCAGACTATAAATTCTCACTGATCTCAATGATATAATTGTCCCATTCGAGGAAAACTATTCTAATTCTTCTCTTAACGATTATATTCCAAATTTCTCTTTTTCTTCCTATTCGCCTCAATACTTCCTCATTCCTGATCATTTCTGTCCATTTGATTTTCAACATTCTCTTATAACCCATTTTAAAAGCTTCTATCCTTTTCCCTTCTTGTGTTCCTATATTGTCCAGATCTCACATCCATACAATGCTACTCTAAACATACATTTTGAGAATTCTCGGTCTTACTTTTAAATATACAAATATATTGGTCCTAAATACGTCTCCTTTTTGAAAAAAAAAGCTCTTTCGGCTTATTTCATTCTACTCTGTATTTCTATTTTACTTCTTGCCTTTTTTCGTCGTCCGGCAACCTAAATACATTAAAATATCAGGAACAATGATCGTTCGATTGAACCAGTAAGTGATATATTGCTAATTTAAATTTAGAGAGTTGGGTAAGTTCTGCTCCCCAATCGTAGCAAGCGGCCTAGTATTTTTAATCGTGACAAGTCTATAATGTCAGAATCATTTTCAGTAACACCAATCACTGACCACATCGTCTACTCTAGACCAAAAAATGGCCTTGATCATTATTTTTTTACTTTTTTTATTTCTTTTTTGAAAGAGACTCGATAATCCCCCCCCCCCCCGGTAGTAAATCCTGCGCACGGGTGTTACACATATACCACATTCACAGGCGCAGCAAAGATATTCCTGCACTCGTGTACAGTATTTTGCCTATTTGCGCCCTTGAAGTAAAATGGCAAATGTAAATTTTGATTCTTAACCCTTCAATTGTTTTATAAAATTTCCATCCGGTTTCTAAATTTCGGAGTTTTTAAAAAAACTAGCATTTTTAAAACATGTTATCGTATTTTTTCCGTACCCCGACACCGAAATGAGCTACAAACACGTTCAAGTACTCGTGGTAGTTTGAATATTTCGAGTGTCTCACGCACACTTGACCTAAGTGACATTTTGACGAAAATAGAGTATAATACATATTCTTATAGATCTCGATGACCGCTATCGGGCTACACTCGCAGATGACGAATTACTTCCTTTTTTAGCCCGCTAGATGGCGTAAACCACTTGAGCCCCGTATATAACACAACGTTATTTATAATTTTCCAATCGCTCTCCCGAAAAAAAAAGTTTTTGTCACTTAGGTCAAGTGTGCATGAAACACTCGATTTATACAAAACCGTATTCGACTCTTCAAAAAAATTATTTATTTCGTTTTAATAAGTAAATTTTATAGTTTTAAATTCCTAGAGCGGGCGCGGCGGCGAGGGGAGGGGCATAGGGGAGGAATTCCCCCGTCGAATTTTCATTCGGTAATTTCGGTAAATTGGGTTAAATTCGGCAAAATTTCAAAAGTTTTACAATATTTCTGTTCTTTTTTTGTTTTTGTTTTTTTGAAAAATGTTACAATTCAGAAAATTGTGGTGAGATTTTCTGAACTATGAATAGTGTGTATATTCTGTTTTTGTAAATAAGGACGAAACACGAAACTCCAACGCGAAACAGCGAATAGTCTGTTTCTTGTTTCGTGTTTCGCATGTTTTCGTGCACAGTATGCAGGTGTTTTTCGTGTTTCGCAGTTTTTTCACACTGGATCGGTTTTTGTGCGAAACACAAAGGAAACAAAACACGAAAAATTCATTTTTTCGTCGGTAGTATGTAGCGTTTCGCTGATATTTCGTCATTTCGTTTATGTTTTATGACCAAACTTGCAAAACGATGATTATTCCAAAGAATTACATCGAAAATCTTCGGGGAAAATCGCCGATGGTTTCTAAGGAATTTCATTAGAATTTATCTTCGAAAAGATTCCTTTAATTTCCGAAGATAATTTTCGAGGAATTTTATCGAAAATATTAAGGGAAAATTTCCGATCATTTTCGAAGAATTTCATCGAACATCATTGAGAAAAATCGCCAATGAGTTTAGGAGAATTTTGTTGAAGATTTTAGGGAAAATCTCTAACGATACCAAAGGATTTTATTCGAAACATCGAGAAATATCTCTGATGATTTTTGAAGCATTTCTTCAGAAAAAAGGTTCTATGATTTCCAGAGATTTTCATCGGAAAATTTTGGGTTAAATTACTAATGATTTCCAAAAATTTCATTAGAAATGTTCTGGGAAAATCTCCGATGATTTTCAAGGAATTTTATCAGAAATCTTTGAGAACAATCCCTGATAATTTCTGGAGAATTTCATGGGAAATCTTCAGAAAAAATTTCCAATGTTTTCCAGAAATGTTCTTCAAAAATCTTCCGATAATTTTTAAACAATTTTATTAAACGTATCTTGGAAAAATCCGATGTTTTTTGAAGAATTTTATCGACCATCATCAGGGAAAATCTCCGATGATTTGGAAATCATCGGAAATTTTTAGGAAAAATTTCCAATGTTTTCCAGAAAATTTTAACAAAATCCTTCGAAAAAATTTTCCGATATTTTTTGAATAGGAAATATCCGGGGGAAAACTCCGATTGTTCTTTGAAGAATTTTATCGAAAATCTTCAGGAAAAATCTCCCATAATTTCCAAAGAATAATTTTATTGGAAATCTTCGAGAAGAGTCTCCGACGATTTTAAAGGAATTTCATCGGAAATTGTTGAAAAAAAAATACAGGTAATTAAGGAAGAATCTCATTGGAAAGGTTTGGAATAAATTTTGTGTTTTCCAAAAAATTTCATCAAAATTTATCGAGAAAATATTCTATAATTTTTGAAGAATTTTATAGGAAATATTCGGGGGAAAACTCCGATGGTTTTTGAAGAATTTTATCAAAAATCTTCAGGGAATATGTTCGATGATCTTCGAAGAATTTCATCGGAAATGTTCGAAAGGAATCCCTGATAATTTCTAAGGAATTTCATTGTAAATGTGTGGAACAACATTTCGATAATTCCCGAACAATTAAGACTATTTCCTACTCATGCGGTGGAATCAGAGATTTTTTCCGACGATCTTTCGAAACATTTTTCGGAAATCGCTGTAAATTTTTTCTGAAGATTTCCGATGAAATTCTCCGAAAATTGCGGAGATTATTTTCGAAGATTTTCAATGATATTTTTTTGAAATTACAGGAGATTTTTCTCAAATTATTATTTCCGATAAAATTCTTCGAAATTTGTGGGCTGATTTCCGAAGAATTTCATCAAAAATCTTCTGAAACTACCCGATGCGCAAAATCCCACAAGTTACCCTGGTAACTAAAGAGGAACAAGAGTAACTACAGGGGAACAAGGGTAATCTGAGAGTGACCGAGGGTAACAAATGGGTAACTTTTCCGCTGCGGGTAATTAACTGCATAGAATCCCGCCAGTTACCCGGGTAACAAATGGGTAACTTTTCGGCGGGTAACTGGGTGACTAGAGAGTAACTGATTACGCATCGGGTAGTGAAAAATCCCCTGAGTACACTATGACAAACGTATGATTGAAAAATTTACTAATGGTGCATTGTAACAAAGATATATGTGACAATAAACTTGAGAAGAGTTATGCGGAAATGGCTCGCCATAAAAAAACGACGAGTAACTTAAACTTGGAAGTAGTCTGAAAACATTTCCCCCTTAAAATTAATTGTTTTTATTAATTTTTTTTTTTTAATCATGATGTTAGGTACTTTACAAGTTTTTGTTGTAATACTTTTCTACTGACACTGTTATTACTTTTTATTCAAATATATAAAATTTGTACTTGCATCACAGGTACGTCAACATTCAATGCAAAAAAAAATTATTCCGCAATTTAGAATTTTTATTCGGCACTTCTTTTGTACTCCCCCCCCCCCCCCGAAAAATTCATTCGAACCGCCTCTGAAGAAGCAACTTATGAATAGATTTGGCCACATTTTTCACGAATCAAACTGCAGGGCTCTGTTAACATCTAATCGAAATTTGGCGATAAATAGTAATATTTTGTTTATGCAAGAATGAGGACAGCAGAAATACCGCCTTTTGGTATAAAACTGGCGGAGAGTTGAATTTAGAGTAGTTGGTATTTCCCCTTTGGAGGAAAAATTGGCCACCGAAAATCAGGGTTCTAGTATCATGTCGCTGTGTTTCTAGTACTTGTAAACTGTGTAAATTTTTGAAAATTGTAGTTCAAAATTCTACTGAGGGATTGAACCCCTGCCCCTCTCCTTTGCACACGGGTTTATGTACTTCTGGTATGATCTCAAATCATTCCTGCCAGTCTGATCAAAATCAAAGAAGTCGACAGCGGAAGTCAGTCAAAGTGGCATGGAATGAACCACGTAAGATAAATTTCATTTACGTGGTATGTTTTTCTTTTTTCTTCGGGGCTTATCCGTAAACTACAGGATACTCACTACATAATTTGTGACATTCTGTATTCTGACAAAACCATACCGAAAGTTAGAAACCCAGCTTTTTCAAGCCACACAAAAAACGAGCAAATGTAAAAAATGTCAAATTATGTTTTCCCACTAATTGATATACTCCGAATTCTCATCTGTTTAGTCAACTTGGTCCCATAGCTGGAAACTAATTTTTTGTACAAAACGAACTTCTCTTCGCAAGTCGATTATGCTGTGATCATACTCTCGATCCAAAACTTTCATCTCGATTTTTTCGTGATTTAGTCATTTCTCTCTTCAATTTACCGAGTTTAAAATACCTACAGATGAACGAATAATATTTGTTTTTCTTAGCTCCGACTAGTCTCATTCGAACGCTGCAAGTGCCTCTATTCACCTGCCGTATGATTGGAAAAACGATTTTTACCGACTAATGGTTTGGTTTCGCTCAGAACGTCCCATTTACTCTTACTGATAAGAATAATAGATAAAATAAGATGAAGCAGTGAGAAATCACTGAAGTTATACACACCCGATTTGTAGGATACGAAGTCGGCGAATACTGAAAAAGCTCCTTCGACGGGACCGTTGTTCATGATTTCTTTTTGAATAGCTGCCTCGGAACTCTCGACCGAATACGCCTTCTCACCTTCGGAAAATGAACGATGCGATAGTAAATAAACTTGATTTGATTTAGAACAGGACTAGCTAACACCGATTAACACTTTTAGATCTTTAATATGCCAAAGAAGGTAAATAAATGTTCGTACCATAATGCTTATCCTGTTTGTAAGGAATTTTATAGCTGGGCTGGCATTCTTTCTCGCACTTTGGAGTTTTTCCGCCGGCTTTGCACGCTGGTCGGGTTCCATTCACGTGATGCTCGCACGGGGCTATTTCATACGGCAGACATCCCTGTACAAGTAAGAATACCGAAGGTCGAATTTAAAAACCGTACCTACACAATTGATATGGTTTCGGCCGTTGGTTCGCGATTTTCAGTGGCTTATGGATTTCAACTTTTCGTTTTCTCGGATTTCGTACTTTTACGAATTCTAAGCCGCCGTTTCGATTGACGTTCACACAGCCGAGACGTATAGCGTTTTCCACGAGCGCCGACACCCCTACCTGATGTCGGTCTTAAATCCGGTCATTCACTTACAATGCACCCTACCTTTCAAAGACAGCGTTGGTGCTCAGCAATACTCAGAGTGGAATTCCGAGTGAACCGCCCGCGGGCTGACAGGTTACACTGATGAGACCTCCCTGGCGCGGATTACAGGAAGACGCCAACCTTCCTGGTCTCACACAGACGCATGACGAGTTGGTTGCTTGGTTTTATATTCTAGCACGCAAAACTTTACATGTTTCCCCCCCCCCCCTAATTAGAATTTGAATTTGGAACTCATCTCACTGCTTTCATCATTTTTATTTTTCATTTTCATTATCATAATATGTGTACGTCCATTTCGAAAAGGCCCATTCGGTCGATCACAGTTTTCGAGATACAGACGTTTTTGTGATCCAAGGTCAACGATTTTCAGGGTTTTAGCGTTTTAGATAGAGTAATTCTTCCTCTTTAACCTCCCGTTCCTCCCATTTCGCTATCTCGCTCCGTTTTTGTTAAAATCGCGCTACAAGATGTCGGGGGAAAGGGCCCATTTGGTCGTTTCATCTTTCTCCCTCCATAAACGCTATTTCGTTGCCTGGAAATAAGTTATCAATGTCTCTGAAGTGTATGTGGGACGTTTGGTGGCCAAATGATACAGTAATACGTAATAGAGCTGTAGTACAGCCTGATCCACGAACGATGCAACCCTACCTTCAAAAATCGGTATAAAATCACAAACGGGAGTTTGCATTCCGTCTCTGTGCAGTGAAGTTAACGAAAAAGTGCAAAATGAATTTTACGACATCGCAACGAGTAAAGGCCGCTTTATACTGGCTGTAGCTGTAAACGTATTCCCGTAACTTAAAACACAAAAAAGTTGCAACAACTATTTATACTGCAACCGTTTATACTGGACTTAACCTGACGGTAACTTACATATGCCCGTAACTTGGCAGTTAAATCAAATCCAACTTCTACGGCTTATTGCCGAAAGAGTGAACTTCTGCCAGTGGTTCCAAAAGTTTATTGCCAGACGAATTGACGTTTTGGACACCACTTTTTTTAGTGATAAGGTGTATGGTAAAATAATTTTTTTCAGATTTTTTGCATTTTATTTCTAGAAGTGGGGAATTGTTATTTTTTATTTGTTTTAAATAATTTTTTCCTGTTTTGAAGGGGTTTGGAAGGGAGGTAGTTGAAATTTTTAGAAAAGGGTCCATTTGGACGGTGGTGTTGAATTTCCTACCTTGGTCTTCTCAGGAGGTCTAAAACAGTCTAGAATACTCTTTTGGATGGATGTTAGTGGTTTACATTAATTTTATTTGTTTCAAACATTTTCGGTTGAGATTATGTTCTTTTTTCAAAACTTTTTTACTTACCAAAACTTTAACCCCATTTTTTACAAAATCAGGTTTTCTGAAGTTTCAACTTTAAAATTACATAGAAAATCAAGTTCTTAACATAAAAAACTCCACTATGGCTCATTTTTTAGAAAATTTTATCAAGTTTACGAATCTGGGCTGAACTCCATTCGACCTAATTGGCCCTTTTGAAATGGACGTACACATATTCAATTTTCCATGCAAGTTCAAACCCAAGCAATATACGAGGCAAACGTATGTTTCCGCGTACCAGTAGCAGTTTCTTCACGATTTAAATAACTCGTAATTCTAATATTCTTCTTCTTTTACGAAAACCGGAGTCGACAAAAAGGCTGAAATAATCGCTTACAACGAACCTGATTAGTTCCGTAGGCACCTCCACTGACGAGGCCGTGATCAACCCAATATGACCACGCAGCCCCCGGGAAGCCACCGTTACAACCAAACCCGCAACTATTACAGCAGGAGACTAAATCTTCGGCCGAGAAATGGAAATTTTGCGAACCTTTCGAATGAATGCAAACTCGATCGGACATAGCCTCGACAGCGCCAAATGCCTTTTATAAAAAATAAAATAAGATTATTCCTTCGAAGGGATATCGCACGATCTTAGGGGAATACCTTTACAATCGCACCATTTAGCACACATACTTCCGAGATCTAATTTAAGGAGTAGTACAGAATCTCTTACCCAACATGATCCGCAAGATCCTTGATCTCTAATTTCCTTGATAGTCGGGCAGTTGGACCACTGCTTTCGCGAGTCAAATTCGTCGGGTATATCGGATTCTTCGTACGAATACGATACCAAGGTTGGCAATTTGCGGAAACTGGCTTCTTTGTGAACACCCATCAAGCCTTTGATATAGTCGAGAGATACCGACGGGTGAAAATTACGACCAGCCTAAACATAATAAATCATTGCATTAGAATTACCTACGAACGAAATAAACAATATGAGGAGTGGTTTTCCAAACTGCCCTAATTCCATTTCTACAAATATTGGGAAATTGAAAAAAAAAAACAGTTCCCTGCGTTAACTTGGTAACACTGAAACCTAGATTTTCAGTGCATAGAATACAGAAAAAATAGGTAGATTTTCGGTACGATTGTTGCCTATAAACACAGTACACCACTTGGGCTGCTAGGTAGCGCTGCTAACTCAATTTTAGCAAAAGTGGAATTAGGGTAGTTTGGAAAACCACTCCTCAATTTTTTTTCGTAAATTTTAGTGTCTTGGCTGTATCGCTCCTAAAATAAAAGATCAATGATAGACGAGAGTACAACAGTTCGGTGGATAATGTTTGATGACTAATTTGAAATCGAACAACTCGTTGCCTACTGATATTAATTTCCGATAGTATACTCAAGTAATCGTACACGTATACTGAGCCTACGGACGCACGGGCGATTCAATAAGACTCCGACACTCATCCGACCTAAATAAATTACTATTGATTTTAATAAAATAAAAAAAATAAAAAGACTAATGAGGTAAACATTGAAGACAAACGAATTTTTTGCAGAACGTTAAAACGTTCAAGCCGGCGTAAACCTACTCCACCAAGTTTTTTTTATTTATTATTTTTTTATTTATTTTTATTAATAATACAAGAGTATTAGCGCAGGGCCATGTCAGACTACTTGACTTGACTTGTATGAAAGCATTGACCCTCGATTCGGATTAATCAATCTTGAAAACCTACGAATCGGCTACCACTGCAGAAAAATCTCTTGAATTCTCTTGTAGCCCTCTCCAGTGGCACTTGAGAGGGAGACGTGATCGAAAATAAAATCTAATACAAAATGGAATAGTTTAAAATCGATCTACGAATCATTTGAAAAATACACCGCTAAACTAATCAAATTTGCGAAAGAACATTGCCGCCTTAAGATAGCCAACACCTTTTACCAAAAAAGAAAAAACAAGAAATGGACCAGGACGTCGCCTGACGGAGTAACCAAAAATGAGATCGACCATACACTAACTGGCAACTTAAAGATCTCCATCAATATCAGTACGATTTCGACACTCCACTTTGTATCTGATCATAGATCAGTTAAATGTAAGTTAAAAATTACCACGAATGAAATATCTAGATTTAAAGAAAACCCACTAGAAGGATACATTCAGATGCAAATCGATCACAGCCCACAAAAAAAGCGATGCCGTCGAACGCTTAGCAAGCGAGATTTCTAAAATCAAGTGGGATGATATAAATGCATCCAATCTCCAAACTAAGTACGATCACTGCTAGAAAACATTCATAAAATATAGAACACTTAGAAGAGAGCCATCCATGAAGGACCAGATTGAACCATGTGAAATTAGTAAACTGGTTAAGAAATAAATCAGATAAGATGTTGGTGAATTTTAAAGAAAGATTGCGGAATCGATACTAAGTTAAGAAAAACCGATCCACAAAATAGGCTAGGAAGGCAACGGCAAGAGGCAACTCCTTCTCCCCAGAATTAAAAACCAACACGGTCAAGTAGTAAGCAATAGAGAAGAAATAGCCAAAACGGTCTCAAGAGTTTTATCAAAAACTCTACAGTGCAGATCTCGTAGGACCGATTAAAGCCGAAGATGGGCGAAACCACCGGACCAACCAAGATGACCCCCCCCCCTCCACCTCCCGAAATCTCACCACAAGAAGCGAATCAGGAAGCTAAAACCAAACAGGGCCCCATCACGGTTAACGCGAACTACATCATCTCTGGTAAGGACCCATGTCTGTAGATATTATATTACTGATTAGCACGCGGTATCTGTCAGTATAAAATCAAGAACGAATCATTTTAAAAGCATCTTTGACCGATATAAGACGTAGATAAACACAGCTGTAGCTGAAAATAAGTACAAATGGACGCTGTTCAACACTTAAAGGGAACTAACTCAAATTTGTAAACAAAATGAGTTATTAGTATCGTTGGAAAGAGCATAAAACGTAGAATTTTTCAAAATTGGGCCCCCGGTTCAAAAATGTGTACTCACGTTGAAGAAAGTTTATCAATAAACGCAATGCCATATAGTTTCTACATGGCTGTTGAACTTCAAATCACACGTTCTCAAAAAGCGGATTTTGTGGGTTAGTTCCCTTTTGTTGAACAGCGTCCAAATGGGCGCGTTTTCTGTTGACGTCTCAAACGCGTTTATCACGCAACCGCATGCACTCATCACGCAACAGCACGCAACTGTGTTGGCTGCAGGCTGCAGGCTGGTCCAAGGAAAATGTAAACCATTTTTTTACCTTGAATTTACCGTAAGAGAAAATATCGTTCCACTATTTTGCAAATATTTCAGAAATGGAGAAGATGAAAATTTGCAATATATTTCCGTAATGTACTGAATGTGTACTTCACGACTACAAGCATCACATATTTAACCTAGGTCCCCCTTGTTTAATATCTGTGAAATTTCCAAGCCCTTATTTTTCTTGTGGAGATTCTCATTGAAAATTTTTGTTTACATTTCTCTTTAGACCAGACTGCAGCCTGCAGCTAATACAATTGCGTGCTGTTGCGTGATAAGCGCGTTTGTGACGTCAAAGAAAACGCGCCCATTTATTGAAAAAGGGAAACACGAAGTGCTAATGTAGAGTTCTACTTCTCTAAAAAATGGAATGAAACGAAAAATCTCAGTTTAAAAAAATGATTCACTTCATAGAAGACTGATGGGAGCTTTTTCCACACTTTGATCGCCGTAATTCCACATAGAGGTCAGCGGATATGACAGACCAGATAGCCTGGCATAGAGAATAATATTTACGCACTTTTCGCGATAATCATGCCGACAGTGACTCATCATAATCTCAATCATATCAATTTGATAGCTCTAGTTATTTAAGTAGATACCGACAGGAAACTATTAGGACGAAGCAGTGAAGAAATAAAATTTCCTCAACTTATGAGCGGAAACAGTGGCAACATTTTAAAGGCTCATGTCATTACTAATTAAAGTCGTACAAACTGGCAACAACATAGCCAACATTTTTCAACTGAGGGGCTACTGATTTTCCAACTTAAGTGAACTGTCAAACCTTTCGGAGAGTCTTACTGCACAGAAATTTAGAGAGATGAGAATACAAGTTTGAACAGAAAATTACGGTATAATTCTAGAAAAATTTCATTGCCATTGGTGTACATAGAAGTTTCTTACGGTAGAGGGGAAGCTACAACGCTTATGAATAAGTTTTCCTTGAAACCATTTTATTATCATTTCTCACAAAACCCGGATTGGCAGGTATATTTTACATGCTCATTTCACATGTAAAATAACCTTTCGATTCGCATTTTACATTTGAAAGAAAGGTAAAACAAATGTAAAATTAATCAAAATGAGTAACAAAACTGAAGTTCAATTTTTAAATTCAAATTTAATACTTGCACGCAACTGAAACTAGAGTCGAATATGGTCGCCTTCTTATCATGCAATTTTACAATTTGTACTCCTCAAACTCACAATAAGTAACTCATAAGAAAGGAGAAGGTCTTGTACATGATTTTAAACTTATACTTCCTGGCTTTTCAAAATTCATTCCAGCTTAATCATGCCACTGCACTTGACTCCCTCCCCCCCCCCCCTCTAAATTACTAACAATCACATTTCTAATAGCTCACTGAGTTATAATATTGATTATTTTTACTGTTTCTAACTAAGACAAATAGGTACTTAATATGTCAATCTAATTTTTTTAAAGAAGTTTGATACTTGAAAGTACAATAAAATGGAAAACGTAGGCTTCTCTAAGCTTTTTGCGGCGTATCGACCGGGCATGAGAGAGCCCCCTCCATTTTCACGAGAAAAAAAAAATCAAATTGACAAATATGCGATAAAACCTGCACTAGAGAGCGCTACAAAATCACCTGCGCGGGGGAAACTGAAAAGGTGATCATGGATGATTTTGAATGGAAATACTGCTATCCTTAGGAAGGCCTAAAACAGCCCAAAATTATTCCATCCACTTGCGTTGACTGTAATTCTATTGTTTAGTAACAATACAATAAAATGTAGGACGAGATTTTTTCTTAAAATCAATTATTTCTAATTGATTTAAAGATGTTTAAAATTTGCTGTAATCTTATGGAAAATTGTACATGATCACCTTTCCAGTACGCAGGGCTACCAACTTTGGGAACTCCAAGTTTCAGTGCCCATTAAAACTAATTTTTTTCATTAACCGACACTTTGGATAATATCATAACCGTAATACTGAAACCTCCATCTAATTTCCTTCCAAAACTGAATAAGCAGTTGGCAACTACCTAAGCTTGTTATTTTGTAGCAACAAAACGGATTCGAAGTAAAATTAACCAACTCACTTTCCATGTTGTATTCATCTTATTGATAGAATTGATGAATCTACTAGACAGCAGATACGACGAGTCCGATGCCATCTGTTCAGCGTCTTCGATAGACTTATATCCTTCCGCAGACTGAATGAAGCCAGCCGCTAAGGCCACACACGACACAAATACGATGAGACGATCCATCTGAAAAATGGAAAACATGCGCAACGTGAAGTCGATAATTCGGTACGATTAATATTAGAGAGTATTGAAAAATTCAACAGACATTTATGCACGACGATAAAGTTGTAGTTATGAAGTAGAAAAACGTACGAATGGTTATTTACTCGCACACTGGTTCGATGATTAATGATCTATATTTACCGATCAGCCGATCTCGTAATTCACAGTACGAATGAAATTTCGAGCGTTAATATTGACAAGGAAAACAGTTGGAATTTTGAGATCAGTGACAGCTTGTAAGCTGTTCCGATTGCACCAATCTACTCGTACAGACACTCGACACTGATTTAACTGTGACAACCAACAGACTACAGATTTGATAGCCTAGCACGATAACATTTGAACTTTTTACCCTCCTACTTATCACAATTTCTACTGCGTAATTATCTATTACTCTAAAAGAAATCTCGACGTCCGGTCGAAATAAACACACACATATACATGTACCAGCAGTCAAAACATGAAATATTAATCGTCGCTGATAATACTGAAATATACCTCTATATCTACATACATAAAACTTTAGAATTATTTGTTTATATGTTCGAACTTAGCTGCTGAATTATAAAAGCTGGGAAATCCATTCTTTCAGAACATGGTTCACCATGCAATGTTGCTTACAATAACTGAAATCTCACTTATTTCTGTCTCTTGATTCATCTGCCTAATCGCTTGGATGCCTATCTTATCCTATGTCAACTTGTAACACATAAACGAGAAAGCACAACGAACTGTTTGTATGTTCGTGGTTGACGCCTGAACCGTTAGAGCAGAAAAGTCCATTCTTTTAGAACACATTTCTATAACATTTCCAGAGTGAGTTTCGGTTAAAAATTATTTCTGTACACTGATTCGGAGAGGCCCACAAAATTTTACTCCCTATAATGAAGGATACAAAGTGTAAATCCTTCTTCGAAATGAAAAAATTAGCACGGGAGAGAAAAAAGTGGAGAGACGTAACCTACTAGTCGAGAGGCTAAAGGAATGTAACAACAACATGTACCTACATTAGGATGGTCCTTATTTATTTTTGGTGAAAAATATTCGTAGAAATTTCATAACTAACCATAAATAGCTTCAGAATGAGGAAAAAATTCCAAGACCGTTTCAGCCCAATCGGAGTAGGAGAACCGTACACGGGACGCAATTCAGTAGTACACAATGCATCCCGCGTGGAAAAAGAAGACAGTCCAGATTGCGTCCCGTGTGGAAAACGAAGACAGTACAGATTGTGTGCCGAAGAGGGGAAAAAAAGGAGATTGTAAGCCTGTTAGCATGACAGAGGTCAGCTTATGACGTCTTCCCAGATTTCGAGCTCATAAAGAGTACAAACATTCTACTGATATATCAGTTATGGGATATTCGAGAACCACGAATTCAATTTTGAAATCAGTCTGGCCTCAAGTAGAGATTGTGGCACTAGTGGCGGGAACACGCTTTAAAAATGGCGTGGAATACATTACAGGTATCAAATATGGGATTTCCTAGATTACTGAAAGCATTTTTTAATGTTTTTTTCGACAACTCTACTTTCATAATCGTGGCATCCAGGGTGGGAGGGAGGACCAAAGTTGAAAAATATGAGAAATACAATATACTCAACAATTCTAGATTTCTTGAGGTCACTGAATTCATTTTCGATGTCAAGCTGCACCTATACGTTGAAAATGGTGGCATCAGGGACTGAAGACCAAGGTCAGAAATGTCTTAAAATACAATAAGGATGTGAAAGAATGGCGTTTGCAAGGTTCCTAAATTCAGTTTTCACATTATTTTGACTTAAATGACGTGGGATGCCTGAATCATGTAAACTTATCATCCTCTTTCGTCATTCGTCTACATGTCATCGAAATCACGCAACTGGATAGAATGTGATCTGATCTTAGATCCATTTCCTGTTGGTGATCTTAATCTGATCTGAGATCATTTAGTTCGTGATCTTGCCCATCTTTGCATATGATATAGCATTTACTGATACGCTTTTTTCAACGTGAGTGCACAATTTTGAATCGGAGGCCTTATTTTGAAAAATTCTACTTTTTACGCTCTGTCCAACGATACTAAGAACTCATTTTGTTTACAAATATCGGTTGGTTCCCTTACGCTTAACAGCGTTCAACTATTGATGTTTTCTGATAGTTCCACTCTGCATAGTCAATAATGTGACCTGGCAGGAAGAAAGGGACCTGTCCGCAAAAATGTAAATTTTACTGGAGAGCGGATAAACAAAATTGATAATAAGGCGATAACGTTTTCACGTTATGAGACAGTCAACTTTGAAGACTTACAGCAGTTTGGGAAAATCTTTTAGAATTTTTTCGACAACACCGCGCGAAAGAGCGGCCAAAAATTAGTCAAAAATAGTTGCATGTTATCACAAAAATGATTTTTGTTTTGCACACAGGTCCCTTTCTTCCTGGTAGGTCACATTATATCAATGGTGAATGTCGGTATTTTGATGGTTAGGAGAACGAGAAAGGGAATCAAACGTCAGGAACAGTTCCTTATTTACGACGAAAACCTTTTATTCTTTATGAAATGTCTACGATTTTCTAATGTTAAACAAAGGAAACGTACAATAAACAGAACGCGAAACCATTACTGAACAAAACGGGCATGATGCATCAAATTAAAGGCGAACTGTTCGAAACAGAACCAAAGGTCGAGTTTTTAAGAACGAAAAAGAATGGAATGCGAATCTGTCGTGTTCAGTTCGACTATCTCTCGTCTTTTCTTCCAAAAATACCCAGGAAATGAAAGCAAAAACACCTAATGAGGAATGAGAGTGCACGAATTAATGAAACGGAATATACACAATGGGAATCTGAGAAAAAAACAAAAAGTACAGTATTTATGTCAGGGTTCAGGCTCAATTACATGAAACTCTTCCTTAAAAACAGCAATAAATACATATAGAATATTATACCTACAAAAGTGACTTCTATGTTGTTTCATACGTTAACAATTACTACAACTATCTAAAGTAACTTTACGATTCACCGATCAACCATCACTAGCAAATATATACAGTGTGGAACAGATCATCACGTAACATAGGAAAGTCCCATAAAGCGCACGTTCATCTGTACCACTGTGGAAAACGTTGTACTGGTGCAAATCAACACGCAACATTTTATTTATTTATTGCCTTTATTAGCGCAGATTACATAAAATATATATATATATATATTTTTTTTTATAAGCTTCTTAAGGGCTTCATAAGCCCCTGTCGCACCATACCCCACATGCAACATTACGCTACTTTGGAATAATTTCATCGAAAATGTTTGAAAAAAAAATACCGATAATTTCCGAAGAATCTCAACGGAAATCTTTAGGGAAAATGTCCAATGTTTCCCAAAGAATTTCATGAAAATTTTTCGAGAAAATCGTTCGCTTATTTTTGAAGGAATAATAGGAATTGGGCAAAAACTACGACGGTTTTTAAAGGATTTTGTCAACAAATTTCAGGTAAAATGTTCTCCGAAGAATTTAATCGAAAATCGAGAAAAATCTTCGGGAAAATTCTTTAATGACCAGGAATTTCATATAAAATTTTTGGAGGAACTCTGATGGTTTGAAGAATTTTATGAAAAATCATCAGAAAGAATGTTCGATGATCTCCGAAGAATTTCATCAAATATCTTCGGGAAAATTTCTAACAATTTTTAAGGAATTTCGTAGGAAACTTCTAGAAAGAATTTCCGATAATTTCCGAAGAATCTCATGGGAAATCCTTGGAAAAATTTTTACTGTTTTCCAAAAAATTTCATCAAAATCCTTCGAGAAAATTTTCCGATTGTTTTTGAAGAATTTCATGGAAACATTCGGGGGAAAACTCGGATGGTTTTTGAAAAATTTTTATTAGACAATCTTCAGGAAAAATGTTCGATGATCTCCGAAAAATCTCATCGAGAATCTTCGGGAACAATATCCGATGATTTTAAGAAACTTCATCGGAAAGTTTTGGGAAAAAATTTCGTTAATTTCCAAAGGTTTTAATCGGAAATCTTTAAAAATAACTGGAATTTCCCGATGATTTTCGATGAAATTCTTCGGAGATCATCGAACATTTTCCCTGAAGATTGTTTAATAAAAATTCTTCAAAAACCATCGGATTTTTTCCCCCGAATATTTCCATGAAATTCATCAAAACTCATCGGAAAATTTTCTCGAAGGATTTGATGAAATTTTTTGGAAAACATTGGAAATTTTTCCAAAGATTTCCTATGAGATTCTTCGGAAACTCTCGGTAATTTTTTCTAAAAATTTTCTGCGAAATCCCTAAAAATTATTGTTAGAAATTTTCCCGAAGATACCCGAAGATTTAAAAAAAAAAAAATATCTGGAAAACACAGGACATTTTTCCAGAAGATGTTCGAAGAGATTCATCGGAAAGTATCGGAATTTTTTCTCCAAAAATTTTATATGAATTTCCTGGTCATCAAAGAAATTTTTTCCGAAGATATTTCGGATGAGCTCTTCACCAAACATAACGTTCGAAGAAACCTCATACTTCCTTCCAAATCTACATTTATCCTAAATATGTCTCTCCTTTTGAAAAAATGAAATAAAAAATACGGATTGTTAGATAAGCGACTAACTACGCGTCTAAATGAAGTGCTATCGGGTAATTATCAACTGAAAAAAGATAAAGAACATGTCGAAGTTATCTGTTATTTATCATCATGAAACTGAAATGGCAGTATGCGACACATCAAATACTTTCACTTATATTATTTTCGCCACGATATCTAATCATGCTTATGGGAAATACTGTTGCGGGCTGTTATCTCTCTACAGAGAAATTGATTATGGCTTTCTCTTTCGAGTTTACTGATGATAAAGTACATATCAACCCCAATTTTAGCAACTTCGGTTCGTATCAACCAAGAATTCCTCTCCCTATCATATCAACTTTCAACTACCGTATTTTTCCGGGTAGAACACACACCATCAATTTCACGTAGTTTCATTAAAGAAATGTCCATGAAGGTAATTCTTTTTCATCCTGATAGCTCAATGCTATTGCTGAAATTATTTCAACCAACTTTCTTCCAAAAACGATTTTTATAACACGTCAAATGCGTTCAAAGATCACGCCTTTTACACGTTTTTCATATGAACAGTTAAATTATCCCCTTGTTATAGAAGCAGGACTACCAACACAGGTACTTTTGGTTATCTTCCCAATACCGCTCTGGTGCAGTATTTGGCTATGAAAGAAGAGCATACAGCTCCAGGTTATAAAAGGAGCAAAGATAGGCTGACTGTTATGATATGTTTCAATTGGACACATGAGCACAAACTGAAATCTATGCTGATAAGGAAATTGAGAAATCCGCGGCCATTCAAAAGAACTAATAGGTCATCTCTTCCAGTATGGTATTACTAGTATAGCGAGATGATGTAGAGCTTATCAAAAGGAAAATGTGGAAATTTTTTTTGCCAATTACTCTACACTACTGAACAAGTTCAAATTTACTCCAGACAAGATTTACAATTTTGACAAAAGTGGAATATCAACAGTTGTGAAGTTACCAAAGGTAATTGCTCGCAAAGGAACTAAACAAGTCAGTCAATGTGTCTCTGCTGAGCGTGGTTCTATGATTACAATTAGCGTATTTATGAATGCTATCAGTAATATTTTACCACCCATCTACATCTTCCCAACCAAGAGTGACCCAAATAAGAGCTCGTTGCTAGAAGGTGCACCAGTTGAAAGCATAGGATTCGCAGGCGAGAAGCAAGGATCCTCCTGGAAGTTTAATAATATTTTCCTCAAAACTTTACAATACTTTTATAGCCATGTGAACTCATCAGTTGATAATAGTTCTGTTGCTCATAGATAACCACGCCACACACTGTATAATTGCAGCTATACAATTTGCTCGTGAGCATGGAATTGAGTTTTTGACATTCCCGCCACATTTAATTCATAAGATGCAGCCGTTCGATAAAGGGATGCATGGCCCCTTCAAAACAGCGATGAAGATCGCTATGAAAGATTTCATGGATTCGTCGAGTAACATAAGAAACCAATCACTTTTTATAATTTACCGAAGATTTCCGCACTTCCATTTGAAAGTGTGTTCATTCCCAGCAAGATTAAAAGCAGCCTAAAGAGCATAGGAATATAGCCGGTCAACCGATTTTGTTATGCAGATGTTTTACTGACACCAGATTCATCCAACAACCGGATGAGAAGTGATGGAGAAAGTATGCACCCTAGTCTTCAACAGATTCAGCCATTATAACAAATTTTCAAAACCAAGCAACATCCGAAACGTCCGCAAATTCGCGCAAAGAATGTTCGGCGGTCCTGACATATACACCTGAACTCAAGAAAGCTAAAGAAAAAGAAAGCCTACGCAAGGTGAAAGAATTAAAGAAATTAAATGGACCCAAGAGAGCTCTCCCTTTTTCGCAGAAAGTGACGAGTAAGAAGGCTAGTCCACGTCGTCGGAAAGAGTTGTCAGACTGTGAAAATTTGGATGAACAAGAGTGGGCCGACCTGGAGAGACAATTACAGAAAGTGAATAGAACCAAGAGAGCTCTCCCTTCTTCACAAAAATTGTCTAGTAAGAAGATTCGCTTTCAGCGTCGCAGGAAAGAGCCGTCTTCGGATTCTTAGTACTTAGATGAGTGGAACGACCCTGAAAAGGAGAATGTTTCCGAGATAAATTTATAGCATAGGCATGAATTTTGTCAACTTGATATTAAACTTTATTTTATTTTCTTTCGGTTTTCAGGTTGCAGGTGGAAATCTAGACATTGGTGAGAGCGTGAGTATTAGCAGCACAGCAGTCAATAGAAATTGCGATGAGGAGTCGAAGTGTGTTTCAAAAAATCAACATCCTGTTGTCAATTGGAACGAGGTAGGCTTGAAAATTTTGACGTATATACTTTTATTGACAATAATCCATTTATCTTAACGCATGACGTGCCTCTGTTCGTCATTCAATACACGTTTGATGTTCATGGGAAATTGCAACATCGTTGATATGTAGCTTCTGTAGAGGAAATTTTTGCTAACAAGATTTATGTCAAAAATATGCGGTCATACCAGAATAGGCCTCACGTTTTTCACTTCCCCCTCAAAGATGATACGGATTATGTAAACTTAGAACAAATTGTAAAAATTCTACCGCAAACTGTTGAAAAATGCGGCATTTTTCTCTTTCCCAGAAAACTGGTTGTAAAGTAGGCCTATAGGCATTACGTTTGATGCTCCAATACATTTTTTTTATTTTGCATGCATTTGTACAGGTGAACCGGAATTATAATTACTAAAAATCGTTGCAACACACTTCTACAGCTTAAACAAATAAGAATTTCAACTTGCAATATCTGAAACGTACATTTAGATTGTAAACTACTAGTCGTCATAGGCTCCCCAGTGCCTGTCCACAGCCGCCCTTAGTGTGGGGAGGATGTGAACAAAACTAGTATATTTTTCAAACAGTCGCCCAGGGAGAACTAGCACGCTATAACAGTTCCCAACCATCCTGTTTTACTTGTAAACATCCCCCTTTGAAACAAAAAAAAAAATTCAGCAAAATTGAACCCATACTTGGCCTAAAATGGTACGGAAACTGAAAAATGTCCACAGCCTTCCCAGTTTCCCCTATATCTGGTCAGCCTGTTTTTCTCGATTTTCGATTAAATTCTTCGGAGAACATTTTACCTGAAATTTGTTGACAAAATCCTTTAAAAACCGTCGTAGTTTTTGCCCAATTCCTATTATTCCTTCAAAAATTAGCGAACGATTTTCTCGAAAAATTTTCATGAAATTCTTTGGGAAACATTGGACATTTTTCCTAAAGATTTCCGTTGAGATTCTTTGGACATTGTCGGCATTTTTTTTTTCAAACATTTTCGACGAAATTATTCCAAACTAGTGTAATGTTGCGTGTTGATTTGCACCAGTACGACGTTTTCCACAGTGGTACACATCAACGTACGCTTTATAGGACTTTCCTATGTTACGTGATGATCTGTTCCACACTGTATCTGTATTACAATATAATTACCAAATAATTACTCACCTGAAAAATGTTTCGTCCCTTAACAATGCTACAATGGCTACAATTCAGTTTTAAATTTCGCATTTGTTAGTGATAATTTATTGATAAACAGGAACTCGGAAAGAGGAATGCATAGACCTTTATAGACAGATAATTTCCGAGACCGCTACCCCACTAACGCGATATCGAGCCTTCCTCCCTTTCCGTGGTTCGTCACACAAGTAAACAAACTGGCGGATCGTAACTGTGTAAAAGTTCGACTAGGGCTCTATAGTTTCACCTGGGTATACTAAGCCACCATTTTGGTTCGTACTGCGCCCGTCGATGCCGAATTGACTACGCGTTACGCTCCGCATAGTCGGATTCGGCATCCACGGGCGCAGTATGAACCAAAATGGCGGCTTAGTATACCCAGGTGAAACTATAGAGCCCTAGTTCGACGGGCTCTTTTGGATCCAAAATGGCGTATGACTCTGCTTGTATGGTTGTATCTTTTAAGTCTAATTAGGGATACTATAGTTACACACAGGTATAATGAGCCGCCATTTTGATTCGCACCGCGCCCGTCGATGCGGAATTGACTACGCGGTAGCTAGGGCTGCGATTTCTATGCCAACGCATATTTTTGTACAGTGCTGGTAATGGTGCGGTACCAAAAAATCTTTACGAATCTCGAAATTTCTAGTCGAATGAGCCCTATTTGATAGCGCATATTTTCGCATAATTTAGAGTTCAGCGCATATTTCGCATATTTAAGGTGTTTGGCGCATATTTCGAGCATATTTTGGCAAAATTCCCATAAAAATCGGAATTTTTATCAATTTTTTGTAGAATCAACCAAGACTTCTCAATTTTCAATAGAAATTCAGCAAAAATGTAGAAGTTTCTCATTGTATCATGTTTCATTGAATAAGCATAACTGTTCAAGTACGAGTCTTACTAAATTAATAATAAGGTAACTAATAATGTGATAATAAGTAATTCAACAAATGAAATAAAATGTTGTTTTCTTTTTTTTTCCCCTTTTCTTGTTCTTGAAATATCATCTTCTCATTGGTTTTTGTGTTGCTACGTCGAATTGCATGCGTCCTTTGAATTGATTGCAGCACCGCTGAATTTCCCGTTCTTTTCTCTTTGAAATGATACCCATCTTGATAACGCATATTTTCGCATATTTTGGGTTTTTAGCGCATAAAAATCGCGTATTTTGATAAGAAAAACGCATATTTTATGCGCATATTTCACGTGTTTTCAGCGCATAGAAATCATAGCCCTACGCGGTACGCTTCGCGTTGTCGGATTCGACCAGATTCGACATTCACGGGCGCGGTGCGAATCAAAATGGCGGCTCATTATACCCGTGTGTAACTATAGTATCCTTAGTCTAATGTGAGAATACGAGAATACCCAGAGTTAGTAAGTGCCCTTAGCCTTATCACTAGTCAAGTAATCTTGGGTTCAGGGCTCAGTTAGGGCCTACCGATCTTGTGACCGCTTCCGCTCGAAATCGGCCGTATAGCGAGTAAAGTTGGATAAGTTTTTCAATTCCGGTGTACACGCGTGAAGTTTTGCCGAAATTTTTTCAATAGTTTACGTAAATAAGAAACATGTCCCATGTTCTACGTTTATCTTTGAAGTACACAATACGCCGGGTAGGTGCCCATGCGCCCCTAGTACGAAACGGAAACATTCTGAAGCCTGTGCATTCTTCTTACAGTCGCTTCATTTCGTAAGATTTCTGCATTTTTAATAATGAGTTCAAACTACAAGTCCAGTTCCTATTCAGTTCTCTGTCTACCGAAATAATTATCAATGTTTCAGCAATTTGAACTACAATGATGTAGCAAGAAATACTGATGATACTATTGAGAATATGATTCGAAACCTAGATAGTAATGTCAAAAGATTAGGTCGCCTCACCGCCCAAGAGGTAAAAAAAGTTCTCAATGAGTTCAAAGCGGCTGGTAAATGTCATTTCTGTATTTTTTATTACATAGCCTGTAAATTTGCTTCCCATACGTCGGTGTTGTAATCCCGATTATTTACTTTTGCAGGCTGTATATCAACATCGCAATCTCTAATGATGATTCGTTGTTGCGGAAGTCTGCTAGTCCAAGAGAACCCTGAAGCTCGAATGAAGCTAGTCCAGGAAGTATGGAAAACCTTAGAAACATTGGGTACTCGACGCAAACCTTCGTTAGTTACTCGCCATACGAAACGCTAAACGTTCTTATTAGCTAAAGTGATACCTATTGTTTCTCCTATATTAGGCATCGAACGAGACATAAGTCATTACAATGCCTTATTAAAAGTATACCTTGAAAACGAGTCTCCGTTCACCCCCAGTGATTTTCTCGCCGATCTTAAGAAGGAAGGACTCGAACCGAATATAGTCACGTACCAGCGACTTATAACAAAATATTGTCAGTTGGGTGACATCGACGGTGCTACTCGTATTCTCCAGTTTATGCGTGAGAGAAACATGCCGATAAATATTGCTGTATTAAATTCGTTGATACTGGGTCATTCGCGAGCGAAGTAAGTGCATTTGCGTGCTAATTCAACTGTGTGCTGTAGAAAACACTATCGACGAGGGTATTTTTGAAATCGTATACCATCATTCTTCAGCGACATGGAGAGTGCAGAAGGTGTACTTAGCGTCATGAAAGAGGCGGGAATTGAACCATCAGCGGAAACGTTTACGCTATTGATATGCGGGTATATTCGACAAAAGAACTTGGAAAAAGCCGATTCGTTAATGCGAGACTGCGAATTCCGTGGTATAACATTGGCAGGAAAAGATTACATGGATATTATATACACTTACGCGACTTGCGGTTACTCTGATGAAATTGATAAGGTAGGTGTATCGAGCCTTTGCAGCCTAGACTACTGATTATGAAAAGCATTTGCGTTTTCATTTTGTTATTCGTAAATATCTGCAGATATTGAATCAAATAAACAGAACTTACGCGTATAATCAAGACGCTAGTAATTTGACGTTGAAACTGGCCACGGCGGGTAAACTAGAAGAAGCGTTAAAAGTCTTGAAATCTGTGCAGCGATCTAATCGTGACGGTGGAAGCGAGTTGTTACCCCTGGGAAGTTTTTTCATCGCCCATTTGATCCGTTCTGATGTGGTATGTGCGAACATTGTTAGTAGCAATACGGGAGTGATGAAGTACCAATAACAAATTAATCGACTCGAATTATCTGTGCTCTAGTCCCCGGATATAGTTGTGAAATGCTGTACACAGTTGATGAAGGAGAATTTAAATCCGTACGCGTTGACTGTGGCCATCCAGAACAGCTTGCAACTAGGCAAAGTGAACGCCGCCTTAGTGTTGTTGAAAGCCGCAAAAGAAAATGATTTACCTATCAGGTATCATTACTTCTGGCCCCTTTTGGTCAGTCGAGGAAAGCAGAAAGATGTCGCAGGTTTGTAAACGTGTAGTCCGGTGTAAAAATAATGATAATAATACTACGAATACGGTTGGTATCTTGTAAATTATAGAACATGATATTATTCATCAGCTACTTCTAACCGACGATGTTCGTAGGTATGTTTGATATACTGTCGACAATGTATAAAGATTTTGGTTGTGCAGCCAATTCAGAGACTCTTCGCGATTATGTTGTACCTTTCTTGTTAGAAGAAAATACCGATATCGGAAATGTTGTCATGGACCTTAAAGGTTGTGGCGTTTCAACTTCTAGTTATATTGCATCCGTTGTGTTTCACCTACTGACTAAAGAGAAGATACAAAAAGCCGCGGAAATAGGTACGTATTCTTCGAACTAAATTATTCGGGGCCTGTTTTAGAAATCGACTTTCTCAATATTTCCCGAGCCTGTCCAGTCTTCCCGATCAAACGTGCATTCCATTTAGCAGTTTCCAGACTGAAACTACAATTCCAAACATCTATTGAACTAGCTAGTTTTGGCAACTGTTGATCTAATCGGTTCCTTGATGTGAAATAGCTAGTGTTCTTCATAGCGCTGAACTGCTCGTCGTATGCTTGAACAGTGATATAGTCATGCGATTGCACCCGGATTGCGGTGTTATTTGCAGTCCGATCTAGGTCCCAAAGCGCTACCTATTTTGAGTGACACCTGTACATTGAGAATATGCTGTTTTTCGTTTATAGCTGAAAGTTACGGCGCTCACTATCCAGTACATTTTATTCGAAAACCACTCGTTGCCAGTTTCTTATCTACGAAAGACGTACAGTCGTTCGTGACTCTATTAAGGGAGATAGGAATTGGAACGGATTGGTTTGCTAAAAATAATAAAAAGACGAAGAATGAAGAAAACAGCCAAGAGCCTCGTGATTATCGAGAATACACAGGTCAAATACTGACGGACGCAGTTCCAGATTTAGTTAAGCAGAACAGCATCGCCGAATTACAAGAATTATTTCAGGTATATGATTGTATTCGATCTGTCGACTTCGAGTACCGTATTAGCTAATTTACGGTCTGTTAAAATAATACGTATGTCTCATTCGTGCTTATTACTTTATTATTTTTGTTCCCTTGCAGCAATTGCTTGCCAATGGAGTTGGCATAAGCGTCAAGAGTGCTGAAAGGATATCGCATATTCTAGGAGATAAATTTCCTTCTGAGATAAAGACGATAGTCGGTAAACTAACATCAGACGAATTTGCAACTCCACGTCCCAAAGTAAAAAGCACAAGATTGTCGATATCATCTCTGGTAATTTTTCTATTTCTCCATTCACATTGATTTGGCGTTGCCGTTTCTCATCTCTAATAATTCGTTGTTTTCGTACAGGATATGAATTCGTTAGAAAGATTGTACGAAATGATGAAAGCGAAAGGCGAATCTACGATGCACATTAAAAAACAGCTGTTTGTCACCTATGCTCGCGATAAAAATCTAGAAAAATTGTTGGAAATTAAAAGAGTGAGTAGGGCGGATTACTCGACTCGGTGTGTACAGAGCTAAGCGGACAAGTCATTTTGTAATCATCGTCGATTTTCTTGTTAGGAGCTAGATTCGGAGAATTTTGTTTTGAGCAAAGGCATGTACGCTTCACTGATAAGTGCATTCGTCGAATGCGATAAACTGGATGAAGCTATGAACGTATTCCAGTCAGTGCTTGGAAAGAGAGCCGGATTTCAATTTAAATTCAACTAAATTGCTCAAGCTGGCCTTACTGCTTGTTCAGAAGGGGCGATACGACGGTAAAATTCATTTAGATTTATTATTCATATCGTATATTCGTATAATAGTTATGATATTTTCATTGTTGATGTAGTTCTAACTTGGGAAAGTGTGTTCTTTCACGCATAAGAGAAAATGATGAATAGCCGTTCGCGCCTCTCATTTCCGATGTTTGTATCTACGTGAATCGTGCATTTTCAATTCGTAATATTTATATCGCAATCGTCTTATGGTGTTTTTCAATCAGAGGCCTTCAGGATATTGCAAAAGAAAGCGAATGATCACGAAGTGAAAGATATTATTGAAGAAGTATCATTTGCCAATAGCGCGTTGTGTCGGAAAATGTTGGATATTTTTGCAGAGAACGGAGATGTTCAAAGCCTCCGGGAATTTTGCGATTTATTCTTGTCCAATGAACTAGTAGAAGTGAATAATATCCTTTTAGGTCCGTTGATCAAGGCACATTTAAAAAGGTTAGCATACTGTATTACAATATTTCACAATTATAGAACTAGTTAAATCTAAGGGTATCAAATTCAACCCGTGTAAATTATTCTTACGTGTCTCTTACTTGTTTCTAGTAAAAATAGAATCTCTGCGTACTAAAAATCTGGCCTTGGCACCTTTCCTACTCTCGTACCTGAAAAAAAACGTTAGGGTAGTCGACTATTTCAAAAATTGTAAAAATAATCTGCTATCCGAAAATCCAAACAGGCAGGCAACCTGGCCATAGGGTCGAAAAGGAGAAAGACGGGTAGGCCATCAGGTAGACTACTTTTAGGTCCAACGGAAAAAACAGCCGCATCCCTTCAACTTTCTACATCCTGTATCCAATATAACGTGTCGTTGTCTCTATGTCAGTCGAAACCGGGACCAAGAGCCAGTATCTGTCCGTTTTATAAGCCATGTATGGCCATATGTGTATGGGTGTGTGATGTACATGAAAATATCTTTGTCTGCATTTATGCTACAAACTAGCTCCTGAGTTACTGAAAGTGCGAGCATGAAACTTTCATCAGTATATTGGTACTAGTACAGAATATATTTTGGTCCTGGAACCACCCCTAGATACCAGTTAACAGGGAAAATTGTCCCGTGAAACCCTCTCCTCTAAATTTAGCTGAAAGATTCAAAATTGCTTAAGGATTAAAATTAATATTCCTTGCACCAGTGGTGGCAACTTAGATTTTCTTCTTGTATTATCCGATTTTTTTGAACTGAGAGGGGGGAGGGATTGCTAAATTATTCTGATCAATGCGAGAGAGAAAAAGAACAGAAAGTTTTGGACAATGCGAATTTAATTTCAAAAATTTTGACCATCCCAAATTTAAATCCAAATATTCAAATAAACTTGTGTTTTTGAGGTATTTTTCGAAATTTTATCATGTGTTGCCCGAGCCTCAGGTCAGTATTGAAATTGCCACTACAGCCCTGCACAGGGATGAATTTGTGTTGGTATCAAATTCGGTTTCCCGATTCAGAAAATTAACTGGTAATTATAATAATCCGCAATGACTTTGGTTACTCCTTTGAAATTTGTCTGACAATCAGATAATCTTGTTGAGAAAACACGAGAAAACCATATAAGAAGATCATATCTGAAGAGAAAAGTATATGAGAACATTTGAAGGAATCACACAGGAAAATAGTATGTACAGAAATGTTATAAGAAACTTGTATAAAAGATTTTCATAGAGAAAACACACAGGGAAAAATAGGGAAATTATATAAACGTACCTGTTATATAGGAAAACTATATGGGGAAGATACTAGACTATCATTTTGGACAACCACTGAGGAAATTATTTAGGAAAATCATATCATATGTACAAACAAATGTTTTAGAGGATTTGTGTTAGGGAATCATGCGAGGAAAATATTGGAAAAACATATCGTCTCAACAAAATATATTTTTATTTTATTTTTGAAAATAATGTTTTGACTGTTGGGCACACTAGCGTACCAGGCATCAAAGTGTAAAATCTAACTGGTTAAAAAGTGTTCCCCAATTTTGCAGTTTGGTCTTCAGAAAACATTCTGTGAGTAAGACCTGCTATTATTAGAAGTACTTTCTTCCTTCTGGGGAAAAATTTAGTTTTCTTTATCAAATTGTTCCCGTTCACGGCGATAATGGAAAATAATGAAATATCTCGTAAGAAAATGTTATAAGTTCTTACTGAAGAAAATGAAGAAGAAACCGCGTTGAGAAAATAAATTGGAAATTCCGTAGAGAGATGATAATATTACGTGATAGTATAAAAATATTCAGGTATAAAGCATAAAGGCCAACAGTCGACCTGTCGTGGGGATCATTAGTGGGTGGGGGAGCATCAAAACAATGTTAACAATTTGTTAGCCTGTATAATTGTTTAGTTGTTTGTTGTTTTTGAGGGACTTTCAGTAGAACTGGAGGCTATGCTTTCTTCTCTATTTGTGCCTATGTATATGGGGGAAGCCATTGAAGAAACTTAATACAAAGAAAAATAATAGAAAAATATCAGATACTGGGAAATGATGCAGGGAAATTAGGCAGAAATATTATTCATAGATAGCCTTGGAAGAACTCGGTAACAGTTTAGTGTCCATTTTGGAGTGTGATTGAACTTGGTAATATTCCATTTGTAGGCTGTGCCAATCAACTATTTCTTCTTCTGTAGTACAGAGCGTGCTGTTTTTATGCGAAAAAGAAAATCACTCGGATTTCGATGAAAATGAGCTCATCTGAAAGGAAATTTTATTTGCTATAAGGCATGTTCTTTTCAATTTTCCGTTAACCGCCTTCATTCTGGAGATATTTTGAAAAAACATTAAAATTGCCATAAACTGCCGCGCTAAACTTCCCCTTTTCGACCCCGTTTCCTTATCAGTTTTCTTCAATCGATGCTAGCAAACCTACAATTTGCCCGGTCCCTATTATCAGATAATTCATGAGATCATGACTCAGCCGATGTTAGTACAAAATTAAAATTTAACTTTATCTTTTTCCTTGCTCCTTCTTTTCTTTTGCCTTTTCAACACTTTTCGGCACCAGTTGGCATTTATTCCATTTTTGGCATTCTTTGGCACGATAGTTTTTTCCTCAGGCTCCTTACCCCTTGAAACGTCCTTGTATTTGGTTCTTTTGCCTCCCGCCCTTCAGGAAATGATTTGACAAATGCCAGCGACTTCGATCTCTACTAATAATGTAAAGATCTTACCAATTACATTAATTGTATGTCACTATGCTCGATTCATGTTGTTGTTGACTATTCACAGTATACAGTGACATATGGGGTGTTGATAATGACTCAAAATTTAGGAATTTTAAGGAAGAACGATTTCTTTTTAAACTAATTTCGTCCGCATGGTAATAAAGATACCGTAGCTCTGTGGTGAAAATTTTGTTTAAAAATATTCATTATTATGAATTCTTATATTCCTATCGTAAATTCAACTTGGAGCAATTCACGTAAAAATGTTCGTTGCTTTTTGTTCTGCCACCTCAAAGACGTGCTGAAATACTTTTTTGAGGAAGGAGGAATTCTAATTTTCCCCCAAAAAATTTCAGTCGGAGCTATCATCTTGACTTTCGAAGACTGTGGGAAGAATTATTTAGATTATGTTAAGATTCATAAGACTTCTTCGAACTGGTTAAGGCTCATCGGGTCCTGTTAAAACCGTTTTCTCTCTGTACGCTGAGAATCTGGCCACTTTGGCTTTTCCCGTCAAAAAAAAAAAAAATCCACCCGGGCAACCAATCAGTGAGATAGACCGAAAGCAAGTCACCTAGCGCCGAGTCCACTCGTATCGAGATGTGGAAAATGAGCTAACCTCTTGATTTTTCAAAATAACAGTTTGATACTCTTTCTTTGTTTTTGTTGTGCTTTGAAGCTAACAGTAATACTATATTTATCTGTAGTGGTGATGTTGAATCTGCCGTTAAAGAATTCGAGAATTGTGTGCTAAAATATAAGGTAACGCCGTGGAAACACGAATTGTGTCGCACTCTGATACAAAAGGAAGACGCGGCTAATTTGCAGAGAGTAACAGATCTTAGCACACAAGTTCACGGAGAATCAAATTCGTTGTACGATTTAATATTATCTTTTGTGGAATGCGGTCGTGTTAACCAGGCGCATAAATTATTACAGGTCTGTTATTTTTGCTGGAACTTCTTTTCTTATTTATTAAAAAAACTGAAATTTTCTACGTTACGTGTATTTCACTTTTTTTTTTCTTCTTTATAGAGCCCGTGGTTACGATTGAGAGCCGATCGTTTACTTTCAGCAAGCAAGAAATACAGCGATGAAGGAGCTCCTGAACATCTGTTAAATTTACTCGAGTTGACGAAAGGAATGAAAATGATAGATCGATCGGAAATATTCTACTACACATTATTAGTGTACAGTAAGTGTAGTAACCTAAATCTAAAAATATGCAATATGTGTCTGGTCAGTCTTCTTCCCCACTTACACTGTCTACTTAAAAAGTTCCGGGACTAATTTTTCTCACGAAAGAAAATGAGAGTTTAGAAAATAATTTTTATTTAGTTTTCAATATAATCCCCTCCCCGTTCTGTACAAATTTTACTGTGCTCGTACAGTCGCTGGAACGAGCTGGAGAATTCTTCTAAAATTCCTTTCAGAGCCCTGGTCACATTCCTTTGAATCGCCTCAACATTTGCGAAACACTCTCCCTTCATCGCCATTTGTAATTTAAGAAATAAAAAAAGTCTAATCTAGCCAGATCTGGTGAGTAAGGTGGATCGTGGATCGTGGTGACTGACTTTTGAGCCAAAAATTGAGTGACGAGTGTCGAGGAATGAGCTGGCGCATTGTCTTGCGTCTCTTGCAAAAGGAAAAAAAATCATCGGTGCGATACAATTTCGGTCTCACGCATCGAATCTATTTCAAAAGTCGTTCCATGACATCTTTGTATGATGCTGCGTTTACTTTTTGGCCTGGGGGGGGGGCACAAATTCCTCGTGGACAATCCCGCGGGAATCGAAAAAAGAAAGTGGAAGGGCGCTCCTCTGGCAGATCATTTTCTAGCGAGCGCATACCACTGGAAAACCTTGTCTCGACTTCAACAATCATCCCCATACGCGGTTTCTAACAATTCGAATGTTTCCGAACGACTTTTTCCAACTTTGAAACAAAATTTGTGTGCATACGCCTGCTCCATTGTGACGAAGTAACGAAAACGCGTCACTTCAAAGGAACACAGCCAGTCCCTACATGAAGTTACAGCATTGAGATTTCAATTTTGGGTAGCTAAGGGATGATATTGCATAGTTCCGGCGTCGGCTAACAGGTAACGCCAGTTGTACATTTTATTTAAAATTAGTTCCGGAACTTATTGAATACCCTATGTATGAATTTCGTATTTTCTTCTCTTTGTGTTCAATGTCAATTGAGTATCAGAAAAAATATGTATTTACATGATGTGCTATTTTCATCTCTCTCTTCTTTTTCACAACCAAAATTTTTGGTCTGTTATTGTGTATTCAAATCACAAATCTTATTCTTTACATTATGCGCTATTGTATAATGTATTTTACATTTTTTTACTGTCGAATACAACAACTCGCCTTCATTTTTAGATAAAGCTAATGACACGAAGAATGCGCTGTCATTGTGGATGCAAATGCAAGATGAAGATGTTAACCCAACCGATAAATTCTTGATTACGCTTGCTGAGCTTCTGGCCAGAAATAATGTGCCAATTCCGTTTTCTGTTCCAACGAAATCTGATAGCACCAGTCAAGGTACACTATTGACATGTTTCTGGTTTTAACATTTCCGACTGCAAGTTCGGTAGACTCAAATAATTAACGCGTTGTCTTCATTTCAGTTGTCTCACGGGAAGATGATAAATTCCGAATTGGTTCGTCGAGTGCTAGATTAAGAAAACTCCTGAATTCAGGGAATATCGATGAGGCTCTGACGCTGTTGAAACAGTGAGTATTCAAAGTACAGTGTCCCATATGAAATTAATTCTCGCGTGTTCTATAATGACGATAAAAACTGAGCTTTTCTTCCTTTTAAAATAGGTTAAACCCAGAACAGTTCAATAAAACAGACTGGTCATTATTGATTGAAGCTTGTGTGCAGAAAAACAGATACACGGATGCGAAAAACCTGTTTCATGAATATTACTCTAAAACTGGAGAGATTCCGGTTTATAAAATAATGAAGTACTTTCTCGGCGCCGCCATGAAGCAACCTGATATTGATCTGTTTGAATACGTCAACGATCGCATTTCTAAAGTATAGTATCGTAAGCTTACTGTGTAATGTGAAACTATCCGGGGCTGATTGGGCGTGTAAGTCACCATAAAATTTCCCCATGAACCGGTGCAATTTTTAAGAATTGAGCTGGTGTATTCATGAGTTGATGGCATGTAAAGTCGCTTAAATGAAGGAAAGAAAGCGGCATGAGAAACATGATAGGTGCTAGGTGGGTAATGAAAAGGAAAAGTTGAGCCGGCGCAATGGCATTTCCCCAGAACCTTTTTGAATCCCAATCCGCTCCTGGTGACTGTTTACACTACGTGTGATTCGAATGTAGACTAACTTCACACACCATCGGGTTCACATTAATTTGTACGTAACCTTTGCAGGACTTGAAAAAAAGGTTGTCATTTGATAATCATCGTTGTCGAGCATATTTGAATGCTCAACGTTGCGACGAATACTTGACGAAAGTAGAAGAATCCTTGAGGAATGCGAAAAGTAAAGAAGAATTTGACGCATTCGTTGAAGCATTTCCACGTGGTGGTGTTCTTTCAATTGCATCCAAGATGCCGGAATACGCGTCACGAAGTAAATTTAATCGTATACCTACTTTAAATTAATATCATTGCTAGCGAACTTGGTATCACTGCTAGTGAACTTGATAGTGGAACCGTTTAATAATAGCATTAACTGCAGTTGTGATGGGAAGAGAGGTAATGCCCTATAGTAACTGAGCATGTCTTGTAATCACGCCTTTCATCTGTTGACATCCCTACTGAAATACGATCAAAAACATTACGAGTTATAACGCGACCTGCCAGGGTATAATTAAATGCCGAATACGTAGTAAAGGTATAGTTAGGGATGATTGCAGAATTGCATGAATTAGGTTTCTCTCAGTCCGCTAAACATTTGAAGAAATCAGTCACATGTTTTCATTGCGAAACTAGATTACAAATTGAAGACTTGTTCTGTAAGTTATGTATCGAAGTACGTACTTTCTGAAGGTTCGTGAACAAGCCGATGTATTGAATTAATATCAACCCCATTCTATTCTTAGTCGTTGACTAATTACTGAAGCTAGTAAGAATACGTATTTATGATCGAAAAATATGCGCTTATTTTGGCTGAAGTATTCCATAAATTATGCATTTGCAAGTATTTTGGTGAAAACACATGTATGTACATATTCATTCTGATGAAAATGGGGAATTGTTGACTAAAAAATTTCGGTTAAATTAAGGTGAATGAAATACACGGGGACGATGAGTCAGTCATACCTCAAGTAACTAAATTTTTGTTCGTTTGTCCAAATATTGTTCATACGGCTTTTGGTTATAAAATATTAAAAGATTTCTGATTGTTTTTCGAAATATTTTTATATTTATCGAAAAGCTCGCCGAACAACGCAGGATGTAAAAGGTACATATCGAATTTTAGTGTTGTTTGATAGACTTTCAATTACTGCGAGGGTATTCGGCGTTTTTATAACATGGGTATCCTTTACCCATGAAACTAGTACATGTGAATGAGTAATATGCCTGTTTGTGCTGCTATCAGTCAGTAAATGCTACCGTTGTAATATTCTTATTCCCCGTTTTATGTGAAGAGAAACTGAAATACACCAAATTATTACGGAAAAGGGAGGAATGTTGATAAAATAACATAATTTTTCCACAATGTAGTAAAAAAATTGAAAATTTTACAAAGACATGCATTCTTAATCAACTATGCAAGAATATGAACTTTAAACGGGATTATGCAAAAATATGTAATTCAGGCGCGGCTCTTGGGCCCCTTATGATGCAAATTGCATGATTCTAATGGTAGATTTACATTCGAGACTCTGAGTTACGTATTTTTGCATAATTCCGTTTAAAGTTCATATTCTTGCATTGTTGATTACAAATGCATGTCTTTGTAAAATTTTCAATTTTTTTACTACATTGTGGAAAAATTATGTTATTTTATCAACATTCCCCACTTTTCCGTAATAATTTGGTGCATTTCAGTGAGTGCAAACTGTTGAGCAAGAACTGACCAAGCGACATTTATTGGCATAATAAGTTATTAGTAGAAACTTGATTTTTTGGCGTGTTTAATCAGACAATTTGGCGCTATAAACTCAAAATTTTGCATTTTTCAGCGGAAATGAAAAAATTTTTAAAAAAAAATTGAATTTACGATTTAACGATGTACATGGAACTGATTGTATGAGAATCGTGACCTATAGCGAGCCAGTAACGATAAGTTATTTGGACCCGGAAAACAACAACAACGATGCAATGCTATTTTTATGCAAAAAAGAAAATCACTTAGATTTCGATAAAAATGAGCTCATCTGAAAGAAAATTTTATTTGCTGTAAGGCATGTTCTTTTCAATTTTCCGTTAACCACCTTCATTCTCGAGATATTTTGAAAAAACATTAAAATTACCATAAACTGCCGCGCTGAACTCCCCCTTCTCGACCCCGTTTCCTTATCAGTTTTTCTTCAATCGATGCTAGCGAACCTTCAATTTGCCCGGTCCCCATTATCAGATAATTTATAAGATCATGATTCAGCCGATGTTAGTACGAAATTAAAGTTTTAACTTTAATTTTTTCCTTGCTCCTTCTTTTCTTTTGCATTTTTAGCACTTTTCGGCACTATGTGACATTTATACTCGTTTTTGGTATTTATTCCATTTTCAGCATTCTTTGGCACAATAAAGTTTTTTTTCCAGGCTCCTTACTCCGTGAAACGTCCTTGTATTTGGTTCTTTATAGAGCTGTCGAAAATCGATTTTTGCAATGTATGGCCCTCCACCATAGAAAACTGTGTTATTTACCCTCTGAGCTCTGTTACTTGTTCCCAAACCCAAATAGAGAGCGCAGTTTCTGGAAGTAGACAGAAAATAGTAATAAATATTTAAGTACACAAAAATCACAATTTTTTAATCCTAATGCAAGTACTAAAAACTAAAAAGTAACATTTTTATTAAGAGAAACAATTTTAGCTGTCGAGTTCACGCTTCACAATCACGAATAATTGTTGATTTTTGCCGATAGCCGCCCTTTATCAGCCTAAAGGAGTTATCCATACATCAGTGGGAAATATCGATTTTCATCGATTTGAAAAATAATCGATTTAAATCGATTTTTGGACAGCTCTAGGTTTTTATGCCTTATGTCTCCCGGCCTTCAGGAAATGATTTGACAAATGTCAGTGAATCCGTTCTCTAGTTATTAGTATCGTTGCAAAGAGCGTGAAAAGTAGAATTATTTCAAATTGGGTTCCCCGTACAAAAATTGGGTATCCACGTTGGAAAAAGCTTATCAGTATTCACTATATCCGTAAACCCAAGGCCTATTAAAGTCTGGTGTAGTTGGGTCCAGTTAAGAAACATAACTCGCTACCCGCAATACACATTGATAGCAAGGGCATTGTGTAGTTGGAGGGGAAGGACGAGTTTAAGAACACGTCAGCGCCGTGAAAAAATTATGTTTCTTAATTGGACCACAAAGTTTAGAGGGAAGGTTGGTCTACTCGGGTAGGCAATCTGCAACAATTCTTCCTATCTCAGCCGTGCCGAAATTCACTTCATAAGAAAGTGTACGCCGAAAATTGAGCCGTCATTTAATGAAATCGATGATTATAGGATAAGCCCATGAGGAATGATCGAAAAACGAAAAGTTCGAATTATATAGGGAACAGAAAAGACAGACGAGGTGTCATAGAAGGTACGACAGGAAAAACGAAACTCGAAACTCAGTGGTACGACCATAATATTACAAAATTACGATTATGTCCATTTTAGTTATCATACACTACCAACTTGATAACAAGGCAGACGGATAAGTATGCAGTATGAAGTACTGGAAAAGCCCTATACCCTATCCGAGTTAGGAACGTCCCGTCAATCAAACAGGCAATGGGCAATTCGGTAAGCTGCGGGGAAAGAAGATTGTATTGTGTTCACACTGAACGCGCAGTAGCGCTAATGTAAATAATATCTGTCTCGCCGTGAAACGGACGAAAATACGGGCCACGGCCGTACATTTCATGATTTTGTTTTCATGATAAATAAATCGCAAATCATCCACACTATCACTTCGAACAAGTGAACTGCGAACGCGTAACAAATGCGCGTTCGGTATGATTAGCCCATTGATTGACGGGACGTTCTTCACTCGAATAGGGTATAAGTGGACCAACCTTCCCTCTAATACCCTTGCCGTAATCCGGCATTGTCAATGTGTGGCCGAGTGGTTAACGTGCCTGATTCGCAATCCTTGCGTTTCGGGTTCGAAACCCACCAACGCCAAAAAGCTAGTACTATTCGAATGCACCCCCGCTAACATCCTAGCGAACACAGCGACAACAGTATCAATCGAGGTGGAATGATAACGCGTCCTGTAACCCCCGCTAGTTCGAACGGACAGAACACTGCAACCGCAGGTTGTGTTACCACCGGACCGAAAAAGACTGATACTGGTATGTGCACGTCGTGGCCAGTTCACTCAACCTTGTGGAAACACGTGGCTAGTAAGCGAACTGCGGCTGCACGCTCTTTGGCATAGAAAAGGAAAACTCTTAACGCAACAAACCATGGGGAAAGGAACGGCAAACTACCCCGACTAGTACTGCCTAGGAAAGTCGCGCATCAGAAACCGCGATCGCCAACATTCGGCAACGGGTACGGTACCTGATTTTTAAAAGCCGGCATCATTCATTGACTTCTAATGTTCTAATATTACTTTTTCTCGAAAAAACAGATTTTGTCGCTTGTTCAGTTTTTGCTTAACGGTGTCCGTGTACAAGTGCATATTTATATTAATTACAGAATCTTCATTAACATCAAATTTTGTGGGAAGAATCGGGGTAAACGAGATCGTTCATGAAAGGAACCTGGTAGGTCAGTATTGTACAAGGAAAAAGCCCGCTATTTGTATCTTAATTCCAATATAATCCTAACTTATCGGATGTCTTTCTTTAACATTGATGACATACCTAGATTCTTCCACCAGAGTTTCTTGCAACATGCTCCATTTTGGTCTAACTAGGGAAACTGGAAACATATCACCAAACCGACATCGTCATCAATGTAAATTACCCTTACCTGTTTTTGAGGAGGAAAATTGTTATGAAAAGTTTTGATGTAGCTGGTTTTTCCCCGAACCCTAGTTCGCAACCTTTCATAGAAAATTGGTTAACTGGCTCACAGTGGCACAGAAACGACAAGTTTAGTACGCGGGTTCATTTAAGAGTTTTGCAGCATGCGCTAGCGTAGAACATAGCTAGTAGATACATCGGTGATGGTGAAAAGCTTGTAAGTGAACAAAAAGTGAATTAGTTTTACGATTTTCGACAAGCGTACGAATAACGTACAATCGCGCGATTTAACGTATTATTATAATTGTATCTGATTATGTCAACGAATCTTGTATTGCAGTTGAAAAACTTATACTCGAAAGCTTAAAACGAGATGAGAAAAATGTCTTCCTTGCGAATACTCTGTGGACTCATTATATGTCGACTAAACGATTCAATGATGCCGACAAGATTTGGAAAACATATCTGCAGAGCTACGATCCAAGGAGTTTCATTTCGTAAACTGACGAACCATGTAGCACGCCATGCAGATACTGAATTAGGATTAAAAATTATAAATACGCTCGAATCCAAAAGCAACATTACTTCCGCTTCTCTAGGCCTCGCATATGGCGTTCTAATTTCCGCGTTTGGTACGTACCTGCTGTATGTTCTCGCGATTCGATCTATTTTAAGCCGAAATCACGAACTACTTCTGGAGTATACCTGATGTGCTTCACTACTTACCCATTTTCCTTTTACATGAAATAACCGAGCGTTCGTTTTACCCTTACATTCAATATAATTAAACAATATAATCATACTGGAGCTAGATGAAGATAGTTGCATGGGAGCAGACTTCTGCTGATCAAGTTACTTGTTGAAGTTATGGACTTGGTTACTTTCTGACCTTTTGTAGAACCCGGATAAATTATTAACTGTGGAACTCCTTAAGGCGCTCGTGCATATGCAGTGCTAAGTTGCCATCGAATACTCTTGTTTCATTGGTTTCCGTTTCAGTTGGAATCTTGAATCTAGTGCCAGGAAAACCTGGAACAATTTAACGTTGACGTAGACAATATTAAGTAATAATTGCCGCAATCAGAGGTACTGATAGTAGTGTCTGAGCTCAGTGTACATTTACTATCCAGAACATGTAGGGCTTAGATTGAATTTATTCGACGTTGCTCGACAAGTTCACGTGGAGCTCAGATTTCAGTTCTGTATGAACTAGTACTATACCGTCCATGACCATGTATTGTGACACACATATACCTAGGTGTAATATTTGAATCTTACTTAGGGAGCTGAGTGTAAGTAGCGATCAAGTGCCTTTTTTTGAAGTGACAGACTATATTAACTAAGATTATGTTGGACATGGTTTATCTTATCTGCCGCTGCAAAAAATACCCCCTTCTAGCAGTCAGCCCTCCACTTGTTCCTCTTGTTATTTTATGCATGTCTGTTTAAGGATCTAACGATAAGTACTAATTGCAGACGCATCTAAATTTTGATTTGTGCCATCATTTTCACGATTAACTTCTGTTACAGTTCAAAAAAATTTAATCAATGAAGCGTTAGAAATTCTCGAACGTGCTTTATCGAGGGTAACGCTTGACGACATCATGAGATCTGGCCTGGTGACGTTGAAGGCCGCTTGTATTGCAAAAAACATGCGATTTCCTTATGAAATACCGGTTAGTTATCTTTATTGTCTCATTATACATACAGTATCACATTGTATATCTATTGTCTGTAAGATGAATCAGTCGGACGATTCTAATGATTTCATTTCTTTTTTACAGAGTAAAAGCATTGAAATATGAATCAAATATGATGCCAGCAGCTGGATTCAACTCATTCGGAGACTTTGTTTGTAGATCAGCATTTTGTGTTGATAGATATTTTGTTATCTTTAAATAGTGTTGTTTATTTCTGTTATAGAAGTACATGTTTTTACGAGAATTTCAGATTTAATTATTAGTTTCTTCGTTTCTATATCTTCTTGTATGACTATTCTTTGAAGGCTCCGTGCAAGAAGTACTTCATAGTCAAGTGGGGCATTTCCGTTCAGCTTAAATTGTCATTGCATCTCACGCGATGTTTCGTTATTTTCTGAAGATGCAATAGTGAGAGCACTTGAACGGGTATTTCTTACTTGACACGCTCTCTACTTATAAGGGAGGGAAATAAAAAAAAGCGAGTACTTTGTTCCATGATGGCCCAGGATCATGGTAAATTCAAGTAAAATAAACGTGAAAGTATCCAAAGTATCAAGTATAAGACAAATTTCAAATTTTCCTATTTGCGATCGATATGGTGACAGGTTGAAACTTGTTTCAGTGGTTACAATAACAGGGAGGGAAGAGGACCAAATAGGTCTTTGCCCCTTCTGTGATGATTATACTTCTTCAATTTACACTAGATAAGATGTAATGAGAACTTTTCAAATTCTGCAAACATCTTTTTCTCAAAAGTGAGTCGTTCATTTTTCTCAAGTCCTGGCGGCGACCCTATTTGCGTGAATATTGTTTTTCCAAAACCGCGTTTAATTTCGAAAGTGAAAGTGGAATTGCAAATCAAATTTGAAGATTCAAACTGCTGCCTTCGTATCATCAAGAAAATGTGATCAAAACTGGCGTGTGATGATGAGAATGTTCTTGAATGATCCGATGATATTCTTGACTATCGACTATGACGACTAACGTAAAATCTGATTCGAGATGTCGTGTCAACTTTCAAGTTCGCTCTTAACTGCATTGTGTGCGTAAATAAGCCGTATGCAGTTATATCAATAACAAACTGAAATGCGCGTTGCATCTGGATACAATGTCTTGTATTTTACGTTCCTCGTTTAATTTTTCACTTAGGAAATTGTGCACTAGAGCTGTTCAGGTACAGGTACAAAATAGAGCTGCCTCGAAATCGACCATTGGGAATGTTACTACAACCATTCTGTAAGATTTATTAACTTTATTATAATGGTTATTGTCATCTCGATTGATCACTCGGATATATTGTTGTGGCAATCTCAATTTAACGAAAATTTATTTACCGTATTTCCTGTAGACAGTACAATCGCAACTATTCCACGAGAAATCTAAATAGTGCCATTGAAATGTTGATATCCAAATTGAACGAAAATGCCAAGAAATCGCGTCGTGTTTCTGTCATAGAAGTTCGCATGGTTGTTGAAGCGGTCAAAGCATTTCGTAAGTCGAATACCTTTCAGTTTTCTGTAGCATCGAATCAACTTCATTTACATTTACCCTCGTGAAATTCATCGTCCTTTCGTGGACTCACTCGTGGACATGTTTTTCGTTGCTACCTTTCTCTGCTATTTACTTACACTTTTCAGAGGTGATTTCGGCAAAACAGTCTCTCATACTTATTCGTTGTTGCGGAAATTTGCTGATACAAGAAAAGCCTGAAACTAGAACTGCGCTGGTACACGAAATATGGAACACGCTCGAGAAACTTGGTATGTATCGCATCCGCGGATGTAATCAACGTAGGTAAAGATTTATTACGAATTTGAATTATATCGCCCTTGTCATCCATGCTAGGAGCCAAGTTGGACATTCGTCATTACAATGCATTGCTGTCCGTCTACTGGGAAAATAATCATTCGTACGATTCTGCCGATATTCTCGATAGTATGAAAGAAAAAGGATTAGAACCGAACCGAATCACCTATCAAAGACTTCTGAAAAGTCATTGTCAGATGGGAGACATCAACGGCGCTGTTAATGTTGTAAAAATGTTACATGAGAAACAAATACCTCTGGATGTATCATTTTTCAACGCATTAATTGTCGGTCTTTCGAAAATAAAGTAAGATTGATGGCGTTTACATACGGTGGAGGGCGTAGTGCCACAGGCCAAATCGGTTTTCGCCATTTTCCTCTATAGTTATTGTAGCTAAATGGAATTGTTGGAACTCCGAAACGATGTGCCGATTTTGAGGGCATTCTGTTTGCTTAATTTTGATGGGTTCTGTTACCAAATATGTTTAGATACCGAAAGGATTTGTCACGATCCTTAGCTTTATAATGCCCTGCCTGTTTCAACTATGAACTACTTTATAAGATATATCGAAGACTTGATAAGTTCTATTTTAGAGAGCTGTGTGAACTGAGCGATCTTATAAATTGCAAAATCTTGAACGCCTTTTTGTAAGATAAGGATACATTGCTATTTTTGAGAGATTAGTTTATGAATAGGCCTACTTATTATTTTATCAATACACAATTTCCTATAATATGTGACCAAAGGTCGATGTAAGGATAGGTGCACTAAGCCCTCCATGCACGTAAGCCGAGTAATAGGCTACGTGATACGAATATGTATATTGTATAAATAGTATAATATGTAACCCAGCCCCACCGTTCTTCTGGAAAACTGTTAGTCTTTTTTCACAAGTACAATGTACACGCGTGTAAACTGTAGATAATTGAGTTACCTACTTGTTTTTTACATTTTCAGTAATATTGAATGCGTGGAAGACATACTCGATGTTCTAGAAGCAATAAAAATTGACCCGTCTTCGGAAACGCTCAGTATTCTCATATGTACAAACATCGAGATGAGAGATCTGACAAAAGTGGATGCTTTATGGCAGTTGTGTGATCAGTACCGGGTAGTCTTTAAGAGAAAGTATTACTTCGACATTATTTACGCATACGCCATCTGCGACTTTGACGATGAAATTAACAAGGTACTTAGTAAACCAATTTTGCCGGCGAACTACATCGAAGTGTTTGTCCGTATTTCAATCGATTAATTTTATGTAATTATTCGCAGGTATTAAATCGGATAAAGAAGACGTCCACCTATGATCAAGACGCGACGAATCTGTCTCTAAAATTAGTAACTTCGAACAAACTCGAGGCAAGTTTCAAAGTCTTGAAAACCATTGATGAACGCGCATGGTCTCTCCAAAACATGTTTATCGCCCACCTAGTTCGATCTTGCGAGGTATGTTGGAATACTCTCGGCTGAATTTTCGAATAACTCGACAAAGCAAGAGGCTTGAACCGAATATTAGAAATTTTTCTGTTTTAGTCTCTAAATTTCATTACGAAGTGTTGTAATCGACTGATGAAACATAATCTGAATCCACACATTTTCAACGTCGCGATGGAAACTTGTTTACAATATGGCAAAGAAGAAATTGCGCTGGGCTTGTTTCACGAAGCAAAAATAAACAACGTGCCTGTTAGATACCACTATTTCTGGCCATTGCTAGTCAGTCGCGGGAAGGAAAACGATGTCTCGGGTAGGTAAAAATGATACTCAAGAATATTAACAACTTATTTCCGACTTTCTGAGCGCTTTGCCTGATTTGAATTTTGTTTTTCTTGTACTCAGGAATGCTCGATATCTTATCTATTATGGTGAAAAATTTCGGTTTTCATCCGAATACAGAAACGATTAAGGAATATGTGCTGCCATATATGCTGTCGGAAAATACCGATGTTGGAAATGTTCTCTCAAATCTAAATGCTCGAGGTGTTGATGTTGAAAGTGTTGTTAGTTCCTTGGTTCTGTACTTATTAATAGAAGGGAAAATACGAGAAGCGGCAGACATTGGTTAGTTTCCAATTTGCCTTTTCTTTCTTTCTTCCGAAGAACACACTGTTAGTCACGTTTCGTCTTTCATTTTTCGAAACATTTACGTATATTTCTTTTATAGCTCGATGTTACCAAACATACTACCCACCATTCATGATTAGAGAACATTTAGTAGACAGCTACTTGCGAACCGAAGACATCGACTCATTTGTAACCGTACTGAAGGGACTTATTTGCGGTATATACCACGCAGCAAATAGCACCGATTTTCATAACAACGAAGACATTCACGGTGGGATACCAGATCATCGAGAATATGCCGGTTTAATTGTGCAGGATATTGCAAAAGATATGATTTTAAGGCGAAAGAATTTCAAATCGTTCGAGGACTTGCTCCAGGTACGGAATAATTTTCTAGTGCTATACATCTGTTTTCTAATTTTACTCTCAAACCGAGCCCTGGAATCCGCCCTTTCGAGCATTACCTCAGAGACGTCGGGGAGACTGTTAGGGCTGCCTTAGCCCTCTTCTTATCTTGCCGAAAACCCGGCCTAGGTCGAAATGTGGCGAGTTGCTACCTGGGCTCGAACCCAAGACCTCCGGATTTCGAAACCAGAGCGCTAACCACTCGGCCAACCAGACCCCTATTCTGATACATGTGACGAAATTGGGATATAAATTAGAGTTGCAAATGTTGGCACGATTGCCTCTTATCAGTGGTCCGAATGGGGGATCATGGAGATTTTTCTATTCAAAAGTACACATGATCACCCATTCGTTTCCTCCCCGCTAACACCCGCACAGGTGATTTTGCAGCGCACTCTAGTGCAGGTTTATACCCCAATAAAAAAATACAAGATAATATTATAATATTATTGGGGGGGGGCACTATAAAAGCCTTAGTGGATTCGATTGCCAAATGTTTGAATTCACAAATTTAACGCATCTATTTGATGGATCCTTATTCTCCACCAATCAGATTGTTTCGAAGTCTTAATGAACAATTTTATACCATTAATGCATTATCGAAGTAATTTCTAAGTGGGTACCTAATAACAACCTACTCTTTGAATCAGGAAAAAGCATTATTCGGATCTTTTGAGATTTGCCACAATATTAACTTCTTACTCGTGGTTTACACTCGAGATTTTCTATTTTCTGATGCTTGTTTAGAGCATGTTAGAGCATAAAATCGGTATAAGCGTGAGAAGCGCCGAAGAATTACAGAATATCTTGGTTGATAAATATACACCAAAAATGTCAACTATATTAGAAAAATTGGTATTTGAAGAACTTCCAGTATCCGTGTCTTTCGAGAACTTGGAACATTCTTCGCCGATCGTGAGTATGCACTATACGTACTCTTATACCTTCGTGGCTTATGTCAAACATAAGTGAAAGCAATTTTGTGAGATTTCAAGTATTAAGAAACTGTTTGTAAAGACGATTCGGAATATCGGATGTTTCGTTCGAAGAAATCGGTTACTGTGTCTGAAGAGTAAACTCGTGCTTTATTTGTTTGCTATAACTCGATATAACCTCATCACTTCGTCGCTGTAGGAAGTAACTTAAAAACCGGGCTTATTGTACTACTAAAATGAACGCGAGTGCGGCATTTTATATAATATGGTTTCACACTTATTTTAATCAATTTTATAAGCATTGTTTCGTTTTGTTGCAGAATGTGCAACCCGTGAAAAATTGCGACCTCACGATGAATGGGAATGCACATTCATTTCACAATTCTACTCTTGAAACCGATCCAAAAATATTCGATGCGAACGAGGTCGGTGTGTAGTATTATGTAGGTAACTCTGTGTAATCGACAGGTGTCTGTAAGACAATACACATGTGACAAAACGCAATTCTTCCTATATTTTTAGAAACAGGAAGCTGAAAACGTCGAGCTTTCTCACTCGATGTATGTGAACCGAATCAATACGCTGCTCGAGTGTGGTCAACTACACGAAGCGCTAGATATATATGAAGAGATCTGCAGAAAACTTCCGCACTTGAACTTCGAACCTGTAGTGATACTACGACTCGCCTGGTTGCTCGTGCAGAATAAGCATTATTACCGTGCGTTACCATCTTCCTAACTGCGTTATTTCAAATTTAGTCTAACTGTGCATAAGATGCATTTAGGCGTTTTAAATTATTGCCAAAAACTTTTTGTGAATTGAACAGAGGCGCTAGGGATCTTGAAAAGGAAATTGGAGTACACTGTGGAGGAAGAGATATCCGACGAGGAGTCTTTCGTTTGCAACTTACTATGTTGGAATATTCTGAACTTATTAGCGGAAGAAGGAAACGTGCAAAGAGTTAAGGAATGCACGGACTTATTCTTATCGGGAAAATTTGTTCGAGCCAATGACTTCCTTTTGGGTCCGTTGATTAAAGTGCACATCATCAGGTTAGTTGATGTTACTTCATTTTTTCCTGTAAAGTACTCGCTGTTTAGGACTTATCCGATGCGCAATCAGTTACCCTCTAGTTACCCGCGGAAAAGTTACCCATTTGCAACCCTTGGTTACCCTCAAATTACCCAGAAACCCACCAGTTACCCTTGGTTCACCTTTAGTTACCCGGGTAACTAGCGGGATTTTGCGCATCCCGATACGCAGTCAATTACCCTTTAGTTACCCGCAGGAAAGTTACCCATTTGTAACCTTCGGTTACCCTCAGATTATCCAGAAATTCGTCAGTTGCCCTTGGTTCCCCTTTAGTTACCCGGGTAAATGGCGGGGTTTTGCGCATCGCGTATGATTCTATTGAAGTTATAACTATAATTAGTTTATATATAATATGTTCCTCGATTGGAATGAAGAAAAACTGTCGACGGTTCTCTGAAGAAACCATTTTTTAACACGTAAAGTGCCGAGCTTTTTTTTACTGTAACCTACAAAACCATGACTTGTCACTTACCGGTGGGTGATTCTGAGATTTCGTAAAAGAGCTTTAGCGGAGGTTGTAGTAAACGGGGATGGCTAAAACTTGGATGCGAGGTTCCCGAGATATGCCCTACCCTTTTTGGTGACAAATAAGTACATCACTTCTTGAGGCTCCTATAATTCCACAGCTGTCACCCACCGGTGGTGACGGGTGGTGACAATTTTACGTGGGACGTTTAGAAAGTAAGTTTACTCATTTTTTTCTCGGGTCGGTGGCAACACTGATACGGCGATGCGTTGTCCAGATTGTTAGGAAAGTGTTAGGTAGTACAAATTTCAGTTTGATTAGTGAATTTGCTTTCTTTTTTCAAAGATCTAAGTATGGCATCGACGATACAGATATACTCCAAAATCGAATATCCTTCGGTCATGCAGTTATAGAAACCAAATTTACGAAACGTTTTGTAAGATGTACGGTGCTATCACTGGTATTGGGAAGTTAACTAAAAGTACCTATGTTAGTAGCCATGCTTCTACAACTTGGGGGATACGTATAAAGAACGTGTAAAAGGAGTGATCTTTGAACGCCTTTGGCGTGTTATGAAAATCGTTTTTGAAGAAAGTTGGTTAAAATAATTTCAGCAATAGCATTGAGCTAATAGCATAAAAAAGAATTACCTCCATGGAGATTAAAATAAAGTGAAATTGAAAATCGCGATTTTTGACGTAGAAGGATAGGGAAGCTGAAATAATCCCCCAGGCTTTTCCAATGTGTTAAGCGTTACTTAGTTCGTTTTAGTGTGTTACACTAGCTCTGCCTAGGCAATTTCAACTTCTCAATGTCACGAGGTCACGACAGGTTTATTAGGACTCGGAATCGAAGTAGCTGACTGAGGGACAGAACTGAAAACCTGTCTAGTTTGAGTGATTAAAAATTCACTCTCATAAGAAAGGTACAGATACAATGATTAGATATTTTGAATAAATTTTGAAAAATTTAGAGTTATTTAAGGGTAAATTTTTATGGAAATCATTTTTCCACGACATTTACTACAAATTAAAACAGTTACCGAAAAAAATTAACTGGTAGAATCCTCATAAGACGAATTGGATCTTTGCTCCCCATGTTACGGATAAGAAATATCGATTTTGATCACTCGACCTTCTTACATGTTAGTGTTCGCGAGCGCTCTCTAAATTTCATTTCACATCCCAGTTGGGGTGGATGGGCGCATATGAATTGCAAACCGAGAGGGGTACCGCATGTATGAACTGCAAACCGCGTATATGTATGTGTGAACTGCAAACTATTGTACATCTTTACTGCGTAGATTAGAATACGGGAAAATCATGTAATATACGGTTCTACGGTACAAATTATTTGAATATGAGAGTAGGTCCACTCACAACTATAATATAATATAATGGTAATGTACTAATGAAAATATTATCAGCGTCGTATTAAAACGTAAAAAAAAAAAAAAGGAAAATATAGGCCAAATTATTTTTGTTTTACCTAACACGCCCTTTTAAAAACAACTCAAGCACTTAAAGAATTCAAATCTAGTCAATTAACCGCTTTCGTAGTCCCGAATTTTTCGACCCAAAAACTTCTGCTTTCACTTCTTTACGCAAAGTCATAGGTTTGGTTTTGGAATAAAACAAGAGTATCAACGAAAGTAAACAGGTCGGGATGTGAATGATAAAATGAGGAATTGAATGCTGAGTGGAATCATTCGCATGCGTTCGTACTTCACCTCATATCGGCAGTACAACATGCCCACAAATGACTGGGAAAACGTGCAGTGTCCGCTATACAATTATTGAGAAGATAGTTGCTGTACGTGGTCAGCTTGCTGTTAGCTGGCGTAACCGAGAACAAGTCCTGAATGTAACACTGCGTCACTCCGTCTGGTGCCAGAAAGGGTATACCAAGGGTATACGAAATCCATTTGCCAACCTCGCGGTCTTGTAATCTGTCGAAAGTTCTACGTTTGCAATTCATATATCTCCTACGGAGTGAATCGATGTAGCGGTTGGCAATTCATAGATCCACTTCACACGCCCCTTCACGTAAGGTTTGCAATTCACTTGCGCCTCAGAGAAAAGAACAAATGTTACTGATGAAAAACGCCCGGGTTGCCGATCAGATTACTCCGCAAAATGGAGTGATGATGATATGCGCGCAGAATAGAAAATCTGGTCTCGCGCTATGATAAATATCTGCAAAAAAGTAACGATTATGTAGAAAAATGAAAAAACTCCCAGTAATTATCTACTTTCCATTCGAACTGATTCTGTTGATTTTATTATTTTGGGGGATTTTAGTAAACTTACTTTCCAAACACCCCACGTATACTGAAGAATTCATCGCCAGTTCCTTCGTATCGTGCTTCCTTCGCGAGATAGCGCTAATAAGCTGTTTATAAACCCCAAGTGTCATCTTGCCGAGGGTGACATGACACCTCACGTATTAATGGAGTTGTATTGAATTTGTAGATTTATGTTTTATCATGCCTCGTATTTATGTTGATAGAAATGATTTACAGTCAGCTCTGGATGAATTTGCTGCCTGTGTACGACGATATAACTGCGCACCATGGAAAAAAGAGCTCTCTCGGCATTTTGTTGTCAGACAAGATGAAATTAGTTTATCGAGATTGTACGATCTCAGCGGGAAAGTTCACGGCAAATTAAACGCAACTTACGATTTCTTATCAGCTTTGTGGGAATGCAGTTGTATTCGACGAGCTAGAAAAATTCTCGAGGTTTGTTTTTTTTTACATTTTTATGTCTTTACTTTGGCACACAAACCGGAAAACGTTACTTTCACGCGCCACGTTAATATTAATAATAATAATGATAAATAATTAAATAAATAAATAAAGGAAAAACTACTGACTGGACTGACTGAATGTCTGGTTTTATATAATAACAGGTTTTCGCTCAAGTATACTCAGTAGTATGACATCATAGTAACATGAGTGGTGTGGTAGAACATATGGCGGTGCACGCATGTCGAAGTGGCCCCTAAAACAACGCACCCCCGGCCTCGGAAACTACCGAGTATCGCATCAGTGGCCGGCCCGAGCCCCCATTTCGCCGTGCCGCTTCTGGTGCGCGCGTCCTGCGAGAGCTACCATGGTAAAGCTCTAGATAGGAGAGTACAATCGTCAGCCATTTTGAATTCGACCTCGCCCGTCGATGCCGAATTGATTACGCGGTACGCTCCGCATAGTCGGATTCGGCATCCACGGGCACGGTGGAAGTCAAAATGGCGGATGATTGTACTTACACAAAGTATACAGAACTCTTAACCATGGGGTTCCCTACTGACCGAGGTTCGTGCTCCCCGAGCACTAGCCTGAATTTCAGGTCCCCCACAGCCAGACACGCTTCCGCTTCACTCAACCCTCACCTCCTCGTCCTCGTCTTGGTACGTGTGGCGACGCAGGCAGGTGCTGACGGCGGGGGAACCATACCGTGGGGGGGGGGGTCCGCAGCTCAGCTGCAGCAGCTCTCCTAGAATGGTACAGAGTGGTCCTGTTCGATGGTGTGGGCCGAGCTTCTTCAGAATGAAGAGACGTGTGTCTGACAGATGCGGATGTGGCGATCTGCAGACTGCGGAACATATCTTCACGGAGTGTCCGCTGTTTGCCGATGGTCGACCTGCGCAGCTGGACCTCTTGAGGCCTAGTTGCAGGGCTTACATCCGTGACTGTGTGAAGATGAGGCCACTGAAACAAGTGCTGGGACTCAGTAGTCTACATTGATGGAAAAATAATAATAATAATAATAATAATAATAAAAATAACTCACGACCCATATCTTATGGAAACTCTTAAAGGACACCAATGAAACGAGACAAGAAAACACCATATGTCGTGGTGTGGAGCTGGGGGAGTCCACCCCTCTGATAATGTTGCGTTGAAGACCAACAGCTGAGGGTGGGCCAATACTAGGCATGGATAACAAAATAATGTACCCTATCAGTGAGTATAAGAGTGGGTGCCGGGGCCTTGGTGGGACTGTTGTGGTGGACAACTTGTTGTCCGCACTGCGACTGTTCCTGCGGGGGCTAGTCCCTGCTGAAAAGAATACATCGGATTAGACGTATAAATAGAATATACTAGGCTATATATAGAGATAGATAGAGGTAAGACAGACATATCACCACATTACCCAGGAAAACTATTTCTGTGGTTAATAAGGTGACATGAGGTATCATTAAAATATGCATGCCCCTCATCAAAGCTCCGCTCCAATAGTGGGAGGAGACGGGGAGGCCCCGTGGTATGGTTGGTCTTTCAATCAACCCGGGCAGACAAAAAAAAAATGGTTCGTCAGCCCTCTGCCTCGACCACTCCGTTTGCATCTTCCTCTTCATGATGGCCGAGACAAAGACCGACACCCGGTTCCAACTACTTCGACTCCTCATCATCTACAGACGCCTGATCATTTATGTCTTTACTTTGGAGCGTGAAGAAAAGAGCGTTACGAAAAATAATAATAATAATAAAACTACTGACTGACTGACTCAACACTTAATTCGCCTGCGAGCACCACACTCCTTGTGTCAGCCTGTATTCCCGTGCGAGCATCACGTTCCTTGTACCAGCCTGCGAGCACTACACTCTGCTAGTGCATCATCTTGCAGACGAGTCTGCGACTAAGGGAGAGCATTTACATGTCTGCTTCGCAGACTGCGTCGATATAAGAATGTCATCGTCTGGCGAACGTAGCGTTCAAAAAATATGGACGGTAACGTGCACTGCAGAGCGTAGCGGACGACGACATTCTCATGTCGACGCAGTCTGCGAAGCAGACATGAAAATGCTCTCCCGTGGTCGCAGACTCGTCTGCGTGATGATGCACTAGCAGAGCATTGTGCTCACAGGCTGGTACAAGGAGCGTGATGCTCGCATGGGAATACATTTTTTTTCCCTTTTAACTTTCGTTTTAAGTATATGCTTTCACGTTTTTTGTACATCGATATCTTCCGGAATATGATATTCTTACTAATCTGTTCGATGTACCTACGTTTTATGGAAACGTATATCGAGTCCACTCGAAACAGAAAGTTAGGTCCGGTGGCTAGGCTTGTGGTTAAGGTACAATAATTATTTGGATAGTTTGATCATGGAGTACTGGCGTTCCTAGAATGCGTTCTTTGAGTCCAAATTGGCGAAACCAATTTCAGCCACTATGAAAAGGAGTTATCACGTGTGTACTAACACATATCAAATCTCGCAGATATTTGAGGTTGGTTAGATTATCGCCTGCAAGTATTGCCGAATTCTCTCTAAATTATAGGCCGAGCTCATTCTGTAGAAAGCGGTTTTATCTGGTGTGGGGCTGCGGTCTTCTCAAAATTCTTCTCACATTGTCATAAAAATGAGGCTATTCGAGAAAAATTTGAATAGCCAAAACTCGTTGGATGCTCAATATTTAAAAACAACAATAACAACAACTAGAGTATCTCCTTTAGAGGTAGAAATATTCTCGTTTCATATTATTTTACGTCGCTGATAACAATTATTATAGTCTTACGCGACGAGTATCGACGCACAGGTGTTTATGCGTTACAGCAGTGATTTTACAATCCTTTAAAAAAGCAAAAAATGTGTTTACCTCTGGATGGGAATCAGTAAGCGTCTCCATGACTGGGAAAGGGGTAGCGTCGTTGTGGGTCAGGCGTATACGATTAAACTTGAGACAGTAATTAAGAATATTGATTGCAATTCTCAATGCACTCGACGTTCAGATAAAAATTTTAGTCACCTCGTGGTATTCTAAAATCTAGTAATACTTATGAAGAAGGTTCTATGATTTATCTAACGTGTGTTTGAACAGACTCCGGATTTGACTATTACACAGGTGAAATCGAAGGAGTTGCAGGGAAATTCGAACGAAAAGGCTGCCAAACTTCTGAAAACTCTACTATCGACGACGCAAGATACCGATATAGTCGACAGATCGGAAGTATATCACAAGCTATTGTCTATTTATAGTATGTACGAGTATTGCATATTTCTTACATATTTTAAATTTGTATACAAAGTTCTGTACTAAATCAGATGACGCGCAAGTACAGGGACATACCGATGCTACTTTTTGGGGAGGAGAAAGGCAAACTTTTTGCCTAGTAGAAATGTAAATGTTTTCAACTGAAAAATTCAGGTTGCGCTTGTGAAATTTTGTCTACTGAAGGTCAATTTGATTAAATTTTTAAACTTCGAAATTAACTTTACTTATTTGACGAAAAGCTTCTCTTAGTTCTTACGCTTAATGTTATACGATTCATAGATGAAACCGATGACTACAGAAGCGCATCGAGTCTATGGAAACAGATGCAGGAAGAAGACTGTCGCCCTTCAAAAGAATTCTTGATTCTGCTAGCTGAAATCATGAGTAGACATGACATTTCGATTCCGTTTGAAGTTCCCACAGAAAATGATCGTGCAGCCGATGGTATGAGTTTTTTACGCTGTTCCAATATGATTATTCCCGCGTTGAACGGAAATTATTTTTATAGTTGCCGTAGCTCAACATGATTTCAGATTAGGAGCAAGTTCGTGTTTAAGAAGATTAATCGATGTCCGAAACATTGACGGAGCTTTAGAACTGAAACAAACGTACGTTCTTTTTGATCGATGTGGTTTTAAATTAAATTACGTATTTTTAGTTTTCTAGTTACAAGCAAAATTGTCCTCGAAACTTTAACGCCGAGCGAGTGTGAGTAGATAGTAGTCGTGTAATATGTGATATCTCAAGTTTCCAACGAATTACGATCTATAGGCTGGTGTTCGAAAAAGGTACCATAAGTCGCATCGAACTTGTTTACATTTGTGTGCGCATTAGCGCTGCAGCTGCGCATAATAATTGTCATCGCGTTACTAACAGTCCATTATTTTCGAATGTATGACCTTGCAGAACTTCGTTTCGGACTTCACAATTTTTCAAAACCAGTCCTTCGCTTGTCCTTCATACGGACTGTCATCTTCAAAGTTGTAATCCTCTATGTACATGGATCGACAGCCTGTGTACCTTGCAGTATGTTTTGGTACATGTTCGCAGGATATTATAGCAAAATTTGAGACGGACTGACGGAGTTGACGCCAAGACATCGATTTTTTCGTGTACTTTTCGGTTCTAGAACTGTGAATCTATTTTTCTCAAGATTGAGATTTTACACTCTCGAACTTCAGCTGCTTTTACTTCAGTCTGTATTGGAGCTAAAGACTTAATTTTCTTGCGAAATAACATTTGTGCTTTATTAGATTCTACCAAAAACTCAAAAACAAGTTTTCCGACGTTGGTACCTTTTTTCACCGAGCGCCTCATTTTTTTCAATAGCACTAAAATGTCTCGTGCAGGAGTAGTGAAGGGTGATACTCCTACGCATCTTCGGTGTTAGCATTTTTTGGTACATTCTGCCATTTAGTGAACATTTTGGTCCATCAGTCTGCAAACCAAGAACATTGTAGACCAGGGTGTCTAACGGTCCTTCTAGTCCTGCTAGTCCTGAGAAGTACTGCTTTTTGCTTCAAAAGGTACTGAAGTCTTGCAAAAGTCCTGCTTTTAAGTTCAAGGTCCTACTTTTTTTTCAAATTTGAAACTTCATCACTCAAGCGAAAATTAAACATTGAATTTGAAGGCCAATAAATAAACAGGTATTGAGAAAAAATCATGAGTAATTACTTCTATTATGTTATTTTTTAAAACTTATTTTCTTAACAGGTTTTTGGAAAAAATCCTTTTTCTTGGGGGGGGGGGGGCATGGACACATTATTATGTTGAAAAAGTCCTGCTTTTTGGTTTCGAGATTTTGTTAAGACACCCTGTTGACTTTTTTTTTTTATTGTGCTTACATGGAAAAATGTGTATACCAATTTAGATATTATTTATTGCATTTAATTGAAAAACCTCTTTTCTTTTTTTTTTCTTCTTCTTTTTTTTCATTAATAATTTCATATGAGTTCGGCTTCTTCGACCGATTTTTTTCACCTCCCTTTTCGCTGATAGGGCTCACGACACCTCTGATCTCGAGCCTGTCTACATTCGAAACACAAAAAGGAGTGAAGGTAAATTATATTCGTCAATTCAACGCCCTCGGTCTAGCTTGTTTTTTTGATCAGAACCTGGGCTCGAGCTTTTTTGATATCAGTTTATTCATGTATAAACGATAATCTATGTCAGTCTGTGAGAAATATGGTGTTATCGGTGTTACAAATGCGCACATTATGTTATTTTGTGCGTCACACACGACGTTACATAGCAGAATTCGTATTTCACTGTAATAAAAATGATCATTACAGTGAAACTTATCCAGTAGTCTGGTATATGTATCGTCCCATTTCCCAATCGGATAGGCAGTCCGATCACCGAAGCGAGTGACGAGTACCTAAATTGATTATGAAACGGCTTGAATCATACGAACACCTGCGTAGTAGTTCATACAATTTTGGTTCCGTCTTGTAGTTAACGTAGATACAATTGATCTTTATTTCTTGAGAAGTAAAACTCGATATTACATGTGTACTCTATGCGATGATCTTTCACGCATTCTCATTATTTGTAGGTGCCAAGCAAAGCAGTTCAACAATACCGATTGGTCGTTATTAATCGAAGCTTGTATGGAGCATAATAGATACGCTGATGTAAAAAAATTACTCGCAGAATCAAACGGAGAAATAGACGAATTTCTAAATTACAGAATAATGAAATGGGCCATAAAAGTTGGCGACATTGATCTGATCCAGCTTTGCGATGATCTTCTTCCAGACGTAAGTAGCAAATTTAAGTAAGTTGAACCTTGTTTACCAAAAGTCAAGCTACTAGCCCGACTACTTATTTCAGTCATGATATGTAATATAACCTTTATCCTACAATAACAAACGTATCACTGCTAGACTGCAGTACAGTATGCTCTCGATCACGCCGGTTTTTGTTCGTAGAAACTTGGAAAAAGGAGATTATTTGATGATCATCATGCTAGAGCGTATTTGAACGCCAATCGCGTCGAGCAGTATTTGATGATGTTGGTGAATGCGTTGGATCAGGCAGATAGCGAAGCCGAATTAAAAACTTATTTACAAGGTTTTCCTCGAGATGGAATTTTAACGATAATGGCTCAGAAATATGAACTGATTCCGTTCGGTAAGTCTGCATGTTATAGCTAGTTGCGGTGACGCTCGTCGCATCGGAACTTCGCACAAATACTATAATACTTCTATTTAAATACTCGTAATTCCATCCAGTCGTTTGTTTTCAGTCGAAATATTGCTGGAGAAATGTGCGGAAAAGGGCGGTGAAAATCTTGCCGCGCATATTCGGTGGATCCATTTCATGTCGGTGAAGAATTTTGAAAAGGCCGACCAAATTTGGGAAACCCACCTTCGACACAACGACGTTGCGATTTCATTTAGAAGACTAATATCTTTGGTGAAGCAGAATTCGGACGTGGAATTGGGAACGAAATTAATACGTGTGATGGAATCGAAACCAGATGTGCAGCCTAATGCTTTAGGTCTCGCATATGGAACTCTAATTGCTGCTCATCGTGAGTACACTCGTATCATAAATCAATTAAGCACACTTTTCAGTTAGTCGAATTCAAGAAACGTCAGTCGGTTCTCACGTTCTCAGTGATGCTGGAATATATTGATTATTCCTGGTAAGGTGAAATGCCCTAATAAGGCCTACTTTTTTGTAATTTGCTCATAGTGACGTTCCGATTGATAGTTTCCTTTCCCCTTTTTTTTTAAAGGTGAAAGTATAAGGGGTGGAGCACAAACTGACACCCTCAAAACCTCCGTACAGTGATCGCACTTTCCAAATCTTCATTTCAAAATGGCGGTTTCTCAGACCTTATTAAGAACACGTGTACCATAATAAGGCCCAGTCCAAAACCTGATAAGGCCTAACTTAAAACCTAATACGACCCAACTCTTACCATGAGTTATCAGGCTTCGATTAGGGCATTTTACCTTAGATGAAATATGGTGTGTGCTTGACAACTTTTCACGTTTATTGATGCCGACTTGATGACAGGAGGTATCCCAGCATTCCGAGATCTTATTCTAGAAAGTAATAACTAGTACAAGATGCGACACGTTACTTCTCATTTAATCATCTATAAATCTCGATAACAACTCTCTAAATCTCACATCACATCTCTGATGCAGAATTGACCATGTACAAATCGTTCATACTTGAATCTTTGCTTTGATTCTCGTGTCCCCCAGTTACCAGTAATTCCGTGGAAGAAGCGCTGAAAGTACTCGAACATGCTTTGTCGAAGTTGACCATTGATCAAATAAGTAGAGTCAGTTTGGATTCATTAAAAGCCGCCTGTCTATCAAAAAGTATATTGTTCCCATATGACCTATCGGTAAGTAAACCCATTTAAGAATCGCGAACTTATTTTACATATTAGGTATCGAGTATTACGTTAGTTGAAGTCCCGATCTTTTTTTTTTCGGGTAAAGTGTCGTATGTTGTTTCTACTTTTATTATAGACCCTCATCGAATGACAGCGCTCGAAGGAAAGCTGCCTCCCCCGAAATAATCGTGTTTTTAATATTGGAATCCATTTTTTTTTCTGTTTCAGCTAAGTAGTAGCGCACAGTTACCTGAAAATGACGACAGCGATACTGACTGAAAACGAATTTTTGGCCGTGCAAATATTATATGTTGAACTCTGTGATTCTAGTAGGTAGTTGTAAAAAAATATTAAATTGTTAGTTTACGTTTTCGTATCTATTCTACGTTTATTTACAAATTTATTGCCGTTGTGGAAAGGGTAGGCTCGTAATTTCAGAAGTACAAAAAAGACCTTTATCTCCACTGGTCGACTGAAATGTTGAAACTAAAATTGTCACACGATCTTCAGTGATCCATCCTTTGAGGAATGTATGATTACACGTTTCGTCAAGTAGATTGCCCATAATCGTACAACGTTAACATTTAAGCTAATTCAGACATTAAGTACGTATAATTTACTCCCGCGTAATGAAATAGAAATCGGATTCCTGTTTCCTTAACAGATAATACGTCAGTGAAAGGAATAATACGAGATTCGTCCGCTGACTCAACTGAAATCTGTGAGAACGGTTAGTTAGTATCTCAGGGTTTTCTGATTCGCTGTTGCCAAGCATCGGTATTCCTGCAGTTACATCATCTTCAATACCACACTCATTCGTTCCTCTTTTGATTAAAAAGAAACCGCCATCACCCCAGTCATAATTGAATATATTCGCAACCGTCCAGTATGGAGTGTTCGTTACATTATCAGTACCCCAGCCGATGATTTTCACAGAGTGATAATCAATGAATTTTCCTTTAACGTGTTGATAAACGCCTATTACAGGAACCGAGAAAGAAAAAAGAAAAAACGTATTACTCGATTCAGCAAATTAAATGTTAAAACATACTACACATTCCAAGGTAGAGGTAATTGATTACCGGATTTATAGTCGTAGAAATCGGTATACATTTTGAATGAAGTTTGAACCGGACCGTTCCTGTAAATTTCCGTTTTAATTGCACTTTCATTCTGGATTATAGAGTATGCTGATTTTCCTGAACAAGAAAAAATGCACAGATTAGTCGAAATCATTACTATATCGAAAGGTTCCTGCTCGATGGTCAAGTCACGGTTCTTTCGGACATCTGGTATTTTAGTTGAGAGCTGTATACATACGTTGATGTGTGAATCGTGAATCTAGATGCCCAAATTCAGGAAAAAGGATCGTGCGGCAATAGACCGATGAACGGCAGACAGAGACAGAAAACAGACTGATAAATAGTTAGCAAGGAAAGGGGTTTTATTTCTGATAGTTTTGGTGTGCTGAGTTTTTGATGAACATATAACCTACCATATATCTACCTACTGAATCGAACCGCTTAGAGCATGATAAAATTACAGAAATGTCAAATGAATCTTCAACCAGCCATATAGATGAAGAAAAATGAAGAATGAGTGATAGAGCACAAACATTTTAAAATATTTTATTATAAGTAATTAACACAGAACTATTAAATAAATTGACGCTATTAAGCGTAAGGGAACCAACCAGCAAAATCTGTTTTTGAGAACACGTGATTCGAAATTCAAGAGCCATGTAGAAACTATATGACATAACGTTCCCTCATAAGCTTTTTTTAACGAAAGTACTCATTTTTGAATCGGGGGCCCAGTTTTGAAAAATTCTACTTTTTACGCTCTTTCCGACGATATACGAATAACTCATTTTATTTCAAGGTGTCTGCAGGTTTGGAAAGTTTGGAAAAAGTCGGGAATTTGAAAAGTAGGTCAGGAAGTTTGTAAATTGTCAGGAAATTCAACAATATTTTTAAGAAGTTTGGAAAAAAACAAAGAAAGAACTCACGGAAAATTTTTTTCGTCATTTAATTTTACTTCAGCACTCTATATGTATATCTGTGAATAGGTGAACACCTTCCTAATGCTTTTACCCAAAAATCAACTTCAAATTTCAGTTCATTTTAACTATAGCATCTAGTAGTCTTAAGCATAAATATATACTGTCTATACTGTAAAGGCCAAAGAAGAGAAAAAAAAAGTTTGGAAAAAGTCAGGAATTTATATTTTTCCATTCTTGTAGACACCTTGAATCACCAACAATTTCCAACAGTCTCCTACAATCTCCAACAGTCTCCAGTTTCCTACAGTCACCAACAATCTCCTAAAATCTCCAACAATCTCAAGGTGTCTAGAGGTTTGAAAAATTTAGAGAGTTTGGAAAAAGTCAGGAATTTGAAAAATAGGTCAGGAAGTTTGTAAATAGTGAGGAAATTCAACAATATTTTTAAGAAGTTTGGAATAAAACAAAGAATGAACTCACGGAAAATTTTTTTCGTCGTTTAATTTTACTTCAGCACTCTATTATGTATATCTGTGAACACCTTCCTAATGCTTTCACCCAAAAATCAACTTAAAATTTCAGTTCATTTTAACCATAGCGTCTAGTAGTATAAACATAAATATATTATACTGTCTATACTGTAAAGGTTTAAAGAAGAGAAGAAAAACAAAGTTTGGGAAAGTTTGGAATTTATATTTTTCCATTCTTGTAGACTTGTAGACACCTTGGTATATCGTTTTGTTTGAAATGTCCAATTTTGATTCCCCGCCCCATCATAAGTCAAAATTCTGAACTCTTGGACAAATCAATGTCGAAGTCAAATTTGGGGCTATGAGAAACTGTGAATCGATATACCTATTGTATACAGTCCTACTTTCATCCCTCCCCTCTTGTGTCGCTACCGATATCGAAAATTGAATTGAGTGACCTTCGTAACCAGAAAAATTATTCATATACAAATTTTTTAGTTCTGAGCCCCCTTCCTAATGAAAATCTCGGTTATATCAATATCTGAATCGAATTTGGGAGTTATAAAGACCTATGAATCGATAGCCATATTATATTTTACCACAATTTCGTTCCCCTTCTCCTTCTTGGATTTAGGGTTAAACCAATATCGAAGATGAATTCAATAAGTTCGAAACCCCTTGGACGACTGCTTGTTTTCATGTTTTCAGCATTCGCCGTATAATGAAAGGTCCAAAAATTCCTTTCAAAAATAGTGCTCTGTACGAGCGAAATATAGCATTACTTTACCAAAATGTAAGTCATCTTTGTAAGAAGTGTTGTATTTGGATTGGCAGACGTTTTCGCATTTCGGCGTGGGTCCGTATTTAGTGCAATTTGGTCTAGGCCCTTTCATATGATGTTCGCAAGGCGGGAATTGGTACGGTTGGCAGCCCTGCAAAGATATTAATGTCACTCGAACCTGCTCTGCTCGAAACAGAGTTGATGAAGAACATATTATGTACTAGAGCTCTGTATACTTCATTGTAAGTACGATCGTCCACCATTTTGACTTCAACCGTGTCCGTGAATGCGAATCCGACTATGCAGAGCGTACCGCGTCATGGTACCGCGTAGTCAATTCGGTATCGACGGGCGCAGTTGGATTCAAAATACATCAGCCTGTGTAATAATTGGTAGGTAACTCACCTGTCTAATAGGTATACTTATTTTCACAAGCTTCTTGTTTAGATGACATTTCACTTGGGCCGAAAAGATCAAAATACCATCAGTCGGGGGGGGGGCGGGATGTACGATTTTCGAAGTTTTTTTAGATATAACTCGGCGAGTAGTGAAGGTAGCGGTCAAATTCCTTTAGCTAGTGCATTCCACATCCTTCAGTTATCGATTTCCCTAAATAATAAACATCTATTGGCAAAATATGATTTTGGGGAAATTTTTAAAAAGAGCAAGATCAGTATACTGGCTATTGTGGGGTGAAAATGTACACCAATAAGAAATACGTTACGGGAAACACGTTTTCGTTGCTGAAATTCGACACATGGAAAATGCATTCGATCCAAAAATTTAATTGTACCTAAGTATCTTGTCTTTCGATTGGAGCTACTTTCAAATCTCGTTCACAGTCGATACTTTTTTAACGAAAAAATCGAATACTAATCACCAAAATTTCGCTTTACTGCGTTCCGGTTACGATTTTTTTCCTTCATCTGCACCAAGAATTCAGAACATAAAGCACAGTACATCAATAGATTCGTTATTTCCTCCTCTCTTTGATTTAAAAAAAAAATAATAATAATAATAATATCGGTACTTTATTTCCACCTGCGTAACGTGAGCATATGGGTCGAAAAATGTGAGGTTGTATACATTTTCACCCCGGGTACATCTCTCTCCCCCAACTGAGGTAACCGTATCTGGAAGTTACGAATTTTTATCTTAATTTACTTATCGTTTACGCGGATAGCAATGCCCAACTTACTTCTTCGGACCCATAGGGTCCTCCACTGACAATACCGAACTCGACCCAGTACTTCCAAGCTGCTCTGTGGGACCCACCGTGACATCCTTTGCCGCACTGATGACAACAGCTCACCAGGTTTGCAGTCGAATATTGAAACTGGAGCTTCCCTTTCGAATGGATGCATTGCCTATCGGTCATCGCTGTTACAGCACTCATGGCCTGCCAGTCAAAATAAATATGTACGTCTGTTATTATAGCCAGACCAGCGTTTAGTTCATCTCGCGTTTTACGCGTCAGGTATACTTCAGCGTTTCAGTTGTTGGCTCGTAGAAACTGTAATCATTTCCAATTCGTAGCTCAGTTTCAGTACCCATGTTTTGAGGTAGGGTAGCGCACAATTGCCAACGCCAATCGAATGTCTCTCCTTTACCTACTTCGAGTCTCATTTATGCACGACATTAAATTGTCGGTCAGAATTTGCCACTGTGAGAGGAAAAGTTTGTTCGATTTATCCCCAAATCTTACGGCGCGAGTGCCAGTATCATTGCAACGAGTTCATTTTTCGATTAATCGGCTAGCCCTTCAGGCAGAGGTGGAAAAAGCACTATGCGGATTGAAAGTCGAGAAGACAGTTGGGCCTGACGGGATCGACAGCGGGACCCTGAAACTTTTGACGGAAGAACTAACCCCCTTTTTCACCAGGCTATGCAACAGAATCTTGGAAGAGGAAATCACTCCGAGGCAATGGAGGGAGTTCGAAAAAGGAAACAAAGACAATATCAAAAAGTACAGACCAATTAGCCTAACATCTAATTTGGAAAAAATTTTTATAAAAATTCTCAAAATTCGACTTTTTCCTGTACTAGACGAGCAACAACCAGGGACTTACCGATACGAAGGCAGGGAGGGGGCAACTCCCCCCTGTAGAAATTTTTCACTCAGCAGTTAGGAAAATCCAACAGGTTAAAAGTTTTTTTTCCCCCTCTGATACTTGGGAATTGAGTTGAGAAGTTGGGAACATCCAAGTCAAAAGGATTTTCTTCTTTTGCTTTGATACTTGGGAATTTTGAGTTGAGTCAGTTGGAAAAATCGAACAAGTCAAAAGTTTTTTTTTTTTTGCTTCGATACTTGTGAATTCAGAGTTGAGTCAGTCGGGATTTTCACAATTTTTACCCACCCCCTCCCCCAACGAAAAACTCTTCGGTACGTCTCTGGCAACAACAGAAGGAGCAAGTTGGTTTTAGAAGAAACCACTCAACAGTGGACCAAATTTTTATATTGAAACAAATTATTGAAAGGGCAAACGAATACAACTTCAATGCTTACTTTTTGTTTATAGATTTTGAAAAAGCGTTCGATTCGGTGGACCATAGATTTTTATGGTGGGCTCCAAAGTCACAGGGAGTGGACCAAAAAGCAATAAACATAATCAGAAATGCTTACGTCAGAATGGATAAAAAAAAGGAGAAAGGTTCAAAATAGAAAGGGGGGTAGACAAGGCGACCCACTGCTACCAAACCTCTCTAACTATGCTCTAGAGGAAGCAATGCATCAAGTACGAGTACGTTGGGAAGGTAGAGGAATAAAAACAGATGGCGAGAATATGTAAACAATCTGAGATTTGCTGACGATGTAGTCCTATTATCAAGTAGTTTAAAAACGAGCTGACTGCCATTGCTGAGGAATTTATCGAAGCATGCGGAGAGGCGGGGTTAAAAGTGAATACCAGCAAGACGAAAATATTACCAAATGCGGAAATGACAGAAGTTCAGAGGGGAGAAAATTCGGACTTCCCAGACCGATGGCGCGCTAGCATCGGGCCTTCCTCCCTTTCCGCACTTCAGGAAATAGTGCCATGGAATTCTTATCAACGTTAGGATACACTGTACGTAAACAATGCCTAGCATCTCATGTAATCCTAACGTTGATAAGGTTCTGTTGAATCTTGGGAAGTCCGAATAGAATGGACAAACGAAATAAGCTACTTGGGTCAAATAATGTCGTTTAATAAAGCGAGAGAAAAAGAACTTTCAAACAAAACCAAATGTGGTTGGAGCAATTATTGGAGACTAAGGCATGTGTTCAAAAGCACACTTCCAATACCATCTAAGGCGGAGGTCTGGAGAAGCTGCATACAATCTACGGGTTTGGTTCAATTCGGCGCGGATGATTCGGCACCGCCAATTTGGCGCGACCGATTCGGCGCGGCCAGTAACTTGGGGCAGTATTAATTTGGCGCAAAATAAGTTGAAGGTATACGCGTAGTTGGAGGATTTGATGATTTACTTCGAGAATACGTACATTGGGCATCCTCTCAGGACAGGAAGAAAAGACCCACGATTTCGTATTCCGTGGTGGAATGTTTACCAAAGAACTCTAGATAACGATCCGCGTATGTACTAATAACTGTGCCAAAGCCGAACATCGGCGTTTGCAAGTCGAATTTGGTTTTTCGCACTCTACCCAGGCACAGAAGGCGTGGGATGTGCACTATACACACACCTGGAGAGTACCACGGCGCAACCCCCACTGAAAAAGAAGAAGCACGTCGACCGCGAGGAACGAATAAAAAATTGTTGTAGACTACGATAGCAGAGGGACCATCGAATACTTGTAAGCGATATAGCGCACAATTTGTAGGAATGTATTGTCGAAAAATAAGGGGGCATGATTTTAACGTATTAATTTAGCTTATAATAAATCTTTCTTTTGAAATTTATCTTTTAGAGAAATTTTTTCGCGTCGAATTAAATGTGCGCCAAGAAATGTAAATGGAGGTATGCGGGGCACATTATGAGACAGTGGGAAGGAAGGTGGGAGAGAAAGGTGGTGGGATGGATCCCATCATCCCATACGATCTAAGCAGAAGGAAGGGGAGACCCATCACTAGATGGTGTGACGAATTTAGGAAAAATTCTAGTCAGACATGGAGAAGACATACCCAGGACAAAAAGAAATGGGTTGGCGAAGAGAGGGGGGAGCTTATGCTCCTGATCACACGCGCCTCTTAATGTAGCTTAGTGCAGCGCGGTGTACGTATACTCTGAGGAACAGTTTTACTTTGGTATTTATTTGTATGGACACTATTGAATGCAATTATTACTCGTATTATCTTTTCATCGAGTCACGTTTCAGAGAACCCATTTGTGCGTTTTGCCAGTTGTCATCTTCGTATTCACGGTTGGTGAAAATTAATGGTAGGTAGTATTCGGCATTTCACATCATTGACTCCGGACTGTTGAGAGTCGTCCAGTAGTCGAATAAAATGAGAATAAGAAAACAACTATAAAAACAAAGAAAACAAACAAACCCAACAGCATCCGCAAGAAGCCTGATCCCATACTTCCCGAATTGATGGACAGTACGGCCACTGAAGTCGTGAGTCAAACTCAGCCGGTAGGTTTAGTTCTACAACAGAAACGAACGGTAAGATGGGCCCGTCATCTTCAGCAGTATCGTGGTTCTCAAGTGAACATGAGAGTCCAGTACAGGGGATAACATGAGCATTGTGGCCCGCCTGCAAAGGAGCGAAGATGAAATATGTAATTTTTTCAGCACGGCGCGGAAACACGATTTTTGGCCCGCGTTTTTCATGCGAGAGATTTTGCGTTTTAGTCGCACTGAGGAAAACAACTATACTTGGAAATTGCTATGAAATCATTTTTTGTTTTTTTTCACACATTCGGCTAGTTTAGAAAATGGTTTCTCGTGCTTGTATCCCAATTGATAGGACACTTTTGCAAAAACGAAACAGATTGAATAGGTAAAACTTGCTGACGACTGCGCAGGGTATGTCTACCAAATACGAATTTTCCAAAAGTATGACTTTCGAATGACTTTTGTACGACCTTTTTTTGAAACAATTTTCAGGCCGGAACAGAATTTCCAAAAGGAAAAACAAATTCAAAAACATACTAATTTCAAACAAAATTATTGAAGAAACTTGAATAATAACGAATTATTGCAAAGAACACAGTTTCTCGATTAAGTTTCAATTTGGCCATTTTTGACTTTAAGAAATATTGCGATTATTCAGGAAGAATTAGCAAACTTGTAAGTAATTAGAGGCAACTAGAAAGAAGCATCATCCGGTAAGTCACTTTTTTGGCAAAATAGAGTTATTAATACTTACTGTTGGAACGGGAGTAATGGGTAGAAGTAGCTGAGCTATGGTAGGATGCCTGAAAGGATGCTACAGTCCAGAAAAACGGATTTCAAAATTCACGTACAGGTAAAGAATCACGTACGTAAACAAATTGTTTTTCATTTTTCTCGCTTCGCCACAAAAGTGACTTACCTGCTGTTTTCCCTGTACCCTTCAATTGTACTTTTATAGGTATGACTTGTATGGCCGCGGTAGACACCCTGCTACGAGTATATAGGATGTGCACTCTGAAGCGTATTAGTGTTACAATATGGATTAAAAATGAAATGGTACGCATTACCTTCCACGTTGTTCCCAACGAATTGACATCATTGATCAACGTGTCCGAAATATTATTCGAATATCTTCTAGTGGCAGACGTGCTAATCAGAAAGAGTTTCAAAACACACGGCAGAAAGAATCTCATTTTGCTAGGACCTGTCCCAACTTAAAGGCAAAAATAAGTGAAGCTCGCTCTATATCCAAGTTGACGGTGTGAGTTGTAATAAGGTTGAACAAGAAAAAGTACGAAATAGCAATGTCGAATACAAACTTAACGCCCGAGGAACGTGATGTATTACTAATAGCACAATAACGTATGCACGATAAAAAATGGCCGATTAACGAAAGCGGATTATGCCAACGATAATTTTTGAATAATGAATTTTCGTACCGAACTGAACTGCTGAACTCGTTAAGAAGACCGTTGAAGATCGAAGGGCTCGTTCAGCATATTATGCCAAACAAACCAAATGCTACAGTATCGAGCCACTTACAGTGTGTTTTTTTTTAACTGCGCCCAAAACTCGCATATGAATCACATTGTGGCAAACGCTCCCGAATATTCGAGATAGATTGATAGACAAAGAACGAGATCGACAAAACATCGATAACGAAGAGCGATAAGGAGATTTGCCGATAGCACCCACCGTACGCAATATTCAAAGAGGAAATGCGCGGGAAAATTGAAAAAATTGTATGTGACAGGAGACAGAGAGTATTGGGAGTCATGGAGCACATATTTTACGCAGAAGGACCGAAAACTACGTAAGCACGGAAAATAGAAAATCACCAAACATGTACCTACGTCACACATTAATATGTGGACACCGTGTCTTTTCTCCATAAGGAGTTTGACTTGACCTCACATTTTGTCGAACAGAAATCACAAAAATGTTCCTTTAATGGTCGCAAGTTATTTCTAGACTCAACTTATTGAATTTGATAATATGATGAGATTCATTAGGATTAATTCCAGCCCCGTAGCCATGAAGGGCAAGCTGGGGCTGAACCTCCTCTAAAGGTATCTTGAACCCTCCTAGGAAAAGATACTACCATTCAAAAAATCATCATTACGCTGAACGAGAAAGAAAGAAGAGATGAACAGACTTAGTATCACAGAAACATTTTAAAATTTAGAACAAAAACTTGGTTAACTAATTTGGGACTCTTGGATTGGAAATGGGATTTTTATGTAATGGCCCCAGTACACTCTCGCGAAGTTACCCGAGCCTGTTTAGACGAGGCGAGACACCCACTGAATTAAAATATAAAACCCATGTAAATACACTTTTCTATCCACTAGTTAAAAAATGTCGGCCCCCCCCCCAGGAGGTTCATAGAGCCCCACCCATGCATAAACTCTGGATAAGGGACTGATTAATTTCATTTTTATTGGTTTTTATCATACTTCTAATTTTGTATTAATTTATAGAATATTAGTAGTAGTAATAAATTGATTTGGTGATTTAATAAAAATATTAATTTATTGATAAATTAAAATTTTTATATTAATTTTAAAGATGTTTTTTTCAATTACATTAAAAAGTTCTCAAATTTCCTGTAAATTATTACAGAATATAGTCAGTGGCGGATTCATCACTTGAACCGGGCCATAAACGGCCAGAAAACTGCTTCCCTCGCTAATCAGGCTGACCAAATAATTATTATTATTTTTTTTTTTTGGGGGGGGGGAGTAAAAATTTTTTGCTTACTTTTTCAATACTTTCTTTCCACGAAGTGATAAGCATATGTTACTACTTGTTTGCTTCATTTGCTCGTAAAAGAGTCTTCTTCTTTTATAGTCTTAACGCTGAATTGTCAAAAAATAAAATGCACCTAATAAAAAAAGAATAAATCATTTTTCAGAAAAAGGGAGAGTACTCTTTTTTGTGAGGCAAAAAGAATATAAATACTCTAGAAAAGAGTAAGTATATCTAGGTACTCTCTCATATGTTAGCACTACCATGCTCTATGCACTTCCTCATTACGCTTTACCAGTTAGACAGTTATCCAGTTATCCAGAGTTCAAATGAAAAAAAGATTTCAACTATGTACATATTCCCGGAGAGAAATTTTGCAGGTGATTATTACTGTGAAAATAGTAAAAGTGTTTGGCTCAGCAGCAACAAATGGGAAAATCACTTTGTAAATTTTACCACACACGATTCCGCCCCCCCCCCCAAAAAAAATGCCGCCCTAGGCGGCCGACTACTCCGCCTACTGCTAAATCCGCCACTGAATATAGTCATATTGTGACATCGTAGCACGACTGAATGAATGCAGATTTAGGTTTGGGTTGAAAGAATCCGAAATATGAAAACTTCTGCGTCCATTATAATTAGCATTAACATGTGCAACCGAAAAGAAACACAGAGTACCTGCGACCTGTCTTTAACTCACCAGTACATGGAGCTATGGTGATGTGGGTTAAAATATCGTAATCTGTATAATACTTCTAGTTTATAGAAATCAACTTGTGACCATTAACGAAAAATTTCTGTGATTTCTGTTCAGCAAAATGTAAGGCCAAGTCAGATTTCTTATGGAGAAAATACACGGTGTCCACTAGGGTGTCCCTTATTTTACAAGTTTTCGCCAATTGATTAGGGTCGCATTGAAATTTGTTCCAATGGACCTAGAAACTCGCCATAAAAAATTTGAGCTCAATCTGAGATCATTAACCCATGCTGCTTTGACCTTAAAGTTATGTGTAATACTGAGATTTTACAAAAAAAACGCGAATATCTCGGAACATATCAACTTCAGGACCAAAATGCATGTAACATAAAATGTTCCTTGTTAAATTTTCTATAAGAAAGATCTAATACCTCTAGAACGTATATTCACCGAGATAATCACAAAAAAATGTGAAAGTTTCGAGGAACGTGGCTTTTGTTATTTTTTCTTTTATAACCGATCTTTACTAGCTAAACCGCAGTTATCTAAATACATATTCACATTAGGAGCAAAATACAAATAATATAAAATGTTCCTTGTTAAATTTTCTATAAGAACGTCCTGTACAACTTTTCTTTAGAAGACATATTTATTGAGATAATCGCAAAAATGCGAGCAATTTTCGAAGAACATAGGATTTTTTATTATTTAGGGCTGAAATATCTATTAATGTCGGGTAATGCGCACTACAATAAAACTTCAGTCTCCGTCTACTGGGGCGAATGTCCCATTTGGCCCCTTCCCCACCTAGAAACTCGCTATGAAAAATTTGAACTCAATCTGAGATCATTAACCAGTACCGCTTTGATCTTGAAATTATGTGTGATACTGAGGTTTTACAAAAAACCGCGAATATTTCGAAACATACCAACTTCAGGACCGAAATGCACATAACATAAAATGTTCCTTGTTGTACTTCCTATAAAAAAGACCCTATACAACTTTTCTCTACGGTTTTTTTGTAAAAACTCAGTATTACACATAACTTTAAGGTCACAGTGGCACGGGTAAATGACCTCAGATTAAGCTCAATTTTGTATGGCGAGTTTCTAGATCCATTGGAACGAATTTCAGTGCGACTCTGATCAACTGGTAAAACCTTGTAAAATAAGGGACCCCCTCCACATTTCTTTTTTCTGTGCTTCTTCAAGAAATCTGTGTTTTATGACGGCTTTCCACTGTCTCCTATCACATACAATTTTTTCCGCGCATTTCCTCTTTGAATATTGCGGGAAAAACACGAAAAAGAAGCGTCTACATAATTTTGTGAATCACTGTATAAAGGTCGCTTGCCGTCGCCGTACCGTCTAGTTTTCGAATGCGATAATAGGTCTGTTCGGGCAGCGTACAGAAATTAATCTTGATGATTTTTTCTGTAAGTTCTGTACAAACGTCTCTGTTCGTTTCTGTAGTGCTGTTGTGTAATCGTTTTATCGTATGCTCGAACACTTTTTCTGCACTTTCTGTTGAAATTTCCGATCAACGTTCATTTTCATGGATAAATCTCTACATAAAATAAAATTGAACAATGCAAATCACCTTCAACGTTCTCTTGTGAAATTATTTAATTGTTATCAAATTTTTTATAAGGAATAACAAAGTTTTTTTTCCGTTCCAGCTGTTCACAAAAAAGTTACAGAAACTTACAGTACCTCCAGAGGTACTGTAGTTCTGCAAGTACAGAAACTTACAGAAACTCCAAAAAGTCGGTGCTCGAACATTCTCTCTGCAGTTACAGAAAGTGTAGAAAAGTTGCCCGAACGCACTTTCTGTACATTTTGTCAATTTTGGTAGTTTCTGTACGCTGCCCGAACAGACCTAATTATTGTAGGCGTTGTCGAAGCCTTCACACTACTGTGCTTAGTGTTGTGGTGTATTCGTGTGGAATAAACGTCGTTATTCCATAATTTATGCGTTCTTGGGGCGAATATCGTTACAATATGAAAGAGGAAGTCAACATCGCAAAAATAGAAAACATAAAAGTGTGTGACAACAACGGACTTCTTAAAAAAATAATACTTTAAAAACGGGGCGCATGTCGTATTTTTTCCTCGAATCAACATATTTGACGCTACGGGCCCTTGGCCGGACATGATCGATAGTAGACTTGCACAACTGCTCTGTCATCGGGTGTCAGACAGCCAGTTTCAAAAGACTTATCATTGAGGACAATTTTGCTTGGTACTCAGGAGAACACAACGAAAGCAGGAAAAAATGCAATCTCCAAACGTGTTTTATAGAATGATAGGTAGGAATCTTTCTTCAGTTTACGTTACAATAAAGACAAATAAAGACAAATAAATATAGATCCATTCGCGTTAGTAAAATTCAAATATGTACTATCATCGACAGAATTTCAATTTTCCGTACTATCAGACAATAAGAGTAGAATACGCGGCGTTCATAATGCCTGAACGAATACGGTAAAATACAAATAATCAATTTATCATTGAAATTTTTAAAATGAGAAAAATTAACAAAATACACATAACGAAAAACCAGAGAAAGGTGATGTTCAATTCACAAGAAAAAATAAAATAGAAATACGCAATCTACGAGGCTACGAATCTGAAACTCGCGAAGGAATATATTTCCAAGTTGCCATGCTTTCGGCGAAGTCGAAAAATGAAAAAAAGCAACGAGAGCTGAACTTCAAATACCTGCTCGAAAAATAATGTTTCAGAAAAAAAAAAAAAAAAAAGGTCGTGACTCGAAAAACATTATTTATCGAGAACTGGCGACGTTATTATTTTTCTGAATATTCGTTACCCAATTACCAACGATACAGACGGTGTGTTTCACTTTCAGTTTCGAAACCAGAAGATGAACTACCGCAATCATTTCTCAGTTAGAGACACATTTTACTAAAAAATTTAAAATAATGAAAATACGTAAGTAGTGATACAGGTAAGAAGAATAAACGACTAAATTATCGGAATACGGCTATAAAGCTGCGCAGGCAGCTTTTCATAATTTGGCGAACCAGAGGTACTATAAGTCCATTCGACACATGACCTAATTCTTCGCCTATTATATTAAAATTACTCGAACAATCGAGAAAAAATACACAATTTCAAACAAATACTTATGATAAAAAACCAAAACAAAAAAACACAGTCAATAGCGTTTGTAAGTCTACTTATTTGAATAAGAACTTTTTCAACGAATACCGAAATTTTGGCGGTTTCATCCAAAGGTGGACTTGATCCGCAGGTACGAAAGATTGAGGATTATAATGAGCAGCTAAGTTCACTGCAATAATCAAGAAAATTCGAATTAATTTCCTTAATACGCGAGACACGAACAGTTACCCCATTGAACAAATACATTAATTCGTAATTTTTTCCATACCGTCAAAAGGGGTAATATTGGACATTGGTGGTAATATCGGTCACTCATGAGTCATGACTTGCTGCAGGAGCGCTGGTATCGCTATTAGCCAGTTACCGTTTAGCGGGTGCTCTAACTAAACCCCTTTCTGTTAACAGAGAAGGGCGTTGTTCGTTGTTCACTATTTGGTGAACTTAGTAACTTGTTCATGTAAAAAAAACAAAAAAAAAACAACCAAGAACAAGAACTAGTTTACGATTTTTAGACCTGATCAACTTGCTCAGTCTTTGTTCATCTGTTTTTTGTAACTTTTTTTTTTTTTGGCTTTTTCTTATACATTTCCACTTTTTAGACTTTAGTTTCAACAAAAAGTTTGGGTAATAGCCTAGTTGGACGCAGCTAAGCAAAAAGCGACATTTGTTGACAAAATGAGTCATTACTATTGTTGGAAAAAGCGTAAGTAGAATTTTTTTAAATTGGGCCCTCAATACCAAAATGTGTATCCACGTTGAAAAAAGCTTATCAGTAAACGCTATGCCTGTAAACCAGCATTATTCAATTGGCTTTTAATGTTACGTTTTCTCAAAAAACAGATTTTGTCGATTGGGCGTCTTTTGCTTAACAGCGTCTAGTTTTCAGTTGTAGGTTATTACCCAAGAAATTTTTGCTCGCTTTCCTCGCAATTTTTCGTACCCCTAATTTTTAATGAGCAAGACCAAGAGCAAAGGTTCTTTTCGATGAACAAATGGTGAATTAGATCAGTCCGAAGACCAAGTGAACAAGAGCAAGAACTAGTTCATTAAAAATGGAAAAGAACAAGAGCAAGAGCAAGTTCATTAAATAGTGAACAACGCCCATCTCTGGCTATTACCCAAACTTTTTTTTTAAATCCCTGTTGAAATCCTATGAGATTGTTGATTAAAATTTAAATAATATTATGATTCGTAATTGTAACCCTGAAGAAACTAAAGTCTGGGAAGTGGAAATATACTTATGAGAAAAAGCCCAAAAAAAGTTACGAAAAAAATGAACAAAGAATATGAATAAGTTGATCAGGTCCAAAAATCTTGAACTAGTTCTTGTTCTTTATTTTGGGAAAGGGAGGGGGACATGAACTAGTTCAAAATTAAGTTCACCACGTAGGGAACAAGAGCGAGTGAACAACCTGCTCTTCTTCATGAGCAACACCCTTCTCTGCTCCTTTCCTTTATTTTTTTAATTTATTGTTAGAGTGCCGATACAACCACCCGTTAAATATGAGGGATTCGCCTTGCAACCTGTCAATGGTGCGGATAAAACTGGAATTAGTCAACTTACTTTTCACTTGAAGTACCCATTTAGGAAGACATTTCTTTGGAAGTTCTTCGTCATCCGTCGAATCATCGGTATTCACATCATCGATTCCATAATCGTCTTCCGTTTTTGGAGGGAGAGGCCATTTATCTTCTCTTAACGGAGTAATTTTGTAGGAGCTTATGTCGGCTTCATTCTACGCAAAGGTCAACCATTATCAGTTAAACGCTACTACGTATCTGCGATGTCACATCACTTTTTTTTTTTAAATTTCTTTTTTTCCATTGAACAATAATATTGCATCTACGAGTACAAGCGACACACACGAAAGTGAGCTTCCACTTATTTACGAATCGAATAGGAGGCTGCATACTTACTAGTTTGTTCAGTATTAAAAACGGAGTAGACGGATTTTCTTTTTTCACGAGAGGGCTCCTGCAACAAAAATTCCGAGTACACGCGTTTTAAAGCGAATACTCTTCGAGAAAAATGACTGTTACGAATTAATAACGGGGAATATTAAACTGCACGAAAGGTAAATGGCGTTTGAATGAAAATTAAAAGCACGAAAAAGTAATTCAAAATAACGAAATTATCAGTAGCGTTAACGAAAACCACCTTGCACGAAATGTTTAATGTTTTTGAACGAAAAAAGAAGAATTGTGACGAATTGTACGATAGACATGATGCTAGACAAACAGAGAAATTGATGAGAAAGCGAAACGTGAAGCACCAGAGTGGCTAAAACGACCTCTCCTTTTTGATCTAAGAAGCAATTCATACCAAAAACTACCACTTGTGAATTACTTTTAATTAGGCCAGTTTTCTGACTTTCAGTTTACATGCAGTGGAATGAAAGGATTGGCAAATTCCAAGCCTCCAGAGGGCAGTTCAAATCGATGGTCTCTAGAAGGCAGCCACCTTATTTGAACTCTCTCTTACAAGAAGCATCAGTTATTCATCTCACACTGTAATCCGGTATGATTTCTCAATTCTGAATTGCAAAGATCAACATTAGACTGACCAAACTTCCTCGATTAAGAAGGCTCGTTATCACTGCCATGCCATTGCATGCAATAGAATGAAAGAATCAGCAAATCCAAATCCTCCAGAGGGCACTGCAAATTTAAAGCCTCTAGAAGGCGCTGCCATTAAATAAGCCAACATTTTCGCAACCATCAAAACTAACACAAACCCAAACTGGTCTATTTTCAGTTCACCTGAAAATTGCTAATTCAATCATTTTGTGATTTCTGACTTTCCTTTTCGTGCTAAAAAATCACACCCATTTATAACGGGTACGCAAACGAAAAATTCTGATAAAATAATACAAAATTACTTTTTGTCGACGAGAGGAGTACTACTCATGGATAAATCTTTTTTTATCCTTTTCAAAGCCAACCGATAGCTCTTCCTCGCCATTCCAGAATTGCGTTCCACAGTCTAGGAATCAGGTTAAAAAAAAAACAAAAAAAAACGTGTATTACTAAAGTTAATAATTATAGCTGGAGTGAAAAATGCGAATAACTACGCAAATCCAACCTTTTTACACGCATTAACCAATTCGGTCCGGCTAGCTGCTTCTGCTCTCGTCATTCGTTTCTTGTTTCTCAATTTTCTATCAGATCCATCGAATGATTCCAAAATATAAGAGCAGAAACCGAGACTATCCGAATTATAATCGTTGGAATTATCGAATCCACGAAACCCTCCATTGTTCTTGGTGTTCCTGGAGATCAACACGGACGACGAACAAGTTTCTGTTTCTGAAGATGCATCGCTGGTCTGGTACTTCCGCAACGGGTAGCGCCGATTTTTTCGTAACCTAGGTCATGAATCCAGACAATATAACTAAACGGAATTAAAGCTACTTTCGCAATCGATGACGTATTGAACTCGTGCGTACCTCTGGGACAACGACATCTCGTATAAATCCTCTTCTTGATCATCTTGCGTCTTGAAGGAAACATTCAAGTTCTTTTTGGACTTTTTTCCCTTCTGTGTAAAAATATAACAAATTTACTGCAAATCGACTTTCTTTCCTGCTAGATGAATAAAATTCCAGAAAAGAAGAAAACACTTCGATTTTTGAAGCCTGAATTCGGGTTGGATAAGAAATACGCGGGTCGCTGTGCGGCCAAGTGGTAACGTGCCCGCTTCGCAATTCTTGCGTCTCGGGTTCGAGTCCCACCAACGCCGGAAAAGCTAGTGATACTCAAACTCCTAGTGAACACAGCGACTGCAATATCAATCGAGGTGCAAACATAGCACACCCTGTAGCCGCTACCAGTTCACACGAACAAAACATTACAATTACACGGCGTGTTGCCACCAGATCAGAAAGACTGGCACTGTGCGTTTGCACATCGTGAACAGCTTACTCAACGTTGTGAAACACGTAGCTAGTGAGCGGACTACGGCGGCACACTCTTTGGCACAGAAAGGAAAGCCCTAACGCAATAAAACCGTGGGGAAAGGAACGCCAAACTACCCCGCCCAGGAAAGTCACGCGTCAGAAGCCGCGACCGCCAGGCTTCCGGCATCGAATACGACACCTGAAGAATAGAAGAAATACGCGATACGATATCCGAATTTGACGACAGTCAAACAATGCGAGCACTTTTTTCACAATTTTTCACGTTACTTCTCTTTTACGAATTCTATTTTTCAATTCAGTCGATTACGCGCGGAAGGAAGGGAAGAGACCGATCAAGAGATATTTCAACGGGAGCGAAAGGCATTCTAAGAGATTCTCCCAATACATAAGACTGGCTTCAATAGATCGAATAAATCACATTAACATTACTTCTGTTTCCTTCGAGAATGAAGGATGAAAAACTGAAGAAGTTGAATACTAATTTCGTACCTTCATGGAACTAGTCTTGGTACAAGACATGGATGCCGGACATAATTTGGAGTCTTCTTCATTCGCTAACGTATTTACCTGAAATGCATCGAAAATTTGATATGACACACTCAATATACTAATACCGATCGACAAACCGGAACGAAAGAACTGGAGTACAGTAGAAGCAAAGCAGAGCTACTCACTTTCAAATTTCCCATCAAATCTCTTTCAAGTTTTACACCTGTCCGCGATAGCTTGCTTCTCCTTGTTTCTCTAAAACATCGACCAGCTTGTTTCGATTTCTCATCTTTCTCAAAGCACGGTGTGTTGCTACAAGAAATATCAATACGTTTCGGGACGAATCTGCAATCATTATTTTAGAAATAAGAACCAGGCCATTCTTTCACCTACTACTCCCACAAACTAAAATTTGAATCACAAACTTGGACTGCGTCGTTCTATCTGGTGAGTACTCCTCTTCATCTTTCGGTGACCTAAAAGAAACGTTCAGATTTTTCTTTGTCTCATTGTTGCCCTGCAAAAACGTATCCATTGTAAGCTCATTCGCGATATTCTACTCTTTTTTTTTTCCAACAATGAATATACATTTTTGATTTGGTTATAATTTTTTTCATTATATTAAAATTTTATGGAAATAATTTAATTAATTTAAAGATTTAAGTAAATGAAATCAATTTTTATGTCATTATGATTAAATTTTTTTATTAATTATAATTTAATAATATTATTTTGATTAATTTTAACCACCAGAGAAATTTCGGGGCTGGTAACCGAGAAAGAACAACAACTACACAGGTTCAGGCCTTGCTTCTGGTCTTTCGTCCATTTATCGACTTCATCTATCAATCTATCCACTTACCTACCAACTACCTGACTTCCAGGCTGACTCACTTACTTCCAGTTTGTCTCCTTTGGATCCGAGAATTTTTTTTCTGAGTGGAGGCAGGAATAGTGGCAAAAGGGGAAGCTAAATTTCTTATGAACAGGAAGATGAGTTTTAACGAGACCTAATAAGCCTGAATAGACATGAAGGCGCACAGACAAAACAAACACATTCCTAAGATATAAATAGAATAGAGAGAGCTGAACGACAGTCAGAAAAAAGAGCGATATAGCCTTATAGCCCCCCGGCTAGACACGGACATAATATAACTAAGAAATAATACTAAATTTGGAGACCAGGACAGAACTTGACTCTCGAGTCAGTATTCTCTGTATAAACGGGGGGGGGGGGGCTGCATGTCTGCCTACTCAAAAATCTACCGCCTTATCTATCTGCATGTCTGTTTGTTTGACTGGCAGCATAGCTGACTGTCCTCTTCGCTTGCTCGGAGCTACCTGTCCGAAGGGTTAGCTGACCGTTTCTCTGTCTCCTGGCTAGTCTGTCTTTCAGTCTGGCTAAACTTGGAACAACCTATGGGTCTTCCAAGTAGGAAATCCGGCATTATATTCCCTTGCAAGGAAGGAAGAAGCGGAGGCGGGCCCAGGTTTTCAGTACATAAACAGATAAAATATGAATAATACAAGTAGAGTGGACCGATCCTATACCTTTGTAGAATCCGTGCAACCATAAGGTACTAATACAATCTTCGGAGTTGAGCGACACAGAGAACTCGATTCAATTGGTTTCAGCTTCACAGTCACGTCAACACATTTCTAATCATAGAACACAAAATTTATATTAATAAATTAAACTGGTAAAAATAAAAAGATACTCCATCCGACAATGCCTAAGTTCCCTGCCGCACTTCCACTTACCTTCAGGTTTTCCTTGTTCTTCGATATGGCCAATGCGGCTGCTCTTTTTCTCGTCATCATGCCGGTAACAGGGGCGATACCCTCTGAACGAGTGTTCCGACCGCCGTCATTCACAAAGATATTTCTCACTGTTTCCGTGTAACACTGTTGTACAATTTCGGTACAATTTTTCTGGAAGCCCGTTTCATGCGAACGTAAATCGATACCAACGGTTTTTCTGATTCGAACATTCTGCTCGATCTCTCTTTTCCTGCAAATGGAAGAAAACGTTAGTATCGAAACTGCAAACTGATTCAAAACAGATATTCGACTGTGAACTCACGTGTAGTTGCACTGATGCTCGGTGAACGACGTAGCCTCCAGGGTTTCTTCGTCGACGATTCTACGGTGATAAGGACTTAGATTCAGATTCTCGTTAAGTTTGTCCAAACGTACGACGAGCTTATACTCGCTGTTACTACTTTCGCCGCAAAATGAACTCGACGATTTTTGACTAGAACATCCGACAAGTGCAAGATGTGTTTTCGGTTTCCGTCCCCGCGGTACTTTTCGCCCATTTGCGAGTATATTTTCTCTTCCGCTAGGACACGACTTCAGAATATTTTTGGCATTGATAAATTCAGCCGGCAGCGTGTCAACTGAGGTTCCTACTACATTTTTTACATCTCTTAATACGGTTTCGGCACTATTTTGTGGTCGATTATACAACTTACCATCAGCTGTCTTTTCATGTACCATCTTTCTCCGAGGCACGTATACCGATTTAGATCTAACAGATACAACGCTACTAGTAGTAACCGTCTCGAATCCTTCATACTCGTCACAAAGCGGCTTGTTATCAACGGATGTGTACTGAACTTGCGACATACTTTCACTGGCTCGTCCAAACAACAGCTTTCCATCATTCAGGTTAATTTTCAAAGAGTTGAAAGCATTGTCATTCAAATTTATCGGTGAGAGCACAACACTTGGTGTATCTCCATCTTGCTGACGGGACACATTCGCCGAAGATGATACACAATTATTTTCATCTACTTTTTGTAAAATAATTTTCAGACTTGTAATAGCAGCATCATGTTCCGAGACTCTAGTCCGAATTGCCTTCATCTTCTTCGGTTTCTCCGAATTCGCGAAACAATCCGGAGATCTCTGACGTTTTTTGTGTAGCCTCATCTTTGATTGGGCTATCACAGTAAAAGCGATTGCGTGGTAACGTTATTTCTTCACAGGACAACAAACAACAAATATCAGTACGAAGAAAACAGTATCACAATCGGAGGTTTAAGGATTTAATTATTAATTCGCGACAAATAACGTGAAAAAACAAACTCAACCATGCCATCAATCAGATTCTGGTGCACCCGGTTTTCGCAGAAAATCAACAATCTACACCAAGGTTTCTATACAATGGGTACCGACTACCGAGTCACCGACGTATCCTAAGGTTCATATATTACAAAGGTTATATCGATGCGAACGCAACCCGCTACACATCATGCGGCACGGAACCACGGAAGTGCACGGAAGTCTTAATGATTTTTTGAAACCTTACACCAAAGCCGTTCGACCTTTGACTATATATAACATGACTTTGCCTTACACTGTCTGTAAATCTTTAGCAAGTCAAGAAAATTAAATAAATTATTCACATTTGATTTTTTATTTTATTCATTGTAAATCAAATAGGGCATAGGGCTTTGTTATTGTGAGTTGCGACGCGAGTCTGTTTCAACTTCATGGATGGTGGAAATGTGTCGCGAACGTGGAACTGGAAGGGTGGAATGGTCAAACCAAAGCCTTATACACCAAGTTAGACGACTAGCGCGTTTCCGCGTTCTGCCGTCATGCCAGCGCGCTGCTATCGCTGAACTCCTTTGGTTGCATTGCACGTATATGGTGTTAAAATAGATAGGATTGTAAAGTAGGTTCTAGCAATTTTACCAATTTCGTGTTTTTTTTTTGTTCAATTTATTTTTGGTAACACTGTTTCTCTCGTATGGATGATGTAATTTGTATTTTTCTAAAATGTAACGTTTGTTCTTGTTATTCGGAAATTATAGTTTTAATTAAAACTCGCCTTAATTAAATTCAACATGGTAGCAGAGGCTAATGGTTAAATTTCGCAATTCGCGAGTGATACTTCGCGATGGACTCTGTTCGCGTAAATGCATTTTTGTGAAGTTCAAAAGTTCAAGTGTGTCCAACGATTCGCATGCGGCGTGCCTGAATCGGAAATTGAAAATGACTTCAAACCTGAAGGAAGTAAGAGCTTTTAATTTAAACGTCAAACCCTTTGACGGAACGAACTACACAACTTGGAAAGTTCGAATTCTGGCTATATTGGATGAATACGGCGTCAGCGATGTACTGTATGGAGAAACTCCGAGCTCGTCGAAAGCATCTGGAGGAAGAAATAAGGATAAAGATAAGGATCAGGAAAATGACAAAGAGGAATGGCGAAAACGGAATGGAAAAGCCAAATCGATCCTGATTCAGAACATAGCTGACAGTCATCTCCAGTACGTAGCTGATAAGAAAACGGCTCGAGAAATTTGGGAAACCTTACAATCAAGCTTTCAAAGAAAGAGTATTGTTAGCCAGATATTTCTTCGTAAAAAGCTCTTAACGCTCAAGTATAAAGGTAATGCTGATTTGAATTCTCATTTTGCATGTTTCGATCAGCTTATCACTCAATTACGAATTGCCGGTGGTAGGATCGAAGAAGTCGATGCGATATGTCATTTATTTATCACTCTACCGGACAGCTACGAGACAGTGATCACATCGTTGGAAACTTTAACGATGTCAGAAGAAAAAGACCTCACACTCGAATTTGTGAAGACTCGATTACTCGATCACGAGCTGAAACTGAAAAGTAAAAACGAAGCATCCGTGTCGAAACCGATTCAACAATGTGCGTTTATGGTCAAATTTCCGTTTCAATGTCATCACTGCGGTAAGGTTGGTCATCGTCGGGCAGATTGCTGGAAGTTTAAGAAATTGAATACGAATGACAACGCTTCGCCGCAAAAAGGTAACGATTCCGCGCCCCAAACGCAGCAGAAGTGGAATAACAATTCACAACAGAAGTGGAAACCAAATACTCAACCAAAGCAGAATAATTCAACCGTGTCTACGCAGCAGAAGCAAAATCCGAAGCCTAAAGCTGAGCAAGCTGACCTAGTTACGTTCGATTATGCTTTTACCGTTGATCATGAACCTGTACTGAATGAAAACGGCAGTAACCGGAAAAAGAAATATCTCGACTCTGGTGCTACGAAGCACATGATGAATCAAGAAGACGATTTCATCTCGTTGAGTCATTTTCCAGAGCCAGCATCAATTGGTTTGGCTGGTGAAGGCTGCGAATTGGAAGCGATTGGAATTGGTACAGCCGCTATCACTGGAGTTGATGGTGTGGTATGTAAGCTCGAAAATGCCTTATTTGTGCCAAATTTACGCCACAGTTTGATTTCTGTGTATCGATTGGATGTCAACGGCGCTGACATTAATTTCAAAAATGGCAAAGCGCAAGTTTGTTTTAACGGTAAACTGGTATTGTCTGGAAAAGCGGTTGGTCAAGGCCTGTATGAATTAGTTGACAGCCACTCAATCGATAAATGCTTCGCAGTGGAAAATCGAGACAGTGTTGTGCCAAACAATAGCGAATGGCAGTTGTGGCATCGACGTTTGGGCCACCCCTCGGCTGCTGTAATGAAGAAAATGGCCCAAGCAGAAATGGTTGATGGTTTAAACATGAAAAAGCTGATGATTTCGTCGGAGGAAAAATGTGAGTGCTGTATTCGAGCTAAACAGCATAAATTGCCGCATAGTAAAGTCAGAACGCGTGCCAATGATATCCTTGACATCGTTCATATGGATATTTGCGGACCATTGTCTGTTGGACTACATGATGAGCGATATGTATTGACGTTTTTGGACGACTATTCGCATTTTATCGTGTGCTTTCCGATTAGTTCACGTGATGAAGCCTTTCAGTCGTTCAAAGATTACGAAGCGATGGTATCAGTGCGCTTTAATCGAAAAATAGTGAAGTGTCGCTGTGATAATGCCGGTGAATTCACATCAAACGTTTTTCGTGAATTTTGTCGTGAAAAGGGTATAGAACTGGACTATACTATACCGTATACGCCTGAATTAAATGGAAAGGCCGAACGCCTAAATAGAACGCTCTTTGAAAAGGCTCGTGCAATGCTTTTGATTCCAATTTACCCGAATACCTGTGGCCGGAAGCTATTCGCACGGCGACTTACCTGGTGAATCGAACGGCGACTGAAACTCTGAACAACAAAACCCTGCTGAAATTTGGTACGGCTGTAAACCAGACATCAAGCATTTACGTGTATATGGTTGTGCAGCATATGTACACGTACCCGGCGAACTTCGCACCAAATTGGAAGAAAAATCAAAACCTGGTTTTCTCGTTGGTTACGGAAATGTTGGCTATCGAATTTGGTTACCGTCGGAAAAGAAAATCGTTGCGGCTCGAGATGTCATTTTTGATGAGAAGAAACTCTACGTTAACAAATCAACTGAAGCAGCTGAAACTGAGTCGTCTACGGAAGGTGTCAATTTATACGATGGAATTGAGAATGTAATTTGCGATTCTATAGAAAACATCATCATCGGCGACGAATACGCCATGTTCACATCCGTCATGGACGAATTTGAATTCGAGAGATGGAAGCCGTCCATGGAAATTGAATTAGCATCGATGCGGAAAAATGACGTTTGGGACTTGATCGATCGTCCCACAGACGCACCGGTCATTAGTTCAAAATGGGTATGCAGAACGAAAGAGGACGGCACTGACCGAGCTAGATTGGTCGCTCGTGGCTTCGAACAGGAGCAAACGGTAGAGGAGGAGCTCTACTCACCGGTAGCTAAAATGCCTACAGTGAAAGTTTTATTGTCAATTGCGAATCGTGAAGATTTGTATGTGCATCAAATGGACGTATGCACAGCGTTTCTGAATGGGGAGTTGAAAAATGAAGTTATTTACATGGAACAACCTCCTGGTTTCATGGTTGACAAGAACAAAGTTTGCCGTCTGAAAAAGGCAATTTACGGCTTAAAACAAGCGCCAAAAGTATGGAACGAGTGCTTAAATGCCGTCTTACTAAGCCTCGGATTTGTGAAATCGAAGCATGACTCATGTCTTTACTTCAAGGAGAACGTTTACATATTGGTTTATGTCGACGACCTACTCATAATTGCTGCGAAATTGATCGACGTTCAAGAATTGAAACAAAGACTATTGGAGCGGTTCGACATGAAAGATTTGGGAGAAATCCGAAATTTTCTTGGTTTAGAAATTCGTCGAGATCGAGAAAAACGAATAATGACGTTGAGTCAATCGAAATATATCGATCGTATTGTTTCCCGTTTTGGTATGTCTGATGCAAAGTCTGTGAGGACACCCATGGAACAAGGTCTACATTTGGAGAAAAAGTCCTGCGATGAAACTTTGCCGTATCGTCAAATCATTGGTTCGCTGATGTATGTTACGGGTGGAACACGTCCGGATATAAGTTATGCCACAAACTATCTCAGTCGTTTCCAAAGCTGCTTCGATCAAATTCATCTCAACTGTGCGAAACGAGTTTTGAAATATTTGAGAGCAACTCGAGATTTCAAATTGGTATTTGGAAGTAATCAGTCAGAAGACGTCATAGATTTGTTTGCCGATTCCGATTTTGGCGGAGATCGGAATGACCGAAAATCCACGGGAGGATTTGTAATGAGACTCAACGGAGATTGTGTCTGGTGGAACACCAAGAAACACACTTGCGTGGCATTGTCCTCGGCTGAGGCGGAGTATATCACATTGAGTGATGCTGTGCGTGAATTAATCTGGTTTAAAAATTTGATTTCAGAGATTGGAGTTCAAGTAAATCTTCCGATAAAAGTCTATGAAGATAATCAGAGCGCCATATGCATGGTGAAAAACCCCGCGTCAACGAAAAGATCCAAGCATATCGATCTTCGTTTTCATTTCGTGAAGGACATGTACGAAAATGGATTAATTTTGGTTCAGCATGTGGATTCAAAGTTCCAGATTGCAGATCTACTCACGAAGAGTTTGGGAAAATTAAAATTTGAAGATTTTCGTGATTGTTTCGGAATTAAATTGATGACCTAATTTTATTTTTAATTTTTTTTGTTTTGTTTTATTTTTCATTTAATTTAGAAAATCGTGTTACTTTTGAACTAAGATTTAGAATTTTCATTTTTAAGCATGAAGTTTGTTTTGTAACCTTTTGAGTTATTATCATTTTTTTATTTGGTAAAATTGAGGAGGAGTGTTAAAATAGATAGGATTGTAAAGTAGGTTCTAGCAATTTTACCAATTTCGTGTTTTTTTTTTGTTCAATTTATTTTTGGTAACACTGTTTCTCTCGTATGGATGATGTAATTTGTATTTTTCTAAAATGTAACGTTTGTTCTTGTTATTCGGAAATTATAGTTTTAATTAAAACTCGCCTTAATTAAATTCAACATATGGACATGTTTACGTTTTTGCGGATTAGCTCAAAAACTATCAATTTTGATGAAAAATTGGAAAGAGCTAAATTTGTTCACCTTGGAATTTCCCATCGAATGCAAGTAAATTCAAAATTTTTATGGGTAAAATTTTTAAACTGATCTTACCTGATAGAAAATAACAGGTAGAATAAATTTTGTTCTTTTCACTTTTTCATAAAACTCGACCGTTATTGAGATAAACGCAAAACCTTGTTAGGGCTCCCAATGTTTACAATGATTTCACGGCAGTCGAACGCTGCCAGCGCTGCTATCGGGATAAATTATCGTAACATACGAAGTTTAACATTGGTTAAATGGAGAGTCGAACGACTTGGTGTATCTATATGACTTTGGGTCGCAAACTAAGTACTAACTGAACTGATCGAATTGGTGACCGAGCCCAAAAGCCAAAAGCCTTTTTGAAAATATAGCTTTTGGCTTAGTTTTCAGCTTTTGTAAATCTTATAAAGCTTTTAGCTTGCAAAAATACGGCTGAATACGGCTTAAGCTTTCGGCTTTCGGCTGACTTTCAGTCCCTGCTGTTGAGGTTAGCCAGATCTCTCATCTTCCACACGCCTCCGCCTTAAGACCGATCTAACGATCTAAACGCAACTGAGCTAAAACTGAACTATGAACTGTAAACAATTCACTCTTATTTAAAGAAAAATGAACAAGCTACCTCGCAGATAGCGAGGTAGTAAGAGGGTGTTTGCTTAAGCTGAAAAACTTTCAGCTTCCAACTTCTGGCTTCTCAAATTTATCCTAAAACTGCAAAAACTTCCAACTTCGCCACATTCTGGTGTTGTTGCGCCAACTTCCTACACTGGTATTGATAAAACAAAAAACCAAATCTAAAATGTTTAAGCTTTGAAGCTAATATTCAGACACAGTACCAACGTCTGTGCGATAAAACAAATATACGCCACGAATGCCAGAATGAGAATCTGTTGAGGTTAGCACTCTCATCTTCCACGCGCCTCCGCCTTAAGACCGATCTAACCTCTAACGATCTAAACGCAACTGAGCTGAAACTGAAATATGAGCTGTAAACAATTCACTCTTATTTAAAGAAAAAAATGAAAAAGCAATTGCAATTGCGCGCGGGCAAACACCCTAAAAAGCAATTGCAATTCGGACCTAGCCAGGGCTGCAATGTTTAAAATAACGTGTTGTTTTAAAACGTTTAAAACACGTTTTAAACCAACAAAAAAAACCAAAACAATTTTAAACAAAAAAAACGTTTTAAACTTATTTTAAGCGTTTTAAACATGTTTTTTGTTGTTAATTTTAAACAAAAAAAGAGTTTTTTTTTTTTAAAGAAAATTTTATTACTTCAAAGCCATACAAAAAAGTAAAGGAACAAATTACAAATTAACGAATACCACAAACAGTCTTTCAAGTTCAATGCTACATTTCTTAATTTTTATAGTAATAAGTGATTTTAAATTAATAAAAATTATAAATTTAATAATTTTAGTTAATAATTTATTTAATTATTTAAATTTAGTATTGAATTTTTTTATATTGAATTATAATACATTTTTATTTAATTTATTTTTCGAATTATTAAATTTAAGGGTTTAAATTTAATATATTTCATTCTATTATTAACTTTTTTTTAAATTTGGTATTAATAAAATTTTAATTAAAAATTTTAATGTTTTCTAAAAATAAAGATAAATTTTAAATGTAGATAAGAATTTTAGTATTTAAAAAGTTAGAAGTTCTATTATTTGACTTCTTTATTTTTTAATTGGGTTTAACCCTAAGAATTATTATCCGTAATTTTTTTAATTAAATAAATTTAAAAAAGTTAAGTCTATTTTTATTAATTCAAAATTAATTAATTTCATTTAAATTAATTTTTTTTTTTAAATAAATGAAAAACCAATGTATTTTAATGCGGTTAATAATAATCAAGCTCATCTCTGAGTTCGTGTTCTAGCTCTACCTCTACATTTACATTTTGATTACTTGTATTGGTTCGACAAAATGAAAATGCACATGTACCATAGGAGATAGGAGATACCGAATGCTGATATAAGCTGATAAATAATAGTAGTGGGAAATTAATCGATTATTCAAAGTAACCGATTATCAAATTAATCGATTAAAAGAAGAAGGCCAAACTAATTGACTAATTGATTAAACAAGTTTCTCAGTTACCGGTTAATCAATTATAGAAAGTAATCGATTAATTCCCATCACTAATAAGTAACAAAAGTGAAAAGAGTAGAGTACGCTATTGCGCTATATACCGCTACATACCGTACCTATTTCCCTATTTGCCTTTTGCCATAATAATCAATAATGTTGAACTGATAAAAAAAATTAATTTATAAAATTGACGTTTTTAAAAGTCTTAAACATGGTTTTTTTTGTGTCTTAATCGCGTTTAAAACATTGGTATTTGCAAACATTCAATTGAGGTTTAAAACAAAAAAACGTTTTAAAAACAAAAAAAAACTGTTTGTTTTGTTTTTTCCCCCCAAAAAAAACGTTTTTTTGCAGCCCTGGACCTAGCAGCGTAGTGGCTGACATCTGGTGAAAGTTTTTAACAACATCCGTTTACACACCATTACTAACGCACGCACATACGTCGCTCTTATCGTTTTTCGCAAAAACTTGTGCTAAATATTATTTAATCGTTACTGGGCTACCTATTTATACTTGGATTGCTTTCATAAATGAATTTTTGACGAAATTGGAACAAAACAAAAATCACGATTTTCCCATTTAAATGCATGGAGACATTCTCCGCTATCCTAACGTTGGTAACGTTGGTGCGGCAAAGAGGAAGACTCGATGCTAGTGCTACACCGGGCTGCTAGGTTCGAATAGGGTGTGCTTGCAGCGCTGCGCGCGGGCAAACACCCTAAAAATTCTACAATACCTATGGATTCAACTGAACCAATATTAACTAATTAAAGTCCAGAGTACAGTCTACTACCTTGTACGCTAGTACATAGTAACTCTATTTAAAGCCTACTTGTCGCTGATCACGTCCTTACACTCGAAGCCTCGTTATTATCTTATTACAGAACGTCAAGAGATTGAATTCAGTAGGAAAGCCTTATATATATATATACACACACACACACCCACACAAAGGGGAAAAAATGGAAATTTTGGAAAGAAATAAAATATATATATTTCTTTCCAAAAATTTCTTACTTTTCCAAGTGATATTTCCGGAAATATTACCAAGGCACATCCCTTCTCGGAGCTAAAGAATGGCCAACTTATCAGCAGTTCCTGATCAATCTTGGATACTTTTAAATGGAAATACTACTATCTTTAAGAAGGTCAAAAACGGCTGAAAATTATTCCACCTACTTGCGTTGACTAATAATTCTGTTGTTTAGTAACAATACAATAAAATGTAGGACAAGATTTTTTTAAAGTCAATTTCTAATTGATTTAAAGACGTTTAAAGGGCAAAGTAGTGATGTCAATCTTATTTTGATCAAAAAGATCGATCTGGATTGATCAGGGAAAACATCGATCTTTTTATGAGATGCAATCGATCCACTTGATCAATCTTTTTTGTGCCGGATCGGATCGGAATTTCAAATTTTCAAATTTCAATTCATTATGCTCATGTGGGACAAAAGAACAGCTTGTTCCTCATTCTTTTGATAGTCCTGCTTTTCTTCTGATTTTTGATGTGTGTGTCTGTGTGATTTGTAAATTGTAATCTCATGCTTTCTCCATTGGAATGATGTTCAGGATGAATTTCGATTTCGATTATTCGATCATCATTGTCACTGAATGAAAATAGAAATCTGGATCGATCTTTTTCCCAGGATTGATCACACTGATCAAAAAACATGTATTTCCGATCATTCAATTGCAATGATCGATCTTTTGAAAATGATCCACATCATTTGGGCAAAACGAAATAGCGTCGACACGAAACAACGTCAACATTGCCTCTCATTTCCCTTAACGTTGCAGCGACCTGGAGAAATAATGAAGTTTTAGTTCTGTGACATTGCCAACCTACAAAATTCGCCTGTCCAAGCAAAGTGGCTGACATCTGGCGGATTTCATACTAACTAACTAAAATGAGGTATCTGGAACTCTTTTTGCATAAGAAATTTAAGTTGCATCGAGATTTCTAAATAATGAAAGTTGAATTGAAGATTCTGATTAAATATATCCTATCAATTTTGCACACAATGAGCTATAAATACACTACTAATTGAGTATGCTAGTTCCATAGGTAGACTTCTCCAAAAACCTAGTTTTCCGGAAAACGCAAAAAACTGTTTCTCAGCTAATGTTTGGGCTTAATGGTTGGATATAGGTGCGATGGATCACTTTTTGTGCTCACATTGAAGATATAGGTCGAAAATTTTTTCAAGTACTCCGATTCGTGTTCAAAAGGCGTTCAAAGATGGAGAAGTCTGGGTTTGACACGATGTTTTGAAATTGCTTATCAATTTTTGTTTATTATTGCTATAAAAGGCTGCAAAAGAGGAATAACATGGAAATTTATTATCAGTTGTTATCACCTTTCAAAATGAGACATTTTTATTATCAATACACAAAAAATGAAAACGCAACATGATTCAGTTTTTGCTATATAGTTATAAAAAATTGAGCAATAATTGAAAAGAAAAGACTACTAATTGTTTTACATTAGTACACGATGACAATAATTCATTATCAAAAACACAGTTTTGTAAACAAAACAATAATCGTGTCAAACCCAGACTTCTCCATAGGATAAGTCTACCTATGATTCTAAACCAATTTTCGTTTGCATACTGGAGCGCTTCTGTTGTTGTTTTTTGAAAATCGATGACGTCACGTTATAGGCAGTGTTGTACAGTAACCGAAACGATACTTAACTCAATTTCCCTAAATTCGGAGAAGTCTACCTATGGAACTAGCATACTCAATTTGTAAAATTAAATTTTCCCAAAAACCTTCATAAAACGAATTTAAGGTTTTCCCCCATGTTTGATATATCAGCAGGTACCTCATTTCAGCTTTCTGTGTTTGTAAGTATTGGTATGTACGTGTGAACAACACTAGCAACTCTGGTGACCAAAAAAATGTTTTTCGTTGTTTTGAAACGTTCCATGAATCTCTGAGATTTTCAAGTAGTTCACTTCAAGAATGTGGTCTTATGTAAAAGGGAAGTAAGCTGTATGAAGTGGTGATAGTGATGAAATCGACATCACTATAATCATGAGTCATGATTAGTAATAAATGTTGATCATTTTCAAAAGATCAATATTTGCAATCGACTGTATGGTCTAAGGATTTTATGTATTTTGTGATTTGCAACAAGGAAGAGCTCAATTTTGAAAAAAGGAAGAAGCTAAATGAGTAGCCCTATGCATTGGTCTCAGTAAGGATGAGGAAATTATGAGGATGCATCTCCCAGAGCTAATTGAAAAAATGAACTTTACCACCTGTTAACAAATTTTTAGGGTGTTTGCCCGCGCGCAGCGCTGCAAGCACCCTATTGCAATCGAATTTCCATCATTTTTTCCATTAAATACAATTGAATTGTGTACAGTTCATAGTTCAGTTTTAGTTCAGTTTTGTTCTATGTCAACTGCTGCCATCTATAGGGATGTAAAACGAAATAGTTATTGAGTTATTACTTATTACAGCCGGAAATAACAAAATAACATTGCTGTAAACGGGAAATACGGTATTTTTGGCATATTTAGCGACAAAAAAACATAAAATATGCGAATATTTCACATGTTTTTAGGTGTATTGTTGACAGCCCTAGTTATAAATATTTTCCCTCTGGGTTAAGAATGCAACTTGGAAAGATGAAAATAAAAGATCCTCATTCCGGCGTATATTTTGGTACTGTGTCTGAATATTAGCTTCAAAGCCTCAACATTTCAGATTTGATTTCGTTTTATCAATACCAGTTTAGGAAGTTAGAATTAAAAATGAAGCTAGCAAAAAGCTCATTTTATTAACTTCAACTTATTAGCTATAGTCAATGAAAATGCAGTAAAACTCCCATAAGCCATAATGCCATAAATAAGCAGATAACAACCTTCAACCTAGAATAAGATACTATATACCAAGTGCGAACGCCCGCCATTTTGGATCCAACCGCGCCCATTGATGTTGAATTGACTAGGCGGTACTAGAGCACCTATAAAAACCAAGTACGCGCATAATCCGACTATGCGTTGCGTACCGTGCAGTCAATTCGGCATCGACGGGCGCTTTTGCAAACAGTATGGCGTATGCGCATACTCCCTTTTTATAGGTGCTTTAGGCGGTACACTCCGCATAAAGTCAGGTCCAGTCTTTGACTATATATAACTATATGGACTGATCAAGTTGATAAAATGTTGTTTCAACATCTTTTGTGCTATAATGATTAAGCGAATGATAACAGGTGATAACCTGTAATTTATGTAATGTACGTATACGAAGATCTGAGGATTCAAATAATTCCTGTCACCATAAGGATTGTTTTTGATGTTAATGATGAATATTCTTAGTCTCTTTTTGATTAGTTGTTTCCCATTGACAGCAATTACTGAGTTCGAAACGATAGTTGTGGCGTTTAATGCTAAAACAACATTCGTGATGAGGAACTCTTGTTTTGTGAAGAAAACTTGTGCTTTGATACAATTTTACGGCTGCTTTTGTTACAGACTTTTCCAACTTAAATTTGGGAGCGGTTGAATTGTTCCTGTAAAACAAACGCTGAAGCAGGCTATGGAATAAAAGACGTATTGATTTGCCTTGTTTTCTCCGTTTTTCTTCTCGTGCTTCCTTTTGTGCAAAAATATTTGGCTGTATCAATAGAGAAATACGGTATATATAATTGAAAAATACATTGGTTAATGTATAGGCTCAAAAGTGGACTGATTTTTAGCAGATAAATCGCATCTTTTCAACATTACAACGTTAGGATCTAGGAAACAGAACAAACTGATAACCAGAAATCACAACAAGGTCTTCTATAATCATTATAGCACAAAAGATGTTGAAACAGGGTCGTGTGCAAGATTTCCTTGTAGTAGTGTCGTCTTGATCAGTCCATATAGTTATATATAGTCAAAGGGTCCAGTTAAGAAACATAACTGGCTATCCGCAATACACATCGATATATGGGTATTTTGAAGTTGGAGGGGAAGGACAAGTTCAAGAATACGTTATCAGCGCCCGTGAAAAAATTATGTTTCTCTAGACCAGTGTGTTGTCGGATTTGGTGTTAAATAAAACGAAGTCCGTGCAATTCATCATTTTAATACTCTAATTCATTTGTAACAGCACACGTACAGAAACATAAGGAACATAACAAACTCACATAAAGGAAAAATCTTGTAAATTCTAGAAAAAAATATTGATATTATAATGTAAACAATATCAATTATTGATTATCAAATTGATTGGTGTGTGAAGGTTGCATTCCAACACACCCCCTCAAACATTATACACACACAAAAATTTATCTCCAAATATAATCTAATGAACAAGTTATAACACTAGCACTAACATTCAGCATTTCATGAAACTTAATATATAATGGATTACCAAGAGGTTTAGTTAATATGTCTGCTAATTGCACCTTAGTATCTACATGATTTATTATTATATTACCATTATCAATGTGATTACGAATAAAATGATATTTAACATCTATGTGTTTGGTTCGTTTTGTATTTTCCACAGATTTACTCAAAAAGATAGTACTCATGTTATCTTCATAAACCAGACACTTTTCTACATTAATATATAAGTCTCTTAGCAGTTTAGCTTGTTTCTTTACTCCCCCGGACACTACATTTCCTAAAACTTTAATAACATACCCTGACACTGACTTCCGATCAACATAATCTGAACCAAAGTCGGCATCACAGTAGGCCTCTAAAATTTCTTCACTATTCTAGAATACAAGCCCAGTACTAAGGTACTAACTAGTGGTTCCACATAGATAACGCAGAACTCGCTTTAAGGCTCCCCACTTCATCATATCGGGTTTATCCTGATAACGGGATAGTATATTTACAGCAAAACTAATGTCTGGGCGGCTGCATGTAGCGAGATAAAGTAATGATCCAACTAATTCTCTGTTGGGTTTATCAATCTTCACCAACTCCTTGTTCCATAATTCTTCAAACTGTTCATAAATTCGCTTCCCATTGGGGTTGCTACAGGGTTACACTCATGCATCTCAAATTTTCTCAATAATGCTTTGATGAAGTCTGTCTGATGCAATTTCATAACTTTTCTCTCCAAGTCACGATCTATTTGGATACCAATAAATTTCTTTGGCTCTCCAAGGTCCTTAATTTCAAATTGCTTTTCCAATCTCCTCTGAACCTCATTCCCTACTTCTTTACTATCTGAAATAAGCAAAATGTTGTGTACATACACAATCAAGTAAGTTCTCATACCATTGTTGTTCTTTGTATACAAGCACCAATCATTCTCAGAGCAGGTAAAGCCCATCTCCTGAACAAACTCCTTAAAACACTGATGCCATGCTTTGGGTGATGTTTTCAATCCATAAATGGATCTTTGTAACTCACAAACTAAATTCTGGCCTTTCTCAAATCCTGGTGGTTGACTAATTAGTAGGGTAGATGCGCCATTTGTGGCCACTTTAAGGAATTTTCAACTTTGAGAAGTCATTATAAATCATTATTGAGGCAAACAGAAATTAATTTTCACTTTATTAGGGTCTCACATCTATCTTCTGCCAGGAAATATCTTTTAAATCTGAAAATATACACCACGAATTCTTCTTTTGAGGGAAATGTGAAAAATGTTCGAAAATCCCATTTGTGGCCACTTTTGTCCTTATGTGGCCATCTAATCTTACCATTTGTGGCCACTTTTATTTTTATTACAAAAGAATGCTCGTTCGACATTTCTGGGTCAAATTTTTTCACTTTTTCGGACTATTTATTATTACTTCACTATATTTAAGTAATTTTCTTGCTCTTCGAATGCAGTTAATACATAATCAAAAGAAAAAACTGTATTTAGAAATGCCATATAGCGAAATACCAAGGAAATTTATCGTAATTTGGCTTTCACTTTGTTCTCAGCCATTGATGGTACTGGCTATATCTACAGTTTTGAAACATTTAAAAATTGATTACAATTCTTAAAATTATATTTCAGACCTTTATAATATTCAGAAATAGATTAAAACGATCGAGAAATAAACATAATAATATGTAAGAATGTAAGTGGCCACATATGGAGAACAATGTTTTGTCGTCCTCCAAAAGTGGCCACTCTTTAAAATCACTATTAATTAATGAAAATGAGATAAAATTGCCTACATTTCATCGTAAATTGATTCAGAAAAGTGTAATTTTTTATAAAATAAAATACTTACCGCAACTATGCGCGGTCTTTTGAAGCTTCTAAACCTTAAATTGGAAAACCATCCAAAATCAGCAGGTTAACTTTGAGTGATAAGAATTATCAATTTTGTTACTTTCGCGATATTCTAATGCCTCGAATTAGCGGTAAAATGGTGCTACACGGATTTTCATTGGTTCCAAAGTCATATAGATACACCAAGTCGTTCGACTCTCCATTTAACCAATGTTAAACTTCGCATGTTACGATAATTTATCCCGATAGCAGCGCTGGCAGCGTTCGACTGCCGTTAATTCAATGTAAACCTTTGACTATATATAACTATATGGACTGATCAAGACGACACTACTACAAGGAAATCTTGCACACGACCCTGTTTCAACATCTTTTGTGCTATAATGATTAGAGAAGACCTTGTTGTGATTTCTGGTTATCAGTTTGTTCTGTATCCTAGATCCTAACGTTGTAATGTTGAAAAGATGCGATTTATTTGCTAAAAATCAGTCCACTTTTGAGCCTATACATCAACCAATGTATTTTTCAATTATATATATCGTATTTCTCTATTGATACAGCCAAATATTTTTGCACAAAAGGAAGAATGAGAAGAAAAACGGAGAAAACAAGGCAAATCAATACGTCTTTTATTCCATAGCCTGCTTCAGCGTTTGTTTTACAGGAATAATTCAACCGCTCCCAAATTTAAGTTGGAAAAGTCTGTAACAAAAGCAGCCGTAAAATTGTATCAAAGCACAAGTTTTCTTCACAAAACAAGAGTTCCTCACGAATGTTGTTTTAGCATTAAACGCCACAACTATCGTTTCGAACTCAGTAATTGCTGTCAATGGGAAACAACTAATCAAAAAGAGACTATAAGAATGTTCATCATTAACATCAAAAACAATCCTTATGGTGACAGGAATTATTTGAATCCGCAGATCTTTGTATACGTACATTACATATAAATTACAGGTTATCACCTGTTATCATTCGCTTAATCATTATAGCACAAAAGATGTTGAAACAACATTTTATCAACTTGCCCAATCTGCAAAAATACAATTTTGTACTATTTTTTTTTGCATATTTCTGTACATTCTCATATTTTGTATCAAGATGAATGGTTTGTATGTGGTGGTGTGTAAGATTCATGTGTGAGTTTTGCACAAAAATGAAAATAATTGAAAACTTTGTTTTTGTATCATAATTCAAGAATGTGCAAATTCATGCAGAATTTAGTTTTGCACAAAAATGAACATTATTGAAAAAACTGTTTTTGTATCGTGATTTAAAAGTGTGCAAATTAATGCAAATTTTAGAGAAATATTGTTTGCATAAAACTGAATTTTATTGAACAAAACATTTTTTGACTGTTTCCTCTAGGTAATAATCAATTTTAGTTTGAATGTAACGGTTAATCTTCCCTCTGTCATATAATAACTGCTGTTGCGTAAGATCTCATTAATAATTAATTAGCAATTCGTTATCAGTGCATTCGAATTTCGTTCCTGTGAGTTTATTTTTTATTTTCGGTGATTCACGTGCGTGTGAACTGCAGTAATGATTGCGGCATGCGACACTGCTGTTTGTATTCTGGATTTCCAGTGTTAGTGTTGTTCAGTGTTCTCGGGAATCGGGATTTGATAACAGAGCCATTTATCCGAAACAGAATTAGATAAATATGAAGCTTCTGAAGAATGGATTCAGGAAAATGGGGAATGAAAGCGGCAGAGTTGGAGACGCTGCCGTCGATTGAAAAGGAAGAAAAACGCACCAAAAGGAAAAAACTATTTTTTAGTCCACGAACAACCCCCTGTTCATCGCCTGCGAAAAAGTATATTATTGAGTTGAATTTGTATAAGCTTTTGTATTACCAACTTAAAATTTGTGTTTTGTACAGTCTTATACTCTTTGATAACAGGTTGCTCAAAGTACCATAAAGCCTGGGTTTACACATTCCCTCGCATCCCTTGAAACGTGTCTGCGTTGAATCAGTTAAGAATAATATTTATTGGAAATCAACTGTATCAATGTTTCAGTATCTACATATTTTGTGTGTGTGTGTGCAGGGGGGAGGGGGCTAGCAGCTGCAAAAAATGCACAAAAATATGTAAATATGTGCATTTATCAACACAGTTATACAATCTGCACGTTCCTGTACGTTTTATAACATTTTTGGATATTTCTGCACATTTTAATGTTGTAAAGCAAAAAAATGCAAGATTATAAAATTATGCAAATTTGTGCATTTACCTACATTTTTACACAAACTGCACATTGTTGTACATTTCTGTATCGTTTCTTCATATTTTTGCACACTTCAGTATCACGAAACAGAATAAAGCAGGCCTGTGATTGGTTAGAAATTTGTATTAATATGTAACAAAACTTGAACATTTCCCATTGCACAAAATTGTATCACTTTTGCAGATCGGGTGATCAGTCCATATAGTTATATATAGTCAAAGATGTAAAGGTTTTGCGTTTATCTCAATAACGGTCGAGTTTTATGAAAAAGTGAAAAGAACAAAATTTATTCTACCTGTTATTTTCTATCAGGTAAGATCAGTTTCAAAATTTTACCCATAAAAATTTCGAATTTACTCGCATTCGATGGGAAATTCCAAGGTGAACAAATTTAGCTCTTTCCAATTTTTCATCAAAATTGATAGTTTTTGAGCTAATCCGCAAAAACGTAAAAATGTCCATATAAGCGCAATGCAACCAAAGGAGTTCAGCGATAGCAGCGCACTGGCATGACGGCAGAACGCGGAAACGCGCTAGTCGTCTAACTTGGTGTATCTATATGACTTTGATTGGTTCATTCGATAGCTGAGGAGTGCCAGAACATTTTGGAAAATACCAAAAATGCAGAAAATGCTTTTTTGCTGATTTAAAATACATTTAAAGTGTAAAAGTGGCCACAAATGGGTGAGTGGCCACAAATGGCGCACCTGCCCTATACGTTCATCGATCTGACCATTCAAACATGCGGTTTTTATATCAAACTGTCGCGTATAAACATTTTATCATTATTGGCAATTGATAATACAGTTCTGACTGTCGCTAATTGTGCTACTGGGGCATATGTCTCCTCTCGTGATTCAATATTTCTCTTCATAAAGCCCTGTGCCACGAGTCTAGCTTTATATTTTTCTTCAGGGGTTCCTTTATTCTTAATAGTAAATACCCATTGCTTCTATTTCTTCTTCCATCACACTTTTCCACTGACTGCTCTCTTCTGACTGTATAGCCTCATCCTGGTTTTTGGGGATACCATTAACCTCTATTGCACTGAACACACTCACCTCATAATCCTTAAGTCTTTCAGGGAGTCTTCTTTCACGTTTGTTTGTATCTTTAGGTTCCTCTCCTTCTTCAACAATCTCTTCCTCAATTGATACAATCTCATCATCAGAATCTATAACATCATTAGTGCTTTTACTTAGCTCTTGATCTACTGTATCCTGGTTTTCATCCTTGTAGAATCCTTCTAACTCAATAGAGCAGCTCCTAAATTCATCCTTATATAATTTTGTCTCATCAAGACACACTCAATTCGATTATTCCTTGGATTCCACAGTCGAAAATGACCTTTATACACTCCAACAAAAATCCATCTTTCGCACTTAGGGTCAAACTTATTTCTAAATCCTTTCTGAATATGTTTGTATACTAATGAACCAAACAGTCGAACTTTACTTCCATCAGTTTTTTTTACCAAATATCAATTCTGCAGGTTTTTTTCTGTGATGGGTACCACAAGTAGTGCTTCTGTTTAAAATATAATTTGCATAACGCACTGCTTCAGGCCACATGAATTTAGGAATTCTAGAATCTAGAATCATAGCTCTGGCTCTTTCAACTACTGTTCCATTAAAACTTTCTGCCACACCGTTCATTTCTGAATTATAAGCAGGTGTGTACTCAATCTGTATACCTTTCTCTCTACAGAAATTCACAAAATCATAACTTTAGTACTCGCCACCTTGGTCACATCTAATTCTTTTAATTTTTATTTCCAACCATGTACCTATCCATGAAATACCATGAAACAAACTCTTTAGACTTCTCAAATGTTTCTGACTTATTTTTCAGAAAGTAAACACACTTAAATCCAGTGAAATCATCCAAGAAACTCACAAAATACTTGTATCCCTCCAAAGATTGCGGAGTAATAGGGCCACAGACGTCGGAATGAATGAGTTCCAACAGTGTTTGACTTCTCCAGCTTACAATACTCGTGTGTGAAATTTTTTTATATTTAGCTTCAATGCAAATTTGACATTTTCCTTTAAAATCGATGTTCTGATCCTTAATTTCTATGCTATCAATAATTTTACTTCTTATCATTTTAAGTAAGCCTTGATAATTTAAATGACCAAATTTTCTATGCAACAATTCTAATTCTTGATTATTGCTCCTGGGACAGTTCCCTACTGCTGTTGTATAAGCGCTTATTTTTGTCAGTCTGTTCTATTAACCGAAACTGCACAAGATATAAACCATTTTTCTTTTTCCCTCTAGCATAAATCTTCCAATTTTTAATAAACAAAACTTTTCCGACTCTCAAAAAATTACTTTAAATCCTTTTTCTTCAATCCGAGCACTGATAACAAATTAAATCTTAATTCTTTTAGATACAACACATCCTGAATAGTAACTTGAATATTAGATTCTAAGCAGATTATAGGAATATTACCAATTACGTTACCAGATAATTTTTCTTTATTTTTGGCTACATTTACATTAACCGGCTCCTTCAGTTTAGAGGAAGATGAAAAATATTCATCACTTATAACCATGCTTGCCCCACTATCGATAATAAATTCTATGTAGTTACTTTTAGGTAGAATACTACAGTTATTGCTCTCCATACAGTCAGTTGACACTAGAAAGGCCTCTTCACGATTGCCAGATGATACATAATTTACATTTCTAGACTTAGAATAATTTACATTACTATATTTTTGTTGAGAAGATCCACGGAACATACCTCCTTGAAAGCTGCTGTTATGTTGGAAAGGATTACCACTCTGATGAAAGTTGGAATTACTATACTGCTAGACTGCCATTCACCTCGGCTTTGACACTCGTTCTGTTTGTGATCAAAACGCCCACATTTGAAACACTTCACATTTTGGTACTGATTACTGTTACTTTTTACCCTGAGTTGATAGGAACGTTGTGTGGATGGATGATCCTCTGTTCTCCTCGCCAGTTCGTTTACTTTTCCGTTTTGTTTCAAAATTGATCAGCTGCGCTTTCACATCGTTATAGTCAAGTTCCTTTCCACTAGCGGCTACTTCGATAGCTGTCACCACTGCTGAGAATGATTCTGGCATTGACATTAATACCGTACAACACATATCTTCTTGGGTTAACTCAATACCTGCGGCTTTCATTGTTCGAACTAATTCCTCAAATTGTTGTAAGTAACTTTCAACTGGTTCGTTTCCACGGAATCTCATATTCGAATATTTCTTTCGTCACAATATTTTATTTGACACATCTGCCCTTGCAAATCGTCGCTTTAAGGTATTCCACATATCATAAGCTGACTTACAATCCTTGATACATTCTATAACAGTGTCTGCTAAGCTCGCCACAATTATCGTTTGTGCTTTATAAAATCAGCCTTAGAATCGGATTTGGTAATGTCTTTTTCCACTGCATGGAAAACTTCCTGCCGTTTTAAAAATAATTCGACTCGGAACTTCCAGGTACCTATCAAAACAACCGGATCCATCGAAAGTTACGATACCAACTTTCTCCAACCAGGATGAAGATGTTGATGTCATCTCGTCTATTTTCACTTCGCTGCCGACATCAAACTTCGAACGTTTTGAGTGTTGATTGAATACCTCGTTATAAGTAATCAACAACGACAACAACGAATACTCATTAGGTATACAAAAATCACACAACCACGCTCTGCTACCATGTTAAATAAAACGAAGTCCGTGCAATTCATTTTAATACTCTAATGACTCTAATTCATTCGTAACAGCACACGTACATAAAACAAACATAAAGGGAAAATCTTGTAAATTCTAGAAAAAAATATTGGTATTATAATTTAAACAATATTATCAATTATTATTGATTATCAATTGGTATCCGCGGGCACTGTAGGATCCAAAATGGCGGATTTACCTAGAACATGGCAAACATCCTCTTAGCTCTTACAGACTTGCAACCTTTTTTGATTTGTCCCCTCAAAATGTCGACGATATTTCCAAGATCCGTAACTATTTTAGCAAACAAGCCAGAGTCGAGCCCCAAATTCCGCTAACTTTTTTTTCTTTTTTCGATTCCAGTAAAATTAAAAAAGCATTCTTGCAGACAAAGATATAACTGAGCTCGAAGCTGAAGCCACAATTGATCGGCTTCGCAACTGATTTAAATCGGCAGTCACATACGTGTGGGACAAAATTGCGTGTGATCATATTTGGATACGTAAACCTCCATTTCTGGATGGAGCTGGTGGATCTAGCAATCCGATTGATGAAAAAATGATTTACCAACTCGAGTTATCGCTTTGTAGGTATCTGTTGGAAGATTTGCTCAAGAAAACGGGTGCAGTCGCAGTGCACACTACCACACTTTTCACGCGACTCTGCTGAGAACGTACGGCAAGTGGCTGTCCGAGACCAATTTGGAAAACGCGAACACGATTTTTGATAGTTACTAGGGGGCTTCGCCCCCTGACCGCTTCGCGGTCCAACCCCCCGCCGTCGCAGTCCTCGGTGTTTGGTCTGAAACTTTTGTTCCTGAGTTCAGATTTGCTTTGTGCTTCTTTTTCTTCCCCTCTATCAGCGGTCCTCAATCTTCCACCATGAACCCCCTTCCATCCTTTCTTCATCACGAGCCTCCTCCTCCACCACCACGACCCCGTTGTTGACCATGGTTGCTCTCCGCAACAGTCGCAGCCCTCCTCAGCCACAAACTCTTCCCCCACAATGACCATAGTCCTCCACCTAGTCTCCCCTGATCACCCTTCCACCCCGAGTGCCCTCCATTAGGTCCACGTCCTTCGACCACCCCACACCACTATGGCCTTCATTTCTGTTCACTTACCACACCCCCCACCAAGACCTCTTCACCCATCACTACAACCTCCCCAATGGCGGCCTTAGTCCCTCTCTACAGCCGTCCCCGCCGCCACCGTGGTTTTCTTCCCCTTTAGGAGCTCCCTCCTCTACCATAAGTACCTCTTACCCCCCGGGCCTTTATCTACCCAAATTTTACTGCCCCTCTAGGATCCTCACCCACCCCTACCTCCTCCTTCCTCAATGGCCACCCTCTCCCACCAAGGATTTCCTCCGTCTCAAAGACAGCTCACCCACCACTACCCCCTAGGTTTCATCTCCCTATGGCCCTCCAACCGCCTTGAAGATAACTGACCATCCACCCAGGAGCTCTCACAACCATGACCACCCCTCCCCCAAGAGATCTTCCCCCTCGAGATCCCCCCACCAGCCCTTCCGCACCGCGGCCATTTCTGTCCAAGGTCCCCTCTCTCACATCAAGAACTTTCTCCTCCACCAGGTCCTCTTACTCCCCCCACCCTGGGCCTTCATCTCCGTCCATAGCCCTGCCCCCACAGGGGCCCTCCTCCCCCTTCAGGAGCTCCCTTCTCAACCATGAACCACCTCCTGAGGGTAGGCTACCCCTGGACAGTTGAGCAATCAAGGGGCAGGGTAGGCAACCTGCACCAACTTGTGATCTTGAATATTATGGGTAATTATGCCATTTTATATCTTTTTATGTCTTATTATGTTGGTTATGTCTTTAAACTTGGAGATCTTTTATGTTAGAACAGATTATGTCCTCGAAAGTAGCTGATCTGCCTCTGCAATTTTTCTAATTTTTAGGTAGGCAACCCGCAGTGAAGACGAAGGCCGGAATTTAGATATCAGGCTCCTTGGAGTTTTTTCCAGGAGGGGGGAGGGGGAGTTTTGGTTTTTAATATATAGAGAGATTATGTCCTTGAAAGTAGCTGATCTACCCCTGCAATTTTTCTGAGTTTTAAAAAGGTAACCCGCAGTGCGTTTTTTTCTCCTGGAGGGGCGGTGGTGGCGGTGGCCTATTTTACTTTTTTAGTATATAGAGAGATTATATGTCTTTTTATGGCTTATTATGTCTTATTATGTCTTTTTATGTCATATTATGTTGATTATGTCTTAAAACTTGGAGATCTTTTATGTTAGAACAGATTATGTACTTGAAAATAGGTGATCTGCCCCTGCAATTTTTCTGATATTTAGGTAGGTAACCCGCAGTGCGTTTTTTTCTCCCGGGGGTGTCGCTGGTGGCGGATTTTACTTTTTTAGTATACTAGGGGGCTTCGCCCCTGGCCGCTTCGCGGTCCAACCCCCTCGCCGTCACTCGCTTCACTTGTGCCGGCTTTACTTGGCGTTTTGCGCTTTGTCCAACCGCCACAGTCCTCATTGTTTGGTCTGAAACCTTTGTTCCTGAGTTGAGGGTTGCTTTGTGCTTCTTTTGCTCCCCCTCTATTAGCGGTCCTCAATCTTCCACCATGAACCCCCTTCCATTCTTTCTTCATCAAGAGCCTCCTCCTCCTCCAGCACGACCCCCTCGTTGACCATGGTTGCTCTCCGCCACCACGGTCACACCTCAATAGTTGCAGCCCTCCTCAGCCACAAACTCCTTCCCCACAATGGCCATAGTCCTCTACCTAGTCTCCCTGATCACCCACTTCCACCCCAAGTGCCCTCAATTAGGACCACGTCAGTAGTATGCAATATACCTGATCCTGGACCACGTTTTCCATGTTCATTTCACCGCCCATTTTTGCCCATTTTTTTCGTGATTTTCAATATTATTTTAACAAATTACGAGTCTCATAAAGCTTTTATAAACTAATAATAAAATCCAGCATCCCGCTAGAAAAGCTTATCAAGCTCGCGCAGCTACTCGTTCTGCGCATAAGACTATAATGAGTGCGAGAGAGAAAAAACTAATGAGTGCGAGAGAATGATGTTAAATAAAATACAATTTTTTCTGTTATCAAATAATTAATTTCCTGGATCACATTTTATAATTTGTAAGGTAGGTACCCAGTAAAATTCACAATCTTATATTTTAGTCTTTTTTAATGTTTTCATCCAATTTTTAGTAACCCTAACAATAGTATAAAATTCGTTTTTAGGACTAACACATCTATATAGATTTTGATCACTATAAGTTAAATTATTAATAATGAGAATATTTCTCTGATAACTTATTTTTCCAAGAGGATAATCAATTAATTCATTTTTAAAATTATACCAATTCCTATTAAATTGAAACTTATATTCATTAAAAATACACGGTATGTATACATCATTCTCAACAGTTTCCATTATAAGCTTTATCCAATATTTTGACTCATATTTTGGTATGGCCATTTTTGGTAAATTCTTAAAATCATCCTCTTTTAAGATAAATTCATTAGTATAATAATTCTCAGTTGTGTGTATGACACATTTATAAGTACCGATATTACTCGGATGAAATCCACTAATATTTACAAATGAAGAAATTTCAATTCTTTTCTTTGACTCCGAATGTAAATATTCTAAATTATCAACTGATAGTATTTGCCCCTCCTTGTACCATTCTATTGATCTAGCAAATTCTTTATTAGCAAATGTAAAATTACAAAACAAATTAATATTATCACTATTGATATTCTTCCACTTTTCTATAAAAATTTCATTTTCTTGTTTAGAATTATGAATACATAAAAACAGGATGAGTATTAGCCACATCATTTATTAGAAAAAAATTTAATGAACTATTGTATTTTTCAATGGATTATATACTGCCTGATCTGAGGTAATTACTAAACAATTAATCACCGATTCATTAGTAAATGAGTCCCACCATTGAAAATTAATTTTAATATTTATTGTTGAGCCCTTTATTACTTCTGATTGTTTAGAACAATCGATAACAATAATGGGATATTTATTTATAAAATCATTATAATCAATCAATGGCACACCCTCTTTACCATAGTATGAATATTTGAAATTTTTAAACATTTGATAAAGTTGAGTACATTTATTTTCAGCAAGTGAAATATTTAGTCTATTATTGGGGTAATAAATATTGCTATTTAGATGAACTTGTACATTTTCAAGATTACAAAGATCAAATTGACCATTATCAGCAGTGATTTTATCATTTCTACCTTTCTGAAAACCAATAAGAACATATCTTGGTTTATAATACGAAGTGGGTATATCCCAAGTAAATGTTTTACCAATAACAGATGATTTTTCAATATACATCCAATGTCTATAATACATTTCATAATCAGCAGAGTTTGATATTTCATTATTAATTTTTGCTTCATAAGCGAGAGAAAATTTATACTGAGGCATTCGCCAAATGATGTCCAACAAATTTATACTAGCTGTATAGCTGTTGGCTGTGCCCTCATCAACCAACAGTGCATTATTATAACCAATATTTGTTCTAATCAATTTCAATTCCTGATGAATACGATATATATAACTTTTGTAATCCTCACAAAATCCTAAAATTATTTTCAGTGGTATTGAAATAGAAAAATATCCATCCTTATTAATTATATTAGAATTTGATTTTATTTTCCAAGATGCATCATGATAAGCCAAATCATCATTGAAGGAGACTATTCCTTTCATCGCTACTGCAATACCAGGATTATCTATAGAATCAATTTCATTTCCACCAATATAATAACTAACTCTACTAAACATATGCAATATTCCATTGTTAATGAAATTTACTTTTCTTGTATCTATAGTACTCGAAAGTGTACCATCAGCAATTTTTCTCAATGTCACTCTCCCATTAATAATTAAATGACTTCTATGGGGGCAAGTCTTAATGTCCTCATTATACAAAGTAATTGGAATTGTACCACCCAGCTGATTTATATCAACAGAGATTGGGGGTCTATAATCTATGTAATCTTCACTGACAATAATATTTTGTTCCATTTCTATTTATATAAAAAAAAAATTAAAAAGATTTAATATATAGTTCTAGGGTGATAGTTTCGCCTTCAAAATTTATTAATCGATTATCTTGATCAACAATTTCAACAAAAATTTCTCTAATCTCATATGTATTTAATGTGTAATATCGTTGCTGTGTTGGCATTTGTACAATTTTTTCCCAGTAGGAGTATTTAAGGGAAATGAATAAACAACATTTCCTCTTGATTTTCCATTTTCATAATTCGAATCAACAAGATTACATTTAATACGGACCGCATTTACTGGAAAGATATCAACCATTATATCTGAATAAGCAGTTGTATCTTTTTCTATAATTTGTTTACTAAATCCAAGAATACGTCCTAAAGAGTTTGGTGCTGTAAAATCTATTTTCATTTTTTGACACATCATTTTAATTTTATAAGTATTAGATTGTTCAACTCCAATCAACCCAGCTTCTTGAGCTTTTTCATTAATTCTAATTTGTTTTAAAATTTCAGCTACTTCATATGTACCAGGAGGTATACTAACTTTGTGATGAATACCTAAATCATCTATAAGATCAAACCAATTATTGCTTTTTTGTTACATTGTTTATTGAATTATATGCAACAAAACTAGTTAAACATATTTGCCAATCTTTATTTTTATCCAATTTTATGGGTTCATCAAAACGATAAAATAAGGTAGAAGATTTATCTGACAATTCAATACTAAAACCCATTTATTAATAAAAAAATTTGTTTAAAAATTTCAAACAAAGATGACCACATATAACTTCATTAAAATTTTGATTTTTATCAACATTATAATATACTTGATTTTCCATAGAAAAATATCTCATTAATTCACTAGGAGGTTTGACACCAAATGAATCAAAATAATTAATTACTTTATCTTTTTTGAAAAAACAAACCCAATGAGTTCCTTGTCCATCAGAATCATCTAAATTAATAATCATACTTTCATTTTTTCTCATTTTACTTGGAAGTTGATCTTTCATAAATACTCCTCTAAAGTATGGTATACATAATTTTTTTGCATAATTCTTCAACTCCATATCTGATAAAGGTTTGATAGGAATTTTCAATTTTTTTTTTATTATTTATATAGTAACCTCCCCCCTCTATTTCCCTATTTCTTCCTCTAACTGGGTTGACATAATACCCTTTTCCAAGCTTTTTTTCTGCTGCTTGAACATTTTTATAATGATTAATGAACTCAGATACTTTTGTATCCATATCTAATCCATACCCCAAATTTTCTTTATTTGTATTACCATTTTTTATTCTTTCTTCAACTAATTTATTATTTGCTTTTTTATTATTGTAAGCATCTAAAAGATTTGTAGCAATTTTTGAAACCGCCGTTATAATTGGCAGAGCACCTATTAAAGCAGGTAAAAATCCACCAGTTTTATTATTCTCATTTATGTATTCTAATTGAGGAATTTTCAGTTGTAATTTAACTGGTTTCTTTTGTTTGATTCCTTTTTTAATTTGTTTTATTTGATACTTTGATAAAGGTAAATATGTTTCATTCATTACACTATTTTTTGTTCGAATCAATTGCTCATGATCTAAATTAAGGGTAATGGGTTTCTGCAATTTTATTCCCTCATAAATCAATTTTTGATCATTTTCATCCAAGTTAAGTGGATATTTTATTCCTGCTCCCAACCATCTTTTAACCTTCATAGCATTTGTTGTCAGATATGCGGCAGCTTTTTCACCCAAACCCGAATCATCAGCAATCACACGCTTCCAAGCATCTTCTTGTAATTTATAATCAGCCTCATGACGTTTATCAAGATCATTTGATCTGGCATAAGCTATATCATGATTCATAGCAGCTTCATCTAATTTACTAGTTGGCTTTACGCCCTGTAATAATTTTAAATCCAAATTTGTACCAGGTCCAAGATATTCATGACCAGGTAAATGAAGTTCAAATGGTAAATTATCAATAATAGAATTGACGAATCCACCCCCTGTTTTTGGTATTGGGATAGAACCCAGTTGCTTATTACACAAATTCTTTCTATAATCGTTATCCATTTATTATAAAAAAAATTTACTACAATTTAGTTTTTAAAAGTTCTTGATTATAAAATTTACCATGAATTTCTTCACCGTCCTCAGCTTTGATAGAATAAGTTATAGGATTTGTATAGAATACCTTATCAATTACAAAAATTTCTCTTGTCCAATTATTTTTATATTTATTACCAAAAACTTTTTTATAAGCAAAAATTCTAACTCTATCACCTACTTTAAATTTAGGATCTCTGGTTTCACATTTGGATTTATTCAATTTTATTAAAATTTCTTCTTCATTATTTTTGTCAACTTCACTGGGTCTCATTCCAATTGTTCTATGAACATCTTTAGTATTGTATTCTTCCAAGACTTTTGGTAAAATATCATACCATTTAAAATTATCACGAGCTTCAAAATAAATTTTCAATTTCTGATTTAATGTTCTATTGAAACGCTCAATTATTGCAGATTTTTCTTCATTGTAAGTATGGTACATATTAATATTATATTTTTTTAACATTGATTTGAAAGTTGAATTTATAAATTCTCCACCCATATCAACATGAAGTAAATTAGGTTTCCTCTTAGATTTTTCAATTATATTTTCAAATGCTTCAGCAACACTTTTACCAGTTTTGTTTTTCAAAGGTTCAATCCAAACATATTTAGAAAATGTGTCAATAACATTTAATAGATACTTAAAACCTTTATTTTGTTTAGAATATTTATCCATAATCAATAAATCAGCAGCCCATAAATCATCAATACCCTTAGTTATTATTTTTCTACGACAAAATTTTTTTCTAACTGGAGCATGTAATTCTTTAGCTTCTTCCATTATTTATTACGTTTAAAAACTTTGCGAAATTGCCAAATACATTTTAAGAAAATAATAATAGTAAGAATACATTTTTTTTCTTTCTCCTCTTTAGAAGAATCTTCAGAATTTGAATCCATTTATTATAGAAAAATTTATGTAAATGTAACCGAAGTACGATTTTCAGATTTATTAGATATATAGATATCAAAATCATTCTTTGGAATTTGTTTATAAGCTGTCTGGAATGCAATTTGCATAGTATTTCTAATGGGTTTTAACTGACACTGGAATAAGAAAATATCAATTTTATGTGAATTAAATAAATCCTTTGAAGTATTTTCATTGATAAAGTAAAAACTAATTTCTCTACTCTTACAATGTGAATTCCTAATTAATTTGTATCCTATTTTATCCACTTTTTCAATAACAAAATCAATTTTTGATAAGATAATAATGGTTTGATTATTTTCTAAATTATGTGTCAACAATTTAATACCATCTTTCTTGAATGTTATGTCAGAGTTTGTAGTTGTATAAATTCTCAAGAATATTGTATCATAATCTAATTTTTTCTCAATATTGTTTGGAAATGGCGTTGATTGTGTGAAAACTTTATCTTCCATAATAATATTTAGTTTAGGTTTGTACTCTTCATTACCCAAATTTAGTAATGGTAGATTTAAAGCCTTTGAAGATAATAAGTGAAAACAAAAGTCTTTGTAATTCTTTTTAGCATAAATACCTATATTTTCATCAGCTGTATTAATTAGATTAACAAATTTTTCAGTATCATATCCATTTATCAATTTATGATTAATAATAAAAGTTATGTCACAATCTAGTTCATTAACCTGACCAACCTCATTTCTATAATCAAAACATATTGCTTCAGAGGGGTTTTTAATATTATATATCAAATATTTCTTGAGATTTATTTCCTTTAAGCTAAAATTTTTACTTCCAATTGTATATAAAAAAATTGAAAAATATGGAAGAACAAGCTCAGTGGTATTTACATATTCTTCAAACTGGCTGAAAGCATAAGTATTTAATTTTTTAGGTGTAGTTATTATTTGATTATGAATATGAATACGAACGTATACAAATACCTTCCTTCCTGCATATGATAAGTCTGGATTTTTGGAATCCAATTCATATTAAAATTAGTAACATGATTTGTAATTAATTCTGGTTCAACATAAAAATTGATTATTCTTTTATCTCTAGCCGCTTCTTCAGAAATAGGATAATCATCTGTAATATCACTAGTTTGAGATTGTTGAATACCCAGCTTATCCTCTATTTGTTTTACTCTTTGTTCAAGCACATTAAATTCTTTTATTGTTACAAACTGTCTCCCAATTCGTCTCATCTTGATGTATGTATTTATATATTAAAAAATTTTATAATTCTTTTAATTCTTGTAAAATCCTAACCACTTCATTTTTTAATGCGGGATTTGTATTTCCACTTTTAATTTCACCATATAAGATAACAAGTCTTTGAAACAATTCATCTAAATTATCCCAGTAAATATATTTATCTCCACTAAGATTTGCACTTAAATTTATATTTTTTAGTTCACTCAAAATTTTTATTATATTTTTAGGATCTAAATTTCCATTTTGAATATTCATGTAGACACTTACTAGTTTATTTAAAAAATCTATAGGATTATTAAAAAGTCCACTTCCTTCTGTTGACTCCTTCGCTTTTAATATTCCACTTTTTACTAATATGGGTCTTATAATAGTATTATATTTATATCCTGTGCTTGCTTTGATCTGTTTAGCATTGGGGTCATTATTATGTCTATAACTATTTGTTTTTAGTAATATTTTAGCATAATTTTCTTCATCACTATCCACATAATTTTTTGGTTGTTCTAATTATCAACTCCCATAAACCATTTGTTCCTATAAATTCTGTTCCATCATTGAATAGAATATTATTATTATCCTTAATCTGGACAGGTTGATTACCTATATATAGATCATTACCATTTTCAACCCTGATTCCAAATGTTCTATCTGTCTTTACATCTTTTGAAGCATAATTTGATAAATATTTTTGAGCTGTTTTTCCCATAACTCTTTGTTTATTTTCAACGTATTCTGGTAAGGTTTTTGGTCTATTTTCGACATATTCTGGTAAGGTTTTTGGCATAATTTGAGCATATTTTGGGATGGTTTTTTGTTGTATTTCATTTGCGAGTTTCTCTAGAGGAATTGTAATAGGTTTGTATAGTTCTTTTAATTCATCTTGTTTGTGGATTTTACCTGTTCTAATAGTATCATATTTTTGTTTCAACCTCTCTTCTGAATTTATATAATTAATAATATCTTTATCCATTTATATAAAAAAATATTTAATATAAATGACTACAAAAACAACTAAGTTGAAAGCACCAATTAAGGTTGAAAATTATGATTACAATAAACCTCATCCTCGATATGATGAAATCTTTCCAAATATAATTCGTGCTGGTATTTTTGGTCCCTCGGGATGTGGAAAGACAAATGTATTAATTCAAATTCTTATGGAAATAAATACTTACTCAAATATCTATCTATGTACAAAAACACCTCATCAAGAAAAATATAATAGATTAAAATCCATAATTAATGTCTTTAATGAGAAATCTAGGTACAAAATTGGGTTATATACATTATTACCAAAGGATTTAAAAGAACCAGAAGAAATAGAACCATATTCAGTTATAATTTTTGATGACATATTAACTGATCCCCAAGAAAATATTGCAACTTATTTTTTAAGAAGTCGACACTATAATATTTCTTGTTTTTATTTAGCTCAAACCTACTCAAAAGTCCCTAAACAATGTATAAGAGACAATTTCAATTATCTAATTATTTTCAAACAAGATCTAAAAAATTTAAAACACATATTTGAGAATCATGTAACTGACTTGACTTTTAAAAAATTTAAAGAAATGTGTAATATATGTTGGAATGATAAATATGGATTTTTAGTTATTGATAAAGAATGTAATAATAAAAATGAAATTTATAAAAAGAATTTTGAAGAAGGATTTAAACTTGAAGTTGATAACCATAAGGAAGTGTATTAATATTATCTACTAAATATCTTTTATCATCATAGGGTGATAATGCAATTTATCTAATTCCACTGTGTATAAATTATGTTGTTTAGAAACAATTGAATATACTTTTTCTCTAGTTTGTTCGCTCTTAATTAGACTTTTTTATACATTTCAAATTTCATTTTCTCTATATTAGATTTTTTAATTCCCTTACATACTTTCTTTTCTTTTAAATCATTTCTAAAGCATACATTTTTGATCTTAATCCAACCCATTCGCGTATTGGTATTCCTAAATATTCATCTTTAAATAGTCCAGGAACCTTTTTTTTTTTGAGGCATCCAATCTATTTTATAATCGATGTGTCGTAATAGGAAATATCTTCTTTTATATCACTATAAACATCATCAGTTTCAATAAAACAATTAATGAATCTGTATCAGTTCCTAATAATCTTATTTTATCACCATATTTCTTCTTTAAAACATTATAATAGAATTGATACATTAATAATTAGATATATCTAAAACAACAAACCCACCATAAATTGGTTTATTTAATTTTATTGTTTGCTTTTTTCTAGCAAGTAGAATTGTGTCTTCATCTAGTATTGTTCTTGTTTCATAATTTGTTTGTTTGAGGAATGATTCTGGAGAAGTTAATATTTTTACATCACATCTGTTTCTTACATTTTCCATTTGTTTCCCATAAACTGAGTTATTCATTAGCTTATAGAAATCTTTTTCAAAATCATTTTTAGCTTCCTGTCTCAATTTTGTATTCAAATCTATATATGGTTTTAACCAGGCTTTTTGTTTGAATCTTATATAATTATTAACACTTTTTAGAATGATTCCTTGTTTTATACATTCTTTCAACATTCTAAAATCAATAATATAATCTTTTTTTGAGTGTAATGTAGTAATTAATTTACCTTCTTTTGGTTTGCTTCCTATTTCTTTTGCTATTAACTTTCTTTGGTATTCGGATAATTCATTTTCATTAGGTACATAGTGTTCTGGTAGCATGGGATATGTAATTCTAGCGGGATATCTAAATTCACTATAAATGTATATCCATAATCTCCATTATCATCTAAATTAAGAATTACGTCTTTAGTAAAGTCTGATGGCTTATGAATTAACTTTCTAAATTTACTTTCAATCAATAATTTCTTTTCCACATTTGTTTGCATTTGCTCTTTCAATAAATTATAATTTAGAAATTCACCTATTGGTAATTGTTGACTTAAAGCCCATCCATATAAATTATTACAATCTAGATATAAAATATAACTAATATGTTTTTGACTATTCCAGATTCCTTTCTTTTCAGCATCCTCTTTACTTAATTTTATTGATTTACCAACTTTCTCATCATAGAAATAACAATTATTTGCTATAGCATGTCTATGAGGAATATTAGAAATACCTCCTCTAATTCCTCTTTCATAAATCTCATAATTTTCTTGATCTGTTAGTAACTCTAATGCTTGTTTAGTACACTTTAATGAGGCAGCATCTGATAATTGTGGTGCTGAGATATAATAGACTGGATCTAATTTGTAATTTTTATAACACGTTTCTCGAAAATTATCAAAGATATCTTTGGTAAGAATTGTATCAAGTTTTAAATATAAATCATGATAATCTCCAAAATTTTTACAGTTGAAGTGTTTATAAACTTCTTTTGCAAATGCTAAATCATTACTAGATATTTTAGAATCATTTAAGGTAGAATACCAATCTTGCTTATCTAATGGTAATTGCATTTTAAATTTTGTATAATCATCAACCCATTCATAAGGATAAATACCTTTCTGTAAAACTAAATGTAAATCTTCTGTTTTGAATTCTTTCCTAATATTTTTGAATTTATTATAATTAATTGGTTTCTTCAATATTTTTCCACAACTTTTACATTCTGCTTCATATTTTAGAATTCCATTTTCATCTAATGGTAAAAATTTTCCTTTATATATTTCTTGAACTTTATTACATTTTGAACAGAAACAATTATTAACTTCTGCTAAATTTTTTACTGCTTTATCTAAACTTGTACCTACAAAAGCTAAGGTATCAATAAATCTAAATTCCATTTTTTTTGGTAATTTGTCACCTTTCTTCTTTATATTAAGTTTGGAATTATTGCACTTGGGACATTTATGTAATATTTTATCATAATATTTTGTCTTACATTTGAGACATGTTGTTAAATCATGTTCTAGTACATATTGATCAACAGTCACCTTCCTCGAAAATGTAGTATAATTTTCATTATTTTTTGGAATAATATTAATATCATTTTTTTGATCATATTCATCACATAATTTTAATAGCCAAGTAAGAAATATTTTTGAATCATATTTTAAATTGTGAATTAAAATTGGAATAAATTTTGGCATTGTCAAATTCAGATTACATTTATTACAAGCAACCCCTCTAAATTTACCAGTAAAGTGGTCATGATCTTTTATTTTTTCAGTTCCATTATTGAATTTATAATTACAAATATGACAATGAGTAACTGATTTAAACTTAATAGCTTCCTCTTCTCCCAAATCATTTTTTCATTATTCATTCTCAATTTATAATATTCTTTCCCATGTTTTTGTAGCATTTTATTGAAATGTTCCATTAACTTCTGTATATTACTACATCTTACTAATTCTCACCCATTTTATCTGAATAAAAACAGAAACTATTTGCAACATGCTTATGAATATATTTTGTTGTCTTTGTTATTTGTTTTTGCATTTTTTTTAACAAGCATTCAAAATCTAGAGTTAAAGTATATGGATGATATTGTTCAGCGCCAAATGAATGATATACCCTTATATTATCTTCATCAGTTGGTATTATAATATTTTGTTTTTCATAAACACACTGTTCAATATGCTTATTATAGTCAGATTCTGCTTCAAATTTTTTATGACATTTCAAACAAATGTTCACATGATTAGTATATTTATGTATTTGACCTTTTAATAAAGCACTCAAATTTTTTATTCCAACAATATGTTCTTTATATAGCAGTAAATTTATATGTCCTTCATAGTTTTTAAATTTTTTTGTTTGAATATACAAAGTGATTTTAGTATCATCATACTTATAAATATTAATTGATCTATTTATGAAATTTTCATATATTTCAATATTTTCAGGTACTAGTTTAACAGGATATTCCATATTCAAGGCTTCATATTTCGTAATATCGTAGTTAGTAGTCCTATCAGTATGTTTTTCAACAGGATTTAATATACTTTCTAATGCATATTCAAAACATCTTAAATCTTCTTGTTTGAGACATTTGGATTTATTAGTTTTTATATTTTTTACATTGATACAGCATTTTTTTGAGATAATAAAACTTGGTAATTGAATATAAGTTCCTCCTCGCAAAGGATTATTTTGATCAGAGTGAATATCTACTCGAATAACTCTATCAAATCTATATCTTGTATTCTTAGCATTATAACTATTAAAATTTCTCAAGATTTCATTTTTGGCTGAGACTAGTGCACTTTTGATAGCATTTGAATGAACAATAACATTTCTTGTTGATCGAAAATGATTTCTATGATGATTTACTTGTTCACCATTTAAATTTATTTCAATATAGTCTACAACTACCACCAATTGGAAGCTTATACTATTCTTTGTTTTCAATTCTCTTTTTGCAATTTCATTAAGTTTTTCATTAACCTTAAATAGATATCTTATTAAATCATACTTTGCAGAATCACAATATATTTCATAATCATGAACCATATTCATCCAATTTCTTGAACTACCTTCTCTTACTTCAATATCTCTATCTCGTCTTGGGAGTAATTGTTCTGGTTTTTCATTACTAAAAATATCATCATCAAAATTGAATAACTCATTTACATTTTGGATTTTATCTTTTTTAGTTTTTTTTAAATAATTTGCAACTACTTTTACTAAATCATCTTTCCTCAATATTGAACATCCTCTTATATTTTTGTCTTTACAATATTTATATAATTCTTTTCTTGTAAATCCTTTTTTCAACTTTGTAATTAGATCCATTATTTATATAGAAAAAAATTTAATAAGAATTTTTTTTTTCCTATTTGGTTAGACCACATTTTATAATTTTAATATCAATTTTTTTTTTTATTAAATACACAATGGAAAATCATATTGAAGATTTTGAAATGGCTGATAATAATAATCCTAAAGAATATAGTCCTGAAATTAATGACAAAATAATAATAATAATAATAATAATAATGAAATTTATGATAATGGATTTTATTATGGAGACCCTGATAATGATAATTATGGACCTGATTATGAAGCATATGGAGATTCTGGTTCTAATTATGAAGAATATGATGAAGAAAATTTATGTGAAGCACATTTTCAAAAATGTAAGGACAGAGAAAGAGAAAGACTGAGAGAAAGAGATAGAAAGAAAACAGATACACATATAGACATTATTAATTATGATAAATCACCATTAAGAAGAGAAGATGATCTTGATTCAGATATTGATTCAGAAGAGGAAGCAGAGAAAATAAAATATTTTTTAAAATTGTAAAGCAATAAAAAAAAGCATAGTAAAATCATGAAAAAATGAGCGATGAAATTTGATGAGCTTACGGAAGAAAAATCTGGTCTAGGAAATTTATTATTTGATAACAGAAAAAATGGTATTTTATTTCACATCATTCTCTCGCACTCATTAGTTTTTTCTCTCTCGCACACATTATAGTCTTATGCGCAGAACGAGTAGTTGCGCGAGCTTGATAAGCTTTTCTAGCGGGATGCTGGATTTTATTATTAGTTTATAAAAGCTTTATGAGACTCGTAATTTGTTAAAATAATATTGAAAATCACGAAAAAAATGGGCGAAAATGGGCGGTGAAATGAACATGGAAAACGTGGTCCAGGATCAGGTATATTGCATACTACTCACGTCCTTTGACCACCCCACACCACTATGGCCTTCATTTCAGTTCCCGTACCACACCCCCACCAAGACCTCCTCACCCATCACTACGACCTCCCTAATGGAGGCCTTCCCCATCCATGGCTCCATCACCCTACGGCCTCCTCGCTCAACCCCCGCAAAGATCCCCTGCTCCTCCAACCAGGAGCTTCCACCACCATGACCATCTCTACCCCATGAGAACCCTTCCCTTCAAGACTACCTGCCCGGGACCAGATACTTCCGCACCATAGCCTTCATTTGTTCTCCCAGCCGCCTCTCTCACCAAGGGCTTCCCCTCCACCAGGACCTCCTACTCACCATTACCCCCACACCACCCAGGGCTTTTATCCCCCTCCTGATGCCACGCCACCCATGGATCTCCTTTCCATTCTGGAGCTCCCTCCGCCATGAACCACCTCCTAGGGGTAGGCTACCCATGGAGAAATAAGCAATTGTGGGGCAGGGTAGGTTATCCGCGGTCTCCACGCCCCCACAGTGGCCCTCTTCCCCCTTCAGGAGCTGCCTTCTCAACCATGAACCCCCTCCTGAGGGTCGGCTACCCCTGGAAAATTGAGCAATTAAAGGGTAGGGTAGGCAACCTGCAGCGACTTGTGATCTTGAAGATTATGGGTAATTATGTCATTTTATGTCGGTTATGGCTAAAAACTTGGAGATATTTTATGTTAGAACAGATTATGTCCTTGAAAGTAGCTGATCTGGAGCGCTATCCTTGAAAAATGCTATAAAATCTATCAAGTCTACTACAAGGAGTCTACGCTCGAGCGTTATTGTTGAAAAGAGTTACTTAGTCTATCGGAATCTTGGTTGGTCTATGATAGACTCGATTTGACTGAGAAAAATAGATTGGATCCTAGGAATAGTCTATAATGCTCAATGGTTGTCTATGATGTCTATGATAGACGTACCTCCAGAGGTACGTCTGAGAAGTCTATTTGTTATTTCTACGAGCGTCTAAATCCCAACCTGTGTGCAAGTGATTATGAAACCGACTGATCGTCTCACGACATGTGCAATGTCTGTATGTGAATTATGCTTATGCTTCTATCACGTTTTCAATGAAGGAGTAAGGTGATAAGAACCAGGGATGATAAGTCAGCCATAAGCTATAAGATTTAAGCCATAAGCTGAAGGTTTTTGGGCAATTAAGTCAGCTATAAGTTTAAGCCAAATGTTCTGTAAGCTATAAGCCATAAGCATAAGCCATATTTTTTCGGCTGACTTATGATTTTTTTGTTTGTTTCTCAAATCTGAAAATTTTAAATATATAAATTTTATCTTAACATTTTTTATTTTTTGATTTTCAAACCAATATCCCACACACAATGTTAATGGGCATTCATCACCATTTCTTCCAAAATTGATAACAGAAAAACTTACCCTGACTATAGCGCTCATACCAATTGCTGGAAATAGAAATAAGCCATAAGTTTAAGCTATAAGCCATAAGCTTAAGCCAATCAATTCATAAGCTATAAGCATCAGCCATATTTTCAAGGTCGTAAGCAAAAGCCATAAGTTTAAGCTTTATTGATTGGCTTATCATCCCTGATAAGAACATGGCTCATAAATGATAACAATGAAGCAGCGAACTCTAGCGTGGACTAGATTTTCACGGCAGTCTATGGTTGACGAATAGACTACAATTATCGCTAAATTTCAACAATACTAATACATAGCGTGGTAGAGTTATAGACTTTTATCAGGATCAAGTCTACATGTAGACTTGATAGATTTTATAGCATTTTTCAAGGATAGCGCTCCTGCCCCTTCAATTTTTCTAATTTTTAGGTAAGCAACCCGCATTGCGGTTTTTTAGGTGTGGTGGGAGAGGGAGAGGAGTTTTGGTTTTTAATATATAGAGAGCTATGTCATTTAATATCTTTTGACTTGAGATCTTGGAGATCATGGGTAATTATGTCATTATGTCTTTTTAAGTCAATTATGTCTTAAAACTTGGAGATCTTTTATATTAGAATAGATTATGGCCTTGAAAGTAGCTGATCTGCCCCTGCAATTTTTCTGATTTTTAGGCAGGCAACCCGCAGTGCGTTTTTTATCTCCCGGAGGTGGCGCTGGCGGCGGCGGATTTTACTTTTTTAGTATGTAGTGTAGAGAGAAACCCGCAGTGCGTCTTTTATCTCCCGGAGGTGGCGCTGGTGGTGGCAGATTTTACTTTTTTAGTATGTAGAGAGATAGAGAGATGTCTTTTTTTATGTCTTATTATGTTGGTTATGTCTTAAAACTTGGAGATCTTTTGTATTAGAACAGATTATGTCGTTGAAAGCAGAGATGGAAAGCAAGCTAAAAGCTGAAAGCGGAAAGCGGAAAGCCAAAAGCAAAGAGTTTTTCACTTAAAAAGCAAAAGCTGAAAGTAAAAGCTAGGATGTAAAAATAATTGAAAGCAAAAGCAAAAGTTTTATTTTTTCCAGCTTTTCCAGTATTTATTTATAAATTAAAATTTCAAATTTTTATTTTATTATCTCAGTGGTAAGTGCTGTTAAAGTGTTAACTGTTCAGCAGTGTTGTGAAAAGCTATTCCCTATTTCTAAAAAATATAATGTTGTACAAAATAGAAAATATTCAAAATTTAGTGAAAAAGCTGAAAGTCAAAAGCAGAAAGCTGAAAGCTTATGATTTTTGCATTGAAAAGCAAAAGCCAAAAGGGAAAGCTGAATATGAAAAAATTTGAAAAGCAAAAGCTGAAGTTTTATTTTCCAATGTCAGAAGCTAAAGCCGTAAGCAAAAGCTTTATCATATGGCTTCCCATCTCTGGTTGAAACTTGAAAGTAGCTGATCTGCCCCTGCAATTTTTCGGATTTGTAGATAGGCAACCCGCAGTGCGTGTTTTTTTTCTCTTGGTGGTAGCGGCGGTGGCGGCGGCGGATTTTACTTTTTTAGTGAGAGAGATAGAGAGATGTCTTTTTTTATGTCTTATTATGTCGGTTATGTCTTAAAACTTGGAGATCTTTTATATTAGAACAGATTATGTCGTTGAAAGTAGCTGATCTGCCCCTGTAATTTTTCGGATAGTGCGTTTTTTTTTCTTCCGGAGGCGGAGGCGGCGGCGGATTTTACTTTTTTAGTATATAGAAAAGAGATTTCTTGCCGGTAAGTCAGCAGCGTGAAAGCAAAATGTGTGACCAGGTGACGAATAAATTCGGAAGGTAGAGTTTCAGTCGAATTGCGTTTTGGATGCTGATAGATCGTTTTTCTTCTTTTGTTCGCAGTCGTCGGAATTGATGCCCAAGCACGACGCAGAAACGGAGAAGGAGCGGAAAACAAGACTGAAAACGTACAAACAGGTGGCTGAATTCGCCGACCTGCAGTACCAGCAGATCTTCGAGTACATCAAATTGGACGCATTCGATGAGCAAATCAGAAGTGTGAGCGAGTCAGAAAAGCAGTCCAATGCCATCGGGAATCAGTCGGGCGATTTGAAGAGGAGCAAAATTCAGTTAGCGAATCAGAGTAAAATCGAGGATTCGCAAGTGCGAAGGAAATTCAAAATAAGCAGAGGCGTTATCTGAATCTCGCCTTGAGGTATGTTCTGTTGCTTCTCTAGTTCGTTTAAGAATTGCCAGCATGTTCGAAGCATTCGGTAATTGTCGATTTTGGTGTGATAAACCCTTGAGGAATGGTACACAGAGCTTAACTGGTGCTCATCGATTAGGTTTAAGAATTAACAGTGCTGCTGCAAACCTCTTCTCGAGTTGTTTCAACTACGATCGGCAAGACTGCTGGAAGAGGATCTTTTAAGTCGGCGTCCTGATATCAGTGTATCTGAAAATCAATCTCGGGTTACCTTTGAGATCGCATTTTTAAGTTGATCTCTGCAAAATCACTTTCATAATTATAGAGAACCTGATAGTAATCTCGACCTAGATCATATACCTGCATGTTGATGCATTACAAAATGATTTCGGATCACACTCTAATAAAAAACTAATCTCAGGTCATTATCGAAATCAACTCAATGATCGTGATCCTGGTGTTATTTACGAACTACTTGATAATTACTGCTGGTTTCAGAGTAATCATCGGAATGACCCTCTGATGAATGATTTGCATGGCTTACATGGTTGGGAGGCTTTTATTATTCACATGATTTGAATAATATACATATGAAAATGATGTGCGCAAACTGATGTAACTGACCAGAATGAATGACATATGATTTACATGCCTACATTGTTTACACGTTTCTTATGAATGACTTATGTAATGGCCCTACATTGATATTTTACATAACTTACATGAGATTTAAGTGAATGGATTACATGATTTACGTCATTTTCATGACTTACCTACATTACTTTCTCGGCGTGTGTAAATGACTTATATGATGCAAGTATTGATGTGATTTACATAACCTACATGATTTTCATAAACTTGACTAACATGAATAACTTATATGACTTTCATGACTTGACTTTACTTACATGGCTTGCCTGACTTATAGTGGCATAGTGGTAGCGGTGATTCGGAAACCAGAGTTTCAGTAAAGGAGAAGACATATAATGTTGGAACTTTTGGAAGTCTGAATCCATCTTCTTCCATCTAATATGGCTCTGAGTTATGCTCAAAGGTAGCCAATTAGCATTCTGCTTCAAAACCTAGTTAAGCAAAGCCAGTGTTATATTTGATGTTTTTTCAGTAGCCCCTCCTCCCCCCCCCCAAAAAAAAAAAAAAAATTATGTAGATCCTTTTGTGGGGCTTGTATTGGTGTCTTGAATCGACTACTGATCCCGAGGCCCAGAATATTGTAAAGCTTTCGTTAGCTAACTACATGAAAGGCGAAGAGAACGAGACCCAGAATAAAGGATCTAGTAAATCGAACGACGTAAGAATGTAAACCTTGAGTTCTCGCCTAAATACGCGAGGCCGTACTTATATACGAAAGTAAATGAATGCTTTTGGAAAAGGAATTCTTTAAAATTCTCGGAGGTAGCAACAGCTTTTGTATATGATTCCTTTGCGAAAAAGAATGTTCATGAATACGGCTAGGTCGTGTATTTCTGCTGACTCGTTCGCTTGCCCCCTTTACGTGGGTTTGAATTCAACGACCTCTTCGTTCGAAGAACATAATAGTAATCCAGTCACGAATATTTATTTCAGGAAGAGTAAATGCGACGTGTGATTACATTAAAAAATTCCGCATCGACGATGCCATCGGAATGATAGTCAATGAGATGGAAACGCTGTGCGAAGCGTATATTGAACTGGCATACTACAAGCCGGGCATCAAAGCTAACACAGGTACAATTGCGAGTTACCGTCTTCCTAGTGGATTTAACACTTAGGGACTTTTAAGTAGCTTAGAAAATAATTTTAACACTATGTGGTATCCCTTATCGGAGACATGCGAGAACTAGCGAGTTTTTGCACAGACTTTTCACTGGTTCACGAGGTACTTAACAGATTTTATAGTATCCGCTGTCGGAGATATGCAAAAACTCCCCTGCTCTCTAATGAGCTTACGGTTACCCAATCGATGTGTTCTCTGTTTGCTGACGTGTTGTTCTTCTTTAGTTGCGACGATACCGTCTGATTTACGCATCTCCAAGATCAAGAACCTGGAAAACGTATCCTGCCTTACTGTTACCTACGTTGCCGGTGAATAAACAAGGCATTTATAATCATAGTAGGTGAGTGTCGCTCATCACGTGATCGACTTTTTCCACAACAAATGCTATCGTATAGAGGTCGTCGAATAATAATAATAATGATGAAATTTTGTAGGTATTCGATGTATCGATCCGAAATTCATGGGACTGTGCGGAATGAACGCCCCCAAGAAAATAACCTGTGTTTGTACAGACGGTAGAAAACGGAATCAGCTGGTGAAGGTTAGTAATGCTGTACTTCTTAGGTAAACGGAGAGTAGTTGTGGTGAAAAAAACTTCTCCAATTGGCTTGCTAAATTTTTGGTGGGATTGAAGAAGCCTCCCAAATATGTTTTCTTGCAAAAATATCGAAAACTATTCAGAATAATTGTTGCCAATGAAAAGTGTTCCTCGCCCTCAGTGAAATAATATGATATGGAGGGCAGTGTTGTGCACCATTATGTTCCATTTGAATTTGCAGATCCTGTAATTCCTATACCCCATCAGTTTAGCTCCCACGAGGGCAGGAAGTGTTAATATCTTACCAAAATTATTAAGTCTCTGCTGTTGGGTGACTATGCCCTGATGGTATCACGTGTACGTCCAAATTTTCGCTCTGACGTGTACGTGACCGGTGACCCTGCGGTGTAATGCATTTTGGGTCTTAATGGTGACGTGTTTGTAGGTTATGCCGCTGTCTCAGAGGAGCAGTGTCCTGGAGTGGTGTACAAATACGATGTCGTTAAGCGAGTACTTGGCCGATAAACCCGAAGCTCACAGTTGATTTCGCGCGAACCCGTCATTTGCTAACCGTATAATTATCTATAGTTTTTCCTTGAGACTTTTACTGTCGAATGTGAACACAGTATTGATGGTTTTTGCTTGTTTCGCATTTGCAGGACGTAAGGAGGCGAAGTTGAGAGTATACGAAACTATATGTGAAAAGCTGAAGCCTGTGTTCCGATACTTTTTCCTCGAGAAGTTTCCGCTGCCGACGATGTGGTTTGAGCGCAAACTGGCCTACATTCACAGGTACTTCTAAATTGACGACTCAGTGTCAAACGTAGTTGAGTTACATTTTGGTGAGCATAGTCTGTCACTCAGTTATATGTGAAACATCAATATAAAAAGTAGTGACGCGAGTGTGCTTCAGAAGCAGTGACGAGACTATGCTAGCCTGTCACTCAGTTATACAGGGTTAGTCAGTTTTCCTTCCGCCATCGGAAAACTCCGTTACAATGAAGATCTGTTCTCTGTTCTCGGTTTCGTCGCTATTCACGAACAGCGTGTAGCGCACCTAACTGATGACAAAGCGTACTGTACATTTTGGTAGATAACAAATTGAGTCATACTTCGTTCAGCCTAATGGAGTTTTCCTATGGTGGAAGGAAAACTGACTAACCCTGTATGTGAAACAGCAATATAAAAAGCAGTGCATGACGAGACTATATGCTAGTTGGTCACTCAGTTTTATGTGGAATCTCAATATAAGAAATAGTGACGAGATTATGCTACCCGAAATATAACTTCTCGGAGCCTCTCCGCTCAAATGCGTAGTGAACTTCATCGTATTACAAAATTAAACTTTCATTCTTCAAATTGGAAGGTATCTAAGTGAATTATTCGAAGCAAGGATTTATGGATCGCTGTTTCAAAAATCTGATCTCTTTTTTTATCTAGCCCTGAGAGTCAGCCCCAGTATACAAATTTCACTTCAGAAATAAGCAGAATTGACTTAGTGAACCGAATGAAGTATCGTAATCAATAGGTCAATAACGAAGTGACTAGAAAGGGAAAAAACTGTCATAAGGAATCCTAACAAGTCTTTGCACAATCTTTGGTGGGTAGGTCTTGATACTACTTGAGAATGTTCTAGAGGATCCTGAAGAGCCTTAATACAATTTTATAGAGTCAAAGTAGTCTTAAAAGGCTTAACGCAGACTTGAAGAGTTTAAACAAGCTGAACATAGTCTCAGTGAGTCTTACCAGCTTTGATGCCTTTTTTGAGGAGTCTGAAAAGAGTTTTGATTGAGTCTTAAGAGTTTTAGGAACAATTGTGAAACAAACCTAGAATATCTTAACACAATCTTGAAGATTCTGAATACAAGTCATAAGGAGTCTCGATGGGTTTTGATAGAAGTATTCAAAGTCTTTAGGAGTCTAATCTTAATACGTATTGAACGAGTGGTAACACGTACTGAGCAGTATTAAGAAGTTTTAACAAGTCTTAACTTAGTCTTAACACAGTCATAAGCCATCTGAACGAATTGAATCTTACAGAGTTAACACTATTATAAAGTGTTGAGAAGTCTCAATACAGTCTTAGTGAGTCTTAACTATCTTTAAAGAATTTTAATACAGTTAAAGATGACCTAACATGTTCTGGTATAGTTTTACCAAGTCTTAACCCAGCCTAGCATAATCTTAATTCGTTTTAAGAAGTTCTAACTAGTCTTAACTGAATCTTACAAAGTCTTAACACAATCCTAAAGATTTTAATGAGTCGTAACCCTGCCTAAAATTGTCTTAATTTTGTCTTCAGGAGTTGTAACTAGTTCCAGTCTTAGTTTTAATGAGTTTTGCTAAAGTCATAAGAAGTCTTAACGAGTTGTAACTCAGTCTTACAGAGTTCCGAACTGACTCTGACTCCAAGTCTTCACCCCTCTTGTCCTGTCGGCAGTAAATTTAATATGTCTTGAGAACTTGTAACAAGTTCTAAATAGTTTTAAATAAGAGTTTTAATTAGTCTTAACACAGCCATAAGGATCTTTATGAGTCTTAACCAGGTCTAAAATAATCTTGATGCTTCTTCAGGAGTTATAGCAAGTCCCAGATAGTCTCGAAAAGTTCGAATGAGCCTTAATATGATGCAGAATCTTCATGAGTTGTACATCGATCTTATGTAGGATTAACACGGTTATAGAGAGTCTTAACCCGTCCTGATACAAGTCTTAACCCGACCTAACAACACAATAATTCGTTCAAGTATTTTTAACAAGTCTTAATTCAATCTTAAGGTCTTAACACAATTCTAAAGATTTTTAACAAGTCTTAAACCATCCTAAAATGATTTCAGTTTGTCTTAAGGAATTGTAACAAGTCTGATGTATACGGAGTCTTGATGAATCTAATCCAATTTGAAAGAGTTTTAATGTAGATATAAAGTCTTAGGAAGTTTTAACATAATCTTCGCGTGTCTTAACATAATCTTAAAGAGTTTTGACAGCGTTATAAGGAGTCTTATAATGCGCTCTGACTTGTAGTCTTCACGATTCTTAATCAGTCCCTACCAGTTTTAAAAAAGTTCAACGAGTCTCAACTCAGTCATACATATCTAGTCTTCACGCAGTCGTAATCTTACCCGAGTTTAAAATATTCTTAATTTGTCTTAAGGAACTTGTAACCAATTCCAAATAGTCTTAAGAAATTTCCTTGATACAGTTGTAAGGAGTCTGTACGAGTTGTAATTCGATTTTAGATAGGTAATCTTAAGTCTTAAAACATAGTCATAAGGAGTCTTAACGAGTTTTGACATAGTTTCACCAAGACTTGACCACTCTTAACTCAGTTTCCGGTAATCTTAATACGTTGTAAAGACAATAAGTTCTAAACAGTTTTGAGACGGTTTAGTGAGTCTTAACACAGTCTTGAAAAGTGTTGACGCAATCTTATAAGTCTTGACAAATTTTAATTCTGTCTAAAAAAAATTTTAATTCATCTTAAGGAGTCTTAACCAGTCCTCGACTTCGCAGAGTCTGGACACAGTTATAAAGTCTGGAGAAGTCTTGATAGAACCTTAGCGAGTCTCAATATAAAGAGTCTTAACGCAATCATATGTAGCCTTAACGAGCTTCGATAGTGTAATACGAAGTGCTAATCAGATCCAGTATGAAGCAATCTCAACAAATTTTAACATACCTTGAGGAGTGGTAACAAGCCTTGAAGAGTCTTATGAAGCCTTGACGAGTGCTAAATCAATCTTTCTAAGTCTTAACATAATCCTAAAGATTTTTAACAAGTCTTAAACCATCCTAAAATGATTTTATAGTTTGTCTTAAGGAATTGTAACAAGTCTAAAACAATCATTAAAAGTTTGAACGAATCCTGATTTATACAGGGTCTTGATGAGTTCCTAAACCAATCTTAAAGAGTCTTAAGGTAGATATAAAACCTTGGGAAGTTTTAACATAATCTTCGCGTGTCTTAACATAATCTTAAGGAGTCTTAACATCGTTATAATGAGTCTCAATGAGCTCTGATTCGAAGTCTTCACGATTCTTAATCCGATTCTAACCATAGTTTTAAAAAAAGTTCAACGAGTCTTAACTCAGTCATACATAATCTTCACGCAATCGTAAGGGCTCTTGTCTTAACCCAGTCGAAAATAATCTTAATTTATCTTAAGGAGTTTGTAACCAATTCCATAACTTAAGAAATTTTCTTGATACAGTTGTAAGGATGATCCTTCGCGAGTTGTATCTCGATTTTACCAAAGATTAACATGGTCATAAAGTCTTAAGAAGTTCCGACACAGTTTGTTTCTTAGTCTTAAAACAGAGAGTTATCAGGAGTCTTAACGAGTTTTGACATAGTTTTACCAAGACTCAACCGTTCTTAACTCAGCCTCCGGTAATCTTAATACGTCTTAAAGACTTGTAACAAGTTCTAAACAGTCTTGAGAAGTTTTAATGAGTCTTAACGCAGTCTTACGAAGTGTTGATGCAATCTTAAGAGTCTTGACAAGTTTTAATTCTGCCTAAAAATTTTAAAGAATCTTAATAAATATTCGACCCCACAGAGTCTGGACACAGGCATAAAGTTTTGAAAAGTCTTAATAGAATCTTAGCGAGTCTTAACATAGAGTCTCAACGCAATCATACGTAGCCTTAACGAACTTTGATAGTGTAATACGAAGTCCTGATCAAATTCATTCTGAAGCAGTCTTAACAAATCTTAACATACCTTGGGGAGTGGTAAAAAGTCTTGAAGAGTCTCTTGACGTGGCTAAAATCAATCTTTCTAAGTCTTAACATTCTTATCAGGGTTATTGTGGGGTCTTGACTCAGTCTTAGCGACTCGTAACTCCATCTTTGGTATTTCACGAGATGAAAATTGTATTTTTGGACTCTGAGTGGACGAGCCGTGTGTGAAATTGGATAAGGTATTCGAAATTAGCCCAACAAGTATCCATCTCTATAGTTCCTTGAATTTCTGAATCCAGTTTATTTTGCTCCGGGGAAGTGAGAGATTCGGACTTCGGAGTCCGCATTGGGGCCGGTTCAAAAAGTTTCTGAAGTATTCGAAATCGGTGACATCAAAAATCCAACGAGATTTTCGAAATCAACGATCCAAACCCTCCTGTTTCAAAAGTTCTCTGGATGCTTTCATGTTTCGAATTCGGAAAGTTGGCGGAATGTCTGAGCCCCTTTTTGGGGAAAGAGAAATAATAAACTAAATCATACCACTTTGTGCTTCTTGTTTGCCCCGGCAAATTCAACTTCGCGTTCGATAGATCGAAGTGTATTATAATTTTACCCCTGTGTGTGAAAATCCTGAGCGCATTTTCTCACTCTTAAAAATCTTTTTTCCGGTACCTTTCATTGCAGTGTTGCCACACTATCCATGGTCGGCTATATAATTAGTCTGGGTGACAGACACGTCCAGAATATGTTAATCGATGAAAAGACTGTCGAAATTATCCACATCGACTTCGGTACTTACAAAAAATATTATTTTGAGAACGATATAGCTTTTCGCGGTATATTACTGATGTTGCTGTGCGTTTGAATGTAGGTGTGGCATTCGATCAAGGGCTGACCCTGAACTGCCCCGAAGCATTCCGTTCAGGTTAACTCGTGATATAGAAGATGGCATGGGTATATGTTCTATCGATGGAATCTTCCGAAGGTGAGTTCGTGTCATCATCATATCTGTAAGCTCTGCAGAATTGGAACGCTTTTAGTAAACCAGTCAGCCCGAAATAATTGACCTAAGGGGAAAACGTCTCATTGAGTTTCTTGGAATTTGAAATCCTTGATCTTGAAAGTTTTGAATCAAGAAAATGACCGCGAACATTCCCGGTCTGGATGAAAGAAGAGTGGAACAGTATAGTCGAGTATTTTACTTTTCAAAACAGAAACGATCGGTATGAGAACCAATCTCGTTGAGTTCACCTAGCCCTGGAACATTCTGCGGGTCGATTTTGAACTCCATTAACGGTGTTCTTGAGAAACAACTAAAAAACTCCATTTCCGCTTCGTCCAGTTACACATGCAGTGGTGTAGGTAGACTGGGTTATAGGATATGTCTACAAAGGGCGTATTGTAAACACCTATGCTTACATCTGTAAGCTATATTTTTACTCAAAATGCCTGATTTTTAATCTCATCTTCAAAGGTGCTGTGAACAAGTTATGGCTGTGCTGCGAGAAAACAATGAAATTATTCGTACAACTAGCGAAGTGTTCATTCATGATCCATTATTGTATACACAGGACACTGACCCCGGAGAAAAGAGCTTCTGTGCAAAGTCCTGGAAATAATAACGATGGTCCGGCTAACAAAGGTAAGTCAAGAAGTAATAAATAATAGGTAGGTACGACTGACCGATACCTAATTTTATTCAAACCATGCACATCCCAGTCTGACGTGGAAAAAAAGGTTAGGAGAAAATGAGAAGCACATGTTTTAAAGCTGAGATGGAAATAGTTTTAAATAAGACTAGTGGTGTGCTGTGCCACAGAATCTCAACCTATTCAAATTTCGCAGTAAACAAAATTCGAAAAATCCAGGGGTTATTAATTCAGTTCTCAGTCTGTACAAACTCATCATGTTATTGGTACAACGGAAACAATGTATTTGAAAATCAATCCTACTATGAATTTTCATTATTAATTAGCCTATGATGTATGTATTTACATTTAGCCCGAGCGGCAAAGGCCTCCCTCAGTCTTGCCCATTCCTATCGGTCGTAAGCTACTCGGTGGTATAGTTTATTTCGCAAGAATTTATTTATTTCGTCTCTCCATCTAATTTTCTTCCTTCCCTTCATTCTTTTTTCTTCCCTGTACCAATACGTTGTTTTATACGACCATCTTTCGCTTGGCTGTCTGGCTATGTGGCCAGCCTAGTCCCATTTTATTCTTTTCACCGCTTTTACAAAGTCCTATATTTTTTCTAAATTTTCTTTTGACTATTTCGTTCCGAATTTTATCCTTTCTTTTTATTCCCATCACTGACCTCTCCATTGCATTTTGCGTTGTTCTAATTTTGCCTTCTTCCTTTTTTTGTCATAACCCATGTTTGCGCTCCGTAGGTTAAAGTGGGTAGTACACAGCTGTTCAATATAGCGCTCTTTAGCCCGTTATTAAATTTACCTTTCATTATATGTTTTAGCGACCAATATTTCCTCCAAGCTTTAGCTATTCTGTGTTGTATCTCGTTCCCTATTACATTAGTTGTCCTCACATTTTATCCCAAATATGTTATTTCGTCTACTTCTAGTTTTTGCCCTTCTATTATGATTTCTGTGGTTTCTGCATTTCTCGTTCTCAATACTTTTGTTTTGTTTTTGTTTATTTGTAGATCAGCTTTTTTTCCCTCTTCGTTTAGTTCGTTTAACATTTCCCTCATTTCTTCTGTATTTTTTGCTATTATGACTATGTCGTCTGCGAACCGTAAATTATTTAGAAATTCTCCATTCACCTTAATTCCTTTTCCCTCCCAATTTAACTTTCTAAAGACTTCCTCTAATACGCTGTTAAATATTATTGGAGATAGAGGATCCCCCTGTTTCACTCCCTTTTTATTTTGAAAGTATTTTCCTCTTCTGTCCGTGATTATTTTTGCTTTTAGCCCTTTGTACATGTCCTCTATTATTTCTATGCATTGTTTTGGTACTCCCAGCCTTCCTAATGCCTCAATCATACTTTTATGTTTTATTGAGTCAAAAGTTTTCGCATAATCTATCTTATTGTTCTAGGTAGGTATACGTGCACTGCCATAAACCGCTGAACCGCAGCACGTTGCCGACTACAATTGGGTGGAGCGTGAGTTCGACCACACCGCATCAGTGTATCGTCTCAGTTCTCAGAATACTTCACGTGAAACTTCGTGAAACTAATGAACAAGTTGGAACTTGGGTTTCAGCTCACATGTTGAATGGTTCTATAGTTATTTATTGCATGCAGTCCGCTGTTACATATAATATGTACATTGGTGGCAAGTAGTTCTTAGGTGCTCGCTCGTGCTCGAGCACCATACGGGACAATTCCTTGTGTGGTACAAGGCACAAAATTTTTGTTTTATTAAAAAAAAAAAATTCATTATTAGAATACAATTTTAATTTCAAACTCAAATTTAAAAACAGAAAAAAGGAAAGAAATTTGGTGAAATTGAATTGAAATTACCACCATCACCACACTGTCGCACAATCTCTATAATTCGAACTCGTCAAAAGCAAACTACGGAGCACTGTTAACCCACTACTACTAACACACAGCCTGCTGAAGTTCTTATCAATAGTAGGATAGAATTCGTGGGCCCCAAAAGCTCGAGCACCGCACTAGAAAGTGAAAACTTGCCACCTCTGCATATGTATTCATGTTCACTAGAGTACCGCTCATGGTCTACTCGTACTACCCGATTGACAATGAGGCCAATTGTGAGTGCATTTGTGAACATCACTCAGTAATCACACTAATGCTGAGCGATCACTTCACGCACACTATCTTTAAATAATGATGAGATGTTGAACGCTCACAAAAAAATGTGATTGGCCAAAAGTCTCAAAACGGTAGTAGTTTGCGACATGTTGTGTGAGTGCTCTCCAAATTGTCAATCGGATGCGCTTTCATAGTTCCGATCTTCCAAGCTCTTACACCGTTCAAAAGCCTGGATGATGCTCGATGAGTTGAGATGCAGTACCAACTTACCCAATAACATAATAAGTCTCGTAGCATCATTATTGCTTTCTCACTGTATTCATTCCATTTCTATCTACAGTTAAATTTTTGCATGAGCAGAAAGAAGATGGACGAAAGTCAGCCATTCGCAATGTTAAATTTGTTGAAAGGTTCCCGAACGCAGACCTTGCCTTCTTTTTCGTTCATTTTCTGTTCCCTGCATGCCACCCAAAATGTCTACCAAATGTAACCCTTCCTACCGCATTACCTCCGAACATAATAGGGTGAACAGCGCAGAGCCTGCGTTCGGGAACCGTGATTTGCTGTTTCTGAATAGAATTGGCCAATCCTATATTGTGCTACTAAAGTAAAATAGGTATAATGAAATACGATGAGCGCAAAGTCGCTGTACGAGCTGAAAGTGAGGAGACGAAGGCTGCCAACTCGCTCTTGTATTCTTCTGTTTTCTCCTGATGCACTACGTCGATATATTTCGCAACATCTTTTCTCGAAAAAAAGGGGGAACCCAAAATCATGTACAAATTACAAGCAACCTGGAGATATAATAATGACGTAGGTATAAGCAGTTTCCATACAGAGGTTTTGAGATAAGTACAGCACAGGGTTCGGTAAGTATTCGTAAATAATTTAAGAAATTAAGGTGAAAGACGCCATCAAGAATTCTTAAAAAACGAAACCTTTTTTTAGCTCAATAATAATATTTGTACGTTATTTGTCAATTGTCATTTGCGAAATAATTTTCTCGTGGATTTTTTTTTTTCATTCGAACTTCAAACTGAAATCATCTTTGCGTTTGTGAACTTATCGCTTTATTTTGTACAGGTTTAGGTACTCATTCAATTCTTGTAATGCTGTGTGTCTTCTTAATATTCTAATCATTTGAATTTCTGAATTTCTTGTAGAGATTCCTTCTTCTGCGTTCAGTTTCATACGGACGGAATAATACTATGATGGACGTTTCATTTCCTATCAGCATAACTAGTAAGTCAATAATAAAATGGAAATATGAGCTGAAAAGTACGCCGGTCTTGGATTGAGTCTTAAAAATTGGTTCTTTTAATGGAATTCAGTCCCGGGTTATTGGGGGCTCATTAATATGCGTATTCGAATTGAGTCCCGGGTATCGGAGCCCATTACTTGTAGGTATGCGAATTGGGTCCGGGGTATCGGAGCACTGAATTGAGCCCAGCGCAATATCGTGGTAATGTCACTAACTCACATTTCCCTTCTCACTTTAACAGACTTATGACTGTCAATGACCATACATTGGTGTGATTAAAAATGTGAATCAGTGAGCAGTAATAAGGAATTCGTATCAGAAGGATTCGTAGTCAGGAAATGGAGTCATGAAAGTAGAGCTCTACTGTTAAGGCACCGGTAAAAATTTGAAGGAGACTCACTACGAAAAATGATAAGGTACTGAATGAAGAGATTATCTGAATGAAAAGAAGAAAGCAATAACAGAGATATTACTCATGCAACATGTTACGATTTGAAGATTTACTTATAATGAGAACAACTTTACGGACACGTAATTTTTATTTTATTTCACGACCGGTTTCGGTAGGTACGCCAGTGCATACCATCTTCACGGTGAATAGCATGTTATGATCTGCTCGAAGGAACGAAAACATATCAGGATACCCGGGACTGAATGCGAATACGCGTAATTAGGGACCTCCGATACCCCGGACCCAATTCGCATACCTATAATTATGGGCTGCGATACCCGGAACTCAATTCGAATACGCATAATTAATGCCCTCCGCAGACGGGACTCCAATTCAATGACGGCCGAAAAGTACGTGAGATATGTCCAATCATAAAATTAAGTTCATGCTCTTGATCCTTGGGACTAAATAAAAAGTGTATAATTAACATCCACTTTGATATTTGTATAGAATTCTATTCAAAAGTCGATGGGTAGCTAACCTGACTTTCGTATTACCTAAATTAAAAAAAAAAAAAACAACTTATATTAATCACAATGTCAAGTTGACAGTGTCCAATTTGGATTGTCAAGAGTCAATTTTTGTATTGACCTTTTCAAGAGGATATGCGCACCTCTCAAATTTCATTAACGCGTAAAACCAAAAGATTTGCTTGTATTCTTTTGGTACTTAACATGTTCCAAACAGATTCCTCAATCAGCCAGGTTTCAGGAGGAGCGAATACACCCGTCAAATACACGCAGTTCTCATTTCTGAACAGCGCAAGTAAAGGTGTGTAGTTCAGTCAATAAATTGTCCTGCTGTTTTGTTTTTTTTTTGTTTTTTTTTAAGGAATACTTTACCAACTTAGGTACTGGTAGACAGGTACCTACTATATTTCCAAAAAATTAAGAACAAAAATGATAATAACTGGAATTTGAGACGCATAAGTCTGTAAGATCTGTTGTCTTGCAGAGTTTTTTTTTTTTGAAAATACCAAAACATGATCGATTTTCAGTCATTCCCAATAACTAGCGATTTTTCGTATTTTAAGTCAAACATGAATTCTGGACTGCCGAATATAATTATGTACCCACCTACAATAGAGCTTTATTATTTTGTAAATCGCAGATTTTGGCATCATCCAGATGTCCGCTGGCGAGTTGGTAGTTTATAGTTCCACTTGTGCCATCTAAGGGATGAAAATAAGCGCGACTTCGGTGAAGTTACGGTAGAAAAAAATTATGGGTTGTTTGTACATTAGTAGAGGTTACCTTCACTGTAATCTGTTGTACTGTGCATTCAAAATCGAAGTAATGTCCGATCATTGAAACGAATGTCGACATGCCAATCGAAACTTGAGAATCAAATTTTGCATCCACTTCAATATATAGGTACCTTAGAATTGTATCCAAAAGTCGATGGGCAACCTAAATTGTGCGTGTATCAAATTTGACCTCAATGTTATGCTAAAAAAGTGACCCAAGAGTCGATTTTTGTATCCGCCTTCAAAAGGGTATGGATTCACGTTCATTTTCATCAGCACATAGAACCAAGAGAAGAATGACTTTACAATTTTGTGGTAACCCACTAAAACTTGGAGTTCCCAAAGTTGGTGTAGCCCAGCGTACTGAAAAGGTGATCATGTACAATTTTCCATAAGATTACAGCAAACTTTAAACGTCTTTAAATCAAGTAGAAATTGATTTTAAAAAAAATCTCGTCCTACATTTTATTGTATTGTTACGAAACAATAGAATTACAGTCAACACAAGTGGGTGGGATAATTTTGGGCCGTTTTGTGCCTTCCTAAGGATAGCAGTATTTCCATTTAAAATTATCCATGATGACTCTTTCCGTTTCACCCGAGCAGGTGATTTTGTAGCGCTCTCTAGTGCAGGTTTTATCGCCTATGTTCGAAGCAGATTTTTCTGCTTGGTTTTCAGAATACAAATTCCGACTGAAACAGAGTTTTTACATTTTTTGGATTTTCCCAACTTCATAAGGAATACTTATCTGCATTTTTCGACGAATCGATTAGGAACAATTTATTCTTATGGCTTCATCTACCGCGCTGTAAGAATAGTCGTCATTACTTACTCACCTCCACCATAGTTTCCGTTGAAAACTTCATTGGACATGATTTATAGTCGTGAGATGAGCGAATGTACCTACCCGCAATATAAACGGAAGAAAACGCAGTTTTCATTTTTGAATAGTGCAAAAGGTAAAGACATCTGTATTTTTAGAAAATTGTTCTGCATCCTTATGAAGAATTCAAGATACCATGTAAGTATTATATTTCCGAAAATTAGGACAAAATAAATTATTAAAACTGAAATCTGAGTGGTATTCATTGAGAATATATCAGAACTCGATCGCAGTTTTCGATCCTTTCCAATAACCAGAGGTATTCGATATAGGTAAGTATATTTATGTTAGTTCAAAACATGTACCTATAGGTAGATGTACAGTAGGTAGCTTTATTATTTGTCCGTATATGTTAGGCCAGTGCCGCTTATCTACATGGTAGTCAGTCTAAAGGATCTTCAAGCCTCATTTTAAAAAGAAATAATTTGAAAAAAATTCAAATTGAGATTTTAAGTGTTCAAGTCCATACCATTGGGAACGAGCTTCAAGTTTAGTCCTACATGGATAGATGCATTAATTTGATCGTAAAAATTATAAGCCAACATCGCTTCATCTTTTTAGCCTCCATCTGATATTTCAGCTCATGCTCCTCCTATTATACTGACGATTAGGTATCAGTGATGTGACCCTCATAAAGCCATAATCCAGCATTTTATGACGTCGACAAGGCCAACATACAATTTTAAGCCGTATCGGGACTTAAACGTACGAAAACAATATTCAGAGACAGCCAGTTTTACAGTGTTCTTGATATTTAGAGGCAAATACTCACGAGGGTCATCAGCACTGTTGTGAGCTGAGCGAGCAAAAAAATGTTCAACTCCTTACTCTTATTATTTATTTTTTTGATCGTTGGCTACATCTATACCCGTAGGTGGAAGGGTCAGGGTTAAAACAAGGAGGTCATTTATTTTTTATAATTAGGTAATTAAGTAAATACTTAGAGAACCGGACAAATTTTAGTAAAAGAATTGGCGGAGGACTTGAGCTCCTTGACGTTACATGATTTTGTCTCGATACGGATAATTAAAGTTTTTAATTATTGGACCCGGTTGACGGAAAGTGTCAGGTATCAGTAAAGTGTCAGAATGGGACTCCTGACACTTGCAAAAAGTATAGCACCTTACATTATATCTGCCAGGATAAAATTATTTTGACATTCCCTCATTATTCTCACAGTCTTACATCATTCTGACATTATCCGTCAACTGGGGACAATTGCAGTATAAAATATCGATCACATTTTTTCTAGATTGATAAATTTTTATAGTACGTTACTTCACAGCGATCTGACACGCTTTCGGCGTTCAGATTTCGAATACAAGCTCTGGTGGACCTTTCTGTCTCTCAGGATAACGTTTACAGCTCGCAGAGTTTCTGACCGGGCCAAATTATCAGTTTACAAGAGCATTAAAGTATTAGATAGCGAACCACAGAATAAAAATTGGTTATCAGAAGTACCGAGATGAGTATTGTCACATTTTACACATAGAGCGTCCTTAAGGGTTGTTACAACCGAAAAGATTACGAGAATGCGACGAGTCACGATAGACTACGATCGACTACATCGAGAGAACTACTACTAGATACAGGTTACTAACGAATTACAATGTACAAAATTTCTAATACGAAGATTTAGAAAAACGGGATTCGGAGCTATACCGCGCTTCGTCGCTCAGACCCTTCCTGAACATGGCGGGGTAGAGGGAAGTTACCTCGCCTAAATGATTGGTCGTCAACATAAACGTATTTTTACCGTTAACAACGAGTTTTGGTCCTTAGCTTTGTATTTTTATATAATTATTGTTCAGAGGTTCATCGGCAATAGTTGTTGGTATTCTCTTTCGTTGCATAATATTTTTGCTCAAGTGCGCAGAATTATTAGTCTGTAAAGCTTCTCATTACAACCGACCGCATCTGTTTAACAAAGTTCCCGTTGCGGTCGACTATGCGAATGGTTATGATTCGACTGCTGTGTTTCAGTGGTATACTCTCCGGAAGCTGCCAGAAGCCTTCGGAGCTTTTTAACAAGCATAGTAGACATCTGCAAATACGTAAACATAATTCACCATATCTCGTGTTTTTATGAGAGAACATTTACTTAAATAAAAACTTTCTGTATACATTACGAGTGCTTTCAGAAGTCGAACGTCGCTGGTCAGGGATTTTGCTGCCGCCGTAGAAATCTCAGAGCGCAGTGGCTCACAGAATGGTAATGAAATGCACGGACCGAACTCCAATGTTTTGATGCGTTCACTGGTCAAAAAATAAAATATGTAAATCAGTCGCATGTTTTTCGTGGACTTCGGAATTTAGAAAAATTGACTTCACCCACTAAATTCTGCAATGAGAACTTCGAATGTTGCTATTTTTGAAACTCAATCGCATTCCCTTTCCTCCTAGTCATTGAGAAAATTGATGAAATCTTGTAGTCAGGCATCTGCTGGCGAGCTTGGCAGTCGAGGCTGGAGTTGCAAAACCACGGGCATTCCAGAAGACTCGTTTGACAAGGCATTCCGGGATATCAAGAACAAAAGACGCGTGGAGTATCTGGCCGATGCTGATGGACCCGGAGAGCAGAGGTGTGGTGCATTCTGTAAAATGGAAAAGGATTTTCTTTTTATTCATATCATGGAAGCTCGATATACATACAATTTTAACGGTCAATTATTACATCTCACGTATTGGACGAGGACGAGAGTTCAGAGTAAGAGTAATAAATCAATTTATTAATGCACCAATATCTAAGAATTAAGGATATTTTTACCTAGAGGCGCCGTAGTTCTTGGCTACTATCTCATAACTCGAGTACCAACGGGTTGACCTGACGATGGACTAACTGTGTTCTTCAAAGCCTTCTCAGACCCATTGAATATTGAGATCGTTGCGCTGGTCTTCGGCAGTATATCTAGATGCATTCGTCATACAGCTCAAATAAATTTCTTCTAGCTACGTTGGACAGTTCACTGATAAGAGGATTTCCTGACCCAAAGTTCAATACCACAAGCGCTCAGGCTGTCATTCAGAGGTTACAGATGACGTTTCATTGTAAGCTAGTTTTGGTATGGGTACCTGCCAACGATCCAAAACACAGATGTCTTTTAATTCTCGCTGATTAGCAACATTTACTGCTTTTAGTGTTATTTTCTACTAAGACAACTATCCACGTATCATAGAAGGATGCGAACGATTCTAAAAGATGAAAAACTATTTCTAGCATCCAAATCTGGACTCGAATTTGTGATGTAGATACTTACGGTCATTCCAGCCCAGGTAAGGGCTGATTCAGTTAACATCTCCAGTATACATGTTGAGAGCTATTGCTGGAAACTCATTAGGGCTAGGATTCTTCTCCTAATTTACTAAATAAGTCTATAGATGAATAATTAAAGATTTATGTTGGCAATCGAAGAAAAATCCTTCCCGGATGGAGTTACTGTTAATCCGTAGTAATCAATTTCAAATAGTTTATCTAATGTACTTAATGTTATAAATCGTTTTTCCTTTTTTTGGAAGGTTTTAATAATTCATCAAATATCTAATACAGAATAGAGAAATCCCAGAGGTGGAGGACAATTCATTTGTTTTCAAATAGTATTGTTGTTTTAAGGTTATAAGAATAAATGAAAATCCGTATAATAGTTCGGGTATTTGGCATCACTGATTATCGCGTCAATCTGGGGAAATCTTAAATCATACATCATAGTATAATATGGTCTAAGGAGGAAATCCGGAAATCAATTTAATAATTTTTTGATACATAAGAGAGCATCACTGCATTCCGCAAAAAACGCAATTAAGTAATGGACTTTATCTGCATCTAAAAAAGGATACATTAAGACCGTTTTCCCAGTACCGGTGAGTGAATGCTAGGTATGGAATTAAAAATCATAAGCTCTGTCATACAAGGTCCCTAGGCAGCTTTGTCTTCGGGCTTTATCTTCTACCTTGCAATTTCGATCGGTGGTCGACGGCTGGCGCCTTTTTGTCACCCATTTCGCAGTGTTTCCTTATTCTTTCTGCTTCGTTGTTCACATTCTGAATTTTCGTCATACTCTGTCATGTCGCGTGTTATGGTGGTCCGTGAATTACAGCTATTAACTGCAATTGGTGTTAGTAACTGGTTCGAATGTTTATTCTGAAATGTGTTTTTGAAGATTTTGTAATAGACGAAATAATTTTTACGTGAATTGTTCGACAAATTATGACATGGCGTCTGTGTCTTCAGGTAAGACTTTTGGATTTGAAATTTGAATTGAACTCGGCTTGTATATGTATTTTGCGTAATAAAGTAAGAGATCGCTGAATCTTTTGAAGTAGTTCGCATTGATTATTATAATTTCGTTTCGGCTTATTCTGTTGATTGCCGCACTTGTTGGCTATGTACATAATAATATGTTGCATTTGAGCTGTAGTGGTCTCAAAACTTAGATAGGGACTAAAAAGCTCTGGTGTGTTGGCTACCGTTTGAAATGTAGTTCCTCAGTATACGCTAACTCGAATATAAACCTTTTTCTTTGTATGCAATAAAGACGGGGTGGTGGTTGATGTACGTACATGGGTTGCTAGTGTCTTTCCTCGGCTTTTCTGTCGACGTAAAGACCGGTGCATACGTAATGTATTACGTATGTACCGCGGCCGTAATGCAACGTGAAATGAGCATGTATGTATGTGTGCCTGTGTGGACAGTTTTCAAACACATAAAGTTAGAACATGGCGTTGCATTCAGCCAGGCAACGAACCTCATTACCAATGCACGAAACGAACATTTGAGGAACTTGGCGCGCTTTAGGATCTGGGCATCGCGACTGTCGCGCTCCTATGTTCGCGACTATGCAAACGTTCTTTACCTTGCAACGTAAAGGTGGATTTACATTCGAGTCGGCGACATGTCGCGGACACACTTTTAGCATTTAAAAGTTTGTCCGCGACATGTCGCCGACTCGAATGTAAATCCAGCATAATTCAATCTGTGTATTGTCTTATTTTCGCGCGAACGTTCGATGTGGGGGGCTATTGTACACAATTGCACTAATAAGGGACGCGACGGATGACACCGCTGCGTTTTGACTCGTGTTATTTCGATTCGACAGCTCATTATGAAATCGAAATAGGTATCTCTATCAACAGGTTTCATCAACCACGTCTGTGTTACTAGGGTGGTTTCTTCTAATTAATCTCCAGGAATAGAAAAAGTGCGTTTTAATCCCGATGTGGACTATTTTAGAGACTTGAAAATATGACATTAAGAAATGTCCGTAGACTAGTTCAGTTTTCACTATCTGTATGAAACCGGCAATTCATAGGAGCCATGTTAATTTTCCGATCATTTCAGTTGAAATCGCCGCGGAAATCTGACCAAAGGCCGAAACACTTGCTAGCTTATTGTGCTCGATTTGTTACGAGAATTTTGACCAATTTGGAAATCATAGAACTGATTCGAAAGTACCGGCGGAATGATATTGTTAAAAAGTGAGCATTATTGTCGCATTTCTCATTCAGTTTTTTTCATGTTTTTTTTTTCTTCGACATTTTTTGATTTCATAATTTTGACAGCGAATGTAAATTATTTATTTACGTTTGTTCAGGTAATATGTACTTTCAAGTCCCGAGAAATGACTCAGATGAACGTTCGTATATTCGTGTTCCCGAAGAAAATGTTTTCCGTTTCAAGATGAAATCCCGCATGTGAACAAATTCGGTTAGTACCTAATACCTATATTATGTCTTGGCATTCACCGGGCGGGAAGAAGATGGTCACATTTCAAAAACGTCATTTTCTAGGTACCTGCTAAATTTTTTGTTCTTTCTATGATGGTTATTATCTCAAAAATGAACAGAAGTAAAGAAGTTCGGATGAATTCTTCGGAAAGAAGAAACGTATGTACTTGAAAATTGAATGACAGTTGCGTAGCCAGACCTTCTATGAAGGTGGGGGAGGGGGTCAGTTCAAACAAAATTAGAGCAAGATATGGAGGGAGGGGGAGGGGGTGCAAAGTACGATTAGCGGGGAAAAAATTAAAGTAATAATTTTATATTTTTTCAAAGAAATGATATTGATTGATGTCTCGTCGCGTAGGCGCCGCGACAGTGTGAGTTAACAAAAAATCGAATACGTATGTATGGACACTGTCGCAGTGTTGCATGCTCATCAAAAAACAAAATGTTTCATTTGTACAACATTACAGGTGTAATACTTCCTGTTACCAGAATAAATAATAATTTTTTTACATTTTCTGCTGATTCCCGAGGGGGAGGGAGGGGATTGTAAAAAGTAGATAAGAGAAAAAAACAATGTTTTTAGGGCTCTTTTTGTAAAAGCAGATTTTTTAACACTGTCGGGCCCTTAGCGGGCCCTCAAAAAAACTCGGCCCCGGGAAGATACCCCTTCCCCCTCCCTCTGCACAGGCCTGTTTGCGATTATGAAGATGTGATGAATTTTCAGAACGCTTCTTTAGTGATTTCTATTTAAGATGCGTACCTATAATTATGACAGTGTCATACAAAATATATATGGCTTTCAAGTCGAGATATGAAAGAAGAAAATCATAATTTTCGAGATGTGACAGCTTTCCTGCGGACTCAATGATTAGGGCACTATTTGAGGAGTTATCTGTCAAAAGGGCGCTTGACATATGGGATTCCCATATGTCAAGCGCTCTTTTGACAGATAACTCCTCATTTCCCTCAAACATTTCTTTTCGTATAGCGTTTATTCTAAACTTTTTTTCTTTTTATGTGATGTGTTTGACTCAAACGTTTTTAAAAATAATTACCGACGACAGAACAATTTTCGATTTTCGCCCAGAAAAATGTTAGTTCATGTTACTAAACGTGAATAATGATACGAATCGGTTAGGGTGTTGGGGATGAGCAAGGCTGGGTTCAGGGACGTACCGATATGGGGGGGCAACACCCCGTAGGAATTTTTCATAAGCAGTTGAAAGAATTTATTACTTATTTCCGTCAGGCGGAGTTGAAAAATCCGAGTCAAATTTTTTTTTTGATATTTGGGAATTGAGCTGAGAAGTTGAGAAAATCCAATAAATTAAACGGTTTTTCTTCTTTTGCTTTGATACTTCGGAATTTCGAGTTGAGTGGCTTGGAAGAATTCAACAAGTCAAAAAGTTTTTTTTTTCTTTGCTTTCATAATTGGGAATTTTGAGTTGTGTCAGTTGAGACTTTCCACAATGTTACCCCCCCCCCCGGAAAAACTTGTTGGTATGTCCCTGGCCGGATTTACCTGACTGGTGAATGCTGGGCTCTTTTTTTTTACCGTCCCCAAAAATATACGTAAAATAAATTTTATTATCTTATTCATTCTCCATTGTCCCCCTGAATTTTGTCGCTGTGTGCTTGAGTACATTTTAGCACATCATAACCAAGTAGTTAATGATATTGACTTGCCCCCTCCCCTCCTTTAGATCTTTCTTGGAGGGATCATATTGATGTTTTCTTTTTAAAGGAAAAATATAAAATACAGTGAAACAAAAAAATGATAAACTTCGATTCTTTTTGAATATTATTAATTATAACCTTTTTTGTGTAACCCTTGATGGGAAAAGACAAAATCTTTTGGAAAATTGCGAATATCTCGGGAATGGTGAGAGATAAAGGGAGGAAATTTGGTAAAAAATGTTTGCTGAAGAAGTGCTAATTCTTCATTTCTTACATTTCGAGATTATACCTCCAGCCTCGGGGGGGGGGGCTTCTCATGAAGAAGTGCTGTTGCAAAAAGGGATTTTTACAGAGAATATATTTGGTGTGGTGGGACGTATGGCGATGCACGCATGCCAAAGTGGCCCCTGAGACACCGCCCCCCCGGCACCGGCACCGGAAACTACCCCTTCGGGCATCGCATCAATACCGAGTTGTATAAATTGGTAATTGTACCTGATATCAACATGCCCCCAGCCTCTTGGGCTTCTCTTGGGGAGGTGCTGCAGATGAAAAGCAGTTGTAAAAATTATTGATAATTTGTGTCTAGTAGTAGTTGGTTATGATACTAACATACCCCAGCCCCTTTATGGTTTTTTTTTTTTTTTTGTATAGATCCTATTGCTTTTTTTAAATAGAAAATACAGTGAAACAAAAAATGAATTGTTCCTGCCAGTAGCAATTTATGCAACTTGAATGATACGCCAATTCCAAAACAGTTTTAAAAAAAAATTTATAATTTTGCATAGCCTTGGGGAAGAAAGGTAAAATTTTCTGGAATATTGCAAATATCTCGAGAGAGATGAGAGATCGAGAAAAACGGAGGAAATTTAATAAAGTTGTGCTGAAGAAATGCTAATTTTTTATTTCCTACATTTTGAGATCAGCAGTCCTTAGGGAGCTTTTCCTAGGGAAATTCTGTTGAAGAAAATGATTTTTATGAAGGACATATTTGTACGAATTGGTAATTGGTACCTGCTACTGGCAGGTCATGATATCAACATGCCTCTAGCCCCTTGGGGTTTCTCTTGGGAGGTGCTGCATATGAATGTGATTTGTAGAAAGGAACAAGTTGTGCTAATTGATAATTTGTGTCTGGTAGTGGTTGGTTTCGGATGAGTTATAAATTTTCGTGTACAAATAGCCGTGTGTCGCATATTTACTATGTAGTTCAAACTCGTCGCACAGCATGAGTCATGAACAATTGAATCTTTGGTCTTCTACTTTGAGCGTGTGAATTACAAGTTAAATTTATTGATTTTTTCAACTAAACGTAACACTGTTGTTTTTTGGAACTGCACAAATTTCTTTGGAGGTGCCTAACAAATTTTTGGTACTATAGAATAGGCGTAGTTTTCGTACAGATATTTGTCGCGGGGGTCATTCTCCGGATAATTCTGAAGTAATTGGTGTTACTTTAAAAGAAAGTTTGAGTAGTACATACCAAGTAATTTGCAATGGATATTCTGCGCGACAGTTCTGTTGTGTTCAAATAATTCTAAACCGGAAATCGGCGATCTTGAAGGAAACCTCAGGCAATGATTAAATTGTGATGTACACTCCTTTTAGAGTAGAATGGAAAGAAAGAGTTTTTGCATTTTGATAATGAACTTCTCGGAAATTTCATTATGGTGTACCAAAAATACTGTATTTCATTAAAGCGTTTAGGTTTTGTTTAAGGAGTGAACGTTCTCGAAGGTTTAAAGGTGGCATTTAACGTGCCGGACCGTTTAGTCGAAATAAATTTGGGACCAGATTCATACAGGGGGTAGCACGAAAATCTCTCCCCTTAGTTTTTTATTGCCAAGTCGGATTGAAGTGGGGTGACAAACGGGGATCTTCAAGGGTTTAAAGTCTAGTTTCTTTTCGGGTGGAAAACTTTTCTCTCTCCAAAAGAGGAGCTGGAACGTTTTGCCAACTTTGAAATCTTAAATGGAAATATACTAAACAAACTATCGAAGTAGCGGTTCTTTGGATCGTTGATTCTGAGAACGCAATCAGATTCTTGATCCGACCACGATTTGGGCCCCGAATGAGTTTTTGTCCCTCTGGAGGGTCAGATTAATTGTACAATAGAAATTGAGCCCAGTTTCAGAATTGGGGTTTCTTGGGTTTCCGACCTCAAAAATATAAACAGGGTTTCGATTCGACCCAAAGGCCATAGCAGGATAAGATAGAGAGGCGAATCGGCTTAAGTCGATTTTTTCAGATTTTTCTTCAGCCCTCTATTTGCAGTGGAATAAAAGAAAATTTCAGAGCCCATCGTTACAATCTTACCCCCTGCAGAGGGGTGTGGCTCAAAATATATGAGTTTCACTCTTTCATCTCTACCTTGGGCATTTTTGGCCCAAATGTTACGAAATTTGGCATATAGGTGAAGACTCCTAGTATAATACAACCAAATTAAAAAAAAATTTTTTCTACCTTTTTGAATTTTTAAATTCGATTTTGAAATTTTCAAAATGGCGCCCATGCTGCCGTTTTTAAGCTGGCAAAAATGACTTCCTCCTCCTGAAAGGCTCAACTGTCTTTGCCAAAAAAACTGAACACGGTATCAGAATCGGAGATTTTTAGGGTTATGGATTTCAAAAATTCAACCAATTTGGGCCTCGAATATGACTATTTCTTATTCGGTTTCAGAGACCAAATTAAGATCAGAAAAAGTGGAATTGACAATGACCAATCCGTGGTCCTGGAGGAGGTGGGTTCTCAAATTGTATTGAATTGTAATGTATTCGTATTTCTAGACATGTTAACACAGATTTAATGAATATTGAACGATATTTTAATGGAATCATTACCGATTTTCGACAGATTCCTGACTTGTTAAAAAATATTGAGGAGTTAAACAGATTGTTGACCAAATTTTTGCAAATTAGCTACAGTCTTAAAATACTTTTTGTTGCAAGAATATAATTTGAATGAGTTTTCCAAAGTATTTGTATGGACTGCCCACAAGCCTTACAGTTTTAAATTATTTTTATAAAATTATTCAACCCATCTTTAAAAAATGTCTACGAAATTTTCATATTGGGCTTTAAGAAATTCTTAGTTGATTTAAAAGAACTTCCTCTCTGATGCCTAATAAATTTTTAATTAGGTCTCTATAAATTCTGTAGTGTTCAAAGATTTTCTGAAGCATAAACAGAGTCTTCATGAATGGTCTATGGAGTCTCCATGGAGTGTTTGCAAGTCTTAAACAATCTTCATACGATTTTTAAAAAAGCTTTAATATTGCCTTAAAGAATTTCGAACGAAATCTCGATGGAAATTTGGTAGTCTTAACGAGTTTTGTCAGATTCTTCGCTGATTTACAAATATTATAGAAATGGTTGATGAAATCATTGCTTGTCTTAAAGTCTTAGAATATGAGTTCATCAGAAACAAATCCAAAATAAGTTTTGGACAGAATCTCGATAGAAAGTTTACTAGTCTTACAGTCTTAAATAATCTCAGGAAATATTTAACGTGTCTTAAGAAGCTTCGAATAAAACTTGATGAAATTTTCACAAATCCTATCGTGTCCCTCAGCTGATGTCTTCTCGAGATTGTCAGACTGGTGATGAAATTTTTACAAATCTTGAAGTTCTCAAATTGATCCGTTTGAATGAGTCAGATCAAAAATCTGATGAAATTCTGAGGATCACTGATCCAGAAATTCTTAATTTCGATTCCTGGTTTAATTTTGTTGACAAGTCAAACTGGACGCTGTTAAACAAAAAACACCCAAGCAACATTTGTTGACAAAATGAGTTATTAATACCTATCGTTGGAAAAAGCGTAAAAAATAGAATTTTTTAAAAATTGGGCCCTCCGATACAAAAATATGTATCCGCGTTGAAAAAAGCTTATCAGTAAGCATTATGTCCGTAAACCGGCATTATTCATTGGCTTTGAATGTTACCTACGCCCCCCCCCCCCAAAAAAAAAACAGATTTTGTTGCTTGGGCGGTTCTTGCTTAACATCGTCCAACTGGTCTGTTAGTTTTCTCTCCTTGAAGAAAATTAACATTGTCCCTTTCATTTCGTGAATGTGAAAGTGGACTTTTCTTTTCTTTTCCAGAAAGACAATCTTTTCCTTTCCTAAGAGGAATGTAAGAAAACTTGTCCCGTCCTTCTCTTCAGTAAAAGAAACTGCACTTTTTTCATTTTCGAAAAAAACTGCAACTTTTCTTCAAAGAAAAAGAAGAAAATTATTTCCTTTTTTGTTTTGAGTGAGAAAAAACTGCGTCCTTTTTTTTCTAAATAAAAAAAAAAAAGGCTAGCAAATCATGTTTTTTTACTGGGAAAAGTTTTTTCGTTTAAAAAAGAAAAGAGGTGATTTTCCTATCAGAATTTTGCCTAACTTCAGGTGCAAAATTTTGAATTTTGGAAGGCTGAATCAATTGAAAATTCCGAAGTTGATTGGACGTGCCACCCCTTATTTGGGGGGGGGGAGGGAAATTTAATCGTGGTCTAATTGAGACCTTGAGTACTCGGAAGAGGTACGTCTGTCTCGTTTCGTTTCAAATTAACTTCGCATTAAAAATAAAAAAAGCAGGGGAATTTTGAGACACTCTGATCTAGTGTAACTAGATTTTCATGAGCTAAGTTAATTTTACCTGCTTCACGTTTAAAATTCGTATCTTGATAGGCTAGATTGAGATACGGGTACAAAATCTGAATTTATAAGAAATAAGTGATTAGAGAAAACATGTTGTGATACTTTAAAGTCAAGTCAAAAGGACGATTCTTTTCAGGTTCCTCGTAGAAAGAATTAAGTTCTTATTTTAGAAACAGATGGGTTTTGTCCCTATTTTCTGGGAACACTTAGTTCTCGGTTTACCTCTCTTTTCCTATGACTCAGAAACCACAAGATCGCTTGGTAGGCCTAACTGGGGTAGTCTTGCAATGTGCCCTGCCAAGCCCCATTTCAAGTTTCTTATGATTTCAATAGATAAAAAATATTGCTTGTTAAATTGCCTAAAAAAAAAGGTTCTCACAAAAAATTGCTTAAGTGGTACAGATATGCGCCAAATGCTCGTAGAAAAATGTTACATGAATATCTTTATTGAAAAATACTTTTCACGTTATAAATGTTAGCCTAAGCTTAAGATATGCACATTCAGAACTGGCTGTTTGAACCAAGGGCGCAACATAGAACGTGGGGAGGGGGCTAGAGGGTTGTAGGTCCCCCTCCCAAAAATCCTTGACATTTTTTCAAAATTAATTGTGAAACGGAAAAAAATTGATGCCGACGGCCTGATGCGGTTACGTTGCGTCGTAGGTTTGTACAAATTTACAGCTCATGAAAACAGGTGGTACCAAATCGAGCTTTCATCCCAGTTTAATTTTTCCCCCGACATTTTCATTTCCTTGCTTTGGCACATCAGCGGGAAAAAAAGGTACTTCTTGAGCGTTACTTCGAAGCATCACGAAAAAAAAACCCTGCTGATCTAGAACTTTGGCACATAAACGAAAAAAGTGTTTCTTTTTTAGCGTTACTTCTGAGGTGAGAATCGAAATCAAGGCTCTTCATGGTGACAATTCAGTTCAGTGGTTGACATTTCCATAGAAATTTATTTTTCTTCCAGCCATGGGTATACTTGAGCGAAAACCGTTACACTCCCTCCGATACGCTTGAAAACCGTAACGTAACGCTCCCCCCGAAACGAAGCCAGTCCGTATGATTTGCTCTTCAGGGTGACAATTCAGTTCAGTGGTTGACATTTTCATGGAAATTTCTATTAACAACATGGCAGCAGACTGTAGTCACGTCGATATTAATATCAAGACATGAAAATGCTCTCCCGTGGTGGCAGATCCGTCTGCGACAGGTTTCAAGGTGCTAGTGATTTTGGTCACTTTCGGTTCGACTTAGTAGTTTTCGGTCGTTTTGGTCAATTTTGGGCAGATTTTTTTCCCCCTTAAAGTTTGTATTTTTGCACTGTCTAGAGGACATCAACAAATTAGTATAGTCTTAGATAATAATACATTTGACGCGATCCCAGCTACCGCGCAGTCGCGGTATACTAGTGATTTGGAAAATTGGTTGACATGGATAGAAAGTTGTATTATAAACTGGCGACGTCCGTGAGCCACCTTCGAAGTCTCGCCAGGGCGGCGTGTTCCATGAGCTGGAGGGCCAGCGTATTTGGGTGTCTGTGCATCCTCTTCTCATAGGATTGTGCTAGATGCCGGAGTGCTTCCTTGACGGTCGGCAGATCCAAGTCCTTGTGAAGGCGGTCATTGCGGATGAACCAGGGCGCTCCTGTCATGTTCCTGGGGATGAGGTTCTGTAGTCTCTGCAGTATGCCCAGATTGGACTCGACTGCGCAGCCCCAGAAGGGTGCGCCAGAGGACCATATTGGACGCATCACCATAATATAGAGCAGACTTTTGTTTTCGAGCGACGCAGTTTGTTGCGAGCACGAAATAGCCAGAATAAGGACCGAAGTTGAACTTTCATTTCCTCACGTTTCTTAAGTTTGTGCTGCTTCCATGTGAACCTGGCATCTATAGTGAGTCCTAGGTACTTGGCATGGTTTGATGTAGTAGGTACTAGTTCTTCGTTTACAAAGACAGGGATTGTTGGATGAGCCCGTAGAGCGTGTATATAACATGCACCGACTTGGAGGTATTGATCTGTATTTTCCAGCGGTTCATCTAGGCGGTAATTGTATTGACAGCTTCTTGTAGTCGTTGGACTGCAATGTCGCAGTTTGCATGGGGAGCGAGGATCGCGGTATCGTCTGCGAACGTAGCTAGCGTTGTATGTCGGGAGCGAGATATGTCTCCAGTGTACGGCAAATATAATAGAGGAGCTAGCGCGCTGCCCTGCGGGACTCCCGCGAGGGTAGGTTTCAGGTTAAAGACAGCTTCACCATAGAGAACCTGGGATTTCCTGTCCGTCAGATAGAACTAGAGCAGCTGAGTGTACTTAGTGGGAAGGTATCCGCTGATCTTGTGTAAAAACCCTTATTTTGAACCCAAACGCCGTCGAATGCTTGACGTCTAAGAATATGGCAGGGCAGTGGTCCTTGGCTTCGAGCGCGTTGCAAATGACGGTGTTTGAATGCTTGGCCCGGAATCCAAACTGGTGTTTAGGAATGATGTTCAGGTCTGTTACCACTTTTATGAGGCGACTATGGATAATCTTCTCGTAGATCTTGGAGAGCGTAGACAAGAGTGAGATCGGCCTGTAGGATGCTGGATCTTCTAAAGGCTTTCCCGGCTTGGGAAAAGTAAGTATAACCTTCGCTATTCTCCAAGACTTAGGAAAATAGCTCAGCCGAATAGCAGCATTAGTTATATGCGTCAGCAACACCACAGCTTTATGTGGGCATTCTGCCATGATGCGAGCCGTAATAAGGTCCAGTCCCGGCGCTTTGTGCTTGTTCAGCTTCCTGCAGATAGCTTGGATTTCCTTGGGAGAGACAGGTTTCATCGTAGGTCCGATCAATTGGTGGATCGTTGGCTCTACTTCCGTTAGGGCTCTATAGTTTCACCTGGGTATACTAAGCCACCATTTTGGTTCATACTGCGCCCGTCGATGTCGAATTGACTACGCGTTACGCTCCGCATAGTCGGATTCGGCATCCACGGGCGCAGTATGAACAAAAATGGCGGCTTAGTATACCCAGGTGAAACTATAGAGCCCTACTTCCGTAGGGAGGTCATTAGGCTGAAAGACCTCTTCTCTAGGGGGTCGGCAAAAGTCGTAGTCTTCTCAGCATCGCTGCGTGCAAACGTGTTGTCTGTCTTCTTCAATGCTGGAGTGTAGCTTGGAGGTTTTTTCTTTACTTTTGCTACCCTCCAGAGAGTGTAGTTTGATTCCTTGCTTGGACCAAGTAAATGGAGGAAGTCTTTGAAGGTTTTGTTGCTAATTTTCGCAATTAGCTCCTTGTTTCGGTTGCTAAGGAGATTAAATGCACTCTTATCTGCTGGGTCACGGGTGACCTTAGGCCCGGATTCAAGAGTTGTAATATAGGGGACCCAATCTTTTGGAGGCCCTCAAAATTTCTGAACGCTTCGGGGTGGAGGGGCAGCCCATACAGATTGTTTTTTGATTGCTACAATTTTAAAATGTCTTTGGGTAACTATTATTTTATAAATTTTCAAAAGAATTCTATGTTATTTCATTTTCCATTGTAATTTTTTATTTTTAATCCGGAGTACAACAAACAGCAAAAGATACAAGTAAGCAGCGATACAATTTGTATGAAAGCTTTCTTCCTTGATTTTTGAAGAGCAAAGTCACCAATCACATCTTCAAAATTGAACTGGCGACAGATATCCCATTCTCTAGACTTAGTCGGGAAAAATTAACTAGCCGTCCTTCAATCATGCTTGTACGCAGTCTGTTATTTTTAATCAGTTTTAACTTTGAAAAGGAACGTTCGCCATTGACATTAGAGACCATGAATGATTAAAAAATTCTAAGCATAATTTTTACGTTCGGGAAGATGTTTTTCACATTAATTTGTGAAATTATTCTATATTGAAACATTTTTATGGATTTTTCATTTTTTTTTCATAATTCTTGATAAACTCATCAAATTGAAGCAACTCATTCAGCAAGCCTTCATCCATATCTTCTGGATAAGAATTCACCAACTTTCTTCCCTTTTCTCACCAAGTGTCTGGCTGGCAAGAACTCAGTTCGGATACAAAAAACAAATTTATAGTAAATGGTGTTATAGGCCTCGATTTTCTGACTCAAAGACGTGTATTGAAATGGTCAATAGCCTGGATGAAGGCCTGAATTCTGAATTTTTCTTGCGCTGTCATCTACTTCAGGGGTCCTACCGGAACCCAAAGAATCAAGTCGTACGTACATTTTTTCGCCTTGCACATACTGATTCATAAATTCAACACATGAGAAGAAAAAAGTACTGAACCCGCAGGGATGCGCGTGGTACTAGTTTTGTACATTGTACTGCGCACTACAATTATTTACAATCGTTCCACACAGTTCATGTACGTCTTTGTGGAACACAGTAAAAAAAACTTTGGAGGCCCCTTCGATGTGGAGGCCCGGGTCCTTGGGACCCCAGGGGACCCCCCCCCCCCCTAAATCTGGGCCTGGGTGACCTGCCAGCGATGTCTAGCTGCTCTACGCTCTTTGATCAGCTATTTTACTTCTTGCGGATAGGAGGTAGTAGCAGGGGGTGGTTTCTAGGCTGCTATTGCTGCCTTGGCGGCTTCAGTGAAGGTCGACTGTAAGTGCTGTACTGCTTAGTCAATGTCTTTGGCAGATTTGAGTTTGGTACGGAGGTCGATTTTTGAGCTGACAGTTTCACGAAAGTAGTCCCAGTCCGTATTCTTTGAAGTTAGTTGGTGTCTCGGAGCTTTGCGGAGGATCACATTGCTAAGTGTAAGGAGAAATGGGGAATGATCAGAAGTTCAACATATCCTCCGGACATTCCCTGGGTGAGGAAGAAGTCTAAATAGTCTAGCTTCTTGACTGTTTCCGTGGGCCAGTACGTTGGAAGCCCATTGGAGTAGCAGCGTATGTGTCGGCTATTGATGACCTCGTAGAGCGTCTTTCCTTTTGGCGTAATAATTCTCGAGCCCCACAATAGGTGTTTTGCGTTGTAGTCTCCTCCTGCGAGCCATTTTCCTCCCAGGTGCGAAAAGAATCTGTCATACACCAAGGGAGTAATTTGATGACGTGGCGTACAGTAGACAGAAGCGATGTTGACTATTTTGGGCAGATATAGACAGTTTTTTTTTTACGTGAGATTCTACTTGTTTTCCATTATTTTTAGTCAACTTCCTCCCAATTAAAAAAAAATTATTTCAGTGCCTCCCTCTCCTCCCGCCAAATTATATGTTTATGGGTGGTTGCCGCTATCTCATTTGATCTGGTCTCTGTTTACGGATTCCATTTCGAACGATTTCAAAATTATTTCAACAATTTTTATCAGGGATGAACGAACATTTTCAGTGTTGTCGAGTAATTCCTTTCCGTTTTCATTCTCCTCCTAATGGACCCTACCTTAGGTTTTATTTAATTTTGAAATTTCAGATTTTTATGTTTTGTTACATGCGCAAAATCCTGCTCTTTTAAGAGGATAACAAAGTCAAAATATTAGACTCGCAGAGACTTTTTTTAAATAATTTGCGCATCAAAAATGAAAACTTGGTGAAATTTTTATGACTTTTTCAGCTAAGTGTCATGATTGTTCCTAATATAACAGGACCTAGAAATAATTTTTCTTCCACTTTTTGAAAAGGAGTAGATTTTTCGTCCTCCCTTCCTTCATCCTCCGCCCTCTATGGTTTTTATGCTATCGTTTGTGGCTAATGGTATAAATCGGTTCAGACATATTTTTTACGGGGTGGGGGAAAAGGATTCTCGTTGGTCTTTTAGTTCGAAACCACTTTCGTTTTACTTCGAACTAGGGGTCAATCTCCAGAAACTGAGATTACTAAAGTGACATTTTTTGTTAGTTTTTTGTTTTTCCGCCCCTCCCCTTCACCATCCAATAATACTTAGTTAATATGTAGCAAAGAATATTCAACAAGTTTACAAAACAGGAACATGAAAATTTAAGGAGGAAGACGATTTTTCTAAATTCTAGCCCCCCCCCCCCAAAAAAAAGTTCTGGTTGCGCCCCTGCGTGTATTTATCTTAGACCATGCACGTAGAGGGATATAATATAGAAACCGAGCACAGAGGAAGGTTACACAGCTGAGTTCATCGGTTGCCCCATGGTACCTGATGGTACCCTGAAAATCATATACAGCATTAAATAGGCCCAAATCCGAAACAATCAGGAAGGCACATTGTCTCAAAAACAGCAGCAAGCGATATGTAACATTCTTCTGCGACGAGCATTTGGCGCCTATCTGTACCACTTGAACAATTTTTTGTGAGAACCTTTTTTTTAGGCAATTTAACGGGCAACATTTTTTATCCAATGTATTTTTTCCATAACATACTTCATTCTTCGGAAAAACGCCGAAACAGTTGAAGATAGAAATTTCTAATTTTCTGCCCCCCCCCCAGGAGGAAGCAGACGTGTTGGGGGTGAGGGCTTTTAACTACGTATTATGGACATTGTTCTAAACATATTCCAGCTGTAAAACCTTTGCTCACAATTTTTTTCTTTTCACTGTACTTAATGAGTGTAATTCTCCTGGGCTACTAGAGTATAAATCAACGATTTATGTGTAATTTTCTGAGGGAAAGGCAAAAAAGATAATATTTTAGCAAATTTTAGAAAAGGATGAGTACTTTTTTGTTTGCAAAAGAGTACCTCTGGTCACACTGACATTAATAAGCTATTTTGAAATTAGTTGTTTCTTGAGAGTAACGGTGCAGAATATAAATTCACGCTTGAAATGGGCAAAACTGACTTGACTAAAGGAACGTAAACTAACTATTAATTTTTTTTTGAACTCATACGGCGATGGTGCGATTATTTCAATCAGGATCTCAGGAAAAATGATGTTCACTCCCATCCGATTTGGCTACGACGATAAAGATGAAATCCGTGTCGAAAATATAGCGCGTATTTGTTGAAATAGTATATTTCAAGACAAAGGAGCGATTCGTAGTATCGCAAGTGTTCATACGAACACGTTGCGATATTCCTTTCGCTGCTCTCGTACAGTAACATATTAAAGCCGATTCACACTTGCGTGTAACTTTGCGGGAGCTACTCGGTCATGAGCGACGCCAAGTTGACGAGTCGCGAGAAAAGCAAGATTTTCGGTTCAAACCTGAAAAGAGTGAAATTGTTTCTTGTTTCTGTCAGGTCTGATAAGAGGAATAGTTATAGACTGTCACTAGATTTTTGTGAAAATGTCGCATATTTCGAATGAAATTATTAAATTGAGCTGTGATATTCGTGAATATTGCTACCTCCGTGATATGGTACATTACTATTTATTTTTGTGATTCGGGTTGGATAAACACTCGTACTCTCTGTATACAGCAAGTACTTAAACAGTTTCACTTCCCGATAACTTCATTCTTAATGAATATGCAAATACAGAATTACATATTCGTTTCTATGAAGAAATGGATATCCAGTCGAGTATCACTTTTTGCATCAAGAATGCAAACCTTTCGAAATTACATTTAGCAGAATGTGGCAACCCTGTCGAGAGGGAGGAGGGAAAAGGGGAATACTCCAGGCCCGTTCATTCAGGAGGGCCCGATATTTCTAAAAGACCTGAATTTCAACGCTTACGCCGGCTACATCATACTGTACATCAAATCAGCAAGCACTCCTTACACCATGAAAGAAACCTCTTATCTCGCAGTTTATAATTTTTTCCCATCTGACAAAAGAAAAAAATGAACTGGAAGGAGGGGGGCCCGTAGAAATTCCCCCAGGCCCTCTTTTTCTTTCTACGGGGCTGGGATGTGGACATGTTCATACAAGCGAGTACCCCTGAAAAGAGCAACAGAGTTGCGAGCTACTCGTCAAAAATTGCCGGGCCAATTGGACGCTGTTAAGCGTAAGGGAACCAACCAGCAAAATCTGTTTTCTGATAACACGTGATTCGAAATTCAAGAGCAATGTAGAAACTATATGACATAGTGTTTACTGATAAGATTTTTCCAATGTGAGTACACATATTTGAATCAGTGGCCCAATTTTGAAAAATGCTACTTGTTACGCTTTTTCCAACGATACAAATAATTCATTTTGTTTACAAATGTCAGTTGGTTCCTTTACGCTTAACAGCGTCCAATATTCTACTCGGCACTCGTCCTTCGCCGACTCGATGGTGAGCTGCGAGTTTACACATGCGTTTTACTCGCGAACAATTCTCGTGCTGAGTAAAACTCGGAAGTGTGAATCGGCCTGAATGACAGTTCGAAGCGTTGGAAGGCTCGTGCGCTGTTTTGACGCTGCAACAATGACAATAGCAGGCTGCTTATCATGTCGGCGCTTGTGGTAGTAGCAGTCAAAAGGTTTACGGAGGGGAGGTATCGTTTTGTGTGCTGGTTGCTGGTAGTTTTGTGAAGTAGCGGCGAGAAGTTGATCGCGTAGGTACGTAAACGTATACGTACTACGTATGCCAAGAAGGACGGTAGTAGACCAGGGTTTTTCTACCGGGTCGCGGGGTGATTGTGATGTGCCATGGATCGGTTTAGCGGCTGTGCTGGCGAGTCGGCTGCTTTCTACACGCGTCGACGCGCACGAAGCAACGGAAAAATTCTTTGCAATTTTCACCTCGAGATTTATGTCCACTTACATATGTATTCGTCTTTACAACACGGTTGCAATTCACTAATTTTTTAGTTGATTTTAGGACGCACTAAAATTCACAGTTCATTGCGAAAAGTTGGACGATTTAGCTACAGACCCATAGCCAGCCTTTAAACTCAGATTTCTGGTACGGCGCGGTTAAAATTAGCATGTACCCCATCTAAGGGAATTGAAAATTGTTACAAGCATGTAAAAATTATAAATCACTGTGTATCTGATATTCCAAGGCCGGCACCAGTTATAGAAGTTGTGTAGTACTTACTACACATGAGATTTAGGCAGAGGCGTTTAAGGAAAGAAGCTGCTGTAGACAATATAAGGGTAATTCTAAAGTCGCTTTCTATGCTATTTGGAAAATTTTGATGCCAAAATTTAGAGAATAACGTCCTCTACATTGTCCATGATGTCAAACATATTTTATCCTCACTCCTTCACTTCTAGAATGTGACTCAAAGGGGTCAAAGTTCCATCGTGGTGACCGTCACCGTCTATGATTTTGAGTTTGTTTTATTGAAAATGGATGATTTGTATACATTTTTGTTTAAACGAGTACGGTAACATTGATTGGGATGAATGGAAGTATACAATGGCAGCAATGAATTCGCGTCCGATGCTTCTTGGTTCCAAATATGTGACGTCAATGCAGGGTCACCACCTTTATTTTCGTTTGTGGTGATCATGTTTTCAGTTGACTGTTTGAGTGCCCCTTGCCAATTTTTTGAATGCAGAAAGTGGTCATGTAGTTCTCTGTAATTATCATATGATTATTCATTGGTGAAATTACTGATCGCGCCAAATACGTCGCCGTGATAACAAAAGTTAATCAATTCGGTAGAATTTTACTTCGTACTTCAAAAAACTTCCATCGTAATGACCATCATATTCCCGCCGTAAACATTGAAATTATCTATACTGGGTGTTCCACGGAAGTTACCCCCTCCCCCAATTTTTTTCCCGAATCGATCGGCGGATCTTTGCCGGACAAATTGCAGATTCTCTAGGGCTTAACAAATGTTCTTCCCCATTTATGGGGGGCTGTAACGTGCCACCAACTTCGGAATCTCAAATGGAAATAAGGAATGCCTTTATGCACACCGTCGCTGGAAAGAGCATATCCTGCAAAATACAAATCCGTGAAAAAAATTTCAAAATTCATCAATTTTGGGGGGCAAGGGGTTCAAAGATGACCAAAATCCATCAAAGATCAAAGTGTCATAGCCTAGCAAACAAACAATTGAAAGAGGGGTTTTCGAGGTCACGGATTCCGAATACACGATTTAACCCGGTTTAGGGCTTTAAAATCCAAAATTTCAACCTAAAATTGGTTCCATGTACACAAATTTTTGACTTTCTGAATGCAGATTATTAAAGTGGCTTCACGCACATCTTTGAATAGGGAACTTCCTCCAGAGTGTAGATCCATGAAAGAAATTTCAAAATTCATCAAATTTGGGGGTAAGGGGCCTAGAGATGACCAAAATCCGTCCAAAATTGAAGTATCATGACCTAGCAAACAGACTATCGAAAAGGGGGTTCGAGAGATCGCTGATTCCGAATGTCATCACACGGAAAAATCTCCGCTGATTTTTAAGGAATTTCACCGAAATTTTGTTGGGAAAAAATTCCACGAATTTCCAAAGAATTTTATTGGAAACGTCGGGGAAAATATTGGATGATTTTTGAGGAATTTCATCGGAAATGGTTGGAAAAAATTCCGATAACGTCTGAAGAATCTCATCGGAAATCTTTAGAAAAAATTTCCAATGATTTCCAAGAAATTTCATCAAAATTCTTCAAGAAAATTTTTCGATAATTTTTGAAGTATTTCTGGGGAATACTCGGGAAAAATCTCTGATAATTTTTAAAGAATTTCATTGGAACTCGGGAAGAATCTCTGATAAATTTTGAGGAATTTTATCAGAAATGGTTGAAAAAAATTCCAATAATTTCCAAAGAATTTCTTCGGAAACGGTGGAAAAAATCTCCAATAAATTTTAAGGAATTTTATGGGAACTCGGGAAAAATCTCCGATAAATTTTAAGGAATTTTATCGGAAATTTTGGAAACTAGTTCCGATAATTTCCGAAGAATCTCATCGGAAATCTTGAGGAAAAATTTCCAAAAAAATTTCATTAAACTCTTCGAGAATATTTTCAGATAGTTTTTGAATTATTAAACCATTGGAGTATTCCCCCGGATAATTTCCTATGACAAGCTTCAAAAATTATCGGAAAAACTTCCTCGAAGAAATTTAATGATACTTTTTCGAAATTATAGGAAATTTTTTCTAAAGGTTTCCGGTGAGATTCTTCGGACATTATCGGAATTTTTCCCAACAATCTCCGTTGAAATTCCTCAAAAATTATCGGAGATTTTTCCCGAGTTCCGATAAAATTCCTTAGAAATCGTCGCAGACATTTCCAACAATTTCCGATGAAATTCCTTAAAATTTATCGGAGATTTTTCCCGAGTTCCGAAAAAATTATCGAGATTTTTCTTGAGTATTTCTCAGAAATACTTCAAAAATTATCGAAAAATTTTCTTGAAGAATTTTGATGAAACTTTTTTGGAAATCATTGGAAATTTTTCTAAAGATTTCCGATGAGATTCTATGGACATATCGGAATTTTTTCCAAAGATTTCCGATGAAATTCCTTTATAATTATATCCGAGATTTTTCCCGTTTCCCAAAAAATTCTTTACAATTTATCGGAGACTTTCCCGAGTTCCGATAAATAAGTTCTTTAAAAATGATCGGAGATTTTCCCCGAGTTCCGATGATTTTTTTTTTTTAAATTATAGGAGATTTTCCTACCATTTTCGATGAAAATCCTTAAAATTTATCGGAGATTTTCCCCGACGTTTCCGAAGAAATTCTCCGGAAATTATCGAACATTTTTCCTGATGAGTTTCGATAAAATTCTTCAAAAACCATCGAAGTTCCCCCCCCCCCGAATCGTTGCATTTTCTGTTGTCCGTCACGGTGCCATAGAGCACAGTAATGTTGCGTTTAAATCTGAATAGACGGCCATCGTGTGCCCGCTTATTCATATTATCACGCAACATGCCGGGTTTTCCTATGTTGCAACGAAAACTGAATAACTCTGTATGTCTTGTAAGTCCCAAAATGTCAAAAATTTGTACTTGCTCCCTTTCTCATTCAAATTTCGGATTTCGGGGCCATATGATGCACTGGATGTAGGAAATCACGTGATGAACCCAAACTTTTTTCGCACACATTCGTTTTTGGGGGAAGTTCACTTTCCAATGACGTGCATAAAGCCATTTGGATAATCTGCAATTAGAAATTCAAAAATTTGTAAATGGCAGCACTTTTAGGTATCTGATTTTGGATAGGTTTTGGCTAGGGTTAGACCCTGTCTCCCAAAATCGATGAATTTGCCATTTTTCTTCACGAATTCGTATTTTGGAGGAACTGCCCTATCCAAGGATGTGCATGAAGCCACTTTGATAACTTGCGTTCAGAAACTCAAAAATTTGTAAACTAGAATCACTCTTGAGCTTAAAATTGAATTTTAGGGCCCTAAAACGGGTTGAATCGGAAGGAAAGTGTGACATTTCGGAATCAGTGATCTGGAAAACCCCCTTTTCGATAGTCTGTTTGCTTGGTCATGATACTTCAATTTTGGACGGATTTTGGTCATCTCTAGACCCCTTACACCCAAATTTGATGAATTTTGAAAATTTTTTCATGGATTCATACTCTTGAGGAAGTTTCCTATTCAACGATGTGCGTGAAGCCACTTTAATAATCTACATTCAGAAAGTCAAAAATTTTTGTGAATAGGAACCAATTTTAGATTGAAAATTTGGATTTTAAAGCCCTAAAAACCGGGTTAAATCGTGTGATTCGGAATCCGTGACCTCGAAAACCCCTCTTTCAATCGTTTGTTCGCTAGGTTATGACACTTTGATTTTTGATGGATTTTGGTCATCTTTAGGCTCCTTCCCCCCAAAATTGATGAATTTTGGAATTTTTTTCACGGATTCGTATTTTGCAGGATATGCCCTTTCCAGCGATGTGCATAAAGGCATACCTTTCTATTTAAGATTCCGAAGTTGGTGGCACGTTACAGCCCCCCAGAAATGGGGGAGAAAATTTTTCAAGCCCTAGAGAAACTAAACCTTGCTGCAGGAAGATGGCAATTTGTCCGGCAAAGATCCGCCAATCGGTTTGGAAAAAAATTGGGAGGTTAATTTCGTGGAACACCCTGTATATAGAACTCGTCTCAGTGAAGAGCAAGTTTGCCCGAAGAACCACACATCTTTACTTCTTACTCTGAAATTGTTAATGGTTGACAGGATGAAAAAACATTCAATTTTTTCCATCGTGGTGATCTTCCCTAGTAGTGTCAATGATACCTTAAAAGTCCCTGTATACCCTCTTCCCCTGAGGTCTGCTGTATGCTCAATGTGTGTAACATACTTCGGTAAGCCCCTTCATTCCGTTCATTTTTATTTTTAAACAAAGCAAAAATAATTTTAAGTCGCAAGGGTTATGCCCTGAAGTGGGCTGCTGAGTGCTGTGGGGAGAGTGCACCTCACCTACCTAATCACTATAGATAATGTATATAGTAATAAGTACATATTATATATAGCACCAGAGAGCCATAAAATAAATAAATAAAATTCCGGACCAGACATTGTCCTACAAAATCGAACCACCTTCTTCCCTCCTGGCTGCAAATTTCGAAATGACTGAGTCAGGGGCGTAGAAACTATGAAGAGGGTATACTTCCCCTCCCCATTCTAGTTGACTAGTTGGAACGAGTTGGAGAAGTGCCGTTCGAGTTAAGAAAATCGACCCAAAAAGAACATAAAAGACCCACTTTTGCCCATTTTTACGACTAAAAAATTATCCAAAAAACCTCGAACGTTTTTCTGATTGTTCCGCTCGTGAAATTTGGACACCTCTAGATAAGAAATACGTCTGCTCTCTCCTCCCAATCGAGTTAGTTTCACGACTTCCCTGAATGGGATACTTGTATATAATTCAGGTTTAGCAGAGTTTACGATTAACTACGTGGGAAGTTTCTCTTCTGACCTGGTTTTCCTCTAAATGGAAGTTGAGCGCTAGGCCAGAATAGACCATTCCAGAAAAATGAGCGAACTGTTGTTAATCCCTGTGTTTTGATAATAACATTCGTTCTGGACATTCCAGCAGGGATCCCCGTGAACTGTGATTTGCACACACTCGTACCTACCTCCTAATTCCGCATTTAAATATACACAGATATAAAACTTGGAAGTAAGAAACAGAGCAAGGAACTTGGGGTGGTCCACTAAAGTGGACAAGCTGTCAACCCCCCTTCCCATACATTTGAAAAATGTTCATCATAGCAAAAAAAAATCTGTTGTTACAACTGCGGAATTTTGATTTGCAGAAATTCGCTCAACTGAATGCCAGCAAAAATTGAAGATGCATGCTCATCCAGTTGCTGAAAGATTAGTTGCGGTATGTAGAGATTTCTCTTATTGCTAGGATATTTTTAATTTTAGATGTATCGCTATTGGTCGCCGAAAACTTGAGATTGTTTTAAATCAATGAATGCGCTTTAGGCTGCGGTATTTCAAAAGTGACTGCCACAGAATGGATTACTTTTTTTGACTTAGGCCACTGAGAAAAGAGCTCGTCAGTATTATGTCTGTATTATTTTGTCAGAATAGCTCACTGGCAAAAGTCTCACAATAAAACGTTTTCTTACTACATATTGCTTCAGTTGGGTGAGCATGCTTGGTATCTTATTCTGATATTATGTAAGTTCGGAGGGATGAAGATGTGATCAACAACCGTGATGGTATACCTAGTTATCAAAGTTTGTGTAATAGAATATTACAACCATGTTAGGTATCACATTTTGCTGAGCAAGAGGTGAGGCGCAGAATTTCAGCCGCTAACGCTCTAACGTGATTAATTTTTCAGCTGAGCCCAAAAAGCTCACCGGCATTTGGAGTAGCTTTAAGTTATGATAATTTTAACATAATGTTATATCGTTTGGCTACGGGTAATTGCTTGGGAGGGGGGAGGGATAGGAAGCACTCCCTGTTGGGGGGAGCAGAATACGCCAACCGCAGCAAGCATGTGTAAACTGCAAGCCTGTGTGTCGTAAAAGGCGACTAAGGGATGTTGGTGGAAGGAAGGGTCTAACAGTATCCGAGTGGGATCTGGCTCCTTAAACCCTGGAAGAGTGCATATAAAAGACTACGTAGATATGTGGATCAGGAGAGGAAATTGGTGATGACAGGTAAATCAGATGCTGAGCCGTTGATGCTGCATGGTGTTATTTTCAAGCTGGGCCCAAAAAGCTCCACCAGAATAACTTTATTTTATTTTAGGACATGATAATACTGTCGGATATTTTTAAGGGTCGGTTTCTGTTGTGAGTAAAGGTTGGAAGAGAGGAGCTCACTGTGCAGGGAGCGAGATTGTAGATCTGATTTGGAGCCGATCATGCTCCACTTGGTTTTCTTCTAATTTTGGAATTTTGATTTACAGAAGTTCGCTCATCTGGATGCGGAAACAACTTATTTATGTGAGAACCAGCTGAAGATCCGGAATCAGTGCCAAGAGTACACTAACCAACGCCAGAAGCAAAAATTGAAGATGCATGCACAGCCAATTGCTGAAAAATTAGTTGCGGTCTGTATAGAGATTTCTCTTATTGCTAGGATATTTATTAAATTTAGATGTATCGTTATTAGGTATTGGTGGGAGGAAGGGCCCTGCAGCTTCCGAGTGTGATCTGGGTTCTTGAACAGCGCATGTAAAAAATGGCATACAGTGAATCAGAAGGAGGAAATCGATAAGAAAAGGTAGACGAGACTCGGAGTCGTTGATGCTACGTGACGGTGTTGTTTTCAAGCTGGGTCCAGAGAGCTCCACCAGAGAATAATTTTTACTTTGAGATACGATAATTTATTGTAGCATAATTATAAGCTCAGTTTCTGTTGGGTGTAAAGCTTGAAAGGGAGGACATGTTGGTGCAGGTAGCGAGAGTAAACATGATTTTGAGCCGATTATGCTCCAACTGATCAGATGCAGTCAAGAAACAACAATTCAGAAGTGGGTTTTTTGTCACGTTTGTTTGGTTTTCCTTTAATTCAAAGTTCCTCTAATTTTAGCCTTAAATATAAATCGTGTACTAAAGTTACGTTTGATGTATAGGTGACAGAAATGCTGAGAAACGAATTTCGCGTGATTAACGCTGTTGTGTTTATATTCCTGAAAAGTTTTCCAGTGCAAATCAGAAGACAAGATGCTGTAGTGTGTAAATCAAATTCGGTGTGTTCTTGTATTAATTTGTTTATTAATTTCTAATGTAATTCTTTTCTTACCTACCAGATGCGGATACACAGGAGAGGCAGTGGGGAGATGAGCCCTCTCCTGAGGAAAACACTGAAATCAAAAACTTTTTAGAGCAGTCTTACGAGTCTCAAACTAGCCTGCTAGTTTTCCAGAGTTTCAAGGTATCCCAAATTCCAAAACTAGTGTGAAAAAATGTCTCACAAGTTGTAAACAAGTCTTGAAGGGTCATGTTGAGTTTCATTCACATTTAGAAGGGTCTTAGATAAATCTCAAAGTGTCTTAACCTTCTCAAGTCGAAAGGAGTTTTAATAAGAAGTGTTCTTAGATAATGTTCGTAAATATTCTTTGCCCCCACCCCGACACAAGACTGACTGAAGCTCCTAACGACTGGAGAATTTATTATACATAATATATATGTAGTATAACTTAGTCGTCCCTTATTGGTTAAATCTTTAGTTTTAATTTCGTTTATTTTTAATTTAAAAGGTTTACCCTGTTCATCGAACTCATCTGTCATTTCTTCTAATTCTTCTTCTGAGTTCGCGAAGAGTGTAATATCAACGGCGAATCTAAAATTTTGACAGTCTTCTTCTATTTATAACCAACCTCTTTTTTTCCCATTTTCATTTTCTAATAATTTCCTGCAGCGCACTGTTAAAAAGGATTGATGATAATGGATCCCCCTGTTTTACGGGCTTTTTAATTTCAAAATACTGCCCTTCAACGTCCGTAATTATCCTCCCTTTCAGCCCGGTATTTTTATTTATATTTGTATGCAGCTTTAATACTCGTACCTTAGTATTTGGCCCTTTTCTTGGGCATAGGCCTTTCTCAGCCTTGTCCATTCTGCTCTGTCCAACGCTACCCTATGAAATAATTTATGTTTCTTTTTAAAATGAATTTAACAATGTCATACCCCACCTTATTTTTTGTCTACCTTGTTTCCTACCCATCCTCTGATACCAATTGAAAAGCTTTTTTCCAAAAGTACTTAAGTCTGTTTTTGGCTGTTCTGAGATAGCAACGCAGTCTGGTAGAGAATATGATGAAGTACAATCCAGTCGTGGTGTGAACTCTCGATTTATGTTAGGTTTGATGATCTATGCGTTTCAAGTTGAAATTTGTTTCCAAAGTGGCCTAATCCGTGCCATTGCAAATGCTGATAAAAGTAATACAATTACCTACTTATTTTTGTTGTGATAATGCAGTATTTTATGCCCAAGTGGCTTAAGTTAGGTAGATCACTAAGTTTGACGGCTTCTCACAATATTTTAAAAGATATGGTAGGACCGGGATGTCTAACAAATTTGAAATTTAAAATATTGGACGTTTATTGGACTTTCATTGGACTTTTTTCGGGCTTCTTATGTTTTACCACGAGCAGAAAAAGAAAGGAGTACTTTGGAAATATAGAAAAGAAGTCCAAAAAAGTTAGGTTGGGATTTCTGATTCCAAGAATTGGCGCTTTCTTAAAAAATAATGCATAATGCCTCGCATTTCAATTTTTATTGAACCTATATTAAAATTTATTAAAATTATTGAACTTATGGGACCATTCTTCAAATACCCGACTTTTATTGGACTTATCGGCCCGGTAGACACCCTGAGGACGATAATTTTGTTCATACTCGATTGATACTATCTTTGACTGTCGATTTATATCGTTTCCGCTTTCTTTGTGGTGATGGCGTGGCGTACAAACCGTTTTTATCGATTTTCTCAGAACGGCAAAGATTGACTTAGGCCACTTTGGAAAAAAGCTCTTCAATTGTTCACCTTATACGGCCACCCTTGAAATATGTCTGGCCCAGTCCCATTTCAACCTCCTCGCTGCATGCTTTGTGATCAAATTTGTCTTCAGCTTGCTCTTAATTTTGCTTATTCTCACTTTGTCTATTATCCTGATCCCTAACATAGATCGCTCCATAGCACTTTGTGCCATATTTATTTTGTCTATTTCTTTTTTAGATAAAGCCCCACGTTTGTGCTCCATATATATTAGTGTGGGTATTATACAGCTGTTGAAGACGTTTCCCTTTGCTTTTATTACTAAACTTTCCTTTGAAAATTTTTGCTAGAGACCAGTATTTTCCCCATGCTATTGCTATTCTCCTGTTTACTTTTTTCCATCTTTCTTTCCAGCGTTATCAGTTGCCCTAAATGTACTGTCTCTTTTTCAAAGCTGATGTTTTCCCCGTTTACCTTAATTTCTACAACTCTATTTTCGTCTGTGATTACTTTTCTTTTCCCTTCATTCATTTGTAGACCCGCTTCCTCCCCTACTTTCACTATTTCGTGTATCATTTCTTTCAGTTTTTCTAGGTTTTTTGCTATTAGGACCACATCATCCGCGAAACGTAGGTTATTTAGATATCCCCCATTAATTCTTATACCCTTTTCCTTCCAATTCAGTTTCTTAAACGTTTCTTTGAGTGCGCAGTTAAATAGTAATGCAGATAGCGGAACTCCTTGTTTTACCCCTCTTCTTATTCCGAAAAGATTTTCTACGTACATCTGTCTTTATTCTGGCTACTAGGTCGGTATACATATTTTCTATCAAATTAACATATTTTTATGGGAATACCTTGATTTTTAAGGGACCTTATCATGAACTCATGTTTAATCGAGTCAAAGGCTTTTTTGTAATCAACAAATGCCAGACATATACCTAGGTACTTCCCCATATTCTCATCTTTTCTCTATAACCTTATTTATTACATGCAAATAATCAATTGTAGAATAATTTTGCCTAAAACCCCTCGTATAGTTTTCTCTCATACTTATGTGGGTTAGTTATTGTCTTGTGATTGGTTTTTGTTTGTTGTGGGACATGGAATTCCTTAATTTTAAGTTTAGAAGTTAATGGTCTGTAAAAAATTTAAACTCGCTCATGCCTGGAAAGTCATAATTTCTTATTAAGTTACTTTTAACATGTACTAGTGCATAGTCCATTAGCGATTTATATTCTTGGTTGGGTGCTAGCCATGACCATCGTTTTCCCTCTCTCTTCTTGAAATAGCTATTAATAATTTTTAAATCAAATTCCTGGCAAAAACGTATCAGTCTCCACCCCCTTTTATTTCTCTGTCCATATCCATATTGTCCCATTGTTTTTGTTTTCGCTCTTTTGTTTCTTTCCTACTTGACTATTCCAGTCCCCCATAAGTATTAGGTTATCTTTTTTTGATCTGAATTCTTGTAATAACTCCCTAATTTTGTTGTAGAAAGCATCTACTTTGTTGTCTTCTGCTTTTGTGGTGTGTGCGTACACTTGAATGCATGTTATTAATTTTTTATTAATTTCCATTTTTAACAGCGCTATCCTATCTGTGACTCCTCTGATTTCCTTTATTTTGATTTTGAATTCTGCTTTAACCATGAAACCTACTCCCCTTTGTCTTAGATTGTTCCCGATTTGATACAATAAGTTTCCTTTTTGCGTTATTACGATTCTTTCTCCTGATCTCTTAGTTTCTGATAAGCCCAGTATTTTTATATTTGAATCATCAAAAGCCTTTTCGAGTTCGATTAAATTTTCAGGTTTATTTAAAGACCTAACGTTCAAAGTGCCTATTTGTAATATTTTCTTGTTTTTGTTCTTTCTTTTCTCAGATTCCCGAATTCCACTGTTTATAACTTTAAATTCTAACTTATTACTTACGTTATTTATTTCGTCTTCTCTATTTCGTATAGGGTAAGATTGTAGGATTGACGGTATTTTCACCCTCGGTACCCAAGCTTTCTGGGTGAGGCGGGTTCGTTACGGACCGAGGTGTTGAAATCTACGTATTCACATCAGAAAACTGCTTCTTGTTCTGTTAGCGTAATTCGTGGTCTTCGAGCGAGTGGTGATCTTGTTGTTTTCCTTTATTGGTTTGAATTTCCCGTTTGAAGATGCATGGACTACGAAGTCTTCTATGGTTTTTTGTTTCGCGTGGATGTTCGAAGAAGCAGTAAAAAGCAGCTTGCAGCACGTTAACGAACCAATATTTCTCTTAGCTGACTGTAAAAAAGTGCGTTTTAATTTTCATCGGAGGAAGCTGTGGGAGCATAAATCTGAATTACTGTTAGAGGTCACTTTCTTGTCCTACTTTTATCTTTAAAGTTGCTATCCTATCACTGATTGCTTTAAATTCCATTACCTTATCCTTCCAATTTTCTTTTATCAAAAATATGTACCACTCCTTTCTGCCATCCTTTCTTCCACATGTAACGTAGAAGCTTACCCGATTTTAAATTTACTATCCTTTCTCCCTCCCTTCTTACCGCCGCGAGACTAATAATATCTATTCTCGATTCCTTTTATGCCTCCTCTAATTCTACTGAATTATCATTACTTTTTAGGGTTCTCACATTTAGACTGGCTATTACTATTTCATCTCCTTTCTTTTGTCTTTCACTTTTATTTATACTATTGGTAATTTCAGGCTGCGAGGATAGTGTGACTTGTCCTAGCTGACGGGGCTTACCTGGACAAGGCGAGTTCGGCTTACTTGCATTTTCCTATTTTCTATTACTACGGGTTTCCCTTACAGGATATCTCTAATTGTCTTCCCTTTCAGCCCGGTATACATTTCTTCTATTACATCTATGAAACATTCTGGGACCCTTTGGTTATTCAACGTTTTGATCATGAATTGATGATCTATAGCAGGGATCACCAATTAGTTTCATTGCGGGTCCGATTATAACAAATATAAATCTGTCACGGTCCGTTTGGTAGACGATAACTAGCAACCAAGATCTAAAATGTCAATGAACAAATAAAACCAAAAGAAATCAGAATACTTTGTTTATTATTAAGGATACATCTAATTAAAAAAATTAAGTAAGTAGGTACCTAATATTGATGCGAAAAATGACATATGAGCGGCAGAGACAAGACAAAACGCGGGCTAAATTAAATTATCACAAATTCTTCTGGGTCCGCACAAAATAGGTCGGCGATCCGCCATTTGGTGACTCCTGGTCTATATAGAGTCGAAGGCTTTTGTATAGTTTATCATTGCTAAGAACAGATCTTCTTTATATTCAGTGAATTTTTCTGTAATTTGATGATTTATACTGTGCAGGTGATCTATGGTTGAGAAAGATTTTCTGAAGGCTAGCAGTTCGTTAGGCTGATGAACATTGAAAATTGCTGGTATACGTTTTTCCATTAGTCTGGAGAAAATTTTTGAGAGGGTTGGGCCTAAAGTTATGGGGCGATAGTTCTCTATCTTATGCTTATTTCTTTTTTTGAATATTATAATTATATCTACGAGTTTCCATTCGCTTGGTATCTTTCCTGTTTTTAGTATTTTGTTAAATAATTTCGTTAACTCATCTCGGATTAATCCTATTCCCCTCATTTCAATATATTCGTTGGTGATTTTATCGTGCCCTGCCTGAGCTCTTACTGTGTTTTAAATCTCTAACTATTTTCTTCTTATTTCCTCCGTTAAGAATTTCGTTTCAATTTTTGGAAAGTTTCTTCCTACTCTTTTTTGTTTTTCGGGTGTTTTGTCTGCATTATCGTTATACAATGTCTCGTAGTATTTGGATACAAACTTGTTTATTTCGTTTCTGTCACTAATCTTTTCCCTTTTACTGTTTTCGAAACGCATTATCCATTGTAGTCCCAGCCTCAATCTCTTCATTTTTTTAAATATTTTTGTTACCTTCGATGGTTTCCCTCAGTATTTGCTCCTTTTCAGTTTGGTCTCTACCTAGATGCAAAGAAAAATTTCTCGAGTTTCTTGGGCAGTTTTAATTTTTGAAATTCTATTTGGAATCCCCTGGTATCAAGAGGTTGGAGGGAAACTACTTCTTCATTCCCCTGGAAGCGGCCCTGCGGGTCTGGATTATTCCGTTAACTTAAATAATGAGTAGAAACTTGACCCCTCATTCCCTCCATGGATCTGCTAATATATACTACTTTTATTACTAATATTTGTATAATCATGCGTCTTCTTTTTATAACTAATTTGTTCCGATTGCAGGTGATACTGAGTTGCCAACCTCAAAGGTAGCAAAACAGCGACAAGAGATCTTTGCTGGATGCATAAATCTGATCTTCGTAAAATCCACTTCTTCAGACTCTCATCAATAACGATTTGACGGATCAAGATCGAAATTGGGTACGCAGCTGCAAATCGTTGTCATGTCTTACAGTTTACTATATTAATTAAGCCGCGTTGTGCTAAAAGGGGCATGTATTCAGCGACTGTTCATTTCATTCGTGGGAAAGGGACAATTTTTTTAACTGCTTAATTTTTAATTGGACTCAAATACTTGCTCCTGCATGTCTGAGCTATGCAACTACTTCTGCATGTGGCCGTCGTTCTCTCTATCCAAAAAGTGAAGAATGAAGATGAAGGATGAACCCATATAAAGTAGTTGCATATTTGAAAATGCCCATATTACCTGTACTTGAACATTATAGAAAACACATCTTACCTTGAGTCTAGGAATGCCAGTTTCCATTTCGTAATCTCGATGGACGTAGAGAACCATTTTTTAAACAAAGTGTCTATTTGTCGGTAGAATACCTAGGTCTTGAATGATAATCGTCGGTATACTTACTACCTACTAGTTATTACAGAAGAAAGTACACGAGCGGTATTCTCGAAAAGTTGTTACGGTAACCGTACTCATAACAACTAGTCCCAAGGTGGTGTTATGAGTGGTTATTTATTTATTTATTTATTTAATAGTTTCCTCCCCCATCACAGCGGTTAGGCCAATTACGATGGGGGGTGAGTTACAAAAAAAATGTTTCAAAATAATAATAATAATAATAATAATAAATCTTTTGACCCCTTACTTCCCTACAACGTCACGCTCCCGGTCTCTCATCCCTACCACAGCCTCAGTTTATTTTCGAAACATCAGGAGGCATGAAGACCAACTGGGTACTCAGAAAGCATGATGACCTAGTAGGGTTCGAAATTAATTGACTGAAGGACTCTCAGTGCCTGAGTTTGAAAATTTTTTCGCTTTAGGAAGAATATATCGATTTCCGGACTAGATCGAAGTATTTCGTTGTACAGACGCATTGTTCTAATCAAAGTGGACTCCCTGTACCCATTTGTTCTCGCACTGGAAACATCGAAAAGATCTCTGGAGCGTCCCTGAAAAGAGGGGATACGGAAACGAATCTCGGTTAACATGACGTCAGTTATTTTGCCATTGACGATGTCATACAATAATAGCAAAGAAGAAAGCTGCCTCCGAACTTGTAGGCTATCGACTTCAAAGCCCTGCCGCAATTCTTGATGTCTCAAATCTAAAGGGTAATAAGAGAAAAGTCTGTAATACAGATACTTGAGAAATCGATTTTGTACTTTTTTAGTTGCTTTATTTCCGATCTTTGTAACTGGATTCCAAATTAGTGCAGCGAATTCAAGATTTGACCTTACAAGTGAAAAGTATAATGTATCAGTATCAACGTATTTTGCCCATTTCTCATTATAAAGCCTAACATTCTTTGCGATTTTGACACGACTTTCATAATATGATGTTTATAGAGTAATTTTGAATCTAGGACGACACCCAGGTCTCTTACAGTTGTGACGTCGCGCAAGTACTCCCCACCAATATTGTAATTATAATCAATTTTAGTCTTTTCCCTAGTAAAATAAATTTTTTCGCATTTCCTGACGTTAAAAGGTAACCGGTTTTCCTGACTCCACACAACCAATGAACTGAGATCGTCTTGTATGGATTCACAGTCTTGGCTTGATACGACTTGTTTAAATATTTTTATGTCGTCTGCGTAAAGCAATATTTTGGTATGTCTCAGTTGCGCCACAATGCGATTGATAAATATCAGAAACAAAAAAGGACCTAGGATAGATCCTTGTGTGGTACCCCGGACACACAAATAAACTCCCTAGACATTGATGAGATGTTATTCAACATTGCGGTAAATGGGTAACAACCGGTAACAACTCATAAGTTTTTTATAACAACGGTTGTAATCATAACATCGCATAACAACTTTTCGATAATTGTGGTCCAGGTACAGGTTCTTAATGAAGTAGCGTATATTACTACTTGGTCATCATAATTCTGATGTATGCCATCGTCACAGACGCTCATGAGTTTTCTACGTTCTTGTAGAATTTTAAGGCTCTTCTGCATTAAAACATCCTCGACCTAAAAAGTGCAGAATTCAAGTCCAGAATTTCGGATTCGACTATCATATGAGAGTTAGAAAACCTCTTCGCTCCCTCAGAATCACAACCAGTGCGAGGTGCAAACTATAATACCATAATCTCATTTCTTCAAGGGGTGGTCAAGTCGACTCCAAAACTATGTTGAAGCTATAAGCTTTGGTATATCAGGGTTTGAAAATTCTTCCTCCCTACCGAGGGAGCTTGAATATACAATTGACTTCTGAATTTCAAATAAGAAACTACACCTTTATGCAAATCGTTGGGAAACTGATGTCGCCCTCAACAAAAGTACTCTTGTGGTTATTTTTACCGATAAATGTTGACAAATCGGGTAATTCTAAAGCGACAATAGGCAATTTTATAGGTAAAAGAGTTTGGATAGTTGTGAATGGCAATAAGCTCATCAAACGAATAATGTAATATTCCAGTTGTTACAGGGCCGGCAACTTAATCATGCTCCACACGGAATTCTAAAAAAGATGTTTTGCTCCACACGAGGAAATTCTGCAAATTTCAAAATAAAAACTTATCAATCAAATAACAAGTTGAGCTATCAAATTTTCTCATTTTCAACTTTTTAAGCATTTTTTTAAACCAAAAATTTCAGTGTGGTTGGGTAACACTACATCAGCAGTTTGATTTTTGATAACGCATATTAAATTGTCCGCTTAAAACTGGCTGTGAATGATTTTCAGTATTAGGAATAACCTGTCGTTTCTCGATGCATTTATGTTCGCTGTGAACGTGAATACATTTTAGCGTCAAGTGCACTATTTAGTTTTTTATAATAACTGAGAGTTATAGGATTCGCCGGCATTCGTCAAATGATTTTGTTGGGAAGCAGATGAGAAATAATGAAAGATAAGCTCGTCTCAGGATATAAGAATGCTGGGGGAAAAAATTTATTTTGCCAAAAAATACCGAAAAGGGAATAAATTGTCAAAAATAGAGTTAAATGTCGGATAATGCCGAAACAGCTGCTATAACGCTTCATAGGAAGAAAAACAAGACAAAGTAACCGAAATTTTACAGAAAATACACGTAGTAATATTAGAATAGCCTACACACATATACAGATTAAGTACACTAGAAGGTAGAAGGCTTTCGCTGGATACTCGACTACAGGTTGTTCAAGACAGGCAATTTCGGGGTCTCGTAGAAGCATCCCCAGACGGAAAATAGGATGACGTCATTGCAAAGAATGTGGGACACTCAGCACTTATACATGGAAGAAGGGAAGGTGAAGGGGACTAGGCTAGGAAGGGGTAAGGATGAGAAAGGAACAGAAAAAATAACAGAAGAGAGGAAAGAAAACAAGGAAGAAATTACGCCTGAAATTACAAACGAAGAAGTTTGGAGAATATTAGTAACTTTGAAGAAAGGGAAGGCGACTGGACCAGACGGGGTGGAGAACGAACTAATAAAAAATTTTAACGGATGAAGTCACACCTTACATGACACTAAATTATAGAACAAATTTGTGCAAACAGGATTCACATCCAAACAATGGCAGCAATCAGAAATAATTTTGCTGTATAAAAAAGGAGACAGGAGCGACCTGAATATTAATAGACCCATTTAGCCTATCCTCAAATTATAAGTAAAATTTTTGGAAAATTACTGAAAAACAGAATGTACAAAACTTTAGATTGGTACCAACCAGTGGAACAAGCCGGGTTTAGAGCAGGTTACTCAACCGTCGACCATATCTTTACGCTCAATCAAGTTTTGGAGAGAAAAAAAAGGAGTATAATATGCCACTATGTCTCTTGTTTATTGATTTCAATAAAGCATTCGACTCGGTGGAACACTGGGCAGTATGGGATGCTATAGAAAAACAGGGGGTGGAAAGCGATATAGTGAGAGAACTGAGGGAAATGTATGGAAAAACAACAGCATACGTAAGGCTGGACAAAGTGGGAGAAGAATTTTAAATACAGAAACGAGTGTAGCAGGGGGACCCTCTATCTCCCAACCACTTCATTGCTGTACTGGAGGGGATATTTCGGAGATTAAACAGGGAAAAAAGGGATAAGGATAAATGGTCGATGGCTGAATAACCTACGATACGCAGATGATATTGTGTGGCTAAGTAATGAAATAGAGGAGTTACAAGAGATGGCAGAACTCAATACCGAAAGTAGAACGGTGGGACTGTCAATGAACATGACCAAAATCAAGCTGATATCAAATACTCAAGACGGAAAATTAAAGGTGGGGGACAGAAATCAAAAAATTGGAGGAATATAATTATTTAGGGCAAATGGTAGCTTTAGAAAACAGAGGGAAACTGGAGCTGAGGGCGAGAACCGCGAAACCTTGTAAAAGTTTCTGGGCCCACAGAGAGATGCTGAAGGTAATTTACCACGAAGGGAAAAAGTAAAAATACTGGATCAATGTGTGATACCCACCCTCACCTACGGAGCACAAACCTGGTCTATGACTAAGGCACAATACGATAGAGCTTGAGGGTAACACACTTTAGGATGCTCCGTAGTACTACGGGAATACGCATCAAAGATTGAATAAGTCTGAAAGAAATACTTGAAAGGACGGGCTCAAAAGATATTGGAGAGAGAATAAAAAAGAAAAAATTAGGATTCGCAGGGCGTATGGTGAGGTCATCCAGAGAATGGAAAAGAAAAAAGGGTAGACCACCTACAAGGTGGAGGGACGAGATTACGAAGGAATTTGGGATACTGTGGGAAGGGACAGGTTATGGTGGAAAAAGGCGATGGATGCCAGTGCCCGGAAATGGGTGCATTTGACGTCACAACGGCCCCCCACGCTCCGGGGACTAATGTATGTACGACGAATGAACGGCAGTAAAAAAATAAATAAACTGCCTGGTTTCGCATTCGTAGCATCCCTATACTACTACATATATGAATCCATTACTTCTGTATTGTGGACAAAATTAATAAAATAGCGTAAAAGACCACATGGGTCAGAAATTGTGTTACATACGTTGAAATTTTGCTTTTCTAGTTCAGCAGTTTTGCAGATGGTAGTTAGAAATCAAAATTGGGCGGGTTCAAAAATCGCGACTTTGTGTTAACAAATCATTCGATAAAATTGAGACGATAGTAAATATGGTGCAAGAAAAACGGAACTCCAGCTTCGCGAAATTCTGGACATGTGTTCAGAACGCGTCAAGCTCAAAATTAGACGAACCTGTTCTTCCAAGACATATTAAGTTCCTCCCTGCCTTAATCTGCACGGTTGAAAGATTCTTTTCGAGCTCAAGAAAACTTAAAAACTATCAACGTTCCAGGTTAAAGCAAGAAAGATTGAACCATGTTACAAATTTGAACACTCATTCTAGTTATATAACTTGAATATATTATAATCTATTAATCAGTGACTGGATCTTTGTTAATAAAATTCGAAGCGCTACGTTTTTGAGAAAAATTTTGTTTTACACTTTCAACATTTTCTGTATGTAGGGTGCGCCAATTCACAATATCTTCTTCTGTAGTCCAGAGCGCTTTCGGCTGTTACGCCAGAAAGCCCTCTGGACTACAGAAGAGGAAATTGTGAATTGGCACACCCTACATACCTACAGAATATTACCAAGCTCACTCACACTCCAACATAGACACTGAACTTTTAGTATTTGTTCGTTTTTCCATTAATTTTAAAAACTTCTTTCATCATTAATATTAGCTTAAAAATATTTATACACAAGTACAAAATGAGCATTCATTTTTTCAAGTACTCTTGTGAATGAGGTATTCAGCTCATTTTTTAAAACTACACCCCCCTTCTTTAGCCCTAAAAATTGCAAAACCTTCCTTTTTTTGTTTTTACCCCTTTCTTGAGAAAAAATCTTGCTCCACATGAAAAAATTCTAAATTGCCGGCTCTGAGTTGTTATTATAAAAAGTAGCTTTAAAGTTTTAGTTGCGGTACATTCCGGTTGAACATTCTAACGACGAAATCGTCTCGAAACGTTGGTGCCACAATTAACACCGCTGAGCCCACTGCAGAACTAAATACCGTCAGTGGAGTTAACGACGTTTTGGGACTGCTCCATCTGTGGGATGTCGGTGATTGTTTAAGTTTGTAACATT